>OY294021.1:11842354-13266212 GCA_958510785.1 Exephanes ischioxanthus
GACGCCCTGAAGGCGGATGCTCCTCCTCTTATCTCTTCCGCGACGCCCTTACCTCCGTGCAGGTTCGCTTTATTTATTCGTTCTCGTTTTATTCGTTACAAACAAGATTTTTACGGATGGCTGGTTCTTTTAATACCGTTAGAATTGGGAGCGCAAAAAGGGGGGAAAAAGAAGAAAAACTGTAATAGCCTATCAACGAGACGGAAAAGTGTCCTCAGGGTTCGTTTGTTTGCTTCGAGAAACTTAATTTCAGCGATTCGACTCTTATCGTGAAACGTGGGTTATTTGAACGACGCATTTTTATTTTATTTTTTCGTTGCGGAAACATATATATGGCGCGAGAGCGATCGGGACCGATGGAGAGCCCACACTCGCTCGGCTCGCACTCGTTATATTGGTCTTAGGAGTTAGAAGAGCCAGAGAGGAGTACGCATGGACTCGAATTTCCAGGCTCGCGCTCGCATGGTTAACTTCGACAAACAGAAATTACCATTTTATTGGGTGAGTTCTAGGCTACTGCTGGCCTCTTAAGCCCGTAACGTTCCCCTTCTATTTCTCACCCCACTGTACTCTCACCCCCCCCCCCCCCCCCCCCCCCCCCCCCCCACCCATCCGCATCCAGCGCTTCCACCTTCTCTCCTATATATTCTAGATACGCTATCGTTCTCTCCTCTGAGATAGCAGACCGTTATCCTTCCTCCGTTTCGCCTTTCCCTGGATGCCGTCCTGCCGGCACTTCAACGATCACCCCCAGTCGCGAGAGTGAGGATTGGAATACCTAATCGCTCCTGCAACCGTTCCGAATCTATCGTTTAGACTTCTCTTCCATTCCTTGAGCTTTCACGACTCTGGCAAGTGTCGCTCATTGCCATGTGCCATGTTCTGCATTTTTGGTATAAGCGACAAGGAAAAAAAAAATTATGACCTATTGGGTTTCCGGAGAATAAAAAATAAAAAAAAAATCAAGGAGACCTAAGAAACGAGAAATATTTTGTAAATGTTGTAAATGAATATTGAATATGAATCTATCGTTTACGCTCACTCCTTCTCGCTCTCATCCGTGCGATATTTTCTCTTTCATTCCTCGACGTTTCACGACTGTGGTTAGTTTCACTCATGCCATGTTCCATGTTTCGAATTTTATATATAAATGAAAAAAAAAAAAAAAATTACGACGTGGTGACGTTATTAATCCTTGCTGAGCGAGGACCTCGTTTCTGGACGGTTCGGCCGGGATCCTCGCCCAGCGAGAACTTTCATTGCGAGGTACAAAAATTGTTATATCTGATAAAATATCGACGGTATCAAAACTCGGAAAAATACCCCGAAGATTAATGTTCACGATATTACATTTGTGTAAAATAATATTTTTATATACAATACATAATGTGCTATTGTCTCTAGAAATTTATATTTCAAATAGAAGACAAGATTGCGCAGTTACCATATGGTTAATTCAATGGCCGATTGGGTTTTCGGAAAGTAAAAAAATAAAACAGGAGACCTAAGAACCGAGAAACATTTTTGTAAATGCATAAATTTGTGTGCATCGATCTTTTGTTTGCATCGGCGTCCCCGCGATTTTAATTAAACCGAAAGAAGACCGATAATTAGATGCCCGACGAAGTATCTCGCCCTGACCCACCCCTGCCCTCTGTTCACGCTAGACGAAGTTGATTAAGGCTTAATTAAAACAGTTCTTTGAGATGGTAATTCGTTAACAAACAGAGCACGTCGCTGCGGAGTTCCGTGAATACTCAAGGAATTTTTATTTTTTTCTTCTCCTTTCACTACTGCAAATTCGATCCATCTTCGCTTCATAATAACTAACGAATGCACGGGAGATAAAAAAAAGAGCACAACATCGTTGCTCGTCTCGCAGAGTCGCGTCATCGAGGGGTTCACAAAATTGAATTCGTACGATTGAATATGTACATCAAATTTTTTTATTTCATCACGATCAATTATATACAAATAGAATGTGTTTGTCGGGACTTTGGGTTTCGGTTACGCCTCCGACCCTCGAACGCGCATTTCCGTGGCGTTTATCTTTTTTTCCCTTCCATCATAATTTTCATTTATTCACTCAGCGACACGGATCGTCGATTGGCGATTAGTAGATACACGACGACGATTAGCGCGCACGAACAAAACAATTTTTTTTTTCTAAACTATAATCTGTTTCTTTTTTTTTTTTATTTGCCTCTCGAGTATCCCAACTTTCGCGGCAATCGCAATGAGTCGTCTTAACTTATTAATACTGCATGATAATCCTTTAACGCCAATTTATCAGTACTTCACCGTGCGCGTAGCTTTATCCGACTAATGTTCATCTAGACGAAAAAAAAAAAAAAATATATATACATTCGCCCTCGCCGATCAAATTAATAATATCAGTCCGATCGTCGGCGGCGAATTTGTTTTTCGCCGGAAAGCGCATCCTCCCCGTCGTCCACGAGTCGTTCACGAAATTTTTCGTCTACCCTCTACATACAAATTTATATTCATTTATATTCATTCGATTTATTTATACTCCAATGCGGTATAATGATAACGCTACGGACGACGATTCCGATGGCTTTCGTTTCAAATTGTTCTTATCGTATCGTCACCACACTGAAAATCCGACGAACTTTTACCGTTCAATTGCACTTTAAAAACACATTCCTCGATCCGCGCCGAGGGTTACCGAGTTCCTGTCGTCGGTGTAACCGCGCATGCGCGATAGATCGCGATCGAGCATCGCCGTTCACCGATCCGTAAGGTTCCGGAAGTAAGTTGGCAGGTCGGTCGAAAGTCGCGAGTGTCGAGCATCGGCCAATTCTTCAGACCATCTGCAGTCCCTTGGTGATGCTCTCGACGTGCTCCTTGGCTCTCATCCTCAGCGCCTGAATGCTCGACGTTCGAGGATCGTGACCCGGCGGACTTGGCGACGACTGTGCGTGTCCACCGCTGCTGCTCATTACGGGGAGTCCTCCCCCGTTCAGCGTGCCTACGGCGCGTAGAAACAGACTGTCATTACTAAGTGATTGCACTGTCTTACTGACCGCGATTATCGCTTAATGATTTTTGAAAAAATCTAAGAACTTGGAAGCCGATTTATATGAGATAAGAATTGTTTTTTCGGATTAGCGTTTATAATTACGTGTATGTGTGTTTCTCACCTGGAATACCATTCCCAACAGATCCCAGCTTCGTCGGTGAGGGCAACCGCCTGGGCGAGGTCAGATAGCTCGGATATCCCGTGTGAGCCGCCGGCAGGAAGCCCGGAAGAGCGCTCAACAGTCCGGGAGGCGTCAACCATGGATCACCGGGCAGACCGAGCGAGGGACCTCCAATGTTTCTGTGAGTACATTTTAAAAATGATTATTGTACATATTTATTGCTTCATTATCGATGCCGTGAGTGTTTGCTGGAGGCACTGCGAGTCTGTATCGTCCCCTTCATTAATGCCAGGGCGTTCTGAATAGGGCGGGTATACACTGAGAGAAGGATCTCGGAAAAATTACCAAGTCATATGGTAAATTTCGAAAGGGCAACATGGTTCACCAGCGCCCACTGGCGATATGTGAAATTCTCAACGAGGCCGTAGCAATTTTTACCCAATCCATATGGTGATTTTTTCCAAAAGGCGGTTTGGCAAAGTTTTGCGTATCTGGCTAAGAATTTCGTGGTGAAAACTTAGAATTTCGTGGATAACATTTTTTCATTTATGTATACGTAAAAAAAAAATTTGATCGACATGATATGCCAGTATAGCCTACAAACCTAAAACAAACGGCCCGCGATCGCGACTCCACCGATTACTATATTTTCTAGTAAGAAGAACGTATATAGTAAAAACTACGGGATATTCTGGTAATATCTGCGATAGCGAAAATTACCATATTTTCTAGCGGAATGTGTTAATTTTAGTACGAATGTTAGCTAGGGTGTCGCTGTGGTTCCGATGTACGTGAATGTTCTGTCTGTTTTTATCAGATTGATGGTAATTTCTATCAGATCCTTCTCTTAGTGTAGGAAAATAGATCAGGCATTGATGAAGCCCAGTGTACGATTTTTCGCGAGTATCCGTGCGTGGAAGCGGCAATGCACTTTATTACATCGACAAATGTAGATTCTATCAACCTGTTCTATTTTTATCGACCGAAAAGTGAGCCAATGCGTACCTCATGCTTGCCGGATGATGATACTCCGTAATACCGAGCCTGGCGGCCTCCATTTTTTCTTGTCTGCGCCACTTGGCCCGTCGATTTTGAAACCATACCTGAAAAACGAGCAAACAGAGAAACCGTTAATTACACGTTCGTCTAAATAAGGACTGTAGCGTCTTTGCAAACGAGCTCGGAAAGTAAACTTTTTTTCGTATCGGGATAAGTAGAATGTCCAGATAGCCCGAGCGTAATAGCTCTTCAGGGTCGGCAGGGCTTTGGGCGTGTTACCTCAAGAGCCGGCTTCGGAACTTCGGCATTATCCTAATACACGCCGCTTACCGCTATCTCCAGCCTACAATCTACCTTCTGCCCTTCTAATTGGTAGTTTTCGAAACCACTTTTGGGGCCATCGCTACCGCGCATCTCCGCGCGCTTTACCGAAACCTAGCATCGCGAACTACACTTTTACATTAAACACGGCTCGGAAACACGCTCTTGCGGATGTAATGCGATAATCCGTTTCAAGCGTAACGAGAAGAGCGTCCATTAACGACCGTTCGCTTTTCTTCACCTCGCGATTCACATTCCCTGTCTCAGTTTTTCAGCCGAGTTATCGAGATCAGATAAATCTAAAAATATTATTCCGCATACTTAATCGTTTAACTCAAAATTCAGATAATTTTTGATCGCATAATAGTACGAATGTATGTCGATTTTTTAATAAAAAATTGAGCGTACAAAGACGCGTGAAAATTACAGTATATTCGCTGGTGGAACGCCAATTTTTTTAAATATCTTAAAAATTGTTTTTTTTTAATTATTTTAATTTTTAAAATTAGATTAGTTAGGTGTCCTCAAGAAAACGAATAGACTCACTAACGGCGCATTTTTTGACTGAGTTATCTAGATCACAAAAAAAAAAGAAAATTTTCTGTGTACTTTATGTTTTTACTAAAAATTCGCATTCGTATCTTCCTACCCAATTTCCGAGTAAGCTAAAAGTACAAGTGGCCGGACATGCGTGAAAAATCGTATTTCCGTATTTCTCGCACGCACGCTTTGTCCGGTCACTGTAACGTTTACCTTACGCGTTCAATTCCGGCAGTTCGTCCTTCGTGAAAGCGTATCGAGACGCTCGATCCTCCGAGGGGCGATCGCGAATATCGAAAGGTGCCAGAACCAAACGAATTACGGTTGTGTAGCTACTAACAACGGTGTCGAAAGCCGTGACGTTCGAGAAGTGGAACAGCGACTCATGTCGAGTCGGGGAACTCGGGATCACAAGGGGGGCCCCGTAAATGGAGTTCTTTTTGCGTGACGCAAACAGCACCGAGCGAGAAAGCCGCCCGTCGGGGTGGGAAGCGAGAAAAGTAAAGAGGGTTCTGAGACAGAGAAACAGGGGTGAGAAAGTGCAATGAGAATGGTATGCTCGGCGAGGCGAGCTATATACATACAACATATATACGTTTGAGAAAGGAGAGTGCGAGAGGGAGAGAAGTTAGAGGAGGCGGAGCGCGGTCCAACCCTAAACTAGCTTGTAAGAAAGGCAAGGGGCTGTCGGGGATCCACCCTTATTCCTCAGCATCAGGAGGGTCACGAGCTCGAGGGCGAAATCGAAAGTGAGAGCGAACGAAAGAGCAAGAGGAGGTGAGAGAGAGAGATAGGGAGAGAGAGACGAAACAGAGTCGCGACCGAAGGAGGGATGAAGGGAGATGAAAGAAGAAGAGGCGAACGTCTCGGGTCTCGCCCCGTCGGGCGACGGCCATGTTGATTTCTTTATTGTAACATGGCTGCTGTTGGCAGGCCGCTAAACTCCGTCGCGTCATACAAGTACATTAAGGTGGATAGTAGTATTAGCAGTCTCGTACAAGAGAGCTCGAGAGCAGGAAGGACGACGTCGATGTCAGACGTCTTCCTGGCAGCAAACTCGACTTGTTTTTTTTTTCTCCGCGAACTTCACGAAGGCGCCCGAAAGCGGGAGGTCGGTAGGGCAGAGAGCGAAAGAGTTCCCGCGAGTCGGAGCGCACCAAACGATAACCCAAGCGGCGTTTCCCCCGAGATAAATCTAAGAGGATTGCGTTCATTGCGAAAATGGGATTACACGTTAATGAGGAGTACGTAAGCCTATTTGTCTTGCTCTCTCCTTCCGTTCTCCTCGGCTCAATATAAATCCCTGCCTCCTCGTATAGAACTGGAAGAAAAAAAAAGAAAAGAAACAGAGGAGAAGGAAAAAAGGACAGATTGAACCTCCGAAGTCACCTCGACGCCGTGCGAAAAGTATCCTGTTACTGGTAATGGAACTGCGCGGAGAATTCCGTCGCTTCATCAGGACGATGTATATAGAGACTGTTTATGAAGAGAGGCAATTTTCTTTCACGCCCTCGTTCGTTTTCCGTTCCGTTGACTAAGAAACAGCGAGACGCCGATTCGCCGGGCCACCGTCGCAAACCCCCCTCGCTCGACCTCCTCCCCGACGACCCTCCCGGCGATGAAGAAAAGAGCCAACGCGGATTGGAGGACGCGGGTAGACAAGATGCCACGTTGAAATGATGGGAAAATAAGCGAATTTCGTCTTCACCCTCTTATCTGTACTGAGACAAGAGACATGCCCTGGAGAGGGGGTGGGGGAGGAGGGGGGGGGGGGTTGAGGAGGATGAAGGAAGTACGGTATCGTGACGTTTTCCTTGCTCGAGGGGGTTGCCGAGGACGGGAGAGAAAGAGCGAGCCCACACGGGGGGTTGCTCTGAAAACAAAGCGAAGCCCGAGAAGCCCGAGAAACTGGAACGTCGTTCGCCTCTTCGCGGAAATATAAAGAACAGGACTAACGCGGCTTAACCTTTTTAGGTCGTAAATCTATTAGAGTAGGTACTTCCAAGCCCCTCTTCACCCCCCCTGGGCTGTGCCCTCGCTCTTCCGTTACGCCGCCCTCTTCGAGGCCCAAAACAAGAAGGCGGCCGACAACGAAGAAGAATAACTCGAGGAGTGCACGATGCCTATCTTCGCGCAATGCCATTGCGAGATAAACTCGATTAGACGGATTTAACTGCCCGAGAATTAATGGAAAATGAGGGTCAGAGGACGGAAAGCAGACGATAAACGAGGGGCTCGGAGAAAAGTGAATTTCTCTCGATTGGTATTATACGGTAATGAGGTGATATCGAACGCTTTTCCTATCTCCTCATTTTCTCTTAACACGCCCTCCCCCCTTGCCCCTTCCTCTTCTGAGAATAAATCTCCGAAACTTTGTTCCCAATGAAAAGCCGAATTTCGTAACTTGTGCATCCGTCGAGAAAAAAGAAATGAAAAGTTTTGTCGTTGCGCGAGTCTCGAGTGGTCCAAGCTATTCAGTCTCCCCGCTTGCCGATAGCGATGCTGCGAAGCACTTGAAAAAAAAAAAAAATCTTTGACAATGGAATGCTCCCGGTCTCCGATACTATCGCGAGAAAAATCAGTTTACTCTTCCCCGTTTCCCGATCGCACCGTGCGCAGCGAACTACGGAAAATCCAGCTCGAGGCTCGCTGCTACGAGTGCATGCGTTCCGGGTGTGGCAACTTTTTTTTTTTTTTAACTTCGTGCACTCTCGTTCACGAGACGGGAGGACTCGGGGACAGGGCGCGCGCGCTTTATGCGCTTCGACGGTCGCACCACGTTGAATTTGGATTAGCGACGGTAAAAGGTATTCGGGTCGATCACGCGGCGACGGGCACATTGTTGTTTCCTGTCGTATTAACAGATTTTAACCATTGTTCGTTCAACGTCGCTATACTAACGCGTATACAATGTTTTATATATAGACATATATTGCAGAGTGCGATCCACTCGACCCATGAAAGGAGTTTTACCAAGTACCTTGTATCTACGCTGCGGAGCACTGCGCGCATAAATGTAACGGAGAGTTTCAATGCATTTTATAGTAAAAGAAAAAAGAAGAATGATTAAGACACGCTTTTATACGGGCACGCTTACGTAACAAGATTGAGGCGAACCTCGAGAAAAACAAAGTCACAGATACCTGAGAGGAGAAAAAAAAAAATTGCAATTATGTGCGCTGTCTGATGGAATCCGAGAGAGACTCGCATGAAGCTGGAACGCGGCTCGATTTATATCCGGTGAACGTTGTAGCATAATAAATGAATAACGGAGAGTCTCGGTGTATTTATTATACTTAAAAGAAAAGAAAGAATAAGATAAGATACGCTTTTGTAAAGGGACGCTTACGTTGTTACGTAACAATATAACAACGTAACAGGTAACGTAACTTAGTTGTTATTTTTCTTTCTTCTTCTCAGGTATTCGTGACTCTGAAGCATTTTTTTCCTCGGAGTTCGCCTCAATTCTTACATCGAGGCGAACCCTGAGGAAAACTATACGTCAGAGTCACAAATACCTGAGGAAAAAAAAAATTACAATTATGTGCGATATCTGATGGAATCCGAAAGAGATTCGGGATCAAACTCGAACGTGGTTCGATTTATTTCCAGTAAACATTGTACCATAACAAATTAATGACGGTCTGCGCGTTTCATTGCATTTATAGTTTTAAAAAAGAACGAATAAGACTAGCTTTTATAAGAGCACGCTTCAGTTGTTACATAACATAGTTGTTATTTATTTTATTTTATTCCCCTCACCTGAGAATACCAAATACCTATTTGTGACACTGACACGTTATTTTCCTTGGGCTTCGCTTCAATCTTCTTATATTAAGGCGAAGCCCGCGGAAAACAATGCGTCAGTGTCACAAATACCTGAGAGGATAAAAAGAAAACAATACGTGATGTCTGATGAAATCCGAGAGAGTCGGAATCAAGCTGGAAAGTGGCGCGATTTATGTCCGGTAAACATTGTAGCATAATAAATGACAGTCGGGAATCGATTGACTGCTCCGCACGGTACCGACGTTTTATTCCGGAGGAAGGGGGAGGGGGGTGGGGTGCGATTTACCGCGCCCGTGTCCATTAAAGACCTATCAGTGTAATCGGAGGGTAAGATCGTAGAATAAGCCTAGATACACTGAAGAGGATGGAGGGAAAGGGAGAAAAATGGCATGAGAACCAGTAAAAACGAAAAGGGACAGTCAAAAAGCGCTGAGCCGGTCACAGAGAGAGTAAGAAAATCCAGGCTCGTGCGGTATGCGAGCCCGATCGAAGGGCGATGTTTTCGAGAGGGTTGGAGTCTATTATTCACCGCGCTTTTTATACACTCTCCCCTCCACCCCTGTCAAACTGTCGGGCAAATTCAATCCTAGCCAGTCGTTCTCAATCGTAAATCGCCTGCTCGCTGTTGCTACACGAAAATATCACCGAAAAAAAAAGAATAGTAATAAATTCTCGTTTCGCTCGTACAGATTGAATTAATCAACTTGGAGGATTTAATTTGTTCGGGATAACGATTTATCGATATACGATATGACACATGTGTCGCGGTATAATGACCCGACGTTGAAACGACCGCTCGACAAATAGTTTGCTTTTTTGTCTCCTCCCATTTCTGGACTACGGGGAAAAACGAATTAACGGGGAGGGCGATGGAATGAGACATGAAGATTGAGATATACAGTACGAATAAAGCAGGATTTTATTACCCGGGAGAGAGTCTCTTATCAACTTCCTTTGCGGGCAATTTACACGGGAAGGACCGAAAGAAATTTATAGCAAGATTTTATCAATCGAACATTTTTTAAATACTTTTATAACAATTATTTTTTATTAGATAGTACGACGCACTGAGTATCATCGAATTTAATTTACGTGTTGATAGCGGGTAATAACAGATATTTAATATTTCACTTATTGTAGGGTGAATGTCGTAAATATGAGCCACCCTGATTAACCCGTAAATCGATTATACATGGACCGGGCCATATTCACCCCTTTTACCCTACTGAAATTCATAGTAAGATTTTAGAAATTAAATATTTTTCGATATTTTTATAATTATTTATATTTAGAGAAGACCACGCACTGCGAGTATGATCGAATTTACTTGAAGAAGTGATCATCATTGGTAAACACACATATTTACCATTTCAATAATTGTAGGGTAGATGTAGTGAATGTGGCCCACCCCGATTAATCCGAAAAATGGTGATATATGAACCGGTCCATATTGACCCCTTTTACCCTACTTACCAGGCAATAATTGTTTCTGTCCCTGTACGAAGTGTTCAAATACCGTTTCCGTAACTGTTTCGATTTAACACACTGCGCAGTAGGTGAGATGTCACGTGAGATCCTCGCGTGAATCCCAACGAGACCGAGACTGAGAACCCCTGTCAGACTCCTTCAATAAAGCCACCCCTGTCGTTGCGTGTAATCACCCTTAAACACTCCAACGCCCCGACTCTCCTTCTAACCCCGTGTGTCTCCCTTTCCGTTTCTGTCTCTCATTGCGCTCTCTCTCCCTTACCCTCTCCCTCTTTGGCACCGCGACACAATACCTAATGTGCTACAAACAACATCACAAACAAGACGGGATTTCACTTTTGACAATGATGCGCATTTCACGTGAAACGGATAAACTGTGGACGGGAATTTCGAAGGGCAACGGATCTATTTTATGCTCACCGACGATCTCACACTCGACTTTAAACCTTCACAAAATGTTCTCAATTTTGGGAATGTAAAACAGTTTTATTTTTTTTTTCATTTTTTTTTTTTTTTTTTTTTTTTTTAATTCAGAATGAGAGAAACAAGAGGTCGCGTTCAGCTTTGGGGTGGGTTGGGTTTATTATAATATATTGCCAGCGAGCGAGGGAAACGATACGACAAAACGGTGCTCAATTAATTCGTCAAATTAGCCTTATGGCCCTGTAAAAAAATGTTGAAAAATAGTTTTTTTTTTTTAGAGACAAGTCACGATACGATAAACAAGAGGTCGCGTTCAGCTTTGGGGTGGGTTGGGTTTATTATAATGTATGGCCAGCGAGCGAGGGAAACGATACGACAAAACGGTGCTCGATTAATTCGCCAAATTAGCCTTATGGCCCTCGTGTATTTTGACACCGCTCGCGCTCATTGTCTTACTCTGCGGTGGAGTTCCTCTCGTTTCTCTTTCGTTACGGCGATGCTACCGCGGCGCTGCCTGAATGCACCCTTTGTTCAATGAGGCGCAGGTATATTACCGGCCAATATGTTTGCCTGACTGCTGGAGCCGTCGTACTCTTCTCCGTCGAGATGGAAGGGGCGAAGGGGCGCAGAAAAATCGCGAGGGTGCTCCCATCCGCCCGCGGTCGGACAGTTGTCATAGGTCAAATTCTCGCTTTTTAATTCCCTAAATAAAGGGCACAAATGCGAATGGGACACAAAAGAATAGTTCTGATTTCGGGGACCCGTTTCGTATAAAAATATCCAAGGTCGCGCGAATCCCGTAACTAGGGCTCTTTTTTTATATATTGCAGAACAAATGAATAGCGTCGAGCATAGTTTCACGAAGCCGCTCCGAGCAGATCTACGGAGTTCCATGATGGCGAGTAAAAAATTGCGGGTAGGGGAGAGTGGGCGAATATTGCCTGATTTTAAATAATTGAGTACCGACGTCGCGCGGAGTCTTACCTTATGTTGTTGAAATTTGATTGAGCATTTTTTCGCTAGATGATTTCCTAAGCTTCTAAAAAATTTTCAATTTGTTAAAATTGTAAAATTCAGTTTTTATTTCGTGGTTTGTAATACCCATCGAGCGAAAGAAGAACTTTTTCTTAATAACAGCTCATCGCCAATAATTTCGTAGGTTAAAACGCTAGTAATCTGCTAGTCGGTATTCCAAAGTTTGAACCTATTCGAGATTGTTTTTTTCAAATCGAAAATTCGCTTCAGAGTCGAATAGAGCGATGGATCAACTTTTGTTTTTAATTCATAATAACAGCTGGTTGTCAATAATGTCGTAGGGTAAAACGCCAGCAATCGGCTATTTGGCATTCCAAAGTTTGAACCTATTCGAGATGGTGTTTTGAAATCGGAAATTCACTTTACAGTTGCGACATTAACGCGCTCCCTTAGATGGCCGACACTCATCCACTGAAACTTAAACGAATGGTCTAAAAGAAAAATTACATTTTCGCGTTACAAAAGGCGAAAACAAGTGTTTCGAGTAAACTGAAAACATCCCTCTTGAGCGGGTCTGCGCGAGCGGTACGTGTCAGTCACGCGAAATCCCTGGAGATGCGATGTCGCTATAATAACTCGTAATAAAGCCCGGTGGAGTCATATTAGCGTCAGGAGCACGCGTGGCGCGCGCGGCTCGCTTCACAAAGGGGCACCACCGCCCGCCCTCGGCAAACACTGTGACTTTTGATGATTATTAACTTCACAGGGCCAGTGCCCCGTCGAGCGAGGAATGGAGTCCGAGGGATGGAGAACGCGTAGCGTTGCGGGGTTGTACAGCGAATATAGGCCTTGCCGACAGTAATCTGTTGGCCCCGAGGCACCAGCGCCGATTTTCCCGCTGCTCCTGGGAACCAAATTAATAGTTGCGGACCCGCTTGATATCTTCGGATATTCGCCGCTTTCTCTCTACCACTCGCATTTACATTTGCACACAGTAATACTACTGCCGTCCAACGAGTGTACAGTGCACATAGATTTCTCTGCAAACACATGGGCGTTATTCCCTTTGCTCTTGACAACCCGCCTCATTTTCGACAAGCTTGCCCTATGCGACCTCGCTAAGTTACGCGAAAGCAACGAACAAACTCCTGTCCGAGTGTACTGAAAAAAATTACTGATAAAAGCAGGTTTGTGGTACAAACTAGCTGTCCCAACCAGTCACTAGCTGTCCCAACCAGTTATTAGTTGTCCTAACTAGTTATCAGTTGTCCAAAACAGTTATTAGTTGTCCAAACCAGTTATTATTTATCCCAGCGAATTAATAGTTGTTCCTGGTAGTTAGTAGTTGTCCCAGCGAATTAATAGCCGTCACAATCAGATCTTAGTTCTCTCAACGGATTGATGAATGGCCCATCTAATTATCGTCTGTTCCATCTACTCACTTTTTCCTCTAATAATTAGTTGTCCCAGCTCATAATTTTTCTCTGGCTAACTCAACCAAAACCTGGCACGATCTTCAAGAGATAACCAGCTAGCCCAGATCAATAGTATAGATCTCAAAAAAAAAAAAAAAAAAAAAAAAACGCATCCCCCCGACTCTCAGCGTTTGTGAGCCGCCGTTTGGCCAGTGATCCACTGTTATTTAATGCACGCGTACCCGGCGGTTCCTGAAGCGCGGGAAACTACTGAAGGATCCTCGCTTTACGGCCCGGTCGGCGAGTTACACGTATTAGGTGACCTCCGCTATAGCTATACGAGATACAGCGCAGCTCCGAGTGAGATGAGGACCGCCCGAAAAATCTCCGGGAACCTTGTGAAACGGATATATTTTCACGGAGAGTGACATTCATCCGCGAGTCTCTCTCTAAGAGATACGGGGAGGGAATTGAAGAAAGTAAGATTATGCCTGCGAGACGGCCTCCGCGCCTTTGTAAGAGATCCCTCGGGGCTGCATTTTGCATCTGGTATTAGCTATCGTTCGCGCGGTGATACTGCCGGAAACTCTTCGTGCAACACTCCCCTGGCTCGTCAGCTTCACCTAGGGGATCTCCAATTTCGTGACCGTGCACACAGGTATACAGGCCGACGAGGGCACTGCCGTTACGGCGAAGATATACGTACGATACAGAGTACTGTGTACTGTGCAATAATGGGGCGCGCGCGGCAAGTAACTCGATCTCAGGTCGAGGACGCCGGGCCTCGGCGTTTTGCCCCGCCGGTAAGACGAGGAAGAGATCTTCTTCGACGTCGCCGTCGTCGAAGTGGAGGAGGATGGAAAGAAGAGGAAGAAATATAAACGACGGCCCTCTCGGGAAGGGAGCCGAACGGAACTGAATACGTTTGTACCTGGCACCGACAATGGACCACGTAATTCGATTACAAGGACCGCCAGCTAATTGTTAATTGCCGGCCTCGCCGACAAAGGGCGATCTGGCTCGGTCGCTCGCATCCTCCTCCTCCTCCGCCGGGCAAGTAGCCTTGCATTCGACTATTATATAATACATATTTCTTACAAACGTTGTACAATCCGCTCCAAGAAATGTAAACCCTGTGGAATATCGGGGAATGGGGGGTTTTTATGCCTCGTCAAAAATTAATTTCACCGTGCGCGGCGCCTTTATCGCGGCTCGGGACGAATCGGTTCGCTCACGGTTCGTGGGAATAACATACGCACTTATAAAGCGGCTAATGAAACACTCGAAAAAACTTCAAATTATTTACACAGAATTGTTAAGGTTTTTTACGCACGAAAATTTGTGTGGCGTATCAATCGATTGATTGAAAGCTTGATTTGATATACCGATGGTTCATTTTAACCCCTCATCTGTCCATCAAATTGAAAATCTATCGCTATGCGAGAAAAAAATCGCATTCAATACCGTATATTAATTTTCGCACAGAAATTTTCAAAATTTTGGTATCAAACTCTTGACGTGTGTGCAGTCTGCACGCCTTTCCTTGTCGAAGTTTATTTAGTTACAAGAAAGGCTGTCGTCTGGAGGATTCGCCGAGTGGTGAAAAAAAAAAAAGAATGGATCGTTCGGGAACTCTTGCGGTTTATCCGGAAATCTTCAAATATTTTACACAAAATTATCAAGATTTTTTATGCACAAAAAACCGTACACTACATCGCTTGATTTAATTAATCAATCGATTAATGAAAACCGTGATTTGATACACCGATGCTTTATTTTAATCCCATCTGTCCATCAAACTCAAAATCTATCTGTTTGTGAGTAATCAAAAAATCGTATACAATCCCGTATACAAATTTGCGCACAGCATTTTTTTTACCAACCTAGCGCGTACTAAAATGTTTCAAAAATCTTCCTCTCACTCAAGACACTCGAGGGTGCGCATTCTTCGCGCCTTCCTTCACCGAAGTTCATTTAGTAACAAGAAAGGCTCTTCTCGAGGATTCGCCGAGTGGTGAAAAAAAAAAAAGAATGCGTCGTTCGGGAACTCTTGCGGGCATCCGACGACACGTGTACCGACTCCTCGTGTATGAGCCGAGTATGGTATAGAGCCCCGGTGTTTAACAGCTAATCTGCCAAATGAAGTGTTTTTGTGTTTGAGCACAACACTCCGTCTCAATGGAGAGTAAAACCGCCCTCGGTAAAGGGTTGCTGCCGACATGATTGATGCTCGAGGGGGTTCGAGTCTCTCTCTCTCTCATCCCCTCGCTCCGACTCTCTCTTCCGCCCGTTCGGGTTCGCTCTCATCCCGAATAAGGGAATAAGGGTTCCGCGCTGCTGAACGGGCAGGGTTGCGGCTGCTGCTGCTGCTGCTGCCCGCTTCGACGAACGACTCTCGCAACCCTTTTTAGTCAAGCGCCTCCGCACTAAACGTTGTACTTAATTGAGCCACAGACCTAACGGGAAACGATCGACGGACAGCTAATCTTCCAGCGTTTGTATATACATATATGAGTATATATATATATATATATATACGACCGCTGTATCTGCTCCTCCGGAACGTCCGTTCGAGATGCGAAATTCTCTTCCCGTCGTCTTCTCACTCAGCCTCACCCTCCGACCCTCCTCACGGCAATTCACTCGGAGCGTTGCCTATTTACTCCCGAAGACGTTCTCGGCTCACGGATGTTAGGCGAATGAATGACAAAAAAAAAATAGATAGAAAAACCGAGCAAATTGCCTCGTTTCCCTCGTGCGAAGACTACGTCGTTACGTGCTCGTAACTAAATTGGTTTCTAGTAGATTAACGAGAAAAATTGACGCTTCATTGAACTGGTAATTCACAAGCGTGCTCGGTTCGAGTTTAGTGTTCTACGGACGAAACGTTGGTGGTCGAATAGGATTCTTCTTTCCGGCTTTAACGCTTAACGTTTTAACACTACATGTGGGTCTGGTGAAAGCCCTTTTGAGCATTTAAAAAAAAAAATCTATGAATATAATTAACTGTTAACTGAACACCGAAAAGTATTTATGTTCGGCGGTGTAGCGTAACGATGAAGAAAGTCGAGTCTGCCCTAATGATGGGTGCTGGTTTGCGAAAAAAAAATTCTTTTGCATCGAATGGATTGCCATTTGCGACAATTAGAATCCTCGTGTACCAGAAAAAATAAACATTTCTTCTCGTGAGTCTTAAACCGGGAACACCAACATGGATCTAACGGGCGTCGTTTTGAGAACATAATTTTCATAAAATCCATTAATATAATTAATTGTTAACTAATAATTAATATAATTAATTGCTAACGAACAATTATTTATTTTCGAGCACGTCAAGTCTGGCCTAATGATAAGTGCTGGTTTACTAAAAAAAAAAAAAAAATCCTTTACAGTGAGTGGATTGCCATTTGCGGCAAATAGAATTCTCGCTAGATAGATAGATGCACCGAATTCTTTTTATTTCTAAGAATCGCAAGATAAAAAAGAGTGGTTTTCCCGGTTCAAATTCGGAGCCGGTGCCGTCTCAGAGAAATACAATCGCGCCAGATCCGCAATATATTCCTCGGCGATGATCGGGCCGTTAACCCAAGGGTGGTCGTGAGTTAAGGCTCGCACTATAGCAGTTCCACAGTCTGGTTTACCGTCGAGAGAATAGTGTATGCAGGGGTGGGTGTATATAGATTCGGCAAGTTTCGCGTGGCTCGCAAACGGCCCTAACATACTTACTCCGGTAACCGCCTCTCACACGTACACCCTCCATTCTCCGTACCCGGGATCGCGGCTCTCGCTCGTCCTCTCGGGGAGCGTCACTCTCTCGCTCACCGCCGTATACCGGAGCAAAGGGGTGGTTAGATGCACGAAAGGACGAACACTGGCCGTAATGGAGTTTCCAAATATTCGGGGAGCCCTCGCTCAATTTCGAACAATTTGCATTTAGGGTGAAGCGCAATTAATAGGAGCGGGGTGTGGTGCGCTTTCTATACACACGAGTACACCGTCGAGTCTCGCCGTGTGCGCGCACATCCCGATGCACGGCACGGATACGCGCGCGCGCGCGCGCGTGTGTGTGTGTGTGTGTGTGTGTGTGTGTGCGCGCGCGTGTTGTCACGCTCGCCATTCCACGCCTATTAACACTATATTCCGTTGAGTTTAGCATATCGAGGGGGCAATATTGAGTTACGCGACAGTAATTATAATACTCGTTAGACGCGGCGCGCTCGGCAAAAGTTAAACCTTGCTGGGCTGAAGGCCCGGTGAAGCGAGGGGGAAGTACGTCTGCCCACGTGCGATCTTGTGCACGATGGATACACGTACAGTCATACACGCAGTGTATAAACGGTTTGTTTGCTGCGTCTCGCCTTCGCGCGCTCCTCCTCTCTTCCTCTCTCTGTCGCTCCCTATTGGGATAAGCTTATCGAAGATTATGCATCGATTTATATCGAGAGCGACGACGATGGGAAGCATGCGCTCGGCTTGAGATGCTGCTACCTGCAAACCGAAGAAAACCACGAGATTATAACAAAGATATCGAGTGGTTGGGGAAACTTGGCAGGGCCGTTGGCGTGCGATACGTTGTCACGAGCTAGAAGGATATAACAACGATTTATAAAACATTTTCATGGTGACTTTTTTTTTTAGTTCTAACGGTTTTTTTTTTGTATGAGGTGTTGAAGTGGACGTGAGATGAGTGGGGGATTCGTGATCAGAGGCAGGCTTGAAACAGAGGAGGGAAATTAGGTTCATTTCGATCGGTGATCGATTTTAGGAAGAGTAGAGATTTTTTGGAATTGTCGTTTGGAGATAGTTGCGGAAAAAGATCGGATAAATTATCTATAACTGCAATTTTATGAGCGGGAGAAGAATTGAGGGTTAAAAAATATATTACCGCACGACATACCCCCATAATTTTTTTCCAATTTTATCATATAAATGATAAAGTTATGATAAATTTTAATGGTGAAATGTTTTTTTTAACCTTCGGAGCGGTTTTTCTCATGAAATATTGAAGTAGGTGTCAGAGAACTGGGGGATTCGTGATCAGTGGTAGGCTCGAAATAGAAGAGTGACATTTTTTTTCGTCTGATCCATTTTACGAAAAGTAGAGATTTTTTGAAATTTTAATTTGGAAACAACCGCGGAAAAAAATTGTATAAATGCGCTATGTTTGCAACTTTGTGAGTAAACAAAAAAAAATTGACGTTCAGCAAATATATATTTCCGGACGCCATAACTCCATAATTTTTTTCGCTAAGCACGAATCCGACAGCATTTCTGCAATAAAAAACAAAAAAGCATTCTCATCATTAATTTCCAGCGTGGCTTTCGCCGAAGTCAAATACACCCTGTACTAGAACTGCTTTATTAAATTATGATTCCCTCTTCTCGTTCGATCGGTCATCCTCCCGCGTCGACGAGAATTTCCCGTCTCTGTGTACTCTAAATTTTTTTACGTTCCACAGCGAGCCTCTCCGCGACCCTCTTTGCCCCGCGTCTTTTCGCAATCGAGTCGTTTTCGCTCCTCGATATCTCTCGGGGTTCTCGGTCCCACTCGGAACCTTTCACTCCTCCCGCAGGATATCACACCGCGTTTTTCCCTTTTCCCTATTTTTTTATATCTTTTTTTTCTTCTCTTCTTATTTCATCTTCTCTCTATATTTATCTCGTTTCGTCGTTCTCGCACCCTTCGACGTAACGGCAGGTGCAGTTCGTCCCACGGTATTTGCTATTTCTCGCAGTCCCCCTTTCCTTTCCCTATATCGTTCTCTCTCGCCCTATCTCGTTTCACACCGCGCGCCGGCGGGCCTCGCGCCTTTTGCCCCGGCCATTATCTTATTTTCCGCCCGAAAACATCGCGGTACCGCAAAAGAAAAACGATCTCGCGCGAGAGCGAACACCAACGAGACAGGGCGCCGTCGCGTGGCGTTTGCGAGAGCTTTCAGCCTCTCACAATCTCTCACTCTCCGTGTTGCACGGACGAGGCGTCGGTGTCTGTGCAGCCACTACAGAACCGAGTGCCTCGACTACGAGGACCGAAGGGCGTCAGATGACACGGGAGGGCCCTCGCTCCTTGCGGGACAGCTTCCTCGCTATTTCTTCACACATTCCCTCGCACGGTTCTTCCCCCGCACGACCCTCCCAAAAACACCGCACAGTCTCCCCTCTAAGTCGCTCCGACAGTCCACGACTTGGAAAATAAATTGTAGGACCCAATATAAAAAATGACTATAATCGGAAAAAATGGTTTATTCATTTAACAGATAAATCGCGTTCACAACTTTTGTTCTTGAATTTAACAACTTAGCGTCCAGTAAAAAGGCTGTACGAAATTTAAGGACAATTTCCAGGATATTTCCAAGATATTTCCATTCTAGGACAATTTCCAGGATATTTCCAGGTTGTGGTGGGGCATTTATAAAAAATGAAAATATGCATATCGCGCGCGACGTACGAAATAACATTTAGTTCGATAATCGCTTTCGTTTACGTTGGAATGGGTTCAGAAACCAAAATCACCCACTATGCACGAATGTATATATGCATCTTAGCGGAACTGAGATACACATTTTTTTAGGATTGTTACTAAACATACATCAATACACAACAATAAACAATCGGCCCCGACGGGACGGATTGATCACGAATATGACGTTCATTTTGCTCCAAACCCAATATTTTAGATTTTAATCCCAAAAATGTGATGTCACATTAGAGCAAACTGTTTTCAGTGCATAAAATCGAAGATACAAATGTCCCACTGCACTTGCGCACAAAAAAGCCAGCAGATTCGTGTTCAGCGCACAAAAATACGTCGGAATACGTCGCAGTTGATTTTATAAACGAAAAAAACATTTCATACCGACAAAAAATATTTCATCAAAAATTCCAAGGCTACCCCTTTCCAATCCATCTTTCACGTTTTTCAACGTCCTCGAACAGCAAGATAGAACGATTCTAAAACTTCGCACAAGTCCCTATCTTGTTTATTTTTTCCCGTAGGACACGATAGGCTCCCCGGATTTTTGCTAGCTCCACTGGGAGCCGAGATATCGACCTTTGAAAATCACGAAAATCGACATTTTTCCAAAAGTGGCTCAAAAAGTGATAAATCGTTGTTCAATCGATTTTTTTTGTTTCTAGTCTATATTTTACATATTTTTTCCCGCTGATCACGAATGTGACAATTATTTTACTCCCTACCCAACATTTTCCATTTAAATCCCAAAAATACGATTTTTCGTGCATAAAATCGAGACTTTCAATGTCTCACTGTACTTTAGTCCAAAAAGGTCAGCGGATTCGTGAAATATGTGGTAGTTCATTTAAAAACAGACAAAAACCTTTACTAAACTAAATATATGAAATAAAAATAAAAAAATAAGCAAAGAAACAGAAAAAAATAATTGCGGACCTCTGTGTGAAAAACTTAATTTGTTGAACGTACAAATCTTTATTACCGTGCGGCATGACGACGGTCGTCTCGCTGCCTTAACGTCTCCAGGAACATACAGGGGTGGCTCGGACGTTAATAATTGTCGTACCAACGATATCGGCAACATTAATTTGATTTATATACGACAAGTATATATAGGCGGATATAACTGTAACTGCAGTTCTGAGGGGGTGTGAGCGTTGCCTGCAAATTATTCCGGTCCCCCCCCGGTCGACGGACGGAAGTCCTCGAAACGTTTTTCGACGGTTCGCCTCCCTGCCGAGTGCGAGAATTCACACCAATTTCTCCATGCTATACCGATTTATGATGCTCGTCGGACTCGCGTATCCGGCCCGGTGGAAAAACACATAACGCAACGATATATCGAGCGCTGTTATCGAAGCATCATTATCGTCGTCGATGCGACCGCGAGCTTATGGGTAGGCCGCATTACTTCACGCATCGCTCGACGCGGCAACGCGCGTTCGACGTTCGGACAAATCCGACAAATATCGTTTGCCGCGGGGAGAGGCGAGCGGGAAGACGAGAGCGGCGTAAAACATGGCGTACCCTCGGCCACCGTGAAACTAAGGGGATTATTCTCGATTCAGCCAATTCCCGGGACAATTCCGATCCACCGCACCGTCACAGTCGCCCCTCTCGGGCCTCCCATAGGGAGCATTTATTTTCATGTTGTTCTTGTTGATTTTTTTTTCCGGTCCAAGGGAGAGGCCCGTTCGCATAAAAAAAAAAAATTCAGCTAATTAATTCGCGCGCTATTAATCACCGTTATAGAATGTTGGTTGCTGCAGCGATATTTTCAATTTTATTTACCGTTCGTTTATCTCTCTTTTTTTTATCGTCATGGTTACCCCTGCGGACTGTGAAAAAGTAGAGTTCGTACGCTCGTTTGCTCGCCGTGCGTGACCAATTTCCTACGAGAACGAGTCCCCCCGATCCGTTGTTTGCAACCGTGCGCTACAAACGCTATGATACATTAATTCCGGGCTCACGAAATCGAGAGTCAAGCAGTGACACCCTCGAGTCACCTGTGTATTATAATCGTTTTTCGTGCCGGGGTTCACCGATGAGGAAGCCGAAACGCGAGATTTTTCGATTAAATTCCAATACGATTATATCGAGTGGTGATTCTTTTTTTTTTTTGGCAAAATAAAACATTTCCGTGATTTTATTCATTGATGGGACGATGAAAAACGGTGAAGTGAAATTGGTAGTGGTAATCGAGTGGGAGCGTTTGTTCTCTGCCCTCTCGGTTGACCGGTTACCGTGCCAACGAACAGGTAAATAATCGTTGGAGGGTGCGAACGAGCCAACCCCGGTAAACTATCGTACCCATAATCACTTAAATCTCAATATTTTATAGCGACGATAATTGATCAATTGCAGACTTAGGAGAGAACCAAGTTGTGAAATGCGGTACTAAAGAAAAAAATAAAAGCAAGAAAAAATTAGGTCGACGTAACACGCGACTGCCTACACGGAGAAAAGTACACGTGGCATATATCGAGTAAATATATCTACGATATGTACAATGTCATTGTGCCGAAAGATGTTACATTTTGGATATATCGTGGAATATATCTGCAAATTCATGGCTTCGGCCATGTGTTGATATATTTACTATATTTAATATATTTAATATCACGATCCAGAATTATATGTAGACAACTCGAACGATGGAAAAATATAGGTTGGAGCTCTTACTTAGACTCAAAAGTAGGTTTTCCCTATAAGTTTCCTGTAGCACCCCTCATTGCGTTCAATTCTATACACATGACCCTCAATACCGATCCCGATGCCACTAGCTAGCCATTCAAAAATGAAACAGAAGGTTGGGCCATAAGGCAGGGACTTCCACATAACGTTTCATTCATGTTTTGTACCACTACAGATATTTATGAACACTTCTAAAATGCAATGCAATGCTCTCAATTAGTAACCGACTAACCCGGATTCGGATTCCGTCGATCACCATATTTTTCTATCCTTCTAGTCCTTTGCAGTCTTCGCCCGGTCATTACGCGAATATATTGAATATATGCACACTGAGTAAAAAAAATTCGATTGAGTCAACAAAATGAGCGCTTAAAGGTGACGAAATTTTTGTTTGTCTGATCAAACGGAATAATTGTCGTAGTAAGTAAAGAAACATTCAATTCGACGGCCTGTTAGTTTGATCAACTCTATGCAGTACATTTATATGATTAACATATTAATATTAAACCGGCGGAATTTAATATCGGTAATTGGCTCGCCAAACAAGTACGACGATCGAAGCTCTCTTGCACAGTTAGCGAATCGTAATTATTATCGGTGCACTAAAAATTACCAAAAATCTCGGCGTCGCATTACGAAACGGGCGATGAAACGAAAGCTCCAACGAACGAGGAGTTTCGCGCATCGGCGCGCAACGTTCTCGCACAGAATGTCTGCACAGCGCTTTCGCGACGCGGAGGAACCGCGTCGACAGTTCAACTCCAAATTAGCCGGGGTCACCGCGAAAAATCAATCTCCTTTTTTGTCTCTCCCGTTCCAGCACGCTCTCGACGCTGCTCCACCCCGTCGCAGTGCCTGTCATTGCCAATTTCAAACGGCGGTCGGCATGGAAATAGTTCGTTGCAGCCGCGTTGCCGATATTCACCGTGCGACCTACCCTTTCAACTCTGAAGAGTTGAAAGGGTAGGTCGCACGGGGGAGGGGGTGGAGGGTGAACCCTCCACCCCCTCCCCCTCCCCCGCGAGAAACTCTTTTCATTCGCGTGAAAACACTGCCCCGACAATTCCCTCACAATTTTACCCCGTTCACTCGACGCCTATATATATGTGTACAGTATATTTTCCTTCTCGTTTATTCCGCTACCGGGCGCGTTACCGCGGTGACCTCAGATTTCAATTTTTACTACTACGAGCGTAACACCAATGCCGAGGACCTCGCTCAATTGTTTCTGTGGTTTTTCTTTCTTTTTTTGTTTCCTCATATTCGCTTCCTCATGGAACAAGCTATGTTTTCATAAAAAAAATGTTTTAAAAAGTTTCTGAGATTTTAGCGTCAGAGTACTTAAAATAGTCTGAAACGTTGACAAATGTGATTTTTACCTGGTGTTCAGATGTATGGATGTGTGTGTGTGTGTGTGTGTGTGGGGGAGTGACAGCCTTGCATCGTTTAAAATAATTGTAACTCGGAAACGGTTTGGGATAGCCAGTTGAAATTTGGTACACTAGTAGAGTGGAGATTTTACGGGATTTCATTTTTTTTTTTAACGTGGTCTCTCTAACTTGCTTAAGTTTTGAGCGTTTAAAAACTGCACACGAGCTTATTTCGATGAAAGACCTTTGGTATTGAATTTGGCCGAAATCTATCCGGGCGGTCACATTTTATAAGATTTTAATTTTTTGTGAAATATTATAAAAAAATGTTCATATGTTTTAATTTTTACCTTTTCCAACTAACATAAAACGCCAAGGGTAATTTTTTAAAAAATATTCCCCTAAATATCGTCCTAGAACTGCATACGAATATAATATTTTTATTAAAGATCCTTGGTATTAAATTTTGCCGAATTCTATCCAAGCGGTCAGATTTTATGGGATTTTGATTTTTTTTTTTTTTAACAATACCAAAAATTCCCCATTTATTTTTTATTTTTATTTTTTCCAACTACCAGAATTGCGAAGGGTCCGGACAGGAAAGGTGTGTCGTTGTGTCGTTAGAGTTCCAGAGCTGCACGCGCAGTATCGATTTCGTAACAGACACACGAGTGTAAATGCAACCCCGATAGTGGACTTTGTATTTTAATGTACGCGGCGCGAGGCTATGAAATCGTCGAATTAGCTGCGTACACCGTTGTCCCTTAGGTTTCTCGGATGGGAAACGAGGGATCGCGTGACAGGAAGGTAATATCCCTCCCCTCCCGGCGATTCGTACACGGGAATATAATATAATGGATCGTCGAGTGCGACACACCGTTCGAGCATGGAAGGCGCAGGCCGACCCGCTCGAGTTCCCCCGGCCGGGCTCGTGTCCGCACGGCAATAAATACACGTGTATGCCGATACACAGTAACGAGGGAAATGCACGTGGATACGAACGCGCGTCACTCGGCTTTTATTTTTAACTCGGCAAAACAACATAAAGTAAAAGCAGCCGGAAGTGCTTCGTTCATTTCGCTTTTCGCCGACGCTTCGATCGAGCCGAGACAATGAAATGTAAAACGCGAACGGCACGACACAACGAGCGTGATCGTTGCTCCCTTGTCGCCCGATCAAAAAGCTGCGATGGACGGTCGACGAGCCTCGAAAATTGGAGGAAAATTTAACGAGCTGTGGATATAAATTACAAATTCGATGTAAAGTGAGACAGGTTTTGTATAATTGATTCACGCACTAGTCGTGATCCATATTCCGCACTTTTACGCAAGTTTGCAAGAGGTTTCGTCGTACAAGAGGCAGGTTCGACAAACATTTCTCGTTTGCAAAGATTCAGTTTTTTTAGTTTTCCGATATAAAAATAAATTGTAAATTTACTGCATTGGAACTTGAAATTTTCTTACATTACTTACATTAATTGAACATTATGGTACTTTTTTTTGTAAAATAAAAATATCAGATATTAAAATGTCAGATATTAAAATTACAAATCTTAGCTTGAAAATTACAAAAATGTTAATCGAAAATAAAAATGTTACTGCGAAATTGTAATGCACGTGTGTTTGAAACTTCAGATACAGTTTTTATATAGAAAGCATCCAATGCCGTTCACTAATTTTCAAACAACATTTTTTACAGTGTCGTTAATTTTATAATTTCTCTTTATTTAATTTTTTTTTCAGCTAACCGTACTTTTTTCAAGTAAAAAAATGTGTGCATTTAAAAAAAAAATCGATCAAGCCGGGACAATGAAATGTAAAATGCGAACGGCCCGACACAACGAGCGTGGTCATTGCTCCTTTGTCGTGCGATCAAAGGGCTGTAACGGACGGTCGAGGACACTCGAAAATTGGTGGAAAATTTTACGAGCTATCGATGTAAAGTCCGCGGTGAGATAGGTTTTGTAACGCTCGACGAACATTCACGGTCCCCGATGGCCAACCATTTTTTTCCGTTATTTTACGATTCCCATTTCTTTTATTGTACACTTTTTTTTTTAGTTAAAAAGTACGGTACGCTGAAAAAATAATATAAAGAAAAATTGTAAGATTAACGAGACAAAAAAAAGTGTTGTTTGAAAATGAATGAACGGAATTGGAAGTTTTTTCATATAAAAACCGTTTCTGAAATTTCAAACACACGTGCGTTGCAATTGTCCAGTAAGATTTTTATTTTTAATGAACATTTTTGTAAATTTCAGGCAAAATATTTGTAACTTTAATATCTGGTATTTCAATTTTACAAAAAACTACATTAATGTTCAATTAATATAAGTTATGTGACAAAATTTCAACGTCGAGTACTTTAAATAAAACAATTGATTTTTACAATGGAGAAATAAGAAAATGTTGGATCTTTGCAAACGGGAAATATTTGTCAAACGCGCGTCTCTTGTACGACGAAACCTTTTGCACACTTGAGTAAAAGTGCCGAATATGAACTTCAATTAGTACGTGAATCAATAATATATAGACCGGGTCATATAAATCCCTTTCACCATATATATATATATATATAGTATACATATAAATACATATATGCTGCGAGCTAGGAGAGTCGAATGAAATTAGATCAGGACGAGAGGAAATGGATTAGCAAGGCACGCACGCCGTGCAGGGGAGTTTGTGCTTTCGTCGCGATGATACGCGGATAGACCGCTAGACACGCGCACATGAGGACGATGTGCCTATTGTGAAGTATGCCGCCTCGTTCGTTATCGCGACCAGCGGTTGTGTACGTACAGTTATCGATAACCAACGGTCATTAGGCCACGTTTGACGTAAACAACCGTTCGCTTCGCCTCGCTTCCGCGGCGCGATCCTAATCATCGAATTATCGAATTAACCCTTTCCCCGTTTACCGCGCTTTGTAATACCGAGCTATTCTAATATCATCCCCGTGAATTGATTCCCGTACATTTCTTAACTGTTTATCAACATCCTGCCCCGTCGAAATTTCGGATCGCTACATCAGGCCCCGAAAATAATAATTCTTCGATTAATCGAGGGAAGAAGAAAACAAAATGGCGAAGTGCTTGTGTGTCCTCTTCAGAGTTCCCCGTACATTTCCTGACTGTTTATCAACATCCTCTCCGGTCAAAATTTTGGATCGCTACATCACGCCCTGAGGAGGCCTTTTTCGGTACTTCATTAGGTTCCGAAAATAATAATTCTTCGATTCATTGAGAGAAAAAGAAAAGAAAATTGGTGAAGGGTTTGTGTGACCTTTTCAGTGATCCTTGTACAATTTTTGACTCTTTATCAACATCCTTCCTGGTCCAAATTTCGGATCGTTGCATCAGACCCTGAGGCCTTTTTGGGGCCTCATCAAGATCCGAAAATAGTTATTTTTCATTTAATCGAGGGAAGAAGATAGAAAAGTAGCGCAGTATTTATGCGGCCTTTTGAGTGTTACATCAGGCCCTGACGAGGGCTTTGCAGGGTCTTATCAGGCCGGGATGTAACGCCCTAAAATTTCTATTAAGCCTGCTGGACACCCTTCTAACCCGAGAACGAGCCAAGTCCACCACCCTCCCTCTAATAAAAATCGATCAAAACCGTTCTTCGATTAATCGAGGGAAGAAGCAAAAGAAAAGAAAATGGCAAAGGGTTTATGCGGCCTGCGGCGCGCCGCATCCCCCAGTTCCCCGCTCCCTCGGTCTCCCGTACGGGCGCTTGTTTTCCGCCATCCCTCATTCGTCGCGCGCGCGCGCTCTCCGCGATTAATCCGACAGACGAGATTGGCGCGCGTTGTCAATTAAAAATGATGAAACCAGCAGAGAGCAGCGTACCGTCTGCCATTCCTCCATCGTTGCTGCGCTTTCCTCTCTCATTGCTCTCCGTCCCTCTCTGCGGCCGGTCGACGATTCGCGGGGGCGGCCTCTCCGGTTCACCCTTATTCGCGGGCCGCAATAACGCGGATAAAGGCAAACGGGTGCGTCGAGGACGCGCGTGCGCCTCGTCCTTCAGCCCCGCGCCGGATAATGAGCCTCCGGAGTTTCCACGGCGGTGGAAACAATCAAAGATACGTGGCTACATTTTTTCAGGATATGTCGTTGGGATCAACGCGGTGAACTTCAGCGACGAAACAAGTGTGTGTTTGCCGGGGAGCAAAATTGGAAAACTCCGGACGTTTCGGGGACGCGGAGGACGGCGCGGCGAAGGCCAGAGGCAGATAAAAAAAATGAGCAAAAGGATGCGCGAAGCGGAGGCGGGCTTCAGATAAGGTTGGAACGGGAGGCCGAGAAAAAGAAAGGAAAAGCCCGTGCGGCAGGTTTAAAACGCAATTAAAAATTTTAATTACGATTTCGTCCCCGGAGTCGTCACCGCTTTCGCGAATTCCGTCCGACCCGAGCGGGGCCTCCGAGCTGGACGACGAGGCCCTCACACGCTTCTGAAACTAGCATGCCTACACCGGAAGTCCGCGTTCGGGCTTACCTTCTCTTTTCGGTTTCTCTCTTTTGCCACCCATACTCGAGAGTTCGCACGGAGGAAAATAGTGGGTCGGGAGAACCAACGATTAGTTGGGCGAACTAATGGTTAGTTGGGACGTTTTTGTTGTTGTTTTTTTTTTTTTTAGAAATTAATTGTCCGGTTAATTATTATTAATTTCCGGGGATTTCAGGGGAAACTCAGGGGAAAAATTGTGCCTCGGGAGAAGTTCGCACGGAGGAAAATAGTGGGTCGGGAGAAACGACGATTAGTTGGGCGAACTAATGGTTAGTTGGGACATTTTTGCCGTTTTTTTTTTACAAATTAATTGTCCCGATTAATTATTATTTATTTCGGGGGATTTCAGGGGAAATTCGGGGGAAAAATTGTGTCTTGGGAAAACCGGCGATCAGTCGGAAGAACTAATGGTTAGTTGTGACATTTTTATTTTTCGACATTGATTGTCCCGGTTGATTATTCAAACTTTTTTCAGTGCAGTTAACAATTTTTGTATCATTGAAATTTACAGGAAAAATTGTGCGTTGGGGGAAGTGACGATTAGTCGGAAGAACTAATGGTTAGTTGGAACACATTGTTTTTTTTTTAGAAATTAATTGTTCCGGTTGATTATTATTATTTTTTCCAGTGCAGTAAACAATTATTGCTCCATTGAAATTCACGCGAAAAATTGTGGGTCGGAAGAACTAATGCTTGGTTGGAACTTTTTTCTTTTTAGAAATTAATTGACCCGGTTGATTATATTAACTAATGGAACTAATGGTTAGTTGAAACATTTTCTTTTTCAATAAATTAATTGTCCCACTCGATTATTATAATTTTGTCTCATTGCAGTAAACAATCACTGCACCGTTGCGAAATTCGCGGTCGGTCCGGGAAGATTTATACCTTTTTCACTTCACCAAGATTCCCATTGAAAACGGGAGCGCGCAGAGTTCGCCGGGGTTTAAAGCTCGCCTGGGACTCTTCGGCCGCGAGCACCGCGACGGAGAACCCGAGGGAGGGCCGTAATCGATAAGTCGTGGCACGCGACTGCGTGCTTTTATCGTTGTCACGCACATAATTAATCTAATTTTGTTTTAATAAAGCTCGAGCGAGCGAAAACGCCGAAGAAACTTTTTCGTTAAGGAAGCCAAAGTTCGCCGGCCCTATTCGTTCCCGTTTCGAGAGCTATTATCGGTTAGGTATTTCTTGCGAACTCACCTGCACACGGACTTCCGGTAGATTGACCTTCATCGCGAGCTCCTCCCTCGAATAAACGTCCGGATAGTGAGACTTCTCGAAGGCTCTCTCGAGCTCGTGAAGCTGGTACGTCGTGAACGTCGTTCGATTCCGGCGATGCTTCTTCTTTCCGGCTGTGCTGCTCGCGTCATCGCCGCATCCGGTACCGGGCTCCTCGTCGCTTCCCGGAGAGTTGTAGCTATTTTCGCCTGGACAATCGCAACATTTATTATCGTAACGAAAATATGGAACGACGAAGAAAATATTTTTTTTTATGTACCAAACGGAATGGATTAAAAAAAAGAGATAAAATTTAAAGAAGGTAAAACCTTTCTGATTTCTATGAATAGCTAAACACTCTTCCTGGTGGGAATGGCGCACAGGACCGGTGCTGGGGGACGTTGCGCGAACACTGGCCGACGCTGGGCCAATGCCGGCTCTGTGTTACGCTCCCAGAAGGATGACAGACAACTCACAGGCAGTACTTAATGCTACGTAAGTCGGATGAAATAATTGAATATTGATTAATACGAAAAATGTTGTTATTGAATTATCATGAATTTTTCAAACGATCGGTAAAACGGTTGAGGCACCTTCACCGTTCGTTTATGTCGATCGAGGCTCGGCGCGGCATCCCGAGCGCGATGAAGAGACAAGGCAGAGTGCTCGATCTTATCGAGCGCCCCAGTCCCGATGTAAAGGGGTCCTAGTTCGTTCTAGCTACTTAAGAGATTGACACGAGAAGATAGCGTAATGGACGGTGGAAACCGGTGTCGGGAGGGAGGGGACTGGTCACTCAGTATTGCGAACATATAGCATTCGTCTACTCTTCTCTCACAGGGAGAGAAAAATCTATCCGAAAATTACAATGTCCCCAATGAGAAAAATATCGACGCGATTATTTATGATAATTTATTGGCGATTAAGCGGCTTGTCGACAAGTGTTTGGACCTGCAGTAATTCTTTCCGTAAATATGGACATTTCTGTTGGTAAAACTGGCCTCTGAAATTCCTGCACATTTTGGAAGGATTCTTACAAATCTCACCTTTTTCTTCGGTACAGTAAGTTAGCGACCCATTTTACTCAGATAAATCCGCGGAACTATTCATTAACAGATGATATTTCTTTCTAAATGCACAAATTCATAGTACACGCATTGGTGATAGTTTCTCATTATTCCCACTTGAACTTGAAGAAAAAAGCGTCTATATTTCATTACCACGTTCGGAATATTTCAGCCTACAGTTTGCTGCCGACATTTAAGGATTTTTCGCTAATGTGAGTGCATCTTCGTGCTCCAATTTAAAAGTGACTTGCCCAAGATCGACGGGCTGTTGTTGTACTTCAGGCAACAAAACGTTATCCAGAGATACCTCTGTACTGCCCGAGTAAAAATTTCCAAGCGTTATATAGGGACCTACACAGTACAAAATTATTTCGTAAAACCGAATGCGAAATTTCTTAAAAATAATTTTGTTAAATAAGTGACAAACGCGTTTGTCACTTATTCGAATATACGAACTTGTCCTTTCATTTCCCGCGTCATTGACAATTTTAGTTTGTACTTTTGTTTGTAAAACTAGAAAATTAACAAAACAAAAAAATGGTGGACATTTGTGGACAATAAGTTGTTGTAAAAGTACAGACTTTTTTTTACTGTGTAGCAAGGTTGTGGTTAAGACTTGTCAGGCCCTTCAAAGCGAAAAAAAAAAATTGGTATGAAATTCAATGTACTAATGCTGGAAGTTTATATGTATAACCGGGTATATTAAATTTCATGTACGATTGTGATAAAAAATTAACGTACAGTATATTTAAAACTTTAAACATTATTTACTTTAAATCATTTAATTGAATTTCACTATAAAAGTACAATATTTTTCTATCACGATCGTACATTAAATATAATGTACCAGTTTTTGCGTAAACACTTTCAGTCCCGTGAATGAAATTTCTAATTTTTTTTACGGTATTGACACATATTGACGTTTCACCATTTTCGCATAACTATCGTAGTTTTTCTCAGACACCTTTGTAATTTTTACCAGTCCCCTTTCTCCGCGAGGTACAAAGTTAAACCTCGATGCCTATCCGATACAGTTGTCGAACAGTCGTCCACTCCCACCCAAGTCGTATCATCCGTACGTCCGATACACAGATCGCCGATGGGCTCGAATCGGCTGCAGGCTTTCACCGTCACAGAAAGCCGCTGCCCGAACGTCGATTCCTCTTTTACACTCCGTCGTACTGTTAATCGAGTTACAGACCGAACGCGTCCGTTTACCTATCAGCACGCGCGACTCGTGAAATCGATAGGTAACTGTGTCGCGGCATCGATACAATTTGTACTCGTCGAACCATGCGGTTTTTACACTTGTCGGTTTATGCAACGACCAGAAACGTAATCGCGCTAACGGTTAACCGGAAAACGGAGTTTTGAATGCGACAAATAAACGGTCGAATAATCAAAGCTAATTAGCCCCAACTCGAATGAAATTGTCCGTAACGTTGCGATACGGTAAACGCAATATCGAATGAGCGTTGATTAAAATTTATTAGTGGACTTAATTTGTAGACTTTTTATTAGCCTGTCGTTTCTTATTTACGATACACAAACTAAACTCGTACGAGTCTGGCTCTCCCCGCGCACCCCCTTTTTTACCCTCGCGTTAATCGAATAACTACAATGACGCCGAGGCGAGGGTCGAGACTTTGCACGCACGTTGCATAATCGCACCTCGGGATCTTCGCGCTGCATCTCGCGCTCGATAGCGCTGCCGTCCTCGTGTTTCTCTTGACACACGTGAGCGAGAGTCGAGGCGTCTTAATTCGTCGTGGAGCTACGAGTTTTTTTTTTTCTTTCTTTTTTTTCTTCCTCCTTTATTCCTCTTTGCCTTTCTCGCTCGATAACTGACAGTTCCTCGTAATCCTCGGTAAAACGCTTTTGGTATCGACGTGAAAGGCTCTCCCGGACCCGCTCGGCCCTCCCTCCTCCTCCGCGAGCACTTAAACGATCCGGAGATCGAGGAATATATTTGTCGAGGAACATTAACGAGGGAATCGGAACAGGGAGTTTCATCAGCGTCACGGACACACGCCGTGGACCTCGGACGCATGGTAAAAAAAGTTTCGTACACTCGAAGAACATTTCTAGTCGTCGATCCTCGACCATTTCCTTTCTTGTCATATTTACCATTTTTTTTTTCGTCGATAAATGTAATTTTTTTTAAGAATAAGAAATCAATGGTAAATTTAAGATAAAAATGAAATTTTGTGTTAAATGTTAAATAATGCTCTTACCGCGAAAATTTTGTTACGAGAACATTATCGCTCCTTTTCCGCGACCACTCGAACGATCGGGAGATCGAGGATTATATTTGGCGAGGAACGTTAACGAAGGAACACGCGCCGTGGATCCCAGACGCGTACAGTTAAAAATAATTTCGTAAAATCGGAATACGAAGTTTCGTAAAAAATAATTTTGTCAAATAACTGACAAATTCGTTTCCTCAGGTATGAATATGCAAACCTGTCGTTTTATTTCCCGTGTCGTTACCAATTGTAGTTTGTATTTTTGTGTGTAAAACGAGAGCCCGGATGGTTCGTTCGGAAAAAAAATAAAAAAAAAATTGTGGACGTTTCTGGACAATAAGTTGCTATAGATAGTACAAACTTTTCGTTTGCATAGTACAAACCTTCTTACACTTAAATAATATTTCTCGTTCTCGATCATTTATTTTCTTCTTATATTAACATTTTATTTTATCGTCCAAGAAATCTAATCTTTCTATTTAAAAAAAGGTACATTTAACAAGAAAATGAAATACCGGACAATACTTTTTTTTAGTTAAATGTACAGAAATGTTCTTACCGCGAATTTTTTTTTACTCGAGTCATTAGTCGAACGGACGGAAATGATATAATGAGGGAGAAGTTTATTGAAATTTCTCGACGGGGCGGAATCCACTCGGGATTAAGCGTGAAAGCGCCTCCGGGCTCCCCGAGAACGACGTCCATTTTCCTTAACCCGTTCCCGATAATTAGTAAGCACCGGGCGTTATAATCAAGACATTGAATCCCCGTGAATAGCCGGCTAATACCTGTGCGCCTCTATGCGCGATACGATATAGCAGCGGCAGCCTAGGAGGTGTGTATCGGTATAGGTGAGAGAGCGTCGTATTGCAGGCGACGAGTGGAGTATACCGGAGAGTAGACGTGCAGGACAGGGTGGGCGAGGAGGGATTTGGAGGGGCGGATGGCGCAAGTTCGTCCTTGCGAGTTAAACGGATTAAACTTGGCTCTGTCTCTCTCTCGCGCCCGAGGATAAAGCGCGCGGCTTATTAATTGATGGTTCGTTAGCCATCGACTAACGGTTGCTGTCTCACCCGCCTCTCCGTGCTTGTTTTTTTTCCTTTTTTTTTGCTTTCATCATCGCTCCACTCCAGCTACATCGGATTTTTATTGACGTTCAACTCATTATCGGGGTGGTACGCCGATACAACATTTTTTTTACCCACCGGGAGCGTGAGCACATTGCAGAAGGTGTTCGAGATGATATAATCGCCAAAAATGATTTTTTTATTTTTTATTTAGACGGTTTTTTTTATCCGATTATTACTTGGGAGTAAAATAACACGCGGTTTTGGCACGGAATAGGGGATGATACAGGGCAATGGAAAATGCGAAGGAAATATGATGATGGGTGGTCTCGCGATTTTTATGTTGTTCGTCAAAATAAAATTGTAAAAATTGTTATTTTTATGGAAAGGGCGTGAAAAGGGAGTTCTTCACCCCTGCCATTCACATAATTTTTAGTACCAAATTCACGAAAATCCCGCTTTTGGTTTTTCGGAAGTGGGTGCAGAAAGGCGCTTTCTCGCACAAGTGTGAGAAAAAATACCAAATTGTGTTTGTACGCATATGCAGGATTTTTTCACACGCGATGCGAAAAAATGCCTTTCTGCGCTCACTTCGTAGGAATGGAAAGCGGAATTTCAGATGCATGATTTAGGGAAAAATAATTAATGATAAACATATTTCCGGGTTTTTTTTTTTTTTTTGCACTCAAACGGTGTGAATATTTCTCTTTTTTCCACGCCTTAATTTTTTCCATAGTCACTTCTAACGAAAACCCACACCCTGGCTAATCTCTGCAAAAGTTCTCGAAGACCTTCGATTTGTAGAGCTATCGATTCGAGCGATATGAATCTAACATCACGGTGAGAGAAGGCGAACGTGGGAGGACCGAACGCTCTCATCCGAAGCAAATATATTTAAAAAATATATATATAAGGAAAAAGAACAAAACCCGCGATGCTCGAGGGACGTAAGAGAGGAGGTGAGCTGATTGTGTAGCAGGGCAAACGAGAGACGCCGTCAAACAGAGAGCTTAGCTCGCCGACCAAAGAGGATTACCGAATTTCGGTTGGTCCTCAGGGCCTTTCGACGCGGAGAAACCTCGCGTCTCCTTTAGCTGCACATATACGAACGAATTCTACAGTATGGACCCGTAACACGCAGTTTTGCTTTCCTTGGCTAGTCTCGATTACGCTTTTCGTTCAGAAGGCCAAGTTGAGCTCCCGATGACTTTGCAACTTCCGAATTCATCAACAGCCTCTGGTTCGACAGTTCGAGCCACTTTTTCATTCTTCTCTGGTCGCCGAAAACGATTTTGAAAGTCCTTATTTATTTTTATTATTCTTTTACGTCCCGAATTCGTATCGAGCACGCGTATAATCAGTTTATGTGAGATAAATGTATGCTCTGCTAAGAAAAGGATTAGGTGCGGGAAGAGCTTAATAACGAAACTCCGGCGAGCGTATATGCTATATATGCGTCGCGTATGCGAAGAATCATCGCGAAAAAGGCTCTTAAGCTGTCATCGGGCTTTTGCCCGCGAACCCAATGCTGTATAGAATTTCATCGTCGTGGCTGCGAGACATCCTCAAGGTGTTCTCTTCGTTCGATTGACTCTCCGGAGTTAATACGAAAGAGTCGAATGATCGATTGATTAAGACGTGTTCGTACGATATATCGTTCATTCGAACGATTCTCGGATCCTCGTTAGTGTTTCTTTCTGCCATTTTTTCGTGGCCGTGTTCGCTGCGAAATCTTTATCTGTACGGAATTGATGTCTCGCACGGTTGGCCAATTTATTCATCTCCCGTCAATCTCCCGTCGAGACGGAGGATTCGCCATTCTTTCGTAAAAATGTATCGTTCATACCCGTACAAGAGGATCTCTCGGGACTCGTACGAAACGGAGAAATATCGGGAACTCGAGACTCCGACGACTTTGGTCACGTCACCCCTTGCGTCGGCCGCCCTCGCAAAGAGCGGAAAATCGAACTGTCACCGGCAACCAAACGCGCGCTGGCGCGGTAGTGTTTAGAGAACCTTTGAATTTCCGACGAGAGATTTAGGTTCCTGGACTTCCGGCTTGCCTCAGACTTTGTAACCGATATCATATCGACAGAAATATTAAATATTAAATATTAAATATTAAATATTAAATATTAAATATTAAATATTAAATATTAAATATTAAATATTAAATATTAAATATTAAATATTAAATATTAAATATTAAATATTAAATATTAAATATTAAATATTAAATATTAAATATTAAATATTAAATATTAAATATTAAATATTAAATATTAAATATTAAATATTAAATATTAAATATTAAATATTAAATATTAAATATTAAATATTAAATATTAAATATTAAATATTAAATATTAAATATTAAATATTAAATATTAAATATTAAATATTAAATATTAAATATTAAATATTAAATATTAAATATTAAATATTAAATATTAAATATTAAATATTAAATATTAAATATTAAATATTAAATATTAAATATTAAATATTAAATATTAAATATTAAATATTAAATATTAAATATTAAATATTAAATATTAAAATTGGTCATCAAAGGGGTTAATGCCTTTATCGTAATTCTTAATCGCCCTTCGGTAATTTCTTTAACGCTCGCCGCAAACTAGGCGGGCTTGACCAGCCCAGTTAGCTCCCTCATACTTTTCCGCCCGTAATACCGTGTGCCTTTTTTTCTCTCTACCCCCTCGTGATTTTCCTTCAACCTCCTTCCGCCGCTTCCGCTTGTTCTTTATTCGAGTGAGCAAGAAAATGAAAGTGTGCACAGTGCACGAGCGCAGCCCCGTGTTGCGGCCCGTGCGTTCGCGAGCTCTTTCACCCACACATCTCTCGCGTTCACTAAACCCGAAGCCGAGCCAACGGTAGACAGGCGACGTTCATTATAATAGTAATCTGCGCTACCGTGCCTCGTTATCGCTGCCGGTTAATAATTTAATTGTTTGGTGGCGTGCTCGAGCTTTATTGGGATATCTCTGGCGGGCATCGGGCCCAGCACGCCCGCGCTCGCTCGCCCGGGCAACCTCGTGCCTCGACTGTGTGTCAACCCAACCGTCGCACGAGCCCTCTGTATTCCCCGATACATTTTCCACTCCCCATCCATCCCTCCGCGTTTAATGTCTGCGTGTTATTACACATATCCGCTCTTGCGGCTCGCAAGCTCTCGGCGGTGCGTGAGGAGTCTCGTGTATAACGGGGCTTTGCCCCAGAAAACACAGGGAAACGATCAAACGTCGAGGCGACGTTTATGTTTGAAACAAAATAACAACAGCAAAAAAATCGTTTCACCATTCTCCGTCATAATTTGATCCGATCGAACGTTCGAGTCACCGCTCGACGTCCCGATAATGGGGAAGTGCGCAAAGAGCCCGTCGGAAAATTAATTGCCACGGAGAATAAGGAGCGGGACGACGGAATGGAAATTGTACGGCGAAACGGTAACAATGTGTCTGTGAGAGCCGGTAACGTGTCTGCCGGGGCACACCCGCGCAGGGTTAGCGAACAGCCGAGCGCGACTGCCGGATGGGATGGAGAAAGGCGATAGAGAGGCAAGTTGAACACGCGAATTCCGGTTGCGGGCTGTCGATACCCTCGACGCATGTTAACGCCGATAATTACGAGGCAATCGCTATAATTACACGACGAATCACACCGAGACTATACACCGCTAATTGGTATTAGTGCTAATGCCCGCGATACACGCTCGTACACAGCCATCTCACGCTCAGCCAGACGCCCAACACTGCGGCGCCCACCCTTCCCGCGACTACGTGCAGATAGATTCGTCTATCTTCGACACCTTCCGTATCGTTTACTTTCGAGCTCGATCGATTATGCCTGCACCGAATTGCAAACAGACCGCGGAGAGCGGGGTTCGATCGTTCTGTTTCATTGATTGCAAAGGTAATCTGTGTTATAGATACAGGGAGGAAAATTGTAGTGATGGTGATAGTATAGTAATTATATTATACTTGGCGTCGAGACGCTAAAGCGTCTCTTATAATGATAGTACAAATTACAATGTTGCCCGAGCAAAATTATGGCAGTACGTGTATGATAGTGGCGAAATCGTCACTTGTCGAAAAGTATGGTTTATAATCATTTTTACTACAATTATGGAATATTTCATATCTTTTGGGGCATCAAATAGGGCCTGACAAGGTTCCGAAGAGATCTTGTTCGGGTCTGACGCATCGCTCGAAAAGTTCTACCAGGCAGTTTTCATTAGGCGGCATTGCGATTTCTTTGCTAGATCGATCGGTTTTATTGATGGCACGGTAATCGGTATTATAGATACACGGACGAAAGCAGTAGTAGTAATAGTATACTACTTCACAGTACCCGTACAGTAATTACTGTTACAGTAATAGTTATACGTGAAATTACAATATCGGGCGAGAAAAATCATCCCAGTATGAGTAATAGTTAGCCGCGAAATCGCCACTTGTCAAAAAGTGAGATTTACAAGTATTGTTACTAGAATCGCGGATTCTTATATTTTTTAGGCATCAAATCTGGGTCTGACAAGGTTCCGAAGAGGTCCTCTTCGGGCCTGATTATAACGCTCGAAAATTTCTACCAGGTTTCTACAGCTTTCAATCAGGCGACATTGCGATTTCAAACTCATCCCGGTGCAACCAACCAGATGTGGGACATTTCCCCGTTTCTAATGCATCTAATCACCTTCTCACTTTTGGGATACCCAACCCTGGTACTTGGAGCATCTCGCTCGTGTGTACGTAAATTCGTTCCGGGGGTTTCGCCAGCACTTGGCCCGTTCGCCATTCCCGGTAACTTTTCCCGTTGCCTTCTCTCACACGTACGCCTCCCTTCGTCCGCGTTCGACTGCGAACACCTCCGGCCTATCACCCTCTCTCCAACCAGCCTGCATTCGAACCAGCCGGGCTATCGATCAGAACGATTTGCTATCCACGCGCGACGAAGCAGTCTGCAGCGAGCACCGACTCCGGAGCTCTCGTTCTCGAGTCCCCGGAGTTCTCTCTCCTCGTCCACGTTTGATCCGTCACTGGCTGGTGCACGAAGGGCGCGTTATTAGGACCAGTGAAGCTTTGATCGAGCGGTAATTCGCTTAAATCGTTCCTCGATCTCTGCTCTATCTCTCGTCCCGGGGTTACATCTATCGGCAGAAGCTCCGCGTGCTATCCGATAAATTGATCTAACAAGCCAATCCACTTAAACACCCCGCCGCGCCGCGTTTCGATTAGGGATCGATGTGTTTCCTCGTATGGGAATCGCGACCCATTCGCCGATCAATTATCTCGCGTCTTCTCACGACTCTACTTTATTGCCCTGTATAAGTTACAACCCGGGCAAATCCGTGCCACCTTCATAATAAAACTATTAGTGCCTACAGCGAGGCAACAGCGCACAACGCCGTGCCCTAGCAACGAGCGGCATGGTGTTGTTCGCTACCAGGTGCCGGACTCTCGGTTAGCTGGCACCTATTTCTCGCTCGTTTTATGTATTCTTTATTTTATATACATATATATATATATATATATTTTATAAAGCGTCCCGATTACCGCTGGCCGACCAGCAGGCCAAGTCTATGAGCGGAGCCTCGGAGAACATGCGTGACTGTATAATTAGTCGGAGATTAGCCGCTACCACGTGCCCGCGGACGATCTACTGATTGAAGCTGAGCTCGATCTCGCTCCTCGATATGCCCTCCCCACCAGCTAATAATACAATGCAATCTCGACAGGCCGCACTCCCAGGGCTTTCGAACAACGTCCTAGACAAATAAATTCCGTAGAAAAATAAACACGCCGGAGAGAAAGAGAGTTTTCCGCGGGACTTCGGTAAGGAAACTGTTCCAACGAGTTGCGATAGATGCGACGCCGATAAAAGCCCAGAGACTCGTTACGCTAGAACTACGTCAGTTTAAGTCGATCGTTCGGAGCGTCAGTTCGCGTTACACCTAAGCTATTTTACCGTCTGTCGGCTGTATGTGTAGCAGTGTAATAACGATAAGCTGGTCGAGCGCAAGTTTATCGCTCCGTCCGTCCGTCCGTCTGTCTGTCTGCCGGGCAACGTTCGCATCTGCGAATGTTGGTACAACAAATGTGTTTGTTTGAATCCACAAATTTTGAATCAACGAACTTTAAATCGACAAATTTGGAATCGACATATTTTGAATCTACAAATTTTGAATCGACATATTTTGAATCGACATATTTTGAATCTACAAATTTTGAATCTACAAATTTTGAATCTACAAATTTTGAATCTACAAATTTTGAATCTACAAATTTTGAATCTACAAATTTTGAATCTACAAATTTTGAATCTACAAATTTTGAATCTACAAATTTTGAATCTACAAATTTTGAATCTACAAATTTTGAATCTACAAATTTTGAATCTACAAATGTTGAATCTACACATTTTGAATCTATTGAATCAAACAATCATTTAACAGAACAATACTTTATTTGTACCAAACAAACAACAGCTTTGAACGTATGTCACCGCGGCTTTTGGTCAATCCAACCATATTTTTTTTCTCAGTGTGAGGAAACTGTTCCAACGAGCCGCGGTAGATGAGGCGCCAATAAAACCCCAGAATCTCGTTATGCCCGAACTACCTCAGTTTAATTCGATCGTTCGGAGCGTCAGTTCGCGTTACACGTTTGCTGTTTTACCGTCTACCGGCTGTATGTATAGCAGTCCAATAACGATCAGCAGTTCCAGCGGAGGTTTATCGTTCCGTCCGTCTGTCTGTCTGTCTGTCGGGCAATGTTCGCATCCCCCCCCCCCCCCTTCCGCGGGCATCAAACGAGCGAAGCCTAGTGTGACTTACGTCCGAAAAACGAGGTATCCCGCGGCAATAAATGGCTATGAAAATTACACGTAATTGCACGTGGCCGAGCGAGGCACGGCTCTGTTGTCACGCGATCGGGATTGCGACCCTCCCTCCCTCATTTCGAAACGAGCATTTTACGAGCTTTGCCCGCGTTTTCGAACGCCTATTTAAGTTCACTAATATTGTGAAGTATGCGTGTGTGTGTAAGCTACACACTTATAAGGGCCTGTTAAGGCCTTATCAGGACCCTCTCAAGGCCCGATGTAACGCTCGAAAATTTCTACTCGGGATATGGATTTTTACTGAACGAATCAGTGTACAATGAACGCGACTGTTAAAACGCCGAGTCGGTGAGCATTTTACGCTCGTTAAACACCCTTCGCAGTAGCGATGTATCCTTTCGCCGATACAGACATTACCCCCCACGAGGAAAGAACGGTTTCGCTGGTTAAATTATTTATACGTAAAAAAAATTTTAATAGCGGAGAGCGGGGCAAAACGGACCCTGTGCTCCACTTGGGATGAGATTTTTATTTTTTGAACCCACGAAAACAATTTCGTGGTATAAAGACAAACCGCCTGTAAGGAGTCCGGGTGAGACGGAATGTTTTTACACTGAGAAAAAAAAATGGTTGGGTTAACCAAAAATCGCGGTCACATACATTCAAACCTGCGCGGTAAAAATAAATTGTAAACTTAATGTACCGAAACTTGAAATTTGCTTATATTACTTACATCAATTGAACGTCAATGTGCTTTTTTGTAGTAAAAAAAACCAAATATAAAAATAAAAAATCTTTGGCCTGAGGATTTTCAAAAATTAGCACTAAAAATAAAAATTTTATTTTAAAGTTGCACGTGTGTTTGAAATTTTGGAAACAGTTTGTGTAAAAAAGCTTTCAATACTGCCCATTAGTTATCAAGCAAATTTTTTGAACAGTGCCTTATTTGTTTAGTACAAATAAATAATTGTTTCCTTGAACGATTATTTGCTGGGATCGATACAGAAATTTGTCGACTCAAACATTTTTGTCGAACCAACCAACACCTTTTCGTGTGTGTCAACCGCGCCTCGGTTGATCCGAGGATGTCTTTTTCTCGGTGTACCGATTGGTACAAGCAGTCCCGTTCGCCCTTTCCTTCCCTACATCAGTCGGAATAATTGGTCGATAAAATTCGTTAACAACGTCGGTCGGAAGGCAAACTCTTCGGGCTTCCTCCGAGAGGAGTATTAGCAGCGAATGCAAAGGCGCGAGACTCTATAATTGCGACCGTATCGGAGCGATGCCGCCCCGGGGACCATAAGAGTGGATAATAGAGCCGTTCGTTGGGTATTAAGATTACGAGGAGGAACTCGCCCTGTGAAAGACGACACAAGATTAAAATAAAAAAAAATCAAGCCGGAGAAGCTAGAAGAAAATGAATAAGAGGAAGGGAACGAGACGGGAAGAGGTGGGCTCGAGACGTGCCGATCCATTAGTAGACACGTCAATTCGACTCCCGAGAAGCGAGAGAAAGATCGAGCCGAGCGGGCGCGCACTCCTTCGGCCCCGCCGCAAAGATCTTTGGTCTCTCGGCTCGGACGTCTTTTTTTTTTAGATTTTATTTTTATTACACTTATTAGTCTGAGTCCTGCTAGTGCGCTCGTAGCTCTTTCGTAACCACGAATTAGTGACGTTCTATAAAATTTAATGTACACATAGGTGCATGTACTTTTCTGCTTCCGCGCCGCTCTCCCTCCGCGAACCGCGGAGCGTCCGGGCCGTATCATAATTAATGATAATTCGATTAGCCGAACAAGATTGGGCTCCTCTGGGCCGAGGAGCGGACTTCCTCTCTGGTCGCCTCAGCATCTCGCTCGCCTTGTCCTCTTAACACTCTTAATTTTTTTTCTTTTTTTTTTCCCTTCGCGCCCGTCGCGTCAGAGCACTCCGATTGTGTCCGCTGACCGATCGGCGATTATCTCGTTCCGGAGAGCTTCGCAACAGTCCCGACGGCGGGACAAACGAGTGAGTAATTCGAGTAGCGGCCGCGGCGGGCAAATTGTCGTCCATAAACTTTTCACTTAATAATAAGAGTTAATAAAAAAAAATAGAAAAAATCTCTCCGATTGCTGCATTTAATAAAACCGCGAGCGGAAAAGCGTAGTGTACACTTTGTTGAAAATTGGGTACAATCTTTATCGGTCGCGTGCAGTGCGCAGTGTACACGAACCAGGTAAGATTGTCGTTGCCAGGCGAGTTCGAGCATTGCCTTAAGGAAGGGGATTTGCGAATACATAGTTTTTTTTTTTTCATTCGCGAGCAAACTCGTCGACGGCGACCAGTCTCGACGACAAATTAGCGCTGGCGAACGGTTACGCGGGGAGTCCGAACCGTTCGGTCGGGTTGCCCGAGCGCGCGACGTCGAGATCCCGACGCGATACTAACGATTTTCCAATTATACGCTGACATTGCCACACGACAGCGATATATAGAACGAGCTCACCGGTGACAAACTCCGCGCGGCAGTGTACGTCCTCCTACGCGCCTCCCAGACCGATCGAACGTATGCGTCACGACGGGACACACGTGTTCGTTGAATCTTTTTTTTTTATTATTTTTTTATATCGACGCAAGGTCGACGTTTTCATTGAATTGATAAGGCAATAGTTTTGCCGTTCCGAGTGCAATTTATAGAAACGCGACTTAAGCCTTTGAAGCATAATTTATTTTTTACATGAAGTTTCAAACAGATCGGTTGGTTATTGATGCACTAGCGCATTTTTTACTGAATTCAAAATGTATCGCCTGTGGCAGACCGTGAAAGGGTTGATCAAAAAATTCGGACGGCGACGCTTGCCGTCGGACCATTTTGCCCGCCGGTTTCACACAGATCATTCCCAACGGATCATCGAACAGCTTTGAGACTAAAATCGGTTGAGGATCAAAGACAGACGTCGGGGAAAAAATTAAAGAAAACTTCATGGATGGTGATTATGTACGGATTAATTAAAAAAAAAAAAAACGAATTTTACCCGTGCTCTCTTGAGTGTCCCGAGAGGATTGCTCGATCTCGTCGTGGGTCCTCTTGCGTCCGGCCCGGCCGAGTATGGCATCGATGCTGTGCCTCGGGATCGTCGCCGCGGCTGGCTTCGGAAGAACGATATCCTGGGTGTTCTGCGAGCCGGTCGTCTCGACGAGCTGCTGCGAGTCCATCGCTTCTCCGATAGGATCGTCCGATCCTCTTTTTAATATTTAAAAAAATATATATTTTCTGTCGATCAGCGATTGCGTCTTCCGCTAAGGTCGCATCGATCCGAGATCCGGTCGCTTCACTCTCTCCGAGAATTATCCGCGCGAGTCACCCTCGAAGCAGGGCCCAGAGCACGACGCTATCGAGACAACGCAGCGTCTCCTCATCCTGACATCGGGCGGCCAATCCCAGATCGCTCCGTTCTCCAAACTCTCGTTTGCACTGTCCGACCGATCGTCACACTCAGGACGATAAAAAAAAAAAAATACCACACTCACGGTATCGAAGTTACCGTCACGACAATCCGCGAGTTCTATCAACAGTGGATCGTCCCCGTTCCCGCTGGATCCGACCAAAGTCTTCTCCTCGTGTCCCGGCCTTTAACTACTTCACTGTATCCTCCGCGATCGTGAATCCTCTCTCGAACGAGCGGAAGTCCTCAAGAACTCGACGGAACGACACACATGAACGTTGTTCTCCGATAAAGGCTCGATGGATCGCTCGCGGATGAGCCGCGTTAAAACTCCCTTGGCGATCGACGCGGTTGCTCTCCCTCCGATCTTGCGGCGCTTCGTGTGCTCTTGTTATTTTAGTTTGTTAATCAACAGAGGCTATCGGTAGCTCGGAGTCTCTGTCCCGCGAGGGTGTTGAGCGTGCGTTGTGCCAGCGTGTACTAGCCGGCCTAGTGCCCGATGCGGCATTAGCGAGGCACACGCCGACCTTTCGGCGGTGCTTCTCGCGGGCTGTCGGGGGAGTAGGTTCGCGCGTGCGAGAGGGACGACCCGACGGTGGCGCGAACGGTGCCGAGGGAGAGAGCAGGAAACGCGGACGGAGAGAGCGAGGCGAAGATTGAGCGGAGCGAGCTGGAGGTAGGCAGGACCAGAGACCAGAGGCGTTACCGTTCCCGGCCAATCCCGTTCCCAACCAGCGCCATGTGAGCCAATAAACGACGATTTTCGAGAACATGGCGAGACAGGGGTGCTCAATTTTAGCCCCGAGCGGAGAGGGGTGCGTGTAATCGAGTCCGGGAGCTCGACCGGAGTGATTTCGCTCTCGCGTCCTTGTTTCCTCGGGCTCTTTCCGTCCTCCTCTCGCATTTTCATCCCCTTCTGGCCTCTCGCTCCGCGCGCGCACACACACTCGTGCGCGCGCACACAACCTCCGCGGTTCCTCGGCTTTCCGCGCGGTCCTTCCGTCCTCGTCGCTTGATCTCCGGCCCGGTGGGGTTAATTCGGGAGTGATGAAGACGAGAGAACGGACCGCGAAGGATGCGAGGGGCGGAGGGTGGAGCGGAAAGCGGCGAACGGAGCGAGACGGAGCGGCGTTGAGGACAATGGGGTTGAAATGAGAGCGCACGTAGGATATGCCGAATAGGTGCGGCAGGGTCGCTTCGGTGTGCGACGGACGGAAGACTCCGCCGAGCTTGGAGCTCCGCGCGCGTTTTAGGCTTCCGTGATACCGGCAGCTTCGCCCAAGATCGAGCGAGACAGCGGGCGAGGGGTTGCGAATGAAAGGGGTGTCGTCTCTCCTGTCTTCGGGCGCGGACCCGCGACGGGACGAACGGAGATGGAGATCGTCCGAAGGGACTCGCGGGGAAACGAGCCGGGTTAAAACGAGACAGAGAATCGAACGATGGAGCTAACGCACGCCGGAGGGTGCGACCCCGGCACGGTGTGGGTTGATTCTTGTGGCGGATTCTGGCATCCCCTGTAATTGCCAGAAACGAGGTGAAGCTTAGAGGCGCACGGTCGCGCGCCCGCGCGCTTATACCTTCGTCTACTTCGTCGATCGCTGCACGCCCCCACCCCCCCCCCCCCCCCCACCCCCTTCACCCCCCACGGCGAACACCCTCCCACCCCGAACAACTTATCGGACTTTTGCCTTACTTTGTAATGATAATGGAATAATGTATCGCCACTTTATACATTTACTCGTCAACTCCGCACGGGATTCATCGCGCGGGCTCGTTTAAACCGCAAACAACTTATTCAGCGTGTATCAGCGGCGACGGGAGTCGGTAAACAACCGACTAAATAGCACGGTGGATATCTAATTAATTAACCCGCTTCTGCGAACGATATTTTACCAAGTTCGCTAGGAAATATATTAAATCGAACTTATTGACAGTGCATAATATGGAGGAGTTTTTGATACATAACAGGCTTATCGTATGTGTATATCGATGGATAATTGGCCATCGACCGAAGCCTTTAGCCACGGTTTTTACTGTTAACATTTTTTATATTATTTTAAGTATTGGTACTTAAAAGTAAATGCATCAGTTTATTTATTCGTTGCTCATTCTTTCGGGTTGCTGGTAAGTTATACGTGTGGGTTGGTGAAATATATTAAATAGGATTATATAAGACTTCTTTTATTGTTATTAGGGGAGGATATTTTTTTACTCCCTTCACTGTAACAATAAATTGTAAATTTACTGTAGAGAACTGGAAGTTTTTATGCAGAAACTGGTACATTAAATTTAGAGTACAATCAGAATATCGCTCAGGTGCTTTTTCATAATAATATAGAGGACGTTTTTTGTTAAATTGGTATAGTATTTTTTGCGAATTTAAAATGGGCTGCAACAATTGTTTTTTTAAATAAAAATGAACATATTGGGTGGTTGGCAGCTCTTAATTTTATGAAATAACCGGTAACTCCGCCGGTAAAAATAGCGACAGATACGATATACCGTTAAATTGGCGAACCTATAAATCGCACACATTAGCGGTTGGGCTATGACTTCGGTGAGTCTGACGAGAGCCGATGTTAGTATTCTCCCTCTCGAGTAATATCTTTTTACCAATTTACCGATTCATCTATCGGGCAATCCATTGAAATCTCAATTGAGAGCTTCCGCAGCTCAATTAAAATCCACGAAGGAGATATCGACTGTGGCGAGCGCAGACCTACGGGGAGGTTATACGGGGAGGCTTGATATTCGAACGAAATGAAAGAAAACCACTTCCGCGAAAGTTCATCCGGTACTCTCGTCGATCGTTTTTTGGACCGAGTGTTCGGATTCGTCTCTTCGTTTCTCCCTTTTTTCGTTTTGTTGTTATTCTGCGGCGACCATTCGACGTTTCTTCCTCGACGATTTCGTTGTTACTTTTTTTTATCTCAGTTTATTTCCGACTATTCATATTCCCCCCCTGTTTCTCATTCTCTGTTCGACGATTTTGGCCGTACGCGTATACATGTATGTACATTTATTACCGCCTACGTGTGTATGTGTGTGTGTGTTATAGCGACGTATAACCATTTGGCGTTTTAGCCCCGAGGGGAAGCGCACGCCCACAAACCCACCACAAAAGATATCCGCCTGTAACGAAACAGTGGCCACTCAAAATCGATCCCCGGCCATCGCCGCCAAATTATACGTTTGCGGATGAATTCCCTATCGCTATATACTCCATTCTCTCCGTTCCGCGTTGCTGCTGCGTAACCAAAACCTGCGGCCGTGCGTCTGCTTTGTAGTGCATCGCATGAGCTGTATGAGCTGTACCCACATATAAAAAAATGTCCCCGACGTTGAATGGCGTGCGCCTCGTCTGTGGACTCGCTAAATCATCAAATCACCGTTTAGCTACACCAAATCAGCCGCGCGATTTGCCGATTACCCGCAACTGTACACGCGAACATTATGTACGGACGACGGATATGACGATATAAAGCAAAAACGTCGACGAGTTTTTGGAAAATTTGGCTGTACAGTTGCTGCGCCATATGGGATTATTATTTCGGCGAACAGTCCTACTGTATATAACACTCCTAAAAGAAATAGTGTATCTTGATTTGATTTGTTTTTGCACGGAGTAAAGAAATCTAATAAAACTGATTATGTAGACGTCTAAAGAAGAAAAAAAAATCGTGATCATTTTTATGATACTCAAGGGAATTTTGGTGTCGGATCGTAACTATAAATTTCCATTGTTACGCTAAAAATTATTGTGAATCTGAAATTTGTTGGCAAGGTGGGGTAGTTATCAACTATCGTACTATAGTTATGTTATCTCAGGCGATATTGCAATTTTTTTTTTTGTTTTAGCGCGAAGTAAAGATTTCTACAAAAAATCACTATATTGGTACATAAAAAAAATGTGATAATTTTTACCATACACGAGGGAATTTTGAGGTCGGATTGTAACTATAAATTTTCATTGTTATGATAAAAATCATTGTAAATCTTAAATTTGTTAACAATGTGGCGTAGTCACCAGGTACCATAATATAGTAATTTTGTCTCAGGCGACATTACAGTTTTTCACGAGATCCAGATTTTCACTATAGATTTTCACTCGAGGATTCGGAAATCGGCCTTTTAAGCAGAAATACGGCCAAGCTAAAACCATAGGATAAATACGAAGAAGAGGAGGAGGTTGCCACAGATATACGCAACAGATTTGCGCTCGCCTCTAAGTCGCTCGGAGAGTGCTTTGGCAAAGTGGACAGGAAAATCCTAAAACGGTGGTCGAAGATAAGGGTTATCGAGAGTCTATCGGGCAGCCAAAGATTATAACTCGAGGCCGAAGCGCGCGCCAAGCCGCGTTTATCCGGCGGATCGTCTCTGAACAATTAGACAGTTAAAACTGGAGTAGAAGAGTACCGAGATTGGATCAGCGGAGAGCATCAGCGACGAGACAGGCGACTACTTAAGCCCGCAGGTACGAAATAACGCGATGATTCAACTTTCCGTAGTCTCCAGACGCTTGCCTCGTCGCATTCTCGGAGCGCGTGGACTCTTCCTCCTCGTATCGATGCTCCAGCCATTTTACCCCGAGATATTTATCGTTACAAATGGGATCCGGTTAAGCGCAACATCCGATCCGATTCCGTTGGACGGAACGAATACGAAGAGAGAAAAACAAAAAAGAAGAGACGGAGAGATGCGGGGGCGAAAGCGAACGGAGACACTAAAAGCTTTTCCCGGACTGCGAAGCCGACGAGCGAGATTTTTCATCGAGATGGACGAGCGGCCCTGTCGAAATTGTTTTAAAAAGGATACATCCACGAGCTGACTATTATCGAATTGGCCACGCGTCGCGAATTATTCTTCAATCGACCCGCGATACCTCTCTCCAATACGAATATGTCTAGAAATCAAGATCGGTCGGTAACTCAAACCATCTCCCGATAGCGGGCGCGGAAACGATTTTTACTCCTTGTATTTACTTGAGTACATATATTCGCTGAACACAGTGAAAGAATAACATTAATAGTAATTTGCGATACAAGTGTGATAAAGCGAATTTTATACGTCCGCTGTGACTCACTTCACAGCGTGTGTATAAAGTACGCTTTATCGCACTAGTATCGCATAAGCTTTTCCCGGACTGCGAAGCCAACGAGCGAGATTTTTCATTGAGATGGACGAGCGGCCCTGTCGAAACTGTTTTAAACAGGATAAATCCACGAGCCGACTGTACGCTGTTCAATCGAATTGGCCACGCGTCGCGAATTATTCGTCAATCGACACGCGATACCTCTCTCCAATATGAATATGTCCAGAAATCAAGATCTGTCGGTAATCGAAACGATCTCCCGATTGCGGCCGAGGATACGATTTTACTCCTCGAATTTACTTGAGCACACAAACGCTGTTTGCACGTCCCAATCCGAGCGCTCTTGTCGTTCCATAAAACTCGCTCATGTTTCAATTTCGATGTATGGGAATTCTGGTCCGTGGTGCAGTCGGTCGACGATCAAGCGCGTATTATCCTTCCCGAGATCGCGAAGAAAAGGCGAGATTTCCCGATCGGTCTCGCCGGTACCGATGGCCCGGAGACCGGACGACTCCCCGCGCGTTCGCTTCATTGTGTAGTCGAGTGGCCGCCCGATCGTCCGCATTACAATCGATAGTATTAAGAGTCTCGATTCACCGGCCGCCGTGTGCGGCGTCGCGTCCAAAAGAGCATCGAAGAAAAAAAACGATTCTACGCGCGCGCGCGCGCGCTCGAGGGTAGCCGGAAATTCAAAACTGTTTGCAAATCCGAGGACAACTGGATCGGGGGAGACGGTAGCCCAAAAACTGCTAAGGCGATATATAGTTGCTCTGAGCCATTAAAGAATGGCGGTGGAAAAGAGAGGATGAAAAGAAGAAAAAAAAAAAAAAGAAAGAAAAAACATTCCCTCTGATTTTCTCGAATCCGGATTTCTCGTTTGGGTGACCGACGATGCCGCAAAATCGTTTACGAGCGCGACGAGGAGGAGGGAGGGAGCATCGTGAAACACAGATGAGAGACGCGGAGTTCGGGGTTTTACGTAAAAGGGATACACAGGGGGCGCGCAGCTGCCGTGGAAAGGCGCCTGCGCGATCGCGTCGCCGAGATAAGTCTAATTTCTACCTCGAGGGAGCCCCGTGCACCGGTTATTCTTCTGGCTCGTTCACGGCGAGAGGGACGAACGAGGATCGACGATAAAAGAATTGAAAAGCGAGAAGGAAACGCTCAGTGTTTCGTTTTCTCTGTCTCGAGGAACCAAAAAAAAAAAAAAAATCCGCTCCAATTTTCGTATCCTCCCGTCGTGTAGTCCCAGATCTCAGGTCGGGTGTCGCGGCTCGACGGACCGGCGACAAGGTTTAAAGAAATTTAGAGGCGCTAGAATGTTTTGGCTCTGTTCCTCGCCTCGGAGCAGATTCCTCCCCCTTGAAGTTTCCATCCTCTCAATGCTATTAGTGCATCCCCGCCGGTGTACAGTCGCGCAGCTCCTAGGAGCAAAAAGTATTGTAGCCGGTGTATAGAATCAGAGGATTTACCACCCGCTCTGTTTACCCCGGATCGTCCGTCATATTACGCGGTCGGCAACCGCTCCGGCTCCTCTCTCGCTCTCCTTCCCTCCGCCGACTGTATAGTGTCGCTAGTCCCTTAACCAAACTGTACCGAAACTTAGTGCGGACGGAGGCGGGAAATGGAACGATAGAACGGATCCACCGCAAGGAATCTCGACGCTGCGGGTGGCAGACCCGTGCTCTACACCCTCGCCGTATCCTCCCGGTTTCCCTCGTCCTCATCTGCACCCGGACCCTTCACATGCCTGCGGCTACCCTCGGACCGGCTTGAGGAAGAGGAGGTTGCGTTGTTGTGCCTCTCGATCTCAGCCCGGCGCGGATTTCGCCACTGGAGTCTCCCGTGTAAACGCACCTCTTAGCTCTCTTCTGACAAGTTTGGGGAAAACTCTCAGCGGGCGGTGTGTACGGCGATTCCATTCAACGATGGCTTTTCTCCGCGCGTCCGCGCCAACCGGTAGTGGTCACGAGGGTACCGATCTCCAGATTTCCGACGCCTAATCCCGTTGTTTCGTTTACGCGCCGATACAATACCCGTCTCTGTGTATCGCTACCGTTTACCCCCTTCGACCTGTGCGGGGACCTCTTTGAATCCCGCTCAATTCGATTCGGCTGATGAATATTGGGTAATGGATCGAGAGAGACCACCGCGGGTGAGGGAGCTCTCGTCGGTTCGCCGGACGCAGATATGCTGCCTTTGATCTCTTCCATTAATACACCAGCGTGGATCTGGCGGTGAAATTAATTATCCGGTGAACACAGACACCGACTGTATCAATTGTAAATTCCCATACCCGCCTTTGCTCCTCCTTCCCGCATGCGATCTCGCTACCCCCGCGTGTATTCCTTCCAGTCTGTGGGCACGCGTTGGTCGATCGTCAGTGAAGCTCCGCGGTAGTCGCCTCGGCGATATTGTGCCGCGGTATCAGACAACGGAAGTAGTTTATCCTGGATTCCGTCTGAAGGCTCGTAATGGGATCAAGGGGGAGGGGGTAAACGCGTCTGCGGAAATGGGTCGGACTGAGAAAATCATTTTGGGGTCATCAAACTCATATCCGTTGCTGGTGGAAAAATTTGTGATAGTCGATTGATGATTCTGGTCATTCCATTCCTGTTCGCTACACAAACTTCGGTGGCTTACGAGTAATTTTATTATTTATTAAAGTCGTAGGGAAAGATTTCCGTTTTTCGCTCATACGGGAATTCAATTGCTATGCGAGCATTGGTTTTTTTTTTTTCCTCATTTAGATTCCCTATCGCCACGGTTCTTCGGGTTTTAAATAAGTTTTGATGTTGTGAGACATTTTGGGAACTCCTCAACAGCTCTAAGGTATCCACTTCACCATCTTCGTTGTCCTCTTGTCCTCCGATTCCGTGCGCTTGGGGCTGATGCTCTCGCATATACAACCGCATGATCTCTGAGCAACGATCACGTACACCAGTGCGCTCGCAGCCACCGCTACTTCGGCTTAATTAACTGTGAACACTGTAAAAAATTCTGCATGAACCGGGATATTAGATTTCATGTACAATTATGATGAAACTTTAGAGATGTTTTACTTTTAATAATTTACTTCAATTGCCTTATAAAAGTAATTTCAATTCAATAATTTACATTAATTTCACTGTAACAGTTCACTCATTTTTCATGAAAATTGTACATTAAATTTAACGTACCAGTGTTTGCATGAAAACTTCCAGTTTAGTGCGTTCAATTTACAATTTTGTGTCACAGTGTACCCACCGCAGCCAACTCCTACCTACCGTTGCCTTGCATTGGCTCCCACCAATTGGAATCGTAATGAAATATTCCCGTTTTTCGCTCTTGGAAATTCCATTCCAATGCGATCATTCGTGTTTGTTTTTTCTCCAAGATACTCTACCTCGTTTCGTTTCCCCATCGCAACGCTTCCTCGGGTTTTAACATAAGTTCTCTTCTTCTGAGAAATTTCATCGAACGCGTTAACAGATCCAAGCTATCAACTTCGCCGTCTCCGCTATCCCCTTGTCCTCCGGTTCCGTGCGCTTCGGGCTGATGCTCTCGCATATACAACCACATGATCTCCCAGCAACGATCACGCACACAAGCGCGTCTGCAGCCGCCGGTACTTCGGCTTAATTAACTGTGTACACACCGCAGCCAACTCCTACCTACCGTTGTCTTGCAATTGCTCCCGCCAATTGGATTCGAGCTCGACGTTCGCCTGTTTTGTACCTCCGCATCCACCCTCGCAGCCTCCCGTCCATCCCGGTCTCTCTTCTCTCTCCGCCTCGCTGACGCTCCGATGACGTGCGCGCACCTTTCCTGATACCAGCGGACGGGTATGCAGACGCCCGCTAACCAGACTATTCCACACAGCGCTGCCGACTCGATGAGCTCGCTGCCGTATTATCGAGCTTTCGGAGCTCAATTCCCGCGGAATTATTTCATCAAGCCGATATCCATCCTACCCAAACGTAACTTCGCATCCCAAACTCTTTTCGCCCGCGAGGCATCGCGCATTTCTTAACAAATCGTTAATTGAGCATGTCGCTTTGACTAAACCACATAAACGACTCTCGATGAAAATCTGCGATAAACACGAATCGATGAACGATAAAACAAACGAATCGTTTGCCGTGAATTTTGTCCCCAATTTTTTTTTTTTTATGTTTCCCAATGGTATCTTCGCTCCCTCGTTGGCTCTCGCCTCTGGCTCCAGCGTTCACCCGTAGAAACGAGATTCGGGCGGCGTACAAAAAGCACAAAATTAAATTTCGCTCCCCACTCGCTCGCTCTCTCTCTCTCTCTCTCTCTCGCGTGTTGCTTTCGTTCACTCGATAGCAATATAACGAAAGCGGGACGGTACGAGTGTGACGGTGGGCGCGCGTGTAGTCGTGAAACCGGCGAGGGGTTGGACGGGAGCCATGCGATGCCGGTGCGGGGCGGCTGTATAGACCGGGCTCCGTGCTCGTCCTCACTCTCCAATGGCCGTTTAGCGGTACGTTAACTATCATTCGGTCTCGGCCTGGCCCTGGGGCCAATTCGCTAACCCAGTGTTTACCGATGCCCAGGGCGCTGCTAAATAAACTACAACGCGCGCTCGCTCATCCGCGCTAAGGGTGGACGAGCCACCACCACTGTCGACGCAAACCCCCGTCCCACCCTTCGCCCGACGCTCTCTGCGCGATGATCGAGGGCGTGTTCCTTCATCTGATCTGTCCCTCTCGCGCACTTAAAATTCTACTCGTCTAGATGCGACTGCTTTTCACGCGATTTTCTATTGTCTCGTGATTTTTTTTTACACCCTCGTGTTTTGTGTCATAGAGAAATGAAAAATTGACGGGACGGTGGGAATTCAATTACACGCAACTAATTTACCTATTTGGGGAGAAACAAATATCTTGCATCGGCGAAGATTCTTGAAATTTTGTAATTTTTTTCGGTCAAGGTATCGTCAATTCGCTCATCAGGGTGGTGGTCCGTATTCAACACTTTTACCCTGCGATGTAAAAAAAAAAAAAAAATTCGTATGAAATTTAATGTACCTGGCTCGAGGTTTTTATGCAAAAACTGTGATATTAAATGTCATGCACGATTGTGATGAAAAATTAATGTTCCATGTATTAAAAACATTAGAAATACTTTATTTTAAATAATTTACTTTAATTTTTCTATAAAAGTAGTTTGAGTTCAATAATTTACTTTAATTTTTCTATAAAAGTAGTTTGAGTTCAATAATTTACTTTAATTTCAATAAAAAAGTATATTAGTTTTTCATCACAATTGTACATTAAATCTACAATTCCTTTTACCGTATACCCAGGTTAGGTAGCGCTGGCTGGTGGTTACATTCCAGCAGCGGCTGGGATGTAACCACAACCGGGCTTGGCTGTACCCAACCGGGCTTGGGTACAGCCAAGCCCGGGAGTCTGCACTGTTGAAAAAAATTGTAAATTTAATGCGCTGGACTGGAAGTTTATACGCAAAAACTTGAACATTAAATTTCATGTACAATTGTGATGAAAAATTGATGGCCTTTTACAGTGAAAATAACGTAAATGATTGGATTTAAATAACTTTTATAGTAAAAATGAAGTACATTATTAAAAATAAAGTATTCCCAATGTTTTCAATAGACTGAACATAAATTTTTCATCAAAATTGTACATAAAATTTGATACAACAGTTCGTGCATAAAAATGTCCAGCACCAGTACATTAAATTTCATAAAAATTATCTACACACTGTGGCGAGTCCTGCGCGTGCTGGGATGCAAAAGTCAGCCGGACCAAACCCTACCTGGCTATTAATTTGCGCTCCGTTTCTCAAAGTCCTTGGACAGAGAGTACAAATGTGTCCGACGGACTCTGATAGGTAATTCATTTTGAGAAATATTAATTTCCGCAGCGTCGATTAATTCGTATGGAATTGCTACCGTTGTGCGACGACCGTCCGCTGTGTAATGACACGACGTACAAAGTCGTTGCTCGACGGATCCGTTGATTCGTTGCGCATACTGCTCTCCTTCGGGGAGTCCTCAGGGCCCGGCCCGGTGCCTGCAGGTCGTCTCGTTATCGAATTCGAAATCGATTACCGAAAACCCTTTATCTCATTCGCGAATCTCCTCGTATCGTCATCGCTGCAGATGGACCGACGAAGCTTCCTGCTGCGTGCATATGCTCTACAGTTGAACGGCCGAGCGGGCCGACCATGCGTTACACTCACGGTCGTTGTGCGCTCGTTTCACAATACGTACATCCGAGACTCATGGGCGGTGCGCGCGAGAGCAAAACTGCGCTTCAACTTTCACGAGGTATTTATCTCTGCTGGATACCTTTGTATCCGATACGAGTACCCTTTGAGGAGGCCATGTGTTGCATCTCGATACTCTCTCGTCAAACTCGGCGGCGAAACTCGTGTCCCCGACTCGCTGTGAACAACCCTTGATTCCGCGTCCCTCTCGTTTTTATCGGGAATCAAATAATTAGTACCCAACGGCTCGCAATACCGAACACGTGTCTCGATCCGTGCGTTCTCAAGATCCATCAATATGTCGCGAGGACGCCGAATCCTCGTTGCCGGTAAAAAGAAAAAAAGTTTCTCCGCCGCTTCCATCGATTTCTCCCATTCTTCGCGGAGTATACTTAATCGACGGCTAAAGATTCTTGTATTATGTTGTAATCTACGAGCAATCACGAGACACCCAGCCGATCCAGCAGTCGCAGGACTCGGCCAATATAGAAAGAAATCTTTTTCATTTTTTTTTTTTTTTTGTTCGTCCCTTTCGCCCTCTCCGAGGAAGACGCACTGCGAACAACCCTTGATTCCGCGTGCCTCTCGTTTTTATCGGAAATCAAACAATTATCACCCAACGGTTTGGAAAACCGAACACGTATTGCAATCCGTGCATTCTCAAGATCCATCAATAGGGGAGACCAGGGCAAAATGGCACAACGGGCTAAAACGGGACATTGAGGGCAAAACTCAATTTTCCAATAATGTTTGGATGTCCCATTTTGTCCCAACGATACATCCGGATTGTCAAACCCGTTTTGCCCCTCGTATACCATCGCCACCATCCAAAAGTTATTGGAAAATTGCGTTTTGTCTCGTAATACCGTTTTACTCCGCTGTGCCATTTTGCCCCTCTCTCCAGTACGAATCCTCATTGCAGGTGAAAAAAAAAAATTTCTCCGCCGCTTCGATCAATTTTCCCATCCCTCCGCGCTTTCCGCGGAATGTACCTAATCGACGATCTCTATCGACGGATTCTTGTATTACGTCGTAATCGACAAGCAATCACGAGACTCCCGCGACGGCAGTCGCAGGACGGTCGATTTTTCTTCTATTTTTTGTTTTTTTTTTTCGTCCCTTTTCGCCGTCTCCGAGGAAGAGTCCGGAGTCTGAAGCCAGTTGAGCGCACCGGCTTTGCACACAGTCGGCGCCGAGTTACGATGAGAGTCGAGTCTATCCGCGAATGGTGGATAAATTCCATCGAGGCCGCAGAAGCACGACGACGGAAGCTCTCTCTATCGTCGAACGAAATTTTTCCACCCAGTGTTCGGCTCTCCCTCTCCGTCTCTTGACTGTTGGCTCTCTCGTGCAGCGTACGCCGCGGCGAGATGTGTGGGGGGAATGGAGGGGTTGATTTTTCAGGAGTACCGCTGGAGGCATTCATCCCTCCGACGTCTCGTCCCTCCGCGACCTCGGCTTCCCTAGAAATGTCCCCCACTCGCTCTATCGCATTTTCCTCGCTCGCTCGCTCCTACAACCTCCCCCCCCCCCCCCCCCCCGCCCCCTCCCGGAAAGCTAAAAAGCACACGACGAAGGGGGAAAAAAGCGTTGTACGCCGGTGGAAAATTCGCGCGCTCCGCGACGGCGCGCGCTTTATAAATTCTATGTACGGTCGCCCGTTCGCCCGATTTTGTGTGACGGGATTCGAGCGGTGCGGTACCATGCAGTACACACAGAGAGAATTTTACCGACCCTCCCCCAGCTCCCCCCCCCCCCCCCCCCCCCCTCCCCCTCTGCCCGAACACAAATGTCGCACACACCAGTTCACCAAGCCAGCCATGTTTGCGGGTTTATAAATTGGGTACGGCGCTGGGGATTTTTCTATTAGGACAAAATTGGTTCTTTCAACCGCTACCAGAACCGCCGGGATTCCATCTACAACCTATACACAGCACAGAAATACACATCCCTATGGCGGAGAGACGCGAGTGTACAGGCGGCGTTAAACCGGCACAGTCGTTGGCCGCGCCGTGCGTATCGACGTACGTGAAATGCATTGAATAGCGAGATTTACGGAGTGGCCGACAACTCGTTGCCCGAGAATCTATCCCCCGATATTGGGAAACTTTTAGATTGATATTCGCCGCTACCACGAGGTCGCACAGCGGTGCCGTGGGCATTGACCCAATCGAATTGCAATTTTATTTCTTAATTTTTTTTCTTTTTCATTTTTTTTTTAAATAGATGTAAGAGAGAGCGGGGCTGAATGGACTGTGGTTTAAAATATTTCGCGGAAAGTGAAGAAGAAGGATCTCATCTAGAACGGCGGGCCATTTTGCCCCCTTTGCTCCACTCCGCTCGATCATCGTATACGGAGCGCCAATCACTGTAACCAATTTAGCCGGACAACTTATGCGATTTCCTTCGTCTCTATCGCTCAGCTGTTCATTTTCCACTCACTCCTTCCGTTTCCTCTCGCTCATCGTTCTTTCTTTCTTCCTTTCCTCCCTTCTGTCGGTTTCGACTATCGACGTTCACCGGCCGTGGGCATTGACCCAATCGAATTGCAATTTTATTTCTTAAGTTTTTCTTTTCCATATTTTTTTTACAGATGTAAGGGACAGTGGGGCAAAATGGACTATGGTTTAAATATTTCGCGGAAAGTGAAGAAGCAAATATGGTCTCATCTAAGACGGAGGGCCGTTTTGCCCCCTTTGCTCCACTCCGCTCGATCATCGTATACGAAGCGTCAATCACTGTGACCAATTTAGCCGCCCAACTTATGCGATTTCCTTCGTCTCTCTCGCCCGCGTTTTCCATCGCTCAGCTCATCTTCGACCGACTCCTTCCGTTTCCTCTCGCTCGTCGCTCGTACTTTCTTCCGTCGTTTCCTTCCTTCTGTCCGTTTCGACTATCGACGTTCACCGGCTATAGCGTCCCGCAGGCGAGAGGGTCGTCGCGGAGCAAAGCTCGCCCGGTCGTTGCCGAGGGTCTGGGAGAGCCCAGGGCTCCGAAGGATCCCAGTTTGTGTACTGCAGTAATACAGCCGTGGAGAGGCGGTCCCGAGATCGCGAGCACCGAGTCAGGGCTTGCGGCAGCTCGAAAGTCGATATTTCCGTCATCGGTGTTATCGGTGTTTCGTACATTCTGTCCAGCAGCGTCCCCATAAACGAAGTTACCGATCAAAGTGTCGCGGGCGCGATTGTGAGGAGGCTACAAAGCTTTTTTTACTTAATATTTTTTTTTTTCGTTTTTCTTTTATAGAGACTCAGGGGCTCCACGTTCCCGCAGTCGACGGGAGCCTCGACTACACCTTGGCACTGTACGGTGAGTTACAACGGGTCGGGACATCTTCGCGACGTGGTAAGTCTTTCTACATCCAGAAAAATAAGTTATGTGAAGGGTGACGCGCAAATAATTATTTATTTGTATTGTATGATTTTATTGACTTCCCCTTGGGAATTGTAAGGTTTTTTTATAAAGTTACTTGTTACAACTACCTTTACATTCTCCCTCCTTCTGTTTCCTTTTCCCATATGCACATTTCTCTCCTCGCTCTTCACCTTCTCAATCTTTTCAGTCTACATTTCCTCCTCTATCTCTTCACCTTTTCACTGCACTTTTCCCCTTCTCTTCGTCCTCGCTCCGAGTTATCTATTTAATTCAGACTAATATTGATTTCATAGAAATAATTATTTACTTAATTCAGATACATTTTGATTTAATTCAAATAAATATTCATTTTTATTAAATATATATTTGTTTGCGTGTCATCCGTCAAATAAATTATTATTCTGGATGTAGGACACAGTTCTGGTCTCCCCGATGTAACGCGTCAAAATTTCCACCGAGTACAAACAGCGATGGGAATGGAAAACTAGCGTTCCCCTAATATCGATATTACAATTAATACAGCGATAAACCGCGTAGAGTGTAATTGAAACAATGATTGCAGTGCGATCGTTGCAAACGACGTAAATCCGTAGCGATTTTAATCGACAGGAAAATCGAGCGCCCTCGTAATATTCAATTTGCGCAATACCATTCGAACAGTGTTTGCCGCAGGTGCGATCGTCGTTCAGACAATTCTCGATAACCTATTATTTTCCCTTGACCCCCTTACGTCTATTACGCCCCAAGTAATAAGCTCTCATTTCGTCATTGAGCGTTCATTTTTTTTATTTTCCATTTCTTTCTTTTTTTTTGACTCCACTCTCCGCTCTCCTCTCTTGGCGCTCCACGTTTGCTTTTTTTAATCGCCGGGCAAATCGATTATCGGCCAACGAGGTGCGGGTCGAGGCTCATCTATTGGCGAGTGAGCAAGCGACCGGAATTGAAGTTTAACGAAGTTGGGCGTGTCGAGTCCCACGGGGTGAATATTCCCCCTCCCCTTTCTGCAGCCTCCCGCAACTCCGCGCGACGATGTATGCAGCAAAGAATGACACAGACCGCGAGAGAATGCATCGCGAATGCGTGCGAGAATCGACCGTCCGCTCGACGTTGTTTCGCACTTTTTCGCCCCCTTTTTTTCTTGTTTATTTTTCCACCTTCACCGGTTTTTCCCGGTGATACCGAAAGGCAATTGCTCGATAAATCACATAATACCGAGTTCGCGTGACCGAACACAAACGAGCGGACCGAGGAAAGCTGTCGTGTTCGCGACAAAAATTCAACGTTCGACATACATTATAGCTGAAAGCTCGTATCTGTTCCTGAGCTACTCCTCTTCCTTATCGTCCGCCCGTTTGTTCCCGCTCATCTATTGAATTTTTTTAAATATTTGTTTTTTACGCCTCACACGGGTTTCCGAATCAAATATCACGCAAAGAGCAAAATGAGTTACAGTTTTGCAATCAGCGGTGAAGAGTACATTAAAAATTTCCTTAAAACGATGAAATACGCAAATTTCAGTTTGCGATTTTCTGTAAAAAAAATGCTGGTGTAAATTTAGACGGTTTTAATTTTATGAGATGTAGACATTTTTTTATGTTACATTATGAAAAAGGGGCAAAGTAATTTGCGCATGGCTTTTGTATACTTAATTTAAAAATGTAATAAAAAAAAGTTGAAAATTGTATTTTAATGAATAGCTTGGATTATAGTAATAGCTTCCTCTATGAGGAAGCCAATACCGAACAGCGCAATTTATCATAGAGGAAGTTACGCGTAAAACCGTAAAACATGAGGAACTCACATGCGAAACACTTTACACGCTTTTTTTCCAAAGTAACACGAAGGTTGTATCGGCTCCATTCCGGAAAGTCGACGCTGCAATCTGGTACGCGTGTATCGGGTCACGAGAGCTCGCCTAGTTTAATATTACACGATGAGTATTCGAACGATCGTCGCTCCTCGAGGGGATTCGATAAGGGGCGACGTCCCGAAGAGTGGAGGGCGAAAGATTATTCAATTTTTGTCGAGTGACTCGAAGTGTCCCGCACACTCGTTTGAATTATTATTATCACATGTATATACACATGTATGTGTATGTGTGTAAGCGCGGTGGTGTATGAGAAGGAAAGGCGGTCCGGTGATTTGGCTTGACTTCATAAGTCATTAAAATCAGTCCCTGACTCCTCGTTTGTCACGAAACACCCGGTACGTCGGGGAACTGCGTCGGGAACTGCGTCAGGAACTGCGAGAGTGAAGGATAAAACGAGTATATAAACGGTAGACTTAGGGGAGGGCTAACGAAATTACATCAATCCCATTTCACATCGTTTTGACATGGCAATTGAGTTGCGCCTCGCGCAACTGTTGTCTTTTCGCGGTGCGGCTCCTTCCGCTGCTGCTCCTGCTGCTGCTGCTTCTGTGTTTCTGTCCTTTTGAGGATTATCGAGTCAGGAAAGACTGCTTCAGTCGGTGACCATACACCACCGGCATTGTAGAAACGATGTTGAACAAACAAAACAACGTTAAAATAATTAATAATATTAAAAATGTGCATTGAATCGGGCGGGCATTGAATCGGCCGTCGACCAGGAAACATTGTATTCGACAGTCGTAAAATCTATTATTTGAGGATTTTAGTGAGGAATGTTGCTGCTAATTAGGCTTCTCCTGTTTGCTCGAAATTTTGATATGTGCTTTAACGAATTGATTTGAAAATCATTTTTAAAAATCGTATTTTTTTAAATTGAATAACATTTTTATTTTGTTTTTTTATCTCTTAGAGGGAAGAAAAGTCCCTCAGAGATTTTTTTTTCTTTGTACGAATTCGGCTCCAATCTATCATGTGCGGATTTGACTGAGGAACGTTGATTACGTATCTCTTTTCTGTTCAAAATACTGATATATGACGTGGGGAACAGGTGCACGAGGTTTTAACGAACTGTTTTTAAATTAATTTTAAAAAATCGTCCATTTTCATTTTATTTTATTTTATTACATTATTTTTTTTTTTCCTTATCTCTTAGAGATATGTATATATTTTTTCGTTGAACGAATTCGGAGCGAATTCTCTTGTAACTGCGGCGGTGAATGGATACTTGTAAACCCGGAGAGAATAATGTAGCGCGAAAAATACGTTTTCGGAGCCGAAAAGCGAGAAAATCGCGTGCCCGATTTTCTATAACCGTTTTCAGGGCTTTCCGGGCGATTCGTCTCGAGACCCTCCTCGCCTCGCCTCGTCCATCCACTCGCGGCCCCCTCGCATTCGTTTCGCTCGCTCGCGAGCTCCCTCCTCTTCCTACTGCAAAGTGCCTTAACTTTTTCTTCTTATCAAAAATAAGTCGTTAGCCGTCCTTTCATCTTTAAACGAGTTTTGCGCCGGTGCGTCAGCGTCCCAACCCCTCTGACGCCATCGCCATGCACCACGAGTAAGCGCCCGAGCAGTTCTTTTCCCCGCAGTTGCCTCGGTTTAAGAGATTTTTCAATCTCACCGCGGCAAGCTAATTTAATTTCTTTAGTCACGTCGGGTTTACTACTCTGGCGCTGGTGAGTTCCGCAACGCGCGGAAATTCTGCGCGGTGCGAGAAGTCAAAAAAAAAAAGAAGAAAACCTCCCTTCGTCACGAGGGTGTTAATTTTTTTTTTAATCCACTTAACACACGAGAGACAGGGCAGTGCGCACCAAAAATTAACTCGGCTTCGCACAAACAAAGAGACGAAACGGAATGCTGCAACCGAGCACATACAGACCCTCGTCGAAATTTTTGGAGCGTTGGAGATCAGACCGGGGTCCGATGCAACGCCGCCAAATTTCCACCGTGGAATGTATTTGTATATTATTTTTTGCTTAAAAATGTATGGGACGAATAAAGAAACCTGCCATGTCGAACGCATCGCGCGGCATAGAGTAATTTGCTTCTTAGCCTTTAGACAAAATTGCGACAAAAAAAGCATACAAAAAAAAATATCAACAAAAATTTATTTGTTTAACGATTAAAGAAACAAGCCCCTGCAATGATTTTCCATTACATAATTGCCAAAGGCAACAGGAATTCATAAGAATGCTCGAGTTTCCTTCGATTAAAAGTGCGGGCAATCACAATTCCCTCCAAGGGTCGCTAACGATCTATAAATCGGCCGATAAGTGAAGAGCAATTGCACAACGAAATTCAATTCGCGAACCTTGCGCATCGCGCAGCATAGAGTATTTTTTTATTTTCGTAAATCAATCTACTCAAGAGCAATAAGCAAAAAAAAAAAAACTATCAACAAAAACGTATTTGTTTAACGATAAAAGAAACAAGCCCCTGCAATGATTTTCCATTACATAATTGCCAAAGGCAACAGGAACTCATAAGAACGTTCACGTTTCGCCCGATGAAAAGAGCTGCCAATCACGATTCCCTCCATGGGTCGCTAACGATCTATAAATCAGCCGATAAGTGAATAGCAATTGCACAATGAAACTCAACTCGCGAACCTTGCGCATCGCGCAGGATAGAGTATTTTCTTATTTCGTGAAATAATCTACTCAAGAGCAATAAGCAAAAAAAAATATCAACAAAAACGTATTTGTTTAACGATGAAAGAAACAAGCCCCTGTAATGATTTTCCCGTGTAATGATTTATAAATCGGCCGATAAGTGGATAGCAATTGCACAATGAGACCCAATTCGCGAACCTTCGATAAACACCTTCGACACATGTATTACGTAATATACATCTTATATAATACATGTGGCATCAAGGATTTACGTATTAGCACAACAGCGACGAGCGAAGGGTGCGCGACATACGTGAGACCGACCGGACGAGTGGGAAGAAAAAAAAAGAGCTCGCCGTATTGTTATTATATTGTTGGTCGAGGAAAAGAAAAAGAAAAAAAAAGGAAAAAAAAGAGGGGCAGGGGATGCATTTTAATGTGATGTAACGGTTTCCCTCAGACCCACGACCACGCTCTCGTTCCCCGGTGACACGGGCTGATGCCGGGCGGTGGCGGCTTAGTTTCCCCGAGCACACAATGCCCCGTAAAACCGCCCAGGAATCCGCTTAGGGAGTGACATCTTTACGCAATTACCGATAATTGGACCGCTCGCTATACCTAAACCGACGAAACGTAATTAGGCCGAAGAATGCAATTCGAGACTGGCTTCCATGGGTCGAAGAGCGTTGTTATGTCCGTTGCTGTACCACACGCATACGCGCTAAAGTCTACGCCGCTACCGTCCATACATGGAGCAAGGTGTTCAACCCTTTCCTCTCTAGGAGCTTCGCGATCCGCTCGCCGAGACTTGGCAAATATTACCGCATAGCGAAAATTCATATATTTGTCACACACATGTCTATATATATACATATATATATAGAGAGGGTTTATCCATTTATCTATAACTCTAGGAGTGATAATCGCGTTATCGGAATCGAGTGTATAATCAAATGAATGGATATTTCGCCCATCGACCGGGCAACCCCTGCCTGATGAGCGTCTTAACGAAGTTTCACCGAATTATCAGCAATTATCGAGACTGCCGACGTAACCGCGTTAGCCCGACGTTCCTACGAGAGCCCGAGAGGATTAGCGCGGTAAAAGACGTTCTCTGATAAACGCATTTTCGTTTTGCCGAGAATAAGCCCGAGCGGAAAATCGGCCGTCCGATGCGGTGTGTCTGCGGTGTTAGACGTTGTTTCTTCCGGCTGCAGAGCTATTTCACGTTTACTCGGTAATAATAAATTCGCTCTCGAGCGTTTAGCCGTGAGGGAGGAGAATACGCGGATAAAACGCGAGAACGAGTTGGGGAGAGGAAGAATGAAAAATTCAATAGCCAGCCGCGGCTCGCAGACACAGCCGTACGGACAAACATAGCGGCGGGGTGGAAAAATCATCTCGCGTGTGAAAGGAAAAATTCCGTCGGGTACGTCGACGAGGAAAAGTGGTTTCTTCGTATTTCAAATATTTTTCCCCGGTGCACCGCCAATCGTTCGGCTTGCAGCCGCTCGCGTTGCCCCGGTGCGCGTGCGGAGGGACGTGTGTGCAAAATAGTTGTGTCAAACTGAAAGGGTGGAGAGATGCTGCCTTGTTCGAAGTAGAAAAGGCCTCTCGAAGCTCCGACGAGCTTTGGGAACCGGGAAAAATGTTTTTCGCAGTCGACAGACCTTCGTCTCTTTCTCACCTCTCAATTCGATTACCTACGCCTCGTTCGTTCGCTCGCTCTTTCACTTTTCTCCTATTAGTCCGGAACGCGTATCTTCATTTATTAGTGAGAATGGGGAGCGACAGCAGCCAAAAATATGTTTGTTTTCAATGCGCTTTTCCGTATCGAATATTCCTATAGACGTACAGTTTAAACAATTTGTTTGAAATTTAATGTACTGGTCTGGAAGTTTTCATGCAAAAACTGGTATCTTAAATTTCATGTACAATTGTGATGAAACGTTAATGTTCAGTGTATTAAAAACATTGGGAATACTTTATTTTTTATAATTTACTTTAATTGTACTATAAAATTACTTTGATTATATTACAAAATAAAAACATTATTTTCACGTCTCCCGAGCGATTTTGGTGCTCCACGCATGAGCAGCTTTCAGTTTCAGCCTTATAGTTCAGGATACATTCGCTATAGATTTAATATTGTTTAGGCGCATTCCCTCTCGTTGAATCCCATTCTTTCACGATAAAAATCCCGGTATTGTAACATCGTTGCTGCGGTCGCTGTGAACGGCTAGAAGTTGCGCGCGAGCAAACGCTCCGAGGATTACGATTTTTCGAGGGCCCCGGTAACACGGCCTATAGTTTAGCCCGGTCGCTTACACCCGTGCCCATCCAGCGGCGGCAGCGGCACAGCGCACAGTACTCGGTGAAAAGAACCGAGAAGTATTTTGACACCCCGAATAATGGGGCAGCATGGGGTGGGCACCCAATTAGGTATCGTCGGGGCGTCAACGCGTGTGCGCTATACAGCGTTGTGTACAATACGCGAACCGGCAAATCCAAACTCGAGAGATACAAAGTGTCTACGTGGCCAAACAGGGAGAGAGTAAGAGCGAGAAAGAATAAGGTACGATTCTTTGAAACGAGATCCCATGTTGTACCAAGCGATAGGGTAGACTGCACAATGAGAGAGCCCGAGGAGCGTATAGTTTTCTGAATGATATCGCTCCATTCTCACGTAAACTGGACAAAAAACTTTATTTTTTATTTCATTATTTCTCTTAACGAATGCTCCGACGATGGCGTCAAGTTCGGATATACAGGATCAGTGTCACACTCGCTCTTCGGAAATCCAACAGATCCGATTGTATCGGATGGATCCAATGGCATCCATCTGATCGGTATTATTAATAAACCACATCCCCAACTTCGAAGTCCAGAAAAACATCCAGAAGACCTTACTTTCTGCTTTTTTTCTTCTTCCGCTTCACGAGTTTTCCGACGATAGCGTAAAGTTCGGATGGACAGGCTCAAACGCCACACTCGTGCTTCGGAAATCCAACGTATCCAATGGCACTCATCTGATCTCTATTATTAATAAGCCGCAACGGAAGCTTTGAAATCCAGGAAAACGTCCAGAAGACCCAATTACTTTCTGGTTTCCGGTTTAGGTAACAAGTTCTTTTTTTTCTCCTTAACGAATTCCCCGACGATAGTGTCAAGTACCGATGTACAGGATCAATCGCCACACTCGTTCTTCAGAAATCCCACAGATCCGATTATCTTGGATGGATCCAATGGCACCCGTCTGATCTGTTACTATTAATAAACCGCACTACGAGCTTTGAAATCCAGTAAAACGTCGAGAAGTCGTAATTGCTTTCTCGTTTCCGTTTCACGTAATCGTGATTTTCCATAGTTCGCTCTCATGAGGCGAGAACAATCACAGAAGGGAGATTCGATTCTAATGGGCATCGATGCTGCGGCTCGAGAGTCTTCCCTCCGGCACACGGTATAACCATCGATAGATCTCGGGGAACATCCGTTCTTGCGGGAACGTCTTCTACCGTTGTCAGCCAGGAAATTTCTATTCGACTCACGCTCTAGTCCTCGGCCCACCCTTCGCTTCCTCCGAGGATCTCGACAGCCCAGCCGTCGAACTCTCATCGACCACCGGGAATAATGAAATTTCGAGACAATCGTCGGGCAATCTTCGTGGCACCTGAGTGGTTTCCATCAGGATTAAATAACCCTGCCACGAGCGTCGTCGTGGAGCGAGGAAGGTGCTCGAACGCTCCGCAGGACCAAGACGCGCAGAGAACGATGACGATGGAGGCGGATGCAGGCTGGAAGAAACGATTGGCCGCCACAGCCGTTTCGATCTTCGGACACGTAAATCGATTGTAGCGACCAATTAAACTGGCCGTAGCGACCAATTAATACCAAAACCGATTCGCACGTCCGCAGCGGCGGCCATGGCTTTTTTCCAGTGCAAGTGGTCGAATATCAACGCAAGTCGGACCGTCACACCCAGAAAAATAATTTATTTGACGGGCACCCGCAAATAAATATTTATTTCAATTAAAGAAATATTTATTTCAATTAAAGAAATATTTATTTCAATTAAAGAAATATTTATTTCAATTAAAGAAATATTTATTTCAATTAAAGAAATATTTATTTGCGGGGCGCACGGCAAATCAATTCTTTTTCTGGGTGCATTTAAACTATAGAAACATATATCGCAATATGTTTTGCGTGACGATTTGCTCGCCGATAATCAGTCGGAAGTGGAAGCAGAGCCTCTGAAACCGAGTGAGCCGACTAGCCGAGGGTAGCATCGTGGGCGTCGTCGAAGGTGGAAGGCAATCTCCTGACGAGGAGATGGCACGGTTCTTCTTCTCCGTCCTTCTTCGTTCTTTATTTTTTTTTCTTTTCTTTTTAATTCGTCATTACCTTGAACGGATCTATTTCCTATCGGGTTGGGGGAGTGAAGGGCAGGGCGGAGGCGGGAGAAAAGGAAAATGGTCGGATAAACGGGACGGAGCGTAAGGCGACGAGAGTGCGAAGGCAAGATGAAGGGACGAACAGGCGGCGGGGAAAAAGAGCAGCGCAGGTCAGCAGGATCCCAAAGAGGATACACCTAATGCCCAGAGGAGCTTTCGGAGACGGGGAGGCCGGGCGGTAAAACTCGCTGGGAAGTTGTCGGAAGATAGCGCGCAGCGCATCCAACGGAGGTTGAATCAGGAGGGGTAATTTTAGGTTGGCTAATGTCGTTTCGCTTTTATTGAACTTCTCCGTTCGTTAAGTACTTTCTCCATCTCCGTCTCGGGACGGGGGGGGGGGGGGGGGGGGGTAATCCCGTACGGCGGACTAACTGCGCCCGGGTACCCTCCGTTCTCGTTCTCATTCCGACTTCCAACCCCTGTCGGCACTCCGAGGAGGAAGCTCCAACTATTTTTCTACTCGACGTTTCTCCAGCCTCGCGACGACTTCTCGCTGATGTTCCCTCGATCTCTCCTTCCTGCCGTGGGACCGAGGACGAATAATCTGGGTCTTCGGCAATTATTAGGCAATATGCTTGCGTTATAGGAAACGTATGTAGGATGCCTCGAGGGAAATTTTCAATATTAGCGATAATTCGGAATTAATTTCGAACCTCGCTGCGCCGTTTTAAATTAACGTACGATTCATCTTAATTCGGATGGGGAGGCAGAAGTGAAGAAAGCAAATTTTTTTTTTTTTTTATACAGATAGAGCTAATCCACACATACGCGGAGAGTCGGTCGCGGATTAATGGAGGGACGTACGAGAAATTAAATAAAACGATTGCCGTCAGCAATCGTCGGAGTTATCGGGCTCTCTCCCTCTCCCCTCGGTCTCTTTTATTTTGCCTTCTTCCATGCATACCGCGACGAAAACAACGACGATGAAAACCGAGGTTTTCAATAGAGGCAATCTCGCGCGAGATTGGAAACTATCCAATTTGTGAATCGCGGAGGCGCGATGACCCGCGAAGTTAATTTTTTTTTCCTCGTTTTCCTCGAATCGTTCCGAAACCGCCGTTCCCTTCCCTCCCCCGATCGCCCGGTCTCTTACTTTCTTGGGTTCGGTCGCCATTGCGGAGCGATATTATTCTCGCGGTATCTCCCGGAGAGCTGACGTCACTCATTGGGGATCGCCGGATGATCGTATGCAAAACAATACAACTATCGGTAACGACCGCGCAGCCGGAGGGTTAAAAACTTATAAAGTAACGAAGCTAAAATTATAAAGTAACGAAGTGGCGAGCTAGAAAGCAGGCCACGCAATCTCTGTTAATTTATAGCGTATTATGTACTTTGCAACATTATATAGAGGAAAGAGTGATTAAGGGTGATGGCCTCGGATGGATCTCGACACTGAACAAAAAATCGATTGAGTGAAAAAAGTGAGCGTGTTTACGGGTACAGAAAAAATTTTTTGGTCGATCGAACGATATAATTGTCGCAGTAAGTGAAGAAACACTCGATTTGAGGCATAGTAAACAAAATTCGGGTGATATTTAATGTACCGGACTGGAAGTTTTTATGCAAAAACTGGTACATTAAATTTCATGTAGAATTGTGATGAAATATTAATGTTTAGCGTATTAAAAACATTGAAAATACTTTGTTTTTAATAATTTTGTTTATTTAGAATTAAACCGTTTTTAGTCATTTAAAAAAAAAAAAAAAAAATCCCATAAAATGTGACCGTTTGGATAGATTTTCACCAAATTCAATACGAAAAGTCTTTGATCAAAATATTATATTCGTGTGCAGTTTTAGGATGATCGCTCAAAATTTACGCAAGTTAGAGATACCACGGACATTTTGCAAAAAATAGAAAATTGCCAATTCGGCCTCAATGTGCATAACAATAGCGCTGAATGAAGGGACATGATCACTTTTACTAGTGTATCAATTTTCAACTCGCTATCTCAAATCATTTCCGAGTTGCAGTCGTTTTAAACGATGCAGGTCGATCACACACATACACACACATACATCGGGACGCCAGTTAAAAATCACATGTCTCGATGTTTCAGACTATTTTAAGTACTTTGACACTAAAATCTGTATCAGGTAGCCATAATCAATAAATTTAAAAAAAATCAAAAACAGGAAAATGCTTCGTAGCCAAAACAGGGGCATTTTTTTGTACTGCGTTTCGGCGCGCGCGTACTGTTTTGATCTCCGATGAGCCTGGAGATCAGTCGGTTATCTCGGAGAAAAACAAAATAAAAAGGAAACAACTTCGTAGCCGAAACTCGGGGGTTTTTTATACTGCGTCTCGGGGCGCGCGCGTATTGTTGTGATATGAATTTTATCGCTCGTGTGACTCCGTTTGTCGAAGCACTTTAAAATATCGTCGGTCAGTTGCATCAGAAGGAATGAAGGTCGCTTACGAAACGGATTCTCTCGAGGAATTTACGACGAAATTACGACGAGAAATTGACGATTACACCGAGGGGCTGGGAGGGAGTGTGTGTTGGGGCGCGCTATCGGGCTGCCTCGAAGATTGTACGGTGACGCTTGCAGAGAGCAAACTCCCGAAGAGTTACCGCTGCTGTGTGTACGTAGCTGTGCCTTAACCATCGTCGATATCGCTCTCTCTCTATCGACCATCGATAACATGACGAATAAGCAAGAAATCTCGCGGCGAGACGGCGTAGTTTAACGTGCACGCTCCAAAGAATTTCGTCACTCATTCAACATTCGACGGCTCTTCACGTTAACGGGAAATTCGTCGTCAGGATTACATCACATCGCGGGAAGCTGCGCGGTAGAAAGGTCGTAGCGGAGGAGAAAAAAAAAAAAACACTAAATTGAGACTCGTGTAAGAGCGAAACGGGCGATTCGAAGAAATTCAGGAAATGCTTGGCTAGGGAAATTCGCGATTGCATTATTTTCGATGAACGCTCGTTGCAACGAGGACTCCCCCCGTTATTTTCACGCACATATAATAAAGTAATATAAATCGTACGGAGGCAGGGTGAGTTGTGTTGCAACTCTGAAATATCTCGAATGCACATGTGTATTGTTGTGCTATAAATTGTTGCTCCTTATCATCCGTTCACCCCAACACAAGGCGATTACCTAACGCGAGGGCGCTTCGCGGACAACCGCTGACGATGAGAGGTAGTCTCTCCGAACGATGATTATAACTTGCCCAGTATGATAAAAAAATGCAAAGCGGAAAGGTACCGGAGGTGCGCGTTGTTTTCGCAGATGGGTGGAAAAATATTCTCGTCAGAGTTCTTTACGGAATAGACTTTTTTTAAATTTTAGACTTCCTTTTGTGTGTTTTTATTATTTGCGACGACTGTTCACCCACGGAAATAAAATAAATAGATACATAGATTCGTTTATTGCGGGTTCTGAGGCCTAACCCCCCTAAGAACACCTGAGCACACATTCAAAAGATATATTCGAAATATATTAAGTATATGTGCAATGCATAAAATTCCTGAACAAGTTTTGTCTTTAATCGGCGCTCAGGGACTAAATTGTATCGATTTCTCCCACTGATTACGAATCGACCACTGCTTTTACTCTTAACTCAATATTTGATACGTAAACTCGCGTCAGAAAGAAAATACAGATTTTGCGTAAAATTAAAAATAAACTCATAAAATTGAAACGGTTCGATCGATCCTCGCCAAATGAAAGAGGGGTCATGGGTCGAAATAGTCCCTTTGTATACAACTTTTTGGTTCGATAGCTCAGAAATTGTAAGAGGTAGCGTGTGCACTGTGTTTATTTTTAGCAAACTTCAAAACCGCGTAAAACTTTCATGGGTGAAAGTATTTTGCTACAAATTGAGGATTCGCCCGCTTACCTACCTTAGAAATTTAAGCGTGAAAGCTCAAGCCGTTCTCAAGTTACAACAGTTCAATTTTTTCAGGTCTAAGACACACATACAAATATATTTAGACATTTTTTCTTAATATGATTTTCCTATGTTTTGGAACATTCTGAACACCTTTTCATTAATATCTCGAATTAAAAAAAATGAAAACAAAGCTTCCTCCTGGAGGAAGCAAAGTATAAAAGATATAAACGTATATAAACATATACATATTGTTTATATACTAAAAATATGAATATTGGAATATACATCTGAAATACAAATTTTTTTGTGGAAATATATTTTTCACGTGTCACACAGACGAATTTTTTAAAATGTACTGCACGTGTATATATACTTTTTCGTATGATATTTGATGCCGTTAGTTCTGAGCTGGTAATCATTTTACGAAACTAAGCGAGATATGATTCGTTAAAAAAAATCTCTCGTCGGAACATTCGGGGATCGGAGTATTCACTGCATTTTTACTTTTTTCTATCGCCGACCTCCGAATGTTTGAGATATGTTTGACTTTCCTCTCCTCGCTGACGAAATCCGTGGGAAGTGTCTTTCGGAGAAAAATGATGTAAAAAAAATAAAAAAAAAAATAAGCGATATAACCGCTGAGTGACGGCGATAGATAGCGCGAATGAGAATGACAGAGAGGCGCAGGGTGATAGAACACGCCGAGGCACCGACTCAGCCTGATATCATGTACTTTTTGATTTGAATACGTTAACGTTATCTGACGCAACTAATACAAGCTATGTATATTGACGTATAAAAGCGGGCTGTCTTGCGCGCACGGTGTCAGTGATCGCGAGGGCTGGCGAGTTGAGTGAAGGCCACGAAAGTTGCCCGAAACAATTTTAACTTCGAATTAAGGGAAACTAACGCGGAGAGTGATAAATATTGACGGAGGTTTAGAGTTTGTGTTGCGGCGATAAAAATCAAAAATATTGATAATAATAAAAAAATAAATAAAAGCGATAGTGTACCTGATTTTTAAAAAAATCAATATTAACAATTACAAACACAACATGAATTATTCAGAGTTTAAAACAGACACTTCAAAACGAAGAAGATCGGCGGCTACGAGGGAGCTCAGTAAGTCCATAAATAAATAAATAAATAAATAAATGAAAAATTCACAATTAAAAAATTGGTAACGTGTGTACTTCACAGCAAAGATAGCTTATTCGGTGCCGCACAGCGTGATCTCATTGGCCGAGGGAATGCCGAACGAGGAAACTTTTCCCTTCAGCGAGATAACGCTGAAGCTGATCGGCGGCCGAAGTTTGGTTCTTCGGGGCGAAGAGTTGGCGGCGGCTCTCCAGTACATTCCGAGCCAGGGTTATCCTCCGCTTCTTCAGGCGATAAGAGAGTTCCAGAAGAGGGCCCACGCGCCGCCCCTGTGGGAGAGTCGGGACGTCGCCGTCGTTGCCGGAGGCCAGGATGGACTGAGCAAAGCTCTGGAAGCCATAATCGCTCCGGGCGATCCGATCTTGGTCCAGGATCCTTATTATCCCGGTGCTGCAGTGGTCGTAAGTGGAAACGCCAGAAATATATTCAACGAACACGACTCAAGTTCAAAATGATTTATTGATAATTTATTTTTTACTATCAAAGATAGCGCCACATCAGGCGGAAGTATTGCCGGTATTGCAGGATGACTTCGGGGTAGATCCCGAAATACTCCGCGAGGTATTGCGCAATCGAGAGATCGAAGGAAAGAAAATGCCGAAATTGATGTACATCAATCCGACCGGGGCAAACCCGACCGGATCAGTTATTCCCCTCGAGAGGAGGAAAGAAATTTATAGGATAGCTTGCGAATACAATTTTCTCATCCTCGATGACGATCCTTATCACTTCATGTACTTCAATGAGGTGAGATTTACAAACGTTTTTTCGATCGTTTCCTAGGTTTCCTAGGTTCATTCGGAGTAAAAAATGTGTTAAAAAATGAATCACGTTTTTATTTGCTTAAAATCGATGGACTTCCCTTATTTAACACAGACATCGGTCGATTCGATGTACATTACAGATTATTATGTTGTTAATTATGAGTAGTACTAGCAAACTATGTTTTTGATTTTTCGATAGTTCTAACGTTGTTAGACTTCTTGATATTCTTCTTCTTTCAGTGTTCGAATTATCGTCTATTCTAAAGTTTACCCCTTGCAATATCGCTGATTCATATATATGTTCTCCATATAAGTTCATTTCGATGTATTTATGTTCTCAATTTTTATTGCTTAAGATCTCTCGGAAAACTTGCCGTACATTTGAACGTTCGTTATTTTTCTATTTCAAAATATCAGCTGTTTTACTCTTCGATCGTTCAAAATTTCAATCTCCATCCTTTGTTAATCGGCTAATTTCAACCCCCATATTGTTAATCGGCAATCGACGGAAGTCCTTCAGCCACAATTAATTATTTTCATAAAAATTCAGGAACAACCGAAATCGTTTCTCTCACTCGACACCGAGGGCAGAGTTATCCGATTGGATTCAATGTCGAAAGTAATAAGCAGCGGTCTGAGAATTGGATTCATCACCGCCGCAGCTCCTCTCGTCGCGAGTATCGAGCTGCACATGCAGAGTAGTCATTTGCACGCACCGACCCTCTCTCAGGTATGTTCGAACGAAATTAGCCACCGCTCAGTATAGTTGAAAGTCAGTAATTTCAAGAACGCGTAAACGATTAATAACGCCTGACGATCGTCTGAAAAACAAACAGTTCGATCGCCAATTAACATCGAGACGCTTGAATACGTTTAAAAAATCTTTGACACGTCCTTTGGTAAACTTGAGGCAAGAAAAATGATGTAAACCATAGTCGACAAGTTGTTCTGCTCGGTCGCGATAAAGCTTATCGTATTTGCTGTCCGCGCCTCTATGAAATAATCGTCAAGAAATCAACGAATTAAAATTCCGTACCGATTAACGAGCCATTGCAAAGCCGTCCGTTTCAATCGTCGTCGTTGCGACACATACAGACAAGCACCCAACGATAATATCAATATGCATATGAAAGCGAATAAAAAAAAAGAAAAGAAGAGAAAAGAAAGAGAAGGAAGGCCGGGAGGAACTCTGACCGTGGCGCGTGTCTGGCGTGGCGTTATCGCTTATCGCGGGGGCTCGTGAGGTCATTCGAGAATTTATTTACGATTCCTGAGCGTGTAAAAACACATGCACACAGCGATGCTCAGCGAGTCCGGCTGAAGGAGCGAACGAAATTAATTATTTGTATAAGCAATTTCTATGCACGAAAACCGTATCGCTGTGAAAAAAATTTTGTTTGCAAATCAATGAACGGTATCGGAAGCTTTTTTACATACATTATTTTTGAAAATTCAAACACCGTGTGCGGTTGCAATTTTACAGTTAAATCATTATTTTCCAATGAAAACTTTTGTACATTTCAAGCAAAAGATTTGTAATATTAATATCTGGTATTTTTATTTTACGAAAAAGTATATTATTGTTTGATTAATGTAAGCAAATTTCAAATTCCATTACATTAAATTTAAAATTTATATTTTTATCGGTATCGGTATCGCGAACTGAATGGTCGCCAGAAATCGATACAGTGGCTTGAGCAAAGTTATCCAAACTATCGCTGCAAAACGCGACTATAATCAATCGTTTTGTGCACGCTAATTAATTCGTCAGCGATTACATACACGACAATATTTACGAGTCCAAAAAATCGTACGAATTTTGATTTAAAAAAATTTTCCAGGTGATAGTCTACAACCTCATGAAGATCTGGGGATACAAGGGCATGATGGACCACTTTAGTTTCATAAGATCCTTTTACAAGGAGCGTCGCGACATGATGGTGAAACTGGCTGAAAATCATTTGCAAGGTAAAATTCTCAGTCGAGTTTGTCGTCGCATCGACATAACCGGCAGTGACTGAAGAGGATCCGCGGAAAATTGATTTGTTTATCCGCTTATCGCTCCAGGTTTGGTAGACATCGCTGTACCGAGCGCGGGTTTCTTTCTCTGGATCAAAGTCCGGGGTATCAAAGATACCTGGAAGATGGTCATGCAGAGGGGTGTGACGAACGGTGTCCTGGTAGCGCCTGGTGCAGCCTTCATGGCCGATCCTCTGAAGCCCTGTAACGCCATCAGGGCGAGTTTCGCCAAAGCTTCGTACGCGGATATGGATCTGGTGAGTCGGGCGACCTTCAAAAGTAATTCACCGATTGCGCAATTCGGCCTAGTCGTGACTCACTCGCTCTTCAGCTTTGCACAAACACGTCTAATTATCAAGAATGAAAAAAAAAAATAATGTATGCATTCTCGCAATCAATGTTTACACTCGCCAGCTGCTTGCTCGCTGATATAATACCCGGTTTCTAATCAGAAATTCATAAAAATCATTACGACATTCGTTGTTTAATCAGTCTTGTGTTATTAAACTGGGGACATTCTTATCTGTCGCGCAGGCCATGGACAGGTTGGGGAGTTTGATAAGGGAAGAATTGGCGGTCGCCAACTTGATACTGAATGGTAATACGTAATCCGACCTTGGTTATCGACGACGCTCGACGTACCCGACGAGGGCAACGCAGGATCGAGCGGATGGGCTTACTGGGTGATGGGAGCGAAGTTTCGATGGCGCCCGAAGGGCTCTGGGGTACCTTCCGGACGCACGAGAGTTTCCTGCGGAGGATAAAGAGCCGGTCGACGGGACGGTATCGACCGGCTCGGTGGAAAAAGGGGATCTTCCGTGCGGCACAGGGACCCGTCGATAGGTGCAGATTTCGGACGCGGCTGGGCCGAAACGCCCCCTAAATACGTTCGTCAGCGATTTCACTCGGGCCGTTGTCGGGAATGTAGAAATTTTAGACTCGTGAATGGAAACTGTTCGGATAGAGTCCTTCGACGTAGGAGAGCGCTTGACCACGGATTCAGGCGAGTAGCGATTTGGTATAGATATATTAAAGAAAAAAAATGATATATATCAAAAAAGGAAGCACACATGACGAGGGCTCTCGTTAGAACTTAGTATTATTAAGGATACAATTTATTCTGCGCCGATAATCGGAACTGTTGTGTACATTGTATTTTATATTTATTGTTAATTAAGCGACGAAAGTGTCACTCGTTGATTAAACTCTTAACTGCAGTATAGACATAGATGATAAGTTTGGCTCTTCAAATATTGCACTGTAAACAAAATTTGTTTGAAATTTAATAAACGATATTAGAAGCTTTTTTGCATAATCTGTTTTTGACATTTTAAACACACGTGCGCTGAAATTTAACAGTAAAATTTTTATTTTCAATCAAAAGTTTTGTCAATTTCAGGCGAAAGATTTACAATTTTAATGTCTAGTATTTTTCTTTTACAAAAAAGTACATTAATATTCAATTAATGTAAATAACGTAAGCAAATTTTAAGTTCCAGTACATTAAATTTACAATTTATTTTCACCGTGTAGCGTCTTACCATGCCAATTGCAATTCACGGCGTTTGTTTAATATTCATTTTGTTTTATCTAACAGTGTGGACGATTTTTTGAAGTAGAATTTCAATAAACGTGTATACGTGGAATTTGTACATTTGCCTTTGAGATACGCGGGAGAAACGAGTTTGGACTTCGTGCAAGATAATTTATATCGGTTTTGTCATTCTATGCAACAAATTTGGAATGGCATTAACATCGTTGCATACCTGTTATGTAAATGCATTCGGCAGCGGCACTCAGACACAGACGATTTCGCTTACCGTGCGCAATGCTGTCGAGAGTACGCGCCATGATGATGAGCCATTTGTTGTAAATGTAAAGCAGGAAGTGGAGAGAAAGCGTGGCGCGTGCGCTCGAGGAAACTCGCGCCGGTAGAAGCGAGAGGGTGTTGCAGACAAAAGGCAGCGAGAGAAGCCGAGTCAGTTCGCGAAACGCAGGAGGGTGCGAGCGAGGCGAACCAGACTCTCTCACTTAACGCTAAACATCTTAACTACCAATTAATTTGCTAGAATTAATTTAATTTGCCGCAATATAAACAGACGAGATCCGTCCTGTGGCTTTACACGTTTAACTCTCTATACATGTGTAGTATATATATATATATGTATATATATTTATATATTTATATATGTATATTGAAGCTTTTCGTGCCCTTCGGCGAGGGCCGCAATTCACATTTGTGCATTTAAAAAAACAAATGCACTTCCCGCAAACGGGAGAAAAATCTGTATAGATATAAAAATTAATTCCCACTCGGAATTAAGGGAGAATGAACGAATACCGGCCAGTGAATAATACTGGCTTGGCTGATTTTAAGGAGCTTGGAGCGCTTTAAACTAGTCAAATGACTGCTACATTTTTAATGTCGTTTATACAAACTTTTACGTATCTATTGATTATAGTCATGGTTATTTGTATTACAGCAGAGGTCCGTGACTTGGGAAAACATTAATTACAATGGATTCGCAAAAATATTAACTGGTTTGTGCTAATTTTCAAAAAGGTACATACTCGTTTAATTTTTTCAAACCACAATCCGTAATTTTTGCTCGATTTTGATGCATTACGGCTCATTCTCTTCCTTGAAAAATGCTCTACGAATTCATCGTCTGGATATTCGATAGTTTTTTCCGTTTAAAAATGACAGCCGTTTATTCATGAAGGAATTTCGTCGATGGATAAACAAAAGGCTCTTAAATCCTTTTGAAACGGAAAATACTATCGAATTTGTAGATGGTGAATTCGTAGAGCATCTTGACTGAAAAAAATAGATAGTAAGATTCGTAAAATCTAAGATAGTGCACATAATAATTGCAATCGTTACTGTGTGGATACTACTGTATACTACGAGCAATCGTATATTTGCACTCTAATACTGTTCCCGCCACTGCTCAGTTATTCTGGAGATGAATTACTAATGGTCACAATAGTAAGCATAAGTAATTCATCTCTGTAAATATACAGACTAGTCGCTACAATCGCAGATATTCTTGGATACGAACCTCGCATTATAAACAACTTTCAGCTAACTGAATACTTATGATTATATGCACAGATATCAGCTGAAACAATCCACGTAGTGACTAAATAGTAGACATTATGCAGAACCTGTAGATGGCAATGGCAGTGATCTGAGGTGTTGCGGATATTAATTTTGATATAAAGAATTGTTTCATTATTAATATTCAGGTAATATTTCTTATCACAGTCGCAATAATCTGCCGAGAAAATTGTTTAGCAAATTAAGCTGATAGAATTCAGCCCTCAAATGATTGTCCCAAATATAAAAGGAAATTACGGACAATTCATTGAAAAAACTGAATGAATATGTATGTCCTTTGTATGTATGTCCTTTTCGAAAATCCGCACAAACAAGTTAATATTTTTGCAAATCCATTGCAACTAATGTTTTTCTTGATTAAGGCCATCTGATGTAATACAAATAACCATTCCCTATAACTAACAGATGCGTAAAAGTTTGTATAAACGTCTTTAAAAATGTAGCACTTATTTGGTTAGTGTGGAGCGCGTGAACCTCCTTAAATAAGTGAGCAGCGATATCAAGATGAGTTTTGACTTACCTTGTTACAAATCCTCACTCTACAGATCAGATATTAACCTCCTTCCTCAGGTGACCGGGATTATCCCACTCCCCTTTAGGCAACTATCCATAGCTTAAAATATAATATGCCATTACATTGGGTAACTGAACGAGTAGCCTGAAACAAAAGGGCGCTATTGTATCGTTGTATGTTGTTTTTTTCTCTTCTAGGAGAGACTCGAAAAAAAGGAACGATGCAATGATAGATTTAGTGTTATTGCCTCTGCCGATGGTGTTGTTCGTATGTTCCGTGTTGCGAGGAGGGGGCCCAATTCTTAAATCCCTCGGCTACCCTCGGAGATATAGTGTATATTAAAAGACGTTTCGGGAGCTTCCACCAGGGAGTCCTGGCACTGGGGTATTGCCGGTCATACGAATGGCCACATTTTCCCAAACCTCTTCTCCCTTTCCCGAGATTCTCGAAACAACGGAAGAGCCACATTACTTGCCGATATCGTCGCGTTTTCTTAATTTTGGGTTTCCTCTTACAGGATGCTCTGTTTTCGTTTAAAAAAAAAAAACTCCGAGATTTTCATGTCAATGTGGTTAGTTAAAATAAAAACAACATAAATAGCCCCAAATCTTTCTGTTTCAGATGGAATGGCGGAAGATTCAGATTCCCATCGCATTCGGTGCTGGAAAAAAAATACACAAGGTAGGATATAACGATGGGCTTTCGAAATCGTTATTTCTCGACATAACACGCCAAATTGCTTCCTCATTATTCTCTTTCACTCACGAACCTTTCGCCACAAAGAAGCACAGAAGACGCTTTCTAAAAAAAAGCTTCGCGAGAAAATGCAAATGAAATGAGGAAGCAGGGGAAAATTTTCAATCTTCACGCTTTCTTACCATCTTCATCCAACTTCATTTACAGGAAGTAAGATGAGAAGGCAGTGACGAATTCACGCGAGACCCGAGCGTCAGGAAGGTCCGGTTGATTGAACGAGGACGGAGGCAAAAAATTTCGAATGACCTCGAGGACGAATCAGGCAAGTGGGAGAAATTTTTAACAACGCCGAGGAAGACTACACGGATAAGGAATACTGAGTCGAATAAGTGGCTCGAAGCTCCGCGTTCGACCTTAGAACGGAGCTCCGCGAGCGGCGGTCGTCGGATAGATCCGTGCTTTTTTTTTCCTCCCTGAGTTTCATCCCTCAGTCGGCGATAGAGGAGAGTGGGAGGAAGAGAAAAGTCTATTCCCGAGGGTTGGGCGAGACAGAGACGCGAAATCCTCACGAACGCCGATGCGGTGTCCAGGACAGCGTTGGCAAATGGTATACGACGACGGTGAGAGTGCGTCAGGGTGTAGAGGCGTCGGGGAGCGGGATGGTTGCCACGGGTAAGGGACGGATATACAATGGACAGCGAGGCCACGAGAAATGTAGAGCGCGAAGAACGGAGATGGATAATTGTGAAACTGGTAGCGTTTCGCAAGGGCGCGCGCGAGAGCGAGGTGAGCGAAGCAGCGGCGCCGGCAGTGGCAGGGTCTGGCGAGGTAGTAGTGGTCGACGACGAGGGCGTGTGCCCGGAGGGGTAGTGCAGTTTCGTGTTGGCATTACTCTTGATTTCCGTGGTGACGTCGCTACCTCGCCTCTCCACCTATACTCTCGGTCCCCCTTTGCCACCGGCGCTATCCCGTGTCTTGTGTTTTCCGGTTTCTCCGGGCCTACGCTTCTATCTATATAGACGTACATAGCGGCCCGCGGCTATGTGCGATACTCGTACATGGGTTTAGTGTAACATTGCACGCCCCACCGTACTGTAATATGTACGAATGTGTGTAGCACTGCTAGCCGGGGCAAGACGGAACGGTGACGAAGTACTGATAATGCCCATCGAAGCTTGTCCAAGTACCGTCGCTACGGCGATACCGCGGAATCAGAGGCGGTACTTCATGTACCGGATACTTTTTTGGTACTTCAAGTACGTACTTGAAGTACACAAGTACTTTTTAGCACTTCAAGTGCTTTTTAGTACTTCAAGTGCTTTTTAGTACTTCAAGCGCTTTTTAGTACTTCAAGTGCTTTTTAGTACTTCAAGTAATTTTGAGTACACGCTCGCGTTACAGATACTCGATGAGTAGCATAACATCCTGTTTCTACTAATATATGATTATCCGTCTAAACTTTTCAATCAATATAATTTTTATGAGAATTCGTTTTTAATGAAATTTACTTTCAAAAAATTTCATTAAAAAACCAAAAAGTATCGCCAATTTTCAGTGTTTTATTTAAAAAAAGTGAAGCATAGAACAACAACTTTACCTAGCGACTTTTTACAATGAGGAACCCATGTGCAAATTGTTTTGCAAATTTTTTTTTAAAGCCTAGCGAACTCTGCACGTTACGAACCTAATTGCGAAAATCTAATTATACTCGGAAAAAGTACTTGAGAAATACTTAAAGTACAAAATGTACTTAATACTTTTTATTTTTATTATTTTCTGGCGCAGTTTTGAACGAGATAAATCGACTTTACTGTATGGTATCCGAATAGTTCGCACAGGAACGACAATGATTGTTGCTGTTAAGCGTGATTCCTTTAAAAGTAAATACACGTTTGTACCAGAGACAGTCTGATAAAATCCGTCTCTGGTAGAAATTTCGGAGCTCTGGACAGGGAAAAGGCCCGATAGTCAGTAGCGCAATACTTAGAGATCAGATTGGTCAAATGTTCATATCTACTTCTTTCGTTCACGGTATAGCAACATCTTAACAGTATATGGCTTCGATCATGACATTCATGTCGATAGATTAGCATGAATGTAAGGAAAAATTTCTATTTTTTTATAGTAACATTCAAGCCCAGCTCGAACGAGTGTTCCATCATGCCCCACCGTTGCTCGTGTGCTATAGGATATACCGTGTGGATGTATTCCTCTCGCGGCCGACTATTCGAGAGATAGATCCTCACCTCGCCGGAGTCTCGGCTTTCTTGGTCTATTCTCCTTCCGTCCGTTATATATCTGCTTCTGTGTCTCGCGCTCTCTCCTACCCATCTCGCACCTTCCGCTCACTAATCTAACTTCTTGCTGTGTATTCGTGGTCTATCCATACACAACCCGGATGAACTGGAAGAGCACATATTCCAGCGTCGGCTATGTGCGACGAGTTACACGAGGGTTCGGGAAAGCCGATACCAGTGGCGGGGGAAAAAGGCAGATCGAGCCTGGACTCCCAATGCATGCACATTGAACATACACGCGAGCCGTATCCTTCGAAAAATGGATTCATCCTCTCAGCGACCGTTACAACGAACGTAAAAAAATTCCGATAGTGTTACGCAGAAACCATGGACCTGCGATATCTATCCCTGGCAGTAATTTTCGCATACGATATCAATCCCTGGCGGAGAACGTTAACCTGACTTTTCCCATAGAGCAACGCGGGTGCAGAGCTGTGTCAGGTAAAAGCTGGTCGAAACCGAACGGAACAAATCAAGACGCCTCTTGTCGTAAACGAAGAAATCGTCATGGACGGGAAAAATTGAAGTTTTATCTAAAATGCAGTCGCATGTGGAATATCTCATTTACGGATTTTCAATACCTCGCGGTCATTTCCGCCTACGATGTCAATACTTGGCAGAGAACGTTCACCCAACTTTTCCGATAGAGTAACGGGGTACATATATAGCCGTATCAACTGAAATCTGGGCAAACCCGAACGAACTAAATGAAGACACCGTCTTGTCGCAGACGAAGAAATCCTCATTGACGGAAAAAAATACAGAATAATTTTTTTTTTTTTTTTAATGCAGTCTCATGTGCATTATCTCATTTACGGATTTTTATATTCCGAGTGAAAAGTGGATAATCAACGATTTTCGGTAATCCGTCAGAGGCAAAAATTATTAACGAGCAAAAATCTTAATTGATCGTTTCGCTGTTGTCAAATCTTCGTTCTTTTCGATTCTCTTTTCTCGGGCCATTCCGCAACCCGGCACTATATTTAACCGAAGTGGGGGCTGTGTCGAGCCGATGGCCGGTACCGCCGCATCACTCCGTTCATCGTCCATTCATGAAGCACCGAGAGAGCGGTTGGGAGGACTCCATTGACTTATATAGGTATCCCGTTTAGATGAGCACACGAACCACAGTATCGGGAATATTTGAGACAGACCCCTCCCCCCATTGTCACACAGCTGCAACGACAGTACGGCCGAATAACGGTAAAGCTATTCAGCAAGGAAACGCTTTTCAGCTGCTCATTGACGATTTCTAATCGAAAATCCGATTGAAGACTCGAGCCATGAACGAATAGGACAGACATCGGTAATACAGATATCTGTAGAGCTATATTTATATGCACACGTATAAACATGTACATGTATATATATATATATGGTCAATGGTTAGCGGCCTCAGCGGCGATGATGCTTCCGCGCAATATCGGCGAGCCGCCCGATTGGCCAGTAAATATCGGCTATGCCACGTCTCGTTCCCCGTATAACCCCCCCCCCCCCCCCCCCCCCCCCTCCCCCTCACTACCCTCCGCCGCCGCATTCGCGTTATATAGCCGAGGGCTCTGCCGAGCCGTAAACCAAGACATTAAATTTTATAATATTGCACAGGGTGCGATCGCGCGCGTCTCCCGTTCTCTCCTACACACGCCGATTCTCCGCAGTGAAAACCCCTCGAATCGGCGCTATAGCCTCGTACCCGGCGACGTGCTCTCATACCCGCGCTACCGGCGGGCGCTTCGTGCTTTTATTGGCTATTTACAGAGGGAATGGCTTCTAAATTAACTGCAGACTGCCGGATCACTTCCTATTTCGTGGCGCTCTGAGCCCACCCATCTCTACTCCCACACCAAGCCCCTTTGCAGTTGCACGCCCGGAGATGCTCCTGCGATCGTGCACAGGATGATCCCATTTTACCAGTCGATACTTTGCGGGGGGGGGGGGGGGGGGGGGGGGGGAGGGAGGAGGAGGAGGAATACGACCTTTTAATTCGTTCATATTTGTATCCGTGGATAATTAGCCCACGTCAGTGCCTCCCGGTGACCGTAATATTCATTGGGATTATTGTACATTCGAGATAATCTCGAAGGTATCCGACCTCTTGGCAGATTCACCGAGAGACGGGGCAAGACGGCCCTGCCCCTTCGGCGCCCCCGGTCGATTCCGCGCGTGTCGATGAGTAACGAGGATCGCAAGTGTCGGTCGAAAACAATAATCGGGTAAAAGAAAATTCAATAAATTGTGTCTCGCTACATAGTTCCATATTGACCTCTTTCTCGTCCGTTCGAATCAATACGATAAGTGAATTATATATTTCACTGATAAAGAGAAACAGAGCCCGAATATAATGAAATCTAATGTGCAAACCGAGGACCCGTGAGCGGATACGAATAATTATCGTCGCTCTGGCCATTTAATTTATCGAAGCCGGGAAACCTGTCGGATTATTGTTATATTGAGATATAATGGGTCAGATTTTTTGGAATTTTTTTTCTTCTCTTCTCTTTTTCGGTTTGCGAAGGGTCACATCGCACATTTGTATGTTTTATGAGGAGAAGCTTTTTTTAACATTCGTTATTTTCAATACGTCGTTATAACTGTAACGCCATGGTTCGCCATTTCGCTAGAACGGCCGACGGTGTTTCCAGGATCCGCGTTCGAAAAAAAAGGGCCGATGAGAATTATTTAATTTTCACGGACTCTCGGAACGTATATCGGTGCTGACAACTACGGTCTGCCCGAAATAAATTTCATATCTCAATTAGTTGTTCGGCGGCCACGCGCCGACACGTGCTCTCTATTGGGCGTTCGCCACCCGCCTCTGCACTACCCCGGCACCCCGTTAACTCACCCCTGACCTCCCACCGACCCAGCCCCCCCCTCCCGAAAACATCGTCCTAAACACATTCGTTGGGGTGTAATTCAAACGCAAATACGTGGAGCGTTCCATGCGTGACCCACGCTCCGAGAATGTACACCAGTGCGATGACAGTTCGTAACATCCTTTTATCCATCCTCTGTTCCTTGGAGCCGATAAACATCTTTGAGCTACGCGCGAATTCACTGCTGGTCCGTCGGGCCCGACACGGTAATTGAAAGCGACAGATGAGAATGACAGTGCGCAACGCCTTCCCAAAACGAAGCCCTAGGGCTGAATGATTTTTAAAAAAACCGCTCTTTTCGATCGCAGAACAGTGGAGTGTAAAATAAAGTACTCATTCTTCATGAAATTCGAAAAATTCAAAATGAGATAATATGTAAGCGGTTTGATCGATTCTCACTAAATTCAATTGGGATAATCGCGCGATGATCCATCTGTGTACAATCTTTTGCCCCGATAGCTACAAATTGTAAGAACTAGAGCGCGCACAGACATTTCTGAAGACATTAAAACAATTGAAGATTTTTTTATGAAATTTTGAAAAAAAACATTGAAAAAACACATGCTGTCTTAAATTTGAGCTTGATCGGTCGAACCATTCTCGACTTGTAGAGGTTTGAATTTTTCGTGTCTGCGTCATATACACAAACACACACATACACGCATACATCGGGACAATTTTTCTAAATGTAATTTTGCGATGTTTTGGATAATACTGAATACGTTTAATTAAAACGTCGAATTTTTTTTTACCAAAACGAAGCTTCCTCCATGAGGAAGAAAAATAAAGTAAAATATTTTGTTCGCAATAAACCTTTGGGAAAATTTTAGACTGTTTAACCGTTCGGAGAATAAAAATCTTAGCCGGGAGATCGATATAAAATCGCGTGAATGCCAACAAGTCGAAGCTCAGCCCCTCGCAGGGTGCACGGGCCAAGACGTAGGGTGTGTGCGGTTGACGATTACTCGGAACATATGTTTGCAGGGCTTTGGTAATATATACATAGTTTCGGGGAAGCTTCCCTCCCTACCGCCCCGTGTCCTTCTCACTCGTCGTACAACATATTAACGGCTTAAGTCGCGGTAAGCCTTTTATATTACATTTTTCCCTCTATGGGGTCGGCTAATCCGACTACGAGACGGGGTCACAGTACCTAACTGCACTGCAGTCGAGGAGGACTGTAACGCTTTACGAAGGGGCACACGCGCGTCTTTCTGCGCTCCCGAAAACTATACGGCTATAGAAAACCACCCTCCGTCGTAGCGGAATAGAATTTGCACGCGAAAAGTCAGCGAAAGAAAACGAAAAAAAAAAATTGTGTCTTTCAGAAATTACCTTAGCCCAGAGGCTGAAGCTCGAAGCTAGTCATGCGGAACTTGCGTCGCTCAGGTGTATAAAGAATAAAATAACCAAAACCCCCTTTCAGTTTGAGCCATAAATGTCAGGGCGTTCGTGTTCAGCACGAAAAAATACATAGAAATGAGTGGTCCGGATATTGTTATAAATAACTTTCCATTTTTCTTAAAAAAAAACTTCTAATAACCCCTTAATTGCGATTTTGTCTCGTTATTCTCGGTTTCACATCGCCTCAGAATCTGCTATAGAAAACCACTATGGAAGCTTAAAAAAATATTGTTTATTCTGGCTTATCAAAACGTTCCCAGATTCTTCCAAACTTCGGCCGTTACAATCGAATCTATGCGCAGGGCACTTTGATTCTCGAATCCCACAGTTAGCGGCAGTCGCATCGCCTAACAGCGTGTGTGAGTGAGACGACACAGAACGAAACGATAGTGAGAAGCATTTTGACGCGTCGGGGCTCGCCAATTAAGTAGAATGACCGAAGTCAAGGCTCCTACATGTTATCCCAGGCGAGCTCCCAAAACTATAGACCCAAAGTTTCTCGCCACACAGCCACGCCGACCCGGTCATAACTTTGTCCGGCTGCGAACTCTTGTGTGCGCTCCGCGTGTAACTACAAGTTTTCAGGGTGCGCCCGTTTCGGGGTTGAGCCATTGTTTGCCGAGATACACACGCAACCCCCAACAGGGATAAACAGTAGAGAACCAGGATCTCATCCCCCTTTTATTTCCCAACGCCGATGACTTACGTTCTGTCGTGAGCCAAACATCGGAGTCACCGTGCGTTTCGGTGGCGAGAAACTGCTATAACGGCTTCCGCCGCGATGGTTATTAGTTATTTGCACGAGACAACCAAGTGTATTCAAACTTACAAGCGACGCAAGGCGCAGATACCGTACAGCGTCGCTTGGTTCTGCGATAAGGCCGTATTTTCCTTGCTCCGTCGTATCGAGAAAATCGCCCTTGGAAAAACGTTGGGACCCGGGCTTGATATACGACGAAGGGAAAGAGGATGCGGGAGGACGAGGAAGAGCGGGAGGGAAGTGAACGGCGGAGGGAACCGAAAGGCAGAACCGCGGTGAACGGCGTTCGTGAAAGCGGGTGATAAATCTCTAGTTTGGACTCAAGTTTCGGCGTAAATCTCGCCACGTTTTAGCGCTAAGTCCGGCTACTCATCCTGCGGGATCACGGATGTGCGGAGACTCCTCGTGCCTGCCCTCCGGCGGCTGAAGGCAAGTTTAGCCACAGTCGTGATGGTGGCCGCAATGTCATTCGCGTACACCTATTCGCGCCTTTCGCGGAGCTGCCAAATCCACTTGGCTGGAGTTTTAAATTCCGCCGCAGTTCTACATACCGAAAGGACGCCGGAGTCTTGAGGAATACAAGGGATTTCCTAGGAGACAATGTCAGCAATAGAGGCTATGCGGTGCGAAAGATGGAGTTATGGGCTCTTCGAGGATGGTCTCTCGTTACTATTGCGCGAGAGAAACTTTCGCCCTGTCCAAGTGGCAGTTTTCGAGCGTTACATCGGGGCCTGATAAGGTCCTGATGAGACCTTGGCGGGCCTCCTGCGGTCTTGTCGGGGCCCGATGTAACGCTAGTCAATTTCCACTTGGATGGCTCAAGTACACTTGGAGCATCATTTACATGTAACCTTTCCTACTGGTAATCAATTTCTCCATCTTTATCCTCGAAGGGTTCTCGAGCGAATCTCGAGCATCTTAGCCGTGCACAATTTGGACCCTACTCCATCCTCGTTAGCCCCGGCGGAGAATCAGAAGCGGAGTCGAGAGTCCTCCTCTCCTCGCGGGTAAGGTAAGCGAGGAGAGTTATTCGGACAAAGGTGTACACTTCGATGATGAACCGAAGAAAAAAAAAAAAATAGAGAGGAAAGATAATATAGCGCTGAGAGGAGATGGAAATATTTGCGAGACCAAGAATAAAATCTGAGTGGGTGTGGAGCGGTTCACGGGAGGGTGCCAGTTTTCCATTGCGAGAGGGTGACTCTTCGATCGCCCTCTTTCCAGGAAGCGTCCGGACCTCGTGCCGGTCTCTTCTTTTTACTTTGTCCGCGTCGACCCGCAGTCTTCACAGGAGGCCGCGGAAATTGAAAAACTTCCCAAGGAAAATTGTCAACGTTTCCGACGGCACCGAACTTAACTTCGCTCCGGCAGCGTCCTCGTGCGCTGGTCTCGTTCCTCCTCATCTTCTTTCTTGCCCATCTCGCGCCCAAACGCCCGGCCTCCGCGCAGCGTCTAAAAACTAATTAAACTTTTGTCCAACGGACACACGAATCGGCTATAGCGTGGAACGAAGCCTGAAACTCGAAGCGAGTCCGCCCGGCGAAAACAATTCCTTAAGTATAAAACTCGCGAAAAGAGACCGTTCGGGTGCACCGTTGGTGGTGTCGGTCTGTTTTCCCGGAGAACGTTTCCAGCTGACGGTAGCTGGAAAGTGTCCATGAACTATCACTTCTCTTCCTCTTCTATTCTCTAACCATCGTTCGCAACAATGTTTCGTCGCCCATTGCTGCTCGTCATCCAGCTTTTGACAAATCCCACAGTTGCAAAACAACTCGTACCTCACAACGGCATCGGACCAGATTTTCGGTCGTGAATGTTGATAGATACGGCGTTGACGATACGGCGAACGATACAGAGGATACTCGCGCGACTTGTTATGGAGCACCAAAGGCGAGGAATGTGAAGTATGTTCGGAACTCGATGCTTGTGCAAACGAAGCACGCGGCACAGTCCGCCATCATCAATGTTTGGTAGCATCGACATAAGCCTATCGGGTATACCATTAGTGGAGTCAGTCCGTTTTCCCGAAGACCGTGTCCAGCTAACGTTAACTGGAAAATGTCCATAAACTATCACGCCTCTTCCTCTTCTATTTTCAAAACATCGTTCGCAACAATATTTCGTCGCAGGTGCTGCTCGTCATCCATCTTTTGACAAATCCCAGTTGCAAAACAACTCGGTACCTCGCAACGGCACGGTACCAGACTTTCGGTCGAAGATATTCATAGATGTGGCGTTGACGATACGGCGAATAATACAGAGGATGCAAGCTCGACTTGTTATAGAATACCAAAGGCGAGGAATGTGAAGTATGCTCGGAACTCGATACTTGTACAAATGAAGCACGCGGGTATAGTCCGCCATCATCAATGTTTGGTAGCATCGGCAGAATCAGAGGCGAGTACTACCCGCCCAGCAGTGGCCGTAGAGATCCGTTCTACCGTTTCTCTCCCTCTCACAACCGGGCTAGTGGATATTATAGACCTGTAAACGAGGCTTGAGGGTAGTTCTCCCGGCGTTAAATTGAAACGCTCGATGGTAACGTCTAATGAAAGCATACGTGCGCGCTGCGGTGGTAGCGGCAGCCGATAGCTAATATCACCGTGCAATCTACCCTCCCGAACCCCCTTGTTTCCACTTTCCGAACGACCCTCGACCTATCCTCCCACTCACCAGAATGTAATAATTTGCAGAATGGTACTTCAGAGCGAGCCTGTACGTCTCTGCAACAAAGGTTAATCATACGAATCGGAGTGGAAGCTCCATTGAGAATCATGCATGCGCGCCCGCTTCCGTTCCGCGGCACCGCGGAACCGAAATTCGCGTTCTCCGTACACGTTTCGACGTATGCCCAGGTAAAATTTGTAGGGTTGCATCAAATTCCAGTGAAAAATTACCAGACATTCCTGCCATCCCTGCTCCGTACCTTCAATGGAATTTGCACGAACTGCGATGCAATATATTACGAGGAAAAAATAAAAAGTTAATGGGAACGGAAAGTCGGAGATACGCCGCACATGGCGCGTTCGGAGTCTCTCGCTGTATTCGATATACCGAATAATGGCCATGCGCGCCGTTCCGTCTCTCGAAGATGGAATTTCTTCGGGCGGAAAAAATTGAGTTTCAATTCAGATGATTGGCAATAGCTATGGAACATCGGAGAAATCTAGTCTCCTCGTGCATAGCTGTCACCGATACTGCCGATACTCTTGGCTTCTTGACGCGAGGACGACGCAGAAGAGCAATGAGGCAGAAGTGATTTTTGAAGGCATGGAAAGTTATTGGATTCTGATTTTTTTTTTTTTTTCGCAAGAAAAGCTCTCGCTGGATGAGCACATGATTCGATCGCATATCGATGACTTCCACTCGACAATCCTCTCGGTCCAAACGAGGTCAACGAGCATGAAATCTCTCTAGATTTCTTAAAGTTTAGGTCACCGTTATCGTTGGACAGGAGGCACCAGACGTGATACCAGTCCGGAGCTTCTCACCCCGCGAACAACTGTACGATCGGGCGAGTTCACCGGGAGGGTTGAGGCTGCGCGCACACACAATCCTCCGTATCTATGTGTGTGCGTGTGTTTGTACTCGTGAGCGGCCGCCTCCCGTAAGCACAAATTGTCGCAAATTGAAGAAAATTGAATGAAGCTAGCAGCTTAACGAAGTCACTAAATCCTCGATGGTAACGACCTATCTCAACATTCGGCCGACTTCCGAGAACGGGTTTTCCGTGGTTCTCCCAACGCACTGCTAGTAAAAGTTCATCACGTGTTGCCAGTCAATTCCTTTTTAAACATATATGTGCATAAATGTATATGAAAGAGAGATATTAGACTGGATTACGCGCATTCTGAGAACTATACGTACATACCATAGATGTCTATTCACAGTCATGACAATGACTGCGAATACGCTTAGGATGACCGACCCGAATTTTGCCCACAAGCGTCCAACATTTTTTTTCCTGTCCATCTCACAATTTTTTAAAACTTAAAAATACGTTTCTTTGAAAAAAATGGTGCGCATTTGGTGTCGACAAGAAATGTTCGTTAAATCTACAAACCTTTTTTTCCCTGGATACAGTTTATTGTCGCAGATGTTCAATTCTTAACTAAAGGACGTACTTCTCAGTTATCGGACATAATCAACACTACCTGATCAGACATAAATGATCATTACCATATCACCCAACCGTACCCGATCCGACATAAAAAAAACCATGGCGACGTCACCCAACATCACCCGATCTATCCGCTAATATGATCGTACACGGGCAGACCGGCTAGGTTGATGTGTGTTTTGGATAATCGACGAGCTTTCGCCCCCTACGATAGTTACGCTCAGGAGAGTCCACGCACACAAACGCGCAGCTAGAGTGAGTCGGTGAGAACTGGTACGAGAGCATACCGGTATACGGTATGTAATATCAGAAATTCCTACCTGTGTCGCCTGCCGGCGTCGGTGCCCCACCCCTTTTGCCAATTCCCTTTGCGAAATAGACGCGGAAGGCACCGTTGTGAGTACCAGCCTTCCTCCCTTCATTGGTAACGCGCTACGTGCCGTTGGAATGCGCGCGATACATCGCGATGTTCAGGTAGAATCGTGTGTAACCACCCTCTAGTCGATTTTCCATCGATCCAACTCCAGTGTCCGAGCCATCCCCACACGCACGCACACATATATATGTAAATATATCTACATACATAGGATTCAACGAGTATGCTCATTCCATCTAGCCCTTTGGGAAAGCGCAAACTCGGCATTGAGTCTCGTAATAATAGCATTTCGCGGATGTTGCCATGTAACATTCAGGTTCGCTTCGAGTACCTGCTCGACGAATAGTCATATAATTATTTTCGAATAGCGGAGGCACTCGTATGGAAAAAGCACATTCACGAGATACATGCGAGAATTGTTTATAAGGGAATTAGGACTTTTTGGTGCTTGTGTATCCTGGCATATATCCGGCAGGTATACATGAAATCTTTATTGGGCATAGCATTTTTGCCGTTATACATATGGATATGTCTTCAACCCTTTATAAGTTACACCACCCGAAACCGTACCGAAATGGGACTAACGGACGCGGAGTGGGGGCCACGCGTTGCTACGGTAGCGGCTAAGAGTGGGGATGGAGATGTGACTTATAATGGGTTAATATATTTGACATATATTTCATTTCTAGCTAGGCAGACATTTTAGACCGTTACATCAGGTCTCGACAAATCCTGATTTAACGCTCTAAAATTGGTACCAGGGAGCAGGACAAGTGAAAGTACCATAAATCTGGCAAAAACCGCGAGTATGTGGGAACTACAGCGACATTCTAGCAAACATTCGTATTAAACTTAACACTTCTTACTAGAAAATACAGTAATCTTAGGTTTTTAGGTTACACCGACATATAAATTGATTTTGATCAATTTTCTTTTTTTATGTATACACACAAAAATAAATTGATCAACGAAATTCTTAGCCACATGTGCAAAATGCCTACCAACCTTCTGGAAAAAATTACCAAATGGGTTGTGAAAAAATTGCTAATGGGCCCTCTGAAAATTTCACACATCGTTAATGGTGGCATTCGAGTACCATGTTATTGTCGATCGAAATTAACCGCATGACTTGGCAGTTTTTCCGAGATCCTTCTCTCGCCGTACGTGTTTAGATATAACAATTTTTTACCATGCTTGATTACGGACCCGACGTTACTCGCATTGACGTTGACGAGACACAGCGGTCGCACAGCTAAAAACATAAAAAAAAAAAGAATGACGTGTATCGGGACGACGGAGCTTTGGCTGCTTGGTCGTCGTTCCAGCAGAGATGATCAGGGTTAGTTTCGGGAATACGGGGAACCACCCTCTGGCGCCGAGAACCGAGCGGAGGGCGGGGAGGGTCGCGAGTTTGGCAAACGCAACAGTAGCTGCTGTTGCCCCGCTGCTGCGTTCGACAAACTGTCAATTTGTCGTCTCTTCCGTCTCTCTGTGCCTGTATCCTCTCGTCTCTCGTTGTCTGCTCGATGCCGGCGGCTGTTGCGAGTCCGTTTAAAATCAATCACGGACAGAGGGGCGGAGAGGCGGAGAGGCGGGCAGACTCGCTGCCGACACACATAGACAAACACGGCCGCGAGAGTCTCCGTTATGAACATGCGATGCCTCGCACAGTTCTCGGCAATATTTTCGCAAACACGCCCGACGACGACGACGAGCGAAAACAACCTTCGAACGCCACTCGAAGATCCTTTACCACTTTACAGGAAACGATCGAAATGAAACTCGACCGACGATAGCGCGTCAATCCCATTTGAGAAATTCCACTGATTCAAAGGTAAAAGAATAAAATCGTGAATTCTATCTCCTCACTGCTCTCGAGTCTCCGGCAACGAAGCTCGCATAAAAAAAAACAAAAAAACAAAAAAAAAACCCTAGCTATTGAATTAAAAGAACGTAGCAGTGAGTAAAGCGGAAAAGGAGGATGCCTGGTAAAGTTGGCGGCGATGGTCGCCGCGGGAGGAGGGTGATGCACGTACAGGAAATCGGGCCGAGGCGAATAGAAGAGCCAGCCGGCAAAAGCCGACAGACCGAGGAGCCGAGGAGGGAAATGGAAGGAAAGAAGAGAGAGAAAAAAGGAAGGGTAAAAAAAATAAAATAAAAAGAGTGAAAACAAAGAGGTGGAATGGCGCGTATAGCGCGAAGCAATCTTTCCTTTGGTCTCGCAAGCAGCCGGGATACCTGGGCCATCCCCCTCCGTAAGGGTGCAAACGCGGAACGGCGTACAGGCAACGGAGCCCGAGAACAGAGCTCTCGGGCTTCCACGCTTCGCTCGACGTCCATAAAAATAAAATTTCAATAAATCTCGGCGGCGTAGAGGATCCCCCGGTGGGGCCGGTGTAGGGCGGGCTGCGCTCCCATTGGACGATAACCCCGAGGCGGATACGCCTACCCGCGGAAACGCGGGCGATATCGGACCGAGGCAGACGCAGAAGCAGCAACGGGACGATAGCACGCTGTCGGGGGCGACCGCCGAAACGCGCTCCGTTCCAGACAACCGCGCCAGCCGGAGAGAGTTCTGCCTCTCGACTACGAGAGCTCGGATACACCACCACCGCTCTGCCTCCGCAGCTACGAAAGACCTCGCCGCTTCTCTCGCCGAAACGTCCTTTTCTACTTCTCCCAGAGAGATACGTGGGAGTCGAGCCGAAAACCGGTTAGAGCCGTGCCCTCCCGCACTCCTCGACTCCTAGTTTCTATATCCCTAACAACCAAGTCACTTTCAACGGGCTTTCTTTTTTTTCGTGTCCTTTATTATTATTTCTTATCATTTCCATGTTACCTTGCATCCTTATTGCGACTAGACTTTTTTTAGCGTGCGCACCTTTGGAGTCGCGAGACTCGCGAGCGTAGCTTTCGTCTTATCGGCGACGACCTTTACGAATGATCAGTTGCACTGTAAATATAAATTGTAGATTTAATGTACTGGAACCTCGAAATTTGCTTACGTTAGTTACATTGATTGAACGTTAATGTACTTTTCTCGTTAGGTTACAATAACAGATATTTAAATTACAAATCTTTTGACTGAAATTTCTACATTCTATTTTACATTGTTGCTAGACGAATAAAAATTGTTCACTTTTATGTACAAATGTGATGGAAAAAAAATACTTTTTCATTGAAATTAAAGTAAATGATTAAAATTAAAGTACTATAATAGTAAAATTAAAGTAAGTGATTAAAAATGAATTATTTTCAATGTTTTTAATACACTGAACCCTAATTGTTCATCACAATTGTACATGACATTTAATATACCAGTTTATGCATAGAAACTTCAAGTGCCAGTACATTATATTTCATACGAATTTTTTTACAGTGTGTGTCATAATATTATGCGCTCGGAATTTTTTTTTTAATCGTGGTCTGATCGTCAATGGCAGTGACTACTGACGCAGCCCGCACTGTCGTTCTACTCCCATGTGCTTCAACGCAGTAAAGATATTTTACCAAACGCTTCTTGTCCACATGTGTCCACAATCTCGTTCTCGTCAATTGTACAATATTCATAAAAAACAAAAATACGCCTGCTTGACAAAAAAAAAAGTAATAAAAAATTTTAAATCAACAAAGGCAAACCTTTTTCGCGGAAAGGGTTTGTAAAATTGCAAAGCTTTTTATAACAACCGAAGCTCCTCGACGACGCCGCCGAGTCAATTCGAGCTTTTCAGCCCCGCGGCCTCGCGCAAAATATAAAAAAATTAGTAGCATCCAAGGGAGTTTATGCATGCCTTTGCGTGCGACACGATCTCTCGAGCGGTAAAAAGTTATCGAATCATCGACGCGGACGAGAGATAGCTCTTACGTTCTGTTCACGGTGTCGGTGATCTTTTTCTCTTCAATATGACAATGTCCAGTAAAAAAAAAAAAAAAATACGTCTCGTTGACAAAAAAAAAATAACACGAATTCTAAAATTAACAAGGACAAATCTCTTTCACGCAAATGGTTTACAAAATTCGAAAAGCTTTCTTATGCCGCCTATCACAAATATCTCTCAACAACCGAAGCTCCTCGACGACGCCGGCGAGTCGATTCGAGCTTTTCAGCCCCCGCGGCCTCGCGCAAAATAGAAAAATAGAAAGTAGTAGCATCCAAGGAAGTTTATGCAAGCGTTTGCGTGCGATATGATCTCTCGAGCGTTAAAAAGTTATCGTATCGGAGAGGGAACGAGAGATAGCTTTTACGCTCCTGGCCGAGCGTCGAAGCCGAAGGATAGGAGCGATTTAATATCACGCCCACAAGCAAGCCCGGGTATGGGGGGTAGGTGTATCGGGGCTCGGAGAGTCCCGACGAGTAAACGCTGTGTGCCCACGATTCTCCGGCTATCCGGTCGAGGGCAACTCCCGCACCGTCGACGGTTGTGCAAGAGCGACGAAGCCGAAAGCTCCGCTCGGCCTCCTCTTCTCTCGTGGGCGTCGAGACGCGGGGGAAGAGAGACACAGTCGGCGGAGCGAGGTGGAGAGAAACCTCGGTCGTTCGTTGCGGCGGAGGTGGGGAGTTTGGATATGGCAGCCAGGCAGTTCGCTGTTTGCCCTCCGAAGGTGCGGGCCGTTCGTTCGGTTCACGGCTTACATCGAGCATCGTGGTTTTTATTCATAAATGATACAAACAACAATTTAACGTCAAAGCTCCGACTAATCGTCGATTAATTTTTTTGAATTAAAAGTAACATCGAAACGTTCCGAAATAATAGACTGAAAAGCCTAGTTATCCGGCGAAGATTTAAAAAAAATACTAACTATAATAATAAAAAATAAAAAAACCAAGAACCAAAGACTCGCCGTCGGTAAAGAGACAAAAGTGAGTTAAGATTGAAAGCAGATTGGCGCGGGGTGTGCAGGAGTATTGCTCCTGGGGAGGGATGCTCAACAATATATCCGCCGGCAGTTCCCTACACGGCATTACCGGTAAGTGCGGCAATGTTAGACGAACTCTGTCCCGGTGAATCGGTATGATCGAAACAAAGCTCGTGGTGAAACTTGCGAAGGTTCGGGATTTTTTTATTTATTTTCTCTCTCTTTTTGAGATTTTATTTTTTATGGTACCGAATGAATTATAATCCGACGGACGAGCGATTCAAAGATTCGATCGGCTGTATGGTAATTAATCGTTTAAGGCGCGCACGTGGACGAACCCGACGGCTTGAGTTTTTTTTTCCGAACTTTTTTAGAAGCGTTTCCGGCATTTAACATTGCTCTTATCCTTCCGTCGCGATAACGCAAGACCGGGAGGGCATCGCAATAAGATTGCGAGTGATTGAAACGCACGTGTCTATCCGCGACGAGCGTCAAAGCAAACAAAATAAACCACGGAAAGTTGACGCCTGCCGATTGTTCGCCTCCCGAGTCCGTCGGATCTCGACGCGAACCTTATCGCGCGAATACCAGCGTCGCGAAAACGCTCTGGCAACAGAAGCGAACGCCGGAAAAAGTTCGGAAGAAGGATGAAAAAAAAAAGTGTCCGTTCGCCGATGGGGCAATAGCGAGATCAAAGGCGGACTCGCCGATTTTTCGTGGCGCGCCGCGCTCCTCGTAAACGTCTCTGCTCCCTCACGCTTTCTGCCGTTTTCTCTCGGTCCATCCTTTTTTCTTTTACTATCACACCCTCGGCCAATAAAATCCGAAATAAAGCCATCGCGAGAGCCGAACCAGTGAAAGCGAAAGAGAGAAAAAAAAAACATCTACCGGGACCAGTCGTAAAGTTCATTCATGGCTGTTACCGCTTCTTCTTTCTACTCCATTGACCGAAGTTCGAGTGGAGCACGATCGTACCGCAAACGTACCGCACACCAGCACGCGCACAGCCTCTCACGCTTTCGTTGAACTTCCCTCGAACGAGAGAAGTCTCGAGAGCACGAACATCATTCAATAGTCTCTGCAGCTGCGAGACCGTTAGTTCTCAAACGGCGATCGGTAAAACGAGAAAGACATTATTTTCTATCTTAGCTCGAGCAACGCCGAGTTTATCGTATGTGTAACGACTGAAGTTGAACGAAAGCGTTAGGTAGATACTATATGCCGATCTCTGTAGGAGCAGAAACCGAAGCAGTCGCTAACGAATATAATTTTTTGCGCAACACCGCGTCACCCGACAACGCAGCCGAGAGTGCGAGATGCATATGTCGCAGGTAGTCAGTAATTTTGAGTCACACTTGAGCGCTCTTTATGCTCATCGTCGATGCTGATATTGTACTCGGTCGATCTGCGTGGGCCATTCAGGAATCAAAACTTACGAAACGATTCAGACACTCAAAGTACGAATTTAAATAGCAAGTACCTGAAGTACCGAGCACTGCTACCGACACATAAAGTATTTCAGGTAATTCAAGTAATTGAAGTAATTGAAGTAATTGAAGTAATTGAAGTAATTGAAGTAATTCAAGTAATTCAAGTAATACAAGTAATTCAAGTAATTCAAGTAATTCAAGTAATTCGAGTAATTCAAGTAATTCAAGTAATTCAAGTAATTCAAGTAATTCAAGTAATTCAAGTAATTCAAGTAATTCAAGTAATTCAAGTAATTCATGAACTTGAAATATTTGCACACTTCTGCCAGGAATAGGATACTTCCACCTACGAAATAGACAGGAGAGTTTAGATACGTGGCCGATGCGAGCCGTCGCTGAGCATAGATCGGCATAGCATGGCGAGCACGTTGTTCCGAAGGTAACAAGAGTACGGATACAGCCTCTCCATCTACCGTTTCCTCATCTTTTCGTCCATAAGCAGCACATAGTGGTGCCGTGCCCTTCATTAATTCCTGAACGAGCTGAATGGAGCTGCTACAGGGAAAATGGAGAGGTATTAATAAAGTCATCGATGAAGGGCACCGTACTAAAACCTGACGAGATCACCAACATTTTATAAAAAATGCATACTCATTAAAATTGATTCCCAATATCGAACCGTTCATGCGACTCGAATGTGGGACTCTACCGGCAGGCTCGTCGTCGCGCGACCGCTCGTCGTCCCTGCGTCTACGTATTTGCTCGCCTAGAAGCGCGGAGGCCGGTGACGATTCTCGCACCTCCGTGCTAAGTGGACCCGCGCCCCCGTCCCTCTCGCTCGTCCGATCCCCGAGATCCTCCTCGGCCGGCTTCTGCTCCTATACAAATTTAAACTACATCCACACGGTATACGCCTGTCTGTATACATTGAAGGTAACGGGGTGGAACGTCGGTGGCAGACGCGAAAGATGCAGCCGACGAGGGGGGCGGAAGGGAAAGGGTTTAGGATAAGAACGATGATAAAACGAGAGACGAGACAAACATTTGGAACGGACGATCTGTGTTAAGGTAACAGTACCAACGCTCGGACACATCCCAGTCGTCGGACACTCCGATGCGGATTTGATTTATTCCGAATTTAAGTACTAGAAATCCAATTTGACACCCCCAATCGTATCTACTAACATTGCTTGATGCACAGACAAAAGTTATACCAGGTTTCAGCCGAAATTATTTTCTATTGTTGCATTTTGATTAAAAGACATACGCGACCCAATAATCGGAGAGTTGGAAGAAGTTAGGTTAGCCAGCTTTCTTCGTAGCTTATCTTCAGTATTGTTTCGCGTGAATATAATGTTCTCATTGATTTACTTAATAAATGGCAAAGAAATTCTTTTAGTTAATATGAACTGGTTGAGAACGTACATCTGAATTCTCGAAATCGATGATTGTGCGATACATTGGGACATACAGTTTCCCAATATAGGGATGTGCCGAAAAACTGCGTCCATAGACTCGTACATTTGGACTCTCTTGTTATTTTCTTCCGTTATTAAAAAATGTTTATCTTTTTGTAATTTATCGATGCGTTTTGGAAACAAGAAACTATCAGCTCGACACTGGTTTCAGTTATTTTCGTCAAAAAATTGTTCCGGACCAACTAATAACTGCTGGAATTTGCAGATGCTTTTAAGGCGAGATAAAAAATGTACCACGTGACATACGAGTGAAAGAGAGATAGCTGCATTTTTCGAATCAATGCCATGTAAAAATGGTTGACATTTATATCGAATTCTACGCGGTATTGAATTCTACATTAGCTAGTACTTTGCTTTTTCGCGAAATATCTACCATCTCCGAATGCCATTCGTTGCAATTTTTGTTACCGACTGAGTCTGTTTCACCTCGCCTTAACCTTCCGAGCATTGGTACCTTTTTAACTTAGGTACTCCGATAAATGGGGGACGGAACTTTTTAAAGAGTAATTTAGTCTAGTGCGCTGAGACACCGATTTCGTTCCTGAATCGCCCGGGGACAGGATATCGCGGATAAAGGACGGTGATAAGGGAGGAATATTAGATTATTAGATTCGAAGGTAGGATAAGCGGGGAATATCAGTGGAAAGGATAAATTGGGGAAACGAAAAGTAGATGGTGGGAGAGAAAAGAGAGATTGAAGCAGTGTCCTTTGACGTTCGCAGGAGCGAAGGACCTTCATGCGCAGGAGCTAAAGCGCCACGAGAAATTGGACGGTGTCCTGGGGTCGAATTTGGGTGGAGGCCTTTCCGTCGGTGGAGGGCTCACGCTTCATCAGGAATTAATCATGACCATGCCCGGCGCAGGTAGGTCCTCACTCTCCTCATTTGCCGGTTTCTCGGTCGGGAGACTTAAATCGTGACTCGCCTTATTGTCATCTTATCGAGCCGGATGGTGTTTGAAAAAAATATATATTGATATAAATAAATAAAATAATGATATCAAAATTGCTCGCTTCGCAAAAATAATAAAATAAATAAAATGAAGGGCGCTGAAGTTATCGAAGAGCGAACGTTACTCGGAACTATTTTGAGGGTCGTAGCCGGCGAACGGAGATGCAGACTCCGCGGTCCAGGTACCGAGAAGACGTGCAATTTTTCGGCGATGTGTCTGTGTGAGCTTTCATTATATAAAAAAAAAAAAAATCAGAAAAAATATCGATTCTTCAGGGGGTCCCCTCCTGTACAGCGTAGTATATGTATAGTGTGCGCACCAGCGTCGTTTTCTCGCTCTCGGCTCATCACGTATTAACGAGAGAAAATAGGGAGAGAAAGGGAGGGAGAGCGAAAGAGGGAGAGAGTGAACTCTCGAGCCGGAGAAAAGTTGAGGAAAGGGAAAGATAGAGCTTCTGTCTGAACGTTGACGAGCTCGCGGGTAGCGTCATATCCAAGTCGGTTTATTATTGTTATATTATCGAATATCGAGTGCCACCGTGCAGACTCGCGAGCGAATCTCTACAAAGGGGTTACCAAATTTAAATAATGCAGGATTTCGTGGTGACACGGTAATTGAGACAGTATACAGAAATTATCAATAAATTTGAAATTTTCTATTTGTATTTTTGTATTTTCAGGTAGCGCTGCGTCGATCGGCCAGGGCGATGACAAACCCACGAAGCAGAAGCGCCATCGGACGAGATTCACACCCGCCCAGCTCAACGAGCTCGAGAGGTGTTTCAGCAAAACTCATTATCCGGATATATTTCTGAGAGAAGAGATCGCGATGAGAATTGGCCTCACGGAAAGCAGAGTACAAGTAAGTCCATTTAAGCTAGTACTTGCCCATTAGCATTACATTAACACTTTATCTAACATTAATATGATAAAGTATTAATTTTACATGTGTATGACACTATGTGATAGCATTCTTTACGAACCTTAAAATATTAAGACAGAAAGAATTTTGAGTCACGTCATTTTAACGGGAGAAACATTTGACACGCGAACATAAACCTACAATATATATATTTAAATGCACGTTAGCTAGTAAAATTAGAGTTGTATTGAAAATTCCAAGTCCATTTAAGGTAGTACTTGCACGTTAGTTAGTCAAATGAGAGTCGTATTATGAAAAATTTGAAGTATCACTGTCTAAGTTTTCGCAAAAAAATTGTAATATGATCCAGTATTAATTTTACATACGTATGACACTACTCGATAACATTTAGTGGGAACTTTTAAATATTAAGACATAACGAATTTTGGCTCGCGTCGCTTGACCGGGATACAAATTTGACACGCCAACAGAACATACAAGATATGAATTTAAACTGAAAGTTTATTGACTACAATTTCACGATCGATATTCAATTTGCAAATTATTAATTCTTATACAAATTGAACGCATTTCTGTACGCTTGCGGGCTAGCGGTGTGACCCAATGGCTTGACACAGCTAATAAACCAGTGGTTCCGAATTCATAGTGTCGCCATATTGGTACAGAGTGGCACCACCGCCAGCAGACTGATAGCGGATATCAAATAAACAATTTTCGTTTAATCATTCGGTGAACCCAATATTTTCTAATATAACTTTAATTCTCGAAATCTCCGGATCGTGTTACAGTTATTGGTTCCTATATGCATCTAATCGCGAAATACAAATAAAATTTAAAAAAAAACCGCGACCGTGACCCTTTTCCATCAAGAAACATAGCTACAGCTGTCGACTTTGGATTGATTTATTTATTTTATGTAAATACGCTATAAAAGAAAATTGTAAATTTAATGTACCAGACTGGAAGTTTTATGCAAAGACTGATAAATTGCATTTAATGTATAATTATGATGAAAAATTACTATAGTTTTGAAATTAAAGTAAATTATTACAATTAAAGAATTCCCAATGTTTTGAATAAACTGACCATGAATTTTTCTTCACAATTGTACATAAACTGTAATATACCAGTTTTTCGATCGAAAACTTACGAGTCCGCTACATTACATTTCATACGATTTTTTTTACCAGTGTAGTCGGTAACCTTGCGTGAATGTTTACAAAGACCATCCTCTATGCATTGTTTGTAACCTAACAAAAAATTGGCATTGTATCTAATGATCGAGTTCGTGCTCGTACTATCTTAAAACAAATACTTTTTTTAGCTTCTTTAATTAATTTAAGATGAGGAAGATGCTGCAACAGATCCCGTGGTTAATACTGTCAAGAGACTGTCTTAGAATCAATTGTCAAGGCCTACGCCGAGACCGTGCCGGCTCTCGCCCGGATTAAACTCAAACTTCGAGTCGCTAAGCCTTCACCGGGGGTTGTGTCGGCAACAGTGTACAGTACCGCGTTCCACTTATCTCCCCGGGGGACTTCGAATTTTGGTGGGACTTCTTGTCTCGTTGACGGCGTGTCGGGTGGTTCCGAGAGAGTTTGTACAGCACGACCGCGAAACTACGAGACGGCGAATGGACCTCGCTCTATGACCCAGCGACCGCGAACAATTCTCTCGCTCGTTCGCTCCGCTTCCGATTACTCTGTGTTTCGAAAATTGACTTCCCCCTTGCAATCAACGGAAATCGAATATCGACGTGTCGTATCGCATTTTATCGCACTCACTCGCGATAATACAATTTGAGGAGAAAATTTATTCGAAGATTAAAAAGTACCCGTTCCAAGGTAATTCAAGAGTACAAATGCTCGGACAGGTCTCAGTCATGGACACTCTTATGCAGGTTTGATTTATTCCGGATTTAAGTATTGAAAGTCCAATTTGACACTTGTAATCGTATCTACAGATATTATTCGGTGCACAGAAAAAAGTTATGCAAGATTTACGCCTAAATTATCTTCTACTGTGGCGTTTTGTTAAAAGACAGACGATGTAGTCGCCGGAAATTGGTACAAGCGTTACATGTGCGACCCAATAATCGAAAAGTTCGAAGAAGTTAGGTTGACCAGCTTATCTTCAGTATTGTTTCGCGTAAATATAATTTTATCATTGATTCAATTAACAATTCGCAAAGAAATTCTTTTAGTTAATATGAACTGGTTGAGTTCGCATATCAGAATCCTCGAAATCTACGATCGTCCAAAACATTGGGACGTACAGAGTCCGAAAATAATGTGGTCGATTTGGAATCTCTTACTATTTTCTTCCATAGCTAAAAAAACATTTATCTTTTTGTTATTAATCGATGTCCTTTGGAAACTAGAAACTGTCAGCTTGACATCGGTTTCAGTTACTCTCACAAAAAATTTGCTCTCCACCACTTAATAACTGCTGGAATCTGGGTACGCTCTTACGTTCGAGTCATCGTGAAGGTTTTTGTAATTCAGTCCGCGGCTCTCGCGGTCGTTAGAAAAATTCATGAGACAAAAACGTTTAAACTTTTAAAATAGTGTCCAATAAGAGGATCGTAAAAAAACCGATCTCCCATGCCGATTCGTACGTTAAATCCGTTTCGCAAATTGGCCGGACAAGGAATTCGCGAGAGAAAAAAAAAAAAACGTTCCTATTTTTTATTTTATTTTTTTTTCAAATTGGAAATAAAAGGAGTGAAAAGCTGCTTGCGGGCACTGTCGAAATTCGTGGTGGTCGGGAGTGTCGCCCGGAGAGCGGAAGAGTGTCGGATGATTAATATTTCACGGGATCAGCCGAACGGGATCAGAGCGAATCCGGAGAACGTTGGTAGCTGCAGGTCGATGAGCCCTCCCTCTCCGGCCCTCGCCCTCCCCCTTCTCTCCCCAAGAACTTCCCTCGTTAATAAGTCAAAGCGAATCAGCTGGCGAAGAGGCCTGCTATAATCGGGCACAGGCCGACGGACGTTTCCGTTGAAGCGAGCAACGCTCGACTGCTTGCTCCCGATGGATCCGAATGCTTCTTCAATGATCCATTATAGCTGCATTTTCCGGCGCAAAGACACGCTCGATGTACCCGATAATGTTGTCTATTTTTTTTGCCTCCTTTCGTTTCGTATCCGTGCAACGAGATCGCTATCGGATTGATTTGGCGAGCATTGCCCCCTATCGCTCTGTGTAATTACTGGCTTTCCGTCCTCGCGCTTCCGTGCCGTTGATACACTTTTGGGACATCCTCTATTGCGCTTGTATCCGTGCAATAATCACGTCATCTTTCACCGATCTACTTTCATGAGGATCCTTATTGACGTTATGGACATTGAGCGCCATGTCGGAGAACCAGCTTTTCAGGGAGATAAATAATTGTTGGAAAAGCGAGAATTTCGTTACCGTTAATAATTGCGTCGCTCGATACGGGGAAAACGAACTATCTTGCTGCGGCAGGAATTTTTACAAGGCTCTTTTTATGACCCTGAAGATATTTGCATGAGACTGAATTTCTTTAAGTTAGAACGGCTGTGTTTTGCGTTGCAGACACCTTTGCTCGGGGAAATTCACGCGTAGAATAAAATTCTACGAGTGAACAGTTTTGCTTTTTCCTATAAGCAGTGCATTGACAAATACTTGCCAAAGATGAAATTTTGATCACACGTGGATATCTTCAGTCATATGTTCTTCGCTTTCCGTCCTCGCGCTTCCTTGCCGTTAATACACTTTTGGGTCATTCGTTGTTGCGTTTCTATCCGTGCAATAATCACGTCATCTTTTACCGATCTACTTCCATGAGGATTATTATTGACGTTATGGACATTGAGCATTATGGTCGAGCGCTAGCCTTTCAGGGAGATAAAAAAAATTGTTGGAAAAACGAGGATTTCGTTACCGTTAATAATGAACTCGCTCGGTACAGCGACAATGAACTGTCTTGCTGGAGCAGGGATTTTTATCGACGAATGTTTTCGCCACGTCAGCAAGTTTTCCACGATCTGCATTTCATTTGGGTGAAAAAAAAGAACCAATTTTCGTTCGCTCGCCCAAAACGAGCGTTTTTATTCGACGGGAGAAAAAAAAAGAAAGTACGAGCGCGAATACCATCGTATAATAAAAATCGTGCCTAATAGAAACTCATGAAATTTTTATTCGCAAAACTCTGAAGCGTCAGTCAAGCGAAACGTTCTCCGCATATCAAGCAGTCCCCCCGCGGTGTGTTGCTCGCTATAGATATCGTCGGAACACCTCGCGATGCCCGGGAGCACGCACACACACACACACGAGGCTCGAGAGAGAGAACACACACGACCGAGATGTTCCAGATTTTCGTCGGGTGTGTAACAAGACCTGCAAATATGTGCGAATCTCGTCGTGTGTTGCACTCACTGAAAACCGTGGACGTTTCCATTCTTTGGTATTTCATTTATCGACTTGAGATGACTGCTTCCGAGGAAGCCTCGTTGGTAGTGTCTTCTTCCCCCCCCCCCCAATAGGAACTCGACTCACCATGTTCCAATATCGCAAACACATTATATCTCCGCTGCGAAAGAAAAAAAAATATTCTGGACGGTTAAATGTGAATTTTTGGAACAAATATGCATCGACTCAGGCAGGTTACTAAAAGCTCGTTACGGATGATTAAAGAATCAATTTATAGCATTGTGGGCTTCATTTCAACGCTTCATTACATCGTTTCATTCGCGTGGCGAAAAATTGTTTCGTTGCTCCAAATTTAGATCGTCGGTGATTTGGTGTGGCGGCAGCGAAAAAAAATTGCCCATGACATCCTCACGTACTGCAATTTTACGCATAGCTTTCTCCATGAGAAAGTTCGTTGATCGGTTTTCGCTTCCTCATAGCAGCTATGCGCAAAATTGTAATAAATGAGGAAGCCCAAGGCAAATTACTTTGCACCTCTTTTCGCATCATAAAAAATTTCTACGTGATAAAATTGAAACGGCAAATATTTACCGCAAAATTTATTCTAGAAAATTACTAACTAAAATTTGCGTAATTCGTTATTGTGAGGCTAATTTCACGATATTCTTCACCGCTGATTACGAAACTAACTCATTTTATTCTTCGCATGATGTTTGACTGTGAAACCCGTGTCAGACGTAACTAACGAAAAATTACGGAAACTCTCAAAATTTCATAAAATTTTAACGATAAATCAATTGTTTTCCAAATTTAATACCAAGCATTGTACAATATTAATCCATTCACTTATGAAATTTGGGTTGAGTACCTCCATTTTTACTCAAATTACATGGTTTTCAGTAATTTTTCAAAAAAATAAAAAGTCCACGAAATTTAATTGATTAGATAGATTTCGACCAAATGCAATACCAAAGGTCTCTGATCGAAATATTATATTTGTTTGCAGTTTTAGGACGCTGACAAAAAATTTACACAAGTTACTACAGAGAATTTTCTAGAGAATAAAGAGCGCACTGAATAAAGAATCGTGACCGCTACTAGTGTACCAATTTAAAACTAGCTGTCTCAAGTCGTTTCCGAGTTATTATAGCCGCTTTAAACTATGCAAATCTGTCACATAAACACATACATACATCCGGACGCCAGCTAAAAATCGGATTTCTCCGCGTTTCAGACTATTTTAAGTACTTTGACACTAAAACCTTGAATTTTATTTATTCTACAAATATAAAGATAATTACCATTGCACCAAGATGGTTCGCCGTCCCTGTATCAAGAACGTAAATAATTCCAGTAGTTACGGTGACGAAACTCTTACCGACCCGGCAAGTTTTTATTTCTCCGCAATGAGATCCCCGATAAGGATGTCTCGCCTTATATTAATTATACTTCTACAACCAAATGCCCAACACTCTACCGTGTCCTTTTGTCGCGCATATCCGGGATGCAATATAAAGTGTCGCATACCTCGCGATAATGTATTCGGTATAGTTGGCGAACGAAGGTAGATGAAGCGTACGCCATAAAGCAGGGAGTTTTCATCTGTGCTGAACGTCGAACGCTATCCGAGAATTCCAGTCCTTCGGCGAAGGTATCTCTCGGTCGGCTATGACGACGAATGCGAAGAGGTCGAGGGATGACGGAGATGGAGAGAAACGCCGAGACCGAAGAGAGGGCGAGAGAAGGACCGTGGAGAAAGCACGCGAAGCGGGCAAGGATGGGTTCGAGGGATAGATAGATCGGGACGGAGATACGGGCAAGGGAGTGAACGAGATAGTGGAAGAGGCGAAGAGGGTTGCGAAGTCTAATTGAAAGAGGTCTTTCGGCGGCGGCGAGGAGGAGCGGGAGGTTGGGGAGGGGGGTGGGGGTTGATATCAGAGCGAACGAAGCGTTTCCAAGGGAACGTGCGGCGAGTACTATCCGGGAACAACGGGACGGAGGGTTTGAGGCACCAATGGGGCTGCGAGTAAGGGCGCCGGCGCTCAACGACTCGGCGCGCTATCGAGCGTCGGCTATCAAAGATTTCTTGACTTGCCATGGCGGTTCTCCTCGCTTGAATATATATTTTTCTTTTTTTTCTCTCCTTCTTCTTCGTACTTTTTTTTTTGCGCGCGCGCCCGGTCGCGAGACACCGGAGAACGATTCTTGGCTCTCGAATTTAGGAGGTAGCTGAGAATCGCTTCGATGCACAGCGAATCGTGGACTAGTAAAAATAAATTCTAAATTTAATGTACTGGAATTTGATGCTTACGTTGGTTACATTAATTGAACATTAATGTACTCTTTCGTAAAATAAAAATACTGGATATTAAAATTAGGAATCTTTTGACTGAAATTTACAAGTTTGATCGAATATAAAAATTTTACTGTGAAATTGCAACGCACATGTGTGCTTTTGTTTGAAATTTGAGAAACTGTTTACAAGATTTATTTTACAGTGTGTGTCTGATTGGATCGGAACATAGGAAAATTTGGACACCGTTGCTTGTACCGCTGTTCCTCTCTCCCTCGTTCTCTCTCCGGTGTCTCTTTGGACTTGCAAATGTTTCTTCACAATCCCGACGGATCGATCGGGGCCAAATAACGTCGCAGAGAATTAATTTTTTTACGTGAGTGAAAAGCTTCGTCGGCGTGTCTATTCTTTCTCCGTGAAGTAATCCAACCACGATTATCGGTCGGATCACTCCGCTATTGAACTCATTTGCTTCTTCATCTCTCCCCGTTACTTATTAACGTTGATTCGCCATTCCGGAGTCCGAGGACAGGTAAAAAAACTGAATAGAACGAGAAAAGAAGAAACGAGCGGTAAACCGGGCGAAAAAATTGCATATGTGCAGCGTCACATTTCCATTGTCTAGCCGGTTTTTCGACACTCGTGATATCTTCGCGTCCGAGACACAACCGCTTGGCAGAACTCGGATTGCATTTGTCGATCTATATTTGTTTGTTCTTTTTTTATTTTTTTTACTTTACGACAAAATTCGTCAACTTGTTCGAGCTGTTTTGTTGAAATCTTGCCGGCGCTCAATGATAATTCGCGTATTTCGTGTTCGGTTGATGATTTTCACCCTTATTCGTCCAGCCGGAGTTCGGCAGAACCGCCCGGCAAAACTCGGATTGCACCTTTCGATCATTGTTTTTTTGTTCCACTTATCTTTTGTCTTTGCCAAAAACTTCGTCAACTTATTCGAGCTTTTATGGTGAAATATTTTCGGCACTCAATGACAATTCGCATATTTCGCGTTTTGTTGATGATTTTCACGCTGGTTTCGTCTAGCCCGAGTTGGAAAGAACCGCGTCGCAGAATTCGCATTGCATTTATTGATCTATATTTATTTATTTTTCTTTCTTTTCTTCACTTGACCAAAAACTTCGTCAACTTGTTCCAGCTGTTTGGTTGAAATATTGTCGACACTAAATGAAAATTCGTGTATTTCGCGTTTCGTTGAAGATGCCTGGCAGAACTCTGATTCCATTTTTCGATCTTTATTCGTTTGTTCCTCTTTCCTTTATTCTTTACCAAAAACTTCGTCAACTTGTTCGACCTGTTTGGTCGAAATATTGTCGGCGCTCAATGACAATTCGCGTATTTCGCGTTTCGTTGATGATTTTAACGCCGATTCCGTCCGGCCCGGGTTCGACATGCGGCGTCAGTCGGGACAGCGGTGAGGGGCTGGTTTTGAATGCCGGCCCAAAATCAATTAAGGCCAGAAGCTAGCGGCGGCGTCCAGTCGACAACGGTGTATGCCGGAACCGGTAGACTATTTTAAAATGTACGCTGCGAGCGTTAGCCACCGATGAAGCTCGCAAAATAAATGTTCAAGTTTCGTCGGGCGAATACCGAGTTTGCCAGGGTGAAAAGGGGTGTAGAAGAGAGAGGGAGAGAGAGAGCGGTGGTCGCAGCGGGCTGGATTGTGTCGAATTAAAACCCGTTGACGCTCGGTGAACCGTTGCGGCGCTGAGTGTCCCGATTTTTTTCGACGATTTTCCCACCAATCCTCGTTCTTCACCCCCGGGTATTTGTCAGTTTCCCCGTAACGAGCTGTCCGTTTGGCTATAAAAATATATACGGCAGAAGATACTCGGGCAGGTGCGCAAAAAAAACCTGATTTCGAAACCGGATGCTGGACACGAAACGTCTTCGGCTCTTGTCTGCATCTCGCCCACAGAAGGATCAGCGAGGCGTATATATATATATATATATTTTTTTTTTTTACGCGTGATCGCACGATCAAATCATTTTTGTTATACCGCCGATCTCACACGTCCGGGCACCCGTTCTTTTTATACAACTATCCGGACCTTCCGTCGATCGTCGCCGATAATATACGGTCCAACGACCCGCCGCTACGATGAACACCGTTTCGGGCAGAGCTCAATCAATTCATTTTTTTTTTTTTTTTTTTGATCCCCCATCACCCCATAATGTGCAAGGTTTTTTTTCCATCACTTCCAACTCTTCCCTTCCCCCGCGAAGCGGCAAATCAAGTTGAACCATCGTGATGTCTCTGTACACGTATTGGCACTTAACGCTCTTGATTAAATGCAGTCGGATCCGGCGTTACGAGATCCATTAGCTGAGTTTTCGTTCACTTTAGCAATGTTGTGCTTCAACCAAAGCGCTATTCCGAGATTATCATTGACGATGGGCCAGCAAGCTGGAGAACGGTGGAGCCCGTACCTTGCGCGCGCTGAAAAGTTTATTAGATCCGACGAGCCGGAGCCCGTGTACCGGCGAGTCCGGGCGCTATGCGACCGATTTAATTTTGATCATAATCAAGTGCGTCGATTAAAACTGCAATCGTCGAATTCCGCGGAATAGAGAAGTGGCCACTGCCAACCGGGCGCCGATTCCGCTCGTATTCCGGATAGTTAGAGAGGTCCGAGTGCACAGACAGAGGTTGTACGCGATCCGCCCGCCGCTCGCTCGTCGGAAGGCAGTTAATGTCCGCTAACAGGCATTTAACTTAACTGCTCCGAGATAACTGCTCGTTTCTAGGCTTGAAGGGTCCTTTCGATTACTCCTCCGATTCGCACCCGAACAACCCTCGATTCCCGCTCTCACCGGTCGTCCGCAATTTTATGGAATACGACCTCTCGACGATGGGGCAGTCGGGACCATCGAGGTTCAGAGTTTCCGCGCTCTTTCGGGACGCGAACTAAATCCGCCGGCAGCGGGACCGGCCATCCGGTTCTGGCGCACAATTGCCATTGTTTAAGGGTCGGTCGAATGCCGGAAATTCTCTAGAGTTTAATCTGCAATTGCATCTGCAAATGCATTCGCAACATTTATATTTTTTCAGCCAGCTTTCAAGCTTCTTGTGTAAAGCTGTAAAAAGAAATTGTAAATTTAATGTAGAATTGTGATGATAAATTAATATATTTTTTCATTGAAATTAAAGTAAATTAGTAAAAATAAAGTACTTTTATAGTAAAATCGGAGTAAATTATTAAAACTAAAATATTTCCAATGTTCACGATACACCGAAAATTAATTTGTCATCACAATTGTACATGAAATGTAATATACCGGTTTTTGCCCAAAAACTTCCAGTTCGGTACATTAAATTTCGTACGAATATTTCAACAGTGTAGACTTTGCTTTCGAGGGAATTTAAAGTACTTCGGTCGGTAATGAAAACTGTAATTAATTTCTCTGACGACGCTGACCACGGACAGGGAAAAAACAAATTCTTACGTGAAACTGAAATCGTATCGGACTCGTGTAAGAATTTATTTCGAAGCACAAGTGATTAGCACCCGCGAGAGAAATTAATTTTAGTTTCTCATACCAACGACGCCGGGCTCGTGGCGGTATTAGAGGTGTCAGGTTGGAGCGCGACAGAAAATACCACAAACCAGTTAACATTTTTGGAAACCTATTGCTATTCATTTATTTCTAATTTAAGCACATTTGCTGTAGTACAAAACATCATCCAATAATCACTGAAAAAAAAATTCTAAAATTAATGTACTGGACTGGAAGTTTTTATGTAAAAACTGGTACATTAAATTTAATCTATAATTGTAATAAAAATATAATACAATTTTTCATCGAAATTAAAGTAAATTATTAAAAATAAAGTATTTCTAATGTTTTTAATATACTGAACATTAATTTTTCATCACAATTGTACATGAAATTTAATATACAAGTTTTTTCATAAAAACTTCCGGTCCGGTACATTAAATTTCATACGAATTTCTTTTACAGTGTTGGACTATACTTATGCATAAAACATTCTCTAAACGATTTGTAAAATTCAGCACTCTTTAATGAAGCTGGTAACACGCTCATCGCAGCGTCCGCGCGATATTCATCGTGAGCCGATAATGTGGGAGAAATGGGAATTGATCCGCAATTCGAATCTCGCCGAAACCCCGATGGTATGGAATAGACGAGACGGAGAGAAAGTTAGATCTAGCGCGACAGGCGCCAAAGGTCTCGGATCATTTATCCCCGAATAAGAATAAAAATCGGAGCTGTTAGTCCCGCGAATCCCCCTGGCCGAGGGGTGGCAGAGAGACAGCCCGGGACAGGGGATGGCCAGAAGAAGGATGTGAGGGCTATATGGGAAAAAGTCAGCACATATGCGATGGGAGAGACGTGGCTGGTCGTGGCGGGTACGCAGTATTGCTTTCAAAGTGTCCCGAGGGAAAAACACGGACGAGCGAACGAAACTGATGGTGGTTTGCTGCCGGGTGGCATTCCCGTTGGGTCCTTCGGGACGAGCAAGTGTGGGTCTGTGCTCTCTCTGTATCAGGCGACCCGACACCTTCGCCGCACGTGCTGCACACCAGCTACGTATTCCTTGTTGCACTTTGCCTCGCAAGATAACTTTTAGTGGTTTCATCCTGTCGCTCCTCGATAGCATGCACCGGGTATGAACACTAAAAAAATGGTATTGTTATTTTTTACAGCTGGGCAGTACTTGAAGTACCGGGTACTTGTTTGGTACTTCAAGTACTTTTTTTACGATTTCAAATACCAAGTACAAGTCATTGTTGAGTACGAGCGCGGATTACAGATACTCAATGAATGGCATGGCATCCTGTTTCTATTAAAATATGGATTATGTTTCTAAACTTTTTAACAAGTATAGTTTTGATGAGAACTAATTTTTAAAAATTTGTTTTAAAAAATTCCATAACAAATCGATGTCATTAGAATTAAATTTAATGTGATTTAAAAAACTTCTCGTTTTTTAAATGATATTTTTAAACATTTTTTAATGCATTTTTTTCTATGAAAAAACGTGAAGAATAGAGTTAAAAATAGCCTCAAAACGACGAATGACAAAAATATCAGTTACCGCTTTTTACAATTAGGAAGCCCTGTGCTCTGCAAATTACTTTGCAGCTTATTTTTGGAGCCCCCAGATAACTCTTAACGCAATGAATCTAATTGCGAAAAGTACTTGCGAAATACTTCAATTATAAAATGTACTAGAAACTTCAAGTACTCGTGATACTTTGTTCTTTGTGCTTGAAGTATTTTTTGGTACTGTGCCCAGCTCGGGTGTGCGTGTGTGACTCAGACGCGAAAAATTCAAACCGCTATAACTTGAGAATGCCTCGACCAAATCGAGGTGAAATTCCACACACAGCATGTGTAATTAATACTCAACGTTTCTTGAAAATTTAATTAAAAAATTTAATTATTTTGTACACAATTTTTTGTTTCTTCAAAAATGTCTATGCGCGCGTAGCTCTTACAATTTTTTAGCTTTTGGGATAAAAAATTATACACAGTTTTTTTTGTTGCTATTGTGATTCGATATTATTGTTCGATAGCCCTTTCTTTTTGGAATTTTTTTTTTTTTTTTTATACACTCGACAGAATATTCTGTCTCGACCGTTATGGCCCGTTACGAGTTATCGAGGCAAATATAAACGGTACTACCGATGTAAAATTGTTCAGTGCCGGGCAAACGAGCGGAAGGAAGAGCGATGAATTATTCCATGCGCAGAGAGTCGGTTGTACCAACCGGCGGGCGCTGTGCGATGCTTTTTGACACGTGTTATGTATATCCGCGAATCGACGATCGAGTATTTTATGGACGAGCATGAAAATATACAACCTCTTCGAGCGGGTAGAGCACGCACTTTATATACGCCCTGCGCGAACCGCAACTGCAACGCCAAAGTTTGTATCGTAACGCGTATGCGCATCCGCGTAACCATTGATAAATGTAATATTTTTTACGTATTTTTTTTCCAATCATGAACGCCATTAATAGCCTACCCGTCGTTCAGTTTCGGCGGCGCGCAACTACGCTGTAAATATAAATTGTAAATTTAATGTACTGGCACTTGAAATTTCCTTCACTAACATTAATTCAACATCAATGTACTTTTTTTTTGTAAAATCAAGATACCAGATATTAAAATTACAAATCTTTTGTCGGAAATTTACAAAAAAGTCATTACAAATAAAAATTTTACGGCAAACAAAATTAATTGTAACGCACATGTATTTCAAATTTGAGAAACAGTTTCTTTTTATAGTGTACACTCCAGAAACATCGGAACCCACACAACCTCATGAACTGCGGAAACTCGTCTCTCAAGATAGAATGAAAAATAAGCACAGATGAGAAAAAAAAAAGCGGAACCTGAGTGTAACAGAATTGACGACGAAGAGGTCGGCGAGGCTCGAACTTTGCCTGTGCTATGCAGCAGCCCATGCATTTTAAGGGAGGGTGATTTTTAATGCGGTATAAATATGCATGGACCACGATATTAGCTCTTAGGTGTCCTCGTCCTCGTTCTCGACCCCGAAAAATATAACCCGCGTATAATGCCGTGCTCTCGGCATGCGTATATCTACATCACTTTGTGTGTGTGTGTGTGTGTATGTACACTATAATGCGATGTATAGCATACATAACCAAGGGGGTTGCGAGAGTTCGGAGTGAGCGCGTAGCCCGTAAGGGAAGCATGCGGCTGGATGCGTCGGAGTCTGCCCGGCATGATCTCCTCCATGTGCTCGCTGTGTGTAGCGCGAGCTGAGGAAGGGACGATGTGCGTCCCGGGCAATGGGGTTCTCAATGGATAAGCTGTGTTGCCGCAGTGACCCAAGGGAGCATCATCCAACGCCCATTTCGTTATGATGTCGCACCTACTCCCCCTATATCGAATCCCGTGTCTATCCTCGCCGTCAATGCCAAACCACCCCCGCGGACTCGCTATGGGTCCCTTCGTTCGCCACATTCCCGATTTCACGGGGGCCAACAAATCGCAGTCGTACGATGTAACGCGAGCATAACGGGATCTGAATTATTTCTCAGATCACATTGACACGAGTCAAGCCCCTGTCTTTTTTTTCTTGATCTTTCTTTCGCCCGATTTTTCGGCTGGTTCAAAGTGTACACCCAGAAAAATAATTTATTTGACGGGCACCAGCAAATAAATATTTATTTAACTCAAATAAATATTTCTTTAAATCAAATAAATATTTATTTAAACCAAATAAATGTTTATTTAAACCAAATAAATGTTTATTTAAACCAAATAAATGTTTATTTAAACCAAATAAATGTTTATTTAAACCAAATAAATGTTTATTTAAACCAAATAAATATTTATTTGTGGTGCGCCCGTCAAATAAATAATTTTTCTGGCTGTAGAGGGTGTAAAAAAAAGATGTCGAGGAGAAAAGAGACGACGGTGAGATACGACTGGGACAAACAAGCGTTTTTTTTTTCTTCTTTTTTTGTCTCATTTTTAAAGTAGATTCTATGGGATCCGAAGCTATGGAGCGGGTCGGCTGGTATGTGGCGAGCTTATGCGCTCTCGCCGTTGGGTAAATCCAGTACCACGAGCAGTTTTAGCTAATTTGACGACGTCGGTGCCAGCTGCACGGGACGAAGCGCCGGGCTCTTCCCGCGGAGCGTGGAGCAACGATATTGCCACCGTGAAATAATAATAAAGTATAAATGGATCAAGTTTACGATCTGTGCTCGGTGGGATGTTACGTTGCAGGGACTAAAAGTGCCCGGAGCATGGTTTTCGAGACTTCGCGCGACTACCGTACCGGTACATTCTTATAGCTCGTACGCGCGATTTTTACAGCCGCTTTTCACGATCCACCCCTTCCCGCGAGCTCGTACCACTCTCTTTCTATGCCCGTACTCGCCGCGTTGGCCTGCCGGGACTGGCGAACGGGATGAAAAGAGCTACGGCGAGAACAAGTTCCTCCCTTTCCGCCGTTCTCCCAGTTAATTCCTCGGACCGCAACCGGAAACCACCGGATCGCCGCAATAGCTACGGGAGATTTCACTATCGTGCGTCCGATACTAGTCGATGACACCGTGCGCGGTCAACTGGGAAGTTCGGCAATTTCACAGAACCTTCGGGCAAATAGCTACTTTCTGTTGGACTATTGATGAGGATAATACAATTAGGATCAAGTTTTTGGAGCAATTTTTTTTTTTTTTCCTCTTCAACAGTTAAATAAAAAATTATTTGACGGAAACCTCTTGCGTCAAGCGATTTTTGTCTCCTCGTAGAAGCTTTGTTTTGGTAAAAAAAAAATCGAGAATCTAAATAAAAGCGTGTTCAGAATGTTCCGAAACTTCGAAAAATCACATTTAGGAAAAATGCCCGGATGTATGTGTGTGTGTGTATGAATCACACGCGAAAAATCCAAATCGGTATAACTCGACTGATCAAGCTGAAATTTCCCACACGATATGTGTGGTTAATAGTCAATGTTTCTGTAAAATTTTATTTAAAAAAATGTGCAATTGTCTTTTTTATACGTTATTGTTTTTTAGTGTGAAGAAAACGATCTTCGGAGCTCCAAGCTCGGTTGGAGCTTCAAGAAGCTTTTTCTAGTGTGAAAGAAACGATCCTCGGGCGGAGATACAGCAGAACGCCCAGATTTTTCCGGGAATCGATTATCGACGTTAACGAGGGTGTTAAACGGGGCTCTCGGATCCTGCACCGCGAAGACTTTCCTCTGTCAACGGAGCAAGAGCGATAGAGATATTGCCCAACGCGACACGTTCGCTGTTTAGTGGAGCACATCAGTAGGTGGTCCGGGTAATGGGTCCAGTAACCCTCCGACGATACGAACCTCGTCCCGAACCACCATCATCAATCTCGGTGCGCCCGATCGCTCTACCTACTCCCCAACCCCGTCTCTCCCCCGCGACTTTATACAATATTTATTCTCATTAAACCCAGCCCTCGCTGCTCCGTCGAGCTAATAACACGGCACAAGAAAAAAAATTCCCTGATGTTCCGTAAAATCGATTTATACCTTTAGCGATCATTGATTTTTCATTTTTTTTCATTCTCCTGTACTTCGGGGTCCTGCGAATTGAACTTGTCGAAGTCGTGTTCTGAGATGTTTTATATTTACTTATTTATTTCAACGAGAATAAAAAAGCTCCTCTACGGAGACGAATGCGTGCATTTTGGAAATAGAGACCAAATGAAAAAAAAAATTTAGTTTATTCTCTGTTGTGAAAATTCGACTCCGGTCCTGTTGGAATATATTTCCTGTCGTCTCTATAAACTGTTTTGCTTTACAAATAGATATGAAAATATATGCTTAGTCTAAAGCCGGAAGGGCGTCTTATATGGCCGATATGCCCGTATAGAATCCAGTCATCGATTTAATAACACACAATTATAATATAACTTATGTAATAACCAGCGAATCGCATCCAAGAACATTGCCAAGAGCGCACACCATACTTCATGATATTGTCCCTTTATTTGAAAATTTATTCTATTGCCGTCCGCCATATTCCTGTATCGGCCTCGTGTCACTCTTTCCACGGCGAAGATGGCCAGAAGAAAGACCCCGGTTATCCTTCAATGGAGAGGTGAAAATCTACTTGTTATATCTCATCCCGCCGCTGTCTCCCGGTTGCCTCGACGTTGCCGGGACGCTGGAGCAGCTCTTGTCGCTAAGTCGATCTAAAAATCTTGCCCTGTAAAACGCAGCCCCAAAAAAAATTTCCTTCATGTTCCTTAAAATCGATTTATACCTTTCGCGATCATTGATTATTCAGGTTTTTCATTCTGCTTTGCCCTATATAAATTTCTCTGCTTGACAAAAAAAATATATATATTCATAGTCTAAAGTAAATTTTTCAAAGCCAGAAGGGCGTCTTGTAGGGCCGATATGCCCGTATAAAATTCAGTCATCGATTTAATAACACACAATTATAATATTACTTATGTAATAACCAGCGAATCGCATCCGGAAACATTGTCCAAGAGCGCACACCGTGCTTCATGATATTGTCCCTTTATTTGACAATTTATTTTATTGCAGTCCGCCATATTCCTTTATCGGCCTCGTATCACTCTTTCCGCGGCGAAGATGGCCAGAAGGAAGACACCGGTTATCCTTCAATGGAGAGGTGAAAATCTACTCCTATATATCTCGTCCCGCCGCTGTCTCCGGGTTGCCTCGACGTTGCCGGGAGGCCGGGCCAGATCCCGCCGCTTGCCTTGATGGCAAGCTCAATTTATATCAGCGCCTGCTGAACCCCATTTACGAGCTATCTCACACCCTCCCATACGCGTCTCGAATCACCGGAGCTTCCGCTCCCTTCGCTTTCTTGCCTCTTCCTCGAAATCACCTTCGGCCCCGAGGGCCCGAGAGTACTCTTTCTCTATCCCTTCTTATCCTCGCGAATTCCATCCTGCGCTCTCCCAGCGCCCCGTCCATTTTTGTCTCCTCCTCGCGACTTTTCTATATAGACCCGTCCACCTACGCGAACCTCTACCTATGCTACATCCGAAGCCTCCCACGATTTCTGCAAAAGAAAAGGGAGTCGAGCTGCTTTCCTCTACGACGTCGTTGAACCCCGCGTCGAAGCCCACACTCGCGCGGAATGATATTCGCTTCACTGAATCAACCCCCTTCGATTCTCGACTTATCTAGAGTATCAAGAGAGAATTTGATTGCGCGATCGTTTCCGAGGGAAAAAAAACCAAAGGTGCTCATCAATCGCCTGAAACCGTCCGCGGTGATTCCCGCGGGGGTTCCAGGTGCGCGTGTTCCAAAACTGCACAGCTGCTTCCCACGAAGACGGCGATAAAGCGCGCGCGCGTGTCCCGACTGCTGATGATAGATCAAATTTAAAAAAACGCCAATGCGCCTAATTGCCCCTGGGGGGGCCGCGCGCGCTGATCGGTTTCGACTGGTCGAAAGGTGGGGTCTTCTTTTTTTACGATCGGTTATACGCGGCTGGAAGGACGAAGCCCTTAGTCATCGAAAGGTGTGCGGCTCGCTGTAATCTGATTCATAAATTTGATCACGGAAAGACCTTCTTCCGGACATCTTTCGTTCTGCTCGATAAATAATTCCCAAATCGTACGGACTCGGGGATGACGGAGAGAAGCCGTGATCTGGAAGCTGGAAGATCTGGTCTTCATCCTCCAAGGGTAAAAATCATCGCCTCAATCCTTTACCGTCGTATTGGCGGCTGAGGGACGGAAAAGCGTATACGTAATCGTTTAACATGGTAATCCAGGTGGAATTCCACTGTAACTCGAAAAAGGACACGTCGCTGGCTCCACACTAGCTGCCGAACGCAAAATGCTATATCCGTCCTTCTCCGACTGGCGTAGCCAGAGCTAAGTCGATGGTATTTCGAGCACTAATTAGCACTGCTTGGCAGAGTAAATTAAAAAAATTCTCTGTAACGTCACTTCCGATTTGAAAATCTCATTTTTCGGCCGGAAGTGACGTCATACTGGAAATACCTAACTTCCGGTTTGAAGATCTCATTTTTCGACCGGAAGTGACGTCATACTGGAAATACGTAACTTCCAGTTTGAAGATGTCATTTTTCGACAGGAAGTGACGTCATACTGGAAATACGTACCTTCCGGTTTGAAGATCTCATTTTTCGGCCGGAAGTGACGTCATACTGGAAATACGTCACATCGAGTTTGAAGCTCTCATTTTTCGACCGGAAGTGACGTCATACTGGAAATACGTAACTTCCGGTTTGAAGATCTCATTTTTCGACCGGAAGTCATACTGGAAATACGTAACTTCCTGTTTGAAGATCTCATTTTTTTACCGGAAGTGACGTCATACTGGAAAGACGTAACTTCCGGTTTAAAAATGTCATTTTTAAACCCGAAGTTACGTATTTCCAGTATGACGTCACTTCCGATCGAAAAATGAGAGCTTCAAACTCGAAGTGACGTATTTCCAGTATGACGTCACTTCCGGTCGAAAAATGAGATCTTCAAACCGGAAGTTACGTGTTTCCAGTATGACGTCACTTCCGGTCGAAAAATGACATCTTCAAACCGGAAGTTACGTATTTCCAGTATGACGTCACTTCCGGTCGAAAAATGACATCTTCAAACCGGAAGTTACGTATTTCCAGTATGACGTCACTTCCGGTCGAAAAATGACATCTTCAAACCGGAAGTTACGTATTTCCAGTATGACGTCACTTCCGGTCGAAAAATGACATCTTCAAACCGGAAGTTACGTATTTCCAGTATGACGTCACTTCCGGTCGAAAAATGACATCTTCAAACCGGAAGTTACGTATTTCCAGTATGACGTCACTACCGGTCGAAAAATGACATCTTCAAACCGGAAGTTACGTATTTCCAGTGTGACGTCACTTCCGGTCGAAAAATGAGAGCTTCAAACTCGAAGTGACGTATTTCCAGTATGACGTCACTTCCGGTCGAAAAATGAGATCTTCAAACCGGAAGTTACGTATTTCCAGTATGACGTCACTTCCGGTCGAAAAATGATATCTTCAAACCGGAAGTTACGTATTTCCAGTGTGACGTCACTTCCGGTCGAAAAATGAGAACTTCAAACTCGAAGTGACGTATTTCCAGTATGACGTCACTTCCGGTCGAAAAATGAGATCTTCAAACCGGAAGTTGCGTATTTCCAGTATGACGTCACTTCCGGTCGAAAAATGACATCTTTAAACCGGAAGTGACGTATTTACAGTATGACGTCACTTCCGGTCGAAAAATGAGATCTTCAAACCGGAAGTTACGTATTTCCAGTATGACGTCACTTCCGGTCGAAAAATGAGATCTTCAAACCGGAAGTTACGTATTTCCAGTATGACGTCACTTCCGGTCGAAAAATGAGAGCTTCAAACTCGAAGTGACGTATTTCCAGTATGACGTCACTTCCGGCCGAAAAATGATATCTTCAAACCGGAAGTTACGTATTTCCAGTATGACGTCACATCCGGTTGAAAAATGTCATACTGGAAATACGTAATTTCCGGTTTAAAAATGTCATTTTTCGACCGGAAGTGACGTCATACTGGAAATGCGTAACTTCCGGTTTGAAGATCTCATTTTTCGACCGGAAGTGACGTCATACTGGAAATACGCAACTTCCGGTTTGAAGATCTCATTTTTCGACCGGAAGTGACGTCATACTGTAAATACGTCACTTCCGGTTTGAAGATGTCATTTTTCGACCGGAAGTGACGTCATACTGGAAATACGCAACTTCCGGTTTGAAGATCTCATTTTTCGACCGGAAGTGACGTCATACTGTAAATACGTCACTTCCGGTTTGAAGATGTCATTTTTCGACCGGAAGTGACGTCATACTGTAAATACGTAACTTCCGGTTTGAAAATGTCATTTTTCGACCGGAAGTGACGTCATACTGGAAATACGTAACTTCCGGTTTGAAGATCTCATTTTTCGACCGGAAGTGACGTCATACTGTAAATACGTAACTTCCGGTTTGAAGATCTCATTTTTCGACCGGAAGTGACGTCATACTGGAAATACTTCACTTCCGGTTTGAAGATGTCATTTTTCGACCGGAAGTGACGTCATACTGTAAATACGTCACTTCCGGTTTGAAGATGTCATTTTTCGACCGGAAGTGACGTCATACTGGAAAGACGTAACTTCCGGTTTGAAGATGTCATTTTTCGACCGGAAGTGACGTCATACTGGAAATACGTAACTTCCGGTTTGAAGATCTCATTTTTCGACCGGAAGTGACGTCATACTGGAAATACGTAACTTCCGGTTTGAAAATGTCATTTTTCGACCGGAAGTGACGTCATACTGGAAATACGTAACTTCCGGTTTGAAGATGTCATTTTTCGACCGGAAGTGACGTCATATTGGAAATACTTCACTTCCGGTTTGAAGATCTCATTTTTCGACCGGAAGTGACGTCATACTGGAAATACGCAACTTCCGGTTTGAAGATCTCATTTTTCGACCGGAAGTGACGTCATACTGTAAATACGTCACTTCCGGTTTGAAGATGTCATTTTTCGACCGGAAGTGACGTCATACTGGAAATACGTAACTTCCGGTTTGAAGATGTCATTTATCGACCGGAAGTGACGTCATACTGGAAATACGTAACTTCCGGTTTGAAGATCTCATTTTTCGACCGGAAGTGACGTCATACTGGAAATACTTCACTTCCGGTTTGAGGATCTCATTTTTCGACCGGAAGTGACGTCATACTGGAAATACGCAACTTCCGGTTTGAAGATCTCATTTTTCGACCGGAAGTGACGTCATACTGGAAATACGTAACTTCCGGTTTGAAGATCTCATTTTTCGACCGGAAGTGACGTCATACTGGAAATACTTCACTTCCGGTTTGAGGATGTCATTTTTCGACCGGAAGTGACGTCATACTGGAAATACGTAACTTCCGGTTTGAAGATGTCATTTTTCGACCGGAAGTGACGTCATACTGGAAATACGTAACTTCCGGTTTGAAGATGTCATTTTTCGACCGGAAGTGACGTCATACTGTAAATACGTCACTTCCGGTTTGAAGATGTCATTTTTCGACCGGAAGTGACGTCATACTGGAAAGACGTAACTTCCGGTTTGAAGATGTCATTTTTCGACCGGAAGTGACGTCATACTGGAAATACGTAACTTCCGGTTTGAAGATCTCATTTTTCGACCGGAAGTGACGTCATACTGGAAATACGTAACTTCCGGTTTGAAAATGTCATTTTTCGACCGGAAGTGACGTCATACTGGAAATACGTAACTTCCGGTTTGAAGATGTCATTTTTCGACCGGAAGTGACGTCATATTGGAAATACTTCACTTCCGGTTTGAAGATCTCATTTTTCGACCGGAAGTGACGTCATACTGGAAATACGCAACTTCCGGTTTGAAGATCTCATTTTTCGACCGGAAGTGACGTCATACTGTAAATACGTCACTTCCGGTTTGAAGATGTCATTTTTCGACCGGAAGTGACGTCATACTGGAAATACGTAACTTCCGGTTTGAAGATGTCATTTATCGACCGGAAGTGACGTCATACTGGAAATACGTAACTTCCGGTTTGAAGATCTCATTTTTCGACCGGAAGTGACGTCATACTGGAAATACTTCACTTCCGGTTTGAGGATCTCATTTTTCGACCGGAAGTGACGTCATACTGGAAATACGCAACTTCCGGTTTGAAGATCTCATTTTTCGACCGGAAGTGACGTCATACTGGAAATACGTAACTTCCGGTTTGAAGATCTCATTTTTCGACCGGAAGTGACGTCATACTGGAAATACTTCACTTCCGGTTTGAGGATGTCATTTTTCGACCGGAAGTGACGTCATACTGGAAATACGTAACTTCCGGTTTGAAGATGTCATTTTTCGACCGGAAGTGACGTCATACTGGAAATACGTAACTTCCGGTTTGAAGATGTCATTTTTCGACCGGAAGTGACGTCATACTGGAAATACGTAACTTCCGGTTTGAAGATCTCATTTTTCGACCGGAAGTGACGTCATACTGTAAATACGTAACTTCCGGTTTGAAGATGTCATTTTTCGACCGGAAGTGACGTCATACTGGAAATACGTAACTTCAGGTTTGAAGATCTCATTTTTCGACCGGAAGTGACGTCATACTGTAAATACGTAACTTCCGGTTTGAAAATGTCATTTTTCGACCGGAAGTGACGTCATACTGGAAATACGCAACTTCCGGTTTGAAAATGTCATTTTTCGACCGGAAGTGACGTCATACTGGAAATACGTAACTTCCGGTTTGAAGATCTCATTTTTCGACCGGAAGTGACGTCATACTGTAAATACGTAACTTCCGGTTTGAAGATCTCATTTTTCGACCGGAAGTGACGTCATACTGGAAATACTTCACTTCCGGTTTGAAGATGTCATTTTTCGACCGGAAGTGACGTCATACTGTAAATACGTCACTTCCTGTTTGAAGATGTCATTTTTCGACCGGAAGTGACGTCATACTGGAAATACGTAACTTCCGGTTTGAAGATGTCATTTTTCGACCGGAAGTGACGTCATACTGGAAATACGTAACTTCCGGTTTGAAGATCTCATTTTTCGACCGGAAGTGACGTCATACTGTAAATACGTAACTTCCGGTTTGAAAATGTCATTTTTCGACCGGAAGTGACGTCATACTGGAAATACGTAACTTCCGGTTTGAAGATCTCATTTTTCGACCGGAAGTGACGTCATACTGTAAATACGTAACTTCCGGTTTGAAGATCTCATTTTTCGACCGGAAGTGACGTCATACTGGAAATACTTCACTTCCGGTTTGAAGATGTCATTTTTCGACCGGAAGTGACGTCATACTGTAAATACGTCACTTCCGGTTTGAAGATGTCATTTTTCGACCGGAAGTGACGTCATACTGGAAATACTTCACTTCCGGTTTGAAGATGTCACTTTTCGACCGGAAGTGACGTCATACTGGAAATACGTAACTTCCGGTTTGAAGATCTCATTTTTCGACCGGAAGTGACGTCATACTGTAAATACGTAACTTCCGGTTTGAAAATGTCATTTTTCGACCGGAAGTGACGTATTTCCTGTAATACGTTACTTTCGGTGTGAAAATTTCAATTTATCACCGGAAGTGATTTATTTTCGATACATCGATATGTTTGGTCCGACTCGATATTGGGGAAATAGCGGCATGAGCACCGGGTGAGTACAAGACCCTCGGCAACTGGTTCCCATCTGGTTCCCGGCGATCGTATGTACTCGCACAAGAGTCCGGCGAGCGAGGGGGATAAAAAGTTAACGAAGCATCGAATTATCCACGGGCTTTTAAGCCCCAGCTCTGGCGTGAAATCGTCGGGACCGCACCCAACAGCAACGGGAAGGGAGATTCCCGACGTGCAGCGTGCACGCGCTCCATCGCTCCCGAATCGCGAGAAGGGGGTGTCTAGGGCTGCCTCGTGAAAGAGCGAGCAAGTGGGTGTGAAAAAGCCAAGGGTAGATGCCAGACGGAAGTGGTCGTGCACAGGCCATCGGGATACCATCGCACTATACACACGTGTGCCCGATGAATCCGGCCGATGCGCTTCTGGATGGAGGAAAAAAGAGGTGTGTCGCCTTCGAGGATTACGTACGAAACAAGAGTCCATAAAACTTAGCGGCACGCCCGTCTGATAGCTTCTTCGTCTCAACCCTCAAGCATCGTCAAAGCCTCCGGGAACTCCGGGACATTGCGAGTGGAATCGTTATTTTAGAGTGAAACCCGCACCAAAGGGCCGAAAATTTGTTCACCGAGTGGCGAAACAAGGCCACGAGAACTCGCGATACACCTCTATCCACAAGCCCGAGGGTGTAAATCCCGTGTATCCAATTAGATTCGTATAATCCGGGGAACGTTAGTCGGGGTATTTTGGTACTCTCGCTCTCGTTGGAGAACAGGTGCGTGAGCGCACACTCGCGCTGGCTAATGCCAAACTACTAATTTATGGGACAATATACTACAGTACGTCACGTATAAATGCACATGTGTGCGCGCGCGTGGGTGTACGGAAACATACGAAACAGTGGAGAAACGGGGGAAGCCAGCCTTTTCCGACTGTACAGTAGAATACCGCATTACGGAGCGCGAATGTGGAGGAGCTATAGGTGAACATGAGAAACGCATGCATCCGCTACCCGGTGCTGCGGTTGTTGCTTTCCCTGGACCCACCGCCGCAGGCCGGTGCATCGGTGTGCGTGGATTATTCCTGCGTGGGTGCGACGGTGCACACACGCGAACACGGGAGGAAACGTGTGTAGCCAGACTGCTCCTGTTTCTGGCTGTTCGCGTTCGCTGGTTTGAGTGCGGAGCCTCGTTGTTGCTGAGCGAGGCCCAGGCTGACTCGAGCCGGATCGCACTATAGTGGAACGGCGCGAGCCCCGAGACGGGCTTTGCATGCGATATCAATAAATCAAGTCCCCGGGAACCCCGGGCAGCTTAGGAGGGGGGGACCACTACGTGGCCAGAATCAACAGCTCATAACGTCGGCTAATAGCTACCCGCGGCGGCGGGCAACGGCTGCGGGAGCGGAGGAGAAGGCCCGGACTACGCTTGGGGTCGAAGATATTGCAGTAACGCCGAGGGACACCTTATCGTTTCGCGTGGATACCTTATGTAACTGGGGTAGGAGGGAGAGCAGCGGGGACGAGGAACGGGCGCGCGCGCGCCTCCGTTATATTATAGCTGTACCCCCGGATCCTCTATGTGCATGTTATACATATTTAGGGTGTATATGCACGGACGACGCTTACACGGGAGAGCCTGGACAGGACATTACGACGACTATTCGTTCCACGATGGCCTTTGATCCTCGTACTTTCACGCGTAGCTCGGAGATTCTTAGTCGAGAGGAAATAGAGACGTTTTACCAAATTGTCTATTTCGCCCAGAAAAATAATTCATTTGACGGGCACCCGACTAATAATTATTTATCTAAACCAAATAAATATTTATTTGCGGGGCGCCCGTAAAATGAATTATTGTTCTGGGTATTACCGATAACGGATTTCCGGCTGGACCGCCGAAAACTGCCGTCGGATTTTCGGTGGGCGCGAAAAAAAAAAAAAAATACATGTAGATATGTGGTCGTGGAGATTTTATTTGTCTTTTTTTAATTTCATTTTCCTAAAAAAAAATATTGCAACCCCTTCTTATATGTTTTTCGAGTTTCGATAAATAGCGCCTACATTCGTATTTTCTTTTTTGTTTCAGGTATGGTTTCAGAACCGCCGTGCGAAATGGAAGAAGCGCAAGAAGACGACGAACGTATTCAGAACACCAGGTGCGCTTCTACCGTCCCACGGGCTTCCGCCTTTCGGGGCGATGAGCTCGGAGCTGTGCGGGGCAGCGGGAATGTTTCACGCGCCTACGGACCGATGGGGCATGGGCCCCGGTCTCGGGCAACTCGGTCAAGGAGGCATGGGGATGGCCGGTTTCGGCCAAAGTCTGGGACAACTGGGACAGCAGAGCTCGGGCAGTCTTGGATCGAGTCTGGGACTCGGGAATTCGGGCCTACCGATAAGCAGCCCCTCGCAAACGGTCTACCAGGCGAGCTACGGTCTCAATTCCCTTGGTGAGTTCGAACATTGATTCTCGTCGTACCCCGACGAGATCGTCGTGTGAAAAGCACCCAAGCCCAAACACGAAAGTAAACGATCAAACAAAGTTCCATGCGCAAATCGCGAATACAGGGATAGAAGACGCGAGGGATGGGATCGTATCTTGCGAATTACAGACCAACCAATGTCCGGTTTATTGCACGAACAGGCGCGAGAAACGGGAAGCGTACGAGCCACGGTCTCATCTCCCTTGATGAATTCGAAGCAGCCAAGTGGAAATACGAAAGTAAACCATCGAACAAAGTTCCATGCACCAATCGCGAATTTGCGTATAAAACAGGCGAAGCCATTGGATCGTACCTTGCAAGTTACAGACCAATGTCCGATTTATGGCAAGGATAGGCGCGAGAGACGGAAAGTGTACGGATGATCTACGGTCTCATTTCCTTCGGTGAGTTCGATCATTGATTCTCGGCATACCCTCACGAGGTCATCGTCAAAAAGCGCCCAGCTGAAGCGCGAAACACTGTAAAAAAATTCGTATGAAATTTAATGTACCGGAAGTTTTTGTGCAAAAACTGTTATATTAAATTTCACGTAGAATTGTGATGAAAAATAAAAATTCGGTGCATTAAAAATATTGGGAATACTTTATTTATAATAATTCATTTCAATAGAAAATATATATATTTTTGTACGGGTCAAATAGCATATTTGTAGTGTCAGGTCTTGGCCCAAGTTAAATGTAAAAGTATTGTAAAGGGGGAATCCGTTTAATAAACAAACAATCAAATAAACAATGTCAATGTAAAAGTATATTCATGTTTCATCACAATTGTACATTAAATTTAATGTACCAGTCTTTGCATAAAAACTTCCAGTCTAGTGAGTTAAACTCACGATTTTTTTTTTACAATGTAGTAAACGATCGAACAAAGTCCCATGCACAAATCGCGAATTCATGTATAGAACACGCGAAGCCATGGGATCGTATCTTGGAAGTTACACATCAGCCAATGTCCGGTTCATCGCACGGATAGGCCCGAGAGACGGAAAGCGTACCGGTACGAAAGTGTACGGGTCTGCGAGCCAGCGCGTAAAGAATTTGAGACAGAAACATAAAGTCCGGCGGCCTCGGGTGTTTGCGCACCGAAGAACCTCCAAGGCGCTCGCACCTAGGTGCGATATCTTTCTCGCTGCTTGCCTGTTTACCATAACACATATATACGTGTGTCTCGCTCCGTTCTCCCTACCTCTCCCTTTTTTTCACCGCGTCTCTTTCCTCGCGATGCAACCAGCCCTGCTGTCTCATCTCGAGGATCGTTCGCCAGACGCCCGGCCCGCTCAGGACATCCTTATGATGCGGTAAAATTGTCCATATTTTTTTTTCCTGTTTTTCGTAGGGGAGAACGGGGCAAAATGGCCCAGCGGGGCAAAACGGGATGATGAGATAAAACGGAATTTTTCAATAACTTTCGGAGAAAACGGGGTTGAAAATCCGGATGTGTCGTTGGGACAAAATGTGATATCCACAAATTATTGGAAAATTGAGTTTTTTAAATTTATTTATTTATTTGTTTGAAAAATGGGCTACGCCCAATTACACGATGATGGGAAACCCCATCACCTGGGTTTTATATCGTAACTGAAAAGTCATACATAGCAATTGATCCTTTTGAATTATTGTACAGGAAGAGAGTAACAAATGAAAATATGCGAAAATAACGATTACGGTAATACTAAAACTAGAAAAAAGAAGAATCCAAATACAAAATTATCCAGGTGGTAAGGTTTCCAGTTAGCTACTTCTGAATCGAAATAGGGAGCCGCCGAGCCGAAGTTTTGCCCTCACTGTCCCATTTTGCCCCGCTCTCCCCTACACCCCGTAAAATCGTCGTTATGTACAGGCGAAATCCTCGCCGAGGAAGAGTTGTCGCTTCGAGAAACAACGAGGTTCCGGAAGCTCGATGCACTTCGTCGGGAATCGCGATCCATCCGCCTCCGTTCAGTAATGGAGTCGGTGCTGAACTCCGTAAATTATTCGACACTCGCGAAATGTCGCGACAACGACGAACTCCTACGCCTTGTTTTTTTCCTTCTTCGCACCTGATACATATAGTTGGCGGGCGTCGCGCGGTGACGAGTCAATAAGAAAACACGATACAGTTTACCGAGTGAACTTGCAAAAAAAAAAATGTATTCGGCAGGACCGCGAAGTCGTTTCCCGAGAACGTTCGAGGTGTACGAATTCCGAGAGAAATTTTGCTCTCGGCCAATTTGTAAGCCACGCCGAGAACGCGCAACAAGCGGTGTCTCGCGTGTGTGAAGACACGCACACACAAGCATACACGCATACGATTGTGCACGTCCAGCTACTATACGTAACCGGTCGCGGGGTGCGAATTACCGCGCATTATCGCCGGTCGTCAGCCAGAGCGCAGCGTTGACTCGCGCTACTTAGAAAAAAAATGTGCGTTACCGACCATCCTCTTTCTCTCGCTTGCAATAATTGAAGACATAAACGAACTTTGCTCTTCAACGAAGTTCAAGGGTCGAAATCATCTGGACGAGGACGTGTCGCGTGCATTGACAAAAAAATACGGTTGGATCAACTGAAGATTCGGAATGAAATACTTTGTTGGTTTACAGATAAAAGATCAGTTAGTTCGACCATTTGTTCGACCATTTGTTAAAAATTATTTAACCAAAATATTTTTGAGGTATTGAAATATTTTGTTCGACCAACTAAATATTTATTTGAACATCTGTAGTTGATTGCACTGCATTTCTTTTTTTATCGGTGTGAGAGACGTCGAATCGCCGAAGACATTAAATCACACGTCGACTTGCCAAAAAGTTGAAAAATAAAAAAATAAATTTTAATGAACTGAAGATTCGGGCAGGGAGGTTCAAACTAATATTTCGTTGCTACAGCTAAAAGATCGGTTAGATTCAGCAATTTTAAAAAAATTATTTCACCGAAATATTTTCGTGGCATTATAATATTTATTGGAGCGTCCCTGCCCGAGTCGCGAGTTGATGTAACCTTATTTTTTTCCCACAGTGAGAAGACGTTGACTTGCCAAAGACATTAAATCACACGTCGACTTACCGAAAAGGTGAAAAGTAAATTATACAAACAAAAAAAATCTATATTCCCTCAACCCTTTAGTAACAGAAGCTTGCCGACCGTCGGGCCGTGTTACCGTGGAAACGGTGGATCGACCGAAAATCGTTGTCGGCCCGACGTTTCGCCGCCGTCGGTCCGTGAACCTCGGCACACGCGGTGTCTCTCCGCGTAACCCGCGAGCCTCGGATAACCACTCCTGTAAACAGCTTTTAGAACGGAGCCCTCAAACATCTCTGTAGACGTTTCTTTGCTTTTTTTTCTTTCTATTTTTCTTATTTTGACTATCTATCTCGCTCGCTCGATCGGTGCGCTCGTCTCCCCGTTCGCCGCAAATGGTACGCTTTTCAATGCGATGATTAGCACTTGGCGAGGAGAAGAGGCGCGAGCAGGTACGAGCCGTCGCATGCTCCTCGGTCGCAGTCTTCCCGGGCGGCGATGTCTACATATCGTGCCGTACTCCAGAGCACACTGTTGCGAAGACCGTATCTATACATAGAGCATGAAGCGTCAATTAACACGCTCGAAAGATGCTGGTCGATTTTAAGTTGCCGAACGCTCGGCGGAGGCCTTCGAGGCTGAGGCCAGTTTGACCTGAGATAACACGGACGATGGGCAAAGAAAGAGTCTCGACCGGACCCTGGACTGGTAGCTCCGGAATTCTAAGGCACAGAATTTCGGGAAGCGTTTATGCCGTCGGTGCGGCCGCGCGGAAGGGCGCCCATGAGAAGAGGCAATTTTTTTTTTTTCATTGCAGGTTCTCTTTTTTTATTATTATTATTATTTTTTTTACTTTATTTACTCGCACCGAACGATCGTCATCATCGCCGTTATTCTTCGGCGGGTATCTTCCGACGGTTCTCCGAGGGGCCGGTGCAGCCCCGCCGCGACGGAAGCGCCGGAGACCCGTGCTCACTCCTTTTATCCTTGGCAAACACCGACTTCTCGATGGTACATCGTAAACGCCGGCGGTACCGGAGAGAGAATAGAGAAAAGCCCCCGTAAGCATATACCTACACGGGAGCCCACCTAGGTAGACACCAAAGGCGGAAACGACTTTACGACGGCCGGTAGCTCTCTGCGTTGCGCCTTCCTCGATGCTACGGCACTCGCGTTGCGTTTCTTCGAGCTGGCTTCGAGAACAACTGCGTTCATCGGAGCTACGGGCGAAGTACCGAAGTACAAAGTACAAAGTATCACAAGTACTTGAGGTATCGAGTACACTTTGTGCCTAAAGTATCAAGTACGTTTTGTACATGAAGTATTTCTCAAGTACTTCACGCGATTAAGTTCGTAGCATTAAGAGTTATCAAGGCTCTAAAAAGAAGGAGCAAAGTAATTTGCGCATGGCTTAGTCGGTGTAAAAAATGAATAAGTTATATTTTTGTGATTCGTCGTTTTGAAACTATTTTTCATCTATTCTTCACTTTTTTCTCATAAAAAAGTGTCAACAAATTTCATTAAAAAAACTAAAAGGGTCCCGTCTCGTTTTTTAAAATATATTTTTGTGAAATTACAGAAAAACGAAAAGGGCCGGTACTTCCCGTTTTTTTGTTATGATCTTTTAAAAAAATATATTTAATACATTAATTCCCTTTAAAATTATAGTTATCGAAAAGTTTAGACAGACAATCATGTAGTGATAGAAACAGGATATCATGCTGTTCATCGATTATCTGTAATGCGAGCGCCTACTCAAAAAGTAATTGTTTTTGATACTTGAAATCGTAAAAGAAGGACTTGAAGTACCGGGCAGTACTTGTGTGCTTCAAGTGCTGCCCAGCTCTGGCGTGCATATTATTATTGAACTGAAACATTAATGCTGAATTTTCCAACGAGTGGACATCTAACACTGTGTTGTCGCTGTTTTTTGGTGAATTTTGTGAAAATAAATGAAAATAAAAATAATAAAATTTTCTGTTGCAGGCGGCGTTCACGTGTCGGCCTCTCGCGGATCGCCTCCTGGTGCCTCGTCCGTAGGGGCCGGTGGCAGCGGCGGACAAGCGAGCGGTCTAGGGGGCGGCGGTCTGAACTGCGGCCAAGGCTCGCCGGGTGCAGCAACCGGAAGCGGAGGGACCGGCGGAGTTTCCTGCGTCGCCGATGGCACCGGGGGAACCGGCGAGGCATCGGACTGGAGAGGCGTTCACAGTATTGCAGCACTCAGACGTCGAGCATCCGACGCGTCCCAGCAATACAGCCCACAGCCACCTCCGCCTCCGGGACCTCCCCAATATGCTCACGATCTCGAGTACAGTTCCGTCTACTGAGCATCGCTCGTCCTTGAGATATATTGCATGTTACGTGTATCGAGTGAGAAAATCCCGGGCGGTCAACGATCGGAATTATTCGACGAAATTGGAACTTCTCACTTGTCGATCCTCCGAGGATATTGTCGCCGAACGAAGAGACAGGAAGACTCTGATAAAAAAGATTAAAGCAACAAAAAAAGAACGGAAAGTTGGGCGAAAGAAAACTGGGATCTTCGACGAGCAATTTAGGTTTTTCACACTCCAAGGGACCGAATCAAAAATATAAAAAAACAATCAGTTCGGATCTGGTCAAAAATGTTACCTAATTTTCGTGCCATCGATACACTTTTATCGGATATTCCTGACTCTTTTGTCTCTCAGTCGTGTAGAGGGTATGGAATGACGTCACGGGTACCAAAGGGCCAAAGGTTGAAGGCATGACAATGGAGTATATCAGCAAAAAAAAAAAAAAAAAAAACCCGATGGAGAGTCAATAAAAGCGTCCTATTCTCATCGTCGATCGATCGAAGGGGGCAATACGAAATGTTTCCTCGACGAAGTTCCTCCAAGAGTTCAACACCAGTTCCTACCGTCAGTGAAAATCCTTTCGCGAAACAGAATCGGGTCTCTCTCTAAGAGAAACAAAATTGGAAGAGAAAGAAGAAAAATGCTCGTGTGTGCGCGCGAGATTCGCGCGTTTGCAAGTATACGATAACAAATTATCATCTTAGTGCAACCTATTACACGGTATATTGTAAATATAAATATGGTCGAAAAAAAACAACGCATAACGTCGTTATGAATATAGTATACGTATATTATATCGTTTAAATAATCGATATATATATATTAGTGTAAAACATTAAATCAACCTCGTTTGGCGCTCTATATTTTGCAGCAACTTTTTTTTGTTGTTAATTGTTACGTTGTTCTTTTTTTTATATATATATATACGCTCATCGCGAAAGGTAAATTGCAAAATTGAGAGTGCGATATGAGAGTCAACAAAATTGGCTGGTGATCGATATAAAGTGGTAACCTCGACGGGGTTTTTAATTTATTAAAACTTTATACCCCTGCCGAGGTGAGTCCATTTGTGAGGTATCTCACGTATCGATATTTAAAAAAAATTGATTCACGAGTAATTGACATAATTAAGCAAGCCATTGTAGCGCTATTTAGTTATATATATATATATATATATATATATATATATATATATATATATATATATATAACTATGAGCGGTGTAAACGTTCGGTCGTTGCAATCTTTTATGAGAAAGCTATAGTTTTTGTAAATAATACCTATACGTCTAGGGATAAAAGTAATAACAAATAAATAAGTATGTCAATGAATAAAACGACGAACTAAATGAGGAAAAAAAAATTAATTAATAAATAAGAAAGCCGAGCGTGTAAGCATACAATAGTTGTATAATTAAAAGAAACAACAGACAAACAAACAAACAAACAAACAAAACGCGAGTATACTTGGACATTGTGATATTAAATGTGGACAACGCTGTTCTTTCAGCCGGCCGACGTCCTATTAACGATATTGCAGAAATGTGAGGCAAAGACGACGGGAATTTGTGGTCGGTTGCGAGGAAATTGAAACTCGCTGGTCGACCATGAGGATGACGTCGCGGAGCATCGATGTGTCGCGTGATGTTCGAATGCGAATGAAGATTGATTATTCTAGTTACGAATTTACCCGGTAGTTTGTAAACGTAAAATCTAATGGATCATCGTACACACATTGAATTTAAATTTTAGGCAATTTTTGTCGGTGTATCAACTACGAACGTATACGATTTATAATGTACAAAAGGGACGATTGGGTACTAAGGGGAGGGTGAGAAGCATTTTTTTTTGTCGATTCTACACCCTCGCAAAGAGTTATTCGCTTTTAGCACCAATGAAATTTAAATATACCCACGCGCACTATGCGATCGCTGTAAATCATTATTATTGCGCGAAACCCGGCGAGCTTTGATCGACAGATCTTCACTTATCTATTCCTTTTTTTTTCATTTTATTATCAAATCCTCAAAGCAAAAAAATAGTTGACGATAGATAACGGCATTCTCAGCGAAACATGTATTACCATACAAAATACTATTGTTACTAGACAGTTGAATATCATTATAAATAAATATAACGCAGGTGTTTCTTAATTTGGTACGTTGCTTCGTAAATGAACAAAAAAGAAAATTAAATAAAATTAAAGAATAACAACGCGCTGATCCTCGTCTTATGGACTCATGGGGAGAATCGATAAATAAACAAATTTTAATTTTCATCGTTGTATAGTTGTGTATAGAAGTCAGCTAAGTGTGTAAAATAAACCATTATCGAAAAAAAAAATTGGCTACGATTTGTATCCGTACAAGATTCCTACTATATCTATAGAAGATACCATCTGAATCCGTCATACAGCATGTGCTTGCCTTAGACGTCCGTCTAACCATTACTTATGTCTCTTTATAACGTTTGACAGGAATGCACTAAATGCCCTCGTAATCGCCGTTTAACTCGACTGTGGGCTTTTAGCATTATAGGAAGCTCCGTAATGGGATAATCATCGGGTCACTTAACGCCGTTTCGCATTAGTTATATCTTCGCGAGAGCCAAGACAGCCCCGGGCTCATATCCATTCATGTCCCTTTCTCATTCTCGTGGCACTCCTTCCTCCAATTTGCGCGCGACTTCTGAGCTAAACGACGTGGACCCTTCCGCAACGTACGAAACCGTAAGAAACCTGTTTTACCATCTCTGTTTATTATGAACGGATTTATAGTTGCGACCCCTGAAATCGACGTGTCTTGATGCTCCAGCTCTCTAAAAAAACGTAATTACAATGGTACAAATAGACATTTTTTTATTGAAAATATACAATTTTCGACCGTTGTATATTCAGGTAGACAAGAATGTTCATTAAAGGTATTAGGCTCAAACGAATTAAAAGTGTCATTGCGCGGATTGATCGCTTGACTAGAATTCGTTTCGATTAAAAAAAACTATATCATATTAAAGAAAAAAAATCTTATTCAAAATGCAATACTGATCGTTCTCTTAAATCGTAAATAGTAGATATGTAATTGGTACAGAAAATTCAGATCACAAGGGATTGTAGTGAGAAATATCGGAGCGAAAAAGGTGTGCGGAGATAAAGATTGACGGATAAAAGTTAACTCGCGTTCTTTACACAGACCAATCACAAAAATGTGACAACTGACTGCGAGGACGCGATCGATGTTACATTTCTGTAATTTATGTTTATCCGATTAACTCGAAATCCAATAGACCAATAGATATTGATTGGAATTCGATAAGTCAGCGATTCTCACGTTTGTTTTGTGGGTTAGATGGTTTGTTCGCCGATCAAAATGGTCGAGACGGTGCTTTATCGACAGATGTGAGCGGTTTGATGAAACGATTAAAGAGCTCTTTGAAACCTTCCATCACACGATAGTTCTTTCAAAAATATCGCTAATACCAAAACTAGTGTAAGTTTGGAAGAATATGAAAAACCAATCGCACTGCAATTTAACGTAAAAAGATGTCTCGTAAGAAATCAATGATTGTCTCGTGGGTGTGAAGTGCTACTTTGGTCATCGTTTTGAACGTTTCGGTTCGTCCTCAGAGGTAAACCGAACGGAATGGATGAAGATAATTTTCTTAGCTTTTGGAATGCGATATTATCGGATAACGAGAAAGGGTTTGACGAAACGATTAAAGAGCTCTTTGAAAGCTTCTATCACACGGTAGTTATTTAAAAAATTGCTGATACCGAAATTAGTGTAAATTTGGAAGAATACGAAAACCTATCGCACTGCAATTTAACGTCAAAAGATATCCGGCAGGAAATCAATGGTTGTCAGTCCTCCTTCGATCATTATTTTGAACGTTTTGTTTCTTCCTCAGGGATAAACCGAACGGAATAGGCGAAGGTAATTTTCTTAGCTATTAGAATGCAATGTGATCAGATAACGAGACTGTCCTCGACGCGCTCGTCTTCCGAGGTCTCGGGTTCTGTGTTGAGCTTGCTGAAGTCTCGTGTGTTGGGCCTCTTCTCGAGGATCTTGAAGCTTTTACCCTGTCGCGATTCGAACAAGCTCGAGAGCTTGAAGGTTTCGCGCCTCTCGGCCTCCCAGTAAGCGCGTTTACGCACCGATAGCAAACATCCTGTTCGAAAAATCGATAACATTTTTATCCTTGCGAGTGGTCTTTTACTACCGAGGTGTCACGGTTGCAAACGAATAATCAACAATTAAGCTTACATTGAATTCAACAAAAAAAAAAATCACGTTGAATGGTAAAGATACGGCGAATAATAAATAGGCATAAATATGATACAAAGATCATAATTACCTAGAGAGGAGAATATCTGCTACAATTAAACGTGGTATTGCATCACAATGATAACTTAAGTGGAAGCCATTAAAAATAAATCGTGCTTAAAGTTCCTGCTATTTACAAATACAATCGAGAAAAAGGGAGAGTGGGGCATAACGGGCCGATGTCGTTCATTTGAGATGAGTTAAAAAAAAAAATGTTTTCCATAATTCATGACCAATTATGAAAAATTCATTTAAAAAATGGTCCTTTCTGCCCCGTTCCACCCGTAACTCGTCGAGCTCATAAAACTGTCTGGAATGTTGGTAAGACTAAATCATGCATCGATGCAGTGACAATAATGATAAATTTAATACAATAAAAATCAACAACCTGCGTAGATCACATTCGTTAAAAAAATGGTAATACAACGGTGCCTCTTACTAGCACCAAGCGAGACAACGCATACGTTTTTTTTTTTTTTGTTTTTTTTTGTATGTGAAATAATTGACGTGCTTCAATCGACTAATTTTTCCCATTCAATGTTCTTGTGGGATTTACCTCTCTTTTGACATCTCGCCACGACCGCCGCTAAAGCTAGACACAGACCGATAAGGATCATCGCGCTGATGAGTATAGATAGTACGAGAGGTCCGGTACCGGCTGGTCCGGCAGGTGCGTCGGTCTTGCTGTCGTCGGTGAGAGGTACGAGTTCGTGATGGGATCGTGAAGTTCCATTTAGAGCCGAAGTGGAGTTTTTTCTTCCTGAAACGTTCCAATTGTTACGCAACTGGTAAAGTCTGGCTGCTCCTTCCGTTTAAGAAATTATTCAATAAATCTACCTTGAAAAAATCGATAGGCTTTGCCGGCGTTCAATTCGACGACGTAGATCTCGGAACCGTCTTCCGAGACGGTGATGTCGTGCGGTGCGAGCATGTCGCTACCACCAGGAGCGAATTGCGAAACGACCTCGCCACTGTTTACGTCTATGACGAAACCTCTGATGTGAAATTTCTTCGAGGTCCAGATCTCCAGACCGTTGATGAGATATATTTTCTCCCGGGCGTAAGCTATGCTGTAGACTTTCGTGCCGATAACGGGATGCTTGTATTCTCGGTGAAAAGTGCCGTTCTTGGCGTTGTAGCACATTACTCTGCCGTCCTCGCGATCGGCGACGTAAATCAAATTCTTGTCTTCGGCGAGCGCGAGAGCGTGTGGGACGAACATCGCGTAGGAAGGCGGAGACTTGTTGCTCGCACTGTCTGAAAGTAAAATACAAACGTAAATTAAATTATGGGGAGGTTAAAGACGTATGAGCGCAAAGAGACAGAGTTAACTGACAGCGTGTAAGATTCAGAGAGAATTACGAACACTTCTCGGTGGGATAAAAATCTGAAAAAACATCAAGCATATTGGGGTGTCGAAAATATTGATTTTGCATAATAATAATAATAATTTCAAAATGTTATTAAGAAATGAGTCAAAAAAAATTGTTCAACAAATCACCCGGAAACAACTATTTTTTTATGAAAATGGTTTGCGGATTTTTCTGAATACGTATGCATTTTTTTCAGAATTTTGTCTACGCCTTAAAAATATAACAAAAACGCAATTTTCAAACATTAGACAAAAATTCGGAAAAAATTCATACGTATTCAGAAAAGTTAACAAATCATTTTCATAAATAATAAAGTTGTATATCCGTGATTCGTTGAACAATTTTTTTTCTTTGATTTGTTCATAACATTTAAAAATTATGATTATGCATAATCAATATTTTCAACACCTTCCATATGCTCGATTGTTCTTCAGATTCTTATCCCATCGAGAAATGTTTCCAATTCTCTCTGAATCTTACGTGGTGTCAGCCTCATACTACTTTAATTAACGCAATGAGCTCCGCGATTCGGTATTTATTTTATAAAATCGTTTCGTAGAAAAATGGATGGAAGATATTTTGAGGTTCTGTTGATTTAAAGATGGCTTAAAGACCCACCTTAAATTAAGATTTAAAAAATCTCAAAGGAGAATCTATAAGCAACGAACTAATCTGTGGCAAGTGTAATGGCTGATTTCCAATGTTAAGTACCTGCCGCATTCCAGGCACGACCCCAGTGTAATATCCTGACGCCCTTCTTGTTGAACTTTATAACTCTCGAGTTGCAGTAGCCATCGCTAACGAAGAAATCGCCGCTCTTTTCGACAGCGACGGCTGTGGGCTTGCAGAATCGGAGACTGTCGTCACCCGGCTCGAAGGCTTCGCCAAGGATCATCGAAGGCTTGACGATGCTTCGATTGAATCGGGCCTGATGATCTTGAAGATTGATCAATGCTATGTCGGGTTTCCTCTCGGCCCTCTTTAGTCTGTCCCAATTTTTCTCGATGTCCTCGGCCTCGAATTTTAATACCTGATGAAGAGCCACGTCGGTCAGCCAGTAGTTACCCTCGTGGTCTATCGTCAGTCCGTGCGGCATGTAGAACAGATTTCTGCCCCATTGCAGAATCTTCCTGCCGTGCTTGTCGAACAGGACGATCGGATCTTCCTTTATCGGGCCGTAGCTCCGATCGAATTTGTTCGTCCTCTCGTCGAAGCTTCCCAGACCCCAGACCCTGTCGCGTCTGCTGAAGATCGCGACGTTACCCTTCGGATCCTGAGCGACCGCCGATAACTGACCGATGCTCAGATCCGCCGTCCACCCAGCGTCCCATACTATATCTGCAAATGGTATCATGAAAATCACTGAAATTCTCGATCGGGACTTGTCGCATACATCGAGGGATGTCGTGACCGAACGAGATAATGAAAATCGAAACTATCCCCCCCTCCTCCTATGCTGTTATAGCTTTTGCGAGGAAACAACTAGCTTGGAAATACAGCAATAAGGAACGATTACGAAGGATCATAAAATCCGGAGAGAATCAATTAATCAACTAATAAATCAAGACACCTTTTTGCTACCGATGTGACCGTCGCACGCAGTAAAAAAGGTTTGTAGATTTTTTTAAATATTTTTTTCCCGCAAACATCCACAATTTTGTTTCGCGTTAATTTTGACTTTTCCTTGTTTCGTTGAAGATAATTTTCAACGAAAAAAAGAATGGAAAATGAACAGTAAGAAAAACATGTGAATGTTCATGGACAAGAAGTGTTTGTTGAAAAATATGCTCCAAAATGAAATTAGACTGAGTCTGTTGATCTGGACGACCGTACTCACTTGGATCCAATACGTCAGAGACGTCATTGGTAGTATCTGTGACAAGGTGATCGAATATCGGAGGTTGAATATTTCTGTGAGGCATTCGGTCCCACAGTGCCTCGGGTCCATGTTCCCTCTCTTCGTTCTCGGGGTACTCGGAATACTCGCTGTTGCCAAATTTTGTATCGGGCAGAAGAGCTGTTCGATGCTGAAACATACACAGTGGTATAAAAGGTGAAACAACGGTCCTCGAACGTTCCGCCTCGGAAAATCTCGAGGTTGGGATGATTTGTAAAGAAAAATATATTTTTGATTAATCATTTTTGATAATTATTATTTTGTGAAATAAATATCTTTACAATAATATATATATATATATTGATGTGATGAAATAATGGAGCATCGGAGCTGCCAAAAACAATAGGACAAGCGTAGTAGAGATTAGCATCAATCGACGATGTTTATCGATGACGAGGCGAGCGTATTGATCAGAACCTCGTCAAATTATTGTAGTTTCATGGATTGAAACCTTACCTGAAGATTCATAAAGTCGTGAAGGTCCGCATTAACTACCGTTGCGATCGTCAGCGAAATGATCATTGAGCAGGTACACTCGAATCGTAAGCGCGTCATATTTCATCACCGACAACAGTGATCCGTGAGTGTATTATTCGTCAAGGCGACTTTCACGTTAATATTTGTACTGGAGTTTGCACTAGAATTTGCGCCGATCTTTAAACGTCTCTATGATCGATCGGTTTCGAAGCATTTTTTTTTTCTTGTTTTGTTTTTTACAATTCCTTTAATTTTTCACACGACGGGAAATCACTGCGAATGAAACATATGTACGGCAAAGCACGAACGAAAAACTGCCCACGCAGCTGTGACAGCTGTGAACTCAAGTGTGCTACTGGCAGGCTTGCCGTCTGGCATGGCGCTTTCAAGCTGTGTATATACTGTAGTTGATATGGAGAGTAAAACGTGCACCTGATACATCGTAAATTCATTCCATTGATTGATAATAGGATAATTTAATCTACAAAAAAATTTGGCCTCTTACGAACCACGAAAATTGTTACAGATGAGTTAACAATGCAAATGATCTGTGGATTTATTTGTCGAAAAAAGCAATAATGCATGTTACATCTGCCTGCGTCATTCGGGAATACTACGTCGACAAATTCGTCGGTAATTTCGTACTCTGCCGTTACCGGCAGCTGTTTTACTCGACGGTAGTTCTCGTTTCTATGGGCGCCCGGTTAGGCCCCAACGAATGGACAAAACGATAGCCTGGTGACTCTGTGAGGGTCAAAATGCCTCGTCGGATATCTCAATTGTCCGCAGCCACGATGGAAGGCAACTTTAATTGGCCTGATCTAAGAGGAGGGAAAACGATGTAGATGTATTGTCGTCTGTATTAATTTTTTTTGTTTGTTATTTCATAAGGAGCTGGACTTTCCTGATTTGCCGAAGGAACGAGGCTATTTTGTAGAATCAGCTTTATACCATTAATGAGCTACGCATATGCTTTAAATTAATCAGGACTGTAATACGAGCCATAAACTCTTCGGCGTGCACCACAATTTCGGTTGAAATCGTCCAAGAAATTAAGAAAATGCTTCTTTGCAAACTGTAATATTCGATTTTCTTAATTCCTCGTACGTTGTTAATAAAAATTCGACTGCACGTGGAAGCGTTTATGTCAATATTATAGTTCTGCACGATTTGAAGCATATGCGTATCATATTAATAATTCTATATTGAAACTAAGAAACTGCCTAGTTCTGTCGGTAAAAAGGTAAGTAAGGAGTTAAAAACGGGTCCAACATCCCCTTAATAATTATTTTTTTTAATCGAGGATTTTTCAAAGACTACAACATAATATACTTCTATTTGGTGTAATTTGAGCCTCACCCTGATATAATTTCTACATTATTTACAAAAAGCGTGATTCCTGTTACCCCGTAAAATACGTCCAATTCGAGTTTCACATTTTAAGCTCGTAGCAATCAATTTCCCCGAATTCGCGAACGTACATTTATATATTTCAAACAACTTTGCATTCCTGTGATCACTCTTTATTCAATTAAACGACCCCATAACTACTATAATTACGAGTCTGCATTTAATAGCGATCTCTCAAAACATTTTGTTGTTTCACTAGTCACATAAATATCCGACGATTAAATGAAACAATCGTGCAATTTGTTTGACCCCTGTTCCAATTTCATCGACTACACGGCCGATAGTATTACATGACGTATCGCCGTTATGACGACGCACTCGTAATTGGCAACACGGGGTTACGAGTGTACCGTGCTTTTGCGAAAATAGGAAGAAAAAAAACTCGTTTGCAGTAAAGCAAAATAAAAATAAAATCTATCGTCCGAAATTAGAGTGACTATCCGTATTTAACTTTTATAATAAATTTACCTTTTATTGTATAGATCTCGATTGCACAGTTTCCGGAAACGATATTTGTATGCAGTGTGCAGTTCGGGTCGTATTGTGTCCACGTTAAACATTTTATACTATAACGATGCAGTATATGATGCACTCTTCTGAACCAACGCGCTTTAAAAGTACAATCGCTCCGGACTTTCGTCGCTTTTCGCGTGCGTGTTGCGGTTTTATTTAATTTTTTTTATCGCTACCCATGCGCGACACGGTCCATTGATCTGTATCAACAAAGCTGTGCAATGTTAATGATAATACAATTCAAGAGAGGTGCAATAAACCGTTAATGAATCACAGCGAGAAAAAAAGTCATTCCAACTGAGGTGAGATAGATGTAAAAAGTGGCTACTCGTGGCGTAGTTTTTTTCATTGGAGAAAAATGTATCAACGAATGACTGCGATCCGTCACCATTATATATTTTTCTCACTCTTAGCGAAAAAGTTGTAATGTCATAGTAAGTGACGCATGGAGGAATTTCTGAGGGCGACTCCACATGTACTCGGGCTCGTAGCGTGGAAATAAAAGATATTCATACATAAAGATAATACGTGGCTTAAGGAGACGCCATAATCGTTGAGCGGAGAAAAATGATGGTGAGAGATTTATCGTTCTACCCTCGAAGTCATTTATAGGAGAGGCTCTCGTTTTTCGTTGGAGCAACTAAACGTGAGGCCCACGGGGCGTGATGCACGCCGCTTCGGTGTCATGGGATTAGAATTTGTCGCAGAGTTGAACGACACGACTTCTCGGGCTCTCATATCGTGAAACATTTTTAGGCCCGTCGGTAGTCGTGGAGGCGCGCGGGCTCGTGCCTTCTGTGATCGCTCCGGCACTTAAGATATACGCTAATGCTCGGTAGGAACAACGGTTTATCGAGAAATGAGGCACCCTCCGAGGGTCCAGTGGATCTCAAAAAATGAATGATCGACGAAACGTGGGACTTGTTCGTTATCGTCGGAGTGCCCCGAGCGTTGACGATCACTGACCACTTACATGGAGCTCGTACGAACGTTTTTCTTTCGACGAACACAGGGAGCCCCATGGAGTTAATATACTCGAGATGATTCCTTCGTATTTTACCGACAGTTTATATCTTAAATTGTATACCCGATACTCGAACCCTACTTTGTGGGAAAAGTGATCAATTTCTTCTTTTTTATTTCCAGAGGAAGCTTTGTTTTGGTAAAAAAAAAATGCCGAGATTTTAATGAAAATATGTTCAGAATATTCTGAATCATCGAAAAATCACATTTAGAAAAAGTGTCCGGATACATGTGTGTGTGTGTGTGAATCAGACGCGAAAATTTCAACCGCTATAACGCGAGAATGCCTCGAACGATCAAGCTGAAATTTCACAGTATGTGTGATTAATAGTCAATGTTTCCGCAAAATGTTATTAAAAAATTTGCAGTTGTTTTTTTTTTTGTACCCCATTTTTAATTTGTTATTGCTTACTCTACTCTATGCTAGCTTAGAGCTTAGAACTTACTCTATGAGGATGCCAAAAATACAGACAATGCTTCCTCATAGAAGCTTCGCTAATAAAGGAACATTGTGACAAAGTGATATGACAATTGCAATTTTCAACTTTTTTGAGTAATCGATATAATAATTTCAATTTTCAAGTTTTATGAGAAAACAATATGAAAATTTCAATTTTCAACTTTTTTCTTCCGCATGAATCATAAACTCGCCACTTTATACATAACTTAAGGCAACAAGAAAAAAAAATCAATTTCACAATGAAGAGTAGAAAGTTTGTATTCCTCGTGTGTTTGCATTTTCATTAATTGCGATAAGCCCGAGTTATCTTGAATGTGACAATGCGGCATTACGTGCAAGCGTGCACGGTTGACCTACAGATAGTGGAGACTGGGGCAAATCAAAAACGCTGACACATCAAGGCCGTCGAGATTATTTCTGAATCCTGTTTCCTGATAAACTGACATTTCATTGTCGACCAAACAAAAAATATGATTCGTAATCATTATTTCGAGCAGCGAATAAATATTGCGTTTCGAGGGGAAAAAAAGGAAAACCTTTCATCCGTCACCTTCATCACCAGAACTGGCATTATTAAATTCGCACTTACTAATAGGGCACCCAATTTTGTCCCGCATTTGCATTATGTCCAGCGTCCCCGTTCAACACTGGTCTCTCCAAGTGTTTCAAGGGCTTAAAGCCACAGAAAAATTTCGATTTTTTTTAAATTTTCTGATAGTTTATAGTGTCAAGTCGAAATCGGGGCCACCGAAAACGAACTTTCGAAAAGAAAATTTTACGCCAACCGATAAAAAAAACATAAATAATAATTAAAAAATTCTTAAATGTTCTTTAATGTATCCTCTTTTATCCCTAAACAAATCAATTCGATAAAGCGTATATTTACCGAGAAAAAAAATCACGAAATATGCGTACGATTTTAGCCATTTAATGTGGTGTAAGCCCTCAAGGCCTTATATATCTTGGTCCGTTGTCAGTTTCCGACTGATTTTTTTCGGAAGCTGTTAATATTACAAATAAAGCATATATTGCATTCTTTTTGGGTATATTTATTGATACAGCTTTAAACTGTATGTACAACAACAAAAAAACGTCTGAAAGTCTCCTCTACGTTGTCGGTTGAAATGTCGCTTCCCCGATGCTCTCCTTCCGCCTGTTTGACAATCAGATCCAACAATTATCATGAATACAACGTAACGTCATTTCTATGAAGCTACGTTTCAATTAGCTCGCATTACGCAATTATAATTTGAGCCGCGAAGGATGTTTGCAGACGGTAGGTAAATTGACATTTGAGGATTCGCGCAACAGTATATAAACCAAGCCGATAATGTGCGCGTTATTAATACGTTCCGAAGCAGCCACAGCAGCAGGCATGACGTTTGGATCAGAAATAGCAGCCATACCCTTGCTCACCTTCGTGGTGATCGGGGCCATCATCGGTGGTAAGAATATAAATTCAAGATCTTTATGTGTTTCCAATGTTTAAAAAAAATCGAATACTTTTAGCGACAAACGGAAAGCCACCTAGTCGGATTTACGGAGGAAAAGATGCTACGTACGGTGAATTCAAATGGATGGTGTCGCTCAGTCCTAGATACCACAGTCATCAATGCGGAGGTGCGATAATCAGTCCCCGGCACATTATCACCGCAGCGCATTGCCTTTCTGACAACATACCGAGCGATCTTGTCGTTCGCAGCGGTATTGTAGATCTCGATGATGAAACCGCGATCAAGAGTACAGTTGCCCGATTGTTCGTTCATCCCGACTACGTAGCATGGATTCGTGGCAAAAGGCAAACCCGGAATGACATCGGGATTGTGGAGGTAAGTCATCACGTTAAAAAGATGTTGGCGAATCGTATTTTTATTGGATTTGTCGAAACGCTAATGAAAAACTACCAGCTGGAGGAAGACCTCTCACTTGTCGGACGTTTGAGGGCGATTCCATTACCGACGTCAAGACCAAAAACGGGACGAGCTAGGTTTTCTGGGTGGGGAGATCTCAGCGAGAATCCGGTTATGGTACCGAAGAAGCTTCAGGCTGCTGATGTAAGAGTGATCGACGCGGAAGACTGTTTGGATATGGGTGTAACTCCCAAGATTCCTCAGTTCTTCTGCGGTTATCAAGAAACTGGACACATCCTCGATGTAATATATACAATCTGCATTATTCCTCACTGTAACCGTTGTTGCCATCCTGGTTAATGACTTTCACTACTGTTTCTTTAATTTTAGGGCGACAGTGGTGGTCCGCTGGTATCCAATGGAACATTAATCGGTGTGGCGTCGGCGGGTGTTGGTATCAAAGGAATTCCAGATCTTTACACAAACGTGCACTATTACCTCGATTGGATCAATTCCGTCATGGGTGAAACCATTCACTAAACAATGCTGTTATCGCGTTCATGTTTCATCATTGACCTACGTCTAGTTATCGCAAATAAATTAATTGGCTAGTAATTGAAATTTGAATCGCATCCCATTCCGGCTGCGTCCCGATTTTATTCTTCTCGAAAACGCTGGATTTTTACCGTTGACCACTGTGTAACGCAATTCTCAACGGAATCTCGGTGTCTCTCAGCTAGGAGTTCGAAGCCAAAAATCTGCCGGATGCGAGTAGAATAGATACGAAATGGGAATGCCATTGGGAGGATGTGAACGTTGCATCGTGTCGTTTCGTCTTTTGGAACGGATGCAAGAATTTTCGCGAGCCAAAAGTCGTGTTAAGGACACGCCAGACTGCTGGAGTGTGTAGTCTCGGATCGATGACCTGTTCCAATAGTTACACAATCCTTCGGTACGAAAGTGGTACTACAACATTTTTTATCGACGAAACAAAAAAAATGTGCGGAATAACGAACGGACTGATGGACAATAAGCAAAACCTGCATCCCCGATGTTCGGAGCAGTCAAACAAAAGACCCATTAATGGCGTAACAAATTGTGAAAATTTCACCGACGCTGGAATAGCCGGATGAGTCGCATGTATGCATAGTATGGCCATCGGTACAGGAACGATGGACCGATAGAATAGATGTAGATTGAACAGAGGGGGTACGGGGGGGGGGGGGGGGACACCACCGATATTAATTAAAAACTCGACAGTCGGTGCACGCGCGTTTCCGCGTTCACTACTACAGGGCCGAGGAAGGACACGTACCGCTCCGAGATAATAGCTATAGGGCCGCGGAAAACTCGTGGGCGGTGATAAAAACGAATTTCATTAAATTGCGCATCACGAGGTATGGGCGAGAGATCGAAGAGCTTATCAAGGGAGATATTGGAACACGGTCCCGGTACAGGACTGAAACACAACACGTGCATGGAGGAAGAGTGTGAAGAGGACGACAGAGGGATGTATAGGGAATAGCGCTTGGCATCGATATAATAATGGCGAAAAAATTGAAGTTATAACTACGTGTATGATACAGACATTCGTCGAAACTACAACAATTCCCAGGAGTTTTCATTTTTAACTGCACTTCGGGAGCTCTCAATGGCGAGACTCGCGACATCAATTAGCGAATTTTTAATTGTCATGCCCGGCGAAGCATGGCAAATATCCGTTCGTTACTGAAACTCCGACGTCTCTGGCGCTCAGGCGGAAGTGATTTGTAAGGTGATCAATAATATTCTAGTTCTTGACTTTAAACTCGTAATCTTTGCTTTTTATAAAATAAAGCACTTTAAAGTAAAACTATCGTATTTCTTAGCTAACCGAGGATAAACAAGACATTAATTCGCTTTATTTTCTTTTTTTATCTTGTGAAATACAACTGCGTTCGAATGCATTGAATTCGGATCTTTCCCTTTCGATCCAGTCGAAAAATCAGATTTTCAAACCGGAAGTGACGTTTTCCCTAGATGACGTTACTCTCCCGATTCGACGATCACACTTTTAGATCGGGCGTGACATGATAAATACATCACTTGCGGTTTGAAAACCTCGTTTTCGATCAGAAATAAGGTCATACCCGAAATACATCCCATCCGGGCTAGGAAACTTATTTTTCGACCAGAGATGGCATCACACAGGAAGTTCATAACTTCCGCTCTAAAGAACTCATTTTTAGATCGGAAATACGTCACTTTCGGTTCGGAAGTTGTTACCCAACAGCAGGTGAATATTTGCGTTGTTTACGTGTAAAAGCTTGTTGAACCCGAAAAAGGCCATTTATACTTTTTTTCCTTCAGATTTTGTAGGAAAGGAACTCATCTTCTTCTTTCGGCGATAGCTGGATACTCCGTGACGTGGTTGGCCGGGTAGACGGATTGAACAAGTAGATCGGGCTGCTTCGCTTTTCGATGGGGATCTCGCGGGTGACGTGCCTGGCAATATGAACGAATGTCGGTCTTACTGGAAGAGATCGCGATGAGCGGACGTCTATTGATTTTGAGATGTGATGGAGATTTCGGGCTCCCGTTCGGTTGGTGACCGTGTATCAGGCATCCTCTATGGTTATTCGACCAGATAAAGCGCTGAACTACAAGCCTCCCGATTTTCACGATGAGCATGCTTGGTTTGAAAATAGACGAGGAGTTTAATTAGCCTTTGTCAGATAACTCGTTTCCTGGACCTCGTTCTCATCTCAGTGGAGATTGCCCCGCTGATGGCGCGTTGACGAATATTCGTTTAGCCACAGCGGCTTTGTCTTTTATAGTATCTGAAAGACTAATATCCGAACCGGAAGGGCTTCCATAGGTCGTAAATTAACTGGGCCCCGATTGGCCGTTAAAATGACACGCGAAGGAGCAAACTTAATCCCAAAAGTAGCTTTATCCTCACAGACTCACCTCTTGCGAGAGAGACTGTTAACGTGTCTCAATGCCGACACGATCGGCAGAGAACTCACCCCTTAAAACTAACCGCCCTAAAACTGGTGGTAAAATGTTCCATACTTACTTTTATGTTTGACTCTTCGTGTTCAGTTGGTGTGGTGTCGACTTTGTCGGTGCTCATTTGATATGGTTGTTGCTCATTTGATATTGGTTGGGTAAAAATTGCTATGGCCCCTGTGAAAATTTCACATACCGCTAAAGGTGGCGCTGGTGTAACATGTTGCTTGGGTCGAAATTTATCATATGACTTGGTAGGTTTTCCGAGATCTTTCTCTCAGTGTACTAGATCCATATTGAAGCGGGACGATAATACCATAAGATATTTATGTCGGGACCGTTGTATGAAAACGTGACTTCTGTTCACGATTAATCATTCAGATAACAATTCATTCGAGAGAACACGATTAACGTGATCACCAGTCAGGTATCCTGATTGCGACAGATGCAGTTAATGATTTATCGCGAACGGATAATGTCCATCGAGTTTAGGCCCCTTAGAATGGATAGGATAATCATGCCAGCGAGTGAACACTTACCGATGAGTGAATATCCTCACACATTGCCATATCAGATGACTCATTCAACGAAATACATATTGTACTGTGACAGAAAACGGTTAAAGCACATTCGGAAATCATTGAATTACGGTCGTTCATTTATGAGACTGCTTAGTTTATTAAAAACTATAAAGGGGTATTCAGTAAGCGTGTAAGCGTGTAGAGTTGGATTTCCGTGTGATTATCCACAGAGCAACGGGGGAGTTGCTCTAATTTTTCAAGCAGTCTGCCTCAGACTTTAACGGTAGTTAGTTTCATTCCTCTTTTTTATTAGCTTTGGCGAAAAACGGAGAAACGAGGAGAGGTCGATTCGAGGCGCCAGAAAAAAATAAAAGTTGGCTCGACGAGCAAGAATAAAGAGTTTTCGTTCGCTACAGCAGAAATCCGAGGGCTCCGAAGTATACTCTTGTGGTACTAACCTCTATCCAGCTGCTATACAAGCAGATCTTTCCGTACACGCCAAGAGAGATTCTTCGGTGCAGTAGCATCCCGGATGTCCTTGTTGAATTTCCTACAGACGAGAAAGTGCCTCTTAGTCAGGAACTTGGTTAACGGTGGGAGGACGATGAGGGAAGGAGGAAGGCAACGGAGGAACCCCCTCTGGCGAAACGGACAGTTCCACCTTCAAACTGCTCCTCGAAACTTTGAGGAGCGAGAAAAAGTTTCATAATTTACCCTTTCGATAATTCATCGAGTACCAGTGATGAGGCAACGAGATAAGGAAGGATGGACGACGTGAAAGTGGCAATGGAAAAGTAAAACACAACTCGTGGTCGAATTTTGCCAACACAGACAAAACTAAACTCGACATTCATCCTTGAGAATCCGTGTGTTCTGGAAGCTCGATAGATGAGTCTCGTTAGGGTAAAAGCGGTTAACATGGCGGTCTGAGTCGACATGAAAAAACGCATTTTCAAATTCGATACGCTGCCCTATGTACATATTATTTGCTTCCCAGAGATAGTGTGTCATAATTAATTCATCGAGTACCATTGACGAGGCAACGCGAGAGGGAAGGACAGACGACGCGAATGCGACAACGGAGACTAAACGCGACATTTATCCTCGAGATTCCGTTTGTTCTAGAAGCTCGATAGATGAGTGTCGTTAGGGAAAAGTGGTTAACATGGCGGTCCCATTCGGCATGAAAAAAACGCTTTTTTAAATTCGAAAACGTTACCCTATGTGAAATCATTTGGTTCCCAGAGAAAGTGTTGTTCCGCCACTCATAGGATCGTATCGGAACGTGGAATACAAGCGAAACGGGATTCAGTGAAGGCAATGAAGTGGCCGACCGAATCAGTATAGGCCCAAAGGGGCCTGCGGCCTTCGAGTGTGGGATAGAGAACCCCGAAGTACCTGTCGGCATTCTATTGAAGCTCTCTCCCTCGGACACACTGGCTCTCTGTGAATGGTCATGAGCTCGTTAATTAGTGAATTCAAGTGGAACCCGAAGTGGCACCAAGTGGCCGGGCGTTAAACCGTACAGTCACACACTGCGTTTGACACTGGTATGCTCTGTGAACATAGTACGCGCTTGACGTTTCTTCGCGTTATTCCACGCCCTTCGAGCTCATGATTATCCACTGCACAGATTACTAATCCGGAAAAACGCGCTACTGTCCAACGCCACGACCAAGATTCCATGACCTCCGACGGCCTAATGGACCCGTCTTTCCAACATCCACAAAATACCTCTATCCAAGCGAGATACGAATAATGAACCGGCCAGCGACGGCAGAATTTACGATCGCAGGAAGAAAATTCTCGATAAGATGCGTGCGGATTAGTGTGAAGTCGAAGGAAAAGTCCGGGTGTGTGCGTCGCGGATTAGAAGATTGAAAGTGCACGGGTAAGGCACGTTCTCACTCCCTGTCTTCGCGCGCTTACAAGGATGAGACCCGGTGCTCGTTTCTATAAGTCGTGGGAGGAAAACGGGTGGGAACCGACGTGAGCCTTGGTAGCAGCAGTGCGGGGGGGGGGGGGGGGGGGGCACTTTGGCGGGCGTAATACGAGGGGAACGGTGATAAATCTCGAGTGAAATTTCTCGGTTATTCGCGCCCGTGCGCGGAAGCTCGAGAGTCGTCGTCGCCTCGTCTTCTTCCTCAACCTCCAACCAACACCGCATCGTCATCTTGCCTCTCGTTCCCTTTTGCACCATCCTCCGCCTTCTTCTGCTTGGTCCCCTCGCCCTCCACTCTCCTTCTCGTCGGTCGTACGCGCCTTCCGTTTACATGCCTCCGCTATTTCTCAGGGATAAAGTTATTGCGACGTCGAGCGGTGCCCTCGACGACGGGGATAAAATAGCGACGCTGCTATTTCGGTTTACTCCCTCTCTCTATCCGCCACCCTCTTTCTAAAGCTACGTTTGTTCCATTACTTTATATCTAACTGCTTATACCGTAATTTCTCGGTTCTTGCGCTTCCGCTCCCTACGAAGCACCAGTTAACCAGATTGCCCGAAGAGCATTACGCACAATGGACAAACGTACGTATACACGGCTCGAAAGTTCACTGAGTAGCGCGTGCCAGAGCGAAATTACCGGTCGCAAAATCTCTTCTGGTTCCCAACACCGGCGGCGTTGGAGATAAAACGAGAGACTACATCGTGCGGGCTGGGGGGGGGGGGGGGGGCACAAAACTCGCTCGGCGAATAGCGAACATACATGCACGAGTATAATGCTCTTGGTTATGCGGGACACGCGTATACGCAAAAGGCAGCTGCGACAATTTCCGAAAATCAAGAACAGTAATAACCCACACTGCATTTCTGCACCCCGAGTTTTTGTATGCAAGTGTGCACAAGCTCTATCCGCTCGGAGCTATTTGTTTGGTCTCGCTGCACCGGAAGTTTGAACATGTCGGGTCCAACGCGCTTCATGCTCGTTCTGTACAGTCGCTGCACAACCGACGACAGCAACGAATCCACGATGGCGTGGATAATTGATTGAACAGCATTGGAAGGTTGCTTGCCTATCTTTTTTTACGCTTCCACAGCATTATTTTTAAGGTAATACCTGCGCGTTAGCTAGTCGAATGAGTCGCTAGTTAAATTGGGAAAAATATAATAGTATGATAAAGTATTATCTTAGATATTGTAACGATCGAGCGAATTAATAACGCGCGTATTATATTTTGGAGCGGATATTATTAAGTAAAATCGCAGCTAAATATCTCGAGCACGATCTGTCAAACGTCCGTTCTCTCTGAAAGTCCGATCAAGACCGTTGTCATCTGGTCAATCGATAATCTGTCCGGTTGTCATTTGTCGTACCGAATTAATCCGGTCATCTATGCGATGTCGTGTGTCTCGATCCATCCTCATCTCTATATTCGTTAGAATATGTATGACACTGCCTGATAGTATTCATTGGGAACTGTTAAATATTAAGGCAAATCGAATTTTGGCTAGCATAGTTTGATCGCCAGGAAAATTTGACATGTGAACATAACTTACAAGATATGGATTTGAATAGAAAGTAAAATTTCATTGCAAATAAAAGCTCTACTGTAAAATTGCAACGCACACGTGTTTGAAATTTCAAAAACAGTTTATGTAAAAAAAACCTTCCAATACCGTTCATTAATTTTCCAATATCATTATAATTCTCGAAATCTCGGGATCACATTACGATTATTATTCCTATATTTATATCGTGACGGTTTTTCGACAAACAACCATGCTAAATCTGTCGACTTTGGATTTATTTATTCAATGTAAATAGCCGGCAATCTTGCTTGCATTTTTTCATACATGATTCTGTATCGTTTGTTAAGATATAAAAAATGTACATGGTATCGATTAACCGACTTCATGCCCGTGCCACCTTAAAGGCATTTACGGCCGCTTAAATTTCTATACGTATTCGAAGGCAGAAGTAACTTTTATTCCAATAGTCACGAGCCAAAGATCCGCCAGCTGAATATCCGACTCAATTTTTTTTCTCTCTTTCTTTATTTCTTCACTGCGTACGCGACTTGCCAACACGTAAGCGTGCCAAACCCCTCGCTCAACGCTCCTCGGCGACAATGCCGTTTGTCTGTCGCATGGTATTGTGCAGTCCGCTGAGCCACAGGCGCACTTATCGCACCCAACCCCCGTTTTCTCGTCGAAGCTTACCAACTCGTGAGTACGTAACGTCGGAGCAAAGAGCCGTATTGTGTACGTATATACCGTACACAGTACACACACGCGAGTCACAGGACAGTTGGCAATTTCCTCGTGTCGAGAAATCGCGAGAGCCACTTTCCATCTCATCTATGCCGTTCGATCTCCTGTCTCTATGCTTGCCCTGATGGGTTATAGGTACATCGTATAATCAAACGTCCCCGCGTTACGTTCACGAGAGGAAACACCATTACACTATACCGCAATGGCACACGAGGGATGAATTCACAAGGGCCTCGTGCACCCTTTACGCGAAACGCTGTCCGCGTTAATATCGACGGGATGGAACCGCGGGCGTCGTTTTTCGATTAACTCCTTCAGTCATTTGCAAATTCACCGGTGGTGAAGACTAGGGGCGAGTGGGCTATAAAGTTTACTTTAGTTTAGTTTAACTTTTCATAGAAGCATAGAAGCACATATACATGGAAATGAGTACAATACGCAGGATAGTCGCACCATATAGACTTACAGAACGTGCGAAAAATCAGTGGGCAAGTAGAATAAGTACAAATTAAACATCGCTAGCTAACTTAGGCTAAAAAACACTAATGAGTAGTTCCTGAGGAAAAATTACTAGTGAATGGAGAATTATTAATTTAGTGAGTACTGTTCTGTGAGCGCAGTGTTCGGCTGCAATTTGCAGCGGGTTTTGCGGTGTGAAAAAGATGGAAAAATGTTCTGATGCTCAGCTTTGGCTCACAAAAAGTTCCTGCGCAGGTGCAACTGTGCAAGTATCGGATTTGGTGTCATGAAAAATAATAATTCCGTGTGGTACAATGTTCCAGCGATTTTTTTTTAAACTGTGATGTTTCATTATGAAGTTTTAGTGATGTTTTATCACGAAAGATAAAAGTGCAAAATTGAAAATAACAATCATTTTTTTACCCTATATTCTGCACGACTCAGCATACAGTCCCTGGGAGCGTCGCAAGATGTTTCCCACCGGTCGGGCACGGTGTGCCACTTTTTCATTCAGCGTCGAGACGATTGATGTCTCGAGAATCTCATTTTTTTTCGTCTAAAATTGTGTTTTAAGTTTGATCGTAAGACTTTGGCTGACTTCGCGCGACGGCAACAAAACTGTGAATACTTCTCAACAGGAACAGGAAATTCCAGATAAGAAAACAAAATTTGCACGCTGTCCAAGTTTTGTCCTTCCCTAAAAAAATATCCATCGCCAGTCGCCGAGGTGACCCGGAAGCGAATTTCGAGGGTTCCGAATTCTCGTCCCAAATCACCTTCGCGATCCCTCCTTCCTCGACAATTTTCCGGTCGGACAATTTTCGCGACGTTGAAACTGCGCGGGGAATTAACTCCAAAATTAATTAAGCCCGGGGGCTTGATTATGCAAGGCGAGGGACTGTACTTGGCGTGATATCCCTTTGAGAGTTTCGTTTAATGTAACGCCCGTCTCTCTCGTGCATACACGCCAGCGGTAATGATTCCTGAGGGTTCTCTTCTGACGAGGGTTTGCCGGAGATACGCAACATCCACACACCGCCCTTGGTTTTGCTGCTCGAGAGACAATGCGACAATCTCGAACTGCGAAACGCCTCTAAGAATGAGCAATTTGCTCACACTCAATAAACTGCAAATATTTGCGGCCGCGCGAAGGAAGCTTTTGCGCATCGTATTCGATATTATTTATCGCCGAGTGCAACTCGGCGTGCCGACCGCAATTTTTCATTCGCCATTGATTAATATCTGTAACTCGCGGGGCCAGTACGTCCATTACACATCGCACGTGCAACAAACCACAGTTGCGGCGACGAATCCTCTGTGTGCAGTTTACAGAGAGTGCATATATAATTCATAAACAGAATTATCAATGTTAGTAGCTGCAGCATGACCACGTGAATAAATGCACGCAGGCGTTCAGCGCGCTGCAGGGCGACGTCAGTCCGCGGCCAGTCCCGCAGGTAGCCACAACGTTTCTCGTGGTTTGACCCTTTTTTTCCCCCGAATTTAATTTTTTGTTCCTTCCTCCCGCCTTTCATAAATCACCATACTGCGCTACCGTATCATCGTCATCCTTCGTTGCAGCATCCTCTGTGCTCTTTAGATCCGCACGTAGTGCTCTCAATTCTTTTATAAATATGAGAAAAACCGTCGGGCTTGCGAGATAAACGTTGAATATTTACAGATCGTTATGCGGTCCGCTAGCGGGAAGGGAGTTGGGGGCACCGACATCCGTGAAGTGGTGAGCATTGATCCGAGAACCGAGGAAAAATAGGGAGGAAGAGGGAATGAAAAAAAAAAAAGTAAAAATATACTTCTCTCATCGACTGTTTTTTCGTCCGAGGTGTTAGGCTTAGCCTGTACTGTTTATACGCATAGCTACCCTCGTTTTCTTCTCTCGTCGGCCATACATCCCCGTTCATCCCCCTCGGCGCAGCCACCCTTCAAATATCTCGACCACCTCATATTCCTTCGAAACGGCACGTGCCCCTCCCGAATCGTACCGAGCAACTGGTCGATACCCAAATTATCAATAGTGCTGATAATCTTTGTCCGTACCTTTTTTTATCGTTCACTTCTATTTATTTCTTGTTTTGAATTTATTTATTTATTATATTACTTGCGGTTGTGTTGGTTCGAGCGCTTCGCGCGCTCACAGTATCTGTACGGGTATCCATGAGTATCTGTGAGTATCTGTGAGTAACCGTGGGAGTAACCGTGGGAGTAACCGTGTGAGTAACCGTGTAAGTATCCGTGCGAGTATCCGTGCGAGTATCCGTGCGAGTAACCGTGTGAGTACCCGTATGCCCGTATACCCGAATCTGTGTGAGCATCTATGAGTATTCATGTAAGTATACGTATGAGTATCTATCTAGCCAGCATGAGTATTTGTGTAAGCATCTGTGAGTATGGGTGTGAGTCCAATCGAGACAAACCTTATTATTATGTAGATATTTATTTATGAGAATAAGGGGGAAAAAGGTGTCAGGCTTCGTTCAACCTCGTCTTATCTCTTATCAAGTGACGCCGCAGTGTCTTGATAATAAAAAAAATGGATATGTACTGTAACGGGACGATCGGAGTCGACGTCATCGACACCCGAATCATTACCTCCCGCTCGCACGTATGGGCTTAGCTGCGAGAAAACTCGCGCTAATCACCTGCGAGCGAAGGTAGGTGTAGCGCAAGAGGCTCCGCCCCTTACGATAGAATCGTCCCATGTGCGGGCATTGCCGGTAAGGGCTTATCCGTCCGGGGTAATATGAACAACTGGCCCGAAATATAAACCTACCGAGCAAACAATCGATAGCTCGAAAACTGACCTTACCGACGTACCAGAAGAAGAGTCGATTAATTAATTTAATTTGATTTAATTGCCTGTTCAATGTCGTTAGCCAAGCTTACGCAAATAACACGTGAACACGGCAACACCATTAAAATGTGAACATCGATAAAAATACCTGAACGAAACAACAGAACCGGAATAAAAACGACAAAAACCCGAATGAAGCGATAAAACGATGCAACGATAAAACATCCTCAGCGAGAATAAAAAAAAAAAAAAAAAACAAGAAATTAACAACGATTCACGGCAAGGGTTTTTATCTATTTTATTTACCAAACTTGTAACTCGAGAACATTAACCGATATAAAGTGCCCGGGCCCCTGCGCTCCGCGAAAACCCGACTAGGCACGGAAGTGATGGGCGACGCGATAAGCAACACAGGGAGTAGCATACCCCTCCACCGTGCTTTCGCGAGTCCCGCCGTTACGTAAGCTGCCACCTCTCCGTGGAAAGTTGCGTAACGACGGATCAGGGCCCTAGAACCACCTTGGCAACAGTGAGACGAGACGATCAACGATACTATTCCCGAAAAGCCCACGTCACCCGTGCTTTAACATAGGGACTGGCCAGCCTGATATCGTACGACTTTTCCACCTCCACGTTATCCGTTATACAACGCGGAGGAAGCTATAAAAGCCACCGACCAGGCCGGCACGCATTCTTAAGTCAAATCTCGAACGTATTTGCTACTCGTAGCTTTACTTTTCGCACAGCATACCGACATGCTGTTATAGGTAAGAACAATAGTATTTGGTGAAACCTCGGCTAGACCGACAGACTTGTGGTAGTCCACCAGGAGGCTGAGGCTAGCAGTTGCAACTGTGAGCGCCAATTCTCGGACTATAGCGATCGGAGGATTGGTTAACTTCTACGGCTAAGGAGCCTATCGTTTGGCAACACGCTATTACATTAATTAGTTAATGTAATCCTTCTCTGTCTTCACGGACGAATTAGCTTGGATGTTCTATCCTGCGAATTCCAAGTCAAGCGAGAGAAGAGTGCGCTGTACCGCCCGACATGTTTCTCGGCCGTCCCCTTAGCTCACAGAAAAGAATATAGGGAGAGAAGCAGAATTATTCGTCACGAATATCTCGACGCGCAATACTTGAATTAATCCGCGACTTAATATCGTAACGCGTATAAAAGTCCAGGGCAGCTCAGGGTTAGACTTTACTAAATTCACGTAACCGCGAATTAGCTGTCCTGTGATGAAATTAATGTGTCGAGGCGTGGAGCAGTAATCCACGTCGTTTTCGCACATTACTGAGGACAGTACAGGGCATTCACCGTCTGCGCTCCTTTTGTACCAGAACAGTAAGTAGGGACCACGTAAAGGCGTTTTGATCTTAGTCGAAAGAAAAAAATGGCAAAAAAAAGTTTATTTTTGCTTCAATAAAAAAAAAAAAAAATTGAGTGTTAAGCTCCACGCGACGACATCGAGCTTAGTCGCGTGAATCTTTATTAGTAGAGTCACATTTCTTTTTTACTGGTCCTTCTGACCACTTAACGGAGGTACATTTTTGATTGAAGAGAGACAAGGGAAAGCCCTGTCGTTCTCGGATCGAGCCGCGTGCTCGTTTAGACACTAACGATAATCGACAAATCAACCTCCGTACGAGGAAAATCAAAAAGAACCCGTTTCCTTGGCCGATGATGAGGGGTTAAGACACTCGGGTCGCGCGAAAGGCGTGAGTGAGAAAAGAATATCCGACTGAGGCCATCCCGAATAAACCCCTTAGGGTTCCTTTATCCCGCTTTCTCCGCTACCTCGAGTCCAGCACACGAACCGAGACTCCCTCGACGAGACGGACGAGACCGTTTCCACAAACGCGAAATTTTCGGAGCGGGTTTAAAACCCGACAGCCGCGAGCTAGGATAAAACGAAGAAAATCAGAAACCTCGCGGGGAGAAAATTTTGAAGCGTTTCAGTACAAAAAAAAATCCTCACTCCCACGCACATAATATACCCAACCCCTGCGCCGTGAGCAAGCGTGTCGGTTCTGCCGGTGCGGCTGTGTCGGTGGATTCTCAGCGTCTGCGGCGTCGCCGGCGCACTACGACGTCGGAACGTCAGGGCATTCGTTCGCGTTCAGAAAGGCCGGCACTCGCGCGGCGCTCTTCGGCCCGACAACATCGGCGGATCGAATATACACCTGCTTCTAACGCGGCGGTAACCGAGGACCACGAGGTCGTCCGAGAAACACACGCATAGCGTTGCGTCGAATTTAACAGTAAAACATCCGAGACAAGGAGTATAACAAATAAAAATTTTAAGACTGGATCTTCGAGCTTGATGATAAAAAAAAAACAATACGTTCGTCGTTGATAAACGAGGCACGGAGGTTTTAATTCCGTTGTCCGCTCCGTTAAAATTCGAGCGTCTCGTTACCCCGACAATCGTCACAGTTGGTCGGACGAGACGCAACTCAGAGGGCTGCGTTTCCACACTTGGCGATTTTATCGATGCCATATAGGAAGATTAACAGTGAGAGAAAATCCGCCCCCGCAGCCTCGAGATTATCGTTTAATTCAATCGATGGCCTCTCCGAAGCGGGAGGACGGAGAGTCTCTGGACGGTGTTGACCCAGAGTGATTTTCACCTTTAGCCTTCCATCGTCGCAACGGATATAAAACGTGCTAAAAAAATAAAAAAAATTAAAAAAAGCAAAAAGTGCAACGCGCACGTAGAGAAACGAGATCGCGAATAACTCTCTCGGCGAGTACACGAGGACGAAGGTTCACTAACGCGGCGAGAACTCGATTTCCCACTCCCGCGTGTCACCCGCGTTATCGACTTACCCGGTCACGCTTACCCGACGTCCGAGCAAAGGTACCGCGTGCGCGCATATAACACGCGAGGAGTGCGACCGCGAACTATACCTTGATAAAGTGTGAAACGCGGTTGAGGTGCATCGCTAGATCGATTCGAAACGAGAGAAGAAGACTTGAGGCTGCCGAAAAAAGGGGGATCGAAAAACGAACACCTCGATGCTATTCGAGTGGTCAATCGAGAGACTTCTCCACGTGTGAGATGACTGACGGACCTTCGTGACGAATGAGTTAACGAGTTACGGAGTGACCGAAGTGGTTCGTTGTGAATTATCGTGAGTTCGATATTTTTTTTATTTAATTTGTTTTTCCAGTGGCTCGTCACTCGACTCCGTTTGTTTCTCATTGAAAAAAAATCGACGATAAAACTACTCGTCGTTGAGATTCACGCCGGAGGACTATGGCCTTGTGCCAATTCTTCATGTTTGTAAGTTATGAATAAAAATACATACAAAAAAATATAACAATCGCTTAGAGTACATAGTTTACGTTTGTAATTATGTAAAAGGGAGCAGCGCTGAAACAATATTTGCAAAGCTTCAAATACGGTTGTGAAAATGCACGGCGATTGTTGAGGAGTCCGTGAACCGGCACCCCCCGCCAATCGCTCCCTCTAGTTTAATTAAAAAAGAGTTTGTAATGAACTTTTTTTAATCCTCCGCGCTCCCGGTCGCTCGAGCACGCGGACCGTGGCGAGGCTCGGAAACTCCGCGCTCCGTTCTCCTCACACTCATTTGGGCGATTTTTCTTTCTTTTTTTTTTTTCTCTCGGCAAATTGTGTGGAACAACTCGCTCGAGCTTTTTTTCGCACAGTTATAATAGTGGAAGAGGCGCAGAAGTGTACTTGAAGTCGCAAATGCACTACGTTTACTGTGAGGTCTGCCCGCCGTGGTTAAAAAGTAGATCAAGCTCTTTTTTTTATTACGCTCTCCCCTCGAAGCCTCTCTGCCCATGCAGGTAAAATTAAAAATCAAATTGCCGGGGGAAAAAAAGGAAGAAAGGGTCAACGATGAAGCAGTTTTGCCTGAAATTTTCGCTGTTCATTTGCGAGGCTTTTATATTCCCTCTCCGCTCTCGCCCCTCTTTCACTGTGCGGTTTTCATTAATGTATTCACAAAATGCAAAAGCCGAATCGAGTGCGGCTCTATGGCGTTTAATCTCGCGGTTCTAAAGATCGGTCGTCGAATAATCTATTAACCGGTATATCAACAATGGTTCGTTCATTAAATTAATCTCTTTGTTTTGTTTTTCACATTGCCGTTTGCTCCGTGCGATTTGCCGTTTAATTCGGCTGCATTTTCTGTTCACGCGGTGGGGCTTTACGGATATAAAGATTTAAGGTCGAACGCTCCCTTTGGCACTGATCGGACCTCCTCTCTCACAGATCTGTTCGACCACTGTTGAATAGAAGCAATCAGATTTTTTTTTTTTTTTTTTGTGGTACATGACTGACTCACACGTGCGGCGATAGCCGATCGGTTCTGCTTGTCTTTAACATAAAACGAGCGTGCTCCAAAAGCTCTACTATTGCGCCCCTGCGCATTCGGTTATACTCGGTCGGGGATGCGTGAAACTACCATTTCCAGCGAGACACCGGCACAGAACCGGGTACACAGGAACGCGCTGTACGCTCCTCGCGTCAGCGTTTTCATTAAATAGCACAGAGCTATTTAATTGCAGCGCCAGGGGAGTGTGATAAATTTTTAACAATTTGGTCGGAATCGAGTGGGTAACACATGCCGGGGACACTACGCTCATTTTTTTTTTTTTTTTTTTTTTTTTTTCACTTTTTTCCCCGTAAACACTCGACCATTCGTCTGCCGATAAAACGCCACGGAAATTTGATCGCTGATCACTTCCTTCCTTTTTTTTCGTTCACTCTCGTTTGTGAAATTGCAGTTTGCGCTTTCGTATTGACCGAACGAAATTCAATTTTACGCGGATGCAGCTTTTCGGGTCAAGCCGGTGATCGGAGGCGAAGGGATTGGAAATGTCGCGGGGCGATGGAGACGATACAAGGACTGAGCGAGGACTCGTTTCATTACCGATAATTTCGGGTCGGGCTGGTGATCGGAGGTAAAGGGATTGGAGATGTCGCAGGACAATAGAAACAAACACGAGGCTGAGGGAGGACGCGTTTCATTATCGATAATTGCGACTCTTCCCCTCGCACCTTTGGCATCCGGCAATTCTTCGGTCGCCTCGGCGTTACGAAATTTCGCTTCACCTTACGTGTTGACGAGTCGTGATTGAATCATACCGGGCGCAAAGTGGGAGGTGTCAGGACCGGGTTGAGTCGGTGCAGACAGCGAATCGAATTAAAATCGGTCAACCGTGACGTTCGGGCTCTCCGCCTCGTCACTCGACGGTACGAAATTGCATCGACGTACGGCATAAGAGGCATCCGGTGACATTTAGTGCAGGAGCGGAACACGCATCGGGTATCCGCATCATGGATCCTCGAGGACAACTTGCCTCGAGGGTTCGGTGCGGGTGATGCTGATTATTCCGCCCAACTATATTGGCACACCGTAATCGAGATTACGGCGCTCGATCTAAACATTCGAAAGCAATTTCATACCTGCCGCTCTGCCTACTTCGTACTCAAGTTTCGGCCCAAACTCTCGCTGCCACTCACGCCCAACAACTTCCTGTCTCTTAAATGACCCGCGGCCTTCCGTTACGTAACGCGGATCATTGTCCCCCATCTCGCGCGAAGGAGATGCAAAAAACGCCTCGAGCTGGTATACAGTCGCGGATATTCGAGCGCTTTGCATTAGTGGCATTTCGTAAAGAAAAAAGTTGAAAATTTTTATTTTCAAATCAGTTCCTCATAAAAGTCGAAAATTGACATTTCCATACCGTTTGCTTACAGTTGAAAATTAAAATATTCGTATCGCTTCCGTATAGAAGTTGAAAATTTACATTTTCATATCGATTTCTCATAATGTTCCTTTATTCGCAAAGCTTCTTCTGTCAGAAACCTTTTTATGTATTTTTTGCTTCCTCGTAGAGGAGGCTTCGGGAATAAAGGAACATTATGAGATAGCGGTATGAAAATTTCAATTTCAAACTTTCATAAGGAGGCGATATGAACAGTTTTGTTTTCAACATTTTTCAATCTCGACGTCGTATTTGACTTTTATGCAAAACGGCTGACCGATTAATGTTCAGCGCAAAAAAAAGATACCAAAAACAAAAAAAACTGAATTTTTTAAATGACATAGAAAAACATTGACTGTTAACCACACCTGATGCGTACGAAATTTCAGCTCGATCGGTCGAGGCATTTTCGAGTTATAGCGGTTTGAATATTTTTGGGCCTAAGTAATACACACACACACACACACACACACACACACACACACACACATATCCGGATATTTTTTCTATATGTAATTTTTCGATGTTTTCGAACATTCTGAACACGCTTTCATTAAAATCTCGAAGTTCTTCGATTTTTTTTTGCCAAAACAAAGCTTCTTCTACGAAAAAGCAAAAAGTAGGGTAAAAGGGGTGAATACCGCAGAACCAATACATCTATCATTGATGTCAGGATGGGCCATATTTGAAACTTTCACCGTATCTCAAACAGCGCCAACATGTCGATTTACATTCGGTGATCGGCTTAACTTAATCCGATCCATAAAAGTCGATTACGTAGTCCTTGAGTGTGGTCGACGTGTGCGACATTGTAATGGACATCCCGCGATTGCGGAGATAATGCGTAACGAGTGCGAAGATCTCAAATTCACAGTTTACTCGGGCAAATTATTCGATCCGATTGAATGGCCAACTGGTGCCCCTGTAACCCCGAGGAGCGCGAACACGAAGGTTTGCACACTTCGTGCAGCTGGCGTCTCTCAACATTTTACTCCAGCTTCCTCGTGACCTGGCGCCCTCCTCCCGCCGCCTCACATCCCGTCGTCGATTCCCCCGGGGCGTATTTCTTCGTTCTCCGTCGCATTATACGCCAGTAGAGCGTAGCCGGAGTTTAAAAAAGGGTTGAGATAGCAGCTATAAGGCACAGCGGATCAGAACGAGAACGAGAGAGGAAGAGAAATGAAAAAAAGTCGCTTCTTCGATTCAGCTCACGCCCTCGCTCGAGCTCGATAAGTCTTCGGTAACGGTTCGCGGAGCGTGTCTTCGAGACGTCGTTGTGACGGGACGGGTGAGCGTTTCTCTTACCCTCTTACACCCTGCTCGGGGACGTTTTCTGAAGAACAAAGTTATGGAAGTGACGGTGGGGGGGGGGGGGGGGGGGGGGGGGAGGAACAGCCCGTCGCGCGGGAGTATACACAGCCGTCGAGCCAAAAGCGGCAAAAATACTTGGGGGTACCGGTCCAAACTTTCCTTCGATCGAGGCACATCGGACCTAACTATCAAGATTACTTGGGGGCTGCTGCGGCACTCCCGAGGATTTTTCTTTCGAGTTGGAGAAAGGCAACCCCCACTTTGGCCGTGGAACGGGGTGGCTTTGTCTTGTTTTCGTAACTCACCATGGACAAAAAGTAAAACCCAAAGGAACGAAGTACGGAGAAACAAATAATTCTTATCGAACTGTATGTAAAAAAAAAACAAAAAAAAATCGGAACCCAAAATGTATAGAAACGATCGAAAGCACACTAAGAGAAGGATCTAGTGAAAATTACCGATCATCTAAGAAAAATTACCATAGCACATAGTAGTAGCGCGCCAGGGCACCACCTATGGCAGAAAGTCTCAGATTATCCAAGAATGTTTACCATAATATCTAAGAAAAATTCTTATAAATCCGGTACTTCCTACCATACGTGGCGCCCCAGCGCCCTATTACTATGTGCTATGGTAATATCTCTCAGACGATATAGTAATTTTTACTAGATCCTTCTCTCAGTGCATTGCTGTCAATTGTGTTCGTTCGATGACGGGTTGTCTGGCGGGAGTATTTGTCCCAAGCACGAGGTTTATGCTGGAAAGCATTCTTGAGAATCCTTAGTGGCTCAGAAGAGAAAAAAATGTTTCATCAGCAGTTACCGACCCGCAATTACGTCCGGCTGATTTTAGGTCAAAACTGATGTCGGATTCCTGTTTGGCCCGAGAAACTAGATCGAGGTATGAGGTCAAGATAACTTATTCAGATACACTTGGAGCTTGGAGCTGAAGCGCGAGAAAGCAGCGCACACAGGAAGTTTAACAGAGCAATGTGGTGACACAAGTGCCCTTCGTTCTGCTGTGAAATTTTGGGTCGTCGGCTGCAGTTTTCCCACCGTGGTGGTAGGGCTCAGTCGGAATCTCATGGTAACACCTTAAGTAACTCCACCTTGTTCCATCGGGACAAGACGGTTTATTACCGGTCCATTTTGCGGGGGGTTCGGGGCGTCCGAGTGCGCGGGGAGCAGGAACAGGAACAACCCTCCGCCCTGTGCACAACATCTTTCGAACCCCATGGTCACGAATCCGCCAGGGTGGCCCTCTTCTACCTGTCGAGAACACGCCAGGGGTTCCCGTTCATCGGTCCATTCATCCGGTGTCCAGATTCTCCCGACTCCCGGGGGGTCCGACCGGTACAATAGCGCCAATGTAAGGCGTGAGCCGATCGTTTCTAGAGTTCTGACGCTCTCAGGTATCAGCTACCAGGACACCGTAGCCCGAGGACGTTTCGTTCTGTGGGCCTGAGGTGTGCAAAGCGGTTCGCGGGTCTTCATGTTCAAAGAAGTACTCCTCGAAGACGGATAGCGGAGAGAAAGAAAAGCAAAAAAAAAAACAGACGGGAAAAGCAAGGACACCGCTATGTATACACACCGAGCAAACATCGCTAACTGCGTAGCTGTTGCAGAAGTTGCCCGAGGTCTTTTACTCGGAATCCCAAGGGACGTCGCACAGGTCTCAGGCCAATTACGAGCGTTGCGTCACTTGTTCAGCCGGAAAGCCAAGCTCTCGCTTCGAGTTTCACAACTTGAAATACCATCCTGCAATACCGATAACGGTGATAATACTGATAATGCGGTTTCTTTCACGAACCGTTTTGATCCTGTGCCAACGGCCTGTGTTAATTAGGACACGAGCCATTTCGGTTTTTTCTCACAGACAGATTTTGGCGAGTGTCGCCTACGTGACCGTTGTCCGGGGCGTCACCTACGAGAGAATCGCCAGTTGGACATCGTCGGTCCAACTCAAATGGGAATTCTCCATCGGCGGGACCTTCTCGTCGAATTCTTGCCAATGTAAGAAGTAAAAAGAACACACAAATCTAGGAGCAATTTTCTCACCTGGCTAATCGATCCTGGCACTCGGTTCTCACGCTACTGTCCCTTTTTTGTGGCTACACCTTTGTTCAGCCTCGTCTGAATCATGACCCTCTCCGGTAATCACTCGCGACGATAATCGAATCGCTCGTTTATTTCGTCGCGCAATTAAACTAATAACACGTATTACCAGTAGTTTCGCAGTATATATATGAATCTCTATTTATTTATTTCGTGTAGAAGTATTATACAACTTTATAAGGAAACGTTTCATTACTCTGAAGCTTGCTCTTTGAAGAAGGAAAATATATGAATGGTGGCACAAATTCCGCGACGCTGCCACCAGTGGAGTTTGTCTAAAAGCATGAAAGCCTTGGGTGTGCTCATCACAGGAGGAGCTTCAGGCTTTCCACGCTCGAGATTGCCCGTCGAAGCGTAACATTTTAGCGAGCAATTTGCCCAGGAAATTAACGTAGCTGCGTGGTGCACTATGATAGTCGATTTTCCGAGGAGAGATCGAGGTTGCCCGGGCATGTTGGTGGGTGGCGGGGAATCCAATGCTCGCAGCAAGAAAGACCGGAAAGAGGATCACGGGCTACGTGGTTAATTCATGGCAATGTTCAACCACGACTGGTTAACTTCAAAGGGTTATTTTCGTTTTACAGTGAAACTAATCCCTGCTCTGGGAATGCCAGTGAGGCTATTCTTTGCGATTCTCCAGTCGAGATATAGTCAAGGACCATTCGTTTTTATGTCTTCGACGGAGCTTGACTTTCCCCGCTCGGATGCGGTTTTGTCCATCGGTCGGCGTTATACCTTCAAACGTGAAAAGATGAGCACTCGCTCGGCGAATTTTCAGGTACACAGGACACACAAGTCGAGGACGTCGTTGTTTTTCAACGAGCTTTAGGAAAAAGTTTCGCCTTCTTATTCTTCTTGCCGTCTGCAGGTTGCGCTGTTTGCACCGAAAATAGCGAGAATTCGTGACCCGAACGATGAGAACAAGCTGTATTAATATTAATCTAGATAGGGTGAAAGAATCGGTACTGTGAGGACAAGAGTATAGAACTGTTAAAACTTTGGTCCTGTCTGGGACACGGCAGTCACGCACAGATTCCCTCCGTCCTGGCTTCACGAAAATAAGCCGTTGAGCTGATGAGCGTATAGAAATGTTACGAGGGCGGTTTCTTGAGAGATGGAACGAGATAGTCGGAAGCGAAGAGTGAGTACCGTAGCGCGAGAGGCCCTAAAAGGATTACACTCGGCGTCGAGGATTGTCAAGAACCCGGGGCATTAAGGATGAAGAAGCAGGTCAGTTATCTGGATAATGGGGAACTTTGAGAGTTTCTCTCAATGGAGTCTCAAGGATTTTCTCACTCCCTGCGCGCAATCTAATTCCAGTGTTTTAGGCAGCGTCGTGTAGCACACCCAAGGGTAAATTTCAATATCTCAGCTGTAAAGTGAAACTTCGATAAACAATTTTTAATAGATTCATACTTTGGAATGTGGACCAGCAAATATGAGTGTTTCAAGCTACACAATTGTTGGTAACTAACTGTTTTATAATTCGCGTAATCCTGGGTTGTTTACTGGTCCTACGGTTGCTACAGTTTTATACCTAGGGCTCTGCGCTATGTATAAATTATTATATGTATACATTTTTCGCGAGTCCGTTTTGAGCTCCAGGCTCTGATTCTCGACACGTTTTAGTTCTTTTTCCTGTTTTCTGTTTCCTTGATATTTTCAATTTTTGTTTCTACTATCCGCTCTGCGTTGATTCCGATTCTACATTGTAACGGTTCTGCGCTAGTTATTGGGTGCAATCACACTTATACATTGTACTTCTTGTAAGACATGTTCGTCCCGTGAACTTCATAAATAAGTAAACAAATTAACAATTAAAAAAAAGTCGATCCGGCTAGTATTACCCGGCATAATCGGTTAACATCGGCCACCCGTTAAAAAAATCTAACTACAATAACCAATAGCCTATCGAACCCATGCAAAGAGTTAATCTAAATATTACTCAGTTCTCATTTGTTTCACCCACTCACCTCTATCCCGCCTGCCACCATAAAATGATCACGTTCAATCACTGGAAAACGAAGCTCGGTTCACATTTTCTATCCGGATAATGATACGGTACGAAAAAAAAATGTTTGAAAAATTCTCGTGCCAATGGTTGGCGGGTGCTTTTTCGGAGCGGCAAAGCTTCCAGCGGTGTCCTCGTAAAGTCGAGTGGAAGTCGAGAGAGAGTCAGCGAACGGGGTCCACAGAGGACTGTGCCAGCAAGTTGGACAGTGGATATACGGGTGACTCTGGTGGATATAATGGGTCTGCGATGTCTAGCGCCCCTTTCATCATCCGGCTATACGGTAATGGACCGATAGGTAGCTGAACCGAGAGTCCAGTGTGTCCAGAGAGTGGTGAACGTGTGCGCGGCTGACGGCTTCTAACTGCTGTCCACTCTATTCTCGCTGCGCCGCTCATTCCTTTTTTCTTCTTTTTTTTAACTCTAGTAGCTCGTTCGCACTCCTTCACCGATGGTTCCCCGCGTATCATCGTTCTCCTCTTCGTTGCCATTTCTCTAAACTCTACAGAGTCTCGCGCTCCGATCCGCGGCCAACTCCGTACATCGATGGAACTTCCGGTGTGATCGATCTCGGCCGTTCCCAGTGGCATTATTCGCGATCGATATATCCGGAAATAGTCGTTCAAGAACATCGAGATATCGACCTGTACTACACGCTTTGTATGCAGTCGAATCATTTGCCGAGAAACAACCCAAGCCGGAAGAATGATATCGTTTACCGGGAGTTTTTTTTTTCTCACCGCGATAGAATAGACAAGGCTCCCGATATCTCGAGTTTACTCTATCGAGGACAGAAACGCTTCTTATCTGTTGACACGCATGTCGCGACCGCTCGATTATATTTTTCTTCCCTCCTCTCGGCTTTCCGATAGCAGGGTAATATAATATGTATTGATAGCAAGGTGAGCCGCATAGGAAACCGTACACACTCGACGGTACGTCCCGTGTCTGTCGACCCTTCAAACTCTTCGTCGGGACAGCCCGTACGCGTCCATATCCGTTACTTTACATTCTTACCGATGCCGCCGGTACATGCGCGGCAGCTATAAAAACTTCTGATATATCGAGAAACGTTGATACTCTATCGTAAACGCGATTGTACCTTGTACGATGGAATATACGTTTCGAGGCTCAGTCTAGACTTGTCGTTGTTCCGTATTCTCGGGGAAGGTCTGTTATCCCCGGTCCGTTACACTGTCTTTGTCTTTGTCTTTGTCTTTGTCGATCTTTGTCGAGTTGATCTTTGTCGAGTTGATCTTTGTCGAGTTGATCTTTGTCGAGTTGATCTTTGTCGAGTTGATCTTTGTCGAGTTGATCTTTGTCGAGTTGATCTTTGTCGAGTTGATCTTTGTCGAGTTGATCTTTGTCGAGTTGATCTTTGTCGAGTTGATCTTTGTCGAGTTGATCTTTGTCGAGTTGATCTTTGTCGAGTTGATCTTTGTCGAGTTGATCTTTGTCGAGTTGATCTTTGTCGAGTTGATCTTTGTCGAGTTGATCTTTGTCGAGTTGATCTTTGTCGAGTTGATCTTTGTCGAGTTGATCTTTGTCGAGTTGATCTTTGTCGAGTTGATCTTTGTCGAGTTGATCTTTGTCGAGTTGATCTTTGTCGAGTTGATCTTTGTCGAGTTGATCTTTGTCGAGTTGATCTTTGTCGAGTTGATCTTTGTCGAGTTGATCTTTGTCGAGTTGATCTTTGTCGAGTTGATCTTTGTCGAGTTGATCTTTGTCGAGTTGATCTTTGTCGAGTTGATCTTTGTCGAGTTGATCTTTGTCGAGTTGATCTTTGTCGAGTTGATCTTTGTCGAGTTGATCTTTGTCAAGTTGATCTTTGTCAAGTTGATCTTTGTCAAGTTGATCTTTGTCAAGTTGATCTTTGTCAAGTTGATCTTTATCAAGTTGATCTTTGTCAAGTTGATCTTTGTCAAGATGATCTTTGTCGGCGAATTATTAGATCGCGAATCTGGATGTTAAATTTCAACAGACGTGCAGGATATGACATGTGGATCGCAACCGGTTATAAATATTTCGCTTGATCACCGTGACCGCGCGGCTATCACCGTCCCTCGTGGAATTGTTCCCGAGGCCGGGGACGTGCTAGCGGACGAAATCGGACGATGATAAAAACAAATTAAATAAATGAATCCCGAGAAATAGCTGGAACGAAAGGGGAAGGAAAGGGCCAAAGGAGAAGAGAACGGTGGCGAAACTGTGCCGGAGCTTTCGGGACGATATTCCTGGCTACCCGGTTTCGTCGGCTATTAGAGTATCTCCCGGGACGGAATGAGCCAGCCGATCCTCTACACCTATCTGCTGGAACGGCGAGAGATACAAGAGTTGTATAATGGTCGGTATTCCGGACGGAGTCCAATCGTTCCGGCTTATCCCGGACATTGTAACGTTTAGTCGATAAAAATGCATCGCGCTTGAGACACGATTCGAGATGCGAGGCTCGTGCGACTCACTAAAAATAACGTGTATTACGGACATTTTTTTAAAACATGCAATAAACGTTAAGAGTTTACACACTGTCATGCGCAACCTATATTTACTCTCGGAGATCGATTGTAATTTTTTATACGGTGGTTCCGGCGAATTGCAAACGGAGAGAAGGATCTGGCAACTCTTATCACAATGCGTGTGGTATACTCGGAATATAGCGCCATTCTGACTTTTTTTTTCCATACGTGCCGATTTCGTTACTGTGCCTCGTTCTTCTATGAGTCTTGGCTTTTATGCGTCTTTTATGCGTTATGTCTTGAAATTATCAACAATTCTCGAAACATTTTGGAAATATCCAAGAATCGTTCATATAGAAATTATAGTTTAGTTTCCTATACTTGGCGTTTGGACTAAAGAATCCTCGGGTCAAGTAACTTTCGATTCTGGCGTCGATACACTGTTTAAAAAATACGGTTCAATCAACTAAAATTCGGGTAGGGCCGTTCAACTAAATATTTTGTTGGTACAGCTAAAAAATTGGTTAGTTCAACAATTCGTTGGGTGGTTTCACCAAAATATTTTTGAGTCATTAAAATATTTTGCTCGTCCAACTAAATATTTATTTGAGCGTCTCTGCCCGAATCTTAGTTGATTCAACTGTACTTTTTTATCAGTGTACGAAACATCGTTTTCGTGCAGTTACTGCAGGAATCAAGATACGCAAGAAAGCATTTAAGTACACATTCTTAACGATATTTTAATTATAAATCATATCCGTCACATCATATCGTGCAACGAACTACCGCTGTGCAGGCAGACGAACACGCACAGTTTGTCACGATACTCGACCAATTTATATTGACAACAAGAAAAATGAACGAATGTAATTTTGTAACTCATACTTAGGCGTACAAGATCTTGAAAACTTTACATTCGATTGTTTGTTTGCCGACAATCTCGAATCGATTAACAATTTCGGACAGAATGTCGGTTATACTTGATACACTCTGTTTTCGTAGCCGTTATAGCGGTTATAAGCTGAACGGCCCAGTAACCGACTGAAAGTCGGGAATTTTATATCATTTTGTCCCGATGATTATTCAAACACATGATGCACAATATAAAGAATGTACAAAAAATGTGAGTATGCCCGACATACGTAGAATTTTTTATCGTAGATAATATGATTTTTTATCGTAGATAATATGATTTCTTATCGTAGATAATATGATTTTTTATCGTAGATAATATGATTTCTTATCGTAGATAATATGATTTCTTATCGTAGATAATATGATTTCTTATCGTAGATAATATGATAATATGAAAACGGACAGTAATTGGGCCACTGTGAATAATTGGGCCGCTTACATTAGCTGATTCTTCCGACTATGACGATACTTCCCATACTATATTGTTGACGCGAATAAATCTTTTCATCCCTCGGTGAGGAAATGGACACTTTTCCGCCCGCTTCGCTTGCGTAAAACTGCCATTTTCGCACCTTGTGATGAAAAATTTCGTACATCCCTCGTATCAAAAAATTGTCTCCGTTTAAAATAAGCATTTCGGTCCACGAATTAGTTGGATCGACGGTTCTAGATTTTAATCATCTCTGTACGATCCGGTAACGTAAAAATGTCATTACCACCTATCCGTTATTATCCTCGAAAAATGATCCAATACTCGCCACATAATAGCGTTACGCGCTATCTATAACAGCATCGCGGTATATACGGGGAACCGGCGCAAGATCTCCGTCGACCCGTTAAATTGCTTTTAATTAAACTCGCCGAACGAAATACACACTCGGCTCTTCGTTATTTCCGGTTCAAAGGGAAAATCGAAAGCTCAGAATGACGTCTACGAGCCGAGAGATTTTCGTCTCCTCACTGAATTCATCGACGATCGAACTTTAACCCGGAACATTCGTTCTACTTCTTTTTCCCATTTTTTTTTTTTAGTATCTACACGAACAACTCTGGTAATACCGGAGTCGCCATCACCGCTGTTTTCGTATACCGAATAAAAGGGACCCAAGAGCGGACGTCCATTAATTGCACGTTGCTAGTCGAGTGCTCGAGACTCCCCGAAAATTTATACACGAGCGGGGTTGTGGCCTCCGGCAGAGGAAAACAAAAAATTAAATGAAGAAGGATCGTTTGCGTCCGACGAAAAAATCTCTGCTTATTAAACCACTCGAGCTCTATTCTTTTTTGTTTTTTTCTCTTCTTTTTGCGACTCTGAATGGGACGCCGAGGTTTGTCTGCGTATACATAAAAAAAATAAGGGGTTAAAGTTGATGTAAAATCAGAGGACAGTGACCTGTCGCATGAATCACCAGATTCGTTTCACAACGCGTAGGCGACTTCTCTCCGGGTTACCGTGCGAAAAAATAATATTATCTTTATAGTTTATTGTGTGCTAATAAAGCTACAACGTCGTCTTTATTTCTCGGAGAAAACACGGGGCGAGAGGCGTATAATGTGTCCAACGTCGAAGAGGCGGTAGCGCAAAAAATTGTTTTTTTTTTTTTTTTTTTAACTATCTCTCAAGACTACATTTCACTTTCGAGTCACCTCAAGCGCGCGATAGAGATATACGACGAAAGCTGCGGTACAGTTAACCCGCTGGAAGTGCACGCTCCCGTATTGTTCCATCGTCCTACGCGCACTAGTGCAAATATAGTGTGACGAGTATAAATAGAATTATCGTCACGCACCTGCGTGAAAAGGCGAACGCTCAGCAGCTCCCCGCCGTCCTTTCCTCTCCGTATTCTGTTTGAGGCCGCCAAGGAAGCTCATAAAACCCGAGGCATGTTCCCTGTACCAGCACAAACCGCCTGTCCGCCCGCCAGAGCCCCAACCGCACGAAACTTATTGGCAAAGTTATTCTGAGTAGCATCCATGCACCACAGACGAAACGGCCGAAGGTTTCCTCGGGTTCGTCGGTCGATGGGATCACCGTACTCGGTCGACCAGAAGCAAATACCGGTCCATGTATTCGTCTATGTACGTACCCTCGAGATCTACATATTTCTTCGGGTATATTCGCTTCGACCCGTGCACGCACGCGCCCCATCGGAACTTTGCCCTCTCATTATATTTTTTCGCGGACGCATAAAAAAAAAAGTATAACAAAAAATAAATTTCGGACGACGTCACACCAGGATGTTGTAAAAGCTGCTACGCTCGTATATCGACAGTATATCGGTATATCGAAATAGCAAAGGGAAAAAAATCCTCACCGGAGGTGGAAGTTGCGGGGATGTAAACCCTTGTTGCTTCACCCTCTCCTCACTCATCCATACATTTTCTTCGGTAAAACTTGAAACATCACGCGCTCCCGCGGAAGTGTGTCCCCGTGTCCCTGGGAGCCTGAAATATATCTTTCGCAATTCGGCAAAGTATCCGAGCGTTATTTTATGCTGTTTCCAGAACTCCCCTCAAAATCGAATTTTCCCATCGAACGTCGCCGATAGATTCTTTTTATCCTGGCAACGATCACTTGCCTCGCATGCAATGCACTCTGCGATAATATGTTGGAATATTGCCTGCAGGGAGAAAGAGAAAGAGACCGAGGCACGCTGGGAAAGGAAATGATGGCGTGCGGCGCGGGGTGACCTCGTTTTTGGAAACTTGGCGAAAGCTCGCGCATGAATTTCCTCAGGGTACGCTCAACGTTGCCTCAGGACACATACACTATCCGGTATATGTTGGATATATCCTTTTCGGAGCATTAGGAGAGCTTCTGCGAAGTGTTTCGAACTTACCACTGTACTACCTACTCTCCTCGATAACTGCGGTCGATAAAACACTTATTCGTCTGTTTTATTTTCTGCCCGCTTGTCGCGTCGAATGGCCACAAGGTGCTTCAATGTACCAGGGACACCGATGCACAGCTTTAATTTCATTTTCTCATGGCATACACATAGATACACAGAGAAATACATTTTCCTGCTGTTTTTCAGTGTGGCCATTAAATCTAATGAAACAAATTTCCTGAGATTTCCCTAATGTCCCTGATTTCCGTTAAATTTCCCTGAAATTTCTCATATATTTCCCTGACGTTTCCCTGACATTTCCCTGACATTTCTCTGACATGTCTCTGATATTTCTCTAATGCATGTCGTTTCGCTTATAAGAAGGGCCTTCGTACCTTGACGAGGGCCTTTCCTACGAGAAATCACGAGTCCTGCCCTCTTTTGGACGTTCCTCCAAGCGTCGAGTAGCCACGAGTTCGTAGTTTCGCTCGTAATCTTTTTCGGTAACAACAGAAGTGTCGGAACGACCAGGAAGTAGTTGTCGTAAGACGAGTACAACATTTTTCAAGGTACGACGGTGGAGCTTGTAGAGCCACAAAGCATGGGTTGAAATCTGAAGCTTTAACGGCGAGTAGAATCTGTCACTCCGTCGCTTTCACTGTCTCTCAGATTCCTCTCTCTCCCTCCATCCCTCCCTTGCAACTTTCATTCCATATCTCTCGCTCTGCGGTGCACAGTAAAGTGCAGAGTCGGAAGGTACACGCTCGTGGGTTTCGCGAGATTTTCCCGGTCAGCTTACAGCACCGCAGCACTACTCCTCCGTCGGGGGCTTCGGGGATGCAAATTCAGCTTCATTGATTGGCGTCGTCATAGAAACTCTGAGTGGATTTACACGCGAACTGGCCCTTCGTCTCGGTTGAGGCCGAGGCCGCGAGATACTTTGACGGTTCTCAATCGTTCGTCTTTTACCTCCCCGACCACTATTCTCTCGTTATAACTGTCCTCAATCGCCATCTTGCTTCTGCGATTTAGTAACGAGGTTAAAAAAAAACTCCGAAAAGCCCTGTCGCCATTTCCATAATCACCTCAGTCGAAGGGAGAAGGAAAGGGATGGAGTGGGGTGGGGCAGATTTAGCGAGTAACGACTAATTGTCTCGTGCGAAATTCAACGGAGCTGCTGATAACTCACTGAGTTGTTTTTTTTTTTCCTTCAAGTACTCTTTCGTTCGTTCTCCGAATCCCCTCAAAATTACGCAAGAGTATCTCACTTACTCGGCTGCATTGCATTTATCGCCAGATGAGCTGTCGCGTAGTATAATAGCTGCTAGAGGCGGGTAAGAAGAAAGGAGTTATGTTTTCAGAGCATAGGAACCTAACAGGACCTAATAGTGTAACGACCGGGCGGGGAATTCGGAGGGTTGGTTGTGGTCGATGACGTGATGGCTGGTCGAAATTCAAACCCGGATTAGTCGGTTACTAAGTCAAAGCGCTAACCACTAAGCTACCATCACCTATATTTTTCCATCATTGGAGTTGTCTACATAATGTAATGCTGGACCGTCACAATAGGAGCCTAATAGTAATAAGGAGCATAGGTGCCTAATAGGAAGCATTCGGCAACATTTGCGGTGCAGTCTATACGTTCGATCAGCAAATAGGTTAAGTATTACAATATTGCACACGTGAGATTAGTTTTTACAAGGCTCACCGAATCCCTCAGTTATTTGTTTTCAAGTGTTGGTACTATGTCGTACACGTGAGAGATCTTGGCACGATGCTTGTAGAAAGCGGAAGAGATTATACGGCGAGTATATGAGCCGCGCTATCCACTGCGCTACCACCACCCATTATTTATCCATCATTCGAGTTGTCTACACATATGTAATGCCGGACCTTCACAATAGGAACCTAATAGAAGTAGGGAGCATACACTGAGAGAAGAATCTAGTAAATATGCCTAGGTCGCTTGAGATATATTACCATAGCACATAGAAGTAGGGAACTAGGGCGGCATCTATGGTAGGAAGTACCGGATGTATTAGCATTTTTCGTAGATATTATGGTAAAAAATCTTGGAAAATCTGAGACATTCCGCCATAATATTTACTATGTGCTATGGTAATTTTTCTTAGATGATTGGTAGTTTTTACTAGATCCTTCTCTCAGTATAAGAATGACTAATAGGACGTTACGCATTTAGCAAAATTTGCGGTGCGATTTATACAATCGATCAGTAAATATAATTAAGCATTACAATGTTATCGTACACGTCAGATTCGCCTTTACAAGGCTCACCGAATCCCTCAATTATTTTGTTGTTCAAGTGTTACTACGATGTCGTACTCGCGGGAGACTTTGGCGCGATGATGCTTGTATAAAGCGGAAGAGATTATACGGCGAGTGTGTGAGCCGCGCTCACGTACATGCAATCGCTGTGGATACAAAAAAGGCGTGTAAACAAAAACTCATGCATACTTCACTTATGCGCTTGGTGAAAAAAGTGATATACAGCCGCCGGGAATTTTATAGTGACCAAGAAAACCAAATGTGTTACCTGTCGACGACGAAGGGCGTTACGTGGCCGGCCAGTTGAACCACTGAACAATCGTGCGCGAATATGTGTATGTTTTTTCTTCTCTTTTTTTTTCGTAGCGTGAACGAGAACGAACGCGCGAAGGTAGGAGGCGAATTGAATGCAGAAAAAAAAAGCAGGAAACAACGCAACACGCTCGGGATGGCCGAGGGAAAAACGGATTGATGTGTCGTTTCTAGCATGGCTGTGATGAATTCACTGAGTTCACTTGACTGTCCGTAACAATGCGACAATGCGACAATGTTGTGACATTGGGAATAAAAATGTTTTACCGACGCGACGATTGTATTTTTTTTTAATTGTTCATTTTCTGCTTGAAAATCTCTGTGAATTTATCGTTGTAGCACGTTCGTTGAATCAGCGAAATTCTAGCGTCAGCTTTATTCCCTTCATCGATAATAATTATCGAAGGGCTTTTTGTCCTGGAAAACTTCTGCAGTCGAAGCATCTCATCTCTTCTGTGTCTGGCCTGGGTGGTGGAAAAAAAGGAGGCAAAACAGGGAAATGCCGGGGGCGGTTTGAGCGTTTTAAGCGGTGCAAGTAACTCGCTGAGAGGAAGAAATCGAAGATGATGAGGAAGAAAGTGTCAAGGGACGCGATGTCCCTACACAGTATAAAAAGTTTGTACTTTTTACAACAACTTATTCTCCACAAACGTCCACAATCTTTTGTTTGTTAATTTTCCGATCGCACCATCCGGCTTCTAGTTATAAAACAAAAGTGCAAACTAAAATTGTTAATAACACGAAAAATAAAAGGACAAGTTTGTATATTGAAGCCGGAACAAACGAGTTTGTCTTCGTATTCCGATTTTACGAAATTATTTTTTACTGGTTAGGTAACGAGAAGAGGGTCCAGAAAGGTTGCGGATACAGTTGTAAATCACATCCGGGAAGATAGGATCTGGTCATTCGTTCGCTTCTATTGACGGAAGACAATTTTTAGTTTTGCCATCACCTAAACATCAAGGAGAACCATTAGGCGTCTCTGGCAATACACTCAAAGATCTGGAAGTGAAATGATCGACCAATAGCCTCATCCCCGATGTTCCGGGCACAGGAAACGCCGGAGGTCGACGACGTTACGCGGCCGAGTGCGGAAACCGGGGCCAAACTCGATTCTCACTCCCATATTTCTACCTCGCTCCGAACCGGAAGATACATCTAGATAAATGCGGCGAAACGTGCCAGAGCGCGGCGTCCCGTTCTGCCGTTGCTGCGACCAGAACTACCCCACTTCGCCGTCCATACCCAATGCGGTAAATCTATTGACCAACGATGCTCCTCGGCAACTCGTTCGTCCAACCGCAGGACAACACTTTGCTCGGCGCTTCCTCCCCGGTCGGATCGTGGAAAACGTTTCAAGATTTACCGACACGTCACCCGCTACACCTTTCGCCACTTGGCTCCCTCGGCGCCGCCAGCCGATATACCTCGGAATTGCACCAGCGGTGTGCTGATGGGGGAAAAAAACGAAACCGGTGGAAGTCAAGCGCCTTCCGACAAATTTTGAATACGAAAATAAGAATTTTTGCATCTGTCGCGTACAGAAATGGAACAGAAAAAAAAATAGAGACCGAGAGTAGATGACATCCACGAGTCATCGCGCTGCGAACGACGAGACGTGAAATAAGACAATTTTCCGGCGGGACGAGTACGTCGATCCAACTTCGAATGCAAGTTTCGATACGTATGTTACTACGCGTGCACGTTATCCTACATCGCCGAGCCATCACGGCGAGAGATGGAAAACGTTGCATGGCAGGATCGGTGGATGAGCGAGTGACGGAGGATCGCATAAGTGCGATTCGGTCAGGTCTGGCGCAAGAATTTCTTCATTTTTTTTTTTTTTTTTTTTTTTTTTTGCTGCCCCAACGAAAGCGCGCCCAACTGGCAGAATCTGGAGCTTCATGGTCAGCGGCTGAAGAACTCCCTCCTCGTCCTCGTTTTTCTTCGTTCTCTCGTACGAAATGCAGCGAGTTTACCGCTCGGGTTTACGTACCCATGTATTTCGCTGCTTACCCGAGACTTTCCCGCAGCCACAGCCCTTGGATAATTTATACCAACCTGTACTTCCCCTTTACATCGGTGCAACTTTAGCCTTGTGATTTATCTCTTGCAATCCCGTGAGAAAAATCTAAGACGCCCTTTATCATCGGGGTATTAAATAGAGGGTAATAGGATGAAGCTGAAGCTGCTTACGAGGAACTGAAAGCAGACTCTCGAAAAATTACCAACGTCCCGCTTGACGTTAGGCTAAAGCTGCTGTCGGATTCGTGTTCAGGGCTGAGAACGGATCTGCCCATTGTCCTGGCTCCAGCTCGACAGTCAACTCGGAAATTGGCGCCAGAAGGAAAAATAATTTTTTTCGCTCTTGAGATCGATCGCTGATGCTGCTACCAGAAAAATAATTTATTTGACGGGCGATCGGCAAATAAATATTTATTTGGTTTCAATAAATATGTATTTGGTTTAAATAAATGTTTATTTGCAGGTGCAGGTCAAATAAATTATTTTTTTGGGTGCTGCTATTAAAAATGTCGTCGTTCATCGACGGTCGGTAACTCTTGTTAGGCTGACTTCCGAGAACATTTTCTCGATTTCTGTGAGGCGAATCTGATTTAAGGTGGGGTTAAAAATCAACTTACCCTCAAAATATTTTTAATACGTTGTCTCCGAGGCGGAAATAAAAGACGAATCGTTTCGGAGAAAAATGGATTGAACATTTTTACCCTGTCCCTGTCGCACTCATACGTTACGGCCTTCGAGCAACTAGCTCGAGATACGTGTCCCATCGCTAGTTCGCCATTATTTGATTTCGCATGCAAACTAGGGATTCAAAGAGGTACGAGTCAACGATATAGTCAGACGCCCGAGTTCGAAGAGTCGTCTGCATCGAACCGCAGAAAAGTTTAGTGGAGAGTGAGAAAAAACGCGAGAGAAAAAAAAGCGTAAAGGATGGGATTGCTGATGCGACGGAGATTTTGCCGTAGACCTGACGAAGCCAATGGCGGGAAGGTGGGAGGGGGAGAGAGCTCCTGAATATTCAATTTAACGAACGGCAAGAGAGCGAATCGGGCACGACGACTGGCGAGGTTGGGGCTGCTGCGGTAGGATAGAGGTACATAGACGAGGAGAAAGGGAGGGGTTGTAGCCGAGGGTAGAGTCCCGAGGTGCTGATGAAACATTTCGCGAACCTCCGGAACGCAAACATCGAAGTTGATTTTATCAGCGCGCGAAACACACGTAGATGGTGAATGCCCGCGTGCATATGCATGCTTGGAACAGAGGTCGCGCGACACCACCCTCCGAACTCTCGTGTTCATTTCTCTCTGTTCGTACGAATGGTCAGCGCCAACGAGAGCTGTTTTAGTGGTTCACGCTTTGACCTGGCTATTCAGCCACTGCAATTCAGCGAAGGCCTCATTTGAAGTCTCGGCAAATTTTATTTTACCTGGTGTTTGAAAAAAATACAAAGATAAAAAATTTGTAAAGCTTGAAAGAACGAAATTTAGCATAGAGAGTAATTCCGGATGATATAAGTAATCAAAGTGTTTTTTTCGAAAGACCATGCGATAAGATCTAAACGGCGCAATTACTTCTATGCTCAACCTTAACGTAGGAGGGATTTAAAAGGATCTTAACGTTGTTATTACTACTTGAGTGCTAATGGATCAATTAAACAGCCATAGAGACCCGGGTGATATGGCTAGTTGATAATATTTTCGAATTAACGCCACCACCGATTCGCGCATTCAATTCGTCGAACCTTCTGTAATATTCAACATTAACGTCTACACTGGGAGAAGGATTTTGGAACAACTAACAAGTTATATGGTCAATTTCGACCACGCAACAACGTACAACAGCGCCAAACCATAGTAGTATGTAAAATTATCACAGGGGCCATAGCGATTTTTACACAAACCATAATGGTAATTTTTCGAGACCGCGGGTTGGTAGAATTTTGCGTATCAGGCCAAGAATTTCGTGGTTAAAGCTACGAGTTTCGTAGATTAAAACTGAGAACTCCGTGGAGAAAGGTAAGAATTTCGGAGATTAAAACGGAGAATTTCGTGGATAAAGCTAAGAATTTCGTAAATTAAAGCTGAGAATTGCGTGATCAAATTTTTTTATGTATCTATACATAAAAAAATATTTGTTCCACATAATATGGCGGTGTAACCATTATTTTATTCATCGCAGCTCTATATGAAATTTAATATACCAGTTTATGAATAAAAACTTCCAGTGACAATACATTAAATTTGATACGATTTTTTTTTACCATGTAGCGTAGCTTACTGCGATTTCACAATAATATTTTTAAGGCTGTATACCCCGATTTCCGTTATTAAAAAAAATTAACCGTACCATCCGGAATTGTACTGTGCGAGGAAAGCGCAACGTAATTAGCGTTTAAACGAGCTCGACATCAATTGAATTCGATCGGATGTGATAAACGTGTGCCTATTATTATCCTTCAGTTATACCGATTGGTACGTACACATGTTAGTACGATCGTGTGCCACGGTAACAATGTAAACAACAAGAGAATCGTCCCTCGTTATAAATACCAACGAGGTAATGTTTTCATACGATCTGTCCATACGACGCATAATGGACCATATTTACACGCGTCGGGTGTGCGGACGTCCGCTCCGCAAGCCAGCCATTCCGACAATAGCGGCATTAATTTCAATAATCCAGCAATCAAATGCGCTTCCGATTCTCGTTCCCCGTCAAATTTTTGCACTCGGGCGTAGGCGAAAATCCCCGCTTATCGAGGGATATAATTTCCGCGGATTCGCTCGCATCTTCGTTCCTTTCGTCGCCTATCTTTCGTCACGTCCTTTCATCCCGGAGCGCATTGACGCGAGCGTTAATTTACCCGAATGCTCGATGCATTGGGTGTCGCGATAATGCGAACGACAAATGGAATCGATACAGAGCTGCGGCTTCTGTACCGATGCGCTATAACTCACCGGGGATAACGTACAAAATCTGTCACGGACTCGGTCGAACGGATCTCCATTAGAATCAGAGCGATGGATATTCCCGTTAAAGCCACATGCGCCGCTTCGAGGTCGCCGCTTTCATCCCTTTGGATTTCCGCAGCGGCGCATCCTCTTTCGTCCCGCAGCGCCACGACACACCGGGACTTTGATAGCGTTTATTTCTCGTTTTACTAATCGACTGAAAAATTGTCGCACTGCGAACGAAATTCCGTTTGGGTTAGTTACGCTCGTTCGTGTATCCCGTTGAATACCGGTGGCAAAACAACGCCGACCGGCCCCGATGCTCTGTCGGTACGAGGGGGATGAAACACTTTGGCGATAATCCGTCGAGGCTTTTTGACCGGTCACGGGGGAGTCGGGGAAACTGATACGCAGAATACAAACCGGCCGGGGTTGAACCCCGTCATAAATTTACGACTCGTTCGGGCGGACGATCACCGTGTGTGTGCGCTTCACGGCAGTGCTATAACGCTTTCGAACCGCGATGTAGCACTGTGACGATCGGTAAACAAGGATAAATAGGGAACATCGATTGTGTACAGACTGGATGGGCTCTCGCGGGAGCGTATCGGCGACGGGACTGAATTCGCATAATTACTTATTTAGAGTTGAAATTGAACGCTGGCGCTGTTACGTTTCACCTACGGGAGACCTTCGGTGCTCTTTGCCCTTGCCCATCTGTAATTCGTTTTTCCTGTTACCCCGTTGACCCGAGCGAAATGTATTTATACGAAAAGAGAGGGCGAAAATATGGATTTTCAGGACTTCGCTAAAACAACCATATTCCTTGGACCGTAAAAAAAATCGTATGAAATTAAATTTACTGTTACTTTTTATGGTACTGATAAGTTGTTATGCATAGATTTCTATATTAAATTTCATGTACAGTTGTGATCAACAATCAACGTACAGTATATTGAGAACTTTAGAAATACTTTAACATTACAATAAAAGTACTTTAAATTTAATTTTTTACTTTAATTTAACTGTAAAATTTCATTAAATGTTCATTACATTTCCACATTAAATTTAATGTACTAGTTTTTGCATAAAAACTTACAGTATTACATTTTATGTACAGCATTACATTTATATATTTTTCGGTTTTTTTTTTCGTCTCTGCAAGTCACTTTCGGTGCAGTCACAGAGGCATAGCACGTAGGAACTCCAGTCACGAGGCATCAGTTGCAGATAAATCAATATAAAACGAAAGTCGGGGAGCGGCTTATTAACAGATCTATCGCTTCAGCGCTATCTGGCCATTTTACGGATTCCCCCGTTCGCCATTCAATTCCCATTTGGTCGATCCGTAACGCACACAAACGGCAAACACACCGACGGCTGCCGTTCGACGCACGAACATTTTCACCGATAAGACATTAAATAATTCCGCTCTGCCCTCCTATCGAAACCTGATAAAGTGCAGCGGCGAGCAACAAGAGGAGTAGGAACGATTGGAAGCCAGGCAGCGGCGCACCGAACGTCGATACAGAGAGTGAATAATTTTTGTGGGAATACTGCGCGTTTCCGTTCTCGATTGTCCTCCAGTGACTTCTACTTTTGAGTACCCTCGATGAAAGTATGAAAACTGATTATTTTCTCGCACCAGAGCAGAACAGAGTAAATCGGCGCTACCAGTTACAATAGAATCGGTTAGTTATTTCAAGATCTCGGTAAATCGTATCCTTCGACGAGATAACTTTCAACGAACGTTCATAAAAACACGCTGAACAGATATCGAGGCGCGATGGACCTCGGGTAATAGAAATAGACGAACCGTGAAAAACATTTAAAAAATGAAACAAAAAATAAAATACAATAAAAAAAATAGACAAAGGAGGCGAGCGAGGGAGCTTGCGGTCATGAAGGCCAATGCACACCTTCGACAAAACCGCCCAGCTTCCGCGACTCCTCGTCGGCGTGTGACGCTTTGTCGTTATTGTCTCGCCCGCGGGAGCGGATATCGACGTAACCCCCTTTCATTTCTCGTCAATTCTGCCCGATGCAACACCCGGTTGGATTACCACGATGCACATGCACACGCTACTTTGTAACGGTGTTGCGGAGCCTGGAGTGGGAATCAGTATTCATAATCCGCGTGGACGCGGTCAATCGATCATGGACGATACAAAGAATAATCATGTTCGATGATACAGAAGGGGCGAGGCGTGGAACAAAGGATTGAGAAGAAGAGATTATGTATTGACCGCATTAGCAAGTAACGGTGTCTGTTAAAAAAAAAATATATATATATATATATATATGTTTATCAAAACAATATTAAAAAGAAAAATCAAAAATGAGTTAAATCACAAGAACCAAGTAGTGGTGAACAGATTTATACATATATGGATATATTTAGTATAGTTGTGGCTGGAGGACTTCGGTCGATGGCCAATTGGCAATACGCAATATACGGGGTCAGATTTAAGATTGTTAAGTATAAAAAAAACTGTTAGATGTTATGTATTGTCAATAAATTCATTACTAGTATGTACTGATAAAAAATAGGGGTTGAATCAAACAAAAGTTCGGGCAGGGACGTTAAAATAAATATTTTGATGGTACAGCTAAAAGATCGGTTAGTTCAACCATTTTTTTTTTTTTTTTTTTCATGATTTCACCAAAATATTTTGAAGTCATTAAAATATATTTCTTTCGAATAATCATTTGAATGTTCCTGCCCGAATCTTTAGTTGATTCAACCAACTTTTTCTCAGTATAGTCATTATGTAGTCAAAAAAATAGAAAGATATTAAACCATTTCTCGTTTTTCCACTTCCTGTATATTGTCGTATAACTGCGTGGTAGTGTCTCGCTTAAAAAATCATTTTTTAAAATACTTGGCGTCGCGACGCTGTTCCGGCTCTCGATATAGAAGTGACAAAGAAAAAACGGGAAACGCTGTGCACTGCAAGCACGACGCAGAAAGCCACAAAAAAAATCCGACAAATTTACTTGAATTAATGAAAAAGGTATCCCATTTTGCCCCGAACCGCAATTTTTCTCGGATGCTCAGAATAATTACTAAAAATGTCCATTACATCTTTTTCAGACACTAAACTCATTCATTTCTTATGGCTGGCCCGTTTTGGGCCGCTCTTCCTAATAGCATATATTAAATGGTTTTGATTGAAATATAAATTGCATAAAAACTTTCGTCAATTTCGCTTTGGCACCGAACCTCAGGTCTCTAAATTTTATGCGCGCGTGCACCCGTCGAAATGCTGTATGTGTCGCCTACGCCGGCGCAGCATACACGAACGATGCAGGCAAGGCGGGATTTCATTGGAAAATAGTCCGCAGTCAGTGGTCTCCGGGATCTTTGGAAGAGTCGTTTAGCGGGGTACTATTTGCCCTGGCTGGACGGTACCAGCGATATTCCACCGTCGGTGTAGGTATGAGTGTAACGCGTGTATGGACGATATGTACGTACACCGATATGAGGATGCCAGTGTGAGCTGTACGGTAGATTTGCTGAAGCTCGAAATCGCGTCGAGCAGCAGCAGCAGCAGCAGCAGCGGAGTGTATGACGGGATAGCCAACCCCGATGTAAAATGCAATTCAGTTTGGCCCGGACACTGGCCGCTGTTGTTTGCTTTCTGATTGAAGCATTGTACGAAGATAAATTGACATCGGGGAACTATGGCGAGCCAGGGTGGAAAGCCTTTTGTGACAAAGAGTCACGTACCTCGGTCAGCCAAACGCGATAGCGAGTCTACCGGACGAAAGCTCCGATGCTATTGAGAAAGTAAAGCTTTAACGTGCCGAGCGTCGAAGCGGTGCTGTACCTGACGAGAACTCGATCAACCTTCCACGCAACTTTCTCTCACGACTGGCACTCTAACTTCGGCGCGAAGTAAACACAAAAATATTGCACTCGAATGGAGAAGAGAGCGTTAAAGCGTAAAATCAATTGCTGAGCCCAACCAACTGCGTACTTGAGTACGCACCTAGCGTTTTGAATACGCACTAAGCGTTGACTCAACTAGTTACGTGCTTGGCCCAATCGATTTGGTTGGCAACGGGCGCATGATCGGTCAAACCAACTCGGTTTGTTCGCCCAACGAAGTAAATCGCCCGAAGCGCACTTAACCACCCAGTTGGTTAGGTCAACTAATTATTTTCCTCCGTGAAGTAAGGAGTGCTTCGTCTCGCCGACGGGCAGGTATACGAACCGTAAGGAACAAGGCAAACTCCAACTTACCAGGGCGGTTGGAATTGTCTGCTTTGGAAATACGTGTTCGCGTACCTTAGCCAATTTCGCAAGATGAAAAGAAGAGCCTGACAGTGAAGATCTCCCGGAATGAATTCGCCAACAAATTGAAACGACAACGTTACATTAAATCTCGAATAAAATAGCAACTTAAGAGTTGAGACACATAGACGTTGAAGCTGTGAGAGGGCGCACGTGCCGCCGGCGGAAACATCACAGGACTACTAACGAGGTATCTGGCCTCTGCCCAAGGCGAAAATTATCACTTGCGAAATCGTCTCTGGCTCTTTATTTCGTGTCGAAAATACGTGTATAACACCGTGTTCGCGCGGGGTACGTAACGGTGAAGGGGATACAGCGGTAGCCGGACGATGGAAAAGGGATCGTCCGGGACGAATGTCCTCGTCACGTCCGTGGAGCGTATATAAACGTAGGAAGTACGAGAGTCGAGGGATTCGTCGGGCGAGCCAGCAGCAGCCGAGAATGGTAGTATAAGGATGGAATGGCCGAGCGTCGTAGAAACGCGACGGTCGTCGCGAGGCCTTCCAAGTCAAGGTTTGTGATTCCTTTCTTCTTTCTTGTTCTCCGGACGGTGGGCGTACGTATACAGTCGGTGCGGACTGCTCCCACGGGGCAGGCTACTATCATAACAACGTTTTCTCGGATGCACGTGGAATACGGTAACAACGCTAGCGCGCGCGTCCCTTTACGACGAGATGCCGGTTTCCATCGTACAGCAAGAATCTCTCCCCCTCTCGCGTTACACAGTGAGAGGGATACGGGAGAAACTGCGGAAAACGGGCACGTGCCCGATCTCTGACTTTCTTTCTCGTTTCCGTCTTACTTCCGGTTTTCTCTCCCCAAGAGTCTCCGCATCGAAGCGGAATATACAGGTATCGTCCGAATATCGCTATCAGTGAGGATCCCGATCGCTGGTAGAAATCGGGCACTCGTAGAGTCCGGAGAAGGCATGATAACGACTTTCCAGGACCTCGTCAGGCCCCGATGTAACGCTCGAAAATTTGTATTAAGGATGATATTTTATGCAGAGGTCTGGACGATATCCATCGAACGTTATACCTATGACGATGTTATGTTTATGCAAATACCGTTCTAAGCTACAACCGAAGATCTCAGAGAACACGGCTAAAGCCCGCTAAAGCGTTAATCTATGCCGTTGCGATACACATATTCTCAATTTTAGGAACACGTAAATTCTCGAGTCGAAAGTCGGAAGTACATGATTCAGCGGTGACGCGGTAGAGGAGGGATGGAGATATATTGGAAAAAAGAAGAGTTATTAATCCGTCCTTTAAACGTTCGAATATCGCTATAGCCGAGTATCCGGATCTCTGGTAGATATTTTAGAACGTTACATCGGGCCCTGTCAGGGCGTTTCCAGGACCTCATCAGGCCCTGATGTAACGCTCGAAAATTTCTACTAGAGATGATATTTTAGGCAGACCTCCTGACGATATCCATCGAAAGTTCTACCTATGACGAAATTATGTTTATGCAAATACCGTTCCGAGCTATAATCGAATACCTCAGAGAACACGACCGGGTCCCGCTAAAGGATTAATCTATGCCGTTGCGATACACATATTCTCAATTTTAAGAACACGTAAATTCTCGAGTCAAAAGTCGGAAGTACATGATTCAGCGGTAACACGGTAGAGAGACAGTGGGAGGAAAAGAAGAGCTATTAATCCGTTTGGAATACGTCTGAATAGAATTCTCCCATTCCCCCGGGGCCGCTCTGTAATACCGCGTTGATGCACGACGATGAATATGCTAATACGTTTCTTTTCAACGTTGTGGAGCACGTAACAGTATTATGCGATACAGCGAGACACCGTGTATCAAATGCCTTGTCAATCCCAATGCTTTATTTTTCCACACCCCGTTGACTCCCTCGCGGAGACTAACGTGTTAACAATGGGGCCGTGTGTGTGCAAGCGTCGTGACGAAACGCTAACAATGATGACGATATATCTCGAGGTATAATTGAATTTCCATTGTCAAAGAGAGGGCCCGGTGGATTTGTACCTTTATTATCTTACTCTCTTGTCGGCGAACGATACGAGCAAAGGAAACGGAGCGCGAGCGTGCCGGCTCAGCAGGCTAACGTTGACCACCTTTTTTTTTCGTTTCTTGTTTCCTCGAAAAGCTATCGAGAAGTCTATAGCAACATTCAGTTCAGTCTATAGTACTTCACCGTGCGAAATGATTATGGGCGAGAAGGCAGAGAACGGAAGAAAGATGAGAAGATGGTGAGAAGAACCGGGGACTACCGGCTGGCTCACTTGCTCACTATCTCTCTCTCGCCGTAATCAGCCCGAGAGTAGTGGATATTCAAGGATGTAGGTGCGATAACGAACAAATATCGGTTACCTCACAATCTGCATAATAATGCCCGGCGCGTTATTGGCCGGAGGATTTCTCTCTTCGGCCGTGCATACAGATTCAAAATTACGGAGATACTCTGATCTCTCGGCAGTCCTCATAGCGACAGCACGTTTCACTGGTGTCACCGGGGCTCGACGAATTCCGTTCGCTTTAGCGCCTCCACCGAACGCGGCTCAATACCACGGGAAATTTATTGTCGTGGATAAAACACAACGGAAGGTTGCTCGTCGTATCTGCATACAAATAATCAGCGCAGTATTGTACTTTGAGATATATAGCTTTTTTTGTCAAGAATAGTGGTGGATTGAATTCGATTAACTATCCTGCTCGATGCCGGGTAGTTCGGAGATCCGGCTGGGGCGGTAATTGCCGAAGTGTTGGCGAAGAAGAGGCGCGGTGCCTTGAGCCGCCGTTTGTGTCAAAAGCGCTTGGGGTCCTCTGTTCTCCTGGCGTGTAACCCGTCGACCCCGGAAAATACGGACTCGCTTTATTAAAGGCATTTAATTTGAGCCCCGCTAGCTGTTAGCTAGGTGGCAAGCTAGAGAGGTTTGGATGGCGTGTGTAATCAACGGCAGGGAGACGGCTGGGCTACGAGCTTTCGAAGCGATGCTGGGTAAGGTCGCTGCTCTCAACTGTGTTCTGGCATGAGAACAGGCTTGCTGAGATGTGTCGGCTATAGTTTGCTCCATTTCCATCTCAGCTCTCTCACTCTCTCTCTCTCTCGCTCTCTTTTGAGCTAGTTCTGCGGAACATGCTGTTGGCCCAGATGAAACGAAGGTTGCCACATCGTGGCGTTTCTGCTTATGCACAAGTGCATTGAGCGCCGAGGGGAGAACGAAGATGCGACGAAAGCTGTGAAAGCCGGGCTAATACACCCTTTCGACTAGTCCAGCGCAGTGCATACAATAATCGCGGGAAAGAATCTTCCGATAAGGCCTCGTTACACAGAATGATATCGCGTGATCCACCGACTCTGTCAGCCTTACCGGAATTGAAAAACCGCGAGATGCATTTTGGGCACCGGCGATAAAGTTCAATGGCAAATAACAGCTGCGTGAATAACCGTGCAAATAGATCTGATCTACAGGCGACTCACGGCATGGCATTGAAGATGAAAGAATATTGTTAAAAATAGTGGAAGTATTGAAGTAACTGGTATTACAGCAAGTTTTAGAGTCTTAACGAACTATAAGAAGTATTACTTTATTATTTTTGACAATTTTTTAATAATAAACTTGAAATATACGCACTGATGTAAATGACCCGATTAGTATCCTATAATGTTGTTATACGGTCCATGTAGCGACCTATCGAAGGCCTAATCACCTACCTATGCTGTCTTGCATCTATGCTCGACAAAAAGAAAATGCCCTGCGCGAGCTTTTATTTGCGGGTTCAAAGATAAAACTCTGAAGGTCGATGATTTTATAACGTTTTGTCCCGAAACTTATTCAATCACATGATGCACAATATAAAGGACGTACATAAAAATATGAGTATGCCGGACATAAATCGATTTTTCTATCGTAGATAACATGACTACCGAACAATAATTGCCCCACGGTCAATAATTGTGCCGTTCGCTTCAGTACCTCTACTTGTACGATTATAGTTTTTCAGGATAGTCGCACGTAACCATGACTCAACCGTGGACCGGATCTCCTTCACACGCGTCATACAGAAAAACATGAAACATAATAATCACAGCCGTAGATCACTGCTGTCTTTGCGATCGATACTTCTACTGGACTAATAAAAAAAAATATATGAAAGTACATAAATTAACGGCAAGCATGTTACACACTTGAAGCGCTGTAAGCCGAAAAGCCGACAAGAGGATTTCATCGACGTCTAGCTCATTTAAAATGAACGTGGCTCGGGGATAAAGTTTGCCAAGATTTAATACGTCGTTCCACCTCCTTCTTAACTTCGCCCAATGCTTCCGTGAGGGAGACGGAGGAATAATTGTAGAATTTATGGATGATCAGAGTGTGGGTGGCATAGGCCAGCTTGTGTACTCGACGCTTCGCTGTCTCGCTCAGACGGCCCATCAGCAGGTGGGAAAGCCTATGTAGGCCAATCGATATCGCGTATACGTACATTGTTCGAGCGCGATAGGATAGGATCTCGTGAGGGGCCCCGACTCCTCTCAGCACTCTCGCGAGCCTAGCTGCGGGCTCTCCTTCCTTTCTTCCTTCCATACATCTTCCATCGGTAAACCATCTCTTGTCTACCGTGTATATGCACAGAAGCGTTACTCTCTCCGTCGCTCGCCGAGTTTTCCCAAGCTGAACCGAGCCGGGCTTTCTCTAGCCTTCTGCCCTTCACCCCCCCCCCCCCTCCCCCTCCGCCTCGTAACACCCTGCTCGGCGCACTGGAGAACGAGAGGGTACATGCCGCTCTCTAATTAAGCGTCGAGCTCACGAGACCCCACTCGATCGTCCGTGCGATGTTAAGCAACGGAAAGAGTGAAGCCGACACGGTTCTTTGTTTTTATTATACCTTGTCCTTCTCGTCGTTATCTTCCCCTTTTTATTACCGGTACACGTAGTCCCGTTTTACGTTTTTTTTTCACCCTTTTTTTTTACAAATTTCATCCCGTTTTAATTTTTCCCGAGACGTTTTATTCTCGTAGAGGTGCGTGTCGAGGATCGAGTAAAAAAAACCCATTGAGAGCCTTGGGCGAGGGTGTACGCCTGTCTCACCTTCGATTTATCGGTGTCTCGGTGATACGCAGGATGACCTTAATGTGATCGATGTTTTCCGTAACAGGGTCGTCTAAATATAGTTTCCTTCTTGCTTTTTATTCTATATTTTTTTGCACTCTACCCCATTCACCATTTTACTCTTTTATGAATGTGTACGCTTCGAGAAATTGTTACATCAATTTTCCTGTTCAACTGCATGCTTTCATTCCCTGCCCGAGTTTTGACTCCTGTCTCGTCTTGCGTCGTTGAACTACAATTACCTTGTCTCTCTTGACGTAATTTAATTTCCCGGGCCCAGCATAAAAACAATGTATCGTAAAATATGTACGAGAGAGTTCAATTTCTTTCTACCATTTTCACCTGAAACAGGTACCACAATCTCACTTCATCTCGCCAAACGATAGATTCCCGGGGCTCGCACAAGCCGCGCCAAACGTTGCCGAGCGTGCGAAGCTTCCGGTGAAGCGACAGGGTAAAAGAGAAAAGATGAGGGGGAGAAACTCGTCCCTGAGACGTTGAAAGGGCGAAGCGGGCGGGGTGATGAGCTCCTGCGAAAGAAAACACCCTCGACAGGTCGTTTTTGTGGTAATTTAACACGATGTGGAATCTTGTACCTCGACGTGCTGTTTCTTCGTTCCTTTCTCCACCCGACGCCGGATCCTCCGAGCGGCAAAAAAAAAAAAACTCGTCCCGAGAGCCTCGTAGTCGAAGCGGCGAACGAGATCCCGAGCCGAGAATTAGCGGGATACTCCAAAAGTTCAAACAATTTTGTTAAAGCACCGACTAACAAGGATGAGCCATTTCTCCTACTCTTCATTACGGAGAGAAATATCATATCTCCCGATGTCGCGCAGGATGTTCGCATCTCGGCGAGATGGGAGCGAGAGCTTTTCATGCGTCACTCAAGCTACGCGCTTCTGCCCTCGTATGCGCACCTCGTACTCGGCACTCCGTTTTTTTCCCCGTTTATTCTAGTGTCTGACGCCGCCTGCTCGCTCTCTCTGGATAATCAGTAAAGTGCCTTTTAATTTACCTTAATTCAGAGGTGCACGGCTGACTCGACCGTGCGCGATGACAAAGACATGCTCGTGTACGGTTGAATCTTCGTGCGTGCTTATCTTTATCTTTGCTTCTAATTTTTTGAATCCCATGCATTGAGAACAGTGCATAAAATACTGGCGCGTCGAGTTCCACCCTCGCATTCATTGTTTCTGTAATAATCTATCGCTCTCTTCATGCGTTCCGTTTTTTTTTTCTTCTTCTTCAGGCTTTTCCACTGCCAAGCTCTATTTCTTCTTTGCCACTGATCCATCCCGCTCTGCCCGCACTGCTCGTTCCATCCCGGTCTACATACGCTCGTACTCGCGCGCCCTCGAGCGCATTAAACTCGTCGTTTGCCCGAGCAAGAGGACGGAAGGGATGAGGATTTCTCTTTTTTTTCTCTCGTTCTTTTTTCCTTCAGAACGTGAGATTTTTCCTGCTGTAATGATGGTTCCAGTGGGTCGCTGGCTAGCAGCCCCTTGCTTTTTTTTTTCAAGCTTGGCTAGCGCATTTGCGGTTCGCCGATTCGACGAGAGGCTGTGTTGTATGAATCTACGGTTTTTAGAACTCGGTTCAGTCTTCGCACAGCTTGCCCTAGTAAGGCATCAAGGGAAAGTAGGTTCCGGTAACGAAAATGTACCATTCATCGCACGCCACATTACCCATTGCGTTGCGCAACTTGTTGTCGCGTGCGTAAGGAACAGAGAGTTACAATAAGGAAGGAAATATAAATTTTTATTTTTTAACACATAGCAGCAGTTCGTAGTTGAGCAAAGCTCGACAATCATAGAATCGTATATTTCGCTACAATAGAGGGAAGGGTGCTATTTTCGCCGAGTGTAAAGTTTGCTGCCCGAGCGAGGCGAGGGCGGAAATCACACGAAGTGCAAATCCGCTCGCTCCCGTGTAGCATACAATACGTTTTTTTTCGACTTCGCTGAAATAACCACATTTCTTGCGTCGCAAAATCGTCATATTCGGCAATGACTATTCCCCTGGGTGAAGAAGCTTACAGAGCACGAGCATAGATTAATAATGATCATTGATCAATAATGGGTGACTTTCCGCCCGTGTTGCACGCAAGGAATTGGGTTATTTTAGCGATGTCGGGAAAAATAAGATTTTTCAACCCTCTCCATGATCCGACCGCTCTCCCAACCTTGCATCCCTATTTCACATGTAACAAACCAAGAGATGAACATGACCGAAAAATGTGCCGCGACAAGAGCCAAGCGGCAGACCTTTCTCCCTCATCGAATGTCGGATAGATCAGGTACAGACCAAGTTGATCTCAACGGGATCGCGCTCGGCGTATCCTCTCAAGCAAAGTTGACGAGAAACACAGAGTCATAGACATCTCGGAGTTCTGCGCTGTGGTCCTACCACCCGCCAACATCCCGCATGGCCATCCCAATTCCAAAACTCACTGTCTCTGCGGAGAATCGGGTAACGGCTGCAGCTGCGGCGAAACGCGTGGGATTCGCTGCACACCGGTTCTTGGTTTCCGTCACGGTGGGTTGCGCGTTGAATCAACAAGGGTAGTATTACCACTACCATTATCGTCGAACCATACTGTTATGCAGCGAGAAATTGTAAGGGTGAATAGTGTAGGAGTAGGAGAGGGAGCATCCTAGTTAAGCACACCATATATAGAATTATAGGTATACATGGAGAACACAGGTTTGCCGGATAATAATGGCAGGCAGGGTAAGGGCAAAGCTACGCTGTTGAGAGTCAGAATCTACAAATAACGCCATCCATACCAACCAGATATATTTAGTACCTGCGCATGATGGTACTACATCGGTAGTGCACAATGGACTCGCGTTCGGCTACATATTCTCGAGAGTTAGCACAATCCAGATTGTATGCAGATTGTTAATTGGAGTGCGTGGGAATGTAAATTCGTACACGATAATGATTCATTTTAAAGGTAAACGTAAACAAGCTGCGTAGAATGATTATCAATCATCTCGGAAGGTAACCAGGTCCGCGATCGATGCACAACGATGGGTATCGGCCGCCGTAAACGTTCGGGCCATCGGGGACACGTAAATTAATTCGCTGGAAGTAATTTTCCGATTTTCGATCGATCTATCCCGCTTCTTCGTGTCGGGCTTACCTCGAGCTCCCAACCCGGGCTCCGTCCCCCGTTAAATAGAACGGAGAATGCTCGTAGCACCAGTTGCGTAGTTGGGTCTCTCGAGCCGACCGAGCTGCGCGGTATGGGAAGCACTACCTCCACGACTCAGCCATGGCAATTATCCTTCAGGCAGTTTTCCACTTAGTTGCCTCGCTATTTCTCTTTCCCCACGTTTTTTTTTATTCTACTTCGCAGTTATTCGCTCGAAGTCCCGCTCTTTCTCCCCTTCTTCCTCCGCTTTTTACTATGTCCGGGGCTTCTATCTGCCTTTCATTCGGCAAACAGCGCTCGGGGTGCGAAAAGGTAGCGAAAAGAATGGGGGAGTAATAAAAGAAACGAATTCATGAGCGTTAACGAGGCGTATCCTCCAAGCTTTCCGAGTGTTTCGGGCGCAAGAACCTAATTGAACCAATGGGATCAGTTGAGCGCTATGGACTAGAGACCGCGGAAACTCTTTATTTCACATTTAGTTGGAGGTGTCCGGATGGTCGGTGGAAATTTAACCGGAGGAAGTGTACTTTCAACCCCTCCACAGTCCCGTATCAAGCGCCGTGGAAGGACGGGCAAACCTTTGGAGGCATCTAGGGGAGACCAGGGACAAAAGTAAACAAAAAAGAATTGGTATTTTTGAAAACTCAGCTATGATGTGATTGCATGACCTTAAGGTGATGTCTATAATGTTGCTCACTTCATATCCGATGCGTCCGATCATGCGCAGCGTTGCACTGCCGCTTGTTACAATTGACCCGTGTTACTTTTGTCCCCGGTCTCCCCTATACTTCCCACTCGACTTATGTACGAACGACGACAAACTTCGACTTTCTTTTGCACCCAGAATTAGGTGCACGATGTATAGAAAAGGGCGAGCCAACTTTGTCGCACTCGTCGGACGGTAAACCGTCGGCGAACGAGGCCAAAGTTGGCGGATTTCAACAACGGGGAAAGTCGATTACAGAGAACGGGGGACGGAGCTTCGAGAAGATTTCCTAGTTTTCAACGGGGTAAGAATAGTCTCAGTCCGGGGGGGGGGGGGGGGGGGACTTATTTTCGATTAACCAATGGTGCTCATTGCCCGATGCGCTTGGAATAAACAGTATAGTTGCTACACAAGATGCGGTGTTGAACTTTCCGTCGGGAGAGAGGGAGAGTGTAGCTTTCAATGCGATGCACGGGAAGGAAGAATGCGCGGGGAAAAACTCTTGCGGTTCGATACAGAACCGTCGAACGAAGCTTTTCGACACGATCTTTCCAATGGATGGAGAGCCCGTTTCGTCCATTGCTCCCCTTTTCTCTCTCGCTTGTCTCTTCTCGTTGTCTTCTTTAATTCGTCGCTTTTTTTCTTGTTCTTCTTCTTGTTCTTCTTCTTCTTCTCATTGTACTATCTTTCACCGTGAATACCCAGTGCTCGAGGTTAATTGGATCCATTGGAAAAACTTTTCCAAGGCTTTCCTGCCGCTTCGAAACTTCGACGAGCCAAGTGCTGGGGTGAGAGGTTCTTTGGGTTCTCCTTCCTGCTCCTTCGCCCTCCCCGAACTCTTGTAACCGGTCCCGGCGAACGATGTGTTTTACTTTTTTCTGCGGCAATTCGACATGACGGTGATGCGGCCTTTACGCCCTCTGTTTCTCTTCCATCCTCGCGACTCGGCATTATTTATAATACCGGCGAAGTTTTCCGGTTGAATTGTCACTCCGAGCGTACCGATAATCGGAGGCGACAGGACGAACGACCGGCGGGAGCTTGTAATTATAAATCACGCGGAAACTTTCAACGCCCGACAGTACAACACCGTGTATATTCTGGCAGCTGTAAAACGGCGAGTTAAATTAGAGTGAAGTTATAATTATGCAATAGCGCCATACTACAGCAATGCTTCAAGCCGCGTTAAAATTCTTCCTGGCGTACAACCGCTGCTATGTGTAGGAGCTAACTCGCCGGTGTGAGAATTGAAAACGTGAATATTAAAGTTTCGCTCCGTCTGTAATAATGATTGGAAAGAGGCGAGGCTACGGCGTACCTTTAATTCAATCGAGGAAGCTTCGGAGCAGGGCTGATACAAGTGAAACGTAGATTTTGAGTGTATTCAGTGTTATTACGTCTGTGGGTTGGTACATTTTTTTTCGCACGAATGGCAGGTACAGTAGGCGACCGATTAAGTTTGGCCTTAAAGATTCGCAGATAGAAAGAGGTCAGGCGTACTGTGTCTCCGCCGAGCAGGTTGACGTAACATGAGAAGGGGCCCATTCCAACTTACGTGGTCGTGAATTGCCAACAAACCTAGGTCGGTTTGGTATTACTTGGCCTGATGGCATAAAACCGAGGAAAGAAAGCAAAGAAGAAGACCTCAGTTGGTATGAAAGAGTTTAGAAATACGTGGTCGTATTTCGTACCGTGGAAACTCCTCAGGTGCGGTTTTAGAGCAGAGCTGACGTTGGACCAACTATGACCGCCTGAGTTGGAAAGTCGATCCGACTCTGGTCGCCGATGTAGGTCCGTTGACCAGTTAACGTCGGGATGATAACATCGGCCCAAGTTTTATAATTTAATGTTTTTATTCTCATTTTAATTAATAATGTTGTCGAAACTTAGGCTGTCAGCAATACAGTACTGCAGGCAAAAACTATAATAAAGAAATTGGTCATTATAAAAAAGCATTCAGCAGCATTGCGCATGAATATTTTGTATTGAACATTGGCTGAACATCGCTAGCGGGCACTGGGTCAAAGTCGTTCGACATCGCGAGTGAACGTCCACTTGATATCGCGGAACACGCATCATGACGACCATACGCTAGCACCGGCTCAACTCTGGGAGGCAGCGCCTTGACAACTATCGAGCTCAACGTCGAAGTGGTTATCAATCGACAGATTAGCCAATAATGCTGGGCATTAGGCGAGATTCGATCATCGACTGCCAACCTGCTGCCGACTAACAGCCAATCGTTGGCCATACTCCGAGCGTCGGCCAACCGCACCTGGCTCTTTGTTTCCACCACTTGCCTTGATGTGCTAAGTGACGGTAAAATACGGGAGACTCCACTATATATTCGAGATCCCGGTCTACTGTATATGAGCATCTACGAACCGATTTTAGAGCAATCGGCGCGATAGGGGATTACTTCTGGTCGCTTAAAAGCGTCGGAACATCCTCGCCTCTCTGCGATTCCACCGTTAACCTGTGGGCGTCATCCAACTAGGGCAGAATTTGTCCTCGGGGATACACTCTCTTGCTCGTGCTCCAACAACTTTATCCACCGGGAAACTCTCGATGTACCTTCTCCAGTACCCTCTCCTCCGTGTCCTCGTATACTTTTGCTCGCCAACTTCCCTTCACGGATTCTGTCTGATCTGACACCGACTCCTTTTCTCTATTCCTCTCGCGCACTTTCCTATTTCTATATCTATTCCTGATTCTACCCCTCCGTTCCGGTCCCGTTGGAAACGGACGCACGAGAGACACGAGCACCCGAGCAGGGGACGTCGTGCAGTGATTGACACTTCAAGGCACACCCAATGCACTTCCGCCCGATATGACGTGAAGCAAGGTGGGCTGATACCGATTAGGTCGATTTTAAATAATCTAGTAGCGATGTCAAGATGAGTCTTGCCTAATCCTTTTACGTACGTCAAATCACAACGATTGAGTCCAATTTCGTCGTTTCATCTCAACCCGAAATTTTTTTAGTGCGATCACAGTTTTGTTTCTATTCATTTTCCTGTATGCTAACCGTGTGGACAATCCCTCCATGAAGTTACTCTACCAGTCGGCCGACACACCCAGAAATCCACTCCGGTCTATTTGGCACTTCCATCAGACTGCAGTTGTTGCCGTTGTACTATACAATTGCAAAGTCCGACAGTACATCGGAATACTAAGCGCCATTTGGCAAGCCAGAGCATCGTTTCTCCTTTCCTCCATTTCCTTCTTTTGCATTACATTTTCCTCCCCTCATTCAATCCGCAGTCTGCTACTAATCCCCTCCACCGTCAGAGTTGAAGGAATGTCGATATTTTATTTTCCCGATTGGCGGGGGTTTTAAACTCAGTGGCTTTCGGAGTTAACCCGCGCCGCCCCTCTCGATTTTCTCTCTATCGATTTCGTCGGGAATTATTACGCGCGTTGCGGATAACTCGTTGTTTCCCACCGCAGCCAATGTACCGTTTACTATGTATATACAGATGCTGCATACATAACAGCCCGGAATTTATGTCACGATTATGCGCGGCCTCGAAAATTCGCTGCCACCTCTCAACCCACCTTTCTCACTATACGGGTTATCGGTTAATTCGTTAATTACAAATATTTGAGGATTCCCTTGTACATCGATGATGCATTTGATCGATTGGCCCAGAGTTGACAAGTAATTAGCATTGGTCGCTGTAATTTGAGGTTTTCGAATATCAACGGTCATTCCGCGCGTTACACTTTCTACCTTTCGAGTATCATATTTTGTGGGCGGAGGTGAAAGAGGAGGTCTCGAAGAAACTTTGAGAATCACTCTCATCCGTGGGAACTTACGAAACATGCTCGACTACGGTGTTGTGTATGTCAGCGCAGGTAACAGTTCCCTCGGGAGGAACATTGGATTTTTGTTTCCAGCGCTGTTAGAAAGGCCGAACAAGAGTCAATATCGATTTTGGATTCGAATCCGTACGATTCCGGGGGAGGGAAGAGGAGAGTTGGATATGTGGCGAGTACACGTCTTAGGTATTTCACTGCCCGGCTATGCTATAGCTATACAAATCCAGTATTGTGGAGTGTGCAAGAAACGACGAAGAGCGACGAGACTCGTGGGGCACTCAGCTGTCCTTGTCACAGGTATTATCGGGAATTAGCCTCGACGACCTCAGAACTTAACGACTCCTCGGTGCCGGTTCGAGCATAATTTTCCTTAATTTACGACTGCCGGAAGCCAGGGGACTTTCGCCCACCTCTCCGGCGGTCCTACAGCACTTGAAGGTGCCGCTCCGAGTCTGCCGTTGTCTTTCGCTTAACCCATTCTGTCTAACTTCCTTTTTCTTTTTTTTTTACTTCTCTCATCCCCTCTCCACAGAGGGCTATATTATTCTTTGGAATTTCTCGTCCCTACGTGCGAGCGAGCGGCTGCTGTAGTTATGCCCTCTCCTATGCCCATGGTCTTTATTAAAAGTCGGTCCACTACAGGGACGGAGAGCGCCCCAAAGTTTTAACTCGATTTTTTCGATACCTATTTCGTTAGGAAGTTTGGGAAGTGAAAGAGGGAGGAAAGACAACGAAAAGTCCGCGGGTGTGCGGTGTCCTCGCCGAAGATCCTATTATGTCGTAGTTCCGTGGCGAGCGTCCTCCTGCCGAAGAGGGAGAAAGATCGAAGAGCGAAACGGGCTAAAGGGGACCCCCAAAGTTCTGACCGAAGTTGGACGAGAGGCTCACGGTGATCTTTCGAAAGCTACGTGCGCAAGGCGCCGTCAGAATCATTTTAGTCAGATCACTATCGTATAAATTTAACCTCAGGTCGTCACACCTAATTTCAGTGCCTTAGGTTGTCAGACATGGTGCGTCGGATCGCGATGTTCGTTGATTTGTAACTTTTTAACGCACGGGTAGTTTTAGATTCAGTTATAGTGAAATCGAAACTCCAGACACTGCGCAAGAAGAGAATGCCATTGTTTAAAAGCTATCCAATTTATAACACAGTGCGTCACGAAAAACGCTAGGATACATTTTTTTTATATCCATCGCAGTGAATTAATGAGAAACTTTTCATAATTGTTTCAGAAATGATGCATCCTCCCTCGTTTCTGGTGTAACCGGATGAGTGAACTGCCGCAATGAGAAATCCAACAGTGAACATGCGCTCCTTGCTGATATCGGTATGTTAAATAAGGTTTAATCGTTTGACGAATAAGGAAATATGAGAAGGCCATGAAGAACGCCCGAAGCGAAAGGGGGCAACAATTTGTCTCCTTTCGCAAATTGCATTATAATCCTCTCCCCATTACTCCCGTAGTAGAGCGTAAATAGGGCGTCTCGGATTACAAACGTGAAAGACAAAACGCTGGCTCCCCTGTTCTGCCCCTTAAGAGCCGCGAGAATTTGCCAGCCGCGCCTCCGCGATTCACCTATAGAACAACGTTCTACCGTAATAAAATCTACCAGTACAAACGACAAGACGTCACTACGCTAATTATCGGTCAGGGACAATTTCCTCGTTAATGGAAACAGAGCGAAAGGATAACCCCGTGAGAAAATCTATTATCGGACATACCGCGGTGGAACGGGACTGTGAAACGAGACCGCAGGCCGTCGATCAACATGCCGACCCCACGCTCATCCCGGAATCCCCCTCGACACGTATATAACACTGCATTTCGATGCGCGACACAGAATTGCAACATATTTTTTTCCGTCCGTTTCGTACCTCGTTAGATACGAAACGTGCGCCGTAACACCGGAAAAACCAGCCGTGAACAAGCAAAGCGAGTGAATGACAAAAAAGCAACTTTGAAGCTCGCAACCACTCCGCAGTACTCGGTCGGCGAGCTTTACGGGCGACCAACCGTAGTTGAAAGAGTTTTTGAAAAATCGTGATCACCATCGACGGAGAGCAGACAGCGATGGAAATTTAATTGGACAACCGCAGATACGTTGAGATGGAATATCGCATCCAATTTTTACTTTTTTTTTTATTTTCTTTTTTACGTCAACACCCTTTTCAATGGGCTTTGCCAGCCGGATTCATCGGCTTGTCTATTGTCATGGGATGCGTCATACCAAACGCCATGCTATTGAGCATGGCCGGTGTAGAAACAAGTGAAACACCGTGATACGGGAACGTTTCCGATGGCCCGCGAAATGTTCGATGACATTTTCAACGTGAAAGCAACGTTTCGACGTAAAATTCGCTCAATAAGTAGAAAAAAAAAAAGTGGAGCGGTGAACTCGCTCGTCAATACCGGAATACGTTCGCGATGTTTTCGTGTAAAATGCAAACAAAACTGTCTCATACCATATAACTCGACATTGGTAATGGGTAGAATGAATCGTATACAATCTTCGAGCCATCCAATCAATTAGCAATAATAATTTTTAAACAACATATGCGAAGAAGATATTGCTGTATTGGTATATTACAGGAGAGAGCGGATCCGCTTACTCCATTTGAGAAGAGATACTTCTGTTCAATTTTCCGCGAAAAATTTACGTCATGCTGAATTTTATCTCACGCGTCAAGCAGAAGAATTTGAAAAATTTCATTGCGACGGCACTTATCGTTTGAAAATCTTATTTTTACCGGAAGTGACGTTACACCACAAATACATCACATCCGATTTGGAAATATCATTTTCCGACAGGAAGGACGTCTCACCGAAAATACGTCGCTTTCGGTTTGGAAATCTCATTTATCGCTGAACATAGTGCATGCAAATTTTTCCCCAGGGTTCCGTTTTGCCAGCTCTCCTCTGTATGTATAATATGTACTACATATTATATCTTAAATCATGCATTCATTATCCTCCCGTCAACAAATTAATTACTCACCGCACTTGAATCCCGGCGAGCTTTCTCACTCCCTCAGCGAATCTCGAGTTCCAAAGTCGTGAAGCAAGTTTGTTCTGGCACTCGGCAAACAGTTGTTTGGATGCGGGTGGGTCTCCGCTGGAATAAAGAAAAATAGAATAGAGGACGAAGGAAACGACACGAACGAGGGTTGGGCCTGTGAAAAGCGTGCTCGGGAGTCTCTAGTCGGGGGTTTTTTTTTTGTTTTTGTTTTTTTTTTTTCATTTTTTTTCATCTTCGTCTTTTTACTGAATACTGCTGATGCTGCGGTGTACAACGCGACATTCGCCTCGCGGGCGAAGACGCGCGTGAGTATCGACCACCGTCGATGCGGACCACGTGGCTCTCCCGCCGCGGATGGCAAAAGCACGAGGGAGGGAGAGGAGCGAATTCCTCCCGTCGCCCTGTAGTAACTACGGTATATCGGCGGAGTGGTAGTCGAGAGGCAGCCGTACCGGCGCCCAAAAGAGCTCACGGATGCGGGATCCGCGCCAGAGGGACCGGATGGGGTGATTTTCTTCCCCTTTCCACGTCCGCCATCCGCGGCGCTTGGCATCCCCCCCGAACGAGAGCACGAGGAGGCGAGGGGATTCCCGACGCCACCGCGCCGCCGTTCCTCCACGGTTACATCATCCCCGATAGGGGACCCGCGGGAGAACTCAAACTATGGCGCTCACCCGTTCTCGTAAACCAAGCGCGCCTGTGTGCGGAGGCATTCGCCGCAGGATCCTCGCCAAAGAATTCTCTGCCGGATCTATTCTCCGCCCAGTCCTGGCCGGCTAAGTCGAGAGCTTTGAAAACCAAGGATCGTCAAAACGACCGAAGGACGTGGATGAGGAAAAAAAATATACACTTCACTCCTGCCGAAAAGCTGCGGAGGTGACGAAAAAACATTATACAAATAAAAGCACGCATGTGTGCGGAGGCAACCCGGTGGAGGATCTTTGCCAAAGAATTCTCTGCCGGATCTATTCTCCGCCGATCCTGGCTGGCTGAGTCGAGAGCTTTAAAAACCAAGGATCGTTAAAACGACCGAAGGACGTGAATGAGGGAAAAAAATACACTTCACTCATGCCGAAAAACTGCGGAGGTGAAGAAAAAACATGAGCAGCAAGACACGGTTTTCGATTCGGTATTATACGTCATTAGGTTAATTGATCGATGCAGAATTCGAGCCTGCATGCAGACACTAAGTTAAGTGACGGATGCACATGCATGTGAGACAGTTGAACCGGGGGAGGGTTCGAGTATGCGTTTAACTGCCTCCCTTGTACCGCAGTGCGAAGCAACGACCAACGAATGAGACAATTTGTAATCGTTTGTCAGACGGTTCCCGTCATAAACAGGACTAAGTGCTATCTTATTCAAATGAACTGTCTGGTATAAGACACTATTACGTTATGCTTATGTATATATCTGTATATATAAGTCTATATATATATTTCATGTAAACGAGGAGAGTATCTCTCGCACAAGACTTTGAATTGGCCCACAACAAGGCTGGCTGGCGTCTTCGCCGCTTTCGCTCTTCCTCCGCCTCGTCCGTTCTCCCTCGCGACGGTTGAACCTTCGAGACAGCCTTTTGAAATATCGGGCCGGCGCTTCGCAGCGGCACGTCGAGGTTCGCCTTCTCAAAGCGGCAGCCTTCTTCCTCTTCTTCACTCCGGACGCGGCCAACGGTACACGGAGCTCTTCGAACGATATCCTTCGCTTCTTCTTGATACTGCGCGATGCGCCCGTCTCGCGGCCTCGTTCCTCCGTTCCTCGATGAGAAACTCGACTAGACGTTGAAAATAATGCAAGAAACGCTGATGCACATCCCTCGCATATCATACCAGGGGATGAAACTAAGAAAAGAGCGCAAACAAGTTTTATATTCTAACTATCCGTTATTTACGAGCAGGATATATACATTTTTTTCCATTTCGTTTCCATTCGTAAATAAATAAAAAGATCCACGGTACCCCATTAACTTGACACAACTGTGAGGCAAAACGGACGGATAAAAATTTTACCCGTCCGTTTACTCGTTCTCGTGGAAAAAGGTTCGAGCTATCTGCACTTCGTTGACGCGAATTTGCGACGAAGCACAGTGCGGGTACGTAGGGGGAAAAATATCGCAGTAGGTATATAGACTTGACATCTGGATTCGTAGCAAAACGCGAATGCTCGGGAGAATCGTCGATTGAGCCACTGTGAAATTAGCTCCGGTACACGGTAAAAAGGCGAATGGCGGCATGTCTCGCTGAAATTTTGATCGGGAAAACAAGTATTTATGTCAATGAAATTGCATCGAAAAGTAACAAAAACTGAAAAAGCACGTCGGTCATGATTCAAATAAATTACTTGCCAAATTTTGTTAAGAGATTCTTTGTCGATTCTAGCACGCTCGTCCCTAAACTAGTAATCCGTATGTGTAGTTGAACAGTTAATCTGAATGAACTGTTAATTCTGAATGAAAATATTCGAAATAATTCACTCTTTCAATTTGAAAGTCGTGATAAATAGTATTTGAAACTCTGGACACGGAGAAAACACGCAAAGTCACGTGATCGCCATGAAACGCCTAACTTCCGTCCTTTGCCCTTCGGACAGTCGGGAGATAAAAAATAAATAACTTTGTCAAATTTCAAAGTTTGAGCAACCAAAAAAAAATCGTTTTTCGTGTCATCGATGGAACGTTATTCTTGTTTTTTAACACACAAGCATCGAAGCTCGAAGATTCGATGAGCGAGCACAAACGACTAGGCACGTCGTGCGAGATGCACGTTTGCAAAGCCGGTTAACAGAAGCTTCGTCCTTTCGCCGTATACGTTATTATATAGGCATCGTATAATAGCTGACACAGTCTCGCGAAAGCTCGGCCGACCACGGAAGTGCCCAGCAATCCGAGGCTCGAACTATGTGTAGCCGTTTCACGGCGGAGGGTTGGAGGAGCTCGTGAGGAAGGATCATTGAGGGTATTCCCGCCGGCCCTCCGATTCAGGAATCTCCGTGACGCTCATACCCCGCCGTGCTGTTCGGTCCATTGTTCGACTTTCAATAGCCACGCTGCGTACGCTACAGCCGAAGGAAGAAGACTGCTGCTGCTGCCTTACAGCTCTTCATATCGAATGCCAAGAGCCGATGCTCGAAGCATTCTCATCGAGGGTGCAACCCGATACACCGCTCTGCATAATACTTCAACCCGCAAGATGCAAGAACTGCAATTCCGCCGGGGATATTGGTGTAGCGAACTTCAATTCTATCGTCCTGGGGTATGCAATATCCTCCGTGGTCCACAAAGTAGCAAACGAGTGTTCATAATTTGACCAAAAAAATACACCGATATAAAATGACATAGAGTGACCACAGTCACTTTCTGATATAAAATATAATTTCCTGAGGGAACGTCTACATTTTTAAATAGTTAGGACAACAATCGCAAATCGTACCAACAAATACAATGATCGATTAACCAATTAAGTATCCTTCAACAGAAAAGATATGCATAGATGGTCCCTCATGAAGTTATTCCATAGACAGTGAAAAATAATTCCGTAAAATCGGAATACGAAGTTTCGTAAACATATTTTTGTTAAATAAGTGACAAACTCGTTTGTTATGGTTCGCATATACAAACCTGTCGTTTTATCTCCCGTGTCGTTAACAATTTTAGTTTGTACTTTTGTTCGTGAAACTAGAAACCGGATGTTGGGATCGGAAAATTAACAAATAAAATATCGTGGACAATAAGTTGTTGTAAAAGGTACACATTTTTTTGTTATGTGTCCAGTAGAAAAATCTATATTTTGTTCTCAATGTAATCGCGTATCTTCGTGAGCAAAACAGAACCGCTAACTGTCTGTTATCGGCATGCATTCAGCCTCGAGTAACGCACACGCACCGAATAATGGGCATTGGTGCTTTCACTCCCATCCAGCGCGATTCCAAGCTGCCGAGCTGATAAATTCCGCGACGTCGCGACGTTTGCCCCACTCCCTGCTTCCGCGGATCTCGAATTCTCCGTCCGAAACTCTGTAACTCCTGTGCGTCCATTCGTCTTATACTATCCTTGCTGTATGACGATTCTCGCTCCGCTTCGCCCGGGTCCGTGCTCTTGCTTTCTCGTACCGATCTTCGGGTGGCGTTTCTCTCTCCGTCCCTCTGCCAAAATCGCTTTTATCCTCATTCACCTCCTTTCGTGTATATATTCTTCTGTCGGTCCTCTTCGCTCGCTTCCATCGCCAATCCGCACGGTCCCTCTGCCCAATGCCTTTCCTCCGTCAGCACTATGAATACGTATGTGTCTGGATTCTGGCGCCAGGATGGCCGTCTCACCGACGTTATTATTCTTCGGATTTCGCGCAACGAGACGGAGCTGGAAAGGTTATGATACACCCTCAGTTCGCTACCAACGAAGGAAGAACGGGATTATTAGCTCGTTGCCTGACTATGCACCTGGAGAATCCATTAACACGGTAAAATTGACAGCCGCAAGATGTTGACAATTGTTATATCCTAAATATTTTGGTACTAGCTACTCTCATTTAGATAGTACTACACGGTATGAGTTCTGAAAAAACTTAGGACACATGATCACAATTTTACCTTCTAAAACCTTAGGACACATGAAAATTTTACCATCTAAATAATAGTCGCTCAAATATAAAACATTTGAAACCCAAAGATTGGCGAAATCCTGCCAATCAATTTTTCTCGGTGTGCGACTTTGGTTCAGTTTTGCCACGGAGCAACCATCAAGTGACAAGTTACGAAGGAGAACGACACATAAATGTTGCAGAGCTAGCGGACTGAGACTCACCGGAGATAAACGAAGAACGTGATTACGGAGTAGCATCTCCCCGCTCGGTTTCCTAATGAAACACCATTTTCGGGAGCGCCGCATCCTCTAAGACTCGAGGATAACAAGCTTTCTCCATCGATCCATGGATCCACGGATCCTACTGATGACACGGAGATAAACGAGGGATTACAGCCGGGCCATTCATTGATTTTCCGCACAATGACGCTCCCGCGGCGGTCTTGCGCACGTTGATGCAAAAAAAAAAAAAGTGTCCTCCACTCCATTCCGCAGCTATGCGGCCCGATTCTTTTTGTTCCTCTTATTTTCCATTTCAAAGTTGAAAGGGTTGACGTCTCTCGCGAGGAATCCTCCGAGCGAACGCGGCGATGCACTGTTTCGCCGATGGATTTCCAGCGCACGCTGGTGAGAGAGCGTGACGTTAGGCTAGTCAGGCGCACGTTTCTGTATACCTGTCAGTCGCACACCTTCCTGTATCGTCCTTTGCTCAGATCCTCGTCGTCTCGACTTCGAAAGCTCGCTGCACGCGATATATACCGTCAGCGACGTGTACAATTTCCGGTTCTCGATGTCTGGTAAATCTCAAGCGAGCGGAGGATAACGGACACGTTCCCTGGAGAACTGCTGGCCCAGAGTCGTGTGTAGCGGTAATAACTGTACGCGTAACGGGGATGGTTCAGTCGACTGGTTGACGCGGCTTGATAATCGTAACATGAGAATTGATATACGCGCGAGCATAACGGCGATGACCTATGAGAGACCTATTGGTAACGCGAAAAGTTGACGGGGATGTGCGACGATCGCGGTGTGTCTGGACCAAGGACAAACCGGTGGGTCTTCATACCGTGGAAAGGATCTTCCGAAGTTCTTTCTTTCCTGACGGAAAGGCCGATACCATCTGTCGATATACTCCAATCATTTGTCGAAAGTTCGCTCGAACTTCTCTCGAACTTCCCTCTTACTCCTTTCGCCTCCGTATCCACTACCTTTCCGCACAAAAGGTGCTTCTCCAACCTGATATCTGTACATGGATCTATATTACAGTCGATGCACTCTACGGATAGCGGTCATCATCTTCTTCCAGATAGACCCGCATGGAATTTCCGGAATCTGGAAATCGATCCAACAAATTATGTAGCCGGAATCGCAAACTGATGCGATTTAATATTCAAGCAGATGAGATTGGACATAGAAATTTCTCGAGATTTTCCGGGAGGCCGCGCGATGTTCGTTGTACGGAGAGGAAGCGAGAGGGGTTTGGGAGGGCGCACTCGAGGACAATAATAGACAGGAAACGGAGCGATCGATATGTCGAGACGAGTAGACTCTCTCGCTGGCTCTCTCGAGTTCAACGGACACTCGTAAACCCCTCTGGATTATATAGCAGAGATACTGTGCGCCGGGCGACTATACACATGGAACAGTTAAGTATCGCCATTGCGGATGAGGTTGCACTGTAGGGTTCAGCGTCGTGACAGAGTTCGGCATCGATTCGCGATCGATGGTCGTCCGTAGTTCGCGCGTTCACCAGTTCGGTATCGGTCTCGATGTTCGAGCCCCGGAGTCGTTTTGTTTCTAGTTCATTGTACTCGTAGGTGTGCCCTACACGTCCTGAATAGTCGGCGGAATGTCTTGTTGCAAAAGTCGTTCGGGTCGGCCAGTTGGGAAACGATTTCTGTAATGTTTTACGGGCAAGACCGCGTCTACGCTTCATCAACCGCGGATCAAACTTTCTCCGCCAGACTTGGCAGTCTACCGTTGTGTATATAACCCGTGTGCTATTAATAATTTCACTGATATATAGCATTCGAAGTTTCGACGCTTTGTTATAACCGGACGAAGTTTGCCCCCGCGACAAGAGGAATCTCTCCGCGAGCTTCGGCCATAATTTTTTATCGCGACCCCTCCGCGAGTTGTTTACCCTGCCGTCCGTCTCGCTGAGGAAACGTCGATGTGAGGGAATGAAATTGAGAGTCTCGAGGAGTCTGTGTGTGTGTGTGTGTGTGTGTTTCTCTCGGATGGGTTTAAGTCATCCCGTTCGGAGTGAGGTTGAATGCGGGAGTCACGGACGTGCGGCTACGTCCGCACTCTCCCTAGGTCGATGAAAAGAGTTTCGACCCTGGTTACTGCACGGCGCGGGGGATGGTTCGGACTGCCAGCCTCGTGTCGCGGCTCGGCATGCTTTCAGGGGTCAAGTAGGGTCGGACTTTTAGTTGCCACATTGCGGACTCTCTCGTCGCCTATATACCCCTTTCGCCCGTAGCGAAACTACTACGGTAAAGTGAAAGCGCCACCGGAGAAGGCTCACGACTCCATCGGCCCGTCATTTTTCCGTTCTATTTCCCACGGTTACGAGTGTTATGTAACTCTCTTGAACGACGACACTCGGGAGTCGCGCGTACATCGGAACCCCGCCCAGGAAGCCTGGTCGGCGAACTTTCGCGCCGGATACCGTAACGTATTTCCATCGGTAATAAATAAACCGTCTCTCCCGATAATCACCGAATCGTCGATGGCAATTTAACCAAAATTCGAGCCGATTATTCGAACCACCGCGAGGAGACTTTTTCATATAAATTTATAATCGCGACTGTTAACCATCCAACAGAATATCGTTGGCAATCATTCGTCCGAAGAGTTTGATATACATTAATTAATATGATATTCATTATTATTATTATTATAAAATCGGTATGATTATAGTGTACTGTAAAAATTGTCGAATTTATTGGGTAATATAAAAAGGCGTTAGAGTGAATTGATGATGGTATTGAGTTTCCACGTCTTTTCCGGCCGGTCCGAGAGCCTGAGCACGCCCTAGGTTACGAGCGTCGGGGACCGACGCCGTTGTGGCGCCTTCGGATTTATTCCCCGCTCGATTGTCCTCATCCTGTCTCTTCGCTTCTTTCTCTCGTAACCCGCCCTCGTCTTGCCCGACTCCACAATCACTCCTGTCTTCATCCCTCCTCGCAGTGTCCTCGGGCTTTTCGGGTTCTCGTTCCTCCTCAAGAAGTATCCTTCCCGCTCCGCTCGTCCCCCTCGGCTTCCACAATCCTTCTTTACGATGTATGTATACAGCGTACCAAATACGAGAGATAAGACATCCAATTTTTTATATCGGCGGGCTCTTCGAAATCCCTAACAAGCTTTCACGATATTGATGCGATTATTTTTAACCTAGTTTCGGCGCCTCGAAATAAACGCTACTTTTGTCTCGCAGCCGAGACAAGATAATTATAGAGTTCATAAACAATGCGATCAGTGAGTATACCCTCGATGCACTTCGCTATAAGCTGGCTGTTGAGGAAAAGTCGCGAATTGCAAATTCTTCTGCCGTCTTTTATTTACTTGTTTTGCTTGTTTTGGTCTTTTTTCATTCTTTTCTTTTCCTCACTAACGACGAATCGCCGACACTTCGTGTTCGTCGATTAGCCCTAGCCTTTTTCCGCGACCCCCGACGACAATCTCGAAGCGTCAATTTCCGCCAATTAGATATCGAATCCCACGCGACACGGGGTGAGCCCGTTCAACCTTTATCCGGTTCATCCGAAGCTTTTTAACGCGCGGTTTACGATGGTCTGGCGGCACATCGCTCGTCGTCCCACCCTGACGATTCCGCCGCGACCACATCGAAGGGAACGTATATTGGATTCATTAAACGCTGGGGGTGCCGTCGGTGGAGGGAAAAAAGAAGAAAAAAAAAAAACAGAAAAAAGGGCGAGAAACTAAGATAGAGCGAAAGCGAAGCGATGAAAGGTGGGAAGTGTCACCCGATAAGCGACAGTCTGTGATTGGAAATTGGAATTGAAAGATTGCATCGACGAAGGATGGTAATTCCGAAGCTGGCAAACTTCGTTATACCTTTGCGATTCGATTACTCCACTAGTGAGCGTTATAATTATCGCTCTTCCGGAAACGTTTAAACATCTCGCACCGCGCTCCACGTCCATCGATATTTTGTTTATTTATAACAGACGCAGTCGCGCGTTGTACGATCGAAATCGGCGTAATTTAAATATCCTACATTATTCCGGTCTACTTCGCTAATGTTTGTTTCGATGACGAGATTGTAATTATATTCCGTGAAATCATCGATAACTCAGTCGGAAAATTACGGGACTGGAAACACTCCAATCGCTGTGAAGCGTTTTTATCGAACATGTTTATTCGGTAGAAAATGTAAATTGTTACTTCCGCCCTCTCCCCCCACCCCCCCCCCCCCTCCCGCCCCGGGGGTTGCGCTAACGTAAATCACGAGTACACATTGAATCTGTTTAAACGATCATATCGATGATACTTTGCATTGATATCCGTACAACACACTGTCCGTTAAAACAATATGGCAAACAATAACGAAACCTGTATAAAGCTGCATTGCAAATAGCAGACAACGGGGGAACTGCGGTCACTCGGTAATCCCAGCCGCTGAAATTTCCCGACAAACGTGATTGTTTTTTATCTACCGACTCGCTGCCTGTTTGTACGGATGAATTACAGCCAACTTATTACGCCCGTCATGCTGAGATTAATGAATTTTTGTGCGCAAGTTATTGAATCGGGCTTCGTTATTTATATTTAAATGAATTACAAAGCTTTAACATCGAATAAATCGAATCGAATCGAATTTAATAACATCGAAAAAAATCTTTATTAACAACATATGTAATACCCAAGGGAAGAGTCGAACGAAACACTCCAATGTGAAGATGACATTACTTCCATAATTGTTACACTCTTCAAAAAAATTATAAATTTAATGTACCGGACTGGAAGTTTTTATGCAAAAATATACAATTGTCATAAAAAATCAATAGACTTTTCTAGAGTGAAATTAACCCAAATTATTAGAATCAAAGTACTTTCATATTAAAGTAAAATAAATTATTAAAAGTAAAGTGTTTCTAAAATTGTTAACATACTGTACGTTAATGTTTCACCGCAATTATACATGAATTTTAATATAACACTTTATGCATAAAAACTTCCGGTGCCAGAATATCAAATTTCATAAGAATATTTTACAGTGTATATGCTACCTAAAAATAACAATTCAGTAGGAACCTGTCTTCCCACCGAGCGTTCAAAGGTTGACTATAAAATCTTACAGAATTCATGAACCAAATATTCTCGATGGTATGTGTTCGAGCTCTCCGTTCCGACCGTTACGGCTTTCCGCCTATATGATTAAGGGGTAAGTTGATACGGAAAAGTCTAATGAGACTTCGAGGTAGCTATCCGGCGTTTAACCACCCATTTTACCTACGTACGTTCGTCACCGCATTTTCAATATTAACCGTGTATGCACGAACAGTTAACTGTTTGTCATACAGGAAGGGGATGTGTGTGTAAGCCTCGCGTTCGCGGTGACACGTGAAGGAGAATCCGCTCTTGTACACAACAGCTCGACTCTACCATCGGCGTTCATCGATCCTAATTATTTATACAAAAACGGAGAGAAAACTCGTCGACGATCGACAATCGTGCAGGTCATTCTCGTCCAGTCCGAGGCAGATGCTTAAATACTAATTTCTTCGAGCGACGAGGAGCTCGACTCGGATATTATACCCCTCGGCTATCCCCTTTTCCAACGGTGAAGAACGGTGGAATTAATTTATAATTGACTGGCCGAGGAGTTCGGGCCATTGGAGAAATTAGGACTGTCCGGTTACTACCAAATTATCTACAGTGGGATGACCATCGTTATCGGCGAGTCGTTAGAGCTACCTCAGCGTGCCAAGCGATTGCAGACTGGAAATAGTCACTGTTCAATAAAATGTAGGGCGAAGACTTCGTGATGAGACAATGCGAGACGACCATCGTCTTCGCGATGGCACTGAAAAAAATTACATAGTAGAAGCAACAATACTGACTTTTTACCATAAAAAATAATTCCTAAGGGGAGCGTCTATATTTTATAGTTACGACAGTGACCAAAAATCATGTTTGCAGCCAGAATTATAGTTCAGCCAATAATCAGAACCTATCTATATAGACGTTCTCCCTCGGAAATATTCTATATAGTAGGAAATACTATCTCTTAGCAGGAAATACTATCTCTTAGAAATACTCTTTCTCAGTGCAGTCGATAACGAAACGCCTTCCCTGCTTTCTTCAAGATCGTCCACATTTTGGGTAAAAGTGAACTACGATTTCGTACGCTATAGACATAGACCTATGAGAGCCTGATTCATTTTTGTCCAAAACATTAACGGTCTCGTTGGAAACAGGTATCGCGATTCGTTACCGACTGTGGTAAATCACGTGCCCTCGAGAGCGCGCAGCGCGTCCGGGGTCAGTACAGTCGTACAAGAAGCGAACTGGGGACACTGCAGGAATTGAAAACAACGAAATCTTTCGCTCCGCAAATCGATCCGAGATAACTCGAGCTAACAGAGACACTTTCTGGGTCATCCCGAGACCGGATGACGAAGCCGTGGGAGCTCGCGGAGCACGAGGTAAAGAAGAAGAGGTATTAGGCTACCCCGGGGGCGCAGCAAAAAGTCCTCCAGGGGTTCGAATATACGTGTTTCTGTGCGCCGCTCAATATGGCGCCCGACATAAATCATTGCTGGCTCTCGACTGGCTTCCGAAACGGCGAAATGGTCCGGCATGTATTCTTCGCCGCTCTCCCCCGTTTCCATCGCGGTTCTCTTTCTCTCTCTCTCTCTCTGGTCTGCCCGCCAAGTAAATAACCAGCGGATTTACCGGTCGTTTTACGAGACGACTGGCCATGCGATGGCGAAACGGCGCGGCAATGAGCCCGGACCTGCGCGCCGCACGCCGGAGCCAGAATAATTCGCCCTGGCGTAGTCGGCTTTTATATCGGCGTTGGAAATTTCCTTTTGATAAACGGACCGAGAGCTAACAGTGTAAAATTAGTGCATGACGAGAGGCACGCGTCGACGCGCCGGAGCCCTCCGTTGCATAAGAATCGTTCGCCGATTTATGGAAGAATGGCACTTTCGTCACAAAAACCGCGCTTTTCTGTAGCTACCTCGCGAGAGAAGTCCGCTTAATTAATGCATGGCAATGTCGAGTTTATATTATCGATCCGTGGTATTAACATACCTATACCCGGCACAATATAGAGCTGATAGACGAGGAATTCACATTCCCCCTTTTAAGCGGAGCAAGAAAATTTGCCGGGGCGTCGACCCGATATCGTCTATCATAGATGAGCGAGGAAGCTCTAGCTTGTACTGCTCGCTTCGCCCCCTCGCGCAAACAGTGTGTACACGGTGTGCATGCGCGCTATAACCAAATCGTGAAACTCACCTACGTAGAGATGGCTATCACACTGATAATGAATATTAATTCCCGGTTCTCGCAGTGTTCGACTCGAGACTATTGTTATACCGCGTACATCCACGCCTCTACACTCACGCTCTACGTAACACATCTACGAAGCTGTACGTGCACTCCGGGGGTTAGTTTCTCGGGGCTCGCCGTCGAACGGGAAAATCCGTCGGTTCATCGTCGAATGTCGCTCTCGGGGAAGCCCGCAGGGCTGCAAACTTTCGCGCGATGGCCCTCTCGTGCTCGCACGCAATGTCTGACGAGCTTCCATGTAGTACACGATACCCTGAGATCTATAGACCGGGCTTTCTGTCTCGAATCTCTTGACCTGTATCGATCACTTTATCTTCTCGATAAACTATGCAGACTTTTTTTTATACGAAAACGGACGGTAAGAAATAGTACTTTGCGATACGCGTGCGGCAAAACGAACTTTATATGCAGGTTGTGAAGTGAGTCGCACGAACCGCACGAGTACCACAGGAGCACGAGGCGAGGGCAAGCCGCGTTACAGTCTTTGTATAATGTTTGCTATACAGTACCAGTATCGCATGACATTTTTTTTGTAAGAAATACAGGTGAAGTGCTACTTCCGTATCCGTCGATGGTGGCGTAAGAACTACTCTCTCACTTCTCAACCGCGAAAACGAGCAGGAAAGTAAATTTGCGTGCGAGAAGTAAAATCGGGGTGATGTGCGCATGCGCCGTGTCGTTACAGTACGCCTTGCTGTAAGGCGCCACTTACAGCACGCCTGGCAGACACGAGAAGTAGCACTTCTCATGCATGCGTTGCAAATATGAGCTTTGTACATTTTACAAACGTCAAGAATGTGCTCGTGTTTATTCAACACTTACTTCGTGTCAAACGATACTGTTGGATGAACGGGAAAATAAACGCTGGACATTTGTGGATAAGACCCGTGACACAAAACTTCCAAAATTATATAAGGTGCTGCATTTTTATTTATTTTTTTCTAAGAAAAAAAAATGAAACAATCACGATTTTTTACATTCGGACCGGGTGATTTTTTATGCATGATCGGAAAATCGTTCCGAACAATCAAACGTGAGAAATTTTCGATACATCTTTTTTTTTACCGAGAGAATAAAATAAATTCTTTTTTTTGCCTGACATTGATGGATCCCTTCATTGTACACCGTAATCGTTGCGGAGTATCGCAAGTTCGATTAATTGCAATGCAAAAAGCTGATTGACTGCAGCCAAAAGCGAGTCGTCTCGAACCGGAATCGCCGATATGTGCGACACGCCACCATACACATGCGAGGTTTATAGTACGAAAATTTGAGGATTCATAAGTTTCATGAACAAGTACCTATTTTTCCCTCCCAACGAGGCGCGTTCACCTCGAAAGTCTTAAACTCCGTGAATGTCCCGAGACGTTAAATTTATATTTCTTCTTTTCCGGACGAAATTCAGCCGGCGCGCGGCCCTCTCCCGGACGGTTTTTCTTTCTTCACGTTTATATTCGAGAATACATTTCCGAAGCTTACCCGGGTCTCTTCTCGCCGGTGTAACGATCCGCCCGAGACTACGGTGCAGAAAGAGCGAAAGCGACGGTTCCGTTAACGCCGCGACTCTCGGCATTTCGTCGTCGACCGGCGAGCCAGCCAGTTGGACGCCAGCCACGCTCTTTCCCCGTGCTCTCTTTATATCACTGTCGCTATCCGATACAAAGCTTTTATGTCATTCCGCTCCGGCTATCCAGCGTCGCTTTCCACCCCTCGCGCCATTTTCCATGTCCGTCCGATTCATTTTGTTCCTTTAGCTTTTTCCTGAATTAGTAATCACATCGCGCATCGGCGACGGTCATTCCGCGGGTCGTTGAGGTAAAATCGATTATTCCGGGCTTGAAAATTGAAAATAATTGCGGCTCGAACGGAGCGTCGCGCGAGGTTTCGGCTTCCCTTCGCGTTCAATGACCGCGAACAACCCGCTCCTCGATGGACTACGCCGGTGCGGAGTATCGTTGGGTCGCAATGTAAGTCTTGGCATCGAGTAGACACCGAAGCTGAGAGACCGCGGGATACCTATAGGACGACGATTCTACTTCGAAAGAGACATTAATAACTCCCGCGAACGTTGCCTCGTTCGCTTTCTCTGTTTTCCCCCCATTTGTTCGCGGTTTACATCGCGGCCCGCTCCGCAGAACTCCTCTCACGGTCCGACGGACCTTTCGCGCTGTTCTCCGCGAGAGCGCGAAACTCTCGTTTCTCTCGCTCCTGCTACCGGCAGATAACAACTTCCCAAATTATCCTCCAATTAATAATAATAACCGAAGACTAAGGGCTTACACGGGATATAAATTAGTCCCACTTCATTCTTACCGCTAAGAACTTTATTTTTCTCGCGCAGTTTATCATCGGTGATTGCGAGTGGCAAAAATTACAATGAGTAACGGAGAGCGGAGAATGCTTTTTTTCTTTTTTTTTTTTTTTTACGCGGCCAAGAGCCTCGAGACTCTAAAGGCTCGTTCAAAAAGCAATACTTTCCCTTTCTTCTGCACACAATCCATATGTTGGCGGAGGGACGGCTGTTTCGACGCGGCGCATTACCAAAGCGAGTCAGACAATATTTTTCGACTGTGCTATAAAAAATAATAAAAAAAATATGAGAATAAAAAAAATCGAAAGAGAAGCGCCGAAACACACGTGTGTTCGTCGCGAGCTCTCGCACGGTTTGCGGTTCTCGCGGAGGTTCCTCCTATCCAGACTCGAGCGTCAAGGGGCCAACAAACGCTCGTATGCATTTGTCGCTGTATTTTTCTCGCTGTCACAGCATACTCACTCGGGCACAAAGCGACTCACTGCAGTTTCTGTTGTTCGCCGTCTGGACAACGGAGATGGTTCTCCCGCACGAAGAACCACCGCTTTCGCTTATCCTCTCCTCTGACACTCGTCTGGCGGGAGCGCCGGTTATTAATCAGCGGCGGATCTTTCGGCGCAATCGATTTGGGACAGAGTTGGGCAAAGTACCAAAAAATACTTCAAGTACTTGAAGTATCGTGTACTATTTGTACTTTATGTATTTCTCAAATACTGTTCGCAATTAGTTTCGTATAGCGTTAAGCGGAATCTACGCTTTACAAAATAAATTGTGCAAAGTAGTTTGCACATGGCTTCCTCATTTTTAAAAATCGCTAAATGAAATTTTCGTAATACGTCGTTTTGAGACTATTTTTAACCGATTCTTCACTTTTTTTCATTACCGTAAAAAATCCATTTAAAAATGTCATAAAAAATATAATTAAAAAACCCAAAAGAGTACCGTCTCGCCTCTTCACGTTTTTTAAAAGATATTTATTTTTCAAATAAAAGAAAACCAAACGTTGGGACACTGCTCGTCTTTATTATGGAATTTTTAAAAATCAATTCTCGTTAAAATTATACTGATTGAAAAGTTTAGACACATAATCTTATATTAATAAGAACAGAATGTCATGCTACTCATCGTGTATTCAAAAAATACTTGTATTTAGTACTTGAAATCGTAACGAAGTACTTGAAGTACTTCAAGTTCTGCCCAGCTCTGATTGGAGATGAAGTTCTTTTTGCCCCGCTAAAAATGGTTATAGAAAAAGGTCCGTTTTGTCCCGCACTTTCCTATCGCGTTTCGGCGCTAGAAAAACATCCGAGGCATGGCGGCGATTCCTCCGGGCGGGCAATGGCCATGCGCGACCGGCCACCTGCATATTAGGCTTCCCTAATGAAAGAATCCGCAATAAATCAGTCCCGAGTGGATGGGCGTGCCGTCGTGCGAGTTTTGACCCACCGGCGTGAGCCAGCACTTCCCTTTCGCAGCATCCAAAGGACAGCCGGGGAGGGAAGGAGAGAGTGGGTGAGGATCCTCTTTTTTTATTATTTTGCCGAGACCAGCCAAAGGTACCGAAGACCCCGCGGTAGTGTTCGACCAGTCTCAGCGTTCTTTTTTTCAGTTTTATTTTTGTACTTCTCCCTTTCGCGTACGAAAGATTCCTGTCGTGCGATCCTTTGTCGGACTCGAGTTCTCTTTGCCCGCTGTTAGAGATGGCAATTCGCGAACTCGATTATTCCCGACTCTTTTGCAATATTTCCTACTTGTTATTGCGGGCCTGTGTTTGAAAATAAGCAAGTTTACCGTATTGATACTCGTTTCCACGGTAATAGCGGAGAGTGTCCCGAGGCGATTTTTCTTACTCCCGCAGGGAGCCCCTCATCCTCCCGCGGGGTGGAGGCGCGTTATAGCTCGAACGACCCACGACTCTTATCTCGACGAGAATTCGCGAAACAAGGCGACGCCCCAACGGATAACGGGATAACCGGCTTCGCTCCAGTTTCGGGTAAGAGGGTGGCATCGGAACGTCCTCATTCCCTCCCCCCCCCCCTCCCCGAAAACTCTCGCCTCCGGTATATTTTTCCCTCCAAGCTAGTGAAACTTTTCGGAGGCTACTCTATCTCTTTTGTTGTTGTTGTTTTTTTTATTTTTTTCGTCCTATTTAGCGGGCTGTGTCCGCTTTTCCGTTACGCCGTATCGTACCCATTTCTTTCAGTTTTTTTTTTTTTTTTTTTTTTTTTATTTTTAGTTATTTTCTATACGAACCCTTTCCAATGCGGCGCTCACAGAGTTTGGTGGAGAGTTGGTCTCGTTTCAGAAATGCCCTCACCGCCGCCTTCTCGCACCCCTCTCACGTGAGAACGATTAATTATCGTCTTATTTTTATCTAATCTACAGGAGACTGAGGATGAAAGATATATGGCTTAATTGGAGAATCCGGTTCTTCCTCCGATTTTTGGGATTCCACCACCCGTTCGTGCCTTTTTCTCTCCCTGTCTCTCGTTGCGCCGATTCATAATCCGCCGGATTATCTTTAAGTCGGCACAGGCCGAAGAAGACACAGACCTGATGGTAGGGATTTCACCTTCTCCTTTAGTGTACATATATATATATATAAATATATATATATATATATATATATATATATATATATATATATATATATATATATGTACATATATATCTCGCCCTGTCTCCCGTTTTCGTTCAAAGAGGAAGCGCTCGCGTTCCTTCTCTAAGGGCTGCGCGGCGGACGAATGGCTCCGGGGATAAATCAAGATTTCTATCCGAGCTAATCACGGTTAGTGGTAGCGCGCGTGCATGCGGTATATACACTGTGTATCCGCTCCGTAGCTCGAAGCAGCGGCGCCGGAAGTGCGAGTCGGAATCCGTCCAGCCAAGCTTTTTCTCCTTCTCTCGTAGAGCTTTTTCGATTCAGTGTATGTACATGTCTATATGCATGTGTATGTGTGTCTATAGCCGAGAAGTTGCCTCGCCTCCGTCGCGGAACGGAGCTCCGGATACCGATCTCGAAGGAGTCCGACGACCTCTTCGTCTCTTAGTTCCTCCCAACCTCGCGTTTCATTTCCACTAATTTACTGATACCGCCCTTCCGCTTTCTCATTTCTCGTTTGCCCTCTCACGTACTTACTTTGTACGGCGATTTTTAGAAGACCGCGGTAGAAATGAAATAGTGCAATCTGTGGTTTACGACTCTCGTCCCTAAACTAGCGAGCCGTACGTATAGTCGAACTGTTGACCCTCTCGAAGTCCGAAGTCGTTTTACTGTTGAATAAAAAATCTCTACCGCTCGACGAATCTCTGAATCAACATATTCGAAATAATTCACTCTTTCAATTTTCACGTCGAGATAAATCGTATATAATGGTATACAGTAAAAGAAGTTTGTACCTTTCGAAACACCTTACTGTCCACAAAAGTTCACAAGTTTTTATTTGTTAATTTTCCGACCGCACATTCCGGCTCTAGTTTTACAAACGAAAGTGCAAGCTAAAATGGTTAATGACACGGGAAATAAAAGAACAGGTTTGTATATTCAGACCTGAACAAACGAGTTTGTCACTTATTTAACAAAGTTACCGTCACGAAACTGCGTGATGCAATTTTACAAAACTATTTTTTGCTGTTTACAAGGACGGGAAACACGCGATTATCGCCGAGTGTGAAGTTTGCTGCCCAAACGAGGCGAGGGCAGAAATCACACAAGGTGAAAAATCTGCTCCCTCCCGTCTAGCATACGGTACTTTGTTTCCGTCTTCGTTAAAATAACCACAATTACTTCTTCAGGAGTAATGAAACAGTACTGCGCATGCGCACAGTTCAATAATGATCATTGATCAATGATAGGCGATTTTCCGACCGTGTTGCACGCGAGGAATATCGTTATTTTAGCGAAGTCTGGGGGAAAAAATGTTACGGATGAAATCATATTACAAAATACCCAGTAACATTGTTTACTTCAAGGATGTCCCGCAGATAAATATTTATTCGCGGGACACACCTGACGAATAAAATTTTATCTGCTGGACCGACCTGACGAATAAAATTTTATTCTGGGTGAAACTACCACCCGGTTGCCTTACACTGTTCACAACAGCCGTTTCACGAAGGTTGCGGATACGCTGCGTCCCTCCTTAAAGGGTTAACTCAGTTCCGAAGCAGGGAGAAGGAAGAAGAACTCTCTTGCTCGAAGCGTAACTCGATATCAAGGAAACCCGCGCGCGGCCCAGACGAAGCCGCAAGTTCAAGGAGCACGGTGAAAACACACGGCGAAATTTGTGTTCGCCGCAGCGGGAGGTATACGAGGGTGTGGAATGTCCGACGGGACAATAAAAAAAAAAAAAACTTTCCACCCATTATGATCCCACTTGCACTCCGCGTGGATAGTACATTTCTGTGCCGAAGATGGTTATAACCGGCGGTCGAAATGATCGCTTTTGCAGCAGCGGTAAAGGGTTGAGACGCAACCGGAGCTCCGCACCACAAAGGGGTTGTAAGGCAGCCGCGCGTACACCGTACGGTACACACTATGTATACCTACCTACGTGACACAGGATACCTATCGTAAAGCAAAGCGACACGGAGACTCGGAGAATGAGCGAGAGGGAGACGTGAAAACAAAACTACGTGAAAAGCACACCCTCCCCCCTCCCTGCCCCCTTTGCCGCTTCGTCGCCCTCACAGTTCCGTTCTACACTTCATCGTGGATACGCGAGACCCTCTCGGATTTCGTACTGCGGCCACGTCCTTGTCATAATACGCCCCTATGAACAACTGTGCAATGTTAACGTAAACTATATCCGCACAGGTTTCCGCGGAGATTCGTGCCGGAGCCGGAATATAGGGCATACGTAACCGCGGAACACGAAAATTCGAAACGGGAAAGGCGGAAATTTTGCGCCCGGAGAAGGCGCGTAACTGGCTGGAGAGTCGAAAAACGCGATTGTGGAATTCTTTACACTGACGAACGGGAATCACGGGAGAGTTAAGTTTGAATTCGGTCGCTCGGGGCGATTGCGACATTAGAATCATTGTTATTTCCGTCAATGTTTTCGTGGATTTTTTTTTTATTTCAACGTTCATTCTTTCATTTCTCTCGTGCCAAATATCCGCACTGCTCCGGATAATTAATTCGAGCGATTCTCTGGCTCGAGCTTATGTTCGGGGAAGAGAGAGGTTTGACCTGAGGGAGAATCCTCATATCTCAGCAACAAAGTTCAGTTTTGATAGAATAAAAGTGGCGCATATGGCGCCGTAAATGTGTCATTTTCGACACTTGTATCCTAAGCATTTTCGGCGTAGGAAAATTTTACGTCATTTATATGCCAAAATACGCTATGTGCAAGAAGAATGAATCTCCCGAAGCTTGGCAGTTTTTGTATCAAAAACAGAGCACATCTGCACTGAGCTGATGGAAATTACCATATATCTGGCAAAAACCGGCAGACTTTCAGGTATATGAGAACTAAAAAATTTTAAACATTCTGCTAGAAAATATGGTACTTTTCGCCATCGCAAATATTACCCGAATATCCCGCAATTTTCGCTAGAATATACAAGGTTTCTCGCCAGAGAGGTTTGGAAGGAAATTGTTCAACCGTAAGTCAAACAAAGAGGTTAGGTCAGAGACGGCTCCGAAAGTATACTTCCATCGCATATTCATTATAAAAATTAATTTATCAAAACATAGACATAAGAGATCTAATTGTTACTCGTAGGAAGTAAAATTCAGAAGAGGCTCCACACATAGGACCGAAACGTAAAAAAAAGTATTTTCCTAACCGCTTTCGTTCCCGCACCCACATCGCGGAATTGATCGCCGTAGCCGAATAAACAACAAATTCAATATAAGTTCTCCGTACTAGAATATTGTAATCGGTGGCGTTTTTTTTTTAGGATCCTAGGTTATACCGGAATATTATGTCGATCAAATCTTTTTTACATATAATAATACATGCAAAAAATTGATCGACAAAATTCTCAGTTTCAATCCACAAAATTCTTAGCCAGATAGGCAAAATTTTGCCAACCCGCCATCTGGAAAAAATTACCATAGGGGTTGAGTAAAAAATTACGATGGCCCCTATGAAAATTTCACATATCGCTAGACGTGACGCTGATGTACCATGTTGCCGGGTTGAAATGTGCCGTATAACTTGGTAGTTTTTCCGTGATCCTTCTCTCAGTGTACGAATCGCGCTAAAGTCTTGACTAGACCAGGTACAACGATGGAATTAGCCCGATCGTTTTTATTTGCGGTACGTGACAAGATAAGCCACGTCTTTCCATCGCTACTCAATTCTTCAAAAATGCTATTTGGCTAATCTCCCCCTGAGAAGACGAAATGTGCATAGACTGATAAAATCGTATCGAGTTCTTATCGATTGGAGGTTCCTAGCCGAATCCCTTTTCGGCTGTGGTAAGTATAAAAGAGAAAGGGGGTGATCTCGATCACGTCTCGTCGTCGCAAAGTAATACTCTCTCTCTCTCGATCGCCGTCTCGGGATCGTCGTCGAGACTCGCGTTTTGATGGCCCCGCGTTACGTACGAACCGTGGAGCAAGGAAGCATAACGATGCACAACCTGCTAGGAAATCCTAGACCAAGTATGCATAGACTGGGTTATACGTGAAAACTATAGCGAGCGGGCTCGTTTTACGAGAGGACGCGGAACGTGTATAGCATCCTGTCTATATACCGCAACACTATTCTATTCTACGCTATAATCTATGTATCGGGTATAGAAGTTGGAGAAGGCGATACACGCGGTTTCGCGTGCTCGTCTAGATTTACACGAATCGATAAAAAATATGGCACAGCGATGGAAAAGACGACCGGTCTCGGGGCCTGTGGCTCGTTTTCTCTTCCCACTATAATAGTCGACCGAATCTTTTTTCTTTTTTTTTTTTATCTTCAACGTTCATAGATGCTTCGACGTCGACTTTATATGCAATTCCATTACAGCGCACTGTGCCGAATCGATGAATTTCGGCATTACACGTACCACGAAAAATAACTGTTCGTATTGCGGTAAAATTTCATAGACGGTCCGGTAAAGATCTTTAGAGATCCAACGTACCGTACGAGCGCCGACGTTCCCCGCACGAGAACGGAGCACGACCGATAAAATCGTGGAACCGCCCGTGTGTGCGTGCCAACGGGAATTCCATCGATCGACGAAATTGCGTGCGTACGTTGGAACGTAAGAATTCTCAGTTGAACTCTCGTTCCCGTTGCAAATCGTATTTTCTTCGGCCAAGAAAGGCGGGGGTTCAAAGACCGCGAGAGAGTCGGCGAGGAGGAGTCACGGATAGTGAAAAATTCTCTCCTCGCGGAGACGGTGCAAGGGCGCCAGCTTCCTCGGCGGTTTCCGTCGCGCGAAGCTTGCGGCAGATCGGCGGGAGAAAATTCGAGTTATCGAGAACAGTGCTCTTTTCTCTCCGCCGGCCGCGGCGAGGAAACGCAGAGAAGAAATATCATTATCGTCGGCACCGTTTCAAATTGCGGGAGCTCAATTGTGTCGAGTCCCGGACCGAGCGCGGCGTACCACCGAGTGCTTCCTAGGGAACGAGACGGAGATCTATCAGCGACTTTCAGCGCGAAATTTTCCAGCCCCGGGTACACTGTAGTCTCGCAGTATTACCTATATACATATATATATATATATATATATAACATTTTTTATATTTCTCTTTCCTTCGATTCGACGTCGTTCACTCAATCCGATATCGTCCGTCTCCTTTTTCCATTCGACTCCGGAAACGCATCACGAAACGGCATGTAGCGGTCCCGGCTATTGGACGTGAAATGGGGCTGAAAAATCCCACCGCCTTCCCTCACGGCTGAACGAAATTGAATTTCCCGAAACATTTGGCGCTAATCGAGCCAAAGCCAGAAGGAATGGGGCTTCCCCCATTCGGTTCGGATTTTTATGTTACATGTACGTTTCAACTTTGCTAATGGAGCACTCGCGTTATCTGGAGGTTACGTACCGTTGTACGAAAGGACGATCGTGACGAAGACTGGTCGCGCTGAAATCCGATCTTACCGCAGCTTCATTTCAGGAAGCTGCCCTACATTCCGCAAGATATTCGAAAATAGATAGTTCATTGGCGAACAGCTAATTCTGGACACTGACCTTTTCCGCAGTCGACACGTATGTCGGACCGCATGCCGCAAGGAGTACCCTGTCACATCTGGCGCAAGGTCAAAATTTCACCCAACAACCTTTTCTCCCACACGTCGATCACGGGGATTGATCCGGCTAGAGGTCGGCACATTTTTTATGAGGGGGAGGGGCATGAGATTTGGTCCGGAATATCCGGGTGATGCAGCCCAACTAATGAGTTTGCCTTCAGTACATCGCGAAATCATTTAACAGGTGGAATGTACTGAATCTTCCACTCGAAGTGTTCAACATTAGCTTGTATGGGGTTGATTGCTGCACTATTTAAATCCATATTTTTAAGGATTAACCTTCCGTTTTCCGCTTGAGAAAAACCTGGCCAAATCACCTAGAATCGCTTTGCACGGTGAGGTCCGAGAATCGGATTTAATTCTTGCTCGGTCGCGGGTTAACTCGCAAACTGCAGTGGACCGCTTGGAAACTGGATGAACATCGTATATGGGTAAACGCAAAGGGGAACTCTAATCGGGCCACTACCGCACCGACCCTTGATACATAATCCCGAGTATACGATGCTCCTACGAAAGTCCCGAGGCAAAAGCCACATTCTCCACCGGAATGCCGGACGAATAACGAGCCCAATCTACACACACGAGGGCACGCGACAACAACAATTATCGCGAAGCTACGAGCATATACTCTGCACCTGCCAGAACCGCAATTAAAATCACTTCAACTCCCTATTAGGGGCGAAGCCTTCTCAATCAATAGATTACGTAAAATACCACTGAAGGAAGCATTGTTCATCGCGATCCGTTCTGATTCCTACTCCGTTGCCGTTCGATAATTAATTTGGCGAATGCTGGAAGCTCGCCGAGCCTTCGAGCAACCAGACTCAACGGCATTTTCGTTTGCCGATAGTCTTCGGAAACACGTCAGAGATGAAGGGGAACTTTGATTGCTGTGGCGTATCCTCTTTCAGCGGGGAAAATGCCCGGGCTAATTGGACCTCGATGTTCATACCGATAAACCGTCAGGATACCAGCATGTTGCCGACGCAATTATCTACTCACAAGACATTCGACGAAGCTTTCAAATGTTACCTACTTTTTTCAGAAGGGATATACGATCTTTCCGAAGACATGTCCAGTGAACGAAACGGGCTCGAATTAAAAATTAAAAAGATCGCTTTACATAGAGCGAAGTGGCCGTCTGTCAAACGGTGTCGCCATATCCAAAAATATCGCCACTTACGCTCCGCCGTATCTATAAAAAAAAAAGCCTCAGATGATTCGTGAGCTAATTAATAGTCGATATTGAACGCCAAATCTGCGGAGGATTCGATCAAAATTATTTAAAGGATCTCCAAAGTGGTCGCGCTACGGTGTCCTTTGGTCCTCGTATCAACTAACGTCATAGATAAGATGGATATAATTATCGCCAATCCTATGTATAACGTCCCGAATGCGGTTTTAGAGCCGGGCTCCACAACCGTCGACTCTGGTCGCCAATGTAGGTCCGACGACCAGTTAACGTCGGAATGATAACATCGGCCCAACGTTATCAAACGACGTTGACCCAATTCTGGCTACCGATGTCCAGCCAATGTTGAGTAAAAAATATTAATAAGCATTAAAAAAAAAATACTTCTATGGATCTGCGCGACTCGTCAATGCTTTTTTTATAATTCTACAATTTATTTTTTGTAGTTCTGCATCTTCACACATTGGAATTAGGAGAATACATTTTTTAGTTAGCGATAAGGATTTTTTTTCAAATCTTATATATGAGCTGCACGTTTATCGAATATTAACGTACCAATGGCTTTAAATTATCTAAGTTTCATTATTTCATATTTTTATTCATATTTTAATTAATATTGATGACGAAACTTAGGCGTTCAGCACTACAGTACTGTAGATAAAAACTATCAAAAAGGAATTCGGAATAACAAAAAAGCATCCAGAAGTCGCGCAAATTGGAAAGAAAATTGCGTTGTTTATAAATATTTTGTATTGAATATTGGCTGAACATCGCTAGCGGGTATTACGCCGAAGTCGTTCGACGTCGTGAGCGAATGTACACTCGATATCGCCGAACACGCATCATTACGACGATACGCCAGCACCGGCCTAACTCTGGTAGGCAGCGACTTGCCAACTATCGAGCCGAACGTTGGACTGGTTATCAATCGACAGTTTAGCTAATGCTGGACATTAGCCGAGATCCGATCATGGGCTGCCAACCTTCTGCCGACTAACAGTCAATCGTCGTGCATACTCCGAGCGTCGGCCGAGCGCACCGGGGCATAAGATAATTCAATTGATCCTCAATCATTTCTTGCGACACAATTATACGGGAACGCCAACCAGATCCGATTTAGAGGGTGTCCAAAATGATCGCCCTACGTGTCTCTTGGTCCACGTATGAACCACCGTTATAGATAAGACGGATATAATTATCGACAATCCTACGTCAATAATTCAATTGATCGGAAATCATTTCACGCGACCGAATTATACGGAAGCGCGAATTCAAGTGAAAATTTAAAGACCCGAGATAAATCGAGGTCGGTGTTCCCTCGGAAGCTAATAAACTCCTCGCCGAATCGAATGATCGCGTGGTCACAAGTTGTAACGAAAGAATAAAGATAGAAAACGGGATTAAGAGGAGGATATAAAATGGCTCAATAAGGCGAATCGGATCGGTTCGAAGATCGTCGGAGCAGGGTACAGGCGAGAGCATGGAATACCTCCGTCTGAAAGTCGATGCATGGCTATCGCATCTTCGAATCAGAAACCAATTTGAAAGCAATACGCCGTTCATCGACTCTCTTTTTACCGTCCCATCCCCCGTCCCTCTTATCCCGCGATCGCGTTACCAGTCGATCGCAAGCAGCCGAAGTCTCGATTGCCCTCCTCGAATTCCTCCTCCTGTAGATGACTCTAGGCACAGGCTGCCACGAAAAAGAGACCTCTGACATAACGAACTGCCTCGAACAACGACCCCCACTTCGCGTCCAGAACTCTATCGAACTGTATAAGTGCAATGTTCTCTGTGTACTAGAAATAAAAAAAAAGATCGTTCGTTCTAATTTTTTCTTTTATTTTTGCTTTCGATAATATCTTCCTGGCCAATTTAATGCCAAGGTGCATCGCGAGACTTGAACCTCCCAATGTCGGCGGCTCTCGCAGCCCGACATGTCGGAAGGGGCTCACGCGGGGCCTTATAAATTCAAAGTTTCACGGGGTGGATCTGGCCAGTGTTTAGGCATCTAATTGGACAGTAAAATTTGTATCTTTTTTTTCGTACCAGACAACGGGCGTCGGCGGCGCGCACCCCTGCCAAGCGGAGCCACGCGCTCCCCGGGGTTACGAGGACTTTGAGAAAAATTTACGGCTCGTCCTACGCGCCGCCGTGGGACCACCGACGAGGGGGATGGGCGATCTTACACGATTTTCTTCCACGCTCCTTCTCTCACCCTCCCACCGCGGCTCTTACTCTTTTTCATCTTTTATATATTCTTATTGCTTTTTCTTTCTCCGACACCTCGCGATCCTCCCTGCAGGCCTCTCCAATAGATATTTATGACCTCCGAGAACCGGAGGATTAGCCTTTGGTTATGCCGGAGAGTATGCGTCCGGTGGCCCGATCTTTGCACGTAGCGCGCGCATACGATCCGTATCGTCACTGCCGGATCGATCCTATCGGGTGTCCATCGGTAGGGGGAGTTTCATCCACCGAGAGTAACAACGCGCATCATAATTCCCACCGGAGCCCGGAATAAGATTCATTCCCAGTTTTCCCGAGATACATGGCTCATCCCGCTTCTCGATGCTTCGAGAAGAGAAGCCTCTTTGCCCAGAAACTCTCCCGCCCCGCGAGCCGTGTCCTTTGCGAGGCTTCGCTACGACCTCGCCAGGGGCCGAGGGCGAGGGTGTCCTAGAGTCTCGAATTTATCCGACGGATACTTCAACCCCCGACGTCGTGAAGCTACGACAGCCATAACTGTTAAGACAACCCCCCCGTCGCGTTCCCATCCCCGTCCAAGATCCGACGAAATCATCCAGCACGTCTCATCCGACCCTGAGCGCCTGGAGGGCCCGATCGCGGGGTTGTTACCGTGTATGTCGCCGCGCATGCACAGGGTAAACGGTTGTCGGTCATCCGCTCGACGCCCATCAACTGTACCGTTTTATAGGCGCTGATGCTTCCCGAGACGGCTCCGCGCAGTTTCTTTTCCAGTCTTCCGGATAACGGGCACAAAGCGTTCGACGGTCATTCACGGACTTTACGATGCGGCCTCTTGGCGAAAGAACGTGCGATGTCGTCTGCATGAAAGATCCTTCGAATTCCCGGGTATCTCGGTGCGCCGAGAGACATCCAACGAGCATCAGCATCAAGTTCGGACTGCCGTTGCGGGTGTTCTCTTTCTCGGAGACTCGGAACGTGGAAAGCTTGTTCGCTCTGCCACCCTCTCGCGATCTACACGGTCTCTACGGTCTTCGGGTTCGTATGTTTTTGGTTCTGGTGCGCCGAAACACAGAACGACAGACCGCGACTGTTCCAACGCTCCTCGCCAGTCCCCGCTCAACGAACCCTCCGGCATCCACCTTTCCTCGATTCCACGTTTTCCCCTTGTCTCACAGGGCGTTTTGTTCGTAGTTCTCCGACGAGCGGCGAAACTGGGAAGATGCAACACGGGTCTCAGGTACAGACCTAAAGACTCGGCATCATCTCCGAGTCCGAAGGGAATACCGGCGCGCCCTGTGACGCATCTTTCCTCGTCGTTTCGATCCCTATCTTCTCGTCGTCATACCCACGGGACATGCCCGATGGCGGAACACGGACAACCGCCTCGACGACGAGTTATACTCCCATAAAATAATCGACAGCGGAGAGGACTCCTTTACTTTTATAGTTTTGGGGGCGTTTTCTTTTTTTTCTTCCTTTTTCTTAAATACTGTGCTCCCTTGCAGCCCCGCGGTGGTCCATGACTCTTCGTACCTCTATCCGTCGGGATATTCGTTATTTTATGTTCCACTCGTCACGTGAAGATTTAAAGCCCGATCGAATGTTATTAATGTTGCTATAAAATAAATTTAAAAAAATGTATACCTTGTGGATAACGATGACGACGCGACGAGGATGTATACTTCCGGAAATGATGAATAAATGTCTGGGAGAAAATGGGTTAATGAAGTGTGCTAGACATCAGGCAGTTGCTTTCTTTCGTATCACGTTTAGCCGAGGCATTATTTTTGTCTTGCTCTTGGTCTCCCCCCTCAGCGAAAGGCTCGTTCGTCTCCCCTGTTTTGTGCATGTAACGGCTAGAAAACCGATACCCGGATCGCGAGGCACGCGATTCTTCTTCCCTTCGAGTCTTGTTTTCGCGATTAACTTTATTGGATTCGTATAGGACGAGGGCGGTTCGCTCGAGGGGTTGACGGTTAAATAACCCGACGAGACGAAGTATGCTATACGTCGCGGCGTTTCACCGGGGGGGAAAAATAAAAGAGAAAGAAACGGGAAGAGAAGAAAACAAATGACTGGACGACTTCCACCGCGATTCCGCGTGACGCCTGTCCCTCCGATTCCTGCGACTGTAATGGGGGAAAAAAAAAGTGGCCGTGTCACGAGTAGGCGGTGCAGATCTTTCTCGAGGATAAACACTCGTGTTTCGGAAAATCGTCGATGCTCGAGATAGCCGCAGGAATGGGAGGGAAAAACGTGCATCGGAGGAGGCACTCTCGCGCCCCTTTCGTCCGAACGATTAGTCGATTTGTCGTGAACCGACACTTTCCTCTGTCTCTCGAGGCCGATACCTTCAGGGCGGTCCGCAACCGAGAACCGATTCTATCGCGGCCTCTTCTCCGTTCCCTACAATAGCCCAAATTAAGCGACGCGTTAAGGCATCCTCTTTCAGTAAAATGACAATTTATAAAAATAATTAATTATTGAAATGTAATTTTGCTCAGATAAAAATGTAGTATTATTATTATCATTAATATTTACAGAAAGGAAGTTTACAACTTATAATATCTGTATCTTGTATTTTACATTAGGTAGACAAGTAATAAACAGATAAAAATTTGTTCAAATGTAATTTTATTGAAATTTAATTCTAGTCCAATTTAATTTTATTCAGTTTTAACTTCATTCGGATTTAATTTTATTCGGACTTACTTTTATTCAAATTACAACCGAATTAAAAGGGACATTTTTAGAAAGTTTTCTCGCTTTTATTATTATTGGTCTTTCGCAAACGAAGAATTTTGTTGCCGATTCACACGTGACCTCGTGAAAGGATGTCCCCCTTAAGAGAGATTAAAAAATAAAGCGCTCCTGCAGCTTTCAGCACGAATTGAAAGATCCCGATCCCTTCGCACTCGAGCGGCGGGTCTGGCCAAATCGCGTTAATATAGATATATAACGCGGCTCGGAGTGCCAGCAGGAAGGATTATCGCCGAGCCAAACAACGTCCAGAACTACCTGCCCGAGGGCCTTCGCCACGAGAGAGATGTTGAAAAAAAAATTAATGCACATTACTACCGGCCGTCTGCTAAAATATTTTTTTTTCGTTTTCTCTCCGGTGCTCTATTCCCTTTCTGCGGACTGTGTATCCCCGCACAGAATAGCGCGCACGGAGAGAGCGGAGATGAAAATTCCGTCGGTCCGCAGTCGCGTCTAGGGGGCCAGTCCGGAGCCCACATAAATTTGTACCTCGCCGCTCCGCCCCGATGTCGAAAATACTAGGTTGCTTTTTGGAGCCCGGCGTCCACTCGCGGCTGTATCATCAACGTACTGTATGTATGTTCCGAGCGTACGACTCGTGTGCTCTGCGCTGTTTATACTGTCGGGCGTGGGGGGTTGCATTTGCATAGACTGCCTGGCTAGACAGCCTCCGACTGTATCTTTTGTTCTTGCCGGATATACATTTCGCTACTAAACGAAATATAGAGTACAGGCGGAAGGAGCATCGAACGAACGAACAAGAGAATTTTAATTCTGTTTCACCAAAAACAAAAAAAAAAAGAATTATAATTGCATTTCGATGCTTTGACCCGTTGCTCGTCCCCAATCCGGAGCGGTTCTTGGCGTTTCTCGCCGGGACATGAGAAACCCATTCACGAGTCTCCTCTATGACCTATCATTCGTAAACATGGCACGAATTTCGTTTTATTATTTTTTAATCGCCTCATCCGTTTTACCGTCTTTTATGCCCACATTTAATTCACATCTTTCCTCGAAGATTGGACTTTCGGGTATGGAATTATGACGAGGCCTCTAATTCTTTCTAACGATCAGCTGACTTGGTCCGCGGTTGAACAACATCCATAGATGTTGTTCAACATATATAGGTGAGGTATACCTCAACTGTCCCTCTTATATTTATCGCTTTGTGACCGATGTTATAACTGACGAAGTGGGCTCAAAAAGTTACAGGCTTAGATCGCGAAGTTTTCATTATTATTGACCAGAGCTGGGCCCTAAGTACATTCACTTTGAATTTTGTGACTTTCTACACGTTTTTTCGGTATTAAAAAAAAAAAAATAAAAAAAAAAAAAAACCAAAGTGAATAAAAAAATCTGAACAAATTTATACGTATTCAGAGAAGTGAACAAAGCCGTTTCATTTTTTTAAAAAGTTAGATTTCCGGAGATTTGTTGAACAATTTTATTTTTCATCAATTTGTTAATGACATTTTGGAATTATTATTATACAAAATTAATCTTTTCAGCACCTTTAATATGCTCGATTGTTTTCAAAATTGTATACAATCGAGAAGTGTTTGTAATTCCCGCTCATTTCTCTGAAACTCATGCGAAGTTAACACTATTCGCAAGGTGTTACCGCGGAGGGCTCGGATGGGTTGGGTGCCTCGGATACCGCGGGGAGGCTCGGTTGATCGAGGGTCGGATAAGTGAGTTTCTACTCTACGTACTTCAAGTACTCAGTGTATTCGACCAGCTCTCTTATCGACAACGCAGACGGTTTTCCCTGTCATCCGTTTCTTTTCTTCTTCATTTCGTTTTTTACTCAGTGCCTGTGTTTTTTTTCCCCCCATTCACTTCCAGGATGAAAATCCTCGATTGAGAAATAAGCTCTAGTGCAAAGGCGATCGTGCGTGAGCGTACGTCCTCTCGGTCTTTGAGAGAACGTTGCGGCGAGGTAAAAAGGCCTCGCGGAATTGGCCGCTTTCCAAACGTTTTCGCGGGTGAAAAAGAGAAGAAAGGAAGCTCACACACACACACACACACACACAGAGAGAGAGAGAGAGAGAGGGAGAGAGTCATCCGGGGCAGGGACGCAGACAGGCAGGCGAAGGAAGAGGACGGGAACGACGCGAACAGTGGAGAACGCTTTCGGCCCACTTGCCGGAGATTCGAGAGCTTCCACGACCTCATAAATAAATTTGCCCCGGCATCCCGGATGCCTCTTCCCTATCGTGCTCTCAGTAGACCTCCGCCACGCTCCGGAGACATCGACGCCGAATCAATTTCCTCTCGATACCCTTTCGCTTCGATGTCCGAGTCTCGCGGATTAAAAAAAAAAATCTTAAAAGAGGTATTAAAAAAAAATTAATTGCAGGTCACACATAAATCACCTCTCGTTTCTCGGACCCTGTATTTTTGATTTCCGCTCTTGACCAATTGGAACCTTTACGAACCGTCGAATTCCAGACGATCAGGAGGCGACGCCTCGGATATTATCCCATCATCGATGAATAACCCGATGATGTTAATCCACGAAGTGCCCGTGTCGGCACATCGTTACGGACGCCCACGACGATCATCGCGATTCCTTAATTCTTAATCCACGATCTTCTCGCTGCACGCACGAAACCCCCTGTGAGCGGCTCTGTAATTTAATTTCTCGGCTGCGGAACCTTTCCCCCCCCCCTCCACCGCGAGCCCCTAATTGATATCGCAATATTGAAAATGATTGTGTGTTTAGCGCTCGGGTGTTGCGAAACAATCGGGACGCATATCGAATCGCGGGACTACAATTTTGGGGCCATCGCGTTTTAATATAGCCGCTATTGGGCGTAACTCGTTAATATCCGATTACAGGGCGGTACTGCCGTAAATTTATCGGTTATCGACGCCGCCCGGTTTCTGGGGTGTATCCTGTATAAATACCCGGTTAAAACCCTATCCGGACGCGGATCGCACGATTTTTTAATTTTTGAAAAAATTTATTTCTTTCCAAGATGCGACCGGAAGGCGACTCGCCATATGAATTTGCTGCGAGCCAGCAAAGCTACACTGTAAACAAATTTTGTTTTAAAATTAATGAACGGTGTTGGAAGCTTTTTTACGTAAACTGTTTCTGAAATGTCAAACACATGTGCCGTTGCAATTTTACAGTAAAATTTTTATTTGTAATTAACATTTTTGTAAATTTCAGACAAAATATTTGGAATGTTAATATCTGGTATTTTTATTGTACAAAAAAAGTACATTAATCTTCAATTAATGTTAATGATGCAAGAAAATTTCAATTTCCAGTACATTAAATTTACATTTTATTTTTACAGTGTAGCACTTTCTTCATAGTAAAAAAAAAAGGTTTGCATGTTTAACAAACTTTGTTTTTGTTCCAAAACGTCTGCAAACTCATGCTTGTTAATATTACACAAAATATTTGTAAAATTAACAAAAACTTTTGTGAAACGAACAACTTTTTTCTTCTGGTGAAATTAACAAGAAGAAAAATCCCAGTTGTTTACCGATAAGAAAAGTTGGTACCTCTTTTATAGTGTCTTAAAATTGAAATGTGGAAGCGGCCAGGGAAGTTTGGTGAATTTTTCCAACGATTATAGGAGAGCAGCTCAAAGTCGTGTTTACCAAGTTAAAGCCAGAGACAAAAATGAGGACTCACGGAGGGTGAAGTGAGCGGGTCCGTTTTGCCCCGAGCCTTCATTCCCGTGCAGTGAAATTTTTTACCAACGTCCCGCGACTGGAATTCACGTATTTCACGCGGAACCGTCCAACCCCCGGTCTGCATGTACCAGTCCCACGCCAGTTCGTGCACGTGCTCGGAACACGCGTGTCTATCCTCCAGAAAACTTTCTCCCGGGCTTTTGTACGGGTAGCTCTTCCCGGACGCGTTTACAGCATGAAAGCCTGTCTGTTAGGGGTTCGCCGCGACAGCAGCCACGACAAGACTGCGATTAAATTGGACTTCGTTTCACTGCTCGTGGCAATGTGCGCCGCATGCAATCACTTCACGCCAGTCCGAGGTAGTAAGCTAGAGTAGGTATCCGCATGCCTGTGTGTACACACTATACACGTTCTGTACGGGTGGGAGGAGGGGGACTAAAGGGGGGAAATACCGTGGAAGCTCTAAAGAAGAATAATACGAGAATCTCCCCGCGGAAACACGCGTAAAACAGCTGTTCCTCGCTGTAATAAACCCTGCCACCTTTTATGCAGAAGTTGGATTCCCTTTCCGGGAAAGGCTTCCGGCCTTCCTTTCAATTACCTTAAAAGCGAGGCTATGTTATTAATTATTTTTTATTTTTCTTCATCACATATCAATTCCTGCCTTTGGCTCGGCCGTTTATTCTACATTAATTTTTATTATTAATTACAGGTGTGCCTGCTGGGCTTGGCAATCGGCGACAACAGCACCGTCGACGACGTGTCTCTGTTCACCAGCACGGGAATTCATTCGGACTCGGATGCCGTGGGACAGGTAAGAGAAACGTTTTGCCTCTTGATTGGCGAAGTTTTGTTTTACCCAGAAAAATTATGTTTGAGGACATTTTTCTGGTAGACGTTTCAGAGCTTTCGATCAATCTCTGACGAGCCCACGAAAAGGCCTGACCAGAGCAGGATTTTTCAGGGCCTTGTCAGACCCCGATCTTTACCTTAAAAAATGTCTGCCATAGCACTACCTACACTCAACGCCAGTCATTATTTTCCTTCCCATGTGAAGGAGCGACGGTCTCGCAGAACGCCTCGACGCTGTTGCCCGTCTCGGGTAATTAATTCTCCGGAGAGTCCGGAGAATCACTGAAACGTTTTGTATCTCAACGTTACGAACTATTTCCGTGACGGCGGCACGCGAGGCCACTCGCCATTTCCCCGAACAAAAACTAACTAGTTACAACTACTTCTCATTCATGAACAAAAAAAAACAAAACGAATGAAAAAGTTTAACGAATTCGTGAGAGTTTATTATAGAAAAAGTGTCTGCTTGAGTCGCTGCGCAAAGTGCCCGCGAGTGTCTGCGTCACAGTGACGGACAAAGGCAAAAGTATAACCACTGTCCTGTATAGTGTATTACTGATATGACAATTAAGATCACGGACACACGCAATGTTAGGTAGATGACTGGAATGGGCGAACGATTTGACTCGGATCGTCGTGATAAAAGAGTCCCATTTGGAGCGTCATAGAATCCGTCGTTATGATAGATCACGATCGTGAATACAATAGTGAGGCCTCGGAACATAATAACATCCGTCCAGCAAACGAAGACCCTTGCTGTCATTTCCCTTACTCGGGAAAACATATGCGGACAAAGCGTCGTTCGGATCGACGAAAAGAAAAAAAGAAGGAACTGCAAGCGTTAGGGAAGTTAGACCGCTTCACACTAGTCAAATGTGTGATAGATTTTTAGTCTTTTATACTAACTTTTACGCATGGATTGATTATAGTGGTGGTTATTTGTATTATAGCAGATGTCCTTAACCTAGAAGGACATGAATTACAATAAATTTGCAAAAATATTAACTGGTTTGTGCTAATTTTCGAAAAAGTACATATTTGTTTAGTTTATTCGAAGAATAATCCGCAATTTTTGCTCGATTTTGATGTATTACCGCTCATTCTCTTTCTCGAAAGATGCTCTACGAATTCACCGTCCAGATATTCGATAGTGTTTCCTGTTTAAAAATGACAGCCTTTTGTTTATCCATCGACGAAATTCTTTCATAATCAAACAGCTTTCATTTTTAAACGAAAAATACTGTCAAATATCTGAACGGTGAATTCGTAGAGCATGTTTCAAGGAAGAGAAGGAGCCATAATATATAAAAATCAAGCAAAAGTTACGGATTATGCTTGGAAAAGAACTGAACGAATATCTCCCTTTTCGAATATTACCACAAACCAGTTAATATTTTTGCAATTAATGTTTCCCAGGTTAAGCACATCGGCTGTAATACAAATAACCACCACTATAATCAGTAGATGCGTGAAAGTTTATATAAAAGACTTTAATGTAAAAGTAAACATTTTGAATCAATTTTTCTCCGAAACGGTTTTATAAAATAAAGACAGAATTGCGGCGCTCGCCGCGTATTTGATTAACGCAGTAATCCGCGCAATTCGTTTCTCATTTTATATAATCGTTTCAGTGAAAAATGAATTAAAAATCTTAACTCCGTCCCTGTCGCACTCACACGTGTTTAGCCTCCCCTTAAGTAACAAAGGATCAAAGGATCGCAGGATCAAAGAAGAGTGTTCTCCCGCGGGACGAAGAAATGGCAAAGAAAAAGAGGCAACAAAAATAATGTTTGCGTTACTTCCGTCACCGGGGAGTTGTAACCGGCGCGTGGTTCTCGCACAGAACAAACATGCAGCCGCACGGACCGATGCCCGCGCACTCGGCTCGGATTCAAAAGTGTCAACGACACTCGGGCGTTCGTTCGCGAAACCGCTGGACGCTCGACGACGAGAAATAAACATGCAACCCTTTGACCCAGCGGAAACGCTGACGACGGAGGCGCCACAGTGGATTCCGAGTTACCGCTGCCAGTCGGACGGAAATGGGTCGCGAAAAGCCATTACCTGCGGCAGCAACAACGTAGGTACACAGGCCCACCCTGTCGTGCCGACTGCAGTATGCGAACCTCGAACACCGTAGAACTGTGGCCCAAATACGAAACGGCGAAACTTGCGACGGGTGGTACGGCAATTTTTTGTCGAATTCTTTGCCCGATCTCGGCCGCGGCCCGGAATAGTTTTTTCCAGGTCGAAAGTACGAAATTCGCAGGGTCGGAGAGACAACGATTTTTCGTACGGCAGTTTCTCGAAATACCGGACGAAACGAGGCGGTACCTCGTTTGCCTTCTTTCGCCGGTATTGCCGGGCTTAAGTCGACAGAGGTCCCGCGAACCTACGCGGGTGTGCTCGACGACGAGAAAGTTTGCCCGTGTCGAATGGGAGTTGGTACAGTCGGGTTAACGCCGTGGAAGGCGCGTGTGTACTCGACGAATTTCTCGAAGCGCGACTGAAATTGCATGAGCACACCGGGCGCTCCAAAGGCAAGTACGTCGACGTTTGAACTCCTCTCTCTGCGCGATCACTTTATCTTTCACCGTCATTCTTTTCCACCGCCAGCGCTATCCCGGTCCCATCTAGTTCGCTCCCAGAGAGACGGCGAAAACGACTACCCGCTCTGTGCGTGGTAGTTCATGGAGGTAGAAGAGGAGTTCGCTGGGCAAAGAGGTTTTCTCGAATTTCCGGCCACGTTCCGCAAACGACGCCAAAAGCACGTCACTGAAGCCCCCGAACCGGAAACGGGTGTCACCGGGCGGAAAATTTCAGTATTAATTTACTTTTCATTCCCTCACCGAGATTGCGGGGCACCGGAAGTTGACTTCGGCGAGGCCAAGACAGCGTTTCGAAATTTCGCTATTCGTGAAACGAAAATGTCAGGAACGACTGGAGGAATGACATTGTGCGAGAGCCATCCTAGATGGAGGGTTTGGAACAGCTGGTTGTTGCACTCCGGCACTGGCGCGCGAGTGACTGGACTCCGGGATGCAACCCACAGCCAGACCTGGCTCACCCGGGCCGATGAAAAGGTTTAAATAAGCGGAGCGAACGGAAAATCGACGATGTGTGCAAAACTGCAAGGGACGCGGTGACGACTCGGCTGACGGAGTCTGCTTTCCCGAAGAAAATACGCTCGACCAAGGAAAACGCGCAGGGCTTTTATGGCAGCGTGGTCGCTAAAGCAGCTTCCAGCACTCGAGGGACAAGTCGTTCAGAATGCACATGTCCATGAGAAGCGTGTACTTTATAGCGAGAGAGAAGCAGGGCTTTATGCAACATCATTTTTGGTTGTACGGCTACTTCCTGTGCGCGCTGGGACGAGAGATGCACTCGGTGTACAAGCGAAGCGTAAAACTTGGACGAGAAAAGGTGCTGTTTCTTGGCGAGCTTGAAGGGTACGCGCGGGGTCTCGTATAGCTCCTTGTTATCGCACCCTCGTCGTCGTCGTCGTCGTCGTCGTCGTCGTCGTCGTCGGAGTTTCGAGAGCCTGCTTGGAAAACAACCGCCATTGGCTTCACCGTCGTTGCAGTCTCAGCGATAGCGTGGCTCTAAACCTTCGACGCTACGGACATCCGAGCGAGGGGTTAATGACAGAGGTGATGCGAGTGAAAAGAATTTTTGTTTCCGGTAATAGGAATAATGAATTATAAAATGCCTTTGTAAGGAGAATTTTGGGAATTTAATTCACCAAGAGGAAAACGTTTAACCCTGCAGAACTAATATTTTGCATCCATATGCAGTCATGCTTAACCGGTCACGTGCGGAATCCGCCCTGAGCAACGATATCAATTCCGGACTTACATTGCGCGGTATAAAAAATTCTGTATCTCAAAAAATATTGATGATATCGAAATTCGGAAAAATACTCCTTGAAGAATAATGTTCACGATATTTTATTTGTGTAAAATAATATTTTTAACGTCAATATATAGTGCGCTATTCTTAGTCGAAATTTATATTTCGAACAGAAGACTTTTTTTCGAGCTTTTTCATTACGCGCAGTCAAGTGTATTTTCCGAGTAGTTCCATGAAAATTAGCTTCTAGATCAATGGTTTGATCTTCATGCGAAAACATTTATTGGAGTGTAGGGCGGATATCGACATTTTCAAGCGCGCGTCCTGCGATGGTTTGAATTTTTTTTTTAATTCAATTCGATTAATTATGAGAGACGAATGTGTATTACATTTCATCCACCGCTGGTGGACAAACGCTTCCGAGACCGGTGTACTAATTCGGTGAGTTTTCGCACCACTTTTCATTACTTTTACCGTGAGTAATGGTTTTGCCCGTGATGAATGTGCGTGCGGAAAGCTCGGAGGAATACAGCCCTGGTCCCGGGTACGCTGGCACCCGCGAGAACCCCTGGACTGCTTCATTACGGATTCCCATTCGAGGAGCTCAAGGCAGCCGCCTCTGTGCGATGGAAGTGCAAGCGTCTCTTCTCAAAGTACCGAGCGAAGGCTCCGGGCTCAGCTCTTGGGTCGGCGTGGCGTACTCGTGAGCCGCGGTACATCGTGCAAAAAGAGTTGCCGTCCAGACACTCCCCTCAGGGATGATTTCTTTCAAAGATTAAGAAACCTCTCGTTACGTCCGCAGCTATGGCGCGGCGCGGTGCTCAATACTGCTGTCTAGTTTGTATCGCGGGTGTCTGGACGATGTTGAAGGCGCTGCACCGAAACAACGGCTATAGATAAGAAAAAAAACTTTTTCCATATAATATCGCGATTGCGTTGATCCATTTCTCAACGTTGTATTGTAGTCCTCCTGCCTCTTCGTCCGCCCCAAGTGGCGGACTCGAATAAATTGCCATGCAAACGTAGAAACGTTGTATCATTATACCGGAGCAAGAATGCGAGTCGCGCGGTGTACAAGAGCCCGGCTGAATTGTAGGTGGGTCGCGATAAGGCTGTGCCGCAACGAAAGATTACAGAAACGAGGTATTGAACGACACTCGGGCCAGCGTCCCGGCCCTCTGAGCGCCAAGGGGTTGAAGAAACCCGGGAAAGGCGAGAGACCGTCGAACAGTGAGAGCCCCTCGGGGAATTTGCTTCTTCAATTACATTCGCGTTTACCGTTCAACACCGCTCTCGGTCGCGGTAACTCCGGGATCCTAATATCGAATGATAAATGCGATTCTAATGCGCTCTCGCAACTCGAAGTGAGATTTTGTGTGGAAACAAAAACTAATTTGCATTGGGTTTGGAACTCGGAGAATGAAATAGATGATGTCTCACGGACGAAGTTTTTATGTCACCTTTGGTGCTATATCGTGCCTCCATAGGCGCCAATGCGCAAACGACGGGGAGGGAGGAGCAGAATTAGACAAACTCAATTAAACATCTAAAGAAATCAACTGAGACGATAAAAAATTCCCTGTATATATGTACGTCTGAATTTTTTTTTACTTTGCGTGCTATATTATGACTCCATAGACGCCAATGCGTAAAAAACTGGGAGAAGGAAGCAGAATTAAAAATCAATTGAAAATCTAAATAAACAATCAATTAAAAAATCTGAAGGAATCTACGCAGTCGATAAAAAAAATGACGCATATATATGCTCGTTTGAAGTTCTTTTTTCCTTGTCGTCCTGTAATATGACTTCATGGAGCATAATTAAAAATCAATAATATGAATTCATGGAGCATCAATACACATCACAAGAAATCCACTCAATCCATAAAAAAAAAACTCCCTACATACGTGCTTGTTTGGAGTAATTTTTTTAACGTTTCATACTATACTATGACTTCATCAATTACAAATCTAAAGAAGTCTACGCAATCGATTTAAAAAATGCCTCATATACGTGCTTGTTCGAAGTAACTATTTTTACTTTTCGTGCTATATTATGAATTTATAGGCGCCAATGCGCAAGGACCGCTTGGGGGGAGCAGAATCAGAAAAATCGATCAAAAATCTAAAGAATGGATGAATAAAAAAATCTTAACAAATCTGTCGATAAAAAAAATTGCTCCATATACATGCTTCTTGCTTTTTTTTTTTTCTTTTCATGCTACATTATGGCTTCATAGGCGCCAACGGGCAAAAGAGCGGACGGGCAGGGGGGTTAGAAGCTTCCACTTCTGATAAAATCCAATCCTGAGGAGTCGAATTCATATGCATCCGCACGGGATGGCTGCATACCGGTAGGGCGCAGATACTGGCCACTATACGATAACGTGTATCCTATGTATACGTACTCGACTCTTGGCATTCACCTGAGCGGAGTAACGTTAGCACGTACGGGCGTTAAACCTGGCTTATCTTGAGTGGTAGTTAACCGAGATAGTGAGTATAGGAGCCGGTCACACCAAACTTATATACGCCTATCTACGTGTAATTCTCCGGGCAGGAGCTCGCAACATACGCCCCGTTTTACTACCCCCCTAGTATCCCACGTTCGTGTTTACAATGCGCACTTCATTCTTTTTTTAATTTTTATTTTAATACCGACCATAATTGCACACGTCCTTGACACATTTAACGGCACGACGACACGCCGTAAAAGAAAAAAAAAGTCGCTGCGAAAACACGAGAGAAGCTGCGAAATCGTGTCGATCGATTATCGTCTAAGAACCAACGTGTCGTGTTCATAATCGAAACAATTATTTTTTACAAGCTGAATACCCGCAACCTGCGTATGGTTATTTCAGCCTCCGATAACAAAGATTTACCGGTTGGTTTTAAACTCCCCGCGTAGTTTTTTTTTTTTTTCATAATCCCACCCTACATTTTATCCCCTTGACTCGGCAACTTCCTGCACCGCGCTCTCCCGCGAGGTCGAACAAAAACCCTGCACGCCGTCCGGCTTTGAGCTCCGACCCACAAAGCCGCCTAAGAAAAAACGGCCAAAGGGTCGAGTCCAGACGGAGGGGAGAACCGGAGATAATCACTCGGCAGATTCCCCGACTCCACCGCGATCCGTGCGCATCGAAAATCAAATTGAATGCCATCAGGCGCACGAGGTACCGACAAACTCCTTGGGCGTTTACTTGCTTTGCGGAAAAATCTGCGATACGGTGTCGCGCAGCAGCGATCGCGAGCGACGGTTTTCTTGCCTCACGTACACGCTAAGGCACTTTGCCGCTCGCAATAAAAGGCGTATTATTCTTGCGGCTACGCACGACCTCGTCGCCGCTTGCCCTCTCTACCCCGATGTATTCCGTGGAATATATCGATATCTCGAGGGCGTAGGTGTGCGCAGAGAGATGAGGAAGCCCGGACGGGGGGAAAAAAAAAAAGGTAAACCCGGAAGAGTTTCCACCGGCACGTACCTACCTCGGCCTATATCCCTGTGCTTATTCGCGTTTCCTCTGCCCTGATTGCATCCCTCAGTCTCACCGTGGCATCGGCAAAACTAACTTTGCGCCAGGCGCGCCCGAGCGAGCGGGAAAGCATAGCGACGCCCCGGCGCTGAAGGTGTGCATGTATAGCAGGGAAAAGACGACTAAAGGGAAGAGAGCATTTGCCGTGTACGGTGAATCTACATTCTATTCGCGGCAGTCGGAGAACGGGGGAGGTTTAAGCTCGGGCTGAGGATACAGAGCGCTTTCGCTCTGCTGCACGCGAGGAACCAATCCAACGGAGAAAAGATATTCGTATCGCGTAACTCGGTGCCATTCGTACATTCTTTTTCCTGGTCCCCATACATGACCGACCTGATTGTTCAGCGCGAGGAAAGAAAAATAAGGCAGTAAAAAAATATATATAATAACAAAAAGAATGAACAAACCTCGGCGCAATCAATAAAGCTCATTGGTTGCTCAGTTCCGAGGCTGGCAAATATGTTTTACATATCCCGCGGATGAATATCGATGATCCGTCGAGGCGTGCGGAGCTTTAAAGAATATATATAAAGAGAACAGAGAAAATGAAAAGAGAAAAAAATAGTTTGGCGTTTAGAGAGTTTGCTCGGAGAGTAAGCAAAACACGATGAAGTCGAGAGGACCGGAATAATCGATGAATCTCGCTGTCGGTACGAGCGGAGGAAGGCCGTGAGTGTCCTACGCGGTAGAAGCAGCGAAGAGAAGAGATAAAAAAAAAGAAGACAAAAAAGGGCAAACTGCATCTCCGGAGAGAGGCTCGTCGGTAATCTCGCACGTGCCGTTACAAAGAGCCGGCGTATCTCTCCTCGGTGAAATATTGCTTCTCGGCAAACTGTTACTTGCTGGGTTGTCGCAGGGCGGTCCGACCACTCGGGAGGGCACTCGAGAGGGTAGAAGTGAGAGCTTCCGCAGGGACGTGTACGGAGATAGGGTTGAAAGCGTCGCGTAAGCGGGAACTCCCGGATAATCCGAACCTGTCTGTTCATAAATGGCTAATTCTACTTCTGCAGCGTTAATATTTTATTCGCGATTAACTTTCCGTCGCTGACCTCGCGTACGAGGGAGTGCGGTGAAATTTTCAAGGGCGGCCCACTCGGCAATCGATGCCGAGCGTGGAATCGGATCGGCGGCGAAAATGAAATTGTATTAATAATGAAGACTTACGGTCGTGGCGGGGAGAGAGGAACGATAATGGCCCGCTAAAAATAGCACGGTGGGAAGATTGAATGAAAACAATCAATAACGTGAAAAGGGCACGGAGAAGTTTGGACAGCCGTAATCGATCGGAGGGCCCTCGCTCGTAGGGGGAGCGGGGCAAAACGGAACCCCGGGGCAAAACGGACCAGGGTCCTCGATTCAGGATCGTACTTCTTTGTGTCCTGCGAAAAATTGTTGAAAGAGGCCGTTTTGCCCCTCTCGCTACCCGCGGTCTCGTGTATGTCTACGATTCGCTCCCTCGACGCCGTCGCGAAAGTTTTGCGTCTCGGCTAGACAGGCGAGGACTAGCTTATTCGTGACTGACGTGTAATAACTCCCGGGCCGCGTAAAAGGTGCGAGGTTTGAGACGGGTTAACGGAAGGTTTTACCCGGACCCGTGGCACGGTATCTATCCTCGGCGGGTCAGAGGTCACGGCGATGCCGGTGAGGGACTCTGTATTCGCGTAGGTTTTGCTCTCTGATAAGCTTACTCGGGTATTAACGTCCTCCCCGCTTCTCATCCGTGCTTTTCTCGACTCGAAGCCGCCAGCTTAAAAATTTGTTCGTGAATTAAATTTTTTCCCCCCTTACTTATCGGTTAAAATTCTACCTTGCCTCGTAATTATTTTATTCCCACTCGGACGATTCGCGTCTGTAAGCTTACTTACTGACTGCAATCGGTACAGCGGCATTGCTCGTTGGACGCAAATTAATTAATTTATTATTATTTTTATTATAGCTTTTATTATTTTCAATGTTATAAATATTTGAAAATAAAAACAACGCTGCTTCTTTTTATCTTAAGGGAATAAGTCACATGGGCGCCTTTTCTTAATGGTGGGGGATTTTGCTAACAGTGGCTGAGGCCTAGGCATCGATTCGTAATATCTTCGAAAATCTGTGGATACAGCTCGATTCTGTTTGACGCGTCCGTAATAATGATGTAATGTTATTTTAGAAAAAAATTCGAATAAAGTAGTCTGGAAATATATATTTTTTAAGAAAGAATGTTGCTTTTCAAGCGCCACAATATCCAGCGCATGCTAATTGACACAACTTTAAGCTCATGTATCTCGGAATCCATGTAGAGAAAAAATTATTAGAAATTCATTAACAAAGCCTTAGCCACAGCTTCATAATACTTGTGATTTTTAGCGCCAAAAGTAGAAAAGTCGCTGTGTAACGTATTCGCTTAATCGCCGATGATCGTCCATGGAGCTCGATATTGTAGGGTTCGCTGCATTACGCCATTCATTATACAATGCCTGTAACCGCGCGTACCCGACGGGACAAACAATGCTTCTCGTACAATCGTAAACCCGCGAAACTAATCCTCTTTATCGCTGTGGTGCTGTAGATGTACCGGGACGCTGAAGTGAAGCCGTAGAATTGATGTCTGGATATATAATATAGTGTACGCTTATTTTACGGCACCGTAAAATAGTCTTCCCTCCATTCGTATTTAGCGCCGAACGCTTTGTCGCGGCCGGAACGATAAAAAATGGAAAATGTTCCCATCCGTTATTTTGCGAGGCCTGAATTTAGAGAGGTTGTAAAAAATTACGATATTAATCCGAAAGTTTATCCCGTTTCGGCAAACTGCACTAAATCGGGCGATCTGAACCTTCCGTCGCTCGTAAGATCGGGTATATCGATCGGGCCGCGTCAGCGATGCCTCGAGGAGGGTGGGGCTCAAAATCTTTAACGATCGACATGTAAGACTATCATGTCGATCGTTACACGGAGGGCTAATATTTCGAAATTGCATCATTGCGATTATTATAAGGCTGGGACTCAAAATTTCGAAGCATCGAAATGTGGGACGACCAATATTTCGGAATTTCATGATTGGGAATATTAAAATATTGAAAACTGAATGGTTAGAAAATTGGATTTTCGATAGATAGCTAAATCGAATAACCGTTTCGAGAGCTTTTTTATTCGAAAATACATTATTGGAAGTTGGAGGAACATTTTAAACGACGAGATTTATAAAGACTGACACTGTGAAGTCGAAAACCAGACAAGCTAATATTTTTAATGGCCTACATACATATCAGAAGGAGAATACAGATTTCGAATGAAAAGCGAACAGATGCAGGCACAAATCGCTGAAAATTACGTCGAAAGAGCTATCAAATGTGAGATCGGACGTTTCGTAACCTGACCGTTCATCTTTCGTCAATTCTCAATGCCCAATGTGAAAACCCATTCACTATCGTTCTGACATGCGTATAGCCTTTTTTATCTAATTAGAATCTTAGGGTTTTCGTTATATTATTTACTACAATTCTAATAAGGATAACAAAAAATTTACAAAAAATAAGAAAAACTCCCGACTGCAAAAGGCGTGTTGTAAACAAATCGGATTATACAGTTCTATAGTTTTAACTCAATCGCTGTAGTGTAACATCATATTCGCAAAGTGACATGTCGGTGACATAATTTGTAAACTATTCTATCTCTCATTGAATTGCGAAATATCGGCTGTTCTACATTTCGATCGTCCAAAAATTCGACCCTCACCCTCATCTCGGAGGATCGAGTGTATGGTCCATAAATGTTGAGACAGCGGGTTTTCGCCGAGACATCCGTTCATTGACGTCCTCGGAGGAGAGGAATGGAGGCGGAATAATAACCGAGACGAATAGATAGGGGACACAGGAACTTAGAGATGATGGAGATGATTTCGATGAACGACGTTGGGAGCTCGTGGGTCGACCGTCATACCGTCCGATGAAGTTTAACGATCCCGTCGGGACAGCGAGATACCTCCGCTATATCTGAGATCTGGCCAAAGTGGTCCTGGTCTCAGTCTCCATTAGCGAGGGGTGAGAGAACGGGAGTATATCCGTCTACCTTTCCTCTACACCCTTCCACGCTTACCCACCTACCGTCCCTGCACCGTATTCCCAGCTCACCGATTCTCATTCCCTCACAGCGAAGCGTTCCTCGCTCAGCCTCGCGCACTGTTGCTTTCAATAATTTGGGAGTCTAATGCCAGCGAGGACCGAATATTCCTGACCGTCTATATGAGCACTCTTCTCCCCAGCTCGCTGGCGAGAATTTCATTCGTCTCTTCGAGGTTTCTTGTCGTTCGGCGGTGGAAAGAAAAAAAAAAACATAAAATTCATCAAGAAAGATAACAGCGACAAGGAAAGCTTGGGGGGGTTGAACGAAATTTACCATGTGTAAAAATTTCGATGCCGCGGAAGCTCCGTCGCTGGTTCGATTGATCAACGAAACGGAATAAAACGATAAGGTCTGGCGCGGCGATAAACGAAGCGGGAAGCGAGGATGGTGAGAACGCCGGCTGAGGAAAAACACACACACAGCTGCGAAGGGTTCGCGGGAGACAAATTGACACCTGCACAACAGTGTTCCGAAAGCTGAGAAAAAAAAGAAAGAAATAAGAAAAAAAAAAAAAAAAAAGGAATGAGACAAAGAAAACGAGGGAGCGTCGAATCTCGGCGAATAACCCGAGCGGGTTCATGCAAAGGGTAAGGCATCACAGTGGCAAGTGGCGGGGCATCGATGTTGCGAGTAGCTCTGAATAATGCAGTATCTTTCTCCAGCTTCTCGCGTCTGCCCGAGAGATGCGCGGTTGCCACCCTCTCCGAGTCCCTCGGTCGACCGTTTTTCATTGACGAATCGGTTCGTCTCCACTCCGTTCGGGACTTCCCCGAGCCTCCTTCCTCGACGAAAATTGTTCGTGTTTAATCGCTACCTCTCGTTCGCCTTCTGCAAAATATGTCGCCGGCGAGTCGAGGAAGATGCATCTTCTCTTCGGTACAAAAAATAAATTAAAAATTAAAAATTAAAAAAAATCTCCGGGACATTTTATCCGGCTTATTTGATCCGATTCCGTATTCCCCGGGGCTTCGGGAATATGCAGTATCCGCGCTCTTTGTCTCAGTCACGACTCGGTCTATATCATTCGGCGGAAACGCCGAAGGCTCTGGGAGAGTTAGAAGCTTCGATTTTCGAGAAGAGGCAATCGTCGGTGGTGTGGGTAGTATTAGAGTGTTAGAGAAAGAGCAAGGTTTATATACATACATATATAGTGATATGTCTGATGGGTTCCACCCTCGGCCTCTCTATCTACCAAGACGGCGTTTGAATAATTCAGACTGGTGAGGCCCGCTTAAAACTGATCGGTCCTCTCTTACCCTCCGCACTGCCGACACCTTCGGCCGTTCTCTTTCTCAAACCGTCTAGCATTTCCTAGCTCAACCCTGTCGAGCTGCAATACCTCCTTCACCCCCCCCCCCCCCCCCCCTCTTGCCACCCTCCCGCTTCTACCGGTTCCTCTATCCACCTCGCGCCACGAGAGAACGAACTAAGATTGATTTTAGATTGGGTGGGAATTGGGAATACATATACCTCCTCGGCCCGTACCCAGTGCCAACCCCCTTCCCGATTCGCCCACTCCGCGAGAATTGCGGGCTTGCACAGCTGCACTCTCACGCGAGCATCCGGCTATAGACTCTACTTCCGAGCCGTATACGTATCACTGTGGCAAACGTGCATATCGAAAGTAGTCGGGACTGGTGGATTCGGGTAATCAGTCTTCGGAACATTAAATGCTTTTAGGCAAAGTGAATACCCTGCAGAGGAAAAAAGGTTTGGGCCTTTAGCAAACTTTTTTTCTGTCCGCTAACGTTCACAATTATTTTCTTGTTAATTTTACCAAAGATATTTGTAAAATTGACAACAATTTTTTTGTAAAGTTGACGAATTTTTTTTTTTTGTAAAATGACGAAAATTTTTCGTAAAACGGAAAAACATTTGTGTGAAATTGAAAAGTTCTTGTAAAACGGACAAACATTTTTGTAAAATTGACAAGAGAAGAATTTTCGACGTTTGTGGATCAGCAACGCAGGTACCTATTTTACTGTGTGACTTGCGGGTCGTCTCAATAGGCATTTCCCGGCGAGCTCACCCAGCCGAAAGTTTCGGAGCTTTACATCCGGGTCTAGCCAGGACCTCTTCGGGTCCCGTCGCTGCAAAATGTCCGACAGGACGAAGGAAGAAAAAAAAGAACCCTTCGCGTCCGGAATCTCGAATGCCGCACGTGGCGTTATAGCGATTGATGAAGCATCGGTGAAAAGGGTCGGGAGCCTTTCCGCATGGGTATGACAGATGTAGAATCGAGTGTCTTTCGAGGAGCGTCTGGAAGGGGTGACGGAGGATTGCCCGTCGTTAAAGGCCTGTTTGACGAAATCCCATTAAAAACTACGTCCCACCGACATGGTCGGCGCACCTCCTTCGGACGTGTTGTTCCGAAGTTGATGACACTCCTTTGGCCCAGACATCCGCGGCCCGTATCGGGGGCTCTTCGAGGGTGTCTGCGGGATGAGGAACGTTGAGTTTGCCGAAGTTCTGAATTTGACGGTAGCGACGGTATATCACTACCGTGGCATACACGAAGCGGCGATGGTTGTGTATCGACACTCGGGTGGGAACGGACGAGTTGGTTGGGCTTGTTACGCAATCAGAAATCCTCTCAAACTCCTGTCCCCGTGGGATTATAGTGTATGGCATTCGAGAGGCTGTATAGCCAAGCGTCAATCGGGATGAATGCCGAGGCGAGATTTCCGAGTGAGCGAACGAAGTGAATGGGCGAGGAAGGACGATGGGCCGCCCTCGCCAGAACATCATTCCGGGGAAACGAGGACGATCTGCCACTATACTGGACAATCGTATTATTGTCGTACGGTCGAAGAGAAAAAAACAAACCCTCGAGAAGCGTATCGCCACTTCAGCCGGGGTCGAAGAACGCTGAGAACGCGTGCGAAGGAACCCGAGATAGAGAGAGAGAGATCCTCAAGGGGCTCCGAGCTTTCTCCTTTGTACAAAATTCTCTCGATCACATCCCTCTACAATTCATTTCATCGTTCCTCGTCTCCTTCGTATCTCCATGATTTGTTTTCTATTTTCATTGATTTATTTATTTATGTTGGCTTGTTTTATTATCTTCATCACCATCGGAGAGCTTCATTCCTTCATAACGATGGCGATGTTGGGACGAGGTTCTTGATTTGAAAGCGCGTAGACGCATTTAGATCGTGTCCACTTTATCCGCAGATCGGGACTCTCGGGCTTCAATGGCCACTCGGGCTTTTTCACCCCGCTTACTTTACGTTCTTTTTCTTCGTTTTAACCCTGCTTTCATTATCATTATTGTTATCACCGTAGACGGTGATGCGTCGAATGGCTCGAGTGCCTTCGGGACAAGCGGAGAGGTAATTCACTCAAATTCAGGGTGTAAGAGCCTTCGCACACTTTTCGTGCGGGTCGATGCACTGTTATATGCACTAATATTTTATTTTATTTTTTTAGACCCTTCAGCTATCCCCCCCCCCCCCTTCAGCTATTCCGGCAAGTAGGTGCGCGTTGCGGAATGCGAGGACACACTTTTGCGTTCGGTCCGATCGAGGGATCTCCTCGATCGTGACTTAATCCTCGGGACTCGGCGAGGTTAGGACGCGGATCGCTCGGAAGAAGGAACGTCGAGGAGAGATGGATGGAAAAAGCTTTCCACTTTTCCTCGGCGATCTTCCATTCTCGGTACCCTTTATCGCGCGCACTCAAAAGCTCGTTTCAAAGCACTTCGCCAGAGTCCCTTCATTCGTCTTACCCTTGCTAAGTTTCTCAGACGCTTGACGATCGTTATTCCCGTTTCCTTTATGTGGCTTTCCCTCGGTGCTCTCGCTAATGAGATCCCTCGCTGGGACGCGAGTCGATTGAAACCCTTCGGCAAATACACGGGTCTCGGCGCAATGGGTTAAGTAACCGCGATTAACAATTTTATTTTTGGGCAGAGAATGAGGTTAATCAAAGATTCATCTGGCGACGTCAATAAGGAAATCGAAGATTTATCTGTTAACGAGGAAATCCATGATTTGTCTGTCGATAAATCATCAGTTGCTCTTGCTTCCGAAGATGTTTCCGAACTCTAACAAGACTATATAATCGGGTGCGTGAAAATGAAAAATCCGCTTAATTCGTGTAATTGACTTTACGGCGGGCCGAATATGACCGGCGCGGAAATACTCGTTGATCTTTCCGTCCCAAAAATCCCAGTTCCGTGTATTGCGAAAATCATATTAGTGCGAGTTATTCAGAGAATCATGTTAGTCCCTGGTTGCATGTCTAATACATGTTTCCAGAGACACACAGCCATGAGGGGAACACAGCGAAAGCTTGCTCGTTTGTGAAGACCACAAACTCTCAAATGTAATGCGATAAAGTTTAAGTAAAGGTGTACGATACAAATAATGGTCTAAGGTTGTAAATGATCGTGATTATCGATTTTATTTTCGAGATAGGACGATTTATCTGTCGATAAATCATCGATTGCTCTTGCGTCGAAAGATCCTTCCGAACTTTAACAAAGCGTGAAAAAAAGTCCGTTTAATTCGTATAATCGATGTTTACGGCAGGTCGAATGTGACCGGCGCGGAAATTCTCGTTGATCCTTCCGCCTCCGAAATTCCGGTACCGTGTATTTCGAAAATCATATTAGCGTAAGGTATTCAGAGAATCATGTTAGTCAGGGGTTGCATGCCCGATACATGTTCCCGGAGATACGCAGCCATTAGCGAGCGAGCGAAAGCTCGCTCGTTTGCGAAAATCAGAAACTCTCAAATGTAATGGGATAATCATTTAAGGTGAAGCGAAATACGTTCTCCGTCACTCTCCCTCTCTCTCTCTCTTTCTCTCTCGCTCAACCGTGAGACCAATGGCGCTATCTCTCTCACCCTTCCTGCACCTTCACGTGACTTTCACTTCACCCTAAGCAAAGGTGTGCGTTACAAATAATCGTGGTGACGGTAAAAGTACCAATGGCCCGACATGCACGAAAAATCGTACATCCATCTTTCTTTCGAAACTGACAGAAATTTGGAGAAAATCACTATGTTGTGTCATTATCGACCGATTTCCGAAACGTTTACACGGTACCTTATGTAGCTTTGTACACGCATTACTAAAAATACAAAACAACACGGTAAAAACATCTGAAAAAATTGCAAACGATTTAGTGAGTATTTCCCTACAAAGTAACAAAGTTTCATAGAGATCGAACAGAAACGCGTTTTGGCCCAAACATCCTTAATCAACGTTTACGACAGGTCGAATATGACCGGCGCGGAAATTCTCGTTGATCTCTCCGTCCCCGCAATCCCGGCTCCGTGTATTGCGAGAACCATATTAGCTCGAGTTATTCTGAGAATCATGTTAGTCCCTTGTTGCATGCCCGATATATGTTCCCAGAGATGCACAGCAATTAAGGAAACACTGCGAAAGCTCGCTCGTTTGCTAAAATCACAAACTCTCAAATGTAATGGGATAATCATTTAAGCAAGGTGTATTTCCATTGTGTGTTGCAGAACGTTGCCTGGGGAGAGTGGACGACCTGGTCCAAGTGGTCGCCGTGCACGAGGTACGTTATTTGATTTCAACGTTTAATTCGCAATGAATTTTTTTTTTTTAATTTTATTTACAGAAAGTAGAACTTTTTTTCAATTAATTTGCAAAGTGCGATGCGGCGATCAAGTGGTTAGCTACCTTCTGGAGCCGAGCATCGGCAGGTCGACCGTTTGATACACGGTTTCGAGGTTTCGCCGGGAATAAAAATATCTGCTGGACGATGCACCACATACACGGATCCGTCACTCGCACGTTGTAGCTCCGAGCGTGAGTGCCGGATATAGGTTGCTGCATATTTAAACTTTCTTTTTTAATCGACAATTAAGGTTGCAATTCACTTACGATAAAAAAAGAATGAAAAACAAATTAATTAGAAAATGTATTTACAGTAAAGAATTTTCAAAATTAATTTATAAAGCGAAAATTTAAAAGAAATTAATTTCCATTTCGAAAACTGTCTTCATTAATTTACAAAGCGAAATATTTTTTAAATTAATTTACCACACGAAATATGTTATTAATTAATGTACAAAGCGAAAAATTTTCTTGTACTATAACGCAGCATTGACCGCTCGCCTGCAAAGTTCACTAACGTAATATGGACGGTGACGTGACAGTCCCGGGATGATTTAAATGGTGGGTGCGCCGATAATTTCGCATTTCTCCGCGTAAATTCATTAGCGCGCACAACAGTCGTGATGAAAGTGGAGTCAGCTTTGTGAATTCCACGCGAGTTCGGAAAGGCCCGACAGCCTCGGTGATAAGCGAAAGCCTTATAGCCTTATTATTATTACTCGCGTATACAAAAGTGGTGAGCTATGAGAGCAAAAAAGGCGAAAACCGGGCGCTCTCGCCTCGATAATTTCGAAATCCGGTTGGCTCTTTTAACATGTCGCACGCGGCCGGCAGCTTACTCTGCTTTACGAAGGGTTTTAACGCAGAAAAGAGAAGCGGGTGCATAATAAAGCTGACGTTCCCATTCCATTTTTTTTGTTTTTTTCCAACTTACCAATATTTCCCTGTTATTATTGCACGACGCTAGAATCGTCTGTCGTTCCAACGAGCTGTTTCATTCTTGAATAATTACCCTTTTCGTCGACCCTTTTATTCCGACATGAAATTGTTATATCGCCGTTCCACGTTGCAGACAAACGCGGACGTGTTTAATCGGTAATTTTTATTTTTCCATTATCTTTTCCACAGAAACTGCGGAGGCGGAATATCCCGACAGCAGAGACGCTGCAGAAGAAAGCCCTGCAAGGGAAAATCTTGGACGATCAAGTATAAAATATGCAACGTTCAGGTAAGGTCCTTACTGTGTTTCTCGGGGAGCTTACAACCATGGCGTTTCGTTTGACTTTGTAATGAAGGCACTACTCTATTATTGTATATCCGACCGTCGTGCAAACGTCGTCGGTTGAGATTTCGCCCTCCGCTTCAACGGAGCCGGGAGAAATGCGAGCCGTCGGGAAACGCTCGTCACCTTAAGAGGGATCTACAACCGACACAAAACTAGTAATTAACCGTATCCTTGAACAGCGCTGTGTCTGCAGCTCCACGCTTCGAATTGTTGCCGGTCGACAATCCGAATAAAAAGCTTAAAATAAAATAAAAAAAGGACCGACCCAGAAAAAAGGTTATTTCAATCAAAGAACATTTATTAAGAACGAAGAAAATTTTTTATTTGCTTCGTAACCTAATAGAGCGTTTATTAATTTCTAATATATTTATTTGTTTGATAGTAGTATTCTTATTCTTATTATTTAATAATCTTTATTCGGATCTAATAAGCAGATATTTATGTCAAATAATTTATATTGTTTATTTCGTGACAGACCTGCTACTTTTGATCGTATGGGAATAATGTGATGTGTGAATAACGCAGAAACGAACTTTTTGTTGAATAAGTCATTTTTTTACTATTAGTGAAGCATCAACAAGCAATGTTTTATTATTAAATAAGCATACAGATCCGTTATCGACGCACGATTTCACTAATCACGTCGCACATTAGTTATAATCGTATTGTGATTATGGAATGAGTTATTCCACAACCACAATTCGATCGAGGTACATAGCTTGAAGTAAACCAAGTTTCATAAAAACAAACCAATGAGTTGCCTCTCTATTACAATGTAGCGGCTCCCCATAGGAAATAAACATAGTCTTGTACTATCAGCGAGAGATGTTTTCAGACGCCTGACGCGTTGACGACTCTGCAATGCGCGCTACCGAATAATAGCAGTATTTGCCTTATGACCCTGAAGATATCTGCATAAGACCAAATTTCATCAAGTTATAACTGCCGTATTTTGCATCGCACAAACTTAGCTTGAAGAAATTAACTTGGAGAATACAATTCTGTAAGTGAACAACTGCTCATTCTTCCTAAAGCCGTGCACTGATAGAGACTTGCCAAAGATGAAACTTGATGTCATGCAGATATCTTCAGGGTCATTTTGTCTTGACGTCAAATATATGATTTCTTTGGCGCGAATAAACATTTATTTTTAAGTACAAAACTTTGAATAATGTTTTTTATTTACTTTAAAGAATATCCGTTATCTGGAACTCATAAGAATTTTGTTAAGGCAGGTAAACATGTCTTTTATCGTAATGAACGTAATTCGAAGATCGAAAGTTATTTGATTTCAATAAATCTTTTTTCTGGGTGATACTGACTCCGAAGGTACGCGAATCCTCAACGAAGCCCGAGACATCCCTAATTGGTAATTATCTGCCTCTCGTTACGCGCGTGCACCCGCCGAATTCTCTCTATTCCCCGGCATTCAACGAAACATCGCTGCCGCCTATGGAGCTTGCAGAATACCGTTCGCCAAAGCAGCGTCGGGCTGTGCAGCATCGCATCGCGACGACGATTATATGCGGCGAGCCGCGAGGGAGAAATTCGCGGTTTAGTGAGCGCGCCAGGCCAACCGAAATCGAGTTACCGTATAGTTTGGCGTCTTCACCTGGCTACCGCATACACGGTACATATACCTGTATCCAACTTCGCCAAGGAAATCGGCCCCCAGACCCCCCTGTCCTATTCTATCTCACGCTTAGAAGCGTTTAGAATTTCTCGCCTCCGAGACTCCCCTTTCCGTTTCACCCTCTAACTCTCCCCCCCCCCCCCCCGCCCCTTTCGAATTTCGGCAGCAGGTAAACCCATCTCAAAATTACCACGATCTATACCGTTGTATATTATGTGCATATATATAAATAACCATGGCTCGAGTTTTGCCCTTTCCGCTTTCCCGATTTGAGAAACATTTTCTCACTCCACAGTTCCGCGCCCGCGACTTACCTGTGTATATAGAAGGGTTGTGTGTACACGGTGGGGTTTTATCAAGGCGGTACGAGCGAACCATCCTGCCGCCCCGCCGGAGCGCTTCTGCTCGGTGCTTTCCGGCTACATAGGATGCTGAAAGCTCTAACAATGTTAACGCTCGTATACATATTCCGTGTTACGATTCGGTATCCCGCTCTTCCTATCGCACTCTCTCGGTACCGCACGCGCCGCCGCCGCCGCGGCGCTCCGGGTAGACACTCTGCAGATACCGGACTCCCCGCGGGGCCGTTGCGATGCAGGTGACCCGACCTACATTCGTATATCTGGCACGAATTTCGGCTTGGAGCCACTGCCTGCGCCCCGGGATCTCTCGCCGGTCGGTCTCTGTGTGCGCCCCCCCCCCCCCCCCCCCCCCATATAGACTAACCACCACCAGGAACCTTTCAGTTGGCCCTCAGTGCTCAGCGCTCACCTATCCAGAGCTTTACTCGACGCGGCTTTTGTCTCTCCATCGCTCTCGTCGCTCTCCTCGTTCTCTCTGTTCCATGCCTCACTCGAGTGTAGCGCTGCGGGCACCAGGGACAATCCGTTCACCGTTACAGCCCACACTGTAACGCTTGAAAGATACACCCGATTTTCATCCTCCTCAAACCAACCCCCACGTCACCAAATACACGCCGGGTTAATAAGCGATTGCTCTGTCCTATTATTATACGACTCTATCAAATTTCGATCCTCGTGCGTCTCGTTACTGATGATCCTAATGCGATTGCAGAGTTTGCCTTTGACGGAATAACGGATCGTGCTCAACGTTGTCCTTTTTTTAATACCAATAGTGAGCAGATATTCAAGGGGCACTAATGCTGCGACGGCAATTATGTCTATGCTGAATTAAATCAATGCTCCTGAATGGTATTTGGATACTTCGTCCTCCCCCTCCGTGCCTCACTCCGATTGTGGATAATAACAATTCCAAAATGTTATTGACAAATTGATGAAAAATTAAATTGTTCAGCAAATGTCCCGGAAACCTAACTTTTTTTTAATGAAAATGATTCGTTAATTTTTCTGAATAAGTATACATTTTTTTAGATTTTCAAATTCACTTTGAATTTTGTGACTTTCTACACATTTTTCCCATATAAGAAAAAAAAATTATAATAATTCATTGTAATAAATCGAATCTGCATAGGAGTGTTCGATGACTGGGACGTGTCCGAGTTACCGTCCACATTTTAATGGTTCAAAGATATACCCGATTTTCATCCGCACCCCCCCCCCCCCCCCCCCCCTACAACCGCTTTGCCCCAAATATACGCGGGATTAATAATCGATTGCTCCGTCCTATTATACGTCTTTATCAAATTTCGTTCCTCGTGCGTTTCGTCACTGACGATCCTAATGCGATTTCACAATTTGCCTTTGACAGACTAACGAATCGTGCTCAACGTTACCCTTTTTTTTATATCAATGGTTAGCAGAAATTCAAGGTGTACTGGTGCTGAGATGAAAATGATGTCTACGCTGAATTAAATTGATGTTACTGAATGGTGTTTGAATACTTCGTACAGGCAAGACAACGATTAACCCGACGCGATGCGACGCCCCTTCCTCCCGCCCGACTCGTACCCAGTCTATAACTGGACCTGTAATTGATTTCTTTCACGGATGCCGAGTGTGTCCCCGGTTAAAAGTAAATTGGCACACGACGCGAATATCAATTCAGCTTCGTGTGAGAATTTGCCTTTGACCTTTGTAGGTCAGCACCGTTGAGAAAATTAATTACAGTTTCTCATCACCGACTCCGATATCTCGCGCGTCCTTGACGTTAATACCGACATTAATTGGGACGAACCCTACCGAGACCCGTAGTACGTGACGCTGTCTCCGAATAAAAATAGCCGGTATGAAAATTCCAAAAAAATTGCATCGCAAAAGTCGCGAGTGCAAAAAAGTTCTACTTAAAAATTTGTCCGCAGCGTATGAAATTTTTCTGCACTAACCGACGGATTAAGTTTCATGAGATTAAGATTAAGTTTCGCACACGCGTATGCGTTAAAATTACCTCGGAGTATGCGCTCGTCCGATAACATTATCGTTTCGGCCGAACGGTAGCCATCCTCAAGGATGGTTGCAGCGGGTCGAGATTCCAGGGCTAGTGAAACACTTAGCTAAATCCACATCTGGTTACCTGAGCTTCCCGAGACTTTCGAACAACTTTCGTCCGACGCTCCATCCGCACTCGCCTCGGAAACACTAAACCTGTCTGTTACATTGGAAACTGTGGCTGTATATATATATGTGTGTGTGTGTGTATGTGTGTGTGTGTGTATACGTATATATGTGCGTATATATATAGATTCCCGAAGCTCCGCGGAACACAGAGAGCCGAAGCTTCCTGAGCCAAGACGTCCCTTCCCGTTACGGAGGAAGGGGAGGAAAACCATGGGGCTGCTTCCCCCGACGCGCCGATCGGTTAGCGCCGGGAATCTACCTCGGATAAACTATCCCCGATTTGGAGGGGGGAGGGGGGAGTGGATGGATATCTTCGTAAACTAGGGACCTCCGCGGTGCAGCACGTGGACGGAATATATATTGGCTGTTTCCCCCTCGACATCGGGCAACTGCTTCCTACTTCTAATATATACTGCAGTTTTTACTATTTTTACTACATAGCGCACTGTGCGGGAAAAATTTATGACAAATTTGTCGATAATATTAGCGCGGGGCCTTGCGGAACCGAAACACGTCCGGCGATTCTTCTATTATCATTTCGGATATCGATTGTTGTTATTATTTATTTTCGAAAATATATTTCCTTCGTTATCGTTCGGTTTATATTTAAAAAAATAGATGATTTTTTTGTGGACTCACGGGTTCTAGCATCGGATCTTGTTCGATGAAAATTGGGCGTCTATAAAGATAATCTTTATTTATTTATTTTTATATATTTCCCTCGTTACCGTTTTGCTCATTGAAAAAGTTGATTTTTTATGGACGTAGGGATTTTAAAATCGTATCTTATTCGATGATAATTGAACGTCGATAAAGATAATCTTTATTTATTTAATTATTTTTTTAGTTTTATATATTTCCCTCGTTACCGTTTCGGTCGTAAAAAAAGTTGATTATTTATAGACGTACGGATTTTTGGGATCGTATCTTGTTCGATGAAAATTGGACATCCATAAAACTAATCCTTCTCTTTTTATTTATTTATTTTTAGCTATGTCGCTCGTTACCGTTTTGCTCATAAAAAATTTGATTGTTTATTGGCGCAGGGATTTTTGGATCGTATCTTGTTCGGCGAAGATTGGACGTCGATAAAGCTAATCATTTTCTTTTTCTTCATCCTTTTTCTGGTCAAGAAACGAGAACCCATTTACGAGTACACGCTATACAGTTTCTCGTCCTCCGGGCTCTTATCCCCCGAAGTAGCCTTTTACGATGTCTCGTTCAATCGACTTTTCCGATTGGTCGCAGGGATAATCGACGCCCGGGTAAGACGAAGAAACCCTAAGCCCTCGAGAGCGACGAAGAGCACGTGATGGACGCGGGTTCCTCGTGTGGATTATTTTTCCATCGTTACATCACGATCTCGTTGGTACGTGGCGCGAAACATCCACCCTTCTCGTTCGCACCTCCGTCGGACCGCCCGGCATATACCGGCTATAAAGTCTGTCCGGTAAAGCTCGAAGCTCGCGGCATCTCGCCGCTTACCGCTCTGATTGCATTCCTCGGATGAGAAAGAAATTTGAACAAAAGAGAAAGAAAAAACCGACCAGAAACCGGAGATGAAAGAACTTTACCGCGGTTTATTACCCATTCGTAGAAAATCGAACGAAAAAAATAAAAAAATAAAAAAAAACCTATACACGGAACGAAGTATACGCGTCACGCAAAATATACAGCGCTCGGACGAATTATTTCGCGCGATTCAACCCTCGAGATTTATTGTTCTCTGCTTCAGGCAAAATAAGGTCGAGGTCGCGCGGGCGAAATTTACCGGGGCTATATTAATCGCCGGAGCTCTCGGTCAGCGGTGTGAATCGATTGGGTTCGGCTGCGAGAAACAGGTCCACCGAGACTGCGAAGTGCAAGCGGGCCGAGAGTGCAGCACTCGCGGGTCTCGGGGGCGCGAGTTGGCTCTCACGGACACACATGCGAGAACGGCCGGATGGCCAAGGAGACAATAATTTCTCGGGCGAGGCCGTAAATTCCGAATTAAAATCCAACCGGATGGGATTTACTCCACTGGGGACGCCGCCGGGCTTCCTCCGCCGTTCGCCCGCTCCACTTCCGGTCGCGCGACTCCGAGAGTTCCGCCACGCCTCCACGGTTCACCCCCTCCGAGAGGGGTGTATGTATATTTACGGTGGCGAACTCGAGATTGCACACAGTTCACCTTCGTAGGTATAACTGTACGGTCGAGCCAGTTGCCGCTACTGTATTAGGTAACATGTCGCGAGATTCTTTGCCACGGCTGTTTGTGCACGCCGACATGATGAAAATTAACAGACGTCACGCGTCGGGACACGGCTTTTCATTAATCTTCAGTGTTCGTACTGTTCCAATGCACTTTTTAATGGCACGCGAAACACCGCGGTCGCTAACAAATTGCGCTTCCTATTTTTCTTCGGAACTATTAATACTTCGGGCGAGAGCGTTTGGGTAATTTCACTTTTTTTTCACCACCCAATAATTAAAAAAACGTTACAATGAATTATGTTTAAAAATGCTTCTTTAGTATGCATGCGTAAATTTGTTCTATTTTTTGTGCTTGTTTAGTACTATTCCAATGTGTTGCGCTTTTTAATGACACGCGAAACGCCGTGATGGGTAACTAATTGCCTTTCCTATTTTTCTTCGGATCTGTTGATACTTTGAGCGAGAGCGTTTGGGAAATTTCACTTTTTTTCACCACCCAGTAATTAAAAAAAAAAGTTATAATGAAGTTATGTTCAAAAAAATGTTTCTTTAGGCATGCACGCGTCAATTTTTTTTTCTCCTTGTTTCGTACTATTCCAATATGTTACGCTTTTCAATGGCACGCGAAACACGGCGGTCGGCAAACAAATTGCCTTTTCTATTTTTTTTCGGATCTGTTAATACTTCGGACGAGAGTGTTTGGGGAATTTCACTTTCATTTGCTTTCACCACCCAATAATAGGAAAAAAAAAACTGTTATGATGAATTTATGTTCAAAAAATGTTTCTCTGGCATGCACAGGTCAATTTTGTCTATTTGTATTGTTTGGATTGAAATTGAAGGAGATATTTTGAAAAATAGCTTTGTTGCCAGCGTGGCAATTCTAGATTCTCTCATTGCTCTTTCACGACCCACTACACCGGAGCTCTCGCTTATAGCCTCTCGTATTCGCCAAAGCTCTTAACGAGCTCAAGCAAAATCCCACGCAGTATCACGCAATCGTCGTTGCAAGCCGGCGATGGCTTCACCGTTCATTCAGTTACAATTACAGTCATCGATATAATAATTCCGTTTTCCCACTTACCCGCTTAGTTCTCTTCCGGACTCATCGTCAATGCGGCCAAGTCCCGCTAACGAACAAAAAAAAGGACAAATAAAAAATAAGCACAAAAAAAATAACAATCAATCACATAAAATACGATAAATGCAGTTCGCGGAGAAATTCACAAAGAGCATCGGATTCCAGAGTTCCAATTCCATGCGGAACGCGATGAAAGAAATATACATAAAAAAAGAAAAGAAAATACCCAACTACTCGACGGTTGCAATAATAATTCAACATCTGAAACATAAACGATTACCGATAATGTCGATTCGCAGACAATATAAACACGGCTGAGGACGACCGAGGCCGCATGCCTTTCCGAGATATCGCAATAAAGTGCCTCGCTGTGCATAAAGTTTTATCTGTGGAAAGTACGATATTGGCATACCGTTGTACATATTGTAGCGAAATACCGTGGTGAGTAGACGCTTGCCTGCCGGATATTCAGGTCGCCTCCACCTCCTCGCCACGAGCCTATGTATAATAGAAAAATCGCATCGACACAGAAAAATTGCGAGTACATGCAGTTCTTACTCTCCTTTCGGTCTCTACCAGCGCAGTCCTCTCGACGGTATTATCATACAGAAATGGGTCTCGATAACGAGTCTAATAAAAATTCCAACCGATTTTTATTCCTCGTCTCTCCGCCAGTTTCTCTCTTTGCCCTCCCCATTCCACCCCGACAAACCCGACGATCTTCGGTCCGGTCGTTTTGCCATGCTGCTGTAACCCGCAGTAGCGAAACCATTAGAACCGCGAGATCAAATTTCGCAGGATCGACATGGACATGCTCTCAAGCAGTTCGCGAGCGCGTTTCGTAACGCGTGACTCGTCACCCGCATAGCTTCGAGTATTGGCCGCGAAAAGCGTACATCGAGAACCCGAAGGGCGTATCGAGTGCGGGAAAGCCATGCTCGCGGGCCTTGGTGGGCCGACGTGGACCATTGGCTACGGAGTTGACACGCTGAAGACCGATGTTTGTCCAGGGTGGTTGATCACGTAACCGGAAAATTGCATTTACTTCTTGTTGTACCGTTACACCGTTGCTGGACCAAACGACCCCTCCAGCTTGCACAGTTTTCGGCCGGGGTGCAGTCATTGACCAATGCGCAGGGAACGAGCGATGCAAAACGACGGACAAATCTGCCAATGATCACTTATTGACATTCAGTGCGCTGCGCACCTCACCGATAGCCGCGTATGTCTAGTCGCAATCAGCTTTTTTTTTCTTTCTCGACAGGGTGTTTAACTTCTGTTTAACAAGTCACTGTGGATTCACATATAACTCCGCGGGATAAGAGTCTCGCAGTGTTAGAGACTGCGTCTTATCGATAATTATTATTTTTTTAATCATCTGTTATATAACGTGTGAGCAAAGAAGACTATTTTCGGAGAGATGAAAATATATTATAATAGCAGAGTCAAAATGATACATGTAACATTTCACGCGTAATAATCCTCAGCAGTTGGCGGTATTCACCACAACATTCGCATGTGATGCAATCAATTCATCGATTTTAGGCACCAAAAAGCTTTTAATTTTTTTTCTCGGCAATTAAACATTTCGTCGAAAAATCCCCACGAACGATTGTTCTTTATGGTGTTCTGCTTACGCAAAAAAATCGCTAGATCTACATACGATAAAAAGGGCGTATGAAGTGCGTAAAAGCCATTCTCACAGGCTCCTTCCGACGTGGACCATAGATATGGAGTTTCCACGCAGAAGACCGGTGTTTGTCCAGGGCGATTGGTCACGTGACCGGCAAATTGGTGTTGACATTTTCGTTGTACCGTTACACCGTCACTGGACCGGACGATCCGTCGAGCTTGCGTAGTTTTTCGGCCACAGTACAGTCATTGACGGGTGCGCAGGGGACGAGCGATACAAAACAGTGGACATCTGCCAGAGATCATTTATTGGCATTCAGTCGCAGCGATAATCAGTGTGCCGCATAGTTCGCCCATAGCCGCGTACATCAAATCGCAAACATTCGGCGAATCGGTAGGGCATTAACGCACAGGACGAGGCACTCGACGATAATAGGATTAAATTGCGTATGGACCAACTAGTTTACGGCTTGTTAACCGTACGCATATCGGGTCGCGGGCGTTTGACGGTACGGGTAATCAGGACGCCGCAACCTGCCGGGACGTTCGCCCGTCGGGGCATCGACGGGCGAAGGCTCGTGACGATTTTATCGCTCGGACGATTACGTTTCGATTGTTACCACCGTCGGCCGTGGCAGTTGACGATTAACAATCGACATTTATCAATCGCAGGAAATATTTTTCCATCGGAATCTCTCGATAATTTCCGATTGCATGGGGAGGGGGGAGGGGGGAATCAGCTGGATTCTATCCAGAAGCCAATAAAACGGGCTTTAAGGAGAACCGAATATGAAACCGAATGAAATCGAGGATATGTTGCGGTTGTAACGAGTCCGCAGGGCAAGGGAATGTGGCCCGGGTGCTCCGGGAGGAAAGAGGGGGGGGGGGGGGGGGGGGGGGGGGGAGAAGAGGCTGCATTTTTACAGCGTATTTCTCCGGTCTCCCGAGAGAGCATACCAGTCCCGGCTCTCTGTATACGTGATCGTAGTATATGGATCTATAGATATAAAAGTTGGAAACGTACGGATATCTGTAACGCGGAAACGAGAGTTGCCAAAGGGTGAGCGGGGGTAAAAACGCTCGGCGGTGGGGTGGGGGGAGGGGGTGACCGAGAGGAGCTTCGGATGCAGCCGTAGGCGAATCCCCGGCGGTCGGATGTATGACGTAATATATCTATATAGGCGATCCATGCGCGGAACGAGGTCAAATCTCGCGGCGGACTGAACTGACGACGAGGGCATTAAAATTCCGGGGACTCGGTCTCATCGTACCGTTTATCCCTGCGCGCGCGCGCCGCTGTAGAGCGGCTGCAAGAAAGAATACCGTGGGATTGACGCAATGAACCGAAAGCTCGAGCCTGGGTAAGGGAAACCACTCTCGGGGAGCCAGGATGTAAAGCGGCAAACCCACCCTTCTCCTTCGCCTCTGAAGAGACCACGAGAATTGCCGGTAATTATTGGCCCAAACGAACTTGATGATTCTCGTGCAGGGCTCGAACGCACACGTGAATGGAAAGCTCTCAACTGCATATAGTGCGCCCTTCGGTAGGAGATACACACTGTGCACCGAGAATGGGGATACTGAAAAGCCGTGGAACACATCGAAATGCAAATGCATGATTGCTGGTAGTTCGGGCCGGAGTGACGAGGAAAACGGGTCAAATATCGGACTGAGGACATGCACTATTGTATACCCGACAATGATTAGGCTAGCTTGACAATGGCACTTGGCCCTTTGTATTTTTTTGTCCTTTTTTCTTTCTTCTTTTTTTATAGAAGCGTTGATATTGGAAGCTGCATTAGTGCGCAGTTGTTCGATACACTGAGGGCTGACGGTCGATTCCATGCCAGGCTTGGGGCAACGTGAATAGGACTCCATCGGTACCAACAATTGTAGACCATTTGGTTCAAGGATCTACAACATTTTGGGCCAAACGGACAATTTCGACACTTTCGTCTGACATTTGAGCAAACGCTATCAATTTGGTCTATGCAAAAAAAAAGACTTGGTTGATAACCAAATTAATTACAGTTTTTGTTACCGACTGAGCCTCGATTGAGGGGGGGGGGGGGGGGGGGGGGAGCTTCGCATCGCCTGAAAATTCAAGATGGCAAAACAAGAGCCGGAAAAACTTGGACCGGCACTTTGGAACTATATGTATCGCATACCGTGCTAAGGCTTAGATGGAGAAAAGAAAATTACCGGGACGATAAATGACCCGCTCAATTCAACGAAGCGAGGAAGTACGATTCTCTTCCCTCGCTATTTTCCGACGGCAGTAACGTGAAGTAACGTTGCGAGGGAGCGTGTTTTTATTTTTGTTATATTTCGAGTGCCCGGGCAAAGAGGGAGTGTAAGTCGTTGGGCGAAACTTAATATTGGACGTAACGTGTCTCGAACACTGTGAGACATATGTATAGTTCACTAGTTTTTGCACACACACACGACGTGTTCAACACACACTGGCAGTGTTCCTGAATCCAGGTTAATCGGGCCGGTACGACACGGTTCGTTGAGCTGGACCGGAAGCTTTCAGCTCTTGATTTCTTCTCGCTGAAGAATTTCTCCAGATCGGCAAAGAGGTCATTCCAGGCTGGTTTCCTTCTCTGGCGCCTCCCTCTCCTGAATATCGCTCGAATAATCTTCCAGACTACTTGGACTTACGTACCTATTCGACGTGAATATTTACTCCTTGCGTCGGTAAGCATCGATCCCCGTTAAATGTCAATACTCTTGCATCCAAAGAAACGATTTATTACACTCAAATAAAAGGGTATGTTCGAATTCCGTTTATTGAAATTTAATATATCTTTACTTGCGCAAACAAAATTTTTCTCACAGTGCACTCATGCATTAAAGTGCAGTTATCTTATAATTAAATAAGAAAATATAGGGCAAAATAAATTAAATCGATAAATTAGTGATACGTGAACTACTTTTACCCTGCTTGCGATCGATAAGATTGTATGAGACCCATTTTCAAATAAGATCATTTAAGTGGCCTAACTTATTTAAATTTTGATAAATAAATCTCTTCTTTGGGTGCTTTAAGCGTCCATCTCGACACCAGTAATTATCTTCGTGGTGCAATTTGTTTTTAATATATTTAAAAAATCAATGATATGTGAACCAAGCCATTTTCACCACTTTTACCCTACTTGCTATCGATCCAATGGTATCAGATCCATATCCAATTAAAACAATTTAATCGTCCGCAATTGAAAAAATCTCTTTCCACAAAAATTTTTCTTTGGTTGCTTTAAACGTCCATCTCGACACTAGTAATTACCCTCGTCTTGCAATTTTTATTTATTTATGAAAGTTCCTTTCACGTAGCATTTTGTTGATTGAAACGAAAATACGTTTAAGCCCAGCTTCGTTATTCCGAGGTCCAATGGCGCCAAGTATGGACTACTAAGGCAGCGGTCCGTGGAGAATGAAAAGCCCTAGCGAGGACGAAATGAATCAACTCGAGCCCTCTTGTCTTCGATGCTGTTTTCTCTAACTCCCGAAAATAGTCTAGTTAGCGTCTCGACAATTTTGGACTCTCCTGCTGTTGTTGTAGGGTACAACGGGAAGCGCATAGTTCTCGTTCTGGAGCTTCCAGCGAGGAAAGGAGAGCGGGTCGGGATGTTTCGAGAAACATTTCTCCTCGTACGGAAACACGGAAGGGGCTGAGAGCTTCGAAGAAATAACACTCGGAGGGAAAGACGTTCGCCAACATTTTCCTTCTCCGACTCTTCCCCGTGCAGCGTAAACTTTGTCGGGGCGATCTCTCGTTTACCGTTATTTTTACAACCATTCAACTTTGCTCTTTTTTCTGTTTTTTTTTTTTTTTTTTTTACGATTTTACCGCTTCCTACTTTCATGCCTTTCTCGGCGAGAGCATCAGCGACGTTCGAGGAACCTCGCGACCCCTTGCACACGACAACGAAGAGGAGCATCCACGCGGCAATCGCAAAGTGGTGCTCTCGCTTCGTACCCCTTTGACCTATACTGCACCCTCCCAGCCTCGACTTCCCTTCGGTCGTTTCGATGTCTCTCTTATATATCTCTCATATATGTCCTCGCCGCCGTCAAATCGACGATAAAAGTGCGAAGCAATCGAAGCACCGAGATAGCCTCGGACTCGATGGCTCGTATTAGACGAATTTTTTTCGCGATGCGAAAATAAAGAAGAATCCCAACGTACTCGAAAATTGTCCGATCATTGTTGACAAGATAAAAATAATGTAAAAAATAATAAATCCGAAGATTATAAATCCGAAGATTATAAATCCGAAAATGATAAATCCGAAAATGATAAATCCGAAAATGATAAATCCGAAAATGATAAATCCAAAAATGATAAATCCGAAAATGATAAACCTTCACATTGCTTCCTCACAATTAACTTCGATTTGCAAAAAAAAAAAATTAATATTCAAACATTGACAAAAACGAAGGCTCCGACTACGAGCGGGATCGGAACAAAAAAAAAGTAAGCAAATTTTTCCAGCCACGGGGTCAAGGAAAACAGACAAGACTCCAACGGTCGGCCGGTTAGTCGAGGCACTTGTCTGGTCCGCTGCGGAAGACGGAAAGTTCAAGGAACGAGGGGAAAGAAAGCTCGGAGAGTGGCCGGGACGAGGGACTCGAGAACGCCCGCGGATTCGCGTTTGTTGATTCAACGCAATTAATATTCATCGCCCGGGCTCTTGTGCGGAGCTTGCGCAAGCTTCGCACCGGGGTCTGGAGTGAATCGAGCGCGGTCGGCGACAACGACGAGCGACGAGGTACCGCGGTAGGGGTACGTAGAGCCGAGTTTCCCTGGGCTCGCAGAGAGCTTGTGAGAATGAGATAAAGGCCGATAACGCGAATTCACCGACTCGCCGAGTCGAGGGAAGTCGCGGGTCTGCGGACGGTTTGGCTTCTGACTCTGTGCGCGGTCCGGGAGGAGGAGGTCGAGCTTCCTCGATGGATTTACGATTCCAATAACCCAGCCTCGGAGAGCATCACTGCAGACCGACTATGTAGGTATCTCATTAATTTCCGTAGATACATGTATAGAGGATAACGCTTCTTGCTCATCAGCGTCAACCGTATTCGAGACCAGAGACAATACGCTTTACACGTAGCGATTCCGTAATCTTATCGAAATGTATACAGGAGCGTGTATACGTACTGGATACAAATACGTACCAGAGCGTGCACGTTATAATGACGGAAGACGATCGTCGCAGCTACTGGACGTGTTTTCCGTCTTGGCTCTAAAATATGGATTATACAGGTGCACCTGCCCAAGACCCAATTACCCGGAATGCTTTGGGACGACTGTACCTCTCAGCCTCGGTCGCTGATGGGTCTCTTGAATCGCTCCTACGCTTCATCGATCAATTACCCACGTTCGTCAGTCTATTCATTCACCCATGGACCAAATCCGAAAGCCCCGATACCCGGTTGCAGGGATACTCAAGAAACTTCCCGAAGCTCGGGTTATTATTGGTATCCGTGGAACTTTGGTTCACCAAACTGGCGAAGGTTCTACCAATAGTTCAATACGATTATCGTCGATGGGAATTTATTATTATCGGGTGCGTTCGGTTCATTGATCGTTTTAAATCTAGGATGCAAATAACAAGTTCTGCCTTTTCGTTGACGTCTGATCGCGAACTTGTCATTATCAAATTCACGATACCAATCGATCTTGTACAACGTTGGGTGCGATGGTGAGTTTTTGGCCCGGTTTCATAAACGGATCGCTCAGGCCTTTCGGATGACCTTTTACCTTTTGATTTGACGGAAATTTCGGTTATGACTATTTTTCGTTCGATCAGATTGTTATTGATATTCGTGGAACTTTGGTTCCCAAACTGGTGAAGGTTCTAGGAATGATTGAATATGATTGTCGTCGATGAGAAAATTTACTGTCATCGGGAACGTTCCGTTCATTGATCGTTGTAAATCTGCGCTACGAATATAAAGATTTCTCATTATCAAATTCACGGCAGCGATCAGACTTATACAATATCAATTAAATGAATCACTCAGGACTTTAGAATGAGCTACGTTTGGGGTTACCGATTTGACTGAAATTTCAATTATGAATATTATTCGTTCGATCGGATTATTATAGCTAGTCGTGGAAATTTGGTTCCTCCAACTGAAAATTTTACCGATGGTCATGTGATTACCGTCGATGGGAAAATTGCTTATTTTGAGCACGTTGGGTCGATCAATCATTTCAAAACTAAAAACTAATTTCAAAACTAATAAATAAATTAACAACCGTTTTGTCGAGTGAAAATGACGTCAAATTCAAATTGTCGGCACCTATAGGTCTCATAACACTGCAATCGATCAATCAATCAATTGTGTTGTGTGTATCAATAGTATTGATGAATTTTGATCGCCGAGTTCGTACTATCCTTTTTATCATCACTCTGGTGTTGTTGTCGTTTTATCGCTATGAGCCCGTGCGAAACACGAAAATTTCCGCGATTTTTCTTTAACGAAACTAACGAGCGGAAATTTAATAGAGTGATCGAACGTTGCGGTTCATCGAAGCGACGGCGTTCGCCGACGCTATCTACTTTTTTTCTATCTACTTTTCTCCGAGAGCGTCCAATTTCTTCCGCCTCGCGATCGAGTTGACGAGAATTCAATTGATTATCCTTAAAAGGGCACCGAGGTAGTCGCAGCTCGACCCATGCATTATGCAACATATATATTTACTGTGAGGCGAAGCAATTACCGATCGAAAAGCGATCGTAAATGCTTCTATGGGATCGTTCGTCGCGCACAACATATATGTATATATTAGATAAATGAGAAACGTTGCAGGCGCGGGGCAAAATGGTGTACCGCAAAATTCAATGGAAAAATGTACTGATTGAAAAATTTCAGAAAATTTAATTGCAACGGTCCGAACGTAGAGGTAAAACGGGAACTCCGCATGCAAGGCACAATGGAGCCTTCTAAATCGGGGCGATGAAAAATGTCGCTTTCCGCGACGGCCGTTCGAAAAGGGCGGACGTCACTTTTCGACGGATATAAATTTGAGATAACCCATTTTGCCCCGAACCGCAATTTTTTTTCGGACGCTCCGTACAATTATCGAGAGCTTAATTTTTCGTCAAACGGTCGATTCCCATTTTGCCCCGAACTGCCCTACATACATTAAAGCAACGTCATCTCGCAGCGGACAAATTCCATCGATACGGTATGCAATTCCGCGACTGCACACACATGCACACACGAAAAGACGGAGAAAACGAAAATTCAGCGTTTACCGGTTGCCCAACATCGATGTCAATCTCGACTCGAAACTTCCTCGTTCCGCGTATCCATCCCGTGCGGTCTTCATTATCGCCGCCTCGCTCACCAAACCGATAATGACGGCAAACAATCGAGGTCGCAATCGTCACACATTAGCCGGCGCAAATGCAAACGAGAGGTATCTCTCTCCCTCGCCGTATCGCTCAAATTGTAACGATGGGAAGAGTAATTGCAACGATGCTTAGTGCAAACCCCGGGCATCAAAATTGGGAAACGTGTCTCTTGCACGATGCCGTCAATTGCGGAATACCACAAATGTCCTTTTTTTAAAAAAAATTCCGCCTGTTATCGCACACGTACCAAGCGAACCAGTTTTTATTTCATTTCTCAATCGAGTACCGAACTCAATCAATGACCTACTACAGTGTAGCACTGTTTATTGCGTAAAATTGTCTGCGGTACTAAAAAAATATATATAAAAAAATAAATAAAAAAAGCGGTAACGACGACTGTGGGACTAATCTGTAAGAGTGCCGAGGTGATATAGATGCGGACGTGTCCCGGTTACCCAGTATCATTCGTTGCCCGGTTAGCGTGGAAGGTGCAGCCTGCGACGTACCGTACAGATATACCATACACCGTTCGCGCAGTGTATACCGATAGTGTATACAGCCCAGGGTACGTGTGGACGTGACACGGACACGCGGGCTAGGGTGAAACAATTACTGCACTGGCCTGTACAGGAAGTCAGGAAGAGTAATGGCTGTTGGTATCATTCGTCGTCGCTCTTGGTCTTGCTTTCCGCTTCGGCTTTCATTCTCCGTCCCTTTCATCACACACCGTGGGCAATATACTGTAAACTTACTGCTCCTCGTTGGTCAATGCTCTCCCGGACCTCCGTTACTCTGTCATCGGCCGCACCGGAAAACACAGAGCTCCGCCGAACCACCTTATTACCAAGACCCGGATCTTCAACGGCCGGACAATTTTTTCTCCAACTATTCGGAGTAGAGGGTAAAAAGCGGAAATTTGGCCCGAACCGGTTAGCACGGAAATCAATGACACGTGGACCAGGCCATATTCGCCACTTCGACCCAATACGGCTTCTTGCGTAATCGACGGAGTTTTTCACTTACTTTTTCTGAGAAAAAGTAAGTGAAAAAAAAGTTACGTCCGGGTTACCAAAATGCAGTGGTTTAAGGATAATGGGTATTTGAAATACTCATATATCAACCTCGATGCATTCAAAAAGAAAAGTGGAATCACACATAATAGTCAAGTACACATGTTTTGGGATACGATATTGGCTAATCTTCAATGACACGTGGACCGGGCCATACTTGCCACTTCGACTTTATGCAACTTATGCCAACGTACCTCAAGTAAATAAAAAGTTACCAAAATCCAGTAGTTTATGGATAATGGGTATTTAATCATACATTAACCCAGATGCATTTAAAAAGAAAAGGGAAAAGGGAACTTCAGGGATACAATATTCGCAAACCTTGGCGTGCCTGTGAATACGTGGCGTACATGCTTCATTGAAAGATGGCGTCGAGGCACTACCATGTCTTGATATCCAAATATAAAAAAAAATTGGTGGAACCCACAGTAATTATTTTTTTTAGGGTACATAATTATAGTCAATCTTTTTTGTTTTTGTGCACTTTGCGTTGCACCGGATAACAAGCCTAGTGGGAGCGCCACACAGGACCAGTATTGGCACAGGCCTCGACCAGCGTTCGCCCAACGCCGGCCAGCACCGGTCCAGTGTGTCATTCACACTAGGGAAGAGGGTTGGACGAGGGCGATGGGTAGAATTTCGCCTTTTCGAAGTTAACGGTTCCGATCGGGTAAGTCACTTTGATCGTTACAGGGATGCGAGGAACCGGACGATTTTCGTGGCGAACAGTGCTCGTCCTTCGACAGCGTGCCCTACAGTGGACAGCTGCTAAAGTGGTACCCTCACCACGATCCTATGAGGCCGTGCTCTTTGATCTGCCGGGGAGTTCAGACGGCCAGCGACCGCGATGCGACGAATAATCGGTACCGAAGAACGGGGAAAGTCGAGCACGACGGGGTCATCGATAAGAGGGGTCTCGTCGGGGAATCGGAGGAGGAGACGACCGAGGAGGAGGACGAGAACAGCCTCGCAACAGAGCTCGACACCGACGACGCGATCGTCGTACAATTGGCTGACAAAGTCGAGGACGGCACCAGATGCCATCCGGAAACGACGGACGTTTGCATAGCCGGCAGCTGTATGGTGAGTCTCGCATACCAATTATCTTAATTGACGGTTAATTAATGCACGGAAATTGGATACAGTTTCAACACGGTACAGTCCCTTCGATGTGGCGGACAATTCCTTGTGGAAATTAATTAAACACGAGAATGCAACAAATCAAATAAATTCACTCCCGGTTCAATTCTTTGAGAAAAGTGGTTTACTTTCGAACAAGGGTTTCGTGGCGGATATTGTCATGTTTTTTGTCACTCCGAACACGGATCAGTTAGTAATTTTGCGAGTCATGCTGGACATCGGGAATTACCAAACATACATTTCAATTCCGGTGTAATTTTTTTAAGACAAAATTAACAGTTTAAGAATAATATGTACAAGGGAGGGAAGTGCGTGATTTTCGCCGGGTGGGAAGTTTGCCCGACCGGAGCGGGGACAGAAATGGCACGACGGGAAAATCCGCTCCCTCCCGTGTAGCCTACGATACTTTGTTTCCGACTTCGTTAAAACAACCACATTTCTTGCGTCGCGAAGTCGCCATATTCGCTAATAGCCATTATTCCCCGGGGAGTGACAGAGTTTCATTACTCCTTAGGGAGTAATGAAACAGTTCTGCGCATGCGCACAGGTTAATCATGATATAATTGGTCAATAATAAACGATTTTTCGCCCGTGTTGCGCGCAAGGAATATCGTTATTTTAACGAAGTCGGGAAAAACAAAAATTTCTTGACCCATATTCCCATATTTATTCACTCCCAACACGGACCCGATAGTCACTTTCGAATGTGAATAGCCAAAAAGCACGTAATTTTTATTCGTTGCTTCACTGTAAACAAAATTCGTACGGAATTTAGCGTACCGGACTGAAAGTTTTTATGCGAAAGTGGTATAATGAATTTTATGTAGAAACGTGATGAAAAAGTTGAATGTATTAAAAACATTGGGAATACTTTATATTTAATCATTTATTTTAATTTCACTAAAAAAGTAGATCCATTTTTCATCACAATCATACATTAAAATCAATGTGCCAGTTTTTTTTTTTTTTTTTGCATATAAACTTCCAGTCCGGTACATTAATTTAACAATGCTGCCAAGGATATCGGTCGAATACGAAGAAAGGAAAAAGATTCAGTGAAGCAAACGATTCAAAGTTATTTCGCAACTGCAGCTTCTTCCCTCAATAGGATTAAAAGCTCGGAGACTAGTTAAGTCCCATTGTCGCAGATTGCGAGATTCTCGAGTCTGCTTGAACGTCGCGTATGTCACGGTAGATTCTAGCCAACAAAAAAAAAAAAAAGAAAAACAAGAAACAATTAGCGAAATTTCGTGTCCTCACCCGTAGCGAAGTTGCCGGACACGGCGGTGAGGAGAGGAAGAGCAACACTGGTACGATAACTAATCAAGGGGCCAGGGAGGGGGAGGGGGTGGGGGTTCTGCGTAATTAAGAGCTAACCGAGGTTGGTAAACGCTAACTAGCTTTGCATTATTAAAGGCACCAACGAGAGTTGCCGGTGTGGCGGAAGCTTCCGGTGGACGTTGCTCACCGTCCGGGTGTTCCGGGGTACGCTCCGTCCTTTCCCTTTCCCCTCGTTCCGAGCTTTCTCCGAGAACAGCAGCAGGGCCAGCGGTAGCAACAGCTTTAGCAGCGAGATAAACGCTTGGCCGGGTCCCGAGCTAAAACCTGTCTCCCAACCGCCCGCAAACCGTTCCCCATACAACGCTACACCGGGCCAATCGCCTTCCGGCTGTGCGATAACGTACGCGTGGAAGTACCGAGATAAAGCGTCTGCAATATTGATTGAAACTGAATAGCACATTAAATTAAATGTTGGGCAAGAAAAAAAAACTATAAGAAAAGAAGAAAAAGAAATATGAAGAGCTTCATGATGATCGAGCAACTCCGGCAAACAACCGGAAATAACGCGGGAATAATAACGATGTTAGCGAGATGAAAATTTTTAAGTACAGACGGTAAATTCGCGAGTTAAATTCATGGAAGGTTGGCATTGGAGCTGTGAGATCGGGCCCCGTATGCACACATGTGTGCGGGAGGTACACGGATGTTATGCAAGCGCTCTGATGAAGCGGAAATGAGGCGCCGAGGGATTTACATATCTGCTAAAAAGAAAAGAGCATAACGCACACACCATTTAACATGTGAAACTATGGGGGTTACTCCCTTTTGTCTCTCAACAGTCGATATACTGCGAGAGGATAAATTCTCGAGAAGATGTTTTAAAAATGAAGGAAACGACTTTATCGTGATTTCATCCGAATGGAATATTCATTGGGGCAAAAAAGACCGGCGTCGCGACGGAGTTTATCGGCTCCGTGTCCGGATTCGAGTCTTCGTTGTACTCGTTCTGCGGAGGGATGGGAGTCGCTCCTTAGAAAAAACCGCGCCGGACCGAAATAGAATTTGTAGGAGTAAGGTAAGCGGCAGTTTCCGTCATCTTTAGGGTGGTGAACGCGGTTTTCCATTATTTACACCCAGATCGTATTGTCGGTTTGAAACATACATTGTTTCAACATATGCATCAACGCCTTCTGATTGGGATTCAGTAATTATTCAAGTAAATTGAGTAGGATGTAATTATTAAATTATGGTTTTAACAATGCCACTCTACCGGGTGTCAGTCATCTTTAAGGCCGTGAACGCGATTTTGCATTATGCACACTCAGGTCGTATTGGGAAAGTTTTTTCACCTGTTTTTTTTCACAATGTTTGTAGGTTTTATTCCGTGATTCTATAGTGGTTGTTCGCCATTAATTCTAATTGTTGATAAATTATCTGTGTGTGGGGACTTCGTATTCGCGCGTAATATGTTGAAGCAATTGTGTACTACATAATGGATTAATATTATCGATTTGCTTTACAGGGAATTTTCTTGTGAGAAACTTGGATCGTTTAACTATTGAGATGATTTCCGTTGTTTTTTATAGTAGTGTATTCGGGGGGTTGTGCAGAGGGTTCTTCGGTCCAGATTTTCGTTGAGCTTCTTGGGTCGATCTGATCCGTGTGCGGAGTTTTACGGTTACGGTCGTGAAGAATTTACTTTACCGCGATCTCTTTTACAAAATACTTTTACAAAACATTTTATGAAGACGGTAGGTCTATTCCGGTCCATGTGAAGGCTCCATCTCTATCCGGGTATCTTATTGTACGACCGAAAGTTCTTATCTTCCGCAACGACCAAAGGAACAAACTAACGCCCAAACTTTTTCATTTTCATGGCTGGCATTCGTCCTGTGTCCCGAATATCCGTGCACCGGCAGAAAGTGGGCTGCGACATGAGAGTCGGCAGCAACAAGAACAAGGACATATGCGGTGTTTGTGGCGGTAATGGTTCGAGCTGCCAGCCCCGTTACTCGTGGAGTCTCGAGACCATATCAGCCTGCTCCAAGTCGTGCGGCAGCGGTGAGTGCAATTTTCTCCACAGGTCGCAGAGGCATTTAGCGAAACCATCTTTGCCTTCAATTAATCCGCCATATCTATCGAATGATTCACGATATTAACATTCCGAGAATGTTCTATATAAATTCCACTTACCCGCCCGACGCAAGATGCGCCCTGTAATCAATCAGATAAATTTATCATTGAATGCAACGAAACCTGTAATAAAAAAAAAGAGAAAAATTCTTTTCTGACATCGAATTACTTTTGCAGGCTTCAAAATGGCGATGCCGGTATGCAAATCGTCGGACGAGAGAGCGGCGGAAGCCTCGAACTGCGATCCCAACGAAAGACCCAACAAGACATTGCTGCCGTGCAACACCCATCCGTGCTCCACAAAGTGAGTATCGGACGATGAAAAATCTTCATTACCTTTATGTAAAAATATATTAAAAAAAAAAAATCCGATGAAAAGCATTTCAAATCGAGTCGCCCGGTTCGTGAATTCTCGTCGAGAAACGTGGAAGAAATGACGATATTTCTGTATAAGCAGCTTGGGGAGCTCGATCGTTGGGCTGGAGTGCACGTTTGATGCAGTTCCTTTAAACTGTACCAAATACTCGTGATTGGACTCAAGCGTTTTCCTTCGCCTCGTCTATCTCTCTCTCTCCCCTTACGATCTTTAGTTTTCCTTTTTTTTCCCTCATCTTCGCGGAAGGCAAAGCAGCGTCGTAGGGGGAGAACCGCTCTCCGGGGCGTCGTCGACCGAAAAGACGTCCCTGAGGGCAAAAATTTCTCGTCGCCGTTTTCGCCACTGAATTTTTTCGCGGCTTGTGTGCTCTCCCGACACCGTCGAAGCGGGGGAACAAGGGCCAACGGCGGAGAGCGACGAAGCGACTGGCCGGCTTCACATGTTTCCGCGTCACAGCAACGCCAAAGTGTTTCTGAGTGTGCCGGAATTGCACGCTCGCACCGCTCTCGCCACTAGCGGGGCAAGGGAAAATATATAGAAAGTGTATAGAGGCGGACGAGGGAAGCCGACGGGATTGAGCCGAGATCCAGAGGGGCACAGACTTCAAGCCCGTGGATGCTGGGCGCTCCGAGCTTCCTGGCATTCCACCCTCGACGTTCCAATGCGCCGAGGCTTTCAACCGCCTTGAACACCCATTAGCCGAGATAAAGGCCCGAGGCTTGTTTTTTTCTCCTCGATTTTTTTTTCTTTTTTTTATATTACAAGTTTGTATTCAGATGTAACCAACAAAAAGCAATGGCAATCGACCTTGGCTTGAAAATTCGTTCCGCGATAAAGTTTTCGCCTCTTTGCTATCTCATAGAGGAAGCTGTTTTCGAAAAAAAGCAATCGAGATTTTAATGTCAGAGTACTTAACGCTTTATAAGTGAGATCTCTATACCCACTCTTAGCCAGCACCGTAGCATCGCGTGGTCTCCATTCAGCGTCCGTTAGTCCCGTTTCGGTACGGTTTTTGGGCGGTGTTACTTATAAAGGGTTAAAACGTCGAATAAAGCAATTTTCTGTTGGTGGCCGGATGTACTTCGTGGGTGTGACAAGTATGCATATTTTAAAACAGCTATAATTCGGCAACGGTTTGAGACTGCCGGTTGAAATTTTACACCCGTAGAGCGGTTACGTCGCTTCGTTCACTGCCATTTTCATGACGACTTTAGCACCATTAGCGATTTTGAATTTTTTGAAAATTCTCTGTGGTAGCTCGAACTTGCGTAAATATCGAACTACCGTCCTAAAATTAGTATCGCATCGGGCGAAAATTGATCTGATCGTTTAAATTTTATGACTTTGAAATTTCTGAATTTTTCGGAAAATTTGTATTTTTCGTTCAACACGAGTTTGTGCATCAAAGATGGCTTCACGAGGAGTGAAATAATTTGGAGATTCGTCACCAGTGGAGAAAAATACATAAGAACAGCCTCAAAACGACTTATTACCAAAGTTTCAATTACCGATTTTCTACAATAGATTTTGCGGTAAATTTGACCGGTTCAATTTTATGAGATCTAGAAATTTGTTTATGTTACGAAAAAAGGTGCAAAGTAATTTGCTCATGGCTTCCCCATTTATTACAATTTTGTGCAAGCTTTCTCTATGACATAGCCAAAATAGATTATGGAACTATTTCATAGAGAAAGCTATTCGCAAAATGGTAATAGATGAGAAAGCCATGTGCAAATTACGTTGCACCTTTTTTATTGGTTTTTTATCATTAAACGCCCATTAACCGAGATGAAGATCCGATGTTTTTTTTTGCACCTCGACGCTCATTCTTTTATTTTCATTTTGTTACAAGGTTGGATTCAGAAATGATTAAAAAGAAAAATCAACGGCAACGACCTTGGCTTGAAAATTCTTTCGGCGATAAAATGTTCATATTTTTTGGCTTTTTTTTCCTTATTTTTCAACCCGAACGTCTTTCCGGATTATCGGCTCGAGCCGTGAGAAAGGAAGCGGCGAAAAGCTCGCGGCTTAGTCCGCAGTGGGAAAACTCGGCTCTCGACAAATTGCCGTTTCTGGCCGCCGGTAGTGAATATGCATGTGTATTCCCTTCGAAAATTGTACGGCGAACCGAGGAAAGCGGAAGCGTGTTGAGCGCGGTAAGGACGTGTATGGAGAGTGCGCCCGGGGTTGTACAAAGGTATAGTGTTCCTCCGGAACGTGTGCCGGTGCCGCTAATAATAAATCACCGGGCACACCGTCCGTCGCTGCTGCACCGTTAAATCGTGCTAATTGCTTCACCACCCTCCTTCCCCTCCTCCGCACGTATTTAGTTTAATTCGGTTGCGGCCTCGGCGTTCGAGGGAACCAGAAAGCGCAAGAGGGACAACCGTGGATCCGGCGTGCTGCTGCAACTGCCGGGTGCGCTTGCGACCGACGCGATCGGCAAAACAAACGCGAGAATTTAACTACCATCTCTATCTCGCACAAACGCGCGCCACACAAACGTACGAATCTGTGACGATGATTCCCCCGTGACGCCGCTGATGAGATTCTGTCTCCTGCCTCTGACTAGCAATAATTGATTATTCCTCCCGAGTCGACGGGTGTCCACATCTCTGCACAAACCGGAAGTGAACGCCTCGGACCTCGGACTTGAATAATCTTTTTCTAACCATTTTATTTATATTTTAATTTTTTGATTCTGTCGTATGAGAAGTTCGATAACGTGATTTAGGAAAACTGCACAGTCGAGTCGACAGTCAATTCGGGTCGAGAGGGCGTTCACATCTCCGCATAAACCGGAAGTGGACGCCCGGACCTCGGACTTGAATAATTTGATTATAGCAATTTTTTGTAAAGTGTTTAATTCTGTCGAATGGAAAGTTTGATAACGTGATTTAGGAAAAATGAACAGCCGAGTCAATAGTCAATTTGGGTCAGGAGGGCGTTCACATCTCCGCACGAACCGGAAGTGGACGCTCAAACCTCGGGCTTCAATAATCTTGTTATACCATTTTTTTTTTTTTTATTTACTTGATTCTGTCGAATAGAAAGTTGGATGTGGCGGTTTAGTGAAAACGGATAGAAGTGTGTTTAACCACGGAGTTGAGTAGGGTAACTAACTCCATTTCTTCCCGTAAAACGAAAAAAATATTATGCAAGTTTGGGGACGAGAAATATTTGTTAAACGTACGAACTTTTTTTAAAGGTTATTTTTTATTTCATCATTTTTATATATCTGATACGTCGATGCTACTTATTCTTCTTATCTCTTCTGCAAAAGAACCCAATACCGTTGCTCGCTCGGCTGCGGATATAGAAAAGCGAAAGACTCTCCCGTCTGCTGTGTACCACAGTATATATATACATGTACTTACACGCACACACTATGTATCCCGAAGGGTTGCCGTAACGAAACCACCGAGAGAGTCGTTTTTATGAATTTTCTATATTCCCAGGTGGATTACCGGTGAATGGAGTAGGTGCAGCTCCAGCTGCGGCGGAGGATCTAGAACGCGAGCGATCTTCTGCACAGAGGAGAACGGAAACGAGACGACCAGAGTAAGGGAAACTTATATATATAACATATACACCCATCTATATATGTATATATAAACCGAGCCATAAGTTGACTTTAGAAAACGCGTAGCAGATTGAAAAATGCCACCGAAGAAGCTTTTTCATTTTCTCCTTATACAGTATAGCATAACATCTTCTCGTTTTTTTTTCTCCAACATCCGCCCAAATAATTTACAACGGAAATTATCGTGAAGCCGTAAGTTAACTTTGGAAAAGGCGTAGCAGATTGAAAACTGCCACCAAAGAAGCTTTTCCATTTTCTCGTTACACAGTATGGCGTAGGATATTCTAATTTTTTTTTTCCAACATCCGCCCAAATATTTCACAACAGAAATTACCGTGAAAGAAGACTTGATCGATATTTTTGTTTCCGTCCTCAACAGCTCCCCGACCACAGATGCAACGCCGTTCACAAGCCCCGCTACCAGGAGAGCTGCAATACGGTTTCCTGTCCGATGTGGGAGAGCAGTCAGTGGAGCCAGGTAAGCCTTTTCCAACTCTTGCGTCGGAAAATCGCACGTACAAATAACACGCGAGGATATCCATTGAATCGCCGCGACGAGTGCTAAGATCCGGTACCCGATGCGTCGACCGTAAAGCGCGGAAGAAGAGCTGCCGTATTCTTGGGCCTCCCAAATCCCGCTCTGATCCCTTCCGGAAGCTTACCGCGTAGGTGTCCTCGAATTCGGGGGCGACACGCGGTCCGTGAAACACCGGCTTCCTCACCGTACCGGGGCGCATTTATGTTTCGCCGGTAAGACGGAGTTCGTGTATGTGTGTGGAACATGCGGTCCACGAGACTTTCGAGATGCTGCACGCTCGGTTGCCTTTTAAAAGAGAAACGAACGAGATGGAGCGGCGGAGTTGGGCTGGTTTTGATGGCGGTGCTTCGGCGGGTCGTGGACCTACCGGTGCGATCGTATACATGCATAGAGAGAGGGAGGGAACGAGAGTCGCGGGCCAGACGCGCGAGGCTGTGCGGCAGGCTGGGAGAAGAAGAAAAAAAGAAGAGAAGAAAGTGCCGGAGAAAGAAGAGAAAGCCTGGCATGTGGAGTTTGGGCGATGGGGTAAGAGCGAAACGGGACTACATCAGCCACCGACATCAAACAGGACAATTTTGTCGTCAAATAACTCCACCCTCTCGCTTACCCTCTCCTCCGGCTTTCTCCTCTCCTCCCGGCATGCCGGGAAGCTTCTTGGCTCGCTCACAGTGTCCTACACTCGGAAGAATCGCCGACGACGAGGAAGACGAGCCTCGAGTGGAAGACCAAGGGGCCGGAAGATGGAAAACGGGGAAGAGCGCTCAACGGCGAGAGACGTCGCGCACAAAAGGGAACTGCCGTTTGACCAGACTTTTTGAAAGAGCATTAAAGATTTACCCTTTTTTTAATCATCCGATAGATTTAATTTGAGCAGAAGAAGACGGAGCATAGGTTCGTGCATCGAGGTCGATGGCAATGAAGTGCATGGCAACAAAATATTGGGTAAAAGTGGTGTTCGGTCTGGTTCGAATATCCATAATTTATGGGTCAATCGAGCTGGACCATAATCACCAAGTTTTACCCTATGCGGAATTTTTTTCTCTTTTTTTATGGCCCAGCTAGACATAATTGGGGCATGCAAAACGCTCCATTTTTCCGTGTCTCGAAGCCAGCTTTTCCGAGCTGGCTTCAGACTCTTCGTGGCATCGAGTGTCGGGTGACAAGTAACACTTCACTCCCCTGGAAAATAAATTGCACGAAGGAGAAAAATGCTGTGAATTCTCGATCGATGGATAATGGACACATACCCAGAAATATTATTCTTTACGACGTGTACATCCCAAGTACATATTTATTTAATTCAAACAAATATTCATTTATTCAAACAAATATTTATTTAATTCAAATAAATCCTTATTTAATTCGAACAAACATTAATTTTTTTCAAATATTCATTTAATTCAAATAAATAATTACTTGCGAGGCGCCCATCAAAGTTGCATTTTTTCTGGCTGCGATCCTTTTCGTCTGTGTCAGAACACGATCTCGAGAGGGCCGAAGAAATTCGACTCTGCCAATAAATAATTTTACAACGCTCGATACACCGCCAGTGGAGAAACGCCACTGAACCGGAGCACGGCGGGAAGGAAGTAGGAAGTAGTTCGAGTCGAGAGGAGAACAGACGTCGGACGGTGGGCTAGTAGTAGCGGCGCCGCGATGTCGCGGCGGTAGGTTCGCCAGCGGCTATCCGCAGCGATCTCTCGCCCGATCCCGCGGAGAAATTCCACATTCGGCGAACGAACGAGAGAGCAAGAGCCTCCCCATCGCCCGACCCGCTGAGAATTTCATGCTGCTAAAAGCACCGGTTCACAGCCGGACGAGGAAGCGAGTGGGGGGGGGGGGGGGGGGGCAGCAAAAAGAAGCGAAGCTTCCTTTCTTCGGGCATGCCGTAAGGTTGAAAAATTATCCGGAACTACTCCGGAGCATTCTCGTCGCGTACGGCTCCGTACACACAAAGAACGAAATGCCTCATGGTAATAAACTTGGAGAACAGCCGTGGATTTCGTGTCTTCGAGGGAAAGAGAGCCGGGACGAGTGCCGGATGGAAAGATCGCGGGTAAAACTTTGTCGGATCGTAAAACGTCGACGGGACGCGCCGTCCCACGCGCCTTTCCCGCGATCATTCTCACCCGCAGCCAGGAGAACTTGGTTGCACGACGACGAGGACGGGACATCCGGACTTGCTCCTCGGCCCAGCCGGGCGTGAAGCGCCTTTGACGCGGAGAGAACTTCCCGGCACGATCTATCGTTCTTCCAGTGACACAGAAGCATTATATGCCGTGCATAAAATCAGAAGGACAGATTTTATGTGCGCGAGGATACAAAACACGACTCTCTGATTTTTAGAGACGCGATATTTTCACGATGTACAAGATGGTTGGTTTTTCTTTGGTTCTTTTTCTTTAGAATCGGAACGAATGTATTTTGCATCCACTTGCGACGACATCACAATCCATCTTTTCGTGCTCTCACTCAGTCACTTCCGCCCGATGTTAAGGGAGGTGAAACGTAACAAAGAGAAAAATCGGCGATTCGCCGCCCCGCGTGGAGAGGATACATCAGCGAATGTATTATTCATGAGACGGTACTGCTGTACGCTATCGCGTAGCTCGGATATCTTCTTATTACGGGATCCACTCTGCTCCGGAGCCCGGCTTCGATGAAATCTCGGAAGGGGGAGAGGGGAACGGATGCAGGAAATCCGATGAAAAATAAAAAGGCCGCAAATGAATTTGCTCGCGGGGCTTCTTCGTTGCTCGAGATGTCGCTCGGCCTAAGAAGCATTGCACGGAGAAATGCCCGGTTCATTTTTTTTTTTTTTTTTTTTTTTTTACTTACGGAGATGCAGCTTGATGAGTAATGGAGTTAAATTGGAAATGTTCCAATTTTATTCGACACACTCTCTAACACACACCTAATGAAAAAATAAAAAAAATGTAATTCGTCGTTTGCGTAAAAACCATGAATAAAAATAATTTATAGAAAATACTTTTAAAAATGCGTCGAACGCTTTAAAAAAAGGCAACAATAGTGACTGCGAAATCACTCATGTGAAAGCCCGGGAATAATTAACCGATCAAAAGTATTCCGCCGTTAGCATAAAATCCCCCCAAAAAAAAACGTAAAAAAAATTACTTTAAAAAATGATCCAATACTTCAAAAAAAGGTAAACAAGAATAACAATGGCTGCGAAATCATGACTCGTGTAAAAGCCCTGGAATAATCAACCGATCAATCGAGTTGTCGATTCTCCGACGGCTCTCTTATTTTCCATTCCCAGAAGCTCTCGCCCGACCCAATTTTTTTTCCGTCCGTCATTCACCACCGGTTCGTTCATTCATCCCCCGTCCACGCTTGCACCGTACAATAGTAAATACTTCCTCCCCACCATGCGAGGCCGAGTGCGGTGGAGAGAGGCTGCGAGCGGAGTTTGCCGAACCTTGGGAGAGATCGCGCGACTCCCGGGACTTCTCTCTCATTCGGTGCATACTGCCGTGGAAAGCCTCCGGTATAGACGGGATGAAAAGTGGAGAGACGGCGTAATGGAGAAAATGGAAAGCTCTAGCGTCGCCCGAGCGCCCCGGCGTCTGTTCGGGGTCCCGAGGCGTGCGTACAACCGGAGGGCCCTGGCAGCGAACCGCAACGATTTTCTTCGCGGAAAATCGTCCGAGACTCTCGCGGCGGCGAGCGGAGAGTGCTGTGAAGGCGAGGCGGAGGCGAGGCAATCTTTCAAACTCGATATTTGCTTGGCTCGAACCGGCTTTTTTTCATTCCCCCCACCCTCCCCCCTCCCCCTTAGCCGACCACAATAGAGAGTGAAATCTATCAATTCCTGTCTTCCGCGCTCATTCAGCGGGTCGGCAGCGCCGACAAAATCATTACCGGAAGTGAGAGAAAGCAAAGCTGCCGGGCAGGAGCTCGCGTGTCTGGAGCGCCCGGCTGCCTATTCGCGTAGCCAGACTACTCGATGGCTACGCTCGCTATATTTTTGCCCGGGAAAAAGCACTATCCAACGCCGAGGCGCCGCGGCTATAACGAATGAGTCGTAAATCATAAACTCGAGTTTGAGAGAGAGGAAGACTCAACAAAGGAGCCTCGCGAACATAATACGAGCGATGCAGATGATGAAGACCTTCGAACTCGCTGGGGATGTACCTTTGTGAGTCTTCGGAAGTTCGCGCTCTTTTCTGTCCGATCTTCGCTGCGATGAGTGGCGTTACCTGGAACGGCCGATATCGGAGCAATACGTCTCGCTCTGGTTCTGAGAGACGGGAGAGGAGAGGAGAGGAGAGAAGAGAAGAGAACGGAAGAGAAGAGCCTCGGCAATATCGCGAAAAAATCAATTGGTTCCATCCACTTGGCGCTCACACGCAGAAAAAAGTTTATTAGAATGGAAGAAAATTTATTAAGGGCGAAGAATAATGTTCCTTTGCTTCGTAACCCAATAGAGCGTTTATTAATTTATATCGTGTTTATTTGTTTCATCGTACTATTCTTACTGTTTAATAATGTTTATTTGGATCTGATAAACAGATATTTATGTCAAATGAATGTTTTATTTATTTCACGACAGACCTGCTGTTTTTGATCGCATGGGAATAATGTGATATATGAATGACGCAGAAAGGATTTTTTTGTTGATGAATAAGTCATTATTATCAACAATGTTTTATTATTAAATGTGATTTGCTTGGCGCGGACAAATATGTATTTAAAATCATATTTTCATATATTCGATTTCTTTGTATCGAATAAACATTTATTTTGGAGTACAAACCACTAAATAGTCGCTTTGAACACATTTTTTTTCCTGAGAGTAAAGAATATCCGGTAGTTGAATTTGATAAAGATTTTTGAAGGCAAATTAACATTTCGTGTGAAAAATTGATTATTTTAAATATATTTTCAATATATTATTTTCGCATAAACTCAATTCAACCGACGGCTCGTTCGATCAACCGAGTATTTCCTCGGCTAAATCGATCGTGCTTTTCTTTTCTCAGGCGAACGTTAACGTTTTCATCGTTCATCGTTCGCTCGATGTCGAATCTTTCCATATAAAGATATTCTAATCTTTATATTTTTATTTATGAAAAAAAAAATTTCACCATGCGCCTTTCGCAGTGTTCCGTAACGTGCGGCAGTGGAACAAGGACGAGATCGGTAGATTGCCGCGACTCCGAGGGCCGATCGTCATCCGATTGCGACACATCCGAGCGTCCTCGGGACGAGCAAGAATGCGACACGAACACACCGTGCGTCACGTGTAAGTTCACAGAATATTCAAATATTAAAGATCGGAAATCGCGGCCCGGGAGACCGAAGAGCCTCGAGCCATTCCGCGCCCTGCGATTCTCCACGCTAACGCTTGATCAATGGATTATTCAGACTCCGGTGAGATGACGCAGCCGTTGATGCAGCCCTATCCGCCCCCGCCGATTCCGGAGAAATTGATCGATCAGAAAGTGCCCACGGAATCCACGTGAGTATCGAAATTAATTATTGACCATCATCCTTGCCCCGGACGCATCGATCCTCGAACCAACACTCTGCGATTACGAGATTCGATGCTCGAACTGTTCACACACGAGCCCCCACCAGATATGTGTCTGTAGTGCTGCTTTTTTCTGTTTTTTTTTTTTTTTTTTCTTCAATCTGTTTTTTTATTTCCCTCGAGAATCTCAATGTCTGCGATCTGTGTGTTATTGAACGTCAATTGGTCTGTGTCGACAGATATACGATGTACTTTGCCTGTGGCTGGTTGTACCTGAGGTATCCTATTACTCTTCGATTCCAATCTGTATCTATCTATCTATCTATACTTTTTCTCTCTTACATACTTATCGTGTTTTTTTGTCGCACATTTCTTTTTACTATTGTCCATTGGGACGTGAACTCGTGGCGTTATTGGATTTTTTTTTTTCGAGTGAGTTTGTTCAGATGAATTGCAATTTTCTTGTTCCGCCGCTTTGCCCTTTGGTACACCGGGAAACAAGCGAATACGCTAAATTTCGTTGAATCGATGATGTTTTTATTTTTATTTTTTGCTCTTATACAGTTATCGTGTTTGTTTGTCGTATATTTCTTTCTGCTCTTGTCCGTTATGAAGTTAACTCGTGGCGCTGTTGGATTTTTTTTTTCGAGTGAATTTGTTCAGATGCATTGCAATTTTCTTGTCCCGCGGCTTTGCCTTTTAATAGACCGCGAGACAAAAGAATACGCCAAATGTTTTTTCTTCTTTTTTTCTATGATTCTGCAGGTACGCTATCTCGACGAATTCACTCCCGTTCTACACGCGGCTTTTCTATGTCCCTCTTTGCCTATTTTTTAATCTCACTCGAAAATTATTCTGCACAGTTTTTTCGACTACCGTCTCTCTCATGTTTTCTTTTTCCTACAAACCTCGGTATTGTTTCACAGAAAAAACAAATCAATTGGGTCAACAAAATGTGCACTAACGGGTGGCGAAGTAAATGTTCAGTTGATCGAAAGGCACACCTCGTTTATCAAACTAACAAGCCATCGAATCGAATGTTTCTTTACTTACTACGTCTATTATTTCGTACGATCAACGAAAAAATTGTTTCGCCACCCCCAAGTGCTTATTTTGTTCGCTCAATCGATTTTTTTTTTCTCAGTGTTTACACATCCGCATGCGTTCAGGTAATCGACGATTCGACGAGAAGGGTTTTCAGAGCTTAATACGCCGAGGAATTGAATAATGACTTAACGATCTTATCGCATTCAATAAATTATTATTAATTATTTTATTATTATAATTTTTTTTATTTAACGAGTAATTATGACTTGATCGATCGACGATCCGACAGATTCATCGCGGACGACTGGTCGTCGTGCAGCGTTACGTGCGGCGAGGGAATACGTCATCGGGAGGTTCACTGCAAAATATTTCTCGAGTTCAGTAGAACGATAGCAAAATTGCCGGACAAGCAGTGCGCCGGACCGAAGCCGCCGGAGACGGAGAAATGCACGAGGGAACCTTGCGCCCCGCTCGACAACAGTCTGTCGTACAGAATCGACACGGTCGGCGACAGCGGATACGAGGACACGAACCTGATGGATTCTTACAGGTCGTCCTCAGGCACCGGACTCAGCGGCTACGAAAGCAGCGTTAAAGTCGCCCCGGGTAGCTCGGTTCAAACTACGTACTCGTGGAAAGAATCCGGATACACGCCGTGCACGGCCACGTGTCTCGGAGGTGAGCTACCAACTTTTTCGTCGGTACATATCAATATTGCATGAAATATTAATATTCTATACCCAATGTTGATATAATATAAAATATTAATATAATATTCAATAATAATATTTAGTGTATAATATTGATCTTGTGTATGTTTTGGAAAATTGTGGATTGGTTTGTTCGTTTGGATGTTTGTCGCTTCCCCCCCCCCCCCCCTTCCTCTAGCTGAGCCAGCCTTTCAAAAAACATCACCCCCCCCCCCCCCCCCGGTCGATTTTTATACCATCTAGAATGTAATTCGAAATTTCGAAATTCCATTCTATATGCTATATTTTCAAAAATTCGGTTTTCATAGCGTATGGAATGGATTTTGGAAATGCGAATTCCATGCGATTTCCACATGTTATGAACCATGCGATCCATCCGAGCTCGCGAGCCAAAATAACCGCTAGTATAATATAAAACATGAATATCATATACAAGATTAATATTTCATTGACCCTTTAGCTTCTACCGTTGAATATTCAGTACGTTAGCGAAACGACTATTCTTTTGTATATTTCATTCAACTTCAATCTAAAGAATCTATATTTGTTCTATCAGAATCACTTAAAAAAAAGAAAAATAGTTTGGGTATAAAAATGGAAGAACTGAGTTGTAACAGAAAAAAGTGACGAGTGTTTGGAAATATACATTTTTTTTTTTTCACCCTCAAAGGCTTTTGGCTGTTAAAGGGTCGAGTATCAATATTTTATCACAGAGTGGACAAACTGGGCAATATCGAAACGCGAGTGTACGCAGAATGCATGAAACTGTACTCCAGTAATTGTCGATATGAAGATCGACGCGTGGTGCACCGGCCAAGAGCGTTTACCCGATAAATTTATCATCACGAATCTACCTACCTACCCGCTGTTCCGGATATAAAGGAACCTCCGGCGACAGCCCATGTCGCTTCGTAATAAACGTAAAAAAAAATTAAACTCTCCGTCTCTGTCGCAATTAATTGCAGGCGTCCAGGATTTAATAATAAACTGCGTCCGGGACGACGACGGCAAGGTGGTGATGCCTCTGCTCTGCACCAAGGAAACGAAGCCGGAATCGAGAATACGAACCTGCAACGACCATCCCTGCCCTCCCAGGTGAGCTTCGAGTTGATAAAAAATTTACAAAGCGATTTAAAAGTTTCTCACAATTAATCACGAACTCTTCGTCGATGTGAATAATTAAAAGGACGAAGATATGCAAAGTGTATCCCAAATAGAGAAACGTTTTTCCACGAAAACGGAAATATCAATAATAATTCTGTGCTCCCCGAGAATGAAATACCGCGTATTCCGCCAAATTTATATTTCATACCATCGATAAGTTAACTTTCCTGAAATAATCATGGAAAAATTTCCAATTCCGCATTTATATTTGGAGCGATCGGGTTTTTGAGAATTCTGTGAGCTCCCAAGTGAGATCATACAAATTTCACAAAGCCATTTCGAAGTTTTTCACAATTAATCACGAAATTTTCATAAATTAATCATATATACATGTCGATACAAAAATGATCAGAAAGATAAAAATATGAAAAATGTATCTCAAACAGAGAAACTTTTTTTTACACGGAAACGGAAAGATCAATAATAATTCTGTGCTCTTCAAAAGTGACATACCGTGTATTCTAAAAAAAAAAATATTTCGTATGATAGAAAAGTTAATTTTACGTGAATGATCCGGAATAATTGTCTAGTCCCTCGGTCACTGCTTCGACGTATTGTTTTCTTGAAAATTCTGTTGTTTTTCCATCAATTACTTTTCCCAAAAAATGCAAAATTATACATTCCCACTTTCGCCACATAAGGCGCTTCGTTCATGTAAATTCCGGTAGTTATTTTTAATTTTGACTCTCCCTCTCCAAAAATATATTCCCAATATTTTTTATGATTTTTCTAAACCCATTGTCCATACGCGACGATCGATCGATCATCACCCTCAAGTAACGCTAGCGCGGATTCGAGAGCTTTTACATTTTTTTCTCTTTAATGTAAAAAAAAAAGACAAAAATAAACCTTTTTACACTACTCGAATTTCTTTGCTGCAAAGTGAAGTTGGCAAAGTGTACGGGCACTTCAAAAGTCACTAGACGGCGCGTGTCGAGTGCGACAAAGAGGCGAGCAGAGGGCGAGGGCGGGGGGAGGGGGGAGGCGTTCGGAGTAGATGAAATGGGCTTACGCGCGTACCCTTCGCGTTTACCTATAGGCGAGAGGCGAAATGTAGGTCGACCGGTGGGGTACCGTTGTGTCGTATATTAGATAGCACGTCTGGTGAACGCTTTCAGGTGGAACTACAGCGACTTCTCGCCGTGCAGGAGTCCCTGCGGTATCGGCATACAAACCCGGGACGTCACTTGCATACACGAGGTTGCCAGGGGACCCGGGAACACGGTCGTCGTGCCGAACCAGATGTGCAAACCGCCGCCACCCGCCGACAGGCAGCATTGCAACGTTTGGGACTGCCCTGTCAAGTGGCAGCCCGGCGAGTGGAGCAGGGTAAAGGCCTCCCTATAAGCCCATTGTTCACCGCACTCGTATTTTAGATAGATCTGACGAGTTTTTTTTTTTAATCGTAACTTCTATATGTACTGGCTTTTTCTTTTTTCTTCTTTTTCAAAAAAGCTGTGGCGGCCTTTTTTTATTTGAATCACTTATTTTTCCTTCTTGATTTTCCATTTTCAAAAAAAGTCTGACGAGCTTTTTTCCAATCTTAATGATTATTTTTCTTTCTTCATTTTTCATTAAAAAAAAAAACGCTGACGGTTTTTTTTAATCGAGACTACGTACGTATTGGCTTTTTTTCATTGTTAAAAAAACTGGCGAGCTTTTTAAAAGCCTATTGACTTTTTCCTCCCTTCATTTTTAATTTTCAAAAAGCTCTGGAGAGCTTTTTTATCGAAACTACGATACGGATTGATTTTTCATTTTCAAAAAGAGCTCCGATGACCTCTTTTTCATCGCAACCACGATATGTATCGACGACCTTTTTCCATTCAATATCTTTTTTTATTTAGTGTTCAAAGAGTTGCGGAGGCGGAGTGAAGCGAAGAAAAGTCTCCTGCGAGCAAGTTATGGCCCAGGGACACAAGCAGTATCTATCGGATCGCGACTGCCCGGGAAGCAAGCCCGCAACGGAGAAACCCTGCAACACAAGGTCCTGCCACGAGGTCAACTCGGGCGTCCAGCCGACTATTCTGAGCTCGAATACAAGCTTCGCGCAGCGTGACATAGAGCAAAAGGTCGATCTCAAGATCGGCGGTACCGCAACTGTATTTCCCGGCACCGGCGTCGTCAAAATTCGTTGTCCGGTCAAGAAATTCAAGAAGTAAGAATCTATGATATTTCAATCATTTCCAACGTTAATGGAACGTTTAACGATTTTTTTTATCAAAAATAATAATAACAAAAAAAAATTTGAGGAATCAAATCGAGTGGACGAAGAACGGTGAGGAGTTACAGAAATCGAGAAAGTACAAAATCAGCCGAAAGGGAGCTCTGAGGATAATGGACATAACGTACGCTGACGACGGTGTTTACGGCTGTATAGGTAATTATTGCGAAGAAAATGGAATTGTCGCGAGAAAAATAAACGATCGGTCTTGACGAATTAAATGTTTAATTGTTTTTTTTTCCAGCCGGTCAGTCCCGCTCGGACATCCGTCTGTTTGTGAACGCTCGGCCGAGGGACCAGATGAGCAGCGAGGAGATTCTGCGCTCCGGCAATACCGTCCATCATCGTCAGAATGTCAATCTCGATTCGGCGTCGGCGGGCTCCGGCGAGAATCTCCAAATCGATCGAGCCGGTGGGAATTCATTTTTTTTTTTTTTTTTTCAATCTTAAAGTGTCCCTAAAGTATCGTGCCTCCGTCCTGCGTTTTCGCCTCTACGACAAGCAAGGTTTTCCCGTTCACCGAATACTATAGTAGTTGAACTGATAAAAAATACGGTGGAATCAACTGAAGATTCGTGCAGGGTCGTTCGACTCAATATTTTGTTGGTACAGCTAAGAGCGGTTAGTTCAAAAAATTGTTTGATGTTTTCACCAAAATATTTTCGAGGCATTAAAATTTTTTGTTTTGTCCAACTAAATATTTGTTGCCTAACCCAATCTTTAGTTCATTCAATCGCATTTTTTATTTTTTATCAGTGTACTATACACTGAGAAAAAAAATCGATTGAGTCAACAAAATAAGCGCTTACGGGTGGCAAAACAAATTTTTGGTTGATCGAACGAAACAATTGTTGTATTAAGTAAAGAAAAATTTGAATCGACGGCCTGTTAGTTCGATCAACGAGCCTTCCGATTAACCAAACATTTATTTCGCCACCCGTAAGCGCACATTTTGTTGACTCAATTGATTTTTTTTCTCTGTGTATCATAACAGTTTGAACCTTGGTTGTCAGCGTGGGTCGTTTCGAAATTTCTTTTCATTGACCGCAATTTAATTTTTACACGTTGTCCTCAATTATCTCAAATTATAACCGTTGAGACATACCCTAGACTGTTCAAATTGTGTTCCTTAATTTTTTTTAACACCAATCAGACGGACACTTTTCCAATAATTTTCGAAATAGGGTCAGATTTTGGCAAGTGTGACAACAAAATGTCGAGAATAACTACTCGGCTATGGACCAACATCAGTCGAACGACTGGTTGACGAAATCACGAATTATTTACCGATCTGCGATTCCCCGTCTACGACGAGCAAGTCCCTCCCGTCCACTGAATATTTTAATAGATATCAAATCATAACAGTTTGACCCTTGGTTGTCTCCGCGGATCATTTCGAAATTAAACATACACCGCAATTTAATTTTTACACGATGTTGTCCTCAGTTATCTCAAATTATAACTAACGAGACATACCCTAGAATATTCAAATTATGTTCCATAATGTTTTTGCACCAATCAGACGGACGCTTTTCCGATAATTGTCGAAACGGGGTCAATCAAAGCCAGTATGTCGAGCGCGAAGATTTCGGCAAGTGTGGCAACAAAGTGTCGATAATAACTACTCAGTTATGGGCCAGCATCAGTCAAACAGCTGGTCCACGGAATCACCAATTATTAACCGATCTACCCGATCTACCCGACCTACCCGTTCACCAAATACTATAATAGTTATTATATCGTAACATCACAAAATTATATCACATCATTTAACCCTTGGCTGTCAGCGTGGGTAATTTCGAAATTTTTCAAAACTTACCGCCTCTTTATTTTTACACGTTACCATCAATTCTCTCAAATTATTACCATCGATACATACCCTAGAATGTTCAAATTATGTTCCATAATTTTTTAGCCCCAATCAGATGGCCGTTGTTCCGATAATTTTCGAAACAGGGTCAATCAAAGTCGGTGTGTCGAGCACAAAGCTTTTGACAAGTGTAAAAACAAAGTGTTGGAAACAAGTTCTCGGTTATGGACCAGCATCAAACGAATGGCTGGTCCGCGCAATCACGAATTAATTATGAAGAATGTATTTTCTCGAAATAACGTCAATCAGAGCCGGTGTGACGTGCGGGGAGTTTTTGGGACATGTGACATAGGGTTGAGTATAGCTGCTAGGAAATGGATCAGCATCAGTGCGTCGGATGGTCCACATAATCGCAAATTCATTACGACGAAGCCGTTTCCGGTATGCCCACAGCTTCCGGTTACCAGGGGAGCTTCACCTTCGGCAACGATGACCTCAGTCACGAGGCCCGGCCGGAAGTCCCGGCGTCCGGTAAGCCAACGAAGAAGCCCCGCAATCGCAAGAAACCGAAACCGAGCTCGATGCCGCCCGACTCGTCGATGGCCCACGGAGAATACACCGTTACGTCGCTCAATCAGGTACCGTTTTATGAAACGTCGGTTATCGATATTGCTAACGTCAGAAAAAAAATTAAAAGAAAAAGTAGACTTGGAATATTTGATTGCGTCGGTAAATCGATCGCTGTGTCTATCGGGACACTATGAAGTATTCATCCCCGGTGACATTCCGGACGGACGATTTTGCGATCTGACGGAAAATCGATGGAGACTGCCTCGACGCCTATCATAAATTTATCGTTGGCGTAATTCGTGTCCTTTGCAATGAATTATCAATAACATTTTACGGAGATCCGTGCGATGTTGTTTTATAGATGACCATTGGAAAAGGCGTCGTGGCGCGTCGATTGAGGCGATGCGAAATACCGCGGTCGGTTATGAAAACTGTAATCAATTTTTTTTAACGGTAAATTCATGAAAACCGTCAGCGCTCAAAAGCAAATTTTTACTCGAACGTACATTGATTTCCGCTTCATGTAAGAATTCGTTTTTGCCCGGAAATCGTCGGCAACCGTGAAATAAAATCAATTGCAGTTTCGGTTACCGACCGAGCTCGGGTCGAGCGGGGAGGAAGAGACGTCCTTACGAAAACCTAATCTGATTTTGTCCGAAACATCAATGGTACCGGAGAAATTAGGGACGGCGATTAGTTACCGACTGAGCGTGGGGCGAATGGGCCGAGAGGCGCATCACCTTAAGGGAAGGCTAAACACGCATGAGTGCGAGAGAGACAGAGTTAAAATATCGAATCGATTTTTCTCCGAAACCTTTTTTTATTTTATAAAACCGTTGAGGAGAAAGGTGGATTCAAAATGTTTTTAGGGTCTGTTGATCTTCAGCCTCACCTGAGGCAAAGGCTAAACACGTATGTGTGCGAGAGAAACGGGGTTAAAATTTTGAATACATTTTTCTCCGAATCGATTCTATAAAATGAAAAACCATTTCGGAGAAAAATGAATGCAAAATATTTTGATATTCAGCTCCACCTTAAGAGCATGTGAAATATCGCGGACGGTAATAAAAATTGCAATCAACTTTTCTAAACCGCGCGGCTATTCACAGTCAAAGGAAAAGTGTCACCGAAGGCTGGCGTTATATCCACTTGGCATAAGACTCTTCTTTTGACCGTCACTGCTGAGACCCGTAAAAGAACTTGATTACAGTTTCTGATACCGACCGAGCCTGGGTTAGGTGGGGAGGAGAGTATTTCACGTAACGTTAAACAATAATTGTGTGCGAGTTTGCATGTCCAACCGACCTCCCCCCAAACTAATCTATAACAAACGGCTTGACGCTCGTCTTCCTTGCCCACTTCGCTTGCGCTCGATGATGGATCTTGGTGGGAATTGCGTACGATAAACCCGACTAACAACACAGCCCGGATATCAAGAGTCCGTGGAATCGACAGCGACTTCCGGTGCCTCGCGACTCAGTCCTCACCTCAGCCAATTTATCTCGAGCTTAAAGGTGAGGGGTGCCTCTGATAGCGGCAAAACAAAAATCATCAACGAAGCTTCGCTAATGAATATTGATTTTTTTTTAAATATTTTTTTGTTTGTTTATTTTTCTTTTTCATTCTGTAGCGCTATTCATTCACCCTCGACGTAGTTCGCGACGACAATAAAAAAAAATTATAATAAACTTTTTTTTAAATGGAGTAGATTTTCATCGTTAATCCGTAGTCGGAGGGTTGAGCGTGAAACGCGAGACACGCAAGGGAAACATTGCACACTGAGCGAAGCCCGCAAACCCGTCATTAGAGCGTACTTCATTACATCCCACAAAACACTCGTGCTCTCACTCGTACCATAAGCGCATAATAATGATAATCATAATAACCGCACCACGTATTGTTACACTAATAATCGGCAGAGCTTGTTAGCAAAACAACTGGAGTTTTTTTTGTTACAATTCATACAAACATCGTTGCTTTAGAATAACCTTGTTTTTACAAATAATGTTCTCGTGCTGTGTTAAAATCCCGCGTGCACCCGATGTCCGTGATTAAAATTTTTACCGCGCGTATTCCGTGACTTTTGGCGTTGTTAATTAATTTACTTGGCAGTTTTCCATTACTAGTTAAGTTTTTGATTTTTTTTCGTTACAAACAACATTATTGTGCTGTGTTGAAATCCCGCGTTCCCGATGCCGGTAATTCACATTTCGACCCCGCATATTTCGTGCCTTTTGGCCTTTTGTTAATCGATTCGATTGGCAGTGTTTCACGAGTGAAGTTTTTGAAAAATTAATTATTATAATTTTTTCCCCATCAGGCATACTGGCCTTTCCAGGACGACTCGAACCAGGGCAGAGGTCACAGGATGGCCCCTCCGATGTTGCTGGACGACGCGCGAAAGAGCACTCCGAGAATCCACCCGAGGGGCGATTACTCGGCGAACGACCTTCGGTACGAGGGCAGAGAGAACGATTTTAAGATCTTGGGTACCGACACGATAATTCCCGACGACAGTTTCGGCCCGGACGAGGAGAGAATCTTCATAGACGACGATCCGTACGACCTTGACGCGGCCTTCTTCGCCATCCACAACGAGGACGCACCCAAGGTCACCGAAGGTCACGAGTCCCAAAGTCGCAAGAACGCTCGCGCGGAGTCGTCGAGCACCGAGCGGGGCGTCGACTACGTCGAGGAATCGTTGATGAACGCAAAGAGACGGGACAAAGGAGCGGTCGATAATTATCTGAGGAATCAGCGAGGCACCGCTCTGTCCGACTACGAGGCCGGGAGGACGGAAACGGCGAAGGGCGAAGAAAGGTCGAAGGAGCCGAGGGCCGATAAAAAAATCGAAAAAAAATCGGGACTCTTCGGGGATTCGGCAAAAGATCGAAAGTTAATTCCAGCGGAATCGGCGAGCGAGGAAGCTGGCCGGGAGGCCGAAGTTAACGCGGAGGATCGTCATCCGGGGGAAGAAAGCGATGCCGCGGCGGCGAGAGAAAATCCGCGAATTTTCGCCGAGCGCACGGGCACGACGAATCAGCCGGAAGTGGTCGGTAAGAAGGAGGGGAACTTCAAGGCCGAGCTGACGCTCGACGGCGCCGAGGACGACGAGTCGTACGACGGCGAGTTGAGCAGGGAAAAGACCACGGGTGGTCGCGATAACCAGACGGATTCTCTGGCGGCGGGCGAGGATAGAAACACTTTGGGCGCCAGGAGGGGCGAGGCCTGGGACTCGCTCGGTAATGAAACGATCAGGGACGACAGCTCCGGCGGCGCCGAAGTCACTAGGGAGGAGGACTTGGCCGAAAACGTGGAGAAATTGAGACTGACCGTTGTAGAGAACCACGAATCTTACGGAAACAAAGATAACAACGAGTCGACGGTCACATTCGCCTCGATGGCGTTCGAGGATAATTCGAACGAGACCGCGATCGCCGGCACCATAAACGTATTCAGTCGTGGTACGTTTATTTTATTTTATTTTATTTTATTTTATTTTATTTTATTTTATTTTATTTTATTTTATTTTATTTTATTTTATTTTATTTGTCGTATTTGTTCATCCGTGTATCACGACTATATTTTTCAGTGACCGGGGACGACCTGACCTTCGAGTGGGTAACGACGGATTGGACGAAGTGCTCGCAAACTTGCGGAGGGGGAGGCTTTCAGGCAAGCGTCAATTATTTATCTCGTCTAGCTCTGTCGGGCGAGCAGAATGATCGATCGGTGACTTATTAACGAGATTTTTTTTTTCCTTTTTTTAATACAGATGAGAGGAGCTCAATGCACCGTACGTCCGGCGAAAAATACCGAAAACTCGACCCGCGCCATATCGAGAACCGTGATCGGTGCTTCTCTATGCGAGGACGCGGGATTTGCTGTTCCACAGAAAGTTCGACCGTGCGGAGCCGGAAGATGCCCGCAGTGGCACACCGGCGAATGGACGAGCTGCGAGTCATCGCGATGCTTCAATTGGAAGACCGGTCAGTTTTCCCATAGAAATAGCCTCGATTATTCGAACCTCCGTTATCCGAACTGCGACTTGCTTTATCCGCATTTTTATTGTCCGAACCAAGACGCAAAATTTGAATGCCATTTCATCGTCGAGCGCTACTTTGTTGCAAGCGCGATCGAGCTTGTATCACGCGTCTAAACGTTGCACCGGTTGCACGTCGTCGGTTTTTTCGCCGAATATTCATTAGTTCTTGGCGCCGCGCAGAGATATTCATATCGGTAAATGTATTAAATTACTTGTGATTAAATAATAGTTTTTTTAGCTGAGTCCGTTGTGGCTTCAACGAACAATACCACAAACTCTTACAGTTAAAAAAAATGCATTATCCAAATAATCGTTAACCCGAACTAGGCTCGACCCCAATTGATTCAGATAACCGAGCTCGTACCGTACCACATTCCCGCAAAGATATACTGTAAAATTCTAAAAAATATTTCGTTTCAACTTTGATCAAAGCAATGCAAAGGCGAGACATAAGCTGCCGTTTGACGGGAGACGCCGAGGACGGAAAGCAAAACGTAACGATGCTGGACTCCAACAAGTGCGACGACGGTATAAGGCCTCCCCAGCGTCAGGAATGCTACAACGACGCTTGCAAGGGTGTCTGGAGAGTCGGGGAGTGGTCGGAGGTAAGACACATTTTCTCCATCGATTGTCCGCCGCGAGAAGAATGACTCTGAAGATCCTTTAAATAATTTCAGTGCACAGCGTCCTGCGAGGAGGACGGAATAAAGTATCGGATTCTACAGTGCGTCTGGTACGGTACGAAAAAGCCGGCGGGAAACGCGTGCAGGGACATACCTCGTCCGCCCGTGATGAAAACATGCACAGGCCAGCCGTGTCAACGAACGTCCGGTAAACGTTCTTCTCTCGTGAGAAAAAAAATGATTTCATTCAACAATAATAATTTAAAAAATTAACATCGTTCGATCGAGAGCTAAAGTTTTGAACGACCGTTTCAGAAGAGTGCAGAGACCACTCGCAGCTCTGCAGCAAAGTGAAGATGATGAACATGTGTCGAGTGCCGCTCTACCAGAAACAATGCTGCGAGTCCTGCCGCTAGGAGCAAACGCGACATAAATAATTGATATAAATTCATTCGCTTCGTCGCCGCGCGAAGTTTAGATAAAAAAAAAACGAAAACCAATTAAATAACGACCTGACGGGACAAGGGGTAGCGAGGATAAGAGAAGATGAAGAAAAAAAACATACAGTATTGATCATCGTTGGACATTTGATATATATATAGAATTATTTTACGCCCAATTTTACGAACGCCTAGTTAAAGAAAAAAAAAAATTATTAAAAAGAGATAAGGCCGGTACCTCGAGTGTACACGTTTTTTGTAGCGAGAGGAGTGATAAGAGCGAGATTGAGAGCGGAATAATTCGTTGTTAAAGATTATGAGAATGGAAAGTGTTGGATAGTTATCAACTAGGGACGTCCTGAAAGGATTATTATTAATATCATTATTATTAACATTGTCTTTGTTACTATCATTATAGCAAGGAAACGTATCGAGTGACACGCGAAAATAAAAGCGTTTTTCTCGATGTTTTAACATCGAACAGTATTTCTTTTTTAATTTATTTGAAGTGCGCAACACGCTAGCACGAAATAGATTCTATCGTATGCTTTATCGAGAAGAGCTGCGCTTGACGATCGTTCCTCGAACGTCTTACATTATCTCGAGTTCCAAAAACTTGTGAAACATCATTAAAAAAAAAAAAAAAGAAAGACATGCGGAGAGTTTTTGATAAACGACTTACCACTTCGAAGTCTCTACAATGAACAGCTGATGAGAATGCGATGATCCAACGGTGATCCGACCGCACTGCTTGTATTCGCGGAAAGCCCATATTTACACTCGTCACTGCTGCACTGTACAATTAATCGCGAAACCGACCGTTTCATGCTGTTCAATTGACCGAACGAGACACTGCAAAAATCCCGTCCAGCTTGCGGGCCATTCCCTTCGACGGACAGCCTCCCCATGCCGAAAACGCCAGATAATCACGATCTGAACAAAAAAGATGTCGAAAGGTCGAAAATAAAAATAAAAAAGTGAACGCGTATTTATTGTCTCGCCGGAAATTCGACCCGTGGACCGAGTTCCGAAAAGCGTCATCGTCCCAATGAGACTGTCAGCTAACGAACCGGAGCCATTCGCGCCCTTTGATCGGAAGCTAGACTCGGGAATATCGTATCGGTACAGAAAGTCGTTGAGGCGCAGTTATTACTCTCTCGCCGGAAAGTCAACGCGAAGACAAAGTTCGTGGCGTCCGGCAAGCGACAACGTTTTTTCCGCGATCTAATTATGAACTAACGATACAGCACCACTCGCGTTCCTTGATCGAAAACTACTTACACTCGAGAATAACTTATCGACCATACTATTATCGTGAACACGTATTTATTTTCTTACCGGAAACTCAACGCAAAGATCGAGCTCATGGCGTCCGGCACGCGAGAGCCGCATCGCGAAGTAACGATCAGCGGCCCCCCCCGCACAGTGAAGTAGTCCTCCTTCCTGATTGGCTCAGGGGCCTCGGCGCTCATTTTTCCGGTGTATCATTACGCGCATAAACAAACCGTCGCTATTATACATGGGTGCACGCATTGTCACACTCACGGCGTCGCGCCCGTCAGTGAAAAACGAGAATAACGAATCGACACACGCGTAATTGTGAACGCATATTTATTTTCTCACCGGAAAGTTACCGCGAAGACGGAGCTCGTAGTGTCCGGTAAACGAGACCGTCCTCGTCGTGATCTAATCGTTAACTCACGGCACAGCCCGACTCGCGGACTGTGATCGGAAGCTTGATTCTATTTCGTACGTGCATGGACGATATTCGCGGCCGCGTATTTTCTAGCACCGAAAATTCAACGCGAAGATCGAACTCTTAGTGTCCAGTAAACGAGACCGTTCTCGTCGCGATATAATTGTTAGTTGACGACGCAACACCGCTCACGTACTTTGATCGGAAGCTAGACTCGAAAATAAACGTATAGCGGATGCGTATTTATTTTCTTACCGGAAACTCGACGCGAAGGCCGGGCTTGTGCCGTCCGGCAAGCGAGAGGAGCCGCATCGCGAAGTAACTGTCAGGACTCCCCCCCCCCCGCCGACCAGTGTTTAGCCCCCCTTCCTGATAGGCTCAGGGGGCTCGGTATCCATTTTCGCGTTATTGGTACGCGGATAAACAAACCGTCGTCGCCGCCATTTTTTATGGTTACACGCATCGTCACTCTCGCAGAATCGCGTCTGTCAGACTTGAGAATCGACACGGAAGGATCGTGGACGCGCATTTTTTTTTTTTTCTTTTCTCACCGGAAATTCAACGCGAAGATAGAGTTCGGGGCGTCCAGCAAGTGAGAGAGAGTCCTCGTCGCGAGATACCGGTCAGCTGAGCAGTCACCCATATTGCCGGTTGGCGTCAGGGGGCTCGGCGGCTTTGTTCGCGGTGTATCATTACGCGCTATAAACAAACCGTCGCCGCCATTTTTTTTACGGTTACACGCGTCGTCACCCGCGCAGCCTCTCGTTCGGTCAGCTAAGGTAGTCTGCACGGAACACTGGTTAAGCAACTTCTAAATTTTGTACAATTGTTTATCCAAAATGTCGTGCATTTATGAACTGTAACGAAAGTCGATTTCTATTAACGCATAGGTCTTCAATCACGGAAACTATTGATAACGATGTTTTTGAAAATACATAAACGGATTATTGCAAATTTCCATGACAATATATTTTCGTTGAGTTAAAAAACAAAACAAGGAACTCCACCAAAAACGTACTGTCATTGAAATTTGCATTTACCAGTTATTATTCATCGTGGTTAATATTTCTCTTGGGTGAGGACACACGCAATAATACAAACCAATTTCCTTCATTCTCAATAAATGCATACAATTTTGGATGAACAATTGTAAAAACTTAGCACTTATTTACCTAGTGAGTCATGCAGCTTGCTTTAACTTAAAAAAAAAAAAAATCCGGTACGTCTCGTGCTTAATAATGATCCGTGAATTACTTTTTTTTGCTCCGCGAAGTGTGAAGTTCAGTGAGGTGAGAAATATGGTGTATTCGGTTACAAGGAGCGCGGAAGCGGAGAGCACGGAAGTAGAGAGCGTGGAAGCAGAGCGTAGAAGCTGAACGTTTTTTTGGGAACAATGGCATTGGGCGTTCATTTAGATTGCATCGAAGTAGTAAGTCGTCGAAACGACACCTCCGGCATGCGACTTGGAATGTTTTTTGCACGCGTGTGTCGATGCCGGTTGTAATTTGTTTGTTTTTTTTTACCAAATACCTTTACGTTGCACTCGTGAAAAAAATAAAAAATAACGCTCAACGTGGCTAGACAAAGGAATCGACGATTTTTTGGCCGATCTCAGACAGTTGCGCAGGCGCCCTTTGTTTAACCGACTAGCTCATTCCTAAAGATACTTAAACAAACAAAACAAAAAAAAATAATCGTTTCTCAAGACTGAAAGGGTACTTCGTAATATTCATACACCATTCCCGCTGAGTAATTGGCATCGACGAATTTCATCGTAACAAAGCGACTATCGTTCAAACATTCCATCCGCACGTAATATCGTATTATAATTTATTTTATTCACACACCCCGTTCCATCGTATTTATTGCTATAAAGAATTTTCTTTTCTTTCTTCTTTCGACTCGACCCGTTTATTTTTATTTATTTTTCAACTCCAACGTTAATCGTAGGGCGAAAAAAATTATAGTATAGCCATTACCGACCAGACAACGCTGATCGAATTATTATTATTATTATACATCTATAAACCACCCTCAAGGATTGAACGTAAGCCCATAGATTTTAATCAGTAAGATACGTTTAGGAATAATCTGTAATATAATATTTTGTTAACGAATTATAACGAGAGAATTTGTTTTGCCGACGACAAATAAAAAAATAAAAATAAGCGCGCGATTGATGGCCTTGTCGTCGCGGTCGAAAAACACCTTTTACAAACTCCGATGTAGCTCGCGTCAAATAATTATTTTCTTTTCTTTTTTTTCAATCTGCACAATCGCGCGATATAAGGATATACGAAACACAGAGATAAATTGCAATACCCTATGTACTAAAGAGAAAAAGTGGAAGGAAAAATGAAAAAAAATACTATAAATCGCGTTCAGAAGACGGCGCATTAATCTAAATCTTGCACGTACCTTATTTCTCCCCAGTGTAACACGTTCCTTGCGTATGTCTCACGAGGAGGAAAGAAATTAACTGTCGAATAGAACTGACTCGCGGTGTACGCGGTTTTACGAACGGGCGTCAAGGTAATCTCATTATTGCTAACTAAAGAAGGATAAAAAAAAAACAAAAAAAAAGGAAACCCGGAGACTTTTGTATATATTAAATACCACGATGCCGCTATGTAAAATGATAACACAGTATGGTTATACGGAGTTGTACGGAGAGTATTATTATTATTGTTCATTGCATCTATATGTACATATGTAACTGCCTACATATATAAATAATAATAATAATAATAAAAGAAAGAGGGGATGTGTGTCACTGCATAATTGACGAAGGGAACAATTCAATCCCATATCACTCGGGGTCATTGACCCTCCTCGATACCTCGATAACGACACTCTTGCAGTAATAATAACAGTAACAACGAACGCGTGAAAAAAATTCGTGAAAATCGAGATTTTCCCAAAGCTTCCTCATCTAATCTACTTTTTTGTACAAAGATTTTAGGAAAAACTGTTTGCCAAATATTGTCAAGAAATTCTTTGTCGATTCGGAGAACTCTGGACACGGAGAAAACACGCAAAGTCACGTGATCGCCGTAAAACGCATAACTCTCGTATCTTGACCGTTGGGCAGTCGGGCGTCAAAAATTCTCTTCCGTGATTATTTGACTTCCTCATAGAGGAAGCTTTGTCTCATCTTTGTCCGTGAAGTAGAATAATCACCTTTGAAAAATATGACGATTTGAAAATACAAAATACATCGCTCATTTCCTAAATATAATTGCCCGATGTTTTGGAACATTCTGCACGCGTTTTCATGAAACATTTTTTTTCGTGAAAATAAAGCTTCCTCTATGAAGAAGCCAAAATCGTAAAAATCGTATTTGCATGATCAATTCCTGAGATAGAGTCTCATCGGATGTCTTATCTAAGCCGTATTTGACGCAACGGTGAGCAATAAAAAAACATACTGCACACATGTGCGAAGTCTCACGCGTCCTCGAGGCCCCAAATTCGCAAAACTTCGTGTTCGTCGAGAGGCCACAGTTTTCTCAATATTTCCCAACCGGGTTTCTGCGTCGTCAGCAAATAGTCGTTCAGCGGATCGTTCAAGTGGGAATAAGCGCCGAGGGTAAGGCTCTGGCAGATTCTCGAGCAGACGCATATCTTCAAGATATCCTTCTCGAGTCTCGTCAATTTTTTGACGCTCTGAAAGCCATCGATCACGTGCCTGGCCATGGTGAGGTCACGAGCCTGGATTATCATGTAGCAAACGGTTATCGCCAGCTCGAAGATCGTGCATGCTCTGTGGGTGTCACCGAAGTCGATTACCGCTGCGACCCGATCACCCTCCTCGTTCACCAGTATATTCTGCTCGTTCAAGTCCCCGTGAATAATTCCCCGTTCGAGCCGATCGGCGACTACGAGAACGCGCCGCTCGAAGCACTCGATGATTCTCAGAATCATTTTTCTATCCTCCTCGTTGGCGATCGCGTAAACAAAGTCCCGGAGCTTCGGGGTCTCGGCCAGCATCCACAGGCTCGAGCGTTCCTCGTAAGCGGGATGGGAGAAACCGGCCAAGGTCGCGCCAAGTCGAGCGGCGAAGCGCCCGACGTCCTTCAGCAGGCCCACGGTCAACGGCGCCGCGTGCAGATGTAGAGTCGAGCCCGGCCGGTAAACGAGAAGACGCACCTATACGAAAATACAAGATACATTGTTTGAAAAATGTTATCATTTTGCTTCCTCATAGGTAACTTTGTTTTTGTGAAAAAAAAAAATGTTTCTCATCGTTTCGAGATTTTTATCAAAACTTGTATCACACTGTTCCAGAAAGCAATGTATAAATATCAATTTTCAACTTTCATGAGGAAGCGATATAAAAATTGCAATTTTCAACTTTTATGAGAAAACGATATAAACATTTCAAATTTTGTTTTTACCTCATCGATGACCATCGAAAAAAATATACTCACGACGTGTCCCTCGTTCGTTGGGCAACCCAGCCGTTTAACAGCGTAAAATGAGCCTCGTAGATTCTTCACCGGTACGGGACAAGTGACGCCTCGTTGATCGAGAAACAGCATCATCTCGTTCTGACCCTCGACGAAACTGGCATTCCGAGAATCCAGGGAGTTGAGGATCTTGAGAACATAGCCGTCTTCGGCAATCTCACTGACGTGAGGATTGGCGTTTTCACTCTCACAGATAACATGATAATTTTTGTCGTCGTATGCGTTGAACTCTTTTATTTCTTTAACGCGAAATCCGTAGAGTTCCTCGACGAGGGCGATCGCTGTTTTTTCGTCGACCTTCGGCTTTATCTGCTGGCCCGGGGTCAGAACCAAATCGCTCATGTTGCAATTTCTTGGGGTAGAAATTATCTTGAGCTAAAAATATTATCGAGGATCAAAAAGACCTCTTTTTTTCTTTGGAACTAATTCAACAAAGTCGTCACGGATAAAAAAACTACGCAGAAATATTAATATTAACGTGCGTTCCCTGTTCACACCTCAACATGCGATTCCACACTAACTGTAGGAGCCCGTTGGACGGAAGACATCGTTCTGGGGGAGGCTGTAAACGAACAGTAAATCACGAGCTCGGGCTACGGGCGCTTGAGCGATTAGATAGGGAGTGAAAGGAATAAACTAGTCGTTCGGGCCTCCGCGTCACGATCAATTGTGTGCTTTGAGATGCGACCAAAGATACACAGATGCAAACGCGATAAAGTTGCCCAGACTGATAATACGCACGTAAGTAAAGAAGCTACGAACCACTCTTACAACCAGTGAAACAAAATGCATTTACACATTTTTTTCTTCCTAAATGAAGTATTTTTGAAATTGATTTTTATTTTTAAATTAATATCGCTCGAGGTGCCAGCATCTTGCAATGCTTACCACGTCCAGTGACCTTAAAATTTCAAGTCAAGTAAAATAGTGTAAACTGATTTCAGATCCCCGATTTTTCAATGCCTCGCTATCTGTCGTTCATTGTAAATCGGCAATTCATACCTTTAATGTGTATATTTAAAAAAATCGATTCCTTCGTCGGTAAGGAAGGAAATATCTCTTCTGGATCGTACCTTCGGCAAACCTGATTAACCATTGTGTCCGATTTTCGACTTTCGACATTTAAGTTTCCCCAATGGTAACGATAGATACTGGATCGTACTTCGGTAAACCTAAATAACCGTTGCGTCCAGTTTTCGGCTTTCGACATTCAAGTTTCCCAATGGTAACTATACCCTCGTACCGAAAGCCACCGAACAGCGGTCAAATAATATTCTTACGATTTATCACCTGCTGAAGCAGCAGGACTCTCCTTTACCGGCGACATCCCGCTGCCTCGAAGCGATTCCCCCCTCGGGTCTATTTATAGCGATTGAAGCGGGGCGTAGAATGAAAGCGTCCCTCTAACACTCGCGAACGACGAAGCACGGTGGGCGACGGGATTCAGCCACAAGCTCGATGACCTCGTACCGTAAGATAATAATTCAATTTTATTGATCGACATCGATAACGGACTCCGCTATGCCGCGGACGGAATTTTAATATCGACGATCCAATTCCCTCGTCCACCAACAACTTCCCCCTTTCAATAATAATAATAATAATAATAATAATAAACACAAAAACCATCCCATGCAAACATAATAATAACAATAATAATAAAAATAACCCGTCCATGGCTCGCGGTTAACATTCGTCCGTAATACCCGTTTATCGTTTAGTTTCATTCCCCGTTCCCTCATTTAAACCGCGAACGATATTCGCCGAGCGGTTTACCGAGCCAGCGAAAGTTCGCTCATCTCGCTCTCGCCGTTTTCACGAGAGCCACCGACAGAGACCGAGCGAACAAAATGTCGAGTGGTGGCAACGAGTCACTCCCCCCTCCCCGAAGCGAGACGGCAAATAATCGGACTCGGGTTGAAAATGAGTTTAGAACGAGACGGAGAGATCGCTCTTTCCGACTTTCGTTCTGCGGAGATAACCAGACGCCGTGAGCGCTACCGTGGACAAGTGGCATAGGTTGAGGTGTGTAGTCGACTGTACAGTCGCGACACACCAAGATGCGTGTGCACGTGTGTCGAGCCGCAGGCACGGGTTCGATACGTAAACCGACAATTATATGATTTTTTTTTTCTTTCGTAAAATTTGCCACTCTCGATATAGCATGTGCGATAATGAAACATCCAAAGAGTCTATCGTCACGTTATACCGTTGGGTGAGGTCAGGTCAATAACGAGCCCTATTCGCTATGTGCACGACCTACACAAGCTCACCGGACGAGTGTGTATTGCGTATACATGCAAAGAGCTGGGTGTGCAAGTTGGGTCGGAGCTGGCCGGTAGACGGCGCTGATAGAATGCATGTACACGGCAATACACGCTCAACTGGAAGCTCTGTGTAAGTCACGCACATAGCGAATACCCTCCTCTGTATATTCAACAGCGGCGAAGGACGCTACCGCTTCGAGAAGCCTCGAACGGCGCACAGCCGGCAAGTTTTCAAAGCAGTTTTCCTGGAATAAAACTAACCGGGAACCCTGTAGGCGGTCTATATAGATCGTCTAACGAAGCCATTCTTCACGCGCGCGCTAGAAAGAGGGGGGTGAAGAAGTGGATGGCTCCATGGATATCGGGATGCATGTTATGTTTAAATTTTATCCCTGTGTCAAAGCAACACTCCGCACACGGGTGAACACGAGGTGAAATCTTTTTGCCGACTCGACACACACACACACACACACACACACACACACGTGGGGACAGCACACGCCGGTCGACCTTCTTCCGCAAATGTAATGGAAAGTTGTGTGCGCTATTTCTGGACGCTCTAGTGATCCGGTCGTGCGGCGAAATATCATTTTCTTCGCTCGACTATATAGCTCATAGCGCGTACACCAAGTTTGTCTAGTGCGACGCAAAAAAAAGAAATTTAATTTAAGTAATCGAAAATAAATAAAAAAACTTATTTTACAGAAATATACAATTATTATTGTAAATAATTAAAAATAAGAACCTATATACTGTTCCACTTTCGTTCGAGCGGGAGGAAAAAATTTGGCTCACAGTTTCAAATATTTTGTTCACGTAATTGCGATGTTTCGAAGTTCGAGCGGGAATACGAAGTTTGGCTGTTTCATTATGCCCCTCCCCCCCTCTCCCCTCTCGAGAACTATGCCACCACAATATACCGACTCTGAATCGAAACCTCGCGCACTCCACACACTCCCCGCTAATTCGATTGAAGCCACTTCGCTCCCGGTCGTTGCCAGTATGGCAGCGTCTGGTATATATCGATGAGGAGCGACCGAGGATGGCCGAGCGTTCCATATCCGTGCGCGGCGTCGACTTCCCACCGAAGAAGATCCGACTCTCGATTAACAAATATACTCGCACGGGGGATGATTTTCTCTTTATTTTTTATTTTTCATTTTTGTAAATAAAAAGTTACGAGCCATGTCTTTTGTGCACTGACAATACATAGCTGCGGCTTGAAAAGTGTTGGATGTCACGAAATTGATAAGGAGCCAAGCACGCAGAAAATCTTCATGTGTTGAGCTATTTTTAGTTGTATACTAATACTACCAAGTCGGCGAGAGGTCTGGGTTCCCATCGTCGAAATAGCATCCGGTTGCGCGCACACACACACACTCACACAGCAGGCACTCATACACACGTTCACGTATGCGAACAGTTGTTATACGAGTGGTAGCCACCGGTCCCAAGAGCCGAGCTGTGACTTTATAGGTGAGATAAGACTCGGTCGGTCATAATGTAAGAGCTTCGTGCGTATTATAGGGTAGTCTACAGTAGCGAAAATGAATTGTGCTGCCAGACAAAAAGAAAGTCGTTTGCTACAAAGTCACGCGCGCATTTAGATTCCTCTTCACTCTCGTGGGAAACGCGCACGAAAAAGTATTATTTTTTTGTATCTTATCTTTTTGTTTCTTCTACGGTTTCTACGGCTATTCGAAAAAGCATATTTTTTTTAGTTTCTTGCAATTGTACATTACGGCAATTCGAAAAACTATTTTTTTTTATCGTATATTTTTTTTTCTTTCTTTTCTTCTAAATTTATGTTACGGCTATGCTTCGTGGGAAACGCGTACGAAAAACTATTTTTTTTGTCTTATCTTTTTTATTACTTCTTTCCTTGCAGATGTACGTCACGGCCATTTTACGTGCTCGGCTTTCGGAACGAACCCTTTGAAGGCTGTTTATTCCGTGGGGAATTTTCCTTTGCCCTCCCGTCTAACGACGAATGATTATTTTATCCTCTTTCCTCTTCTTTAGAGCTCGTATCACATGGTCGAGCAGTTATTAGTCTCCGAAGGGTTCTCACGGGACTAAAAATGCTTCTTCGACATTAGCAAAAAAAAAAAAAGAAATTAAAGCTTCTCAACTTCTATATAAGCAGGCGATCAATCTTCATTACCGAGCAAGCGTCACTGTGCAAACGCGAAATCGTCTTCTACTGTGTACATAAGTGTCTGCGTTTCGAGAAACGTATTTCGGTATTTTTTTTTACCTGCTGCGATGACTCGATCTCGCGATGGACGAAGACAAAAACTCTTGCATCAAACTTTTATTATCGAAGAGCAAGAAAAAAAAAAAGAAACCCAATGAAGAATGTACAATCGTTAACTCTGACGTAAGTTTGCCGGCGTGTGCGCGGGGCCGCGGAGTGCAGAGTAGAGTCGAGCAAGCGGGCGAACATCGTGTGTACGTATTACCCGGGTGAAGCATGGGGAATCAGAGTCGTCGGGACCGAGAACGAGAGGGACGAGGACAGACGAGGCGATACAGTTGTTGGCCGAGCCCGCTGAATTTGCGTTTGAGCGGAAAGAGAAGCGAAGCAGTCCAATCACTGTGCCGCAGTCGGTCAGAAGCGGCCGATCGCTGTACCGCCGAACCTAGCGAGCATGCGCGTGCGAACGAACCACAGCCGCTTCCGATAGTCCCTAAAAACGGTACATCTGCTCTTCGTGTCTTCACCTGCGCGGTGGACGGCAGCTGTGGGCCTCTCGAATAATCGTTTCCATGCTTGCGTTTACTGCCGGCGCGTGCGACTCATGATACACATTGAAAAAAAAGTCCCAGACGCATGGTAAAAAATAAAGATAAATAAAAAGAAACGAGAAGCAAAGATTTAGTAAAAAAAATAATAAGATAAAAATAAAAGTACAAGCAAAAGTAAAAGATAAAAGTATCGCAAAGTCACTCGACGATAAATTATAAATTACCGTCGATCTTTCGCATATGAATTTTAGGTCCCCTATTCTACTGGCAAAGTAAAGCGACTTTATTTTATGCTAAAGTTGAAATAGAATAATTTTGTCTTCCACGTATCTCCGCCCAAAGCCGCTTCAATTCAACTGCCTCCGTTATATTGTTAAATAGAGCGTCGTCGATCTATAACCGATTCGTTAGGCGCGCATGCGCGGTGGCCGGAGATACGCGGAGGACCATCGGAAATTTTCGCGAGCTTCGAAACTCCATGGAATCCTCCCCTTTCCCACCGCTGTTGCGTCACTTAGTACAGGAACGTTTACGTTGGATAAATCGTTCATTGTACAGCGTGTGCGAACATCGGCTCTCACAGCAATCCGAGCGCGAACAGACGACGATAAGCCGTACGCGGAAACTCCTCTACGACTATGCAGTTTCGTCGCTGGCTATCGTATACCAGCATTCACTACGCGCCGGGCGCGACACACGCTCGTTGCGACTGTGTCCGTGCGTATCCTGTAACATGGACGCCGAACGTGGATGAGCCAAGTCGAAGCGGCATGTGTGCGTGGTGGTGAGCCGTCGCGCACCTTTTAATACATACGCCGGAAACGGGGCCATCCACGAAACTTCTAGAACATTCCAGTAAGCCCAGTTTGTCGTTTAGACACGACTGCCGGGCTCATCCGAGCGGCGGTGGTTTCTGTGCCAAAGTGAATGGTATCTCAAGCCACCGCGCTCGGACGGCGCAAAATCAACATCCCCGGCGAGTCTCGGGTGTACGAGAAAACGACGTTTGTTTAAATGATTCGCGGCTACTACCGGAAACGCCGGTTATTTTCACGCGCCAGGCTCCATCGCGATTGGCGGAGGGGATCGATGGAGGGGGAAGAGCAAGGTGGCCGCGTCCCGAGTGCACCGACGCAAGTCTGAATCCACCGGTTTTAAATTATGACAATTTTTCATTTACTTATATTCTCCTTTAGGTGTCTGAAACGTCGATGTCAATGCACGAAAATCATTTACGAAAAATTAATGCGACAAGTATCAGATACATTTAAACAAATTCTCTACACGTTTATTCCCGAACGCGTAACGCGTCGGGAAAGCCGAGTTCAGGCCTGCTTTAGAGGAGGCCTCGACGGAATATCGATCCAAGCGCCACCTACAAACGAGCGGGAAAGAAAACCGTTTGAAGGCCGCCGGCCCGCCGGCCGGGCTAAGCCGCCGAGGGACTCAGGCGAATCGGCGAGCGAGTCCCTCTGCCATTTGCGCGTCGGTAGGCAGCCCCAGTGTTACTCTCTCCGCTACCTCCGTCGCACATCGACGCGTAACGTTACCCAAGCCGAAGCCCGCCCGAGGATCTTACAAGTGCTTTTAATCGATATTGTTCTTGTGCTTCCACGGACAACGAAACAATCATCAACAATGTCCGACGTCGATGCCAAGTAAGTGAAGATCAAGCGATAACATTAATACGTTTTATTTCGGGTGTGTGATAATATCGTGCGGGGAGAGAGGGGACTCTAAGAGATTCTCGTGGCAAAAATCCACGCCGACGCTACCAGCGCGTCTCTCGTCGATTACCGTGTGATATTTTTATCCTCTATTTTGTTTTATCCCCCGAACTATTGCCACGTGGCCCACGACACGGTGTTGTTTATTTTTTTTTTTATTCTCAAAATATTTATTCACCGGTGAATCATTTTTTAGCGTCTTGTGTTTTTCGTGCGATCGGCGAGTGGATTATTTTTGTTTCTTCGCGAGCTTGGATGCGCGCAGTCGGCACGCGGCGCTTTACACTTTTTAGTTTTTTTTTTTCGCGTGCAAAAAACATTTCCGTCGACGTGATATATATATTTTTTTTTCGCGCGAATTTTTCGACGGTCGAGCGGTTTTGTCGTCGGGAGAGCGTTGCGGTACATTGGTGAAACTTTAACGGCTTATTCTTCCTCGTTCGGCGGAAAGAAGCGGTACGGCAGGGGGAGGGGGAGGGACGCCGCGTTCGAGTTATTTTCTGCCTACCGGCCTACGCACCTCACGAACCGTGGACGATTTACCGTGCCGCAAACTCTACCTCGCTTCTCCACGTCTTCCCCGTCCCGCTTTTATATTCCCATGACGATAATATTATATATCCCCCTTGCTACGACCACTAGAACGACGCGGCTCTACCTGCGTAACGAACAAACGCGGCTCAGACGAGCTCGCTCGTCCCTACGCACGCTACATTGTTTACCGAATAAACGTAACATAACGATCTCGCCATATAACAAAAAAAAAACATCAACAACGCTTCGATACACATACATCCATAGCTTTCCCTTTTCGCCCTCTCGTCACTCTCGCCGCGAAGGTTCGACGTCTTCGGGAGTTTATTCAGGTCGTGTACGATTTCGCTCGTACGTTACTCGATATGTACAGTACGTATCTCTGTGTACACAACACAGCGTTGATACTCGAGAGCGAGGGACATAAGAACGAGCGAGAAAGAGACACATCGTATAAGGGGGATGAAAGACTCGTAGAGAATCTCAAAAGTATGAAAATAACGTTTTTGACGAAGACTGTACGCCGGAGCGTTGAGCGTCCGAAAGAGAACGGTCGGAATATCGATCCGGCACCCGCTCTCACCGACGCCGGTTAGAGAGCGCGGCAAACAATAAAGCCCGCGCGTCGTGTCTCTGCCTCACGGTGTCATCGTTTGAAGCTTCGCTCAAGCCGGCAAAGCAAACGAGACGAGGGTGAAAAAAAAATAATAATAGTAAAGAGAAAAAATAATAATAATAATATTCACGTAATATCGATAATGTTCTAAATAGGGAAACATCGAAGATTGAGTTTTTGCAAGATCCGTAGAGCTTTGTGTTGTGGCTCGCTCGCTCTCTCTCTCTCGCTCGCGCTCGTTCTCTTGTAGGATGAAAACAATGCGCGACGCCGAGCGGGAAAACCACGATTTGCCCGCGCAACGCTGAAGCGCGGCTTAGAGTCAGCGGGAGAAAGGGGTCAAGCGAAGGAGGGGAAACAGGACGGCACAAAAGAGTGGGGAGGGGCGGGGGAGAGGGGAGTTATTCAGCTCGAAGAGATGGCGCTTCGCGCTGCTCGGTCGAGCATCTCCGTTCCCGCTCGCGAGCGGGATGTCACGAATTCGCGAAAGAAAGATTACACTCTGCCATTATTAATAACCGTGACGTACCGGCGAAGCCACCGGCGCACTTAGACGATTCGATTACTCACGACAAAAAAAGAATAATGTCTTTAATAGAGACAAACCGTGTTTTGTCACGTTCCGTTCTCCGAATTGTCTTTTTCGATCCTCCATATTATTGTTATTAAATGAATTGACGCGCGACTTACAAACTGGAGTTCGAAACAAGAAGAAGCGAAGAATTGGAATAACCCTCGTCGCTAGATGAACGCTAATAGGGATGTTCCGCTCGCCTAATTCGTCCGCGCTATAGTTTCGTCGTTAACGCAATCGCGGATCGTTGCTCCATGCTTTATATTTTATTTTCATTTTATTTTTATTTATATTTTTCGTAAAAAAAATTAAAAATAAATCAAACCTGACTTACATTATTCTTGCAGGGAAACTAAAGTCGTCGCCTCCCCCGAGAAGAAGGTGGTAGAGGAGGAGAAAAAGATCGTCGAGGCGGAGGAAGCCGACGAGGACTCGAGGGCGTCCGAAAACGGCGATGCCAAGGAGACGAAGGAGAACGGCTCGACCGAGGAGAAAGAGTCCGACGAGAAGGAAGTCGAATCCACAGAGAATGGCGACTCCGCAGGTAAATATTACAACAACAACAAAAAACAGTAAACAAAAATTTTACAATATCGTAGCGCAAGTTATGAGCGATTGAAACTCGATATTTCTCGTACAAGCGCAAAAATGAAGAAAAAGAATTATACTCTTTGAAATTTTTCTACATTATTACGTCTGCGAATGTACCTGGACACGATGTAATTTTGCACGAAGCCAGAACCACTACCGTTAACGACGAACGGGATATTTAATGATCTCTTTTCAACCTTTTTTCTCCCCCTCTTCTCGTTTCAGACGCACCGGCGGCCGATGCGTGCAGCATAAAGAGGAAATCAACTGCCGGCGTGGAAGCGTCTGAGGAGTCGGCGGTCGACGGCGTCAGTCCCGAGAAGAAGGCAAAGCTCGACGAGAAGCCGGCGGTAGAGGCCGAGAGTAACGGAGAAACGGAGACCGCGGCCTAATATATCTCGTCCACCACCTATCAGAAAAAGAAACGAAAAATGGAAGAAAGAAAAACAAAACATATATCTCAGACTTAATTCTATGGACAGAGTTTCACCGTTCAGAGCGTGAATTCAGACTGCAACACACAGAGAATCATCTGCGCGAGAGTCGGAGAGAACAAAGCCGGGGTCGGGAACAGTCACGCGACGAAGTTAACATCGTTTCACGATTACAAGAAAAAAGAAACACATCAGTAGTATATACGTATGGGATGAAACGGCAAATTAGAAACCTCGTACTAAATAATAAGATCTCTACATCGGTCGGGCCTCCCACCTACGCAATGGGCACAATATATTTTTTTCATTACTTCGTGTACATGTCTTAGATAAATCGTCATGATAATTAGTTCGTTACAATATTTTCTTACACTGCCTTTCACACGTGGCATTGTAATGACAAAATTGTGATTAGACAACGTACAAAAAAAAAATCACAAATTTTTTTTTTTTTAGAGGTGCGCGTAATTTGAAAAGTAGATTGAGCCCACTATGTCCTCTCTCACGTGATTGACACCTACATTTTACCTGTTATATTGTTACAATAAGAATAAAAAACGAAAAAAAAGACGCGGACGATATTATAAGTACCTATATTTGTAATTCGGAGAGATAACGAGATACGGTGCTCTGAGGGACAGCCACACATTTTTGCTAGATGTTTTACCGAAAGAGAAGACTCCCCCCCTCGAAAGAAAACGTTTGACGGTAAACACCCCACCTCGGTCGTGCTAAATAATGTTTTTTCGTGCTTTTTTTTATTTTTATTTTTTTCATAATCAAAGTAACGACTCGAGTCGAAAGCGCAGTTAATCGGCGGCAAAACAACTTATTTTTTTCTGTGAGCTGAATACATTCCTGTATCACGAATTTGGCGAATCCATAGTACCTTTTACGATGACAACTGTTTGAAGGCATATTGTAAAACTATTCGTGCGTCGCTGACTATATGAGAAAAAAACAAGAAGCGCACACTTCAACGATGACTCCGGGACGCCGCGAGAACCGTGTATTTATCCGGGTTCGTCGGTATTAGCGCTTATTGAGTTTTTCGTGCATATTATAATTTATCGTAGAAGATTCAATCTTATTTGTATTCGGAGGGCTTAAACTAGCGTACGCGGTCTCTGTGTTCTACGGTGGCGTCGATGTACACTTGTGACACAAAAAGTATACGTTTATGTAAAGATTGACTTTCACATATATATTTAAAAAAAACTAAAACACCTCGTGGTCGATAATCAATCTTCGAGTTTAACACAGACCTCTGATCGTCGAGCGATCCTAGAAAATCATTCGATTTTCTAGGATTCGTTTGGAAGATGCGCTTCGGGGGAAAAAAATGATAATAAAAAATACACAATATCCGATTCGAGCCCACGATCCCGCGTAGCATTTAGTTTTATCGATAAAAGAATGAAAAAAAAGAAAATCATAATTATCTCTTAAGATCTGATTACAATTTCGTTTGCAAATCAATGAAACGTACACTTAAAACCAGTGCAATGTGCAGCTGAGATCCAAATGCCGAACACAATATTTTCTGACTTGTAACAGCGATTGAACAGATGTTAAATATTACAGGAAACGTAATTTAATAAAAAAAAAGAAGAGTGTAATAAATCACGTGAAGTATTCGTATAATAATTATTGAATTCGTCATTCCAATTCCCATTGTCCGTAGTATTAAAATTTACAAACTTTTTTCTCCATTTTTCGATCTATACATTTTTAATTGCGTACCGATCGAATGAGTATACGTCATCGTCTCGGCACCCAGCGGTGTCCAGCGATGCGGGGGAATCCCCGCAACTAGATTGCAAACGAGCCAATCTGCGAGCTTCGTTTTTGTCAAGGGCATTTCTCCGTCTCAGTAGCAACGGAACGCTCGTCGGGTTATAACCGGAACGGATCTCGTGCGACAATGGCTGTACCGAAAAATCATGGCTTTACCGTTTGGTGTTTTACGATAGCGTTTCTCGCGACAACTTCGGCTCTGCGGTAAGTTCGCTTTGTTTTTGCATGCTCATCGAGTGATCGAACAGTAATACACTGTAACAGTGCGTATCCTCTGGATACACGAATAGCCTTATCAGCGATCGGCTCATCTGTTGCATGCGGGCTCTCACACACGTAAACATTATCGCCGACCGTTGCTTTGTTCGAACAGACTGGATATCTATCGGCATCGTTATGTGCCGGACAATGCCATGCGGCGGGGACCGGTTCCACAATATAACGATTCGGTTGTGCTCTACAAATACATGAATGTACGTAGAATATCGGAAATTAATAAACTGGTGAAAAAAAAATTATTATTAATTTTGCTTTCGATAGACAAAGCTTTGATTTCATGAAATTTTTTTTTCGAGTTTTTAATGAAAACGTTTTCAGAATGTTCCAAGATATAGCAAAATCATGTTTAGAAAAAATGTCTGGATGTGTGTGTGTGTGTGCGTATGCACGTGTGTGTCTCAGACCCGAAAAATGGAAAGTCATATAACTTGAGAACGGCTTGAGCTATCAAGCTGAAATTTCTAAGCTAAGTAGAGCGGTCAATCCTAAATATTTAGTCAAATTCTTTCAGTCATTAAAATGTTACGATTTTTCGAATTTTGCTAAAAAAAAAATCTGTGTGCACGTTAGATCACCATTTTTGAGCTATCGGTCCAAACAGTTGTATACAAAGAAACTATAATCGATCGATGTCCCCTATTTAATTTTGTGCGGATCGATAAAACCGTTTCAAGTTGATGAGATTTTGAATTTTTTTAATTTTAAGAAAAATTAGTATTTTCATTCTGACGCGAGTTTCCGTATTAAATATTGAGCTGAGATACATCAGACATGACCCCGAAACGACGAATAACTATAATTTTTTCGCAGGCGGAGTACTACAGCTTGATCGGCGTCGGTCAACCTTCGAAACAATTCAAAGTCACTTTCGACACGTCCTGGGGCGACACATGGCTGCCGTCTCAGCACTGCGGATTCACGCAGATAGCGTGCCGTAATTATCTTTCTCATATCCGTTGATAGACAAAATTCAATGTAAGCATTTTTTATTTTTATTTAGTTATGCATACGAGGTACGACAGCTCGAAATCGTCGACTTATCAGGAAGACGGCAGGCCATACGATCGGTCGAGCAAAGATGTTTCGTTGGGCGGATTTCTGTCCCGGGATAACTTTCACGTAAGCGGATTTGATTGGCGGTACAAAAAAAAAAACTTATTTCCCTTGGTCCGAGAATGGGAGTTTTACGCCCGCGCGTAAAACTCCCATTCTCACACTTTGTGAAAAACAATTTCGTACGATACTCGTGCGAAAAACTTTTTCATAATTTGTGTGATTGTAACACTCGCCTTCGGCTCGTGTTGCAAACTCACACTCGTCAGAAAAACTTTTATCGCACTAGTATCGTAATGTACTATTCGTAGCGCATGCACGTAAAAGCCCGCTTTCCGTTTCTGTCAACTGAGAGCAGAAAGACGAGAAGTATACTGTGCATACCCTGATAGACAAACGGCACGAAACGCAATATGGTACTATTTTTCGCATTAGTGCGAGAAACTACTTTTCTGCGCACACTTTGCGAAAACGAAAAGCTTGATTTTCGTGTCCTTAATAGAAAAAATTATGTGAGTCGCAAGGCCGTAGGAGGCCGACTCGTGTGAATGCATTATCGTTTTCGTCACTTTCACACTCGCCCCCTTCTGCGCCCTTGCCTCACAAATAACTATTCCATTTACATGTACCTTTTTTTTCTCAGTTGGCACACCTCGAGCTGGCGAACCAGACGTTCATCGAGGTAACAAAAATGTCGAGGCTCCCCTTCGTGCTGAACAAGGCGGATGGTATCGTCGGTCTCGCGTACGATACATTGAGCGTACCGAACACGACGCCCTTCTTCTACAATCTCCTAAAACAGGGTTTGATAAAAGAACCGATCTTCACTTTTTACATGAATCGGTAAGGACCGCCGAGAATCATCGAAGTTTTTACTTCACTTATTTATTTATTTTTTAATTGCTAATAAGCGACCCCACGACCGAGAAAGCCGGAAAACTTCTGCTCGGGGCGACCGAGCGCTCGCACGCAAAGGGAAATCTCACGTTTCTGCCGGTTATCGAAAAAAATTACTGGAAAATAAAAATAGACAGGTATGGTCGAATAAAAAAAATTCCATGGACATTATTATGTAATTTAGTAATTATTACAGCGATTAATTTTTCAGAATCGTAACGGACAACAAAAACAAGTCTTACGTATCTTGCAAGAGCGGCTGTAACGCGACACTGGACACGAGCACCAATCAGATAATCGGACCGGCCGCCGAGATCGACAAGATTAACAATTTGCTTCAGGCCAAAGAAATATCTCCCACTTGGCCGTACAGATACGTGGTCGGTAGTCTGCAGAACGCTCGTTGCAGTGTACAGTCGTATCACAGCACCGTTATTTATATTTTTTTAATCAATTTTTTGCATCCCACCAGGTCGACTGTCGTCAATTCGCAAAGTTGCCTCACATAAGTTTCGTACTGGCCGGGAAGGAATTCACCATCGAATCCAAGTACTACATACAGCACGTAAGTTCCTACCCATACAGCACGAAATATTTTGGAATCATTTTAGAAATATTTTCAATCTTTCAAATCTTACGAAATATTTCTAAAATCTTACGAAATATTTCTAAAATATTTTGAAATATTTTTTATTTCATGTTTCACGGAAATATTTCTACTAATGTTTACGCGATATTTCGATGGCCATGCAATCATCCAAATTTCGCGTAAACATTTCTGAAACATTTCAATGTAGGATTTATGAGCGAAATGTTGTACAAACATTTTACAAATATTTTTTAATGTTGTACAAACATTTTACAAATATTTTTTAATGTTGGTAAAATATTTTCAATATTTCAAAATAATAGTGTTGAAACCTTTCAAAAATATTTCCGTGCCCCGTGGGTAAATGCGCAAAAATCTTCTATTCGTACGCTTACCGTCGAAACGTTTGTTCATTATCATTTATAATTATTTCATTTTCAGTTGACATACTACACATTCACGATGTGCCTTTCGCCGTTCACTTCCGGCAGCGACGACTCGTGGGTCCTCGGTGGCGCATTCCTAATGCAATTTTATGCGGAATTCGACTTCCGAAAGGCCCGCGTCGGCTTTGCCGAGACTGTTTTCTGAATAATTGTTTTACACGATATTTTTGTACCTATCTTTATACATTATTCATATCTCGTATTATTGTAAAGACATTTGTGACGAGACAAGAGTTGTTATCGATGACGTTGTCGTCCGTGGGTAATATGGGATTTATAACAATAATTAACCAGTGAGTGAGCCACTGTTTCTATTGTCTTTACGCATATGATTTTTTCATCCTTTACAATTCCCGTCCTTCATTTACCGCAACCTTTTATTGTTGGTTTATTTTTATTTTTGCAACAGGACTATGCAGTAACATCTGTCAAATTTTACGGAAATAAATGCTACTGTTCATTTCCGTAAAATCATTAATTCAATTGCAGTTGACACACTGCACAATCAAGATTTGCTTGACCTGCGTTCACTTCCGGCAGCGACCACTCGTGGATTTTCGATGGCGCATTCGTAATGCAATTCTATGCGAAATTCGACTTCAAAAACGTAAGAAAACCTGAAAGAAAACACATGTCAGGGTTTAAAGAAACTGCTTGCCAAATTTTGTCAGAAGATTTTTTGAGGATTCGGAGAATACTGGACACGGAGGAAACACGCAAAGTCACGTGATCTCCGTAAAATGCATAACTCCCGTCTTTTGCCCTTTGGACAGTCGGGAGTTAAAAATGCCCGCGTCGATATGACCGAGAGACAGTTTTCTGAATAGTTGTTTTACACGATATTTTTGTATATATCTTTATACATTACTTATATCTGTATTATTAGAAATGCATTCCGTTTCCGGTTGTGGGTAATATGTGATTATTAATTAACCAGTGAGCGAGACAGTTCTCACTGTTTCTATCGTCTCTGCACATACGATCTTTCCATCCTTTGCAACTTCCGTCCTTCATTCGCCACAACCTTTTGTTGTCGCTTTATTTTTTTTGCACCGCAACTGTGCAGCAACATCTGTTAAATTTTGCGCAAACGAATTCTATTATTGTGTTGCACGATATGCGCTATTCGAATAGCCGCAATAAAGTGGCGTCCGGCGTGCGATGTTGCGCGATGCAGCGCCACCGTCGTTGTCGTCGTCGACCGTCCAAGCTTTCCGAGCGTTGCATACTTCGATCTGGCGTGCGTGACTACGAGTTCGTTCTTCGACGCAGCGAGGAAACAGCGCAGTTCCCGAAAGAGCAATAAAGTTTGAAGAGCACACAAAGGATCGCGATAAACACAAAGAAGATGTGGCGCGTACTGGCTTTGACGGCCTTGCTGGTAGCGGTGACTACCGCTGATCTCATACGGTAAGTTTCAATGCTAAAGTTCTCTACAAAATTGCATGCATTCGGCGTTTTCGGTATCATCGAAGCCATCGGTGACGTTTGCATTTAACGGCTTCTCTCTGTCCTATACTTCATCGTTCTTTTTTCTTCATCCGGTTCTTACCGATGCGCAGCACATGAATTTCTTTGCCCTAAGCTGCGTAGCTTCGCGTTGTTGCCAATAGTGTATGTTAAAAAAATTCTAACGCGAAACAAAACAAACAAACAAGTTGACCTTTGACTGTAGGGTCGCTCTCGCGTTTCGTAAAAAAAAAAAAATCGATTTCTCTGTACTAAACTCCGTAGCTCTGCGTTATTGCTAATAGTTCAACTTTGCGAAAAAAAATGTATCTCGGAAAAAAAACAAACAAACAAGTGTGTCATAGTTGACCTTTGATCGTAGGGTCGCTCGCGAGTTTCATGGAAAAAGAAAAAAACTAGCTGATATGAAAAAATGTATAGGATGCGCAGCTATCTTATTACATTGACCTTGCCACTTGGCAACAGCCTGCGAGTCATCGTGCAATTACGATGCATCCAATTATCCTCAAGCTGTGTTGCCACCTCAGATCGTTCACCCGCAACATTGTTTTACAATAGCCTGCCCATTGTTTTTTGTAGATGGTCGATTGGCTGTTTCATGATTTATCTGAACGGATTAATTTTTTTCAGAGTTCCGGTGTACAAAGTGCAGAGTGTCAGAAGGAAGTTCCACGAGGTTGGTACGGAGCTCCAGCAGATTCGTCTGCGCTATGGCGGTCCGGCTCCGGAACCTCTGTCCAACTACTTGGATGCCCAGTACTATGGGTATATCACGATCGGCACGCCGCCACAGAAATTCAGCGTTGTCTTCGACACTGGATCGTCCAATCTGTGGATACCTTCAAAGAAATGCCATATCACCAATCTTGCCTGCAGTGAGCTTACGGATAGTTTGCACATTCAACTATCTTCTTTATATATATATATTTTTTTATGTGGACAAGTTTTGACCATGCTCAATTTTCAGTGCTCCACAACAAATACAACAGTGCATCGTCGAATACGTACAAGGCTAACGGCACGGCATTCGAAATTCGTTACGGATCCGGCAGTCTATCCGGCTTCTTGTCGACCGATGTTGTCAACGTAAGTCGCTATTAATGGGCCTGAGAACTTCCTAGCAACTGCAATAACTGTTGTTTTTTTAAAAGAATAACTAGAATAGTCGAAAAAAAATTATGGTAGTTCCAGGTCACTTTTTACTCCATCGAAATAACCGAAAAAATAACTGTATTTCAACTTTTAGGCATGCGCGGCTACGGGATATTTTAACCGTTATGTTAATGGTATAAAAAGTTACCTGAAATTACCGTAATTTTTCGGTTATTTTGACGGTTGCCGAAGCTACTAGGGCTAGGGTTTCAATGCACAGAGATACTCGATGCATGCCGCGCTTAGAACAACGATAGCACGAGACAATAATACCCTTGTTCATCTTTGTTCACAGCTGGCCGGCGTCGATATCGTTGACCAAACTTTCGCGGAAGCGATGAGCGAGCCTGGACTTGCTTTCGTCGCCGCAAAGTTCGACGGTATTCTAGGTATGGCTTATTCCCGAATCGCCGTAGACGGCGTGACTCCGCCGTTCTACAACATGGTCAAGCAGGGACTCGTGAAACAGCCTATCTTCAGTTTCTATCTGAACAGAGATCCCTCCGCCAAGATCGGCGGTGAGATGATCCTCGGAGGTTCCGATCCCGATCATTACACCGGTGACTTCACCTATGTTGCCGTAGATCGCAAAGCCTACTGGCAGTTCAAGATGGACAAGTGAGACTCATCCGTTCTTTCGTTGATCCCTTATTTTTATAATACTTATTATTTTTAGTTTTCTAAACTCGAAATATCTTAACGAATAGAGTCAACATTGGCGACAAGGTATTCTGCGAGAATGGCTGCGAGGCCATCGCCGACACTGGCACTTCTCTGATCGCTGGCCCTGTTAAAGAAATCGAAGCTATTAACAAAGCCATTGGCGCGACTCCTATTCTTGCCGGCGAAGCAATGGTAAACGCCATGATAAGCAGATTGATCGATAGATTATGCGTTTTGCGTCGTTCAACGGGACGTTGAAACAAAAATGCTATTTCTGAAACGCACCGTCTAATGTTTTGCCTTTCTTACAGGTCGATTGTGGCTTGATTCCCAACTTGCCCAAGATCGAGTTTGTATTTGGCGGTAAGCCGTTCGCTCTGAGCGGTGAAGACTACATTCTCAAGGTATGCTCGCCGGTTAAATGAAAGCTACACGATTGCCAATTTGCATACGAAAAAATATGGGCTCAACGTTACTGTTCCCTTTTCGTTGCAGGTAACTCAGCTGGGCAAGACGATCTGCCTGAGTGGATTCATGGGCATCGACATTCCGCCGCCGAACGGACCCCTCTGGATTCTCGGTGACGTCTTCATCGGGCGTTTCTACACCGAATTCGACATGCAGAACAATCGCGTCGGTTTCGCCATAGCCAAATAATTATTTTAACGCTCGATCGCTCGAGTCAAACTTCCTTATAAATAGCGTCGTTCGCAATTAAACCGCGCCTATCTCGTTATTTTTTACGTATCCAAATAATGTGGTTTTCATTTTTTAAACGACGTTGCTGTGACGATAGTGTGTAATCTTTGAACGTTGGCTATTGAGATTATTGTGTTGTGTATCATTGGTAGTTTCGTTGTTATAAAAAAAAGATCGACGAACTGATGAATAAAGAGAACACAAAAAAATCCATGTAAATTTATTATTTTAAATCCTTTGTGTATACGTTTTTTTGTTAAATCTCCGTTTTTAATCCCAGAAGACCTGCTATTACGCTCGAATTACGAGACAAATCCTGAATGTAGGACATTTTTTCTGCATCAAACAAATCGTAATGTCAAACACGTTAAAGGATGCATCACACATATTCCCAACCAAAAGTTTAATTTGATAAAAATTTCAATACATCGCGATATTCTAAAAGTCTGGAAAAAAGTAAACTTATTAATGATTTCGAGACCTTTGATTTTGCAACAATAATAATGCCAAAAAGTTATTAACAATTTATTTTTAAAAATAATTGTAAACAACATAAACGTTTATTTGCTCATTTTAAATGATTTCCTTTTTTTTTAGAATTCATATGAAATTTTTCAGAATTGTATTATGTTCCGAAAATTTGAAAAAATCGATGTGTAGGCGTGAATTTCGGATATGTTTCCGTTTCACGATTCCACAGTACACACAACAAGTTTTGAGGCAATTGTGCTAACAGTTTTGCAGTTATAACCTTATGACGTTAAAAAACAATTTCAAATCAGAAAATTAAAAAATATAAGAAAATTCTGAAACAATTCATGTGACTTCTAAAAAATGAACGAATTAATTTGAAAAGCGAAAAAAAGGTTTCCTGATTATTTGTTGAACTTTATTTGGCAACTTATTAGTAACTTTTTGACATTATTATTATGCAAAATGAATGTTCTTGGAACATTTAATACGGTTGATTTTTTCAGATTTCCATACCATTTGGAAGTTTTCGAATTCTCACCGAATCTCACTTTTGGCCGAGAATGTACGTGTGATGCATTCTTAAAGAAGCGAGCGGCCGTTTGCCGAAGCAATGGCAGCACCGGCGGCAGCGGATTTGCGGCGAAGTTAAATAGTTCCGAATAACGCCGCGCTCGGCACCACCGCGAGCGAAGCAGCAGCAGCACCAGAGACCTGTCCGTAATGGCCGCAACCTGACCTCCATAAGAGCGATCACCGTGCTTTTAAGTATCGGAGACGTGCGAGCCGTTGGACCTCGAGCCTTCGTCTCGTCGTTTAACAGACGAATAAAGGGTTCGTTCGGTGTAAAAGTAATTTTTTTTTTGTAAATTAATTTATATTAGTTAGAAAGTGTGGAAAACCTCTCGTCCTGCGTGCGTGTTGCGTGCGAGTCCGAGAGCGAGAGAGTGTGTATATGTGTGTGGGTGGACGTGGTGCGTGAAAAGGAAAAAGAAAAAGGAAAAAAAGAGAAAGAAAGAAAAAAAAAATATACGGACGGCCGAGCTATGAGCGACGACAGAAGCGACGATGATCCCATAATGGATCTGTGGTACAGTAACTATGAGCAACAGTGCGTCGAGGCGATCGAGGCAGAGCCGGATTATGAGAATCAACTTCACAACGAGAAGGAAATATATTCTCAACAGATATGGACTGGATTTCAGACCACTGCCTCGGCCATAGCCCAGCTCTACAAAGGCGAGGCTCATTCTCTTTTCTATCTCTCATTTACACACATATATATATATATATATCTATGTCGAGTAATGTACAATTTTTATTTTATACACCGAAGACTCCATCCATGTAAAACATAACATAACTTTTCTCTCGAGAAGACGAATAGGCGGAGGATTAAAGCTCGCGACTCGGGATCTCATTATCCCTTTTATCTCTATCCACGACCATTAGCTGCTTTTGTCTCTTTACTGACTCATCGGATAGTCACGCATAGCCACTCGATGCATCGCGAGCTAGACTTTGAGATCTTCGAAGAAAAAAAAACATAATAATAATAAATAGATTCTACAAAAAAAAAAATGCATATAAAAAAGAATCGAAGAATCCGAAAACGACGTGCCTCTCGTGTGCATTGTTAACTGCGTTGCCATTTTGCCCGATCATCCATTTTGTGAATATACGTTTTTACGTGCGATAAACTCTCTCGGGGATTGGGAAGATTATCGGGAAGCACGGTCGGCGGTTGACAATGCCACGATAAATTAATAATTATTTTATCGCTCGATGGAGTTTTCGTTGTTGTATCCCACGCGAGAGAGTCCCGGCGGTGGAATCTCGCGGCCTGCGGGGTCACGGGAGTCCACCACGGGGACGAAACGTTCGTGGGGGAAGGACGTCCACTCGACTTCTTTCCACATACTGTATAACTATATAATGCACACATAGTCAGCCTTGAGAATGTGTTTTTTAAGGTTTTTTTTCTTTTTTTTTCTTATTCTTCTTTTTGTTGCTGCTGTTTCGTTCGTTTATTAACCCGCGTATCTCGCGTCTCGGACGCATGTCTTTTTTCCTCTTTTTTCATTGCAGACCGAACGCAGGGTGCGTCGCTCTGGCTGCCCTTTCAGACTGCCGCAGGGACCGTCACGTCGCTGTACAAAGGTGCGTGCACCGTGCAATGTTTATCGTAAACAACGGCTCTATCGGCCGCCGCTTCATATACTCCCCCCCCCCCCCCCCCCCGCCCCCCTTCGCCAACGTTTTTTCCGACCAACTTCACAGCCTCCCACCTTATTTTTCGCCATCCCTACTTCACGGTATGCCTTAGCACGCTTCCTCGTCCCTCCCTCTCGCGTATGCGAGGCTGTTGCGTGCACGCGTTGGGTCTCGCGAGGCTGTCGATGCATTTCGCTCGCGTCAAACGATCTTGCCTCATCACTTTTCGTCAGGCTTTGAGAACTTGAGAAAAATATCCGCCCCAATTTTTTTAATTTATTTTTATAATTTACAATTTTGCCCAAAATAATACATACGTAATTAATCGTTTGTATAATGTATATAAAATATGTATATTAATAATTAACAATTTTGCACTGAACAATATTTCATTGTGAAGTGTAAAACATGCAAAATAATTATTATACATAAATATATGGGCAAACTTATACTCGGGAGTTAACGGTACAATTACAGGTAAACTGTAAACATGAATATTTCGCTTCAATGACATAGAAAGTACGAACAAATTAGGGACGAAGTTTAAATTTATTTTAGATTACATTTCGGTACAACTTCGACGTTTGATGTCTCTCGCGACACGCCAATGACGCTTCGAGAATTAGAAAAAAATATCCGTTGCCCTAATTTTTAATCTTTTTAATAATTTACAATCGTGCACAAAATAATATATACGTAATTAATCGTTCTTATAAATTCGTATGATTTTTTTGTATATTAATACTTAATAATTTTACACTGAACAATGTATATTCATTGCTCAGTGTAAAATATTGAAAATTATTATTACACATAAATTTCTCGCTCCAATGGCTTTGCAAGTACGATAAAAAAGGGAACAAAGTTCAAGTCGATTCTAGATCAAATTTCAGTGCCACTTCCACGATTAGTATTTCTCGCGACACGCACGCAAGATGGTCTATTGCGCATACGATTATTCGATGGCTGGATTAATAAATCTGAAACAAGCTAATTATCGATACGACGGGCAAGGACACTCGAGACGTAGAGCGATCACGCGCAAACACCATCTTTTTGCATCATACTATCAGCTACGTAAATAGCTTGGATTGGCACGATACAAGTGTCTTTGTCGTTTGTCGTTAAACGCATATATATATTGTACACGGAGTTTAGTTTCGAAGAGACCGGTGGGAGAACAATTTCAATTTGTTTTACGACTGGCCCGATGTCGTCGTCGGTGAAAATAATTTATACGCGACCGATGCACGAGGGAGCGTCCGCGTTCGCGTTTGATCCAGTCACGCGATTAGTCGAATTGACGAGAAAACTCGACCTCGCTTTTCATTAGCTAGTTATTCATTTCCTAATGGACTTTAAAAAATAAAAAAATAAAAAACCCGCTGTATTTTGCCATGGTGTTCAGCGGTCCTTGAAGTCCTGGAACTGTCTTTGAATTCTGTCTGTCCCTGAAAAAGTCTTGGAATATGCTTGAATTTCACCAAATGTCTATGAATTTTTTTGTTTACCAGCAAATTTGATCTTGTTGAAAAAATGTATATTACTAGCAACCATCCTAAAAAAATGTGTTTCTCAGTTTCGCTGAGATATATACAAACATTCGTGCATAGTGAGTAGTTTTTTGTAACCGTTTTCGACGCAAACGAAAGTGCTTATCGACCTAAATGTTATTTCGTACTACCCGCGCGATATGCATATTTTCATTTTTTACAAATGTCTCAACACAACCTGGAAATGTCCTGGAAATTGTCCTAGAATGTCCTTGAATTTCGTACGGATTTTTTACTGGACACTATGTTTACTACCATGAAAAAAAAAACTTGTCCCGCAGACTCCGTCGATGGAATGCGACGATGTAGCGAACTGGGACTGCAGATGGGAAGACAAAAGTGCAGTAAAGAAATAATGAACTGGGCGCGAAAGAAGAGGCGCATGATACGCCGTGAGGATCTAATAGCTTATCTCGCTGGAAAACCACCTCCGCCGAGACCGCACACGCACAGGTATGATCGGACGCCCAGGAGGTTTGTCGGACCCAAAAACGCAATCGAGTTTATCAGCCTGATTGCTCTGTTGCGAGTAGCCGGAACGGCACAACTTCTATCGAGCTCGGTACGGGCGGATGGGGAACTTCTAAATTAATTGCATTTTTTTTATTGCAGGAGCTCACCGAAACCTCGTATGATGGTATGTGGTTCACCTCCGTCGCAGAGTCCAGCACCTAGCATGGTAGTCACGCCGTCGCCAGCAGCCGGCGGTGACCCAGATCCCGAACTTCACACTTTCAGGGAAGCCATCGCACTGTCGGGTATGTAACTGGGAGGGCGAGCTTTTTTGTCTCTATTTTTCTAGTAATAGAAAAAAAAATAAGAGATAGATAGAGTTTATTAAGTCCTGAGATAAATCCTCTAAGGACCGGGCAATGGAGGCAATGAATAGTAAGCAAACGATCTTAATATTAACAATAGTATTAATAAGGCAGTGAGAAAGCAAGCAAGCACTCTTAACATTTCTAATAGTATGATAGGCAATAGAACAAGCAGTGAAAATAGTAAGCAGACTGTCTTAAGGATAACCTTACCAAAAGTAGTTTCTGTTCGATCTTGATCAAACTTATGAGATCTTCAGATAAAAAACTCGTTTTATTTGTCGGAACTTTTCACGTTCTTTTAACAACCTAGTTTTTTTGCAATGTGATTTCAAAGTTACGTATTTTAACATGGGAAGGATCGGATCTGGCTTCAAAAACTATACGAGGTAGCGTTTTCTCCACAAATTTCTGTTGAATTGAAATAAAAAACTAACCGACTGAAGTGCATACTTATCTACAGATTGTGTCCAATCTTGAAAAAGATTAACGATTTCCTTTTCAACTGCCGTTAAAAAAATGAAGCGTCCATCTTTTATAAAAGTACTATTATTATTGGTACCGTCGCGAGAGTTAACAGGCGACCTGCGCGTTCGAAGGTAGCTCACCCTCCGCTCACGTTCGCGGGCAAGATAAGCGTCAAGAGAGAAATATATCGGCGCATGTTACTAATCGAATCTCCGTTACGTTGCAGGTTCGCCGATGTCGCGACGTACCGGAAGGCAAACCGAACTGTCTGCCTTTATAAGCAGCGAGTTCGCTCGTCACCATAAACGACCCGCCTCTCACGACGTCGACATGGGCTCACCGACGCACAAACGTTCGCGTTTCATGTAACGACGCGCGACGTGTAAAGTAGCCTCACTTCCCTCGTCCCTCTAATTAAAAGAATTTATCGATCGGTTTTAACTAACGAACGGCTCTCTGCCGTAACTCGTCGAACCGAGAGGAGAACGCGCGATCGTTATCGTACAATGATTTTCATGTGAGTCGAGAGAGGCCATCCTGGCCAGGATCGACGAGACGCAGGCTCGAGGAAAAATGTCTCTCGTTTACGTTGCAAAGAACACGATACTTTGCGCCGGGTTTTTTTTTTCGTCCTATGTTGGCGGGATTAAGAAAGTAACGGAAAGAAAATAGGAAGGGAATCGAGGAGACAAGGGAGATAAAACAATATCGTCGGGAGGGGGAAGTACGATTGTAAAATATTCTTTCGGACTCGGAACTAACTCTCTTTTTTTTGTTTCCTTGTAAAATGGAATATTGTTACGGTTACTATGTGATTATAGATAAAAATTGATATTTGGACGCTTTTATCAATAAACAAAACAAACGTATATATATAATCATTTTGGTAGTGAGCTCTGTTGCCGACAGACGAGGGAGGGTGATAGACGAACGGGGAGAAGGGACAGGGAGAGAAAGAGGGCCGAGGGAGGGAAAGTACGTGGCGACGAAAAGTCGACACCGATATATTATCGCGTTAAAGAGCCATTCTGTAAAATAACACTTTGATCTTTTTTTAGTTTGGCCAGCCGAACATATTCACGTGCTCACACCCACACAATGTCCAAGGGTCCGTAGCTTCAGCGTTATTCGCGTGTTTATCGTGCCTAGCAATTAACGCATGTACTCCTGCGTTTGTTCGATTACGCGTCAGCGTAACAGAATCTCCGAGAAAAAAAAAAATAAAAAAATACGCGCGCCGCTTAAGCTCGGACTTGGATTCTCCTTTGTAATCACACACGTATAATGTACGTAGTGTATAAGTTCGTATATACTATATATATTTCTACATATCTACAGGCGCATAATGCACGAAATCAACGAGAATAACTGCCACGGTATTCGACACATTTTATTTTCATATTTTAACTTTGTACAGCCAAAGCTCAACTTGTCTCGGTTTGTTCAGCAAAGAAAATATCGAAATCGACGTTTTGTTCGTCACATTAATTAAATTAAAAAAAAAAAAGAAAGTCCAAGCCCACAAGCGAAAGTAAACGCGATATCGGGCAGCTATTCGCGTTCCGTGTGTATGTTTATGTACATGTGTAAGTATATGAAAATAGAAAGAACAAAAAAAAAATAAAAACAATGCGTGACACCGCCGAGAGGGGGTGCGACGTATTTAATATGGCGCGAAGTTTCAGGTTCATTGTAAAATGTAAATTATTCGCAACGCGCGCACCGTGCCTCGTTACGCTTTTGGATCTCGATGGGCCTCGATCGCAAGCAATACGTTCGCCGGATCTGTAGTGCAGATACCGTGAGCGAATTTCTTCGACGGGGGAAGGCAAAACGAAAAGCGAGATATTCTGCGGAATACGGGAGAATCGTCGGTCCGCGAACTTTGCCCGTTGTTTGTCGTTTGTTGAAAAAATAAATAAACGGCAAACCGCGAGAAGGACCCTCGGTACACCGTGCCAAAAACAACTAACGAGCCATTTGTTATTCGGTTGTAAATAGAGCGCTTACTATTAAATGATAGTTAACGGTTAAGCTGTAATACAATTAGTTATAAAGCTAATATTAATATTGATTACTATTCGATAGCTTTAATCGTAATATTTATCAAGCGAAATACGGCAATATCCAATAAATGTCGGTGAAATCCACGCCTCCGTTTCAAACAATTTGAAAAGTAAACAAAAAAACTACAACAAAACAAAAATACACACAATGACACATCGACCATTTGTATTCGACACGTTAAAATGATAGAGAGTACTTGCGCGTAGTTCGGCGACGGATGGTTGTTTCGAGCCTGGGATTTTGGGCCTCGCTAGACCGTGGACCTCTGTGATAAACGAGGAATTGGCGTGAGCGTTTATTCGTATTGTTCTGGCACAAAAATGAGAGCGAGAGCTTTGGGAAAAAAAACCCTGTCGTCGTACAAAAACCTCACCGGTTTTTTTTTCTTTTTTTTTTTTTACAATCGAACCGAAGCAATTCCGCTGCTATAAGTACACTTTACGATCCGTTGACTTTATTTCTCACCGAAATAGATCGACCAACTGGTAGCCGTGGAGGCTTTGTTTTTTTTTTAATTTTTTTTCTCTGTATCACAAGTGAAAGTAAGGGAAGCCGCAATCAGCGACGAGTGTTTCAATCAGATCAAACGAATCTTTTTTTGGAATCGGATCGATAGAGAATAAACGACGAGGCGAACGATTGGTGCTGTTAATTTGTTCCGTTCTTGGAAACAAGGAGCTTGTATATTTTTGCGTCTCTTGTTTGTATGAATTAATAATTAATAATAAACGAAAGATGAAACCGAGCGAGTTAACATCAATACGATTTAAAAAAAATGTGAAAAGTCTCGTAAGCAATAATCCCCTCTAGAAGGAAGTACACTGAGGAAAAACGTATCAATGATTCAAGTAAAATTCGCTTGCGGACTGCCAAAGAAAAAAAATGTTATTTCAATTCTACTGTCAATTCTTACAACTCCATACGAGATTAAAACGACAACATCGACGGTCACCTCGACCGTCTTGCCGTCGTTGTTTCAATATCATAAGGAATTGTAAGAATTGAAAGTAGAATTGAAATTAAAAAAAAAAAATTCTTTGGCATCGGGCAAGCGATTTTTTTTTCAGTGTATAACTAAAGTAGATAGACGATTTACAAACCAGCTTCGTTTATTCACACGCTATAGTTTACAAATAACTCTGACAATCGTAATTGTTTTTAGGCGAGTGTCGTACGAGTACTCTCAGTATCCTACGAACACATTTTGCTCGTGGAAAAATAAAAATAAAAATAAGCGACACGCGTCGCGCTCTCGTCGTCGCGGTTTCTCACAATCTGGTGTCCTTGATTATTTTTTCCGGTGCGGCGAGAGCTTCCTTCCTGTCGGCTATTGCGTTTGTGAGCTTTCTCCTCGGGCCGAGAGGGAGTTTTAGCGCGGCAATGTCCGCGTCAGTCAGTAACATCAGAGCCTCGAGATCTATTTGTTCCGCCTCGAGAATATTCTGTATCGAGGTCAGATTGTTCGCGACGAGGAATCTCTGCAGCGGAGTCCACTCCTCATCGGTCTCGTCCGTTTCGTCCTCGCCTGAAAAACCTAAGGACAGTTTTCGTCCTATTAGTTTCCGGATTAATTAAATAAAAACATTTTGACTCGATCAATCGAGTCTGTGTATGATTTTTTGATTACTCGATAGTCTATCGTCGTCCCACATGCTCTGTCTTCGCGCCAGACTTCCTGCGCTTCCTATACTGATTTCTTCGTTGTTGTGACCGTTTCCGCTGTTTCTGTGGCCGTTTATCGAACCGTCCAGCGAACCGTTCGTATATGCGTTGCCCTGACGTTGATTCGCCTCGATCTGCGTTACCGGCAGATTGTCCAGCGTAGCCGTTATCTGTGGATGTAAAAAAAAGGTGAAGAGTAATTTATACATGGTTTCGTCATTCATTATAATTCGGCACATAGATTTTTCTATGGGAAAGTTCGTCGATCAAGTTTGGCTTCCCCGTAGAGGAGGCCATATAAATGGAATTAAGGAATAAATGAGGAATCCATGTACAAATTGCTTCGAACCTTTTTTTTTTTTGTAACACAACAAAATGTCTACATCTCTTAAAATTGAAACCGTTCTAACTGAATGAAGAGACCTGACCATTCTACTAGTGTACCGAATTTCAACATGCCATCTGAAATCGCTTTCGAATTATAGTTGTTTTAACCTTTGAAGCATACATTTTATATTTTTTTATCACAAGTATGAAGTTTCAAAATACATCGGTCGGTTATTAATGCATTTTTTTAATTCAAAGAGGTACTTCTAAGGATTAAACGATGCAAGTCTGCATCACCCACACACCCACTGCGTGTGTGTGTGTGGGTTACACCCACACACACACACACACATACATCCGGACACCAGGCAAAAATCAAATTTCTCAACGTTTCAGACTTTTACGTACTCCGACTCTAAACTCTCCATTTTTGCTTCCTCATAAAGGAAGCTTTTTTTTTTATCTCCAATTTTTCTTATTTACGTAAACGTAGCCTCATCTATGAGGAAGCAAAATTTGCAAATTGAGAAGCTCGGGACTCACGGATCTCCTGAAGGCCACCGAGCCGAAACCGGGCCTGTTGAATATGCTCGCCGGTTCTTGAAGAAGAACCGCCTCCTCCACCACGTTGGTCATCGTGCCCGTCCTGTGCAGTTGCTCCTCGTCCTCGTCGTCGTAATCCCTGTCGCCCAGAAGATCCGGCGTACTCTGGGCTTTGCTCAGAGTTCCCCACACGTCGGATATCCTGCCTCTCTTGCCAATTTGCTGCTGCTGCTGCGCCTGAGTTTCGTACGTACCGACGTACATCACCTCGGAATCTCGTCTCAGGCCGGTCAGACTTCGGACCGATCGCTTGCCGTCCTCCTCGATCTGTTTTACCGACGGACAACGCTATACATTTCTTTCGATTTTCTGACCATTTTTTTTTCTTCATATTTTAAAAATAATGTTCATTTTCTAACGATAGATGGGGTAGATCGTTGAAATGTTACCTCGACGACTTTGAAGTCGTCGGTGACGGCCTTTCGAGCCAGGGCCTTCCGGCACACCGCGCTACCGCGTCGCGCCGTCGTCCCGGCTTTCGCTGTCGATATCGTGCCCACTATGTCGCTGAAGGTCTGGGACGGTTTTACTCTACCCTTGAAGGTGAGTATGCTCGGCCTGTGAGGTAACACGTTGTTCTCGTTCATCGTCTCGACGTCCATCTTGGCTCGATCCTTCAGCAACTTCTTCTGCTCCTTCTCCGCTCTTATGTCCGCGGTCTTTTGTCTCTTGACGAATTCTTTCAATCTGCTCGACGGAACGTCGATTAAATCGTAAAATGGTAAGATTAATAGTGTACAAAAATTAAAATGTTTTGCTTCCGCGTGAAGGAAGCTGCACCCAAAATTGTAACAAATGAGGAAGCCATGAGCAAATTACTTTGCAGCTTTGTCAAAGTTGATTTGACTTACTTTTTTCTGATTTAAAAAATTGATTTTACTTGTTTATTTTTATTGCTCTACCGGCAATATTTCCGGTTGTATGATTAATAATCCGGTTGTGTTGAATATTTTGGCGACTCACGATATTTCACGATGATATTTGTGAAGTATGAATTTAAAAAAAATGGTAACGGGTGGATCGATTCTTGACAAATTAAAAAAAAAATGGTTTTACCTTTTCTCAGCATCCTTCTCGGCTTTCTCGCGAAGCATCTTGCACTTCTTTCGATTGGTAGCCTCCTGCTCGGCCTGGGCGAGATCCAAAAACTGTAGAATCTTCTCCCGCCCGTTTATCGCGGCCAGTTCCCGAGCCGAGTGTCTGTCGATGTCGAGGGACCATATGTTGCATCCAAACTTGACTAGAAACTTAACGCAGAACTCGTGCCCTCGGGCGGCCGACAGGTGAAGCGCGGTGTTGCCGAAATAGTCGGTTTTGTCCGCGTCTCCGCTGTGAATCACAAAATTCTCTAAAATCCTTTCATCAGGCCGATGTGACGCATACTCGGTCGGTAAGAAAAATTAATCCATTTTCTTTCAATAATAACTTGTCTCCTTAGAAAAGTTAAGAACCATTCAGTAAAAAAAAAAAAACATTACAGTTGTCGTTACCGACCGAGTCCGGTTAAGATGATCGTCAATTATCTTCCACCTTAAGCTCAGGTGAAATACCACGGTCGGTAATAAAAACTCTAATCAACTTTACTCGCGGATTCTCGCATTCACGATGAAAATAAACATCTCATCGAAAGCCGGGATATCCGCTTTCGATGTGACTTTTCTTTTGATCGTACAAACGAGAATCCATGTGAAAAGTTGATTACAGTTTTCGATACCGACCGGGCCCGGGCCGGACGTGGAGAGAGATGCTTCATGTGGTCTTAACGATAAAACGCTTGGCCTGAAAATAGCTCGTTGAAACTAGCTCGACGAATACGTAAAATTTCGTTAATTATTTATGCAACGATTAACGTCGTAGAAAGCGTTGGATAACACATTACTCGCGTCCGCGATCGTTAAACTATTGTCGGCTCTAGCGCCGTCTGCGAGCTCCGGGCATGGCATAACGAGCGATAACATTGCCGGCGCGGCGCCCGGTGGAAGGTACAGCATGGCTGCAGCAAACCATCTCTTTCTCGATTCCGCTCCGTTCCGTTTCGTTTCGTTTGCCCCGGTTTTGTTTCGTGCACGCTCGATTGTTTTTCGTCGTGCCGCTCGGCCTCAGCACCGGACTAACATACACCGCCAATTTCCCGTGGGGTTGCGCGCTCGGCCCACGCGCACCCGTGTCTCGCACGCACGTGTGTACGCACAAACGACTTCACATATACACTTAATAGCATGGTGTTATATTTTTCTTTTCATTCGTCGGTGGATTGCACGTTGCGTTTCCGGCGAGACGGGCCATATGTCGGAACGACGAAAAATATCGATGCTACCCGCCGGAAACTTCGATGTGGCTCACCGCGGAGAGAAACGGCGAGATAAAAATTATGTTTTACGTTTTTTTTTCCTTTTTTTATAGCGGCGACGAGAGCCAGAATGCAAGAGAATTGAAATTGAGGGAGGTTTTGGTGATTGGGCGAAAGTCGTTTAACGGTAACTTGAATCACATCGGTGATTTTTGTGGGCAAAAAGTTAAAAATAAATAGACAGAGCGACAAAATGCCTCGAGACTTTTTCGGGCCGATTAGCCACGCGACTAGTCAAGCGGGTCATGGAACGTAAATACACGCTGATATTATGCTCCAGCGGATCTGTGAATGGATGTTTGCAATTAACGGAGGCATGATGATCGACAAAAAGCTGTTGCAATTGCTATTGTTTTCTTTTTTGTGGAAAAATTGTTCGACCGGTGCCCCGCAAATAAATATTGATTTGAATTAAGTAAATATTGATTTTTATTAAATAAATATTAATTTTTGTTAAATAAATATTTATTTTTATTAAATAAATATTTATTTTTATTAAATAAATATTTATTTTTATTAAATAAATATTTATTTCGGGGGAGCATCTGTAAAATAATTTTTTTTCTGGGCGTTCGAGCTCGTTAATTATCTTATCGACGGAGCTCGTTGATAAAATCATTAACGAAGAATTTTCCGCCTTACAATGAAATGCAACAGTTTCAGCGAAAGCTTCCTGGAAACTAAGCGAGTGACTTCACCGGTGAGAGTACTCTTTCCTCTGTCCCTCGCTTCCGTTCACCTATGAAATTATCCCACAAGGCCTTCGAACAATCGTCCGCTGCCTGAATATGCAGTTTTTTTTTCTTTTTTTTTTTATCGCACAGATATTTATCTCCGTACTTAATTCAGATTCGCATTATGTCACCGAGGTCGTAATCGTCGACTTTCACCCATCCGTGGAGTTTGATTGATAACTATCGACACGGTCATTTAGGATATCCGCTCGATTGATTATCCTTGGATTACCATCGTAATAATTAAACATTGCGGATAAATATAAAATGAATAATTTCCGAGCGTTTCGCAAGGAGCGTTTTGCAAGAGGCGACGAGTCTGTTCACCAAGCAACGTACCCTCTGGCGACGAGCAGTCTCAGCGCATCTATGTGACCTTCGAAGGCTGCCCATAGTGTCGGGGTCATTCCTCCTTCATCTCGAGAGTTGCAGTCCTTTCGCGTCGCTTCTTTGAGAATCTCCAAGGCCCCGTCTCGTGCGGCCCTTCAAATGAACATTAAATTTATCACGAAATATCCTCTACATCGTTACTCCGGTCGATTCAATTTGTTTTATTTTTAAATAATTTCTTTTGAATGAAAATTATAGTTTTTAAACTAAAATTAAACTAAAATTAAACTAAAATTATACTTTTAAAATAAAATTATACACTTCAAATGAACATTAAGTTTATGGCAAACTGTCCTGCACATCGTTACTCCCGTCGATTCAATTTGTTTTATTTTTTTATCATTTCTTTTGAATGAAAATTATGCGCGGAGAGAAGGATCTGATGAAAATGACCATACATCTGGTAAAAACGGACAGAACTTTCACGACTATGGGAACTGCAACGACATCCTGGCAAACATTCGTATTAAACTTAACACATTCTGCTATAAAACCTGGCAATTTTCGCTATCGCAGATATTACACGAATATCCCGTAATTTTTGCTAGAGTATAAGTTCTTCTTCCTAGAAAATATAGTAATCGGTGGCGTCGCGATCGCGGATCGTTTGTTTTAGACTTGTAGGTTATACCGATATATTATGACGATCAAATTTAAAAAAATAATACATACATAAAAAAGTTCGATCGACGAAACTCTCAGTCTTTATGTGCGGTATTCTCAGTTTCAATTCACGAAATTCTTAGTTTTATCCACAACATTTTTAGCCAGAATATACAAAATTTTGCCAACCCGCCCCTGGAAAAAAATGTCCATATGAGTTGGGTAAAAATTGCTCTTTTGAAAATTTTACATATCGCTAGTGGTGGCGTTGGTGTACCATGTTGCCTGCTCGAAATTTACCATATCACTTGGTCAAATGTCTGAGATCCTTCTCTGAGTGTATTTTTTCAATTACAATTATATTTATTTTTATTGAAAGTATAGTTAAAAAAATTAGAATTCTATTTTTTTTTAAAATATAAAGTGATGCTTCGTGCTGAATTTATAAAATCTGCGCCGAATAGTAAATTCCTTTCTTCGAAGCCAAATCCTCCGCCGCTTGTTACGCCAACGGAGCGTTCATAATTTCAAATTTACCAATTAACTCGTTTAATTCGAGCCGGACACGTGCCCGAGAGATTCGGACACGCGGCACATACGCGACAGTTTCTCCTTACGTCGTTTTCTATTTTTAATTGATTTTCTCCACGGTCAGCGATCCCGCGTACGTACATATTTGTACAGAGACGACCGCTGTGCTCCGACGAAAGGAAACTCACCCTCCCGAGAAGTTTGTTTCGCGTTAGTCCGGTTCCACACGGGAGTCACAGCGTCGGAGCAACGGGCAGAGAAGCCTTGCGCGAGACGCACTATATCGTATCTAATTTTTCTATCGGCGATAAAAATAACATAGAAAAAAAAAAGAAAAAAACAATCGATAAAATTTGCGATAAAATTTTTATCGTTATCATCGACAAGTATCGCGATAAAGACCCGTTGTTCCGCGAAGTGTCGAATCGGCTCCGATGTCACGATATCCCGGACACGGAGTCGATGCGATTCAAATATGTTGCCGATTAAAACAATGCATTGTTCGTTTCCATTGGTTACCAAAAAAAAAAAACAGCGCGAAAAATAACAAAACAATTTTTTTAATGATTGCACAAACCCGTCGTTGCGATTTAAAACTGTTGTTGATTAAAACAATGCGTTGTTCGTTCTCCACTGGTTACAAAAAAAAGCGCGATAAATAATGAATAAAAGTGATTGATGATTACGCAAAGCCGTCGATGTGATTTAAAACTGTTGCTGATTAAAACGATGCGTCGTTCCTTATACTTTGGTTACAAAAGAAAATCGGCGCGATAAATAACAAACAAAAATGATTAACGATTACACAAAGCCGCCGAGTAAGTGCGAGGTCGTCGACGATGGAGCTTTGTGTCCGGCGTACCCTGAAATTAGTCTCGTTACACTGTCATCGAGATCGCGCTTTGCTGTTTCGTCATTAACCGTTCGTTATAATTAATTGCGAGCCACTCGAGAAACTCGGACACAGGCCTGGCTGCGATCGCGCGAACAAAAATAAAAGCAAAAAAGCAAAACAAACAAAACTTTTCCCCACGACGATGATCGACCTTAAATCGGGCCAGTTTAAGAAAACCAATTTTGTCCGAATAACATCGTCAACGTCAAATTCGACCGACAATCGGAGTTTGCAAAAAATATATATACATAAAATCCAAGATTTGCTTACTTGTGAAATCGTTCAGAAGACATCCTCTTATTTTTTTCCCAAATATTTTATTTTAAAAAAATGAAAAATAGAAAATGTAAAAACTTCAGCGTTGCGATAACGCGTCGAGTGTGTTTGCCTGCGGTTCTTCGACTCGGCGCTGGACCCTCGTCGTCCGATCGACCGATCGATGATTCACCGAATCTCCGCTATTGAACTGTTCGACGAACCTTCGATGATACTTTTGTAACAAAAATTATTAAAATTGTCGTTGATTATCAGACCCGTGTCTCGGATGAGTCACGTTACGCGTGTCGTTGGTAACGCTGTCGGGCGGGTTTTGAAAAAAAAAAAAAAAAATTAGCAGAGTCCAGATACTATAGCGACCACGTAGCCATCAACTCGAGCACAGTGAACGCTGACTGAGCCGAACGAACTCGCGGGCCCCGGTAGTTCCTTGCCTCCGTAGCTCACCTTGGTTATCCTCCTCCCCACCGGGTAACAACTTCGTGCAACTCGCTCTCTCTCCCACTGCAGGTGATTTATACGGTAACGCGGCTTCGCGTTTCCCTCCCCCGCGTGCTCGAGGCCCACCTGTGCGTCTCACACCTGCCGCTGCTGCTCTATCGGTCGATCCGGCGCGCATCTCTCGTTTCGATTCGCTGCATTACCGACGGTGGCAAACCCTTCACCTCCGCTGCGTCCTTTACCTTCGAGTTTCAGCGATGCCCACACCTTGTCGTAATAAAATAATTCAGGAAACATTTTTTAATCGAAACACATTTGCTCTCCTTGAGCGGTTGGTTGCGATCGATATCGGTGTTTACGCCTTACAGGCTAAAATGAATAAAAAGTAAGCAAACCAATAAAACTGCTCGACTGCTCAACTGCTCTCCTTCTTTTATTGACAATGTTACCGACACTCATTTTCACTCGCTGCCTTATTGACGGTGGCAAACTCTTTCCTCCGCTGTCGTCTTTTACCTTCGAGTTTCAGCGATGCCCACACCTTGTCGTAATAAAATAATTCAGGAAGAAATAAATAATCGGAACGCTTTTGCTCTCTTTCAGCCGCTCGTTGAGATTGCTATCGGTGTTGAGGTCTCACAGGCTAAAATGAATAAAAAATAAGCAAATAACAACAACTGCTCAATTGCTCAGCTGCTTTCCTTCTTTTATTGACAATGTTACCGACACTCATTTTCACTCGCTGCCTCATTGACGGTGGCAAACCCTTCACCTCCGCTGCGTCTTTTACCTTCGACTTTGAGCGATGCTCACACCTTGGAGCAATAAAATAATATAGGAAAAAATTAATAATCGAAACACATTTGCTCTCCTTGAGCGGTTGGTTCCGATCGCTATCCGTGTTTACGCCTTATAGGCTAAAATTAATAAAAAGTAAGCAAACCAATAAAACTGCTCGACTGCTCAACTGCTCTCCTTCTTTTATTGACAATTCTATCGACACTCAATTTCACTCGCTGCCTTACCGACGGTGGTTAATCCTTCACTTCCGCTGCATCTTTACCTTAGAATTTCAGGGAATTTGAACGACCTTGCAGTAGTATCGCTCCGTCGACAACGTTTCCGCAATAATCTAGGAAAAAACAATTAAAAAAATAAATAATCGAAACACATTTGCTCTCCTTGAGCCGCTCGTTGACGTTGCTATCGGTGTTTACGCCTTACAGGCTATAATGAAAAAAGTAAATAAATAAAATAATCGAAGCAACGAGGCTCAACTGCTCCCCTTCTTTTATTGACGATGTCACAACAATGAGCATGCGAGAGTAATAATACAACTTCGAGGGAACGGAGTTGGGGGAGGGGGGGATATATTTCACAACGATCTTGATTATACAATGTCGCTTCATAAGCGATTCTCACTCGCACTCCTCAGCGATGTGTTCGTCAAACGCACGCGGACAGTAAAAAATAGGTTTGTATATTTGAATACATCAAGCGCATTTTATTTCATAAAAAAAAAAAAAAAAAAATCCTTACGACTTTTTCTAAACACTCCGATCTAACAGTTATTTAATTTTTTTTTTACTGCGCGCATGAGTTCTACGAATCGCGCCCTCGGTCGATCGACGGTTACATTGAGATCAATCGGAATTGATTCATTCGTCATCCTCAATTCGGATCCACTTCACTACAGTATATAATAATTATTATATGACTTTTGTATTTTTTTTTCTTTTTCTTCTTACCACTTTCTTTAACAACAAACGATTACATCACAGATCGATTATGTTTATTTTTATTTTTCAAAATTTCATCGTTTATCGATTATCATAATGTGTGTGTGTGTGTGTATGTATATATATATATATTTATTGTATAACGATTATGGATAATGTACCTCACATACCGTGGGCCTGGAACGAAGACACTCGCGTGATATAACACTTCAACGTTGAGGGTTTTTCGCTGCTCGTATCGGGCGTCGCGGTACCGCCTCAAAAAGATCGTACAAAGAGTTTTTTTTTTTTTGCGGGGCAGGCGGAGGGTGCGATACGGATTCGTCCGGGGAAAATCATTCGGGACTGCTTGTGTCAAGCGCTGACCCGCATTACCCCCCCGTTCTCCCCGCATGTTCAACATGGTAAAGAGCCATGACAAATATATCAGGTGTATAGAAAAGATCCAAGACTCGAGTGTATAGAGCTAATCTAGAGAGTTTCAACAGTCGTGAGCGTAACTCGGAAGACGTATGACTACTGCTAATTGAGAGCATTTTTTTATATCTATATATTTTTTTAAATATTTTCCAGTAGTACAAGTTTGTTAGGAATCGGTGTGTGAGAGGATGCAATATACGGGGCATCCTCCCTCGGACCCGTATAGTGTAGTTGGAGAATAGCTCTGGTCAACATTTCGGAGCGTTTATTCGGGCTCTAACTCAGAATATTTATTTTTTATTTCACTTGTACCTCGCAAATTAATATATACTTGCATTAAAATAATCATTTTATGAAATAAAAGAAAAATTTAATTGAATTAATTTAATATTAATTTGAAGTCAAGAAATATTTTTTTGACATAAATAAATATTTATCTGAATTCAATGAACATTTATTTGAAATATATAACTATTTAATTGCATTCAAGAAACATTCATTTCAAATAAATAAATATTTAATTGAGAGTGTCCGTTAAATAAATAATTTTTCTGGCTGTCAGTAAATTCCGAAAAAAATCCTGATAAGGACCGAACGAGGCGTTTTCGGAGGTTTGCCAAATACCGATGGAATGCTTCGAAACTTCCACCAATGTTCGGAGTAGAGCCTGAATCGATTGAGTCAACAAGGTAGCAAAGTGATGATCAGTTACGATAGTTTCGTCCTCTATCGGGGGTGGCGTTATCAGCGATGCTGAGTCTGTGAGAGAAGGGTTTCACGGCTGCACAGGGTACAAAAATATATGTATATATGTTTCACGACAATCGAAGCATCTACAAACGCGGTACTGCAAACTGTAACCAAAGTTTTGGTTTTTTTTTTTTATCGACTCCACGTCCTCATTGAGACACTGAACGAAACAATTTTTAATCGCCCGTTCTCCTGCGCGGGAGACTCGTAGGCCTAAAAAGTGTGACACTGATAAAAAAAAGTATCGTTTAATTAACTAAAGATTCGGGCAGGTGCGTTCAAATTAATATTTAGTTGGTCTACCAAAATATCTTAAAGGGTCAAAAATATTTTGGTGAAATCATCCAAAAAATCGTTGAACTAACCAATTTTTTAGCTGCACCAACAAAATATTTATTTTAACGTTCCTGCCTGAATCTTTAGTTGATCCAACCGTATTTTTTTATCAGTGTATCAGACAGACATCAAATACGAGAAGATAACGCGAAGAATGAAACTTCTCGAAACCTACCGAAACTTCGGAGCAGCCTTCAGTTTGATATGAATTTCCAATTACAAAGCCGCAGTCGACTTTGAACCCTAATCTCTTATGTAAATTCTCGTCGAAAGCTATACAGATCTCCCGTTTCTCCCTGTCGCCCGATGATATCGATTAATTTTAAATATACAATATAATATCCTTACAATATCGTTTCACCGTATCGCGAGCACGGCAGATTCGAGCCTGACAACCGAGACCAGCTCGTTTGATAAATGATTGTCTCGTCAAAAAACGCAATTCCAAAAAACGACTCTAACATTCTCATTTCTACAACACAGCGCCCGCCCTCTTGCGTCGAGACTCGGAACTAATCGCAATATTCGTACCTTCGAAAGACATCGGGGGAAATAATAAAAAAAATAAAAAGTATTTTAAAAAATTTGATGATTTACATGCGTGTGTAACATTGGGATGGTTTAATCGGCGCTGACGTGGAGCACGGTGTCCTGGGCGACGAGACGTCTATTGCCGGAGCTTCTGGAGCCCTGCGGCCGAAGCTGCGAATTGGCCGTTTCCTCGTCCATCTCCATGTCGTCGCTGGAACTTCCGGTTTCCGAGTCGGTGACGTTCTCGAGTTCCGGTTCCTCGAGGAGGGCGTCACTCTCCACGGGGTTCTCGGCGGACGCGGCGTTCTGGGCTTGCTCGTCGGATTCGAGTACGTGACTTTCGTCGGAATTGGCCCGACTGGCCTGATCGCTTTCGACGGACATTGTCGCGAAGTACTTGAGCTCGTACTCGGGACCGCAACCCTCGAGGACCACTTGCGTGTTCAGCGAGTGTCTGCTCGATTGCTGGGAATCCCTTCTGTGCTTGTCGAACGATCTGCGCCTGTTGTCGTCCGATCTCGAGTGATAGAGCTTCGGGCGTCTGGGGCGACGAAGGTTCTCGCCGGTGTTGGCTCTGGACCTCATGTCTGCCTCGTCCGGCACGCATCTGTCGAGGAACGGAACGATTTACGACTTGATTTAAGGTGAAATGTAACCGCTATGACTGTGAAAGGGATGCTGCAATTTCGAAACTCAAAAATGTCCCAAGTCGTTTATTTCTTGGGAAAATTATTAGATCAGTGAACTGCAGAATTACTGCGCATAGTTTACCATTCTCGGATTTTTCGAGAAAAATGAACCGGCTTAGGGAATCTTGGATTGTAGTTTTTGTTACCGACCGAGGAGTTGCCTTCATCTTAAGGTAACATCTGTTACGATGGAGCCCGTCAAGCCGGCATCGGTCGGTAACATAAACTGTAATTGATTGGGCGACGGGTAATGACCATTTTCGGCCAAAAGCTAATTCTCACTGGATCGGATATCGATGTAGTTTCCCGTGGGAATCTGCTTTTCGGTATGGTGTAAACAATTAATTACAGGTTTTATTACCAACAGCGCTAATTTGGATCGATTTGCGACGCGATAAGCAGATGAGAAATAGCTGGAATCTATGATGGCAGACCAAAGACACAAAGTGTTGTGGCCAAACGGTAACATTTTTTAAATATCCTGATGAATAATACCAATTTTGCTATTTCCGAAATACTAATTTTGATATTTACAAAAATACTAATTTTGGTATTTACAAAAATACTTATTTTGCTATTTTCAAAAATATTAATTTTTCTGTTTCCGAAAATACTCATTTTATTATTTCCAAAAAAACCAATTTTCGTATTTCCAAAAATACAATTTTCAATCCGATCTCCAGATCGTACATACGACCCAATTATTACCCTTCACCAAGATCGACGTCTGCCTCTCGCATCGCCCTCCAAACTCCCTAATAACTTCAACAGCCCCCGCGTCCCCTCCAAACTTACTTGTAGTCGGCTCTCCGGAAGTCCGGACTCCGCCTGATCTCGAAGCTCGCTTTGCGGTTTCCCAGCGACCTATCCATCCTCCTTTCGCCGCTGATTCTGTCGAAGGACATGTTGCGAAAGTTCGGCGAGGAGATTTTTCTGAAGTCCCGGGGCGAACAGCCACCGCCGGCGAAGCTCGTTACGCCGAACTCGTCCGGCGTCCTCACGTCAATCGAGCTTCGCTTCCGGGGCAGGAAGTCGTCCGGGAATTTGCTGTACGCGCTCAGCGCGAAATTCGATACGTCTGCCGAAGGACATTTGCGACTAAAATTAATTCTCCGCAACTATCGTGTTCTTAAAGAAAAATAGTAAAAAAAAATAAAATAAAAGAAATAAAATCTCGTACCAGGCTGCGGCTGCTTCTTCGAGCGTCCAGCGCTCTTCCGTGACTCTTCGGCAGCGGCCTCATCGACGTCCTCGATCTTCGTCTGCCTCAGGAGCTGATGCCTCCTCGCCGTGTCCGATCGGTCTTTGACTTTGAGCGTTACCGGTCCCTTGTTCGGTATATGAAGATCCATGGCCATGGAAACTTGACTTCCGGTCATCTTGTTCTGTTCCGAGTCGTCGCCTGACGCTCTGTGCTGAGGGCTGTAGTCCGGATTGTCGACGGACAATGCGTGTCTCTGCAGGAGCTCCGGATTGAGGAGCGTGCATCCGGCGTACTTCAAGGATTTTCTGCCCGACGGCGAGGATTTCTTCGTTACGAGTGACGGCGCGCTCGGACTCTTCTTTATCGGGTTCGCCGGAACTCCCTTGTCCTGAAGGTTCTTCGAGAATATCATGAACTCCGCGGTCATTTGCTTCCGGTATATCTCCTGGGCGCTCGGGCTCGGTGTTCGGTTAACCCGAAACAAACCAAACTGGTGATCCCACTTCGTCGTCTGGCTCGATGTAGAGCGGCGGCTCCGTTGATTGCGGTTCTTGAGCGTCGAACCGTGGTTGAACCGGAAACGGGCCGGTACCACCTTCGCCGCGCTGTCGCGGGCCTCGAAGGTCATCACGCATGCGGCTACCACGATGAATCCTGCAGATCACATTTATCGTTGATTATTTGTTTTAATAATAATTATACTAGCAGTATAAATGCAGGCTTTAATCGAAGTAATCTGTAAAAAATTAAATGTCTTTTTCGCCGCGTTGTCGCGGGCCTCGAAGGTCATCACGCATGCGGCTACCACGATGAATCCTGCAGATCACATTTATCGTTGATTATTTGTTTTAATAATAATTATACTAGCAGTATAAATGCAGGCTTTAATCGAAGTAATCTGTAAAAAATTAAATGTCTTTTTCGCTGCGCTGTCGCGGGCCTCGAAGGTCATCACGCATGCGGCTACCACGATGAAACCTGCACATCATATTTATCGTTGTTTATTTTTATTATTATTATTTTTATTATAATACCAATACTAGAAGTATAAATGTTTTGCGATTGTTTTGCGATTCGCGCAAAACAAGTTGAAGATTTTTAAATCTGAAACAGAATTTTTTTTTTTCTTTTCGTTCGAAAATTTCAAGTTGTAAGGTAAAAATCGTTTTTACCGACGGACGGTCGCGAGGTATGTCGCTACCGTTGTTACCGACACGGAGCCCAATACGCTATATGTATAGAGTTTTTTTTTTACCAAATTTGCTGTGCAGAAGATTATAACACATTTACAAAAACTACTGGGAGTGACTTTTCAAATAATCGAACGTCGATTCGGTGAGACAAGTGCGCGCGCAAGTCGGACGGATACTTAACGAGTTTATAATCATAAGGCCTCCGTGAGCCTCCATAGCTCAGGGGTTAGAGCACTGGTCTTGTAAACCAGGGGTCGAGAGTTCAAATCTCTCTGGGGGCAAACTTTTTTTTTTCGCTCATTTTTAGACAACGAAACGACGCTGTGGAACAAAAGTTTATCGGATACACGAGAATCCCGCTCCCGGCGGCGATATAAAAATTTTTCTCGAGCGAAACGCTGTTCGTACTTTGCCCAATCGGGCGGCATATCTATTGTCGCTGTCCCACTTTCGTGTGATGTTACTGTTACTTTGGTGTCAGACGAATGCCGGCTCGCGAATCCGAAATTCAAATCTTGCTCCGAATCGAACGCAGTTCGATTATCAAATTGACACGGCATGCGTCCCAGTCAATGGTCATGCACCGATTATTGACCGACAATACTTTTTTTACATAACAATGAAAAATAAACAATATCCATATTTCACTCGACGCACGTTTCATACGAGCGACTGTTTGCTTTCATCTCGCTTGAATGACTGCTTCAGATAACAGAGGGTACTCGGGTAGAAGTCCCTCTGCGGATCGAACGTATATTTTTATCACAATGTAAAAGTCACATTTAAATATCAGAAGAAAAAGATTTTTTCTTACTGATTACATTTTTTTTTTTAATAACAATTTTTCTAAAAAATCTTATATTTTTTTCATATTTAAGGCAAAGCTCCGGAAAGTATTGACAAATGAATTCGAAATAATAAAAACTAAACCCAGAATGTTTCGTCGAAAGGCAATTGTTATTATCGGACGTGGCAAACTGAAACGCGGACTCACAGACATACGGAAATAGGAAAATGCTTTTTTTTTCTTTGTATTCTAGCTGATATCGTAATTAGACAGTCGATATTTTTACTTTTCATCGCAAAACATGTTCTCCCCTTACATACTGCGTATGTGACGAGACAAATAGAATAATATTATTTAACATTATTAATGAAATGGGTACATTTTTCTCACAATTGTTTTTTTTTTACCGATTTTTATATTTTTCTTTAATAACATTTTTTTCATATTTAAGGCAAAGCTCTGAAATTGACGAATGAATTCAGAATTTAAACAACTAAGCTTAGCATGTTTCGTCGAAAGTCAATCGTTATTAACGGACGGGGCAAGTTGGATCGCGGCCTCTCGGACAGACGGTAATAAAAGAAAAGCTTTTTTTTGTATTCTGTTTCAGATAATTAAACAATCGATATTTTTACTTTTCACCTCGACAATTTCTCCTCTTAGGCACCGTATGTGACAAGAAAACTGAGACAATATTTAATATTATTAATTATTAATTAAATAAGTACTATTCACCTCCGAATCCCATCACTATAGGCCCGGCGTAGCTCAGATTGTTCAGATGAAATATCCGCGACTCGTTCTTCACCTTCACCGTCATGTTGCCGTGTATCTCCTGAGCGACCGACAATTTTTCCGCGAAGTATCCTGGCGTCCATGCAACGGTCAAAAAAAAAAAAAAAGAAAAGTAGAAAAGAGATCGTGTTAAAGCTCCTTACATCGGAAGAGGCTCGAGGAGGATCTCTTACCTATAGTAGCCATGCAACCTCCGAGAAGCATAAGCAGCAGTCCTACTCCGAGGGCTCTGCAGGCGTGCCAGATGCATCTGGTCGTAACTTTCCCTCTAACGACCTGAACGACAGGTATATAGACGCGTTATGAGTGCACAACGAGTGGATCATTAATGTTTATCGGACGGAACGAGTAGCAGTTGCGAAGAGTCGGAACTTAGCCGCGAGGCTCCTCGCCCTCGTTACAATGCCCCGATATCGATTTACCTGAACATTCCAATTTGCCCCAGGACCGCAAGCTCTCCTCTGTGTCCCTTGCCAGTGCACGCTACCTTGAGGCATCCTTGCACTCCTCGTGAGGAAAACACAAAAAAAGAGAGCATTTTTTTTTTAATTCCCAAGAGCCTTCAGCTAACGAAGATTTTTCGAGGCTCGAGCGTCTCGCTGGGAGTGGAGAGCAAAAAGAAAAAAAGAAGAAGAAAAAAAGGAACGAAGTGGAAATAAAATGAGGCTGTGCGGAAATCCTCACGGCCGAGAGTGCGGCGGCCGTAATGAGAAGCATTTTTTTCTCTCGCTGAAAATTCTCGTACCAGCGAGATAAATGGTCCTATCGAAGATCGCGCCTCTTCCCTCCAACATTTCGTAATGACGCTCGGCTCGACAAAAAAATAATTAAATAAAAAGTATCGTCCTGGGGAAGCTCTGGAAGCTCTCGTCGCCGGAGCCGCTGTATCTCATTTCGCGCGAAACGCTGAAGCGTCGAGGACATCTCCGCATCTTCAATTTCTTTAAAGATTCGAAAAACCGAGAGTTTTCATCAGGATTGTAACGTCGCGTCTCCCGCATTTTCTCATTCCCTCGGCTTCCTTTCAGTTCGCTGCACGGCAGCTCTATACACACACACACACACACACACACACACACACACACACACACACACACACACACACACACACACACACACACACACACACATATATATATATATGTACGTATGCCCGACTTCCGCTGCTATCTATCTGTGTAATATCCGTTTCACTTTCGCCGCTGCCACCGCTTCCCTCCCGGCTTTTCCCTCCTTTTGCGCGCGGATTCCGTTCGTTTTGACTCGCTGTTTTCATCACAATGGTATCTGCCCCGCCTCCCTCTCAACCTCCTCTCGTCACCCCCGTGGCTATCGGTGTGTTAAACTCACTCGCACGCTTTAACCGGGGAAACTCACACACCGTGGGCGAATTGTACGCCGTGTGTAGAAATCGGAATCAAAGTGCTCGCTGGAGTAGGAGTTTCAAGGGTTTGTGCAGAACATGGGGGTGGGTGGGCGGGGGGGGGGGGGGTAGGAAGTTTGTACCACCGATATTGTCTGGTATCCGTAATGTTTGACATGCTTCGACACCGAACACTCCGGGGGGGTTTCGAGTGTTGCATCGATCGTGCATCGCGGAGAGCCTCAGCCTCTTTGTCGATAGATAACGCACAAGTACGCGGTATCGGCGCGGAGTTCCAACTTCGGTGCTCCCGACGGGCCGATTAAACCACGATCGTTGGCCTTAGAGCCCGAAAATAGATCCGCGTATGTGCGATGCGCAATAACAGAGCGAACTATGATGAAACCGAACGCGTGTTCATGGCTCGTACGGGAATAACACGCGGTATCCGAGAGCTTTTGTATGGAGCGTTATGTATATTTTGTCTTATCGGAATTCGATAGCTTTATATTATTCATGTCACGTGGACTCCGCTCGCGCTACTCGGCGAAAAATAATTCCTATGAATATTTCATACGAGTGGACGAATCTGCGATGGGGGGAATCAAGCGCGGAGTGGTTGGGAGTCGGTGGAACAAAACAGTTTCGTAGATTTGAGGAACATGTTTTCTTCGATGGGAATGCAGCATTTTTTTTTCTTGTGACGCTTTTGGCGAGAAATAATTCCTATGAATATTTTGGGTAGACTGGACGACATTTACGATACACGAATCACCTCGTCGTATTCGGAACTCGGTAAAAAAAAGGTTATGTACATTTTACGAAAACTTTTTTTTCGATGGAAATCCAGAATTCTTTTTTTGGTAACGCTTTTGGCGAGAAATAATTCCTATGAATATTCCGGGTCGACCGGACGAATCTACGATACACGAATCACCTCGTTATATTCGGTACTCGGTAAAACAAAAAGGTTTGTACATACACAGTAAAAAAAGTTTGCACTTTTTACAACAAGTTATTGTCCACAAACGTCCACAATTTTTTTGTTTGTTAATTTTCTAGTTTTACAAACAAAAGTACAAACTAAAATTGTCAATGACACGGGGAATGAAAGGATAAGTTCTTATATTCAAATAAGTGACGAGTTTGTCACTTATATAACAAATTTATTTTTATGCAATTTTGCATTCCGATTTTACGAAATTATTTTTTACTGTGTACATTTGACGAATAGCTCTTTTCGACGGAAATCGAGAATTCTTTTTTTGGCAACGTTTCTGGCGAGAAATAATTCCTATGAATATTCTCATTCGATTAGGCGAATCTAGGATACACGAATCACCCCATTGTATTCGGTACTCGGTAAAAAAAAACTGTTTTTTACATTTGACTAATACCATTTTTTCTATGGAAATCCACAATTCTTTTTGTGGTAACGCTTTTGGCGAGAAATAATTCCTATGAATATTCCCGTTGGAGTGACCGAATCTGTGATAGACGAATGACCTCGTCGTATTTGGTATTCGTTAAAAAAAAAAGTTTTGGACATGTGACCAACGCCTCTCATCGACAAAAATCCACAATTATTTTTTTGGCAACGTTTTAGTTCTTTCCTTTTTTACCTTTTTCAGCGCGAATCGGTGTGCCGCGCGCCTACTTCTCGAGGGTCATAAAAACGCCTGGGATTTTTATTTTTCATAAAGAAAAGAAAAAAAAAGAAAATTCACCGAGAAACAGCCCAAGTGGCTTGCCACCTGTTGACAAAACTGGACCGCCGCGAGGGAAATTGTACGGCAGAGCCAAAGGTCCGAGTTAGCCTCGGGGCGAATAACTTCGTAACGAAGTTGCCCTTTCAACCTCGAGATATCTTTTTGACGGGGGAACCGAGACGACGAGAAACTTTTCGTCAGTCTCATGTACCCACTACCCTCTATAGTACGTACTCGGCCGTTAAGCCTCGACGAAGTTAATTCGTTCGGAACGCTCCGAGAACACGTCGTAGTTGCCTCTCGTATTATACACATACATACATATATGTATACTTTGAAAGCAAAAAGGAAAGGAAAATGTAAAAATACAAAAAATATGATAAAAATTAAAAAAAAATATTATAAAAATGTAAAAATAAATAAACTGATACACAAGCTCGGTTCATTGAACTCACCTGCCTGCAACCGGCGTAGCCGATGATCTTCCTTTGGTCACACCATTTCGACACAGAGCGAAATTTTATCCCCTCAATATTCGGCGATTATTTTCCTGTTCCCCAGTTACGCGATTTCACCGAATTCAATGTTAAACTGGGCTCGCCTCGATATTTGACCCTTACCTCGTCGAAGGGTCGACCCGAATAACCTTTCAATTTCGAGCATGGCTCGTCGATTCAACGATTGAATTTACACCCCCACCGTCCTCTCCTCATAATAATAATAATAATAATCCACGTCGATCGAACGGTATATTAGTCACGTTCACAGAGTCGAGGCCTTTCGAACGAGCGACAATGGCACTCGGTCCTTACACAGCGTACAAGCACAGCGCTAAAGTTGAACAATCACTCGGATCACATCAGCCCTTTCCAAAAAAAATCACGAATAAAAGCCCGCAACGATAAATCGTCGCGCACCTCGATCGGTCCATCGAACAATTAAAATTAATTGCTGCCTCGTCAAAGGTAACACAAAAACCTTGTGTAACGATCACACTACAAAACTGCGCTGGGAGCTCGTGTTACCCGGACGAGTCTATAATAATTTCACCGTTTCGAGCCGTTGTTCGATAAAAATAATCATAAAATTTTATTTTATATTTAAAACTGACCGTAACAAAAAAAAAAAAAAAAGATAAAAGAAAAAGGAATGATCGATCGATCGATAAACCGAGCTCGTTGTTCTTGCCGACGTGCGATCACAGAACCATACTTTTATTTATTTTTTGCCTCTTATATTTTATTTATTTTATTTTTTTGCAAATCTATTTTCATCCGATCTCGAGAACGCAGCGGCGCGTGGAGCACTGCACTCGAAGTCCGGTAAAGTTCCGAGCGGGTTTGTCGGATCCTCCGACCAGTGGTTCGGAATGAGCCACCGGGTGAGATATCGGGATAGAGAGCGTTGTGCGAGATATATGAATTTCGTCGAGTGTGTCACGCGCGATCGAAGACACCCGCTCGAGGGTTCGAACGGACGATAGGGTGTTCGCTCTGCTCGACGATGGGGATGAAAGCCGGGAGGGTCGAGGGACGGAACGCGCGATCCTACGAGGTTGATTGATTGACCGATCAAGGATCGGATCAGCGGCGAGTGCGATATACGAGTGTGCGGACGGGAACGTATGTGAACCGGGGGATGGCAAAACGGAGCCGCGGTGTGCCGCTCTAGGGAGTGTCTCCGCTCCAGCATCACCTGTTGGTTACGGTCTCCCGGTCTTCAACACAAGCTCCGATGTCACCCACACACCCGAGGGCTCGACACGGTCACCTACATCGGGTCGAGAATACTCGAGGAAGGGCGCGTGCGCGAGGGCAGATCGATGTGTTATATCGCGAGGCCCTCGGCCGCGCTTCTCCACCGTGGACCTGCGGGCTCTCGAGGGGGATAACTTTCCCTTGGAGAGCGGGCACGTCGCGGCGGGAGATCCTTGACCATCGAGAGGGCCAAATTTAGACGTCGACCTTACTTGCACCGCCTTGGGGATTTTTTTTTTGCCCGAGATAAATTCTAGTGACCGGTATGCGTCTTCTCTTCAGGTGCACGTGTGTCGTTCGGTTATCTCTGCATTGCGCGGGTAACTCTCACGTGCTTAGCCGCGGGTATTAGAAGTAAAGTTGTTTTCCATATCCCAGTCGACTCAATGACGATACTTTTGTAGGAAGCGCAAGATTTTCATGAAATTAATATATGCATTTTATGTGCTATCAATGTAATACATAAAATGTATATATTATTAAATTATTTATAATATATATTGTTAATACATATATGTTTTATATGTATTAACAATATAATACATATAAATTTATGTATCACAATCAATGTATGAAATATTTAATATATTTTTAGGCCGAATTTAGGCATTGACTACTCACTTGCACGTCCTTGGATATTTTTTAACGGCGAGATAAATTCTACGGACACATAGGTATGCGTCTTCTTTGCATTTAGTTCCCGTATCGAAGTCGACTCAATGACATAATACGTTTGTACAAAACATGACATTTACATCGAATAATATGTAAATTTCATGTAATGTTAATATAATACGTAAAATTTATATAATATTAAATTATGTATTATATATATTGTATATATATTTGATGTATTATCAATTCAATACATAAAATTTATATATTACAATTAATGAATGAAATATTTGATATTATTAGACCGAATTTATCCATTGTCTACTTACTTGTACCTTCCTCGGTATTTTTTTACGACGAGATAAATTCTACGGATATATCGGTATGCGTCTTCTTCATAGGTGCACGTGTGTCGTTCGGTTATCTTTAGATTGCGTGGGTAATGACCGCGTGCTTAACCGCGGTTATGGGAAGTAACTATTCGATTCGATGAAACAATACGTTTGCACAAAATACAAAATTTACATGAAATAATATATAAATTTTATCAATATAATACATAAAATTTATATATTACAATTAATTTTTTGTATATTTGTGTACCTGGAATTTTGTTGTTTCACACGTCCGTACTGTTCGGTAGGGAGACAAACGGATGTGGCGAATTTGTTCGATCATTGCATTATCGCGTTTCTCCAATTTGTTTTATTACACATAAAATTATATGCGGAAGAGGCGGGGATCGAGGTATGCACTTGCTTAATTGATATGTCTCCTTTTGTAAATAATATTTATTAGATAGTAAGTGCCTTACGTGGTATTAGGTAACATAATGTACTCTAGGGTCCTTCATAGAAGGCGTACAAATCATTGTTCCAGCAATGTCGTCTAGGTAACACAGATAAAATCCTTGTCACACTCCAACTCTCGCTTACCTTGGCGCGGCGACGTTATATTTAAAAAAAAAAGAAAAAAAAGTGAAAAAGAAAAAATGAACGAAGGAGTCGGTGGGTGCACGGCATATATGTCTCGTCTTCGACAATTCCCCCCAACATATATGTGTACCAGTTATCATACGCACGCTCTCGTATTGTTCCGCTCTTTCTCTCGGACTCGTCGTCGGAGATTCTACTTTTTTTGTTTGAGAAATCGATCTTTAAGAGTACTCCGAAAGAAAGACGCTCGGTCCTGCGGCAATTTATCCCGAGCCTTACGCACCGATAACGTCGGCGAGGAAATCGAGCTGCTCCGAATTGTATTCGGCGGTATCGAGTATCAATTTGTCTACCGTCGTCATGCAAAAGTAAATATCTGTACAGCAGCTGCGTCGAACTGTTTTTTTATTCAAGAAATTTAATTGTCGAGATAGTCAAATAGAACTATCGCACAGCAATTCAGGTAAAACTACCACACTCAAGCCTGTATAATGTTCCAATTTGCTATTTAACGGACAACTGCTCGGTACTTTATTCGTTGACCCTTCGCGGTCAAACCGAGCCGGCTGATTTTTCGAATGGTTGCTACTTAGAAGGTTATTTCTCAGATTGGAACTAAAAAATGCTGAGTCGTAGATTAAACATTCTAGTTGTATTTTTTAGTTTAAAAATAAATTTTAAAAGTTTCGGTCGAGTGTCCGATCGGTCCGATCCAGAGAGACCACGAAGGGCAGGACGATCGAAATTTTTGGTACTCGTGCGCGCGACGAGCGTAAGATAAAAACTGCAGCTCGATTTCCCAAGGCGGCGTATTTTAGCGTCGAGGCGCATGCGCGATTACATTCTTCGAACATCTAACATCAAACGAGAACTCAAACTTCTATTTAGTACTTTTAGCTTAGGTGTGTGTTTGTTTTGTGTTGTGTGTGTATGCATGTGTGTCTATGAGTGAGTTACTTCTTTTTGCTTTGTCTCCACGGCCTAAGTTAATCTTGAGCTAACTAAGTCGGTCTCTGAACCATGCTTCACGCTCCTAAGGAATCGCCTAAGTTTTTTTTTTTCCCGACGAGTAGGGGAAGCAATTCGCGACGTCTGTCGACACGATTGATTGATTAATATTAACGCGGAGCGTGCTCGATAATTCGACGATAAGGATTGAGCGCGCGAGCTTAAACAGACTTCGCGAGCTTGCCTCGCCTCTCGTCAAAGTGACGCGCAGACACGTTTATTTCCATGCCAGCAGTCACGCATTTTTCGGATCTCTGTCGCAGGTCGATAAACAATTTTTTTTATTGTTTCCATAAATTTTTTCATAAATTTAATATCCCATTCAATATACGCATCTCTTTGTCGCAAAGTAACAACGACATCGACGTTGCACTCGACGTTTAACAAGCTACCGAAATGCGAAGCGAGAAATAAACATTTTTAAAATCTTAAAAACGAAAATTAAATGACTGACTGCTGACAGTAAAAAATTGTCGTGCATGCGTATTTCTTAATGCATTATATACTTTCCGTACGCGGAATTTTTTCAATAACGATGTCTCGTGTCTCTAGGATAATGACTTTAATTAAATAACGTCTTAGCTCTCATAGTTTTCTCTCAGTTTTTTTTTTTTTTTTCGGCTCAAAACAAATTGGCCCAATCTCACCGCGCACGCATACGGACTCAAATAATTATTAGTGTGTTATGCAATCATGACATCTTAGACAGTCCTCAATGCAAAAATTCTAATTCGCACATAATTACGATTATATTATATTCTCTCTCCCAATAAACTTTCACACTCTCGAACAGACGCATTAATTCTTAGAATCCAGTCATCAATGTGTTCGCAATTTCTCAATTAATCCTCGATCCGAATACGCATCGATATTCTATATATATATATGGATATATATATAGTCATCTAATCGTGGGAACCAAGTCCAGACACTCGAATAGCTCTTAATAAAAATTCTCTCACACCACCGTGAATATTATCTTTTTTTTCGACCTTCGATAAAGGCTATTATTATTTACATATTCATCCACGAGAAGGTATATATATATATAATATATGTTCAATATCTATTTATGTCTATATACGTCTCCAAACTTGTCCTTTGTGCGTTTGGACTTATTATTTAATTAGTACAATGTTAATCTGAGATCTAGGCAGTTGTGTGTTGTTTATTTATTACGTTTACGAATTCTTCATTAATCGGTTATAGTTATCTTACGATCAATCAATGTCTCGCCACCCACATGCTCTTTGCGGTGCGTGTGCCCTACGTCGTTTTTTTCTTCTTTCTTTTTCTTCGCTTTGTTTTTCTTCTTTAGTTAAGAGACGAAGAAATGTCATGTTTTTTAAGTTTTCATTTTTCTTCCCTAAACGTCGTCGTAATGAACACTCCCGCATCGCGGTTAAATATCTAATTACTGTCGCGGCGTAAATTTTTTATCGCTTTACTCGGACTTGGTATACAAAAGTCCATCATTCGCACTGGTCCTTAACACCTGGACTTTTTGTTTAGGTTTTTTTTTTTTTTTGTTCTTTTTTGTCATTTTTTTTTTTTCTTATTTTTTTTAAAGTAATCATCTATGTCCCTTATTGTTAGTCTCGGATCCATCGGAAACGTCGCGGGACGCTATACAATTTTTTTTTTCTTTCTTTTTTCTCTCATCATTCGTCTAATTTTGCTAATTCATTCTCCTCGTATTATCTACAAAATTCTCGTTCCGGCTGCCTATGTGCAATCTCTAACAACCCGTCGTACTTTCAATCCTTCCCATATTTTTATTTTTTGGTACATCTCGCACTCGTCGTCAACCGCGCTCTTTCACATCTATCGCTCAGTGATTATCGAAGTTATAACGTCTACGTATTTCTCTTTTTTCCTTTTTCAATTTTCTTTTTTTTTTTTCTAATAGAATCCGCGTGAAATCGCTTGACGATTGCAATCAATTCTTCGCTCGTAGGAAATTTTAAATGAGGTTTCGAGATTTACGCTGATCGGCCGAGAAACAAATTCCAATCGATCGTTCCGAACCCGCGCTGATTGGTTTGACGATAGAAAGAAATAGAACTAATCGTGCTCGGCGGTCTCGCGATGGGTCGATTCGAAATGGGTATTCAAGGGTCTCGTGGCTGAGACAAAATATTCCCGTCGTCCACGCTGATGGGATTACGAAGAAATCAACGTGAACGTCCCGCTAATCGGCACAATTAATGACCGCGTGATATCGATCTAAAAAAAATAATCTAAAAAAAACAATTTTTTTTTTACCGTATATCAAAAGATTCTCGGAGTCGCACGAGCCTTTTGCTTATTTTGTTTTGGCAAATTCGATAAAATCGATCCGCGGTTATCCTCACAATATATTGCTGGAATGCCGATGGAGTTTGCGACAACTATGGGTGTGCATTAGTCGTAATATCTTCCGATATTTTAATTCTTACAGCGATTACAAAGGTCAGCCGACTCGGAGAAAAGCTCCGAGAGATCACAAGTATTGTAAAATACATTGAAAAAAAAACGAAAATAAAAATTGAAAAAAAATTATCACTCGTTCTTAACAGTTAGGAAGCAAGGCCCGAAGGCTCAGAGCTCGGGTAGTGTTTTCCCGAATTTTTTTTTGGCTCTAGCATACATGCGCGTCTCTCGTGAGTCGAGTAGGGGAGAGCGGGGAAAAGTGGGACAGTTGGGTAAAACGTTACAGAAAATCGATAAGCATCGATGGGGCAAAAATGGAACGTTCTAGAATTGTTCTTATAAAATGATATCATCAAATTATTGCGTTTTTAAAAACGCAATTTTCCAATAATTTTAAGACGTCCCATTTTGCCCCATCTATGCATACCGATATTCCGTCTCGTTTTTCCCCACGGTCCAATTCTCCCCCGCTCTCCCCTACCAAGAAATTCACTGCCACATCGTAAATTCGAAGGCATTCCCGAAGGGGTGGGCAGTTTTAACACCAGAGGTGGAACATATGGTGAACACTGCGTGGCGACGATTCGCTCTCATCGATTCGTCTGATTTGAAGTACAAAACGAGTTCGAGTTAAAAAGTCGGCGATTTATCAAACACACACGGAGTATAGCAAAGTAGAAGTAGATTTATTTTTAAAAAACAGATGCGAGTCGAATGAAGTTAGACTAAAAAAAATGAAAAAAAAAAAGAAGAACCACACTCATTCCGCGAGTAAACCGGTGTATCACATAGCAGTGAACCTGTTAATCGAATATGAACCAACGGCGGTGGTCGAGGCGGCGGGAGGGGGGGCACCAAAGTTCATCGAGGGTCCACGGCGGCTAATCGAGTCAGCGTCGTTAGTTATCGGTCGATAGAATTGGAAGTCTCGGGAAGTAAATCCAACCCCTGCTTTACTGCCGGCCGTTATTCCACTGGCTCGACGCTCTAGCCAGCACTCGTCAGTCCGCTTTTCCTCCCTTCATCTCCAAGCCCTTTTCCCTTCGCACTCGATCTCTCGTCTCTCCCGACATGGAGATCGCGTCGACTTCCGATCACTCCGAAACGCGTCTCACGCCACTCTCAATCGAACGCACAGACAGACACGCGTACACACAAATATGGCAGTCGAACGCGCAAAATGATCATCAATATTCACGAGGGTTGATATATTATACTCCTTTCACAGAATTCTCAGTGGTTCGTTGATCAGTCTACGAAATCTATGAATTATTTGGCTTCAATTAATAGTCATTTTTTAAATTAAATATATATATATATATATATGTATATATATATAATAATAATAATTTTTAGTCGATGAGTCGATGATCCTGATTGAGACGCGACTGCGATCACGCGTGTTGTTACGAAACCAAGTGTGTGTGTGTGTGTAGGTGTCTCGTTGAAAACTGATTTAAGAAAATGTTAATTAGGAAGAATCTTTGCAGATGATTCACAAAGTTCGGCCGCGCAGGAGTTGCCCGTAGTTGTTGTCTTCGTCCCATAAACGCTGAGTCTTAAGTTCCCGAAGTCCGTGACGTATCTTCGGTGTGTGTGACCAGTCGAGAAATCCCGGTACCAATGTTCGCAAGGCCGATCAGGACGCGCCGTAGGTGCAGGCCGAGTTGTCCGGAGCACTGATCTTCTCCACCGGAAGTACCGCGGCTCTCTGCCACTCGTCGCGCACCTGGCCAATATTGGAAGAAAAATATTATGCATTAATAGTAGTAGTAGTAGTAGTAATAGTGGATTTATTGACAATGTGACACATGGAATCATTTTTTGAACAAAGCATGACATAACGATATCGTAACGAATATAGCATGATATTGTAACGAATATCGTACGCGATATAGGATAGACGATTATCCTCTTAGGGTCGAATTTTAAGACGTTAGTTTGAACTTAAGATCGAAGTTCGTCCCGAACTTCATTGCGTGTTTAAGATCTATATTAAGATCGAACCTCAGTTCGAACCCGATTTTGTGCTTTTGTTCGATCTTAAATTCGAATTTGATATCGAACTCGAACTACATTCGAATTTCAGTTCAGACTTAACTGCGAACTTAAGATCGAACTTAAGATAGATCTTTACGCACGGAATGAAGTTTGGGCCAAACTTCGATCTAAAGTTGGATCTCAAGAGCGATTTTAAGTTCAAACTAACATCTTAAAATTCGACGCTTCGTCTTAAAATTCGTCTTCGAGATTCGAGCACGAGAGATGATATTTGTGTACGATTGGTAGGCGTAAAATGCAATAGTATCTGAGCTAAGTTAAAAGGAGATAGTAGCACAGTCATAACCTTTCAGTTTCTTTTTTTATTTAAATAGCAATACGAAGGATTTATATTTTGATAATTGGTTAAGGAGAAATCCGTCAATAAATAACAAATAAACAAGTACTTTATACTTTAATGCATACTTCTAGTACTTAGTGTATTTGCCTAGCTCTGCTATATATACATAGCTGTATAAACATAAAAACTATAAATTAACGATATATACATAAAAATTATATAATGCGCGAGTAAAGTCAATAAGACGTATTTTTTGTGTATAAGCCTATAAAATACGCCTTTCAGGTTTCAGTACCGCGATGTATACATATGTATAGATTTATAAACCAGCGTTCGACACGAGGCAATAACGGGCATTCGCGACGCGGTTCAGCGATCAGGAAAATCATCGTCGTGTCACTCTATTAAGTTGAATCCTTGGAATCGCGTTCATCTGTCGTCGCGAATTATTATATCAATAAAGGGATTTATTGCGTGCACGCTGACATGGAAAAAATGAAATTACCCGTGCAGTCACGAGTGATAATCGACTTTTCTGGTTTTTTCTTTTTTTTTTACATTTTCTTCTCGAGACAATTGTGAGTGAGCGGATCTTGAGTCGAATAAGAGGGGGTCGGCGAGGAATTTCTTTGGAGCAAAGTCGTCGTCGTGTTATCATTGAGTGGAATTATTGGTATCGCGTTTATCCGTCGTCGCGAATTATCATATCAATAAACGGATTTATTGCGTACACGCTGACATGGAAAAAATTAAATTACGCGTGCAGTCACAAGAGATAATCTTATTTCATTTTATTTTATTTTTGTTAATTTTCTCTCGAGAAGAGTGAACGGATCTCGAGTCGAATAAGGGAGTCGGCTGGGAATTTCTTTGGAGCAAAATCGTCATCGTGTCACCATTGAATGGAATTATTGGGATCACGTTAAGCCGTCGCGAATTATCATATCAATAAACGGATTTATTGCGTGCAACGCTGACATGAAAAAATTAAGTACCGCGTGCAGTCACAGGTAATAATATTTTTTCATTATTCGTAAATTTTATCGCGAGACAAAAGTGAACGGATCTCGAGTCGAATAAGAGGAAGTTGGCCAGGAATTTCTTTGGAGCAAAATCCTCGTCGTGTCACTATTAAGTGGAATTATTGGAACCGCGTTTATCCGTCGTCGCGCATTATCATATCAATAAAGGGCTTTATGGCGTGCACGCTGACATGGAAAAAACGAAATTACGCGTGTCACAAGTGATAATCTTTTCTTTTTTTTTTTCTGTCAATTTTCTCTCGAGAAATGTGAACGGATCTCAAGTCGAATAAGGGAATCGAGAAGGAATTTCTTTGGAGGTAACGACGAGCGATGCAGCGGGACAGAGGAATGGAAGGGCGGGTGTTCGGCGGGTCGAGGAAAAGAATCGGATGATCGTCGAAGCGTGATAAGATCGATTCCGGGCGTGGAAGATAAGGAAATTGATTGCGGCAGAGTGAGCGTACGTACCTGCTCGACTTTGGCAAACACTCTGAGTAGATTGAGGCCGGCGAGCTTCTTTATATCTTCCTCGGTCCACGTTGGATCCTCGAGGAGAGTCGCCAATAGTTGCGGGTACCTCGAGACGTCCTCGAGACCGGTGGGCGTGCTGAAATCCAATTGCCCGATTGAGATATAAAAATCCGCGAAACTTCGCGGGAATCGAGAAAAATTCTCTCTCTTCGACGAAAATTTAATCGACCGCGCCGTACGGGAACGGTGTGCGCCGATCGTCACTTACAAATTTATCCCGTCGAATCCCGCGCCGATGCCAACGTGATCTATACCCGCCACCTTTCTTATGTGATTTATGTGCGCTGAAGCATAAAATAACGCACGGTCGTTAAATGTTATCGCGACCATCGTAAAATTTTGTTTTTTTGGTCATTAATAAAAAATACAACGCGCGTAAAAAAAAAAAAAAAAAACTCACCGATAACGTCCCTGATAGTCGCTGTGTTGTTACACGTTATGAAGTACGTATAAAAGGGGATCATCGCCACACCTCCGTTCTTCGCCTGTAAGCAATTTAAAAAAACGATTCGAGTTAAAAATCGCATTAATTTTTATATTTATTCCATTTTTGGTTCCTCTTTTTATATTCAACTGCATTGACTATGTTCCCAGAACAATCTGCTGCAGAGTAAAAAAAACCATTAGGGTCAAAAATCGATCCAATTTTAATTTTCTTTAATAAAACATTTATTTTTTAAATATTCAGCCGAATTGACTGTGTCCTGAAAATAATCTGCTGCAGAGTAAGAAAGCCATTCGAGTAAGAAAACGCTCTCATTTTAATATTCTTTATTTGAATGTATATTTTTTAAAAAGATTTGGGCGAATTGACTACGTCCCAAGAGCAATCTGCCGCAGAGTAAAAATTCATTTGAATCAAATTTGAGTAAAAAATCGCGCCAATTTTTAATTTTTTGTATATGAATATACATATATATTTTGTAAATATTCAGCCGAATTGACTACATCCCAAGAACAATCTGCCGCAGAGTCGCGGATTCCGAGCGCGGAGAATTTCGCGCCTCCGTGGTTTCCGGATGCCGGCGAAAGGGAATAATTCTGGACGAGTTTATCTATATATATCTCTCTCCGGAGGGTCTCGCTGTGTCAAAGTTTCCACAGGTCGGTGGTGACCGCGCGTCGAGAAATTTGCATCTGTCGGAAATTCAGGCAGGAAAGCATTCTCGAGGTGATAGAGGTAGTTGCGCCAACACTCGGTAGTGCGCCCCTACCGATTTCTCCGCGGGCTCTGTGGAGCTGTCGGAATTCGGTAGGGACCACGCAACGGTCGAGTGGAACCACCGCTCCTGACGTACAGCCCTCGAGCACGAGACCTCGCTCGCTACTGATTTCTCGTATCTTAATAGACGGGAATCTCGAACCAGCTTCCCGCTAGTTTGCTGAGGACCTTCGCGGGGTAATTGAATTTATGTGGAGGCGCTGAAGGGATTATGCGTGTTTACGTTTCGATGCTAATTCTCGTTCCATGGGAGAGACAGTTCGGACCAACATTTCGGGGCAAAATGGACCCTTGTCTTTTATTCGAGATAAGATTTATTTTTTATTTTACCTTTTTATGGAATCGAGGAAAATAGATAAAAGTGATTCGTTTTTCCTCGTTATGCTCTGCACCCTTTCTGCGGTGAATATCCGCTTCCCTGATACCAGTCGGGCATGGAATTCGTGCCCTTCGGGCAGTAACATTTCGGAAAAGTTTGAAACTCGACCCTTACGCCCCTTTGGCAATACTCCCGTTAGCTTCCCGCTAGTTCGTTGAGAACCTTCGCGAGGTGATTGAATTATGTAGAGGCGTTGAAGGGATAATGCGAGTTTACCTTTCGATGCTAATTCTCGTTTCATCGGAGAGCCACTTCGGACCGACATTTCGGGGGAAAATGGACCCGCCTCCTTTATTCGAGATATTACATTTTTTTAAATGTGAATTGTAACCGCTATGAGTGAATTTACTGCGCATAGTTTACCGTTCTCGTATTTTTCCCTGAAAATGAACCGTCTTAGAGAATTTTGGATTGCAGTTTTTGTTACCGACCGAGGAGTTGCGCTTCAAGGAAACTTAGATAAAAGTGGTCCGTTTTGCCCCGCTCTGCCCTCCGCCCTTTCAGCGATGAATATCCGCTCGCCCGATACCAGGCGGTCATGGAATTCCCGGCAGCAACATTTCGGGAAATTTCGAAACTAGACGCTTACGCCCCTTTGGCATTACTCCACCGGTATCTACGTACACCGTAAGCCAATATCGCCGAAGATAAAGAAGGCATCGGTGCCTTCTTTATCGTCCCGAAGTTCCTGATACTTGGACCGCCCAAACTGCGAAGCCCCGTCAATGATTGGCTCCCGAGTCGAGCCGCCGCTCCGTTTCAGCGATGTAACCATCTTGAAGAGGTCATTGAACCCGAGGTAACCTAAACTGGCGAGAACTGCCTCGAATTTTGAGTGCATCGTGCGTTTCCGCTCGACGATGTAATTCCACTAGTCTTAAAATTTAATCTCTCCGCCGTTAAATATATACCCTATATATCTCTATACAGCGTAGATACAGCGACCAGAGTTTTCTCCGCACCTCCTGCTTCGCTTTATATTTCACTTACTTCTTCTCGCCGTCCCGTTGACGCTTCTCTATACTTCTTATTTTCTTCTTTCAATATTTTTTTTATTTCTATTTTTTTTTATTACTCTTTACCTTATTTTATTCCACTATCCTTCTCCGCCTCCAGGCGCCTCGGTGAAACTCACCAGATTTCTGAGCACGTCGTCCGGCACATTTCTGCTGGAATTGCAGAGCGCCCGTGCCGCGCTGTGAGAGAAAATCACCGGTGCCATCGTCGTCTGCAGCGCCGATCTCATCGTCCTCGTCGAAACGTGAGACAGATCCACGAGCATTCCCAGTCTGTTCAGTTCCCTCACGACCGCCTGTCGAAATAATCGTTAAACGTCCGATAAACGTTCTCGCGCAATAATTCGCGACGGGACGACGGCGAGATTCTCTAACCGGTTCCTCCCCGTCCGCCCCGTTGCCACTATCGTCCCTGCGAACGGCGCGTTAATTAGCGTAATTAACGCGACGACCGAAATACCTCCGTTTCACACCCCCCGAGGCGTTTTGCATTTTTCTCCAGCGAGATTGCATTATGTGCAAAGTATACCGGATAAAAAACAAAATGCTAACCTCCCGAAAGGAACAGAAGAAAAAAGATTTCGTCCAAGAAACTGGCGCACATACGTACGGTCGTGCATACGTGCATTGGCCTACTTTGTTCAGCCGTTGTGTAACCAATAATAGCGGCCGATACAAGATGCGACCGGCAGGGCGAGGGGGGGGGGGGGGGGGGGGGGGCACGTCGATCCCCGGCAAACGGGAAAGCATAATAACGACCGCGTTTCCGGACAGTCAGCCCCCCCCCCTTGTCCTGCTGGCTCCTCTCGCACAACCGAGCGCCGCCATCGTCGTCTGGCATTGCCATTTGTTTTCCCCAGATACCCGCGGCGACCGAACACGCTCCTCTCGCGAATCGCACACGTGATACGACCGCGAAATTAGAGAAATAGCGGAAGAAAGAGGGAGAGAAAAGGGAAAAAAGAAGAAACCCCGGGGAAAGGAAAAATGACCCAGATAAATAAGACACCGAGCGGAAAACGCATTGAGGGACGAACAATATATCCCGTGACATCCGATAAACGAGCGAGGATAGAGAAAGAAAACTTCGCTGTGTACAGCACTACTTTCGTCAAATTCTACGATCGAGTAGAAGAAAAAAAAATGTCGAACTTACTTTGCCGAACTCGCTGAGGCCGGGGACGTTCTCCTGGGTGCTGTTCGTCTCGCCAACAGAACAGACTGCCCTGCCGAGAAGAAAGTAAATGCCGGTTGTTAGTACTTTGTTCCCAAAATGCCATTCCCCGTTGTTTTTGCGCAGAGAACGGTGTCTTCGCCGAGGGGAGAGTGGGACAGGTGAAGTTTTCAAGAGTCTATTGAACGGCGAGGAGAAAATGGTCGGTTGAAGCAAGATTCTCTGTTTCGGTGGATAAACGCATTATGAGCTTGAAGATATGTGCCTGACATCAAGTTTCGTCTCCGGCAAGTCTCTGCCAATGGACGACTTTGGGAAAAAAAAAAACAATTGTTCACTTGGAAAATATTAGTCTCCAAGTGCAACTACCCCGAGCGAAGTTTGTGCGATGTTAAACACAGCCGTTGATAACTTGATGAAATGTAGTATCATGCAGATATCTTCAGGATCATAACAAAATTAACTTTGCTGGATGTTTTCCGGTGCATTCCCCGAGTCAGGAAACGCATCGTAGACGGATGAAGTTACCGCGGCGAACTCACTTGCCGAGAAGGAAGTAAATTCCGCTTGTTAGCACTTTATTCCCAAAATACCATTACCAGTTGTTTTTGCATGGAGAATAGTGTTTCCGGTAAGGAGAGAATGGAACAGGTGAAGTTTTCAAGAGTCTATCGAACGGCGACGGGAAAACATTTGGTTGAAGCAAGATTCTCTATTTCCGTGGATAAATGAATTAATTTTGCTGGCTGTTTCCCGGTGCATTCCCCGAGTCTGGAAACGCATCGTAGTCCGAGGAAGTTCCGCGGCAACAGAACAAGACTGCCTTGCCGAGAAGAAACTAAATGCTGGTTGTTAGTACTTCATTCCCAGTTGTTTTTGCATGGGGAACCGTGTCTCCGGTCAGGGGAGAATGGAACAGGTGAAGTTTCCGAGAATCTATCGCACGGTGAGGGGAAAACATTTGGTTAAAGCAAGGATTCTCTATTTCGGTGGATAAACGAATTAACTTTGCTGGCTGTTTCCCGCTGGCATTCCCAGACTCTGGAAACGCATCGTAGTCCGAGGAAGTGCCGCACACTTGAACAGGAAACACGGAAGCTGCAATGGGTTTAGCGGCTTGCTTTACGAGTCCGGGAGGATTCCGTGGCCCGGAGAAAGAGAGTCGTCGGGAGAGGCAAAGCTCCCGTGAAATGTGGTCCAGCACGGATTTCTGGACTAGAAAGATCTCTCCGAGCGTCGTGGTCCATTAACAGTGATAAACAAGACGGAACAACCGATCGGACTGTGAGCGAGTGAACCGTCATCCACCCCCGACGATCGGACGCAATAACGCACGGGATAGTTGCGAGAGCTGCTTGCTGTTTCTGGAATTTCACCGTAAAAACGTATAATAAAGATGCCGGAGAGGGTCTTGCGCTACGCTATTCGGAGCGTAGCGCGAAAGGACAACTTTTAAGACGCCACAAAGATTTAAGTCTCTTCGGGCTTTCCAGCGACAATCCAGTCGCACTTCTATGAAGCAGCGTCAACTTGGAGGAACCTACTCTCGCCCCGGTTATACAGCTTTGCCACGTCGATCACTTCTAATGAAAAGGGTGCAACTACCGCGCCGAAGGACGCGAGTTACGCCGTTGTGACACTCACGCGCCGATATCGCACGTACCGACGTACAGTGCATATATATCCGTCGTACATTTTCTTCTTTATGACTCTGCACAGGGTCTCGACGACTGTCGAGGGAGGCGTAAAGTGTGCCCGAGGCAAGTGCGCGAATCTCTTGCGCGAACGTTCGCGATGGCCATTTTCTCGGGGCGTATGGCTGATGGGCATACGTCATTCCTGTGAGCTCGCTCTCGAAGGGCTTTCGCGTTGACGAAGGCATATCTCGTTCGAAGATAATAAATTGCGGCACGTTGATTGCTTCGATGCCGGCACCGGTTCGATGTACCGATGAGTAAGGTAGTACATTTTGTTCCAGGACGCGTGGTCCCTTTTCGATAAACATCTTGGCGAGAATCATCGCGCATAAAAAGGGAGGAAAAGTTAAAAAATGATGACCTCTCAAGCGGTCCATCGTATGTAGAAGGGTGGGACGCTTTATTCGCGAGGGACGTTTTCTCGGAGCGTATGGCTGATGGGCATAAGTCATTCCCGTGAGCTTACGCTCGAAGGACTTTCCTGTTGATGAATGCATATCTTGTTCGAAAATCATAAATCACGGCGCGGTTCCGAGTAGACATTTTTGAGCGTTACATCGGGCCTTGATAGGGGCTGGAGCAGGCCTGTCAAGACCATACCAGGACCTTGTCAGGCCCCGATGTAACGCTCGACAATGTCCGCTCGGTGTGATCGCTTCGATTCCGTTACCGGTTTGCCGCACCGATAAGTAAGCTACATTTTGCCGCAGCACGCGTGGTCATCTCTCGGTAAAAATCTCTGCGAGACTTGTCGTGGATAAACACGAAGGAAAAAGAAAAATGGTCGATCTCTTTATCAGGACCTTGTCAGGCCCCGATGTAACGCTCGGTGTAATCGCTTCGATTCCCGCACCGGTTCGCTGTACCGATAAGTGAGCTACATTTTGCTCTTGATAAAAATCTCGACGAGAATTATCGCGGATAAGAAGGGAAAGAAAAAGAAAAAATTGTCGATCTCTCAAGTGGTCCATCTTATTTAGGAGGGTGGGACGCTTTATTCGCGAGGGAGGGAAGCCAGCCGCAGCCGCAGCGGCATTCCATCCAGGCGGCACTGCAGCATCAGCAGAAGGAGCAAGGGTAGTGCGAGAAAGCCCGAGTTGATGAGAATTTGTGCCATAGCAGTGAGAGAGACCGCGCGCGGGAGACCTCCCGGCGTCGCGACCTCGCAAAGTTTCCTCGTGGACTCGATAAATGGCGTAGATCAACGCCGGGGCGGAGCATTGGTCTCTCTCTTCTCCTCGTGGCCCAGCGCGGGCTATACGGAGAGAGAGTGCGAGAGGAGGAAGCACGAATTTACGCGGTATACGTGGAGTGGGCCGGTGATTTCGCGTCACCCAACAACCAACAACGGCCCAACTGCTTATTTACGGCACCTGCAACGTCGTCCTCACGCTCTCGCGGGCACAGGGCGTCGAGGGACGCGTAAAAGCAAGGCCGAGGAAGGATTGAAAATCCGAAGAAACTCACCCCCTCATATATATATAGATGTATATACATATACATCTATATATATACACATTTATATATATATATGTGCGAGCTATACGGGAGCTTATGTACCCTCCACAGTGTATTCCATACTTCCGCCTCCTCCACTTGATATATCTGTAGCCGTATATAAAAATAAACGAGCCGCAGCCAGTGTGGCCGTGTAGGCTGGTCAAAATCGAGGGTGAGAGGCAGGGAGGAAGGGACCGGCAGCGGTCACTGGCAGGACTAATATTTTCCGCATGCTGCACGTACGAATCCGGCCAACTTTTCACGCGATACCGCTCTGGGAAAGCCCACGAGGTCGCATGGCTCGGTCCCCGCACACCGGCGGGAACCGTTAACTAGACCAGACCGTGGAACCTCGTGCTTTTCCGCTGCGAAAGCCCCTCGCGTCTCCCTCGTGGCCCGACCACGCAATTTCCCCAACACCCTGATCTAATTCCCATTTACTTCCCCCCCAGCAACCCCTTCAGACTCTGCGTCCTCGTCCTGCTCGTCCGCGCTCGCTATGTTTATCAAATTACATTTTGTATATCGTGGCGGAACTTTGTAGCGATTTTCACTGTCCGCGATGCTTCGGACGAGAGCGACGCAAAAAAAAAGTGGAGAAAGCGTGCGGGAACTAAAAAATGGTGATTGCTGAAAATTTTGCGTTTAAAATCAAAGGCTTATTTAAAAACATTTTTTGCACCTCATGCTTTCGTGAGTTTCTTCGCGTTTAACGCGAAACCGATAAAATTTTGGTCCAGAGTCAAGCGCGGCTATGCCCGATAATCAGAAAACAATTATTTCATTATTGTTCGACGCAGTAACGAGTCTTCCGTATTTCAATGATTTACCAGGGAAAACAGGAGGTCCTGTCGAGGTATCAAGAGTGCGGAGGCTGCAAGCCCAATATTGCAAGGCGTGCAGCAAGGAATCCCGGAAGAGCGATGGGGGTTTCAGTGACCGCGAGATTATCCGTATCCGGAAACTGGCCGGAAACAGCATACGTTTGTATGCTGAACGCAAAGCCGATCAAAACTTCCGTTCAGAGTCAAGCGCTGCTCTATGCCTGATCATAAAAAAAAAACAATTATTTTGTTCTTGCAGTGGGAGTTTTAGTGACCGCTAGATTATCCGTCTCTCGAAACCGGCTTGAAACAGCATGCGCTCGTATGCTGAACGCGAAACCGATAAAAACTTCAGTTCCGAGTCAAGCGCTGTATGCCTGATCATCAAAAAACAATTCTTTCGTTCTTGCGCGACCGAGCAACGCGTCTTTTGCGTTTCAACCATTTACCAGGCAAAACAGCAGATGATATCGAAATATGAAGCGTGCAAAGGTTGCAAGCTGCCGCCCCAATATCGCGGAACGTGAGGCAAGGATCCGCGTAAGAACGGCGAGGGTTTTAGTGACCGTGAGATTATCCGTCTCCGGAAACAGCCCTGAAACAGCGGCAGCCGGCGATGGCAGTTAGTTTCGACGTTTCGCTGCGACTCACCAGGAAGTGTCGCAGGCGTGAGTCAGTGTCAGGTATCGAGCGCCGAGGCCGTAAAACGTTCTCAGCACCCCCAAGCTGTTTCCGAGCGAGTGGCCGCCCTCCACTCCGATCAGACTCGCGATCTTTCCCTCTCGATGGGCCTCGATCAAACCTTCGAACATAAAAAGTAACATTTATCAACAACACACGAAATGATCGCCCGTCAATGCTGTTCATCCGAACGAACGCATCAATCGCAGCATCCGCGATTCGCATATCGTTTAATCAGGGAAGATCCTTTTTTTTAGATAAAAATTCGACGGGCTTGGCGGGACGCGCGAACAAGCGTAAAAAAAATAAAATCAAAAAAGAAGGTCAGCGTTCACGCTATCCGGGCCGGGAGCACACGCTCCGTGACCCCGATATTCAGCTACCGAACGTGAAATATCGCTATATAGATTCCAGCTTATATACCAAAGTGGAATATAGATAAAATACATGAGGGGCGCATACGCAGTGAGAGAATCGTCGGAACGTATGAAACCCGTACCCCCTCGTTCTATACATCTTTTACTCGCATTTCCCCCCGGCTTCCGACTCAACCCGGAAACCACTGTATACATACCCGCTACCGGTTCGCGGCAGCGCGTCACGATTTTTTCAAAAAAAAACAAAAAAAAAACTTTCCTCCTATCGCACAATACCGGCTCGTATTTATAAACTTTGCTCTCACGCGGATTAACGTCGCAGTCACGTCGGATGTCCAGGCTGCGCGAATCGATATGGGGATAGATATTGCTCCGAGGTCTACCAGTACCTCGCAAGGCCGCGTTTCTGTCCGTCCATCCCTAAAGTGGCCACTCGAGAAGCCGTATCGTTTAATTTTTTTTTCCTTTTCTCTTTGTTACACGTCGTTTTTTTATTGCATCTTATGCTCGCAAGTCTAAGGAGACTGTGCGATCTTGCCGAGCGGCAGCGGAATTTTCCGAGCCAGCGGCGACGCGTAACGGAGACGTTGAGAGCGTGAAATGGGTAGCGCGAAGATATCGTTCCCGAGAATGGAAGAAAGGAAAAGCGTTGAGAGGGGTGTAAGTAGAAGAAAAAAAAATAAAAATAAAAACAAAGGCAGACACGCGCAACACCTTGACGTAAACAGTGTCGAGAGCGGGATGAAGGGGGTGGTTTTAGAAAGTTGGCCTTAAAACATGGCCGTCTACTATCCGCTATCTTTATCCCGGGCGTTATTCCCTTTCCGCGCTAAGGCGCGCTGTATCCCGAGGCTGGTTTTACCCTCCCCTCCCCCCTAACCGCCCCTCGCGGATTTTATAAAGTAGAAACTTTCGAGTTGTAACGCGACCGCACGGAAGCGGTTTTCCCCCCATCCATTTCTGGTTCATCTCACTCTCTCGGCTCTCTCGCTCCCGCGGCTTCTTTCCTATCCGTTCTTTCTATCTCGCGCTTCTCTCGCCTCCCTGGAAAACCCCGTATTAATCTTCGCCGCCACATTCTGCGTCTACGCCCGCGGAGTCTCCCGTTTCGTCGCAGCTTCGCCGCCCCCGTAGATTCGACGACCTTTCGCCCCTCTCCCGGCCCCTCCGGAGGGGCTCCGCGAAGCCGCGAAGTAGCAGCGCGCCCTGCCTTCGGCTTGATGGTCGACGGGTCGTCATCTTTCTCGCGTTTCCTTTTCCTCTCTTCTTTTATTTTACATTTTTTTTTTTAATTGAGCTTCTCTTACCTCCCGTTAGCGGATGGCGGGGCTTAAGACCGGATAGCTTCGGATCTCTCGAACGGTGCATCCTCGTTGCATCAACGATTAAAGAGTTTGGCGCGCTTCACACTAGTCAAATAAGTGCGTGTATTTTTAAAGTCGTTTATACAAACTTTTACGCATCTGTTGATGATGTGATGGTTATTTGTATTACAGCCAATGTCCTTAAGGATGCATCACACATACATTCCCAATCAAACGTTTAATTAGATTAAAATTTCAGTACTTTATGATATGCCAAAAATCTGAAAAATGCAAGACCTCCGATTTGGCATAATAATAATGCCAAAATGTTATTAACAAATTGTTTTAAAGAATGAAACTTTTATTTTCTCATTTTAAATAAATTCGTCGATTTATTAAAATTCGTATGATTTTTTCTGAATTTTCTTATCTTTCAACATTTTTTGGCGGCTGTTTGTTTATGAAGGAATTTCGGATGGATGAAGAAAAAGCTGTCATTATTAAACGGAAAATACTATCGAATATCTGAATGGTGTATTCGTAAAGCGTCTCTGAAGGAAGAGCATGAATCGTAATTCATAAAAAGACGAGCAAAAATTACGGATTATTCTTTGAAAAAACCGAACAAATATCTACCCGTTCTAAAATCAGCACAAACAAGTTAATATTTATGCAAATCCATTGCATTTAATATTTTTCTAGGTTAAGGACATCCGCTGTAACACAAATAACCATCCACTATAATGAATAGATGCGTACAAGTTTGTACAAACAATTTTTTTAATGTAGCGTTCATTCGACTACTGTGAATTGCTCAACCACCTTACACCTATATTTTTTTCTATATTTGCGGACGCGAAGCGTTTGCAAAAACGCACGAAACGTCGATACCGTGTGCGCGTCTGGATAAATGATTTATTTGACGGGTGCCTCGCGAATAAATATGTATTCGATCCGAATAAATATTTATTCATATCAAATAAATATTTATCCGCTGGCCAACCGACAAATAATTTTTTTTTCTGGTTGCAGGCGACGCTCGAGGTTGTTTGGCCGCAAAAGTAACGATTAGCGTAATCGGGGATCGTGTTTACTCACCTCTGACCGAAGTGACTAGTGTCAAGTGTTGAGCATTCATTTCGGCGAGCCTCCTAATAACGTCGATTTGCTCGAGTGACAATTGAACCGCGTTCAACTGGGCCGCTCCACACGGCACGTACGCCGACCAGAACTGCGGACAAATCGAGTGATTATCGAGCTGCATGTGCGAGGTAGAGATTATGGAAAAGAAAACAGTATACAAAAAAACCGAAAAAAACAAACGGGCTTTGTAGACGACTATAGACTTAAATTGTATATTTTTTTTGTCATTCCTTCGCGCGACGTGACTTCCGTCACTGTCGACGACGCACAGTGTTTATATCTCCCCCGGACTTGCCCCGTTCGATTCGTCCCGACCGGGTCTACACCATGTGCACGCACGAAAAGCCGGGATCACGTCGATTGTCCAATCGAACGGTGAGGGCCGCCGTATCGAACAATTGAACAATTGAGCCGGCGATGAATCGCGAGGGAAAATCTGCCGGGTACGCGGGCCTCGCCCGAGGCACGTTTAGCTTTCCACCGGTCTACGATCTATATACGGTTTGGCTACGTGGTCACGGAGCTCACGCTCTGCCACGTACGGCCGCGACAGCAGGAAAACGCTGAAGCTTTCCAATAGAGTGTATGTGCTTTGAAAGACAAAAACCGAACGAGGGGACATTGAAGAGGGAACGAGCGGTGATACGCCCGAATAAAATTTTAAATAAAAATAAAATTTATACATCCCGAGTTATAGAAAAATGTCGGATGATATTGCCGTAATTTTTTTAAAAGGGGAACCAGGATGCACGGTAGTAATAAGAAAATTGAGACGGGGTCAAGTGATCCAGGAATCGTATAACGGGTCTGAATTGTTTCATATGTTGACTACTTTGAATACATTAGTTTCATAACTGACTCCTCTAAATGCTCTCGCATTCGGGAATTCCCCCTATTAATAAAATAAAAAGAAGTGAACACTGAGAAAAAAAATGTAGTTATTTCTATTATACGGAATAATTGAGAGAACGTCTATGCAAATAGTTTCCATTGAAAGATATTTAATTGGTTAAAGAGTAATTATATTTGCTATTATCACTTGTGATTATTGTCCTAACTATAAGACATAGACGCTCCCTTAGGAGACTTTATTTTATAGTAACCCTGTAAATAATATAGAGTAGTATTTTATAGTAGTAGGAAAGTGACTATGGTCACTCTAACTATGCAATTTTTTGTCAGTGTAAGTGAACATACATTTTTCATATATTAAACGATTTATCACAACTTGTATACAAGTAATATATTACGAGATATACATGTGACCGATATAGGGGAGACCGGGGCAAAATGGCACAGCGGGGCAAAACGGGACTGTAAGAGCAAAACTCAATTCTACAATAATTTTTGGATGCCCAATTTTGTCCTAATGATACATCCGGATGTTTAAACCCGTTTTGCCCCACGTACCACCATCGCCACCATTTCAAAGTTATTGGAGAATTGCGTTTTGTCTGATTATCCCGTTTTGCCCCGGTGTGCCGTTTTGCCCCGCTCTCCCCTATCCGAGCAAATGTTAAAAAATATATATTTTCGCTCGCATGAAAGGTCTTCAATTTATAGACAGAATATATTTAACATCCTTTTCGCAAGTACTTCGTTCCGTACGGGCTTAAAGTCCCCGCTAGCGTCAGTGCCATCCATTATACGAATATAAAAGATCCATTTAAAAGATCCGCGATTATTTCGGTGGAACATTTACCGGATTTAATTTAAAAATGAAATGCCCTCGATAAAAATAGCTCGTTCTATTAAATCCGTGAAATTCGCAATCGGAGCGTGTATCCGGCGAAGAGAAGCGTTGCCAGATACACGGATTTCCGGCTGTCACTCGTCGCCAGAAGGCATTAGATAACTTTGACGAGAGGGATAGCCACGAGTAGTGGTTTACCTTGTGTATGTTGCCCGGGTAGAAACAGCGGACGAAAGAGAGACGGATGGATGCGACTGGCGAGAGAAAGAGGGAGAGAGAGAGAGAGAGAGAGAGAGAGAGAGAGAGAGAGAGAGAGAGAGAGAGAGAGAGAGGCGGAAGAGGGAGAGATGGTATATGGAAGCTGAGAGGATTTCGCTCTCTGGTATCTTTAGAACGTAAGCGACAGTGGAAGCTGAGAGGTGAACGGGAGAGCGGTTTAGAGAGCTGCGAAAACCCGAGGTTCGCTCCGGGGCTTGTCGGTTAATAAGCGAGCGAGAGATAAAGCCATCCAGCCGGAAGTGAGGGGTGGTTCGGTCCTGCGAAGAGCAGCACCGGGATATGGACGTCCTTTTACAAGGAAAATGGATAATGTGTGTCAGACACTTGGATGGTCACGTGCTGTCCGCCAAACTCCTCCTACGTAAAACCAACACCCGACTCTCGTCTTTCCATCATTTTTACCCCCGTTCGGTATCCTCTTACCCGCTCGATTTATCGTTAAAGGATGCGGTCTAGTTTCATGAAATACGCAATTAAGCCAAATGTTAAAAAAATAAACTAGACACTCTATTCTCCTCAATCAACTTATGTTGCGGGTGACTATTAACGAACCTCGTATTTTTTTCGTTGGTTGCGTCATAAAGCTAGAAACCTTTACGGTCCAGTTTTTTTTCCTCCGAGAAATACATCCGTGTGTTCGTGTGCGAGTCGTCGAACTTGGGACTGAAGTTTCCCGCAGGGTTCCGATCTTTTCTCCTCTCCATCATCCTTTCGGTGCCACTCTCGAGCCCTTTTCTCGCCAGCCGCTTTTTTCCCCATCCACCCCTCACTTTTCCATTTCTTCATAGCTCTCAGCATCATTCGCTTTTCCGAACTCGCTCTCTCTCCCCGGCAAGCTTTTATCTATGCATAAGCGAAGTGAGCACTGAACTTTTCCAATGCGGATTTACCCCGGAGGCCGGAGGGACGCGGCTTGCACGGACTGCATCGGCAGGATGCTGTTCTCTCTCGGCGCCGATGTCTTTCCATTGATATGCGAGACAGGGATAGCCGGATCGGTAAAAAAAAAAAAAAGAAAAAAAATGAACGGAAGGAACCGAGCGAGGAACGGTTAACTCGACGAGGCATTGTCACCGCTGCCTCTTCGTTTTTCTCTATCCCATTTGTATCACCGATGTTCATCATTCCGGGCCGGTATAGTGTTTGTCACTCCCATCGCAGCCGGGCCGGTCCACGGCCTTTCCGGAACGAGGGATTATACTGCATCCGAGCGAGAGTTCGACGACGGGAAAAGACTTACCGCGCCGTATATACACGTTGGGATACGAGGTAGAGCGCGAGAAACGGAACGGAAGCGGGACCGGGGCGGGGATTACCCCGAAGGAAATCTTAAAAAGTAGAAACTCCTCGGACAACGTAATCCTGCAGACTCACTCCTCCCTCTCCCCCTTCCGTTCGTATAATGCAGAACTAGTTTCGATATGCATGGAAAGCGGATACGGAAACCGATGTGACGATGGAACTCTTTCGGCCCCCTCCGTTAAGACACTTGCACAAGGGTTTGGTCCAAAAAACAGGTCGATTTTTTACAATTTTTTTTACGCAGGTATTAGAAGGACGAGGTCGGGTTTTCACACAGAGATTGTACAAGGTGTTGTGAAGTTTGAGTTTTTTTATTGGAAAATATCGATTAACAACGGACATCGTATGTCAAAATCTATTCGTCCGGTTGAGTTGAAATTTCGACAGATCCTTGGTTATAAAATTTTTCATCTAATGGCCGGGTGACTTAAAAAATATTATTAACAAATAAATGAACATTTTTTTTACAATGAGCCTGAAGATATTTGCGCGAGACTGAATTTCATCGATTTACCCATACGCTATATTCTCGAGATTTCGCCTTTCATAGCATATGCAAGTGGATTTCGAAAACCCTAAATCTCATATAGCATATCGGGCTTGATTTCGAAAATTCGAAATCACTCCCATACGCTATATTCTCGAAATTTCGGCCTTCATAGCGTATATAAGTGGATTTCGAAAATACGAAATCACTCCTATACGCTATATTCTCGAAATTTCGGCCTTCATAGCACATAGAAGTGGATTTCAACTAGAAAGGGATTACGGTACTAGCCTTAATTCCCCGGTACATTAAATATTTCTCCTTCCAGTGATTCTTTCGCCAAATTGAATTAATAAATTAGCGATGAAATTCAGCAGAGCCGACACGAGAGGGAGACTCCATGATGCGGAGTTCCGACTGACCTGTTACGTCATATCGGAGCGATAACGGTGGGCCAGCTATCGATACCGCCGAAACCCTGCCAGGATCAGTTACGAACTGTCACGTCCGCTTTACAGAGTATAACCACAGTTTCGCTCTTTTTTTCGCATGAGCCCTTCCGGGCCGTGTCGATTGTTCGCCCTCGAAGCGCCGAACGGGGTGAGCGCCCCGTGTAGGATAGGCGAACGGACGATCGCGTTTATATTTCCTGTCCAACGGGAGACTGCAGTGTTACGGATATTTAACGAAGCCATTCGTATCAATAAAAACTTCCTCTTTTTTTGCCAACGTATTTCAGCGCGACGGAGGTTTAGAATACGGTATCAATTTCCGCGAAGCCCAGCAGATTTTCCCGGTCGAACGAGCCAGCAAATTCGCGAGTAAGAGAAACCCCCCCCCATGCGTCCGGGAATTCGGTGATGTGCCTCCGCTCTTCCTTTCCCTCCAAACCCACCGTTGTCTGCGGTGCCCGGGTATTCCCGTCCCGCTTTCCGGAATTCATCGTTTTCCGTCCGTTTAGGAAAGGGCGACAAAAGGGAAGCTGAAATACGCTGGCACTGGATGGAAAAGAGACGAAAAAAAAAAAAAAAACGAAATCGCAGAACGAGAGCTTTAGCTCTCTCCGCTGATAAAGACTACGGCCTCGGGGAGTTGTTTGCGTATCCTGGGAAGCGTGTCACCGTAAAAGCGAGAATATAGAGACAAACATCGAAAATGAAGGTTTCCAGCGTGACGGAAAGTACCCTCGACGTTTACACCCCCAGCAATCCCGTCCCCAGCCCGCTTTCGTTTCACCAGACTTACCGCGCATATCCTCGGTTATTATTACTGAAATCGTTATATTAAATTCGAAGCCACAAATCTTCTTCATTTCGACTCGCGCGCTATATTAATGCTCTGGCGTATTTATTCAGCATGGTCGCCTCGTCGGATGTCAAAGGGTACAGAGTCGTCACGCTCGAAGGGTCGGGCTTTCGACAACCACTGTAATGGACCTCGAGGCGACGCGGCGGTCTTTCCCACCCGGTCGGTAAAATGAACTGCAATTGATGTTTTTTTGCGGGTAGTTGACCGTTTTCGATTGAAAGCAAACTCAGATTAAGAATTTGCTTTTCATCGGCCGAGATCGGCGTCGTTGGAAAAACGACTTACACTTTTCGTTTTGCATGCACAATTTGTAGGTAACTCAAACCACTTAACCACCCCCGCCATAGTAATATAAAAATGTAAAAATAAATAAAAAATTGTATTAAAAAAGTTACATTGGTGTCTACCGGTCGGTAAAAAAAACTGCAATTGATTTTTTTTTGCGGATCGTGGACCGTTTCCGGTTGAAAGCAAACACAGATTAAGAATTCGCTTTTCACCGGCCGAGATCGGCAGCAGTTGGAAAAATTAATTGCACTTGTCGTTTCACATGCACGATTGTCAGGTAGACTCGATCCGCTTAAACAGTCCCGCTATATTAATAAACAATTTTAATAAATGGTGTTAAAAAAGTTTCATTGGCGATCCAACGTTCTTAACTAACTCGTAAATGGGGGAATCATCAACGACCCCTGAAAATTCCGCGAAGCTCGTCGCGGATTGTAACGTCGACTCTCCGGACGTCAAAGAGTCGCCACGCTCGAAGGATTGTGCTTTCGATAATCACTTTAATGGAACTTAAGGCAAAAAACAGCAATACATTTTTTTATGGACAGCTAACCGTTCCCGGTTAAAGGCAAACTCAGAATAAGAATTTGCTTTTTGACCAGCCAAGATCAGCATCGTTGAAGAAATTTATTAAATTTTTCGTTTCACATGCGCAATTATCAGGTAGACTCGACCCACTTAAACCCTCCCGCTGTAATAAAATGAAACTCGTCGCGAGTTGCAACCTCGGAACGTCATTAAAAAAATATGTACTTTTGAATCCCCGGAACCCGGTCGCTTGTCCCGTGCATCGGTTACAAACCCATCGACACATACACCCTCGCGCATTTACCCGGCCCCGGCGGTCCGGAGTCGGGTGAAAAGAGCACTCGCATTAATCACTTCCTCGCTAATGACGAGGGAAAGGTATTATTAATGCATCGGTAGAGTGATTGAGCGGGAGGATCTCGCCGGGGGAGGCTTAGAAAAGCGTGATAGTACGGTTAGGGGGAGTTGACAGTGACCCAGTGAGGGAAGAGCCCGAGCGCCACGTAACGTGCATAACGCCGGAGGAGATGGAAGGTCATGACACAAAGTATTATAGAGGCCACGAGAGTTCCTGTAGGGAGACGAAGAGATGAAGGGGGTGGTTGAGGAGGTGAATGCAGCTGCAGCGCTGCAGCCTTATGCTCCGGGTACGTACACGAGCGGCTCAGTGCGGAGGTGTTGGTGAAGAGAGATCGAAGTTTTACACTCGGAAAATGGCGAGGGCGGTAGGTATGAACGGAGGATGGGTCGGAAAGGGGGGGGGGGGGGGCAGGAATGAGAAAGTGTCGGGGAGATGCTCGTGCGGGATGTGCATCACGCCGCGTGGCCACCGATACCACCGGCTTGTATGACCTAATTATGAACGAGCGGACTATACGGCCAGGTTTGCGCGCATCGTCCCCTCTGTGTACGCCTCCGCTACGAATAGAGCGCATTAACCGTAAATACATATATACAATATCTCGCCGTACTCAGGGTTATACCACATCCATCCAGCTCGCTCTCCGCCTCTCTCCGGAGCTCTTTGGTCCCATCGCCGCTTCCACTATCTGTGTCCAGGCCGCCGACTCCTGCAGTCCAACCGACCGTGCCGGACCCTTTCCACCGACAAAGCTGTAGCAGATATATATATATATATATATATATATATATATCTATGTATATGTATATATAGCGAAAGCCGGAGCGGCAGCGAGCAGCCCCGGTGAGCTGCAATCTCGAAACGTGATTGGCATATCGACACCTGCCAACCGAGTCTTCCGAGGGTTGGGAGGGTGGCGGAAGGGCACCTCATTCCTGAGTAGACTTTGTCAACTGTGAACTTCGAAACTTCACTGGACGATAGGTAGGGAACCGGAAACCTCACTGGCTGATGATGGCTCTGCGGAGAGCCCGACCGATAGCGATCTTCGGTGTATTTAGTGAAAGTTGTGTGGGTAACGGGGTGTATATATAGATGATGGGTGGTTGGGCCGGGGGGATGGGAAAGGAGTAACGTGGTTTCATGCTGTGAAACTCACGTATCAAGCGCCCGTCTCCCTGGAAGTTGTATTAAGTATCTTACGTGACAGGGTGGCCCGAGAATAAACGGGAAATGAAGACACATAGGGTGGGTTAAAGGGTAGAAAATTTTCGAACTATCCGACAGCCCGAACGGCTGGGCATCTCGGGGGGGGGGGGGGGGGAGGGGGGGGGGGAAAGTTTGACCACTCTCTTACGATTAGTAATTCGTTTGGTAATATTTAATATTCGCCCGCGTGAAAGGGCAACCCACGAGGCGCGATGAGAGCCGAGTATAGTCGGGAAGTTTTATGGACTCTCGTAATGAAACCGCAAACTCGTAGCAAGTTCGGAGCTCCGTACTACTTATTATGAATGAAAACGTGATAAAAGTTGTAATTACGCCTGACTCTTCGTGCCAGAATTTTATGGTTTTTACATCGAATTTGTTAAATTGATACACTCTTTATTGTATTCCCGGCTAGCTGATTAATTGCCGAAATTTTCGTCGCGTTAGGGAGGACGGCGCAAATTACACGGTAAGAAAGTTTCGCGAATTAAAAAAACATTTCTTGTCCCCAAAGATCCACAATTTTAGATCTCGTTATTTTATAATCTTTTTTTATTTAAATAAAAAGGACACAATTTGAGGGCTCTGTGAAGGAACCTTCGTTAAATGCGCGAGCCTTTTTGTGACCGTGCAAGTCATATTTTAACGTACGATAAATCGGACAATGGTGATCGCCGCGCCAGCCGGCTTCGGCACCACTTGAATTGTCCGGACTCTATCGGGCCAGTGTCCGCCGGTACCAATCGGGATGCCGTATCAATGGCTATATTGTAATCACTGGAGTAGCGTTCTCGGCGGAGCTATTCGAGCCTGCAGCGGGGCTTGTGTACGCCCAGCATTCGCGAGTTTCCTCAGCTAATCGGGCACAGTAGGTAGGGACACACTGCGTCAGACTGGTTTCCCGGCAAGCAGCAATATCCACAGCGGTCTATTCCCAAGCACCGACCAGATTCGATACCACTGATTCCCCGTGACGCCTCGGCAGCTTCGTCCGTTCTAAGGAGACAATTGTCGACCGGTATATGGCGATTGTCGCGATACAGCCAGATTAATCGAGGGTCAATCATACACGTCGGGCGCGTACATGCGGGCCGTCCTCGACAGTTTCACCGTCGACGTGACGCACGGCGAATCTGGCACGAAGCGAAGGCTCGATTGAAAATCATCGATTCACCAATCTGTATTGAATCGAACGTAACACACTCGGTAACGATTTAAAAAAAAATCTATATCTCTCGTCCAGATGATGATTTTCCTTGCCGAGACGTTTTACGAAGAACCGAAACTCGCGAGTGAAACAAGGACATCGAAGGGGACGGTGGGATGGAAAGAACAACCGAAGAAAAGTTGTTAAGGTAGCGATCTCGAGGAAGCTCCAGACCCAAGGAGCCGAGACAAGATCGAAAAATGTTTCCTGGTCCCCGACGTTTCGCGCCGATTCGCCCGGCTCGGAGAGCCAACGGAGACGGAAGGGGTGAGAACCTGAAGAGGGAACGGAATCTTTCGATAGGGAAGAGAAATCGCCGAGCCAGATCTATCTATCTCCTGATTGCCAATATCTTGCCGAGGATGCTGGCGGCGTTCGAGTTTCTACTGTATAGTAACACTACTGGTAGGACAGTTTGTACGCTCCAGCCAGCAGAGCTACGACCTCTTCCCAGGGGTGGTATCCTTTGTCCGGATATAAGAATTAGCGCTCACTTGTTGACCTCCATTTTGTCGGGACTGTCGTAACTTATAGAAATCCTCTCGGAGGAACTAGGCCGCGGGTACGACGGCGAATTTATTTCACGATATCGTTTTTTTTTCTTACCTGTGCTCCGACGAGTCCGGCGCGTAATCTCGGGATGTCCGTGTGACTCCAGTCGGATCTCGCCCACGGATCCACGCGTCCAAGATCGCTGCTCAGATTCAAATCGCCGAGTTGATTGTGCACGAACTTCCTGACGTTCCATGGCAGGTCGTTGTGCCTTTGACGAGAGCAAAGCGTACGTCGATATATATTAATAACTTAACTTGCCGCAACATAGGACAGAAGGACATCGGCGCGTGAGCGTTCTTTCCGCGTTTTTTTATATTTTTTTATCGAGAAAAAAAAGATGCCCCACGTCAGCGTTCAGCTGCGTATGACGGGGTCGGTCGCTGCAGCCGGCGTCAGCGAGACGACACTATGCTATACTATAGTCGATTAATTACCCATCGATCAGAGGCACTTCGGTGAGAATCCTCCTGATGACGTCGAGCCTCTGCTGATGCGTCGCCGGCGCCGATTGCAGCAACAACGGTAGGCATAGTCCACCCAGTAGAAGAGCACCGACGAGTAGTAATATAGGCGCTAGTACTCGACACCTCTTCCTCGGTGTCTGATCCCTCCGGTCTTTACTGCTTCCGCTACTCGGGGAGTCCTCGCAGGGCGGCGGTAGTCGCACCGTTCCATTGCACGGCGCAACGTCCGGCAGTTCTGTTAGGCACGTTGTCTGATGGCAGATAAAAAAACAAATTCGTCTTTAACTAAATGCAGCAGATTTTCAGACCTATGCTTCATTTTTGTCAGGTTCGCGGATACTTCGTATGACAATCAAGGCATCGCTGTGAAGCAACGTTAATTTGACACTCTTTGCGAATTAAATATGATATTTCATTAAAATGGAAAATAAAAGTTCTCAATAATAAAGAGAACGCTTTAAAAAATGGAAACGACTGAAACCTGCGCGGTAACACGTTTGGCGCATATTCAACACTCGAACAATCCTCTGCACTACCCCCTTAATAGACTTCTATAGAAAACAACAGGAATCAATCCAATAGTTAAAAGATTCAAGTTTCTCACAAAAAATTGCCGTAAATCAAATCGATAATATTCAGACACTACACAGTAAAAAAAAATTGTGAATTTAATAAACCGATTGGAAGTTTTTATCCAAAAACCGGTACATTAAGTTTAATGTACAATTGTGATGAAAAATTAATATACTTTTTCATAGTAAAATTAAAGTAAATTATCAAAAATAATTCTCAATGTTTCTAATACACTGAATATTATTTTTTCGTGACAAATCTGCATGAAATGTAATGTACCAATTTTTGCATATAAACTTCCGGTTCGGCACATTAAAATTCAGACATTTTTTTTTGAACTGAGTGTATGCAACCACTTCAACAAAATTCCCACACACATAATTTCGCAACAATTAGAATAATTGGCCAACGATAGGATCACGGAATAAAACCTGAAAACTTTATAATGGTAAATCTAAGGAAGGAAAAAAACCTTCCTAATACCAAAGAGAATCTCGGGCCGAACTACTCAGGTCGATGGTCCGTTGTCAATGTGTATAATTATCGTTGGTTATGAAACTAGTATAAGATGATAACTGTGTAAAAATGTACAACATTGGCAACAAATTTCTTTGACTACTGCGACTACAAAATGAAATGAAAAATGGGAGACGTTTAACGTCAAAATGGAGACAAGTTTCTCGATTATCTCACAACAATTGTGAGCTTGGTTCTATCAATGGTCCGACGGTAAAGCAATCGCGTTCACCTCTTTGAATCCGATTTAATCTCGTTGAAACAAAATTGTCCGAATAATGGCGCGACTGCCGAGTGAATGAGAACGGAGATTGCATCCGATGTTTCTTTTCCACCGAGGATCCAATAATTGAGCTCTCCTTTATTCTCATTTATCGTGTGAAAGTAGCGCGATTATCGTCGGATGCATAATAAGTAGAAGTTAATTAGTTATCGGGTCCGAATGCAAACTCGCTTTCGAGCCTAACCTACTACCCTCCCGGCGAGGCAGAGGCTATCCCGAACTCGCTCGCAACTTTCTCTTTCGCTCAACCCTCACCCTCTCCCCGTCCCCTCGACCTGGCCATCTCTGCTCGACTCTGCGCTTCAACTACAGGATGACACGATGCTCGAACGCGAGTGTCTCGCTGGTTGAGAGCGCCAAAGAAAACTTGTCAGCTTAATAAATCCAACTAACCCAGATCTATAACTGGGACAGCAAACTGGAAAGACTGCGAAGGAGGAAAGAGGAGAGGGTCACGAGACGATGAAGCCAGGCAGATGAATTTATTACGAGTTCTTAGGGAAAAGTCTCCGACACTTGACAGTAATCACACATGAATAAAACATCGCGACCGGCGCGAATGTCGAAGTTATTGAAAGATTGAACTCATCGCTTAGGGCTTTCGACTCTATGGAAGACTCGCCATCGAGGATGCTCCATTTTTTCCACGTAAATCAGTTTTCAAGTTTGACAAACGAGACTTGTAGATTTCTCGAATCATTCGTCGTCTTCCTGTTTCCCATCGATGCTATTGGGTTAACCCTTTCTTGGCAAACTTGAGAACAAGCCTGGGGCATTTCGTCCAGGGCACTAGGGCAGTGTTGGAGGTAAAAGCTCGGTTTATGAAAACATTCACCGAACATCTCCGTTTACACCTAAGGAGCAGAGTTTTGACTCAGAGCCTTGTCTTGGATAGAACTTGATGACAACTCCACAATGCAGTTGCCATCGCAGTTGTCCTATTGTTTTCACCTAAATCAGTTATACAGTTTGGCAAACGAAACTCGTGGATTTCTTGCATCTTCCATCGTTCTCGTGTTTCCCATCGACGCTATTGGGAAAACCGTACAGCCTTTCCTGGGAAACTCGTGAACAAGCCTAGGACGACTCGTCCAGGGCACTAGGGCAGTGTCGAGGTAAACGCTCGGATTATGCAAACATCTACCGAAAACTTCATCATCTCTGTTACACCTAAGAAGCAGAGTTGTGAATCAGAACCTTGTCTTGGATCGAACTTGATCGCAACCCCAACAATGCAGTTGCCATCGCAGTTGCCCTAATGTTTCCACCTAAAATAGTTATCGAGTTCGGCAAACGGAACTCGTCGATTTCTCGAATCTTCCGTCGTTCTCCCGTTTCCCATCCACGCTATTAGGACAGCCTTATAGTCTTTCCTGGGAAACTCGTGAACAACCCTAGAGCGACTCGTCCAGGTCACTAGGACAGTGTCGGAGGTAAAAGCTCGGGTTACGCAAGGATCCTAGTTACACCTAAGAAGCAGCCTTGTGAATCGGAGCCTTGTCTTGGATCAAACTTGATGGCAACTCGACAATGCATTTTCCATCGCCGTTGCCCTATTGTTTCCATCTAAATCAGTTCTCGAGTTTGGCAAACGGAACTCATGGATTTCTAGAATCTTCCGTTGTTCTCCCATTTCCCTTCGCCGCTGTTGAGAAAGCCCTAGAGATGTATCCCTCCGTCGTCGAGTCTTTCCTGGCAAACATGTGAGTAACCCTGGGATGACTCGTCCAGGGCTCCGGGGCAGTGTCGGGGGTAAAAGCTCGGGTTATGCAAACATCCACCGAGAACTTCATCATCTCCGTTACACGTGAGAAGCAGCGTCCCGAGCCGGAGCCTTGTCTCGAATCGAACTTTGCCCGGGATATCGTTGCGAGTACGATACCGTTATACGCTACCGGCGAGAGACGCGAAACCACCTTCGTACAGTGAGCCCTTGTACACGAGCCCGGCTCTCATCTCACCGACGTATCGTCGTTCCTCGCTCGCTGCGAGCGCCAATACCACCCGGCTTGTCCCGGCTTCGGTACAAAGTTACACCAACTTCGAGGCGGAAGTTCGGTAATCTATCAAATGAAATATGTCATACGTGGACCGCGCGGAAGCGGATTACACGCTGGATCTCTCACGCTCCGGAATCCATGACGATTTTTATTTATTTATTTTTTCAATAAATTATGCAGACGATCCTCCACAGAGTGGTCTCGTTTCAAGACGGCTGTAAGTGGCTAAACCGACGTCACTGTTAACCCTACCGATAACGGGCTTATCAATTTTGCGCGGTGCAATAAAAGTACCGACTTTGTCACACCTCCGTATCGTAATGCCGTGGGCGTAAAACCAACAGTTGGATTCGGGTGTCCCGAGGCTTCAGTGCAAATGACGGGCGTCTGTTGGATAGGGCGTGAGGTGGATGTTTAATGTAATCCACATTTCTAACACACATACGGTTAAGTCTTTAATGTGCGTGGGATATTATCCGCGGAGCGACTGTGAGGATAGTTGCTGCGGGTGAGCTGAGGGGGACGTTCGCTGTAATGGAACGGGTCCGACGGCAAAGTGTGTAGGAGGAACGGAGGAAAGTCCCGTGCGGGGACCGAGAGAGAGTGAGCGTTGAAATAAAGGGGTGAAAGTCGTCTGGGTGCGTCTCGCGGTCTTTCAACGTGGCGGCTCTTTGATCTGGTGAGTAGAGAGGCGCGACGTCTTCACCGGGAGGGCTGCGCCAGCAAAGCTTCGGCGTTCCCAAGAACGACGCGGTTCCGAGAGGCTGCGAACCGCAGCGTCGCGCCATGGAGCGCATAGGGGGGAGGCTCGTTTATAGTTACGGGGCATAAGCCCAGGCACCATTAAACATGGAATCACCAGTCTCCGCGGGTCTTTATGGATCACATTCGCACCTGCGGGCACGCGAAACCAACTCTTTGTACCGTCGTCTCTCTGAACCGTAGATAAAGCGTCTTTGGCTTCGTTTATCCGCGTTCGAGAGCGCTCTTTTCTTTTAGCGGCCCCAGTCGACTAACGCTCTTCCACACTCGAGAAGAAAAAAAGAAAAAAAAAAAAATGACATACAAATGGTTATAGGATCGTTACCATTTGTTTCTCTGTTGTTGTTTTCTTTTTATTTTTTTCATCTCACAGTTTACTCTACCTTTTTCATTGCATCGGGTTTTGTGCGTAAATCGTCGAGAGAATAGAATACACGAGCGATAATAGTTACCCAGTCATCGGTGGAAAGGGTTACAGTGTCAGCGATCGTAGATCAGCCCAATCAATGACATGTTTTTTTTTCTTTCTTTTTTTTTTTGTTGTTTTTCATTCAAAATAACATACAGCACGGGTATGCACGGACAGCTAACTGGGACTCTCGTTTACAACGTACCGTTCTCTCGAGCGTTCACGATTTACATGCTGGTTTTTGGTTTACGATAATGGCCACCAACGACGATAGGGAAAGCGTCGAAACGCCGGGGTGAGGGCAGGGACGTAGACGACGAGTATAAACTAGGGGGTGCAATGAAATTGGAATTTTCCCGCTGCCGGTCTGGTAGATCGTGGATGCCCTCGGTGACAAAACTAAAAGGGCGGGTCGGCTTTTGCGATGAATCATGCAGCCGTTCGTCCAATTCTCCTAGCTGCTCTCGGCCTGTGCCAAACCACCCCCGCCACCCGGTTGAACCCGCGCCCCCGGTTCCCTCGCGAGCGCCCCGTTCGTTTCACCGATTCCTGCACGGATCCACCGGACTGGGAATGTTTTCTACCGAAGAGCAAAAAAAAAAAAAGAGTGAGAAGGAATAAAGTAGAGTGAACGAACTAAAACGAGCCACGGAGAACGGAAACAAGGGAAAGAGAAGTGAAACGGTATAACTATAGGTACATAACATACACACGTATAAACGTGCAGTTTGTCGAGGAAGGGGCGAAGGGGGTCTCACCGGAGGGAAAGTTGCACCGATGAGGGAGAGAAAATGCAACGGCGAATCGGAGGCCCAACCGTTCTCCACTACCACGTTCGCCAAACGGGCTATACGCCCCGCGCGAGAGCACGTACCGCCTATACATTGCGTACGGGCTAGCGAGAAGCAAAACCATTGTCGAATCTTTTCGAATAAATTTCTCCTGGGACGTGAGATTGCGAGACAAGAAGTGTTCCTTTTTTCTTTTTTTTTGTTGTGATAATGGAAAAATAATGTATTTTTTTATACACCGCATGAATCTTTCGCGGGGTTCCCGTGAATGAAAGATTGAATTCCTTTGGAGTCGATGAGGGGACTTTCTACCGTGGGAGGGAAAAAAAAGAAGAAAATTATGAATCATTGAAGAATGCAGATTCCTGATTTACCGACACATTTGCGACTCCCACCCCGAGATGCGACTTAAACGAACGAACGAACTTTACCGGAAAGGCAGCGCTAATGGCTCTACCGCATAACAACTCTGCCGGAAAGCACCTCCGTCGTATTATAACTCCACCCGAAAATCTCGAGCATAGCACCGATAAAACTTCACCGAGATGAACGAGTCGCTAACAACTCTACCGCTTAACAACTCTACCGGAATTAAAGTTAAACTCCACCGGAACACGGTTCTGTCAAAAGACTTACTTTGATGGAAGGTAATTCGACGCTTTTTCTTTAATTATTAACAAATTTAGCCCGCAGGTTGGAATACATTTTTAAATGGTGGAATTTTAGCTCATGAAATGAAATTCATGCCATTTTATCAACCGAGTTTTCTAATAGTTTGTAATGGAATGGAATATATTCACTTTAATAGCGTAAAAACACTAGTATTTTCCGCTCGACTTCCAAAGCCACTTTGTACCCATCAGAGGGTCTATCGAAACTTCGTCACACGGCTGAGCTATTAAGATCCTCCCTTAGGCGGCTGGTGTTCACCCTCCTGTCTCAATCAATGAGTGCGGTAACTCTACTGGAATTAAAGTTAAACTCTACCGGAACACAGTTCTATCAAGAGGCTTACCTTACTGCAAGGTAATTCGACGCTTTTTATTTCCCCATAGACGAAGCTAGCTTTTCTACAATTACTAACAACTACGGCCCGTAGATTGGAACACATTTTCCAATGGTTGAATTTTAACTCATGGAATAGAATTCATTCCATTCTGTGGACCGGACATTCTAATGGCCTGAATTTTAGCTCATGGAATGGAATTCATTCCATTCTACGGACCGAACTTTCTAATGGTTTCAATTTTAGCTCATGGAATAGAATTAATTCCATTCTGTGGACCGGACATTCTAATGGCTTGAATTTTAACTCATGGAATAGAATTAATTTCATTCTGTGGACCGGACATTCTAATGGCTTGAATTTTAGCTCATGGAATGGAATTCGTTTCATTCTACGCACCGAACTTTCTAATGGTTTCAATTTTAGCTCACGGAATGACATATATTGAATTATATAGCGTAACAACCACTAGAATTTGCTGGTCGCCATCCAAAGCCAGTTTAAACCCATTGAAGGTTGTCCATCGAAACTTCGTCCCACAGCTGAGGTATTAAGGTCCTCCCTCAGACGGTCGGTATTCGCTCTACTGTCTCAATCGATGAGTGCGGTACCGTTGGCTCGTATATCTATGTATGTATACGGATATATCCATTATATCTGGTTCTTGGAGCGTCCAATGATGCGTCGTCAGCGAAATGCCGTATGCAGCAGCAGCAGCGGCAACGGCCGCGACGGCAGCATAGAATCCATCCAGGGGCTTCCGGATACTAGCTGCTGCTGCTGCCGCCACCAGCGGGTCTTAAAGCCTTTTATGATCGCCGGCGATTCAAGCCAGCGTCTAACCGGATCAGACTATCAGTTCAGAGGACGGTAGATGAGCCATTGGAACGGAAGGGCGTCGATCCGACGGGGTACACGTAATACGTGTTGCGTGCCACCCTCTCGTCCCTCGTGTCGCAGCACTCAGTTCCTCGGTGATGCTGTGTGTTCCCGTCCGCTTCCGTACACAGCCTCGCGCAAACACACAAAGCAGAGAGTTTACTTAACTTTTAACATTAGCTTCTCACGTCATCCGCATACCGTACATAGCATTTTATTTTTTTCCCCCTTCCACGCGACTTCAACAGCATGCGCGTATCGCGTTCGCATCGTCTGGCGACTCAGCGATAAAGAGGAAAACACGTCAGAGAGACGCGTTCAATTTTTATCGAGTTTTCTTTTTTTTCTTTTTTTTTTTGTCGATAAAAAGACCATTGCCGCTTCTGTGTCTATATTAGTGTCAAGATCGATGACGAAGAATAAAAAGAAAGATGAAAAAGAACCGATGAATAGAAAAAGAGCGAGGCTATTGGAAATCCGGTGGGAAGCCGTAGAGTCGCAATCCTTTCGGGGTTAGACGTAGCGTGTAACCGGAGGAACGTCCTTCTCGTCGACGGGTATTTGGAGCAAAGTCACCGGAACTTCGGGGCGGGGGGTACATCGCGCCAACCTTCATTTTAATCGGACCGGCGCACCTCCGACTCCCATCATAGATTGTACAGCCACGTGTACCTCCTCGCAATAAGAGGGAAAAAAATTACATCGGTAAAAGTTCGAGTTCCCTGAAGCATATCGACAGTTCAGTGCCAGAAGGTCGTGAAGGCTATGCTTTCGCATAGCCGATAAGGCCTTATGTCATCGAGCCATCGATATGTGCCCTCCGGAACTTGTATGCGCTCCGAACTTGATTATTAGATACAAATCACAATTGTTTATATTTTACAAACGATGCATAGAGGTTTGTAAGAAATCAAGCAAGGTCGTACAAAATCAATCAAGCAAAATCGACAGATTCAGCATGGTTTCTTGTCGGAAAAGGGTCTCGAAAGCGCTTTTATTCAGTTTCATTTTGTATTTCGCGATTAGACACGTGTAGGAACGATGACTGTAATTTGTTCCGGAAACTTCGAGGATTAAAATAATGTTGGAAAATATTAGCTTACCAAATGTTTCAATGATAGTTATTTAAGTAATATCAGCTATTAGTCTGCCAACGGTGGCTTCGGTCTATGTCAATATGGAGATACTATGAATTCGGGACTACTGGTTTATTAGCTGTGCCAAGCCAATAGGTTAGAACGGTAACCCTCGAACATATAGAAATACGTCCAATTTTTATATGAATCAATAATTTGTAAACTTATCATCGGTCGTGAAACTGTAGTGATAAATGTTTGCTCACGGCCAAACTGTGTGCGTCAAAATTCGTTGTCTTGATATTTAACAGTTCGGAAAGAATTTTATCAGGGAGTGCCTTGTAGAAAAAAATTACATGAAATTTGATGTGCTGGGATTGGAAGTTTTTATTCATAAACTGGTATATTAAATTTAATTTACAATTGTGATGAAAAATACAGTACAATGCAGTACAGTATACTAAAGACTTTAGAAGCAGTTTGCTTTTAATCATTTACTTTAATTTTACTATAAAAGTACTGCAATTCCAACAGTTCACTCTAATATCACTCTAAAAGTCCATTAATTTTTCATGACAATAGTACATTAAATTTCATGTACCAGTTCCTGCATAAAAACTTCCAGTATGGTACATTCAATTTACAATTTTTTTAACAGTGTGTCATCCACATGCAAAATAATACATTATCATATGACTATTTTTTCGAAACTTAAATACGATATTTGCAATTTTTCTCAATAAAACTCTCATTTGACAAGCTAATGTGCAAGTGTCACCTTAATTGAGACCGCAAAGAATAACATTCACCGTGCATCGTCCAACCAGTTAATTTATCGTGCGCGACCACCTTGTGTTATCAATTGTTATTCGATAAACGTTACGGAAGTGTATCCGTCGCCAGAACAAACAATGAGAAATATGATAGCGTCGCCGTTTCACGTGTTGTTTGCCGCGCATCTCCGCTTCTCATTGTTTGCTCTCGTACGCGAGGATTTTTTTTTCTCTTTTCTTCGTTCTCCAGTTCGCGACTCTCCGGACTCCCGATCAGAGCGATATCTTACTTTTCTCCAATTCACCGGTGCCTCTTCGACGGACGAGTACGCTCGCGGAATGAGAGAGAGAGAGACTCTTCGTGTACCGGTATCGAATTTTTCATCGTAAATTCCAACGAAGTACTACTCTCGACGTACTGGAATTTCTATCATTGTCCGTGACACGACATATCGAGCAGGGATGGTTATTGTGTTGTATACGTCGAGCACGCTGCACCGAGATACAAGCGGGGCTATCAATTTGTCGTGCCGTGACTTCTCTCCGCGTCCAAGTGGTCCACGGCCTTTCAATTCCTCCTATTCGTCTCACCCTTCGACAATTTTTTATTTATTTGTTTTCTACGAAACTTCCACGAGCATCGTGATGTTTGCAGGGCTCCGACGCATCGCAGACGCCTGCGCAACGCGATTCCTAGACGTTGTACCGCATATCGGATGGCCGTCCTAACTGCACTTTAAGAAACAGTTTGGCACATGGAGAAACGAGCAGGCGCGACCGGATTCTGGATCCCGAGCGCCAGAAGCCCCGTGGGTGTTTGGCAGACATCTAGCAGGCAGAGCTTCTCCAGCAGGTACTTCGGACGCAAAATCGGGGCTCCGAGCTCGAGGACACGGTGGAAGAATTTTTTCAAAATTAAAAAATGGTAATTCTTAGTGAAATATCTCCACTTCCTTGCCGAGAAAGGGATTTCATTAGGTTGTTCGCAAGCGATAGGGTTGTTTTTTCTTCTGGTTCTCGGAGCCGCGGAGGTCGTGCCCTCGAAGTTTCGTCTGAAAGGCCGTTACGTAACATACCGCAGCATCCGAGGAGTTTTCGTTACCAGAAGCCGGTCGAGTTCTCGGGCGGATAGAGTCGGGTGAGACGGGAAAGAAAGGGAAAAAGAAAATCGAGAGACGGTGAGAGGAAGTTGAACGCTTTAAGAGACTCTCGCCCTTAAAATGTGGCTTCCGGGTAACCGGACCTCGGACCACTTTGGCGTGCCTCTCTCGTTCGACCCTGCCACCAGTGCCTCCTCGCCTCTGGACAGCTTTCCCTTTCTTTCCTCTCCTTCTTACAGTTTGCGCTTAAATTTTTTCTCTCTTATCGACCTGTACATAGTACGTATCTTCGCGTCTCTCGCGAGCTATGTTGAGACCCGTTTCCTTGAGGCTAGCCTTCGCTAACGCCGCTTCTCGACAATCCCGCAAAGGGCGCGAAACGCAAGTGGAAAAGCGAACTGCATCGGCAAGAATTGTTCTCCAATTGTCCGAAAAAGTCTGGTAAAAATTTCTCAGGGTTACATAGGGATTTGGCAAGGCCCTGACTAGGTCTCGCCAGGGCCTAATCGGGGCCTGACGTAACGCTTCAAAATTTCCACCAAAGGTTGTTTGAGCTGTCATCATCGAATCTCGGTGATGACCGAGATACGCACAGACTTCTATTTGCCTACATATCCGAGCGTAATTGCGCAACGAAAATAGTAAAATAGGAAGGAGATTGATTCTTGTTATATCGTCACGGAGAGCATCTCCGTCTCGGAATTGAGCGGCTTTCCTCGGGGACCACGTTTTTACTGTGAACTCGGGTCGGTGGCAACGGTTTGCACGAAGACGAAGTACTCTACGTCGACTGCAGGGGAATGCGGCGTTTATCTTCAAGGTCTGTCTGCGTGCAACTACGATCCTCTGCAGCCCCGGTAGATGTACATGGTACATAGACCGGCGGAGGGGTTTGGCGTATAAGCTTCGCACGTGGAGAGAGTACCCGAGATATACGTACTGGTGCAGTCCGCCACTATCCAGGCTCTGGCCATATACGTGGATACACAAGTCCGTCGACCCTACCGAAACATCCGGAAGGAAGTTGCCGAGATGTATACCTATATATACGGAATAAGAAGCGAGACGGCGACAAAGGTGTGTTCACAAGACTGGCAGTAATGTAGCCACAGGCAGTAGACATTGTGTAACGACATTCGGGAGCGTCGAGGCGTTAACAGATTCTTCCGCCTTGTTACATATACACAGGGCAATGCCGGCTGATGTAGTAATGACTTTTATATTTTTTTTCTTCTCTTTTTTTAACAACCTTGACGAGAGGTACGTGCGTTGGTAATGGACTGAATATCGGTGGTGAGTTGATGATTAATTGGGCAAACATTGTGTGCTAATATTTTGCGCAGGAGATTCGACGAATTGGTGGGGTGAGTTTGTGGTGAGAGATATTAACAAATATTTGCAGTGTCAGCTTTTTTTTTTTTTTGTATGTCTCTACTACACATCAATTCGATGAATCATTTCGATCCGACAAATGTTTGCGTATGATCGTCCGGAAAAAGAAACTGTTTGATACCTGAAAGCGTCCGGACGATTGACTCTGTAAGATGTACAACGATTTCGTCCGTATCACCCTGCATGACGTTGCGAATATTCGGTCGGTCGGATATCGACAGAAGTGACCGGCGAGCGAGGTGGAGAAACCCGATAAACCGGAACGTGTATTGGGTATTTTTCAATTCCTCGGGCCGGGACTCCCAGACTTTTGAGGTCGGGATCTCGGACTCTGCGAGGATTGTGCGATAGTAACGCACGATTTCACGCTAAAAGGACTCGGGTCACTGAAAAATCGTGCAAATAAAAGTCGAGTGCTATTGCACATTATGAATCCTGACGGATCCGAATATTTTATGCAACTTTACTCGAAGACTCGAGAAGTCAAAGAGTCATGAAACATCATAGAAAATCTTATATATATCTTGGAAAACTGTGGATTTGTTTGTTTGTTTGCTGGTTTCGATGTTTGTCCCAATTGAACACCCTCTTTCGATGAAGCTGATCGCTCCTCCCCCTTTTCGGTGAAGCTTAGAGACTTCTTATTGTAGTGGAGATAAAAGCAAAGTTGTTTTACGAAATCCACGCGTGCACGCGAAGCGCGCCACCAACATAACCGCTCGTGTTCTATAAAGATGTCTGACACCTTCTTTGGCGAAGTTTTTTATTGGAACGATTTTCACGTTACTCGACCAACTCGCAGGATGCGAGTCTCAATATTAACGCACGATTTTACGTTAAAAGGGAACGAGTCACCGTAAAATCGTGCACATAAAAGTCGAGTGCGTTTGCGCATTACGAATTGTGACCGATTAAGATATTTGACGCAAATTTACTCGACGAGTCCTGAAGTTCGGGTAATGACAAATCATCGAAAAATTTCTATGACGGTGTCTTGACACTCTTTGGCGAAGTTTTTTTTTTATCGAAACGATTACCACATTACTCGACCCCGGTCGCAGGATGCAAGTGGCGTTACTGTTATCGCCGGCCGATTCCCATGCAGTTAATGCATTTTCGCTGACGCGGCTGCATCGGAGAGCCTCGGTATATATTATACAAATCAGGTAACTAGCGTAAACGGTCGAGCACTTTGACCATCGATTCGTATTACACGGTTAATTACTTTACATCGCTCATGTAACCGAGATTAGCGAACCGATTATTATTGGAAAATTTGATGCACGGTCCCGCGCGGGAGTTCACGATGCAGTATAATAATATCACCTAGTAGGTAAATATGGTGTCCGTTATATATACACGTATAACCGTTACGTTGTTATTCGATATGTTGACTCTTTCGGTCCGAGCGACACGTTGTATTTTCATGAGGTATTATCTGCTGTTTGTTTATTCATCTCCACTCGCGCATACACCTTTTTCATCGAAAACGTTGTCAACATCGAGTCACTTTATATATCTTTTTTCAAAAACAACCATAACGAGTTTTTCGTATCGAGTGCGACGATAGCGGCGCTAAAACAAAAATAATACGTCCGGCAATAAATTTTCGACTGCCAGTAATAAACGGGTTTGAGTGCAGTTTCATAAGATCCGCCGGCGGTAAAACCGGAGCCGATGAAACCTGAAGATTAGTAGGTTTCTCGCACTTCGAGTGTGTTCGAGCCGGCAAGGATTCGCCGGCCACTGCGGGCCAGCGCTTCTGGCGACGTACAGAAAGCTCGGGGGAGACGTGGAACCGTTGTACGTTGATTTATCGAGTGCGAGGAGAAGGAGGAGGATCGCGCCCGTTTTGTGAGACGATTCCCGGGACTCGCAAGGACAGCCGGAGAGAAAAGTGGACGCGAGTGGAGACGCGCGCCCCGGAGACAGCCGAGACACTCGATATTTTGATCGTTCCCTATTGTACGCCTGGCGTCGAGAGGCACTCTTCTTCCTCGATATAACCGAGTATTATATCGATAGCAGCAGGCCAACATTTCTCGAGAGAGAGGACACCGGAGGGCGATGACTCGATTCGAGAGCTGGCACACACGACGGAACTATGAGATCTTGCATGAGCGGATTCGTTCGAGATGCTGCTTTTATTATTATTGTTATTATTATTTATTACTCGGCTCGGTGAGGGTACAGCTTCTACTCGGAGCTCTTACACGTTTTATTAAATCGAAACTAGCAGCGATCGCGCGCGGATCCTAAAGTCTCGGTATTTGGTTTTATAATTTTTGGACTTTTATATATTGAATCTTATTTTCTAAGAAAAACGATATACCCATGGCCATTAATGGCCAACGCAGTGCCAGTACAACAAATTTAACCACAACAATTGTCAAACAAGTGGTCTGGTTTATTCGACTGACTTCTACGACTCTAGATTCAGGCTCGTACGGCAGCCGATCACGGAGCATTTCTTAAGGGACAACAATGTATATCGAAAATGCGAGTTATTTTTGAGCACGGATTTCTGGAAGTGGGAAAAAAGACAAATGAAAAAAGAGATTCTGAAGCATTACATAGGGGGTTGATAGGGCCCTGATGTAATGCTACAAAATTTTGACCTGAGCTTCTGGTAGATATTTAGGAACAGGATTTGGAAAGAAAGATTATTGGGCAGGCAAGTGTATTAGAAGGAAATTTGGCTTGTTTGCCACCGCGTCGGACAAATACGCGTGGCTGCCAAGCGAAGTGGATGGCAACGGCGCCACGTTCAGTCAAGTACGCAGCCACACATTGCGAATTAGAAGGCGTCGATCAAATCGGCCGGCGAACGGCGCGCATGCCGTCACCTCGAGCGAGAAACGAGAGGAGCGGACGAGGCCTTGATGGAAACTTGATACTAATTGTATCTTGTCGACTGTCGGGCTGGAGAAAGAGACACCGAAACAACAGCATGCCTGAAGTTTCTCTATCGCAATATCGTAAATTCTCTCCGTAATCTTTCAGTGGTGCAGTCGATCATTTTTTTCAATTTAATAATTAAAATTTTTTTATATCTCGATCGGATTCTAATCTATTAATTCCATTTTACTGTAGATCAAGGTGAAGAATAAGGCCATCCTGATTATATCGTAAATAAAGTATTTAATAATTTTTCACCCTCTAAAAAAAGTCACATCAAACGCGACTTTCTTGTCATTTTCATCTTTCAGTCGTACAGTCGGTATCCTCGTTTTTTATTAATTTAATAAGAAAAAATGTCGTCATTTTTCATACTGAAAAAAAAGTCACACCAATCGTGACTTTCTTCCCATTTTACAATCCCCCCTGGCCACTAAAAATGTATATATTTCATAACGTTTTATAAAGTCACTTCCGAGGAATGGCGGGAATATATAGAGCATACCGTAGCCGAGTGTATACAGTCAACGCATTATTTCTCGAGAGGATATCGTCCCCTTTACGATATCTTTTCTATCATCGTGGAAAAAGCAGGCGTTCGTGGTATTTTTTTTTCTCGCCGGATAAACCGCACAGCAGTATAGCAGACGGGAATGGTTGATGTACCCGCCGAGTTCCCGGCCCACTCGATTTCGCTGTCCCTATCTGTTGTTGGATGCTGCGGGTTTGCCGGTGACTGCCGAGGGAGTGACAATGCAGAGGGACCGAGAGAGTGAGGTAATGTCATGCAATAACTCCCGGACTCCTCTTTCCCGTGCGCTGCCCCTTCGACCGACGACACCGTCGCCATCACAATCGAATGGTCCAACAAACCCTCATCGACGTCATTAGTATTTCGTGTTGTTCCGCTTGTTTTTTGCTCCCTTTCATCCTCGCTGCGGGTTTCCGGTTCACCGTAATTCGCGGAAAATATATCCCGAATGATTTTATTAAACACCAATTACTTTAATTTTATTTATCATGAGTATTATTATAACGATGAAAAAAAAATCAATACGGAGATTGCCCGGCGTTCATGATATATTGACGTCATATATATGTCCGGCTGCGGACTGTACGCGAAGTGGAGATCATCGAAAGGGCTTGCGGTGAGTTGTACACGTTTCATTAGTGATGTGTCACTATCGATTGTCATCGATTGTAATCGAATGGTCCAACAAACCCTCATCGACGTCATTAGTTTTGTTCGTCATTTTGTGCTGTTCCGCTTGTGTTTGTTGCTCCCTTTCGTCCTCGCTACGGGTTTCCGGTTCACCGTGATCCACGGAAAATATATCCCGGATGATTTTATTAAACGCCAATTACTTTATTTTTATTACTTTTATTATCGTGACTATTATTATAACGATGAAAAAAATCAATAAGGAGATTGTCCGACGTTCATGATATATTGACGTCATCTATTACTATACGAGAAGTGGAGATCATCGAAAGAGCTTGCGGTGTGTTAATTACGTTTCATTAGTGATCGATTGTAATCGATCACAATCGATTGGTCCTACAAATTCTCATCGACGTTGTTAGTATCTCGCGTTCTTCCGCTTGTTCTTTTACATTTAATTCTCGTTCCCTTCCGCCCTCGCTGCGGGTTTTCCAGAAAATATATCCCGAATGATTTTATTAGACGCCATGTACTTAATTTTTTTTTTTTTTTATCCCGTCTATTATTATAACGATGATAAAAAAATCAATACGGAGATTGCCCGATCTTCGTGATATATTGACGTCATATATATGTCCGGTTGCAAACTATACGCGAAGTAGCGATCATCGAAAGAGTATGATCCAGCTTGCGATGGGTTATACACGTTTCATTAGTGATAATTGACAACGGTAATAATTAAAGCGGGCCGTCGAAGCCCCCGGGCTAAGTATCGATGAGCCGAGGTGGTGGAGCCCGCCCGTATTCAGTCGGACAAAGCGACACGGGAAAGGGTATATATAACAGGCGGGGGACAGGTCCATACATACACGCGATATATACGTGTACATAAGTGTATACCTATATTTATTAGAAACCGACCAAATGAGCTCGAACGACCGACAGAGAGCGAGAGAGAGAGAGAGAGAGAGAGAGTACGTCTGCTCAATACGTACCACTACTACTAACCCGCTGCAGCACTTACTGCGGAGCTTTGATACTCGTCCCGTAATTGGATTGCTGAATTGTCTCATCGGGACGAAACATTCTCCGCGCGATAACGTCGCGGCCAGATCCTAGATAAGATACAATTTTTAACCAGACGACACACGACCGTTCCGAGCCTCCAACTAACTCAGCAGAACTGTCGAGGCATCGGCCTCTCTACGCGTCAGACCCGTACAAAAATGCATGGCAAAATAGAGAATCCGGCGAGCGTGCTGTGGCACTTTGCCTAAGATATCGCACTGGGGAATTCCCCGGGCGGCTTAATCCTCGGAAACCCTTCTTGGATTTCTTTTCACGAGCTCTGACTAACCTGAGCCAGCATTTTGGCTCCGATGAAAAATCGTCCGGGCGGCCAAACGGGAGGAACGAAGGAAAAAAAAAACTGTTCCCCGTCCGTCCGGCTTTCTTTCTCTTCCCACCCTGGCCGGATCTTCCCGGAGGGGAGGGTAGGGGGGGAGGGGGGCGAGGGACGCGGCTAAGTGGCTGCAACTGCATGTGGACGCTAGCGCCGCCGGGACGCCGGAAAATCCAGGGCCCGGTCGCCCTCGGCGCTATCGAGCCGGCGATTAATTTTCCGTTGCGACATGGATTTAGAGAGGAGGACGGCGGCTCCCGGTGCCGAGCCTTCTCTCTAACCCCGCTCTCCTACCTAGCAGCCGCTTCGTTGAACGCTCTGCGCAAACACGTGTATGCATGTAAAGTGAGTACACATTCGCCCAAAGCTGAGTTAGCCGGGACTCGTTCATCGGGCGCGAGAGAGCTTTCGGGGCCGCGTCGAGGGCGGAAGGAGGACGACAAGAATGCCGGTTATCACCCCCGGTGCTAATTCTCTGATAAATTTTCCCATGCGAAAGTTTAATAAAACAGTAATAACTCTTCGCTCTCGTCGGGGGGCTTCGGAACCCTCCACAGCCTTTTCCAGTTTTTTTTTTTTTTTTTTATGTCAGACCAGCAGCGTCCAGTTTCGTTTAAAGGCGCCCGCTACACCGTGAGGAAATATCGGAACGCATCGGTGGGGCCGATTAAAGTTCGTTCCATCAGAGCTCTCGGCCCTCGGCCTCGTGTTACCCGCTCGACGTCACCGCCTTATACTCCCGGCTTTCCAATTATATCCCTTCGATCGACGACAGAAACACCCGGCATGTCGCCGAACGATCAATCGTCGATATAAATATTACCGATATGTACCGCGCGCCCCGCACCGGAACGGAGTGCGGAAATAGATCGCTCCGTCGGAGCCGAGCTGGTCTCCTCGGGACGGGGATAATTTCGCGAAGCGCGTGTCTCCGGCGGGATCGCTGAATTTTTCAAACTCTACCCCACTTCGAGCGATCTCTCCGTCGGCCCGCGACTCTTCCTTCTTTCGCGCGCATGAATATCCGCGAGGCACTGTAATCGAGGGGGAAGTCCCAGCGCTGGGTCGTGCACTCTGACCCTCGGAAGATGCGCGCTTGAATTTATTTCAGGGATGAAAGAAGCGAGAGGCGGGGACGTGGGATTTTATCTATACGGTAGACGAGACGAGTAACAGGCAAGTCGAGTGCGGAACTGTATATAGCGGTTCGCTATAGTCACCGAGGACCCGAGAGCACTCTCGGGGATGTCTTGGAGCAAGAGTAGCATAATTATTCTGATGAGAACGTAATTTATGTAGATAAACGTATAAGCGTGCGCGTACACAGAAGCGGTCTGCACGTACGCGTGTAGACCGGCTCGCTTTCCCGAGCGCGCGGCACGTACTTCCAGATCCGCGCACACAATTACGCAACGGTAATACAATACGTATATATTGTGTGGCCCAACATAACGGGGGCCACGACATGCTCGTAAGATCCGCGTGCATACACCAATCGTTACGGGCGGGCTGTACTTGGGATAATATTTACGCGAGACGATAGACGCGTGTACACGAGTACGCGTACTCGTTGCACTTGGGATGGGAGGAAGGGGAAATAAGTTGATCGTGGGTTTATTGCGGCGTAAAGTGTATGCGATAGGACCAACGATTCTTGCAGGTGTCGTATGGTAATTGCGGAGAAAAAAATTATTTCCAGTCTGATCGAAGATTCTCAGGAACTTTTTATTTAGATATTTAGAAATTTAACGCTTCATAAGCCACATCTTCATCCGTACTCTTGCGATGCACTAATAAATTGCAAATGTACTGCAGCGGAGTCGAAGTTTTTATGCAAAAACTGATACATTAAATTCTAATGTACAATTGTGATGGAAAATTAACATACTTTGTTATTGAAATTAAAGTAAGTTATTTAAAGTAAAGTGTTCACAATGTTTTTATTACATTGAACATTAATATTTCATGACAACTGTACACAAAATTTAATATACCAGTTTTGGTGTGACTTACAAAGGGTTAAGCATACCCGCTTCTTCTTTTGTTTTTTTTAGACAACATCGGTTCCTCCCTGCGAGTAGGAAGAGACATCGTTTAGCCAGAGTGCGACAGTCTTCGAAGCGCGAGAACGAGAAATTGAGTAAAAGCGACGATACGGAGATCATGGGAGGACGAACGAGATGAAGAGGGACGGTATATTTTTCGCCCTGAGCGAATATTACAGCCGGTAATTCAGGTCTCGGAAGTTACATTCGTGCCAGATGTCTCTAGTCTGGCGAATGAGAGTCCCGAAGTTGGTCGAACGAATTTCGGCCGAGTTCGGAGTGTCGGGAGAACGAAAGACAGAGAGAGAGAAGAGAGAGAGTAGAGAGGAGAGACCGCGGCGCGGGGGAAACAGTGCGCGCTGATACATACACGGGAGGCGTATATAGACACGGGGACGGAGGAAACGCGGAAAATCGCTGAGTGTAGGCGAGAGAAGCCAGCGGGGTGTTCGAGGAGGGATGGAATAAGGGCGAGAGTCGCGGAGGATGCTGGCTCGCGGCTATCGGAGGGATTGCGCGCCGCGTGGAAGGCGACGGAGCATGTTAGGAGATGCTGCTGCTGCCGCTGCTGCTGCTGGCTGTTCCTATATAGACACCTATATACCGTAGAAGCTAAAGAGGAAGCGAGACCGACGTGAGAGAAATCTAGGTAGGGATATGAGAGAGGTTGGCGGAGGTGGGTTAGGGCAAGTCCTCGCTAGTGAGAGAGAGGAAGGAGGGATTCTGTTGTGCCCGGTATTGATGTCAAGGTCTTCCATCTCGGTCCTCGGCTCGTGGGCGACGCGCGCGAAATCAATAGGATCAAATCGTTGCCCGACGCTCGCGGGTTTCCCCCCTTCTTCCCTCCCTGGCGCCCATTCCATATTCCGCCTCACTACTACGCTTACTACACCCTGTATACTGGCTGCTTTTCATCCTCCGGCGAAAACCCTCGATTCTCGTACGCCCCCCCCCCCCCCCCCCACCCTCCGCCCCCGCCGGTTATCCGATTCGTTTCCATCTCCTTCGCCGTCTATGTACGATCGGATTCGGGCTCTGATGTATCCTCGACATCGATTATTGATGATAATCGAAATAACGCCGAACAGATTGTCGCCCCGGTTCAGCCGCGGGGCTCCTCGCCGCACCCTGTATATAGTATGAGGGTCCGCGATGTTTGGCGAGCGAATCGTTGACCCTCCGACCTGTCGCGTGACCGAAATCGGAAGGACATTATTTTCTCCTGCATTAGCATAGAGAACTAAAATTTCGAGCCTCCGTCACGCGATTCTACCTCGGTGATGTGTATCATGTTTTTTTCTTTGGATAATTAATTCTGCCCTTCGATCGGCTTGGAAGCTTTCCCTCAGGTTCAATTTCACACGTGCGGCTACGTTTGCATCGCGCTACACCCAAATCGATGGTTATCTCCGTGCAGTGTCGTCCGCGGGTAACGACGAACCTGCCTGAATATTTGACAAGGCCGAACGGGCCGGGACCGGTGAGCGGGAACGGAAATTGTTGTTGTCCGCTGAGAGATAACGACGAGGGTCGAGTTGACCGAATTCGTCTCCCTTCGAAATCGATCAAGGACTCCAACACGATTCCATTTACGTTTCCTAAAAAAAAAAAGCGAAAAAAAGAGAAAACAAAGCCCACCCCACCGTCGAGCAGTGTTAGGCATCTCCGTCGCCTTCCATTATCTTCTCATCTCCTCGACCCCTCGGCCGCGAAGATTTTCACAGCTGCGACAATCACCCCTCCCCCTCGTCCCATAATAGTGAATTTTCATTCTTTCGTCCTCGACCGGCTGTAACACATTATATTCTTCTTTTCAGTTCCTCTCCCCGTTTCGTCCCTTGCAATCAATGATCACTTCGAAACCGTCCTTCCTCCGTATTTTCTCCTCTCGCGACCTTAAGAATTCTCCCGATAGCCCGATATATCCGCGAATAAATCAATCTTCGTTACGGTCCAAGCTTCTCCCGGTCATATTTCATTCTTAGCATTCATTTAACTTCTCCGCCTGTTTCCACACTCGGCAAGTTCGTAGGTCGGGTCTCGCAGGCAAGAGGCTCGCCTTTGGCGTGGAATCGGCGGAGGGAGGCGGAGGAGTGGCAAGGTGTTGCGGGAGTGAACCCTTGGCATCTCGCCTGACGCGAAAGAGGCCGGAGAGGGAGCTGAATATTTGAAACTGTCGAAGGGCCCTCGTGCGGCCTGAGCTCTGAATCGTTTTCAGGGTTGCGCGTTGACTCTCTCGAGTGCGATGGAAAGAAGGGTGCAAACAAAAGGGCCGCACTCGGATTCCTGACGAGAAACCCTTCCCCAACCCTCCCTGCGCGTCCCTTTAGCTCGCGAGCTCCCGGTTCGACGGCGAGCCTTGGTTAACGTCGAGGGTCCGGTCTGGGAGGGATGAAAATGAAAACGCATTGCCGAGACGTCGGCGAGTGTGGGCCGCACATGGGGAGCGGCTGGCTGAAGGCGGCGCCGGCAGTGTGACGAGATTTCCTTCTATGTTGAACCACACGCGTCGCCAAAGGTGGAGAACAAAATAAGTAGCCACTCCGGCTGGACAACGAAAAAAGAAGACTATCCCTCTTTGCGCGAAGGGTCTCGCCATAAAAATCTCGAGAAAGATGCTTCCCTCTCTAATCTACTCGGCGGCGCGTCATGAATAAGGAAAGCTTCGAACCGGGAGGTTGATACGGGTGACGCTCTATTTTTATTGCACCTCCCGTGGCACCGCGACCACCGCCGTTCGGGAACAACCGAAGGCGGTAAGGCAACCGAAAATAGAAATTCTTTTTTATCCGACTGTGACCCGGCCATACAGAATCTCGTGACCCGGCGGTAAAAGGGGTGTCGCCAGTCGGAATCAGAAAACTTTTCGACAGCTCAGCCGCCCAACTGATTCCCTATAAAACGGGACTTTGCCGCAGTCGACGTGACGAGCCAGTCGATGCGAATGACACCGATACGAAGCGGTGAAAATAATTCGGCAGCGGGTATGGTTGGCTTTTGGCAAAGTTTAACGAGCCCGATCGATACGCGGACTTTTCGGACGGAGAGTCGGTCAGGCTCTTCCTAAGCCGCGAAATTATTATTAGCAGCATCGGAGCGACTCGGTGGGTTGGCACGGGGATGGGGGATTCTCTCTATCTACCCGCGACCGGAGGTACCAGAGGAAGGGACGAGAGGCATTGGCAAAGTAAGGTCTGATCATTACGGGACGATGCACACATAACCGCTCGCCTCTCCACCGTCCGGGGGTTGCTGTATGCTCGCGTACGTGCGTATAATCGGCGGAGCCGCATAGGGGTGTGCCAGGAGGAGAACGCTCGCGGGTGAAAGTTTCGAAAGCCACTCGCCTCTCCGCCCCGGGAACGAACCCGGAGTGCCGACCAGGTAGTTCGGATGCGGACGCCCCTCTATGCCGTTCGTACCCGACGCCTCTGCCGGGGTGCTTCTTGTTTCCAGCAGCTTCGGCGAGCTCTGCAGCTGCCAGAAGCACAGCGTGCCGCCGCTACGGCAGCGGTAGTAGCAACCGCCCGGCGAACGGTCCTCCTTTGCTGCACTGCAGTTGTGGCATTTTCAAAGTGGTGGAAAGCAGGGCTCGCCGAGGTAGGTTTAGAGTACACCGAAATCCGACCGGCGTTTACTACTCTCTATACCACGGTTCTATACCCGGTATGCTCGTGTGTATCTCTTCTACATGTATATTATATGTGGTGCAGCCTCTTGCTCGTTCGGTCCAGATCCGTCTCCTCTTCTCTACCGAGAGCGGTATGTGCAGCTTTCGTATATTACATAAAACATACATATATGTATGTGTATGTGTGTGTGTTCACCTCGACACACATCGTCCCGCAGGTACTGGCCGCCGTGGTGTATCCAGGCGAGCACTCTGCCCGGCGCTCCCACGCCTATTTATAATAATAATTGCGATCCGCACACGTGTCCGCTTCCCCACCCTCCTTCGAGATCCGCGAGAGATAGCGCAGCATGCGAATTAAATTTCAACGGGGTTTTATTGAAAACAAAAAAAAAAGAACACATACCGTATTAAATGATAATATTGTCGATGCATGACGGGATTATCGATGAATTAATTTTCGTACCTGAGCAATTATTGTTTGAGCTTTGCTGTACGAGTTCTATTATTATTATTATTATTATTATTATTATTTTTCGTTTGGGTTTTGTTCATAATATCGTACAGATCTGAGTACGGTCGGTGTTTCTACGTGGATTTTCGAATCGCCATTGAAATAGCGTACTATTCACGGAGTCGCGAATCCGCGGCCGATCGAAAAAGTTTGTTCGGGCGAAAGGGAAGCGGCACAAGCCGCGGCGAGAACGCCGCGGCAGCGGCGAAATACCGGCGCGGTATACCGGCCGAGTAAATGTATATCGGGGAAAGAGAGACGGAGAGAGCCGAGCCGGAGCTCGGGCTAGGGGTTGTTTTTCCGGCTGGCGAAGCGTGCTGATCTGGAGAAGGTCGCGAGTGGCCGATTGTCACGAGCGGACACTGCAACTGTTGTACTATACTATTTGCACCGCCATGCAGTACCGTGGAAAAGAGATTTTTTTTTTTTGCACGTTCTCGAGGGCGAAGGTTTAGCCGTTCGATCTGCCTTTTTTATCTCTTTAAAATATTTTTCTCTCTTTTACTTTTTAGTTTCGTGCGCTCCCAGGGATTTGTCCTTGCTCGAAAGGGAACACCGATTTATTCCGCGTTCCGTGAGGATCCGACAATGGAGAAACAACACTACCGGTAAAGTACTTTTTTTATTTGCAATTTTTATTTTATTTTCTTGCATTTTTGACGAGGTTTATCGATAACCGTGTGCGTGCGAGTGTGCGCGAATGGTCGGTGGAGAAAGACCGCAGCAACCTTGTAAATTTCGCTTGCGCGCTCTATTCCGGGAACGACGAATCGGCGGTACTCGGCGGAAATAACAACGAATCCCATGGTATTCCGGGAATACCCTCTCGAACACAAAATTGTTGAAGTTTGTTGAAGTGTTGCATGAATAATATATTTTGATGGGCTATCCATTGTTCTCGTTATTATTTCCTCGGGAATGTCTGACAGCATTGGAATAGGATAAAAGAGTCGGATTCGCGAATGAGCTAAATCAATTTGATTTCCCTCCCCGCTGGCCTCTCCTCCCTGTCCACCTCACTCCGGCGCAACCGACAGAGTACCATGCACTAGACCAACTGACAAGCTCCTATCTCTCACTCGTTCTGCTCGACGAGTGTCGAGTGCACGCGATAAATCCAATGGCTGACTACCGAGCGCGCGGTGCCCTGATTTTTCTCCTCGAAAACGTGTACGAGCTTTCGTGCTTCTCTCCTCTAGTTGAAAAATTGAACGTTCTCGTTCAAAGTAGTGCCCTGCGGGGTGGATATGGGAAGTCAACTGCTGCGGTCGTACTATCGAGGCTCCCGTACCGCACCGGGTCCTCCGAGCTAAATATTGATCAAAGGAGCGTCTAGTGGATAAATCCGACACTGGTCAGACACGCTAACGTCGTCTCCGCCGCCCGCATGGACCGCCCCCAGCCAGGGCACGGGCAACTTCTCGCAGCGTCAACACAACTTGAGGTTGTACCCCCCCCCCCCCCCCCCCCCTCCTTTTATCTCATTTTTAATTACTGCGCCGGGGAAGAAAAATCGTATTGCCGAAAAACATCTTGCGTAGGTTTGTGTTCGAGGGCGTTATCATATTCGCGTTGTGCGGTGATATTCAAATAGGGACCAGTGCTACAATGGTAAAAAAAAAAATTTAATTTAATACACCGGACTGGAAGTTTTTGTGCAAATACTCCTACATTAAATTTAATGTCCAATTGTGATGGAAAATTGATAGAATGTTTACAGTAAAATTAAAGTAAATTATTGAAAGTAAAGTATTTCTAAAGACTTTAATATACTGTACCTTAATTTCTCATCATAATTGTACATGATATTCAATTTACCAGTTTATGCGTGAGAACTTCCAGTGCCGGTACATTAAATTTCCTAAGTTTTTTTTTTTTACGGTGTACCTTTACATTCAATACACCCGGATAGACGAAATTTTAGGTTTCATTTTTTTGTTCCCAGTGTACTTGAACTGTTTTCCTTTATGGTCGTTTATATATAAAAAAAGAACACGAAGCAATTTACAAGACTCCTCGAGTACCGATAAAACTATCTCTCACCTGATAGTCCATATAATTCCCGTAACCCATGTGATTGCACGTGCAGGCGCAAGCTTGAATGTGTCTCCGCATGTCGAGCTCGACCTCCTCACCGCAGACGCCTCTGGCGGTCGCCATCATCGTGTCGCCCATGCAGTAGCTCCCGGTGCAATACATCCTCGGGTCGCTCTGGTCCAAGTAACCCCCTCCTGTGTCGTCGTATCCCAGTCTACTCGCGCACCTCGAGTCAGAGGTGTAATCGACGCGAGATTGAGGCCGCTCGTCGTATCCGAGTCTCGACTGGGGACGATGGAGGGTCGGAGGCACGTCCTGTGAAAGCAAACAATTAGGGGCTTAGGCCACTTTAAAAGGACGAAAGCCCGAGTACAACGGAAGCAGCAGAAGCAGCAGCGGTAGCCAACAAGCAACCTGGCCATTGCAGCTTCATCAGATATTGTCCTAGATCCGCGGAAGCGTTATGACAATCATTTTAACTGACACTTTAATTAACGTCCTTTATCCGTCGCTATCACTTCTACATGACCCATCTGCGCTTACGAAATCGGAACTGTGTCAATATTGTGAATGTCATTTTTTTTTTTTTTCGTCTCTAGTACTGGCGGCGAATGGATTTTATTTTTATTTCAGACTTATTGTTATAATTCATTTTTTTTGTAGACATTAAATATAGGCTGATGAAAGCCTTTACGCGAAAGTTTCAATTTATATTCATCGCGTCTAAAGCGGCAGACTTGATTCGATACAAGAAACTCGAGGGGGACGATTCTTGTCGTGGCAACCAACCTACGCACGTGCACGTGGTGGTACGTGACACGGCTCGGCACAGCCGCCCAGTGTCTATGATGATGATGCTTCTGCTGCTGTTCCTCGCTGTTGTTCCGGACTTTAACACGCGATCGAACTCTGTTTATATCCGCAGTTCATGTATTAATATCCCGCGCATGCTAAGCATTCGATATCTCCGATGTGAAATGTTACGTTTTGTCGTTTCGATACCCATTCAGGTATTATAATAGAGGAGAGCGAATAAAAAATCGAAAGTTCCCGCAATTCTGTCGAAAACCAAGATTTTCAAATCGGACGTGACATTTTGTCCTGTGACGTCACTTCCGGTCGAAAACCAATATTTTGTAAACCGGAAGCGACGTTTTCCGCTATGCCGTGAATTCTTCGTGCATCTCTCGGTCGTACGATAAGAACAATATGATATAGTAATGGAACGCACCTGCGAGTACGAGTCATCCTGGTAGGGAGTCCTGATGCGATGACACTCGTCGTAACACCTGCCGTCGTATTCACTCGGTGGTCGAGGATAAGGATCCTGAACAGCAGCCGCAGCGGCGCAGCAGTCCGGTATCTGGGCCTGGTAAGTGTCGTACGGGCACTTTGTCCCGTCGAGTGTGCCGGTGCCCGCGGCTCTGGACACCTGATGGACGCGCTCCTGCGGCCCACTTCCGTATCCGCTTCCGTGATGCATCCTCGTGTCTTCGGTGTTTTCCTCCGTAATTTTTCTTTACCACCCGTTTTCTCGCACAATCACAATCGATGCTCCGAAGCCCCGTCGGATGCGCACCAATTAAAAATAATACCGCGGACGCGCCTCGCAAGCTGCTGCGCGGCACATCGATGACAAATCGGCAGTTGGAAAGCTCTCCGGGCACATCGACGTGATACACTCTTGACGATACCACACCAATCTTGTCTCTGGATTGTTCATCTTGCTCGGCAACACCGACCGGTCCATCCTCACTGCTGGACAGACCTATCCGAAGCTCCTATCGGTGTTCTCAACGAAAGTACATCTTAACCGGAAGCGCGCGAGATAAGTGCGACGGATTCGGGAGGGGACAACTGGAAACACCGCCGAGCGAGGTGAATACCAGGGCCAACCAGCAGCACGATGACACTTCACTTTCGAGCAACTCCTAGACCGCTACTCTGCGGCACGGTCGACGGCAAGCGTCATCCCCGTAGCCCGGTCTCAATATCCTCGCTTCCCTCCATTCATCCCGACGACTCGACACTTAAACTCTCCCTCTCGTCCTTGATATTCATATTCTGTATGCCCCGCTTATATATCCCTGCAGGGGTCGTATTTAGCAAAACTGTAAAGAAAAGGGAGCAATTGACCGGACTGAAGAGAACTTGTTAAGTTCATTTGAGTCGGTTGAAGAGGGCGGAGCGTGTCGGTTTTTCCGCGATATAACGTTCCTCGCTCCGACTCTTTCGGCAACTTTGAAACTTCTCGTGAAGTACGAGAGATGCCTTCAACGTTCCCTTTACGCTTTTTCCATTCCGGACTTTTGCTGGATAAAATAGAGAGGTGTAGGAAAAAAAAAAAAAAAAATTCTGTTGAACGAATTTGCCTTCACTTCATCCGGATATGTACGCAGTCGACACAAAAGTGTCTACAGTTTGTTTCATCTTTTTTTTTTTTTTTTTGGAAACTATTTAATTCGGTGAACCGCAGATTCGACAAACGAAACACACGCTTCAGCGGGAGAGTCGGAGAATTGGATGTGTATTTTTGTATTCTCTCCGTTCCTATAAATACAATCGCCCCTCGTGACGAAATTCAATTAAGTCCTTAAAACTAAATAAAATAAAAAAATCGCGTAAAAAAATGCACGAATTGCCTCTGTTGGCTGTCCCGCCGCCGCTGCACGTATCGGGAACGCATACACGCAGACACGCGCGCGCCCTATTCGCAGCTTTTATGGTGCACATGAAATCGAAAGGTCGATCGAAAGGTCGCGAATAATTGTATATCAATTATTCGCACGAGATTTAATTGTTACGTCGATTCCGAAATCCCTTCTCCCAATTGACTCCTGCATATATTCCTGGCGGCTCGTCGTACGGACGATGGATGAAAGCGATTGACTTCTTTTTCTTCTTTTTTTCGTTTTCGAGGGGGAAAAAAAAATTGGTTTCCTGTTTCGGGCTACGGTCACGGTATCGTTCGAGCGATTCTCGGGCTTTGCGCTTCTGGCACTCCCTTGTTGTTCGCCATACAGAAGCATAGAGCTTCCCTACTCGCGAAACTGACTGGCGGGATAAGTCGAAGGAAGTGATCGGCCTCTCAGGCTTCACTCTTTCTTCCCTACACCTGCCTTCTCTACGTCCTCGTCTTCCCTTCGGTTCCGCGCTTCACCCACGCTCGCCACTCGCTAGAATCTATCATCCCCTCGAGACGCACACACACACACACACACAGACTTTTGCCCAACACACTCTCGCTCAACCTCATTCTCTTCCTTACTTCCGTCCACTATTCCCCGACACGTTCACGCTCACACGTGCGCGCACTTTCGAAACTTTCCATCTCACGCATTATTTTTTCTCTTTTCGCTCGCGCCCGTTATTTACCTTCCTATCATTATTTGCTATCCGTCATCGACCCTCCTGGCGATGGCTGCAGACCTTGCCTGCCGACGAAACAAGCTAGATGAAAGAAGATAAATTTCGCTATCGCGAATAACGAAGAGCTATGAACTTCCTAGTTAAGTTTTTTACGAAATTTTAATTTAGTTCGAGTGCATTGCCGGGTATCTATAGAATCATTTTCTCTTTCGAAAAAAATGGGCAATTTTGACCGTCATCCAAAACACCCGAATTGTACCCTCTCGAAAGCGAGAACGTACACTGTAAAAAAATTCGTATGAAATTTAACGTACCGGTCTGGAAGTTTTTATGCGAAAATTTCATGTACCGGTTTTTGCATAAAAACTTTCAGTCCGGTAAATTAAATTTACAATTTTTTTTTACCTTGTACAAACCTATATATAAATAAATAAAATAATATAATCTATATATGAATAATAATAATAAAAATAACATACTATAATTTATATAATGTATAATTTACGATATAAACGATACATCCATACCACATATGTAGCGGCAAAAAAGTTTGGTATCCCGTATAGATCTCGCGAATATACTTTTATTTCATGTGGGAATCGTGCCCATTTCGTGCGAAAGGGCATCGTCCGTCCAACGAGTTGAAAAGCCCGCGAGTTGCAAAATTCCCACGGAGATACGTATCAAACCCACGGCGACGACGAGTGAAGTTTCGTGGCAATTTTTACGGTCGAATTCCCGTGGAACTGTGAAAACGAGACCGGAAATTTTGTCCACGCAACTTTAACTAACATCATTGTCACCGGAGGCGTCTGGGAGATGGCTCTTGTGCCTCTTGTTAGACCTTGTACAGCCCGGCTCCTGTGTCTTTGCCCCAACTCGCGGTGTACGCCGCGGCGGGCGTCACACCGGCCAACGAATAGAACGAGCCGCCCAGCTCGTCTCCCGAAGTGGAAAAGTCTGTGCGCCATTTGCCAGGGCGCTTGAATATGAACTTTTCTGTGCGCTTCGCGTCTCTCCCGCTTTCTTTCGCTCCTCTTATGCCTTGCCACAGTCTCTTTCCCACTCACCCGCTCCTTTCATCACATTCCTTCCGCTCCAACTCTTTTTTACCTTGCCCTCCACACTCTGCTCCAGTGGACTTTATACTGCATCCACCTTTATACCGTATCCACATCGTATTCCCGATTGCTCTTTCGTATTCGTGTCCCCCCACTCATCCGCTGTCTTCGATTGACGATATTCGTCGTGGTATTAAATTGTAGTAAAATTCAACCATTCTATAAATCGACCCCACACTGTAAAAAAAATTCTTATGACATTTTATGCACTCGTACTGGAAATTTTTATGTATAAACTGGTGATGAAAAATTAAGGTACAGAATATTTAAAACTTTAGAGATACTTTACTCTCAATCGTTTACATTCATTTTACTATAAAAGTACTGTAAATTCAATAATTTACTTTAATTTCACCGTAAAAGTTCATTAATTTTTCATCACAATTGTACGTTAAATTTACTGTACCAGTGTTTGCATAGAAACTTTCAATCCAATGCATTAAATTTACAGTAGTGTTTAACAGTGCAAACTGTAAACAAATTTTGTTTGAAAATTAATAAAAGTATTGGAAGTTTTCTTACGTAAACTGTTTCTGACATTTCAAACACGTTTACAATTTTACGGTAACATTTTTTGTTTTGAATGAAATTTTTTGTAAATTTCAGCCAAAAGATTTGTAACTTTAATATCTGGTATTTTTACTTTACAAAAAAGTACATTGATGTTAAAGCAATGTAAGCAAATTTCAAGTTCCAGTACATTAAATTTACAATTTATTTTTGCAGTGCAGTTCTCGCTACGCGTCCGTTCATATTCCATATTCCACAGCTATGCTCTCTATCGGTAGAATCAATTAAATTAAAGATTTACACACACGGCCCAAACACCCATCCAATTACCGCTATACGCCATACAAAAATAACTGAATTCGGAGTGCTACCGAAAAAGTAGTTTGTCATGTTGAAACTCGCCCTTCTGTTTGTCGTGGCTTTACACATTTTTCATCTTTCTTTTTTTCGATAAAATGAACAAAACAAAGATTGTGGCGGTTCGCGGACGACGAATTCTCGTGCACAGAGTTTCGTCCGTGTAGCCGTTGTAAAATAGCATTATATCTCGAGATACCTCGAGAAAAAGAATAAAGGGTCGGGTGATAACGAATTTCTCTCCGGGAGGGAGGAAATGATAACAGGCAAGGAAAAAAAAACAACAACAACAAGCGTGACAAATGGATTAAATTTCACTGTAGGGTGAGACGAGAGGTTGGTCGATGATTCGCGATGTCCTGCGGATGTCCCACACCAGCAAGAACAGCCATCCTCTTGTGTAAACACATACCATATCTATCGGAGGGGGGGATTCTGTTTTCTTTTTCGCTTCCTCCCGGGTCTCCAGTTTCCTCGGGATTCCGTCGTTCCCTTATCTCCGTCGAGTCTACGGTGTGTTGTGCTCAACCCCGTGAGGATGGATGGAGAGTCTTCGATGCGCTAACGAGGTTTAGTCCTCAAAGGCCGTGACGCGGGGCTCTCGAGAGATCGATCCCAATCGGATCATACAAGGTGCAGTGGGTAAGTAGGCGGCACGGGTCGAGTTACGAGAGGGTCGGTGGAACGTCGGAGGCACATAGACCAAGAGATCGACGGAGAGAGGCAGATGGAGGAAGAATGTGACCGAGGCTCTTGGAGAACTGCACATACGAGACGAAGCCGGGAGGAGGGACCACCAGGGACAACGCTCTGGCATGATCCATTCAAGCTCGGATACAAAGGATCAATTTTTCTTCCAGCACTTTCCAATCTATACTCGGTATTATAATAATCAATTGAGATATAAATAAAAAAGGGAAAAGTGGAACATTGCAAATCAAAGTATAGGTTGAGTGGGCACTGTTAATGAATTCGTTATCAAATGAGGATTTTAGACGTCGTTTTAAGCTCGAGTACAAAGGATTAATTTAATTTCCAGCACTTGCCAATCTGTACTTGGTATTAAAATAATAATCTGAGATACAAAAAATGACAAAAGTGGAACATTACAAATCAAGGCATATACCTTGATTTAGCACTATTAATGAGGAATTCGTTATCAAATGAGGATTTTAAAAGTCGTTTTAACTCTCTTTAGATGATACGATGTGAAATAACACCGCCGGTACCAAATCCTGCAACGAATGTCGTTTTGAGACCACAAACGACTGAGGAAAGACGAAATTGCCTTTCCCCGGAGAATTGGCGGACGCAGGGAAATCCAGTTTTCCTTGTTCTCAGCTGATCACGGTCTCGAAACGGCATTCGTTACAGCTTTCTTTACAAACCGAGCACGCGGTAGATGCGCGGGAGGGTGTTCCCGAATCACCTTGACTCGTCTTCATCGGGAGTACGAGACAAGGTTTTTTTTCCCACACGCGATCCCTCGAGGTCTTCGTCGTTATTCCCCTAGGTCATCGCCGGAAACAGGAAGGCGTCGAAGGGCAGTCGATCTAAACTTATCAGCCCCATGAGGCAACTCGATTTCCCTGTCGTTCCACGCTTTCTCCCGCCTATCTAGATTCGTTTACGATTAACCCTGAACTACGTGTACCATACAAACCGTCGATACATTGTTAATGGGGGCAAACATGCTTTGGCGAATGACCGTCGCGGACCCCGACGCTTCTGCATCTAAATTGCGGGCCGTGATTGTAAACAAGAATTCCACATTTATGGGTGGGTATAACGTATCATTCATTCCGTGCGGTAGTTATTTGTTATTGCGTCGAATATTTCAGTACGATCGTATATCCGACAACGCCCCCTCCCACTTTTGTTCGTTCTAGTTTGTTCGAACTGTCCTTCATTATTCACTGGCACGAAGCTTGACGCCCATGTCGGCCTCGATGATAGATAGTTTTTGTTTTTCTTTTTTGAGCGGGCTTTTATCTCTTATGCAAAAAAAGTTCGTGTTAAAAAAAAAAAATCTCGAATATTCGACGATCTCGTCGGGGATTTGATCGTACCTCAATTCGCTGCCGAACGAGTTTCATGTCGAAAGCTATTCACGACGAACTCCGGTCATGAGGGACACAGTAAAGAAAGGCTTTTTTCTGCTCGCGGCTTCACCGATGGCCCGCTCGAGTTTGGAACAAAACAGCTTTTGAATTCGTACTCGATGCAAAAAAAATAAAATAAATACGGTGAAATGTGTGGTCGGGTATCGTTTTTGGGAACTTTCTTTTATTTTCACACAAAAATTGTTTGCGTGCAGATTTTGTTGGGCTATTCGTTACGCTTTTCAAAAATTAAATGTTTGTTGTGGAAACTGGCATTCTTGGTTAAAAAATATTCCACCGATTTCTCCTACAGATTGTGCATGGTATTTTTTTAAATTTTTATTCTCAGAACGAACCGAGAGCCACGAACGCATAGAGAAATATTTTCTGGAGACAAATAATGTAAAGCGAGCGTGTCTCTGCGTGGTCTAAATCTCGTAGTCAGTGCATGGAGGGGGGAGGGGGGGGGCGTCACGGTGCCTAAGACTGTAGAAATATCGCGAAAGAGACAAATCCGTGTCAGCCCGGAGAGAAAAGCAACTGGTTGGCGAACGGAAGCAACTGGTATAAAAAAAATCACCAAACCGTAAGCGGCGCTCTCTTGTTTCATACGTTCTATACACCTCTTCATCTCGCCCGTTCCCCACGGCCGTCGAGTGTGTATCGAGAAACGAGAGATGTAAACAGATTAAAAACGTTGTGGAGTGATGAGTGTGAATGAATAGAAGCAACTCCGTTCCCCCCGATAGCTGCTGGCAATAGGTTAAAAAAAAAAAAAACAAAAAAAAAAAAGATAAACACAGTAGACGAGTAACATCAAATCAATTCGCTGTTGAGTGTGGAATATTATTATTGGAAATACCGTCAAGCTCGTCCCGTTTCGTTTGTTTCATTAATCTGCTGTCTAGCAACATATTTTTTTCCTATCGATATTAAGAAATCATTTTAATATCGAAACAGACAATGTCGATATTAATGAATAACGATAAAATTTAATACTGAAATATGAAAAGAAATCGAATTGAAAAGTACCAAAAAACAGAAACTGGCTATAGCCGAAAGCAAATTTTGAAGCGGATAGCGGACAGCGGAATTTTTTATTTGGATATTAATAAATAACGACAAAATTTGAAATTGAAACTAAACAAAAAATTCGAATAAAAAATAGCACCAAAAAACGAGAACTGGTGGTAGCCGAAAGCAAATTTGTGGCGGTTAGCTTCGTTATTTCCATTTTGCCGTAACGGCATTACAATTAATGGTCCTATTGTTCGGTGAAATTATGGAGAAAAAAAAACGGAAAAAAAAGAGAAAAAATGAAAAAGAAAGAAACCATGAATGCAGAGAGTACCACGCGACAGATGTTCCGTTTGAGGGGTCCGAGTGCGAGAGCACAGAAACACCAGGGTAGAATGAGTCGATGTACATAGACGATTCCTTTCCGTGTACGGCAGTGAGTCTGCGTGGCTCGCGATGTGCTCCACTGTGGGACAAAGCCACGCTCGACAAAATCTCACGAGCAGGCGGAGGAGAGAACCTCGACGACGGCGACGACGACGTCGACGACGATGATGAGGATGACTGGAGCACCCCTCACTCATCTATCTTTCTCGCTTCCACGCACTACGTCTCGTCTCGCTGAGAGCGGAGCAACGACATTCTCTCATCTACTGTACACCGAGGAATTTACTACACCTTTATTTTCCTCCCGTACCGGGAACGCGCGAGGTTACATAAGAATTGGATTAAGGGCAAATCTTTGGAGTCAAAACTAATCCAGCCAGACTGACTGACGCGCCTTCGAATCAATCACTAATCATCGGGCTCGTAAGATAAGAAAGTTTAAAGAAAAAAAAACGTTCCTTCTGAAATTGTGCCTAATGTCTGACCCAGAACGACCATTACCACTTAAGCGCGGTGTATTCATATGAATTTTATCGACGTCTCGAATTCTCCCTTCAACTCGAGCATCATTAGAGTCCATTGAGTCGAAAATCGTAAGGAGTCTCGATTCGGACTTAGGTCTGATGCAAAATAGCTGTAACTACTTCGCCCAACTTGCCATGGAAAATCCAGCCGTATACTCCATAAAAAAAAAGAAAAAAAAATGGATAAATAATTAGATCCTCGTTGCTGTCGTGATAAGGCTTTACACGAGTAAGCCCGACAGCCCACGCGTGCCGTGGAAGCCCGCTGCGGCGGCGACCATTTCAGTCCTAGTTAAGAGATCAGCGTGACGAGAGTTAAGTGGTAAGGGTCAAGCGTCGGTAAGACGAAAGAGCGCGCGAACGCGTCACCTTTGTCCGGTTCTTTGGTGCTCGGTGCAGCACGCAAAGTGCATGATCTATGTAAAAAAATAAGATGTGCATTGGCGTTACCGATATGTTGTAACGTGACAAATAAGCTACCTGCACATACACACACACGCACCCCCACGTTAACTCTCGGCAGTGGTTGGATCGCCTGATTGACTTTTTTTCGTGTCTGGCCGAGCCGGGGGCCTCTCTTGCACGGCCGTCGGTTACCGTGAAAAAATGACGGTGTACATGGCGTAGCGCAGTGGGTTAATCCGCACTGACGGTACCGTACGAAGCGGTGTACGTTAAACGTACCGGGAGTACGCTGAGACGCCGAGTGTTCGCGATAAATTCATGCACGCGAAGAGCCACATATACACCAACACGCGCGCGGCACGCACACCACCGGACAGCAGCGGGCATCCGGCCCTCGGCGAGGAACGAAAAGACCGAAGCGCGCTTGAGTCGCCGCGGCAAGACTGGAGCTCTGCGCCCCGGCCGGGTAGCTCCCATGGCAACCTCGACTTCCCCCTTGCTACCCTCGCTGCTCACTCGCATCCTCCCACTCCCGCGGCCACCAGCCAGCCGAGCTTTCCGTCTCTCGTTCACTCTCGGATTTGCCACCCCTCCGCGCCGCCTCGCTCGCACCCCTCGGCAGGGCCTGTCTACCTCACCCACTCACACCCTCGGGGGAAGCTCCCACGCTTTCCGTCCCTCCTCGACGACGAATCTCACTCCCCCACTCCCCCGTCCCGACCGCGCGTTCCTCGCGTACGTGTGCGGCCCACAGCGCCACTACCACTGTCGGCCGACGCCAGCTAGGAGCCCCTTCCACCCCTCCGTACCCCCCCCCCCCCACCCTGAGCGCGCGCAACCCTTGGACCAGCGAGGAAAAGTCGCAGAAGCTCGTGGTATCCCGGAAGCTCTTCTCTCCTGCGGCTGGCCTCCCTTCTCACTCGCTCTCTCTCTGGAGGGAGATCTCCTATATGCAGCTTCTCACTCGCCCGAGCGTCTCTCTCACCCTCTCTCCCTGACGCCGGTTCGTCATGGCTCTCTCGCTCGCTCGACGCTGCCTCTCGAGAGAGGCTACCGAGCGAGAGCCAGGGAATATGTATTTTCTTGCCGCTCTCTGTGAGCAAGACTCTGTCATTCTACCTCGTTCGCACTTTATTTTTTCTTTTTTTTTTTTTCTCTCCACTTCTTTTTTTTCATATTTTTGCTCGCGAGATAAAATTCTAGTTGACCAAATTTACTCGCTGGAACTGTGTTGAAACGACGATTTTATTTTATTATTTATTTATTTAAAAAAAAAAAAATTATTAGCCTGTCCGGTTCGTCGGGAATGTTCTTATCTGCCTTGAGAAAGGACTGGTGAGATTAAAAAATTCTTGACGTAAACTTTCAAAGGGGTGTATACAGTAATGATACCGTGCGTGCGCGACGAGGAATGTGTCCTCGAGTGCGGAGAAGATTAATGCAGTTTTCGCTTATAAAAGGATGGCGTGGTAAGGAGACACGTTCAATTTACGCATTCCGTGCGACGATGCGCGTGTCACGGCCTTCGGATGCGCTGTGGATACCTGCCAATGATGTCGTACGGCTTCGATCGATTATCCTTGTACTGTGCGCCCCTGGCAAAGATTTTTTAGCGTTACATCAGGCCCTTGTCAGGCCCCAATATACAAAGATCTAACATTTCCGTGTGACGATGCATGTAACGCGTGTACTTTGTTTTTTGTAAAAATACTGTACGAGAAAAAGATAGGGAACATCAACTTTTTTTTTTATCGAGCCATATTGTGGTGTGGACCCGATGCGCACAGTAAAAAAGGTCAATCATAGTCAGCCGATCCTCTTTGACTCCTCTCTTATGCGCCTATGGTAGATATTTTTCAGCGTTACATCACACCCTGAGAGGACCTCGTCACGGTTTTATCAAGCTCCAATGCAAAGCTCTAAAATTTCTAACGCTGACGGAACTACTTCCTATCTGGTTGCCAGATAAATATCGTAATACGGTTTAACTCACTGCCGGTCGGCGCGCCCGCAAACCCCACCGAAACGGGCTTATTTGCCGAAAGTGGGGAATCGGCTGACGCGCGCTTGGACGCCGGAGTGAGATAATCGACCGACCGGACAGAGGGTTAATAATCTGTTCGGGCTTTAATCCAAAGGTGGAATATTCCGTCGCGTACTCGCAGCTCAAACATCGCTGGTTTTCTCTTGTACAGCGGCAGTGAGACCTCGGTACAGGGTCGGTGGACAGAGTCGGATCAGGGGGGGAGTGCGGCTGGTCGTGTGGTGGAATTCGGCGCGAGAGCGAAGATAAAAAAAAAATAAAAAATTCACGGGCGAGATTACCGGGCGCTCGGGTAGTCGAGGAAAAGAAACGTGCGCGAGGCGGAGAGTCGGATGGGAAGAAGCTAGAGAGACCGAGGCGAGGGAGACAGGGGCAGAGGAAGGATTCCGCTGAAGGAAAAATCGGGTAGAAGGAATGCGAGGGAAGAAAATGCGCGGAGTAAAGTAAATTACTCGAATCCGCCGATAGTCGGGCTTCGCTGGAAAACGGAACGGGAATAAGAAAGAACAAGTCTCATACCGTGTACCGATGAGTCATAAAAAGTAAAAAAAAAATACATATACATATATATATGATACAAATATTATAAATATAAAATGAAAGAGTCAAAAAGCGGGACGGGAGAAGCAAGGACACAAAAGCAACGTAATAAGCAAATTTAGAGGACAAAAAGTCAAACGAGACTTTGTCAATTAATCGGGAATTATTCTTATTAATATGCACATTTTTATTCGCGTGAGGCGTGGTAGAACGAAAGAGAGAGAGAGAGAGAGAGAGAAAGATAGAGAGAGCACGCGAGCTCGCAGTAATTATTCGCACAACGTGGCGTCAGCCACCGGGGATTTTCAGGTCCCGGGGCGTCTGGTAGTGGGGAAAATTACCACAGGTGCGCGAGAGGAATCTGCGGGAAAAAGTCAAGCGTGGAAAGGGAGAGGGGCGGAGGTGGCGGCGAGGCGGTGTGGGATCCGGAGAGGCGGGGGAATAGAGGTTACAAAGTTGCCGAGGGTGAAGGAAAGAAAAAGAATCGGTAGTAGGAGACGCGAGTGAATTGCATAATTTTTTTTCCCTGTTTTTTTTTTTTTTTTTAATTTATCGAATCGACGCAACGACCGGGAGCGAGAGAGACCGGAGGGAATGAGAGGAAGCAGACAAAGTCGAAAGCGTTGTTCTTTGATCTCGTTGATAGAAAAGTATTGGCGAGCTTCTCTCGTGTATATTGGGATGCGGTATGCTCTCTCTTTCTCGGAATCGGCGCGCAAAAATTCTTGTGCAATGTACAATATATATATGTAGACACATATACGTATACCCGATATATACCGTACATCTATACTGCTGGCTATTTTTCGCAGCCCCAGGGCATCGCATCCCCGCTATTTGTCAGAGGTATCAAACAATCGCAGTATTTTTTTTTCCGTTCGATTCAGAATCGATTGTTTGGTGGAGGCAGCGCTTAAACAATGTGTACACTATCGTGCAATTTGGTTTCCATCAGCAGTTGAACGAGGCTTTCACTTTGTTGCAGACGCAAAGGCGCACATAGAGTCTGGGCGAACCGCGGGGTACGTCTGATCGGTGCCGGGACCGCTCTACTTACGTATCCAAGTGGCGTCGACGCCAGTCCGTCAGGCGAAAGTAGTAAGCCACCCGTGCGTGGTTTGACGCGCGCCAGCTGGTCGAAATCCGAACGAATCTCTCCCTCCTTCTGTTTTTTATGTTTCTTTTGCCTTCCCCCTTTGATGCCCTCGCTCCGAAGAATGGAACGAGAATCGAGAGACTCACTTTCGTGTCTTTGACGGTTACAGTATTTGCGGGATGAAAGGTATAGACGGAATGAAAAATAAGGGAGGAATGTGCTATATTACAGATTGAAGGTAGAACGAGATGAGACATAAAAATTTAATATAAAAAATTGTCGGTACAAAGGTAAGGCGTATGGATGAATTCTTTTGCGTGATATTATTCAAGAAGCGAGGCGCCAGTGAGTACGTCGGCGTGCGGTCAAACGCCAGCTGGGAGTTCCCGGCCATCGAATATCCTTTTGTTACCAGGCGAAGTAACGGCAGATTGAGAACGGCACTACATTCGAGTGAGACTCGTATAGAGATTAGCTATAAATCTCTCGAAGGCCAAAGGTCAGTGACCCTGGGCGTACGGGGACTCACGCGAGCGGCCAGTTCGCGGAAAGCATCGTCGGGGTATTCGAACGATAGGGACGAGGCGTTACGCCGGTGTGGAATTAACGCGAGGGTCGAACCTCCCCGCCCCAAACTTGGCACGTTTCTCCCGACGAGGGCGTTAATTAATAATCTACCGTCGAAAACGGCCAAATGGACAAGCCACTGTTCCAAACGCTCGAGGAAACTACTAACGGGCCAGCATAAAATCACGAGCGCGCCTACGAAACGTTAGCGTCCAGTGGGTGCATATCGCTGATCATTGATGCGATACGGGGAGACAGCCGAGTAAAATTGGCCCCGCGATTCCCGTGTGCGATCACACATACCTGCAGTCAAGCGATAATAACAATTTTGACCGCGTTACGAACGCCGCGTTTATGCGCTATACATGGATCGAGTACATGTTGTACACATAGGCGCATACAGGGACGTACGAATATAGCCGACAGCGAGATGGAAACCGCTGAACTTTGCAATCGAGATGACAGGGTACGTGAAGCCGACACTGCCCCGATCGGGATTCGAGTGCCCGATGAATTCTGCGTTAATGATTGAATAATACCTAATGCTGACGGAGACCAAAGGCCGTCCGACCTACGATTTGGCGGGAGTGCATCGGCAGTGTTTACTCCGAGCACAAACATCCGCTCCATTTCACGCGAGGTTTCTCATATCACGATCTGTAACGCCGAAACATCGACTCCTCGAGCAGACGGGGGAAAAAAATTGGCGATGCGCACGAAGGGCTGTCGACGGAAGGCAAATAAATGCGAACGACAATGGCCGAAGTGAGGTCTCGATAAACCTGGACAAAATCCCACTGTGAGCCGGGTTCCCCGAGACATTGCACTGTGTGTCGCTCCTGCATTCCAGCGGCGTCACTTCCTTCTCATCATCATTCCCCCCGTCGTCGGGCTTGACTACATCCCTCCCCGTAGATTTTCCCGGTAACGAGGACGAACGTATCTCATTTCGCGAGGGGGCATTAATTAATAATCTAGCGCTGACGCAACGATGGACGAGCTGCTGCTGCAGCATCAGCAGCCGCAGCAGCGGGATAAACCGACAGGGCTGTGCATCTCTGTTGTTCACTGTGGGGCAAAACCGAAGGAAACACAGCCCTGTTGAAGGAGATGACTGGATCCGTGATCGTAACTATGCCTCAATACGGGTCATACTCGAAAAGCTCGATGAAGAACAGATTTCTCGTCCATCGATCGTCAAAGGGTCCCGATATTTCGTGACAAGAGAGGAAGGTCAATCAAAATCAGTATGACGGTTTGAATGTGTCTGGATGTTGCCAACATGAGTACACGAAATCCCTCAGGCTTGATTGGCGCAACTTACGGATATGCCAGAAAAGCTCACTGAAGAACAGATTTCTCTTCCATCGATCATCAAAGGATCTCGAAATATCGTGACAAGAAAGAGAGATCAATGAAAATTAGTATCACTGCTTTAATGCGTCCGATTTTTACCAGCATGAGTGTGCACGAAACCCGACCCTCATTGGCGTGACTTACGGGTATGCTCGAAAAGCTCGATGGAGAACAGATTGCTCTTCCATCGATCGTCAAAGGATCTCGATATACAGCGACACGAAAGAGGAATCAATGAAAATGACTGGATCCGCCATCGTACTTATACCTCTTTACGGGTATCCCAGAAAAGCTCAATGAAGAACAAATTTCTCTTCCATCGATCGTCGAAGGGTCTCCATATATCGTGACTAAAAAGAGAGATCAATGAAAATGAGTATCACTGTTTTAATGCGTCCGGGTATCGCCAGCATGAATGTACACGGAACCCGACGCGCTTGACTGGCGTGACGTTGTGCATCAGCCAATAACAGACTGCAAGGGGTATTGCCGTTGTTCGTCATTCCCCGAGCGAACAGGACACTTCCACTCCGTGCACCGTTTTACCCCGGGCGTGCCTTCCCTCTGCGCCAGAGCCAAATTCGAGCTACCGGTGTGTGCCCCGTCACCGATCGTTCGCCGGACCAAAAACAAGCTACGTAACCCGGTTCGCCCGAGTCCATTTATGCGCGGGTGAAAACAACGCGAAACTGGGCCGAACCCGGCCACTTTTGTTTCACGGATCCTTCGGCCGTAATGCCGCGGCGCGCTCTTTATCCGGGCTTCGTGCGCCTTAACCGTGGCCCTTAGACAAACGACAAAGGTCACGGAAACATTCGTGTTCGATAGCTCCGACATTAAGTCAAATACGCCTACCGATAATTTCAATTTACGTGCGGCATCTCGTACGGAATAACGATCTTTAATCCTCAAAATTTATCGTTTTTAATATAACGCCAAAGCTTCGTGTATCGGTTATATACGTATATATATTTTCGCGGAGTTTTCATCCCGCCTCGACGATAGATTGATGGCCTCGGTGTCTCCCTCGCTCCCCTACGCTCTAATAAAAGAAGTATCGATGCATGGATAGTCGATGGAATGGAATATCGATGGAAACGTGTCCCGCGGTTCCGCTATACCTATACCTTCCGCAGCCCGTACATCTATCTATCGTACATATATGTATACATGTATATATATACGTGGAAACTGTACATAGTTAGAGAAACCGGCGATGTTGGAGCGACCACGCGCGGCCGAAATGTCACACATAGGTACAGCGCACATAGCGGGCGAGCCTCGCGCGGTATGGTGTGACCGAGGGGCTACGGGGAGCCGGAGCCAGGGCGGTCTGACCGTGCACGGGGCTGCACCACTGCACGGAAAGGTATAACGCCGTGCGGCGCGACAGCCGCACGCGATTGCCACACGCGGGCTCTTCCTCCCCATCTCACCCTTGCACACCGGGCGACCGCGATCGGCTACGGCGCCGCAACGAGCGAGAATCGTTTGTTCGGAATGCAACTTGGAGTTGAATTCACCGAGCGATAATTAATGCCGGTTCGCGGAGCTAACGGTCCAGGACGAAGAAGTTACGGCGGCCGGGGGGTGCGGGAGGGGACACTCGAACACCCTCGTTCACGGCTGTGTACCCTCTGCTCTCGACGAGGCAGAGGGACAAGTCCGAGCCAAAATTTAAGCGAACTCTGACCCTACTGCACTGTCGCCTTGCTCTCTCCGTCTGCCCGGCACTCTCCGTACTCACTTGAACGTGCCGTTCGTCGAGTACCGTAGGAAACTCGTGCTCGACCCTTTCGGACACGTACGGCGTTGCACATTATCGTCGCATATTTGTAATACTATGTCGCGTCGAGGGACTCGTACTTTGAGAGCATCCGAAATAGAGCGGTCGGTAATGCACTGAAAAAAAAATATTAACGACTCTAGTGAAGTTCGCTTGCGGGCTGTCGAAGAAAAAACATTGTTGTTTCAATTCTACTTTCAATCCTTACAATTCCGTGCGGGATTGAAACGTTATCACGAGTTTCTAGGCTCGGATAGCAGTACGACCAGCTCAATTTCACTGGGGTTCGAAGCCTTTAAGACGCAGGCGAACGGAGTGATCCTAAGTTATGAATAGAAACAAGGAAGAGCAGCCTCGGGAAAGCGGATGCGACCTATCGGATCCTTATTTTTTTCATTAAGTTTTTCATTAGGCTTTCATAAGGTCTTTCTTTTATATTTAGATCATTCTTTTAACTTTTATATTTATATTTAAATGTTGTTTTTAAACAAAAAATGTTAGTAGATATTATGTCTTATGTAGTATATTCAAATTGTATTGTATATTCAAATTTTATATGCTCGTGTTTTCGGTTAACAACTTTTAGTTCTGAATAAAGAAGCTACTCGGTCAATAAAATAAATAACATGTAACTTTGACATTCTTGCCGTCGGTGTTTCAATATCATATGGAATTATAAGAATTGAAAGTACAATTGAAGTCTCTGTCAATCCACTGCTTTGGGGAGAAGAAAGAAATTGTTCACCCGTAGAATTTTTTCTGTATGTGAACTTCCCCGAGCGAAGTTTCGGCGATGCAAAACACATCCGCTATAACTCCATGAAATTTAGTCTCATGCTGGTATCTTCGTGCTCATCTGCCCGTCCACGACAAGAAAATCTTACGAGACACTGAGTTGATGTCCGGTTCGTGCAAGAATTTGCTCTTAATCCGTGGATGCTCTCCGTGCTGTCGAAAAAAATTAATAACAATTTCCATTATCGACCAAGCCCCGTTGTCAGTAGGGAGGAAAAAGCGTCCCGTTGCCCCGACGACCTGAAGAGAGTCCAAATTGGTTGGATGCTCTCACCGAACTTGATACGATTGATTGCGATGAGTCCTTTTAATTGAGATGGGAACAGGATATTGCATCGTAAAATTGGAAACGCCTCGACGCGGGATCAAAGTACCTTCTCGTACTTCGTGACTTGGCTGCTTCGTTCTCACCACTGTCATCCTATCCGGCATTGCTGTGCCAGGTTTCCGTTATTCGAACTCCTCCAACTGACTTTCGAAAAGTTGAGGGTCGGATGTTCCAGGTACTCTTCTCCGGGAACAACTCGAGACGTTTATATATATGTACCGTGCACTAGGAAATTCCGCAAAGGGTCGGTACGAAGTCGAGCGGCGAAGTTTTCGCAAAGAGGTTTTGTTCCCTCGCACGCGCCGATTTTTCATTCCTTCCGTCCAAGTGCTCCATTACCACCGGCCAATGCTTCTCCCTTCGTGTACTCCTTCATCCTCTTATTTTCTTTAGTTTTTCTGCTTTCTTCTTTTGCTCAACTTCGATATCTATTCCATTTTTTATTTAAACTCCCCGTTGTGCAGAAGCTCTCGTACGCATTTTTTTTCATACCGAGGAATATCTGATTCCTCGGTATGTAAAAAAAAATAATTATGCAAATTAGATTTGCGCATTGGCTCCTCATTTTTCATCGTCATTCCCAAAGTCCCTCGGCGTTTGAGCCGGCTGACCAAAGTTCGGCTCCCTCGTGGAAGATTCTTTCCGACCGACGGTGACAAAAACGAGGAAACAATGTGATAAGGGATGAAGCCTTTAAGAAGAAACTTTACAGATCTGGCACTTTTGTCTGAATTTTTCTGAATGAGTTTTCTCCGACGCTTTGAATATATTTTTCGACATGTTTGTATGAAAGCCTCGAAAAAACGTTTTGTTATGAAAAACATAAAGCTCTTCCTCGGCTAGGAAGCAAAAACGAACACGAACGAGAGATTTTTTTTTTTTAGGACGCACCCTCGCGTCGTTGCGCTCTGTTAACCATCGCGCCCATGGACTTTAACAAAAATATTTTCAAAACCAGTGTAACTGAATTGTTCGCTGCGGAGGAATGCTCGGATAAAAAGAGAGGAGAATAAACAGGCGCCCCATATGAGCACAAGACCACGGGCAGCGCGACGCGCCGAAAAAAGAAATATACGAAAAAACGTAAAGGAAAAGAAGCATCAACCTGTTAATCGTCACGAGAAACAAAGAGGAGAGCTAGGGTGGTCGGCAGCGGTAAATTTTATTCCGTCTGATGCGGTGAGAGCGAGAGGAATGGACAAAGCTCGGGGGCTCGTTATTTTGTCGAGTTTGCGGCGAATGCGCGTCGTGGGTAGCTTCATTAAAGCCCACTCGACCACAAGGGAGCCCCGACGCAGGCAAAAATAAGGGCGACAGTAGTGCAGTGCCAGTGTGTGCCGGAAGGCCACGGGGTTGACCGACGCCTCCTCCTCGTTCTCACCCCTATCGCCGTCTCGGCCGACCCAGGTGGGATTCTGCCGTAACTGGAAAAATGGCACATCGCTGGACGCTGTAGGCCAAAAACGCCATATCGGTCGGCGGAGAAGGCTCCGGCCGACGTGGGTAGCCAGAGCGAAGCCGACGGTCTTCCAAGCGCTAATAAGCACTGGGTAATACTGCTACGCCACTGTTTAGTAGAGAAAAATAAAAAATGTTCTCTGCGACGGGTCGTCCGGTTCGAAAATCTCACTTTTAAACCAGAAGTGACAGCACGCAGAAAATTTTAAAAAATTACGTTTTGGCGTGACTTCCGGTTTGAAAATCTGACTTCCCAACCAGAAATGAAGTTACACCGGAAATCCGTCACTTCCAATTTCGAAATCTCATTTTTCGAAGTTTCATAAGTCACTTCGGTTTAAAAAATTTGATCTTCGATCAGACTAAAACCCTTCCAGACCAGAAAAAAGGGATCACCGAGAAGTGATGCTGAATAGTAAGATAGAATAAGATTACGAGAGGCTAAAGATGAAAGGGTGATTCGAGGGAGAAATTGTAAGCACAATCGAAACAATAAAATAGTAATTATCCTCGCTACTTTCACGATAGTGGAGGGGCGGCGAGAGGAGAGTAGAGTAGAGGAGGGGAGAGTTGGAAAGGGGAGTGGTGGGGGGGAATTGAAAGGTAAGAATTGCAAGAGCAGACAGAAGCGTCAAGTGTACCGAGCGAGGCGAAAGTCATCGACCTTTGTAACAGAGCGGCAGGAGAGTGCCACGGACAACAGAGCCCCTCTTTCCGTTTTCGCGTGCTCAATGCTCCCCTCGGAATCCCGATGAATATTACATAGCGTTATTACAAGCGCATAAATATCCCATGGTACACGCCGGGGTTTTATAAACGAGAAAAAGCAATGGCTCGAGCACTCATCCCAGGGCATCCCTGGGTCGCCCTTGTCGCGGCTCCTGCTCGAGGCTCAAGGTTCTTCCGTCCGTTTCTCCTTTTTCTTTCCCGCCGGTACACACATCCATGGAGGGATGTATGGAAAGATAAAAGTCCCGCGACCGGCGGAGTGAGCTATTGTCGCGGTATTCAGGTATCAAATGTTTTTTTTCTCTCTATTTACCCCTTATATGCATTTCCTCTCGCTGCGGCTGGCGGAGACGAGCGGCGCGGAAGCTGCAGCGGCTCCGTACCACAGCCGGCCAGCGGTCGATGGTTGCCAAGTGCCCTCTCGCAGGTCCGCGCCACTATCGGCGGGATCACCGAGCTGCATCCCTCGCCATAGTATCAGCTGGTACGAGCAGCACCACCATAAGCGGGAAACACATTGCGCCATGAAGGTACAGAGGTATGGCGTATAGAACGCTGATTAAATTCGAAATCGAGTCATCCATCTTGACTCCCAGCATCCAGCGTACTCGCGGCCCGCAACGCCAGAGATATTCGTCGTTACTCTCTCTCCCTCTCAGAACTGTATAACACCTATAGTTATATCAGCACGCGAGTCCCACTGTCTCATTTTCATCCTTTCCGACCCGAACCCGCCGTCATCCCCCACCGCATCCCTCGATCGTTCTCCCGCTACTTTACCCGCCATTTCCTCCTCATCCTCGCCTTACGTTCCCTCTATTCGTCTCGTTCTCCTAAGCTCTCCACCGGACAGCTTGATGGAAAAGGACAGATTGAACTTTTACCTTCCGGCGCATCGGATATATCCATCGGGAAGGGCATATACCTATGACACTTGCTATATATACGTGTCCGCCGAGTCGATCAATTCGCCACGCTTGATCGCGGATTATTTCGGTCCGCGGCTTTCCGCAACGGCCATGGATATCGCGACGATGGTCCCACGGTCACGGCTATGCTGATGGGCTTTCCTGAAATTGGATGGGGCTTTCTCCTCTCCCCAGAACCGAACGAGCATGGGAGAGAAAGAATGGTTGCAAGCCGGAGAGCGGGAGGGTTTCTCTGGTCCCTTGAATCCTTTCTTGCTGCGCTTTTACAGGAATTGCGTCTCAGCTTCCGTCCTCCCCGCCACCGACGTGCTTTCCCTCCGTGCTGTTTTCGAAATCACATTTATACCGCGTATCGCTGCCGAATTAAATTATCCGGTGTTCCCATCTCGGGACAGAGAAGCTCGTCGGGTGGATCGAATTTCGGTGCGAGTGTAACGGAGCGCGCCGGGTGGAAAGGGTTGTAAAATGAGGAGAACGAGTGCGTGTCGGAGGCGAAGAGGCTCCCGCATAACGGCGTCTTTCATAGAGAACGTCTGATGTCTGGTGATAGAGGCAAGTGAGAGGCAAGTTTTCCATCCAGTGAGAAAGGTCTCATTCTCCTCCGACTAGGTTGCTCTCGTGCTCCGGAGGAGATCTCCGAGATCTCATTACACTGACAGAGTATGCGCCGCGTCGGAGATGCCTCGAGACTCGGCTCGTTGAAGCTTCTTAAGGTACGGAGGACAAGCGAACAGCCACAAGAGCTCGGGGTGGGGGGAAGGGGTGGGAGAAGAGCAAGCTGTGGAAAGCCCGCACTTGTAGGTATCTGCCGGGAAGCTGCAGTCGAAGACTCCTGAAGGAGGGCGACGAGGTGACTATGACGGCGGTATATATAACGATAAAGTCGAGAAGATTGACTCCGAGCTGGTTATACAGGGGAGGAGACAGGATGAAAAAGCAAGTGACGCGCTAGGATCATAGCCGTGTAGCTGAACGGGTGGATAAAAGGTGGAGCAGGAAAGAAGATACAGAAATATAAAAATAAGAAAGAAGAAGATGAAAAAAAGAGGCATCCAGCCGGAACGGCGCAAGACTTGTGGAGTCAAAGATGTAAATCAAACGGAAGGAATATAAGTAAGGATATAAAGAAGGAAGATGGGTGGTAGACGGAAAAGGCATTGCGGAGAAACAGACACACACACACACACACTGGCGCACACACCGCACAGCGGGGGAAGACATGCTGCATCGTCGAGCCGCAGTCGAAGACGAAAGAAAACACGAGACGGATCTTTTGTTGAACGACTATCTCTCCTCGGGGTACTGAAATATCCGAAAGAGATGCCGGCGAGTTCTCCCTATTCCACGGTCACTACTACCGAGCGTTCCTCTCCTTGCGCGTTATGTGCATGTTCTCTTACCATCGATGTGGTATGCCGGGCCTAGGTACGTCTATCCCGTACGACCAAGAGCAATATCTTAAAGCACGAAGGAAGACTGGCCCGTGTCCAAGGCTCCGAAGGCTCCTTGCTTATATCCGTCCTCGTACATCGTTCGCTTTTCACTGTACGGCCGCTTTCACCGCCTCATTCCCTCTATCTGCCTTTTGCACATTTCTTTCTCATATTCGAGGCTGCCGGTTTGCCGGTTGCTTCGTTCGCACAGACAACTGCGCGCACTGGCTACATAATCCAAGCGATGCCTCTCTCGGGAGGCTCGCCCGAGCTCTTTGTGACTGACTTTCGAGCGTCGAGCCGGTTCCACGCGAGGGACGGACAAGGGAAAGATGGAGGGAGGACGGTTTGCAGGAACGAGGAACGAGTCCGGCTAAAGGAGGGAATACAAGGCCCGGGGACTGAAGGTCTGGAAGACTGACTTTAGATGTAGACGCGATAATCGGGATGGGGAGACGAAGTTGAGGGACGTCGAGGAAGATAGAGACTACTCCGAGATCGGGCGCACGACGACACGTTCATACTCCATTTTTTTTTTTTTTTTTCTATTCGTTAACGTCGAGTATCGCGGGATATTTTTGATGTCGGGGATGGCCCGGAGGGGTGTGGAGGACGGACTGCGGAATGAGGCTGAGCCTGGTTCGACGGAGCCGAAGAGATATGCCTTGACCCTTTTTTTTTACCAAAGATCGATAGAACGGATGTCAATCAAGCGACGGTGTGAAGAAGCACTAAAGCATGGACCGTTCATTGTTCAAAGCACGAGGATCCCAATTGTTGGAAATTCGAGATGAAGCGTCGTGGGTGTCGCGGATCCGAACTTGGCTTTCTGCGAAGTCTGCTGCCCCCAAATTCTTCCGATTTGTCCGTCCATCCCTCACTCTTCCCTCGGTCAATCGCTGTCACATCGGGAAACAGTCGGAACGAAGAAATTGCTCGAACTTGCGTCGTTCGCCCGACGTTAATCCTCGCCTCATTTTACATCATATCAAACTATGCTCGTGCAATAAGTTTCCTACGGGATGTTAAGGACAACCCGACTTTCCGATGACTCGCTAAAACCGCGTAATCAGTTGGCCGAGCGCCTGCTGTTACCGACGAGTTCCTCCGTCGCTAGTTGGTTTAACTTTTCGTCGAATTTTCTCACGGCGCACCGGGATTCCCGCGAACGTTGCACCATCGCCGGGAGGAACGATAATTGGTGTCCATCAGAGGTCTTCCTCTCTCGCTTCGGCCGCTCCTCCCACCGGGTTCGACGAACTTTTCACAGACCATTCGTCTTCGTTTCGCTGCGTTATATAGGATCGTTTCGAGCGGAGGCTATCATTGCATCCAAACCCGGAGGAAGAGAGGTGCGGAGACCTCGTGTGTCTGTGTGAGGCAGCGGAGGATCGCGAGGAAATAAAACGTAAACGGAGGAACCGCGGTAACGTCGTCGCTCTCGTACTCGGCGAGGAGGAAGATGAGCGGCTGGCCTAACTTCATCGTATTCGTAGTCCCGCTTAGGAGAAAATCGATTCGCGCCCAAGATATATATAGGGTACAAGTTTCGCTTCTGTACAGCCGGGAATGGTAATTGGGATAGCCGTTACGTACGATCCTGAGTCGTGTGGCCACGAGCAATAAAGACTTAATTGCTCGTAATAAAATTCGAAGATAAAGGAGCGGCTCGGCAAACGCCGGTTTGGTACACGTGCCCCCTTTCTCCTCCGCGCCCAAAGCTCTTGCCTTCTCGCGGTCCGACTTCCATCCTCCGGCTCTCTGGATATGAAACGTCGTATCGCCGGAGCACACCGACCGGAGAGAGAGAGAGTGAGAGACCACCCCTTTAATGAGCTTTCATTCGCGGCCATATACCGCCACTTCCAGCCGGTTTCCATCAAAGTTACGAGAGCCAGAAGGAAATCTCTCGTCCTCCTCATCATCCTCTCTCTCGGTGATGCCTTCCTTCTGCGTGTCCTATAGCCTTAACCTCGCGTCGCGAGCTGTTCCTCCTTTTGCCAACGTTGTAACCCCGATACCGCTACACCCCCATATACATCCACGCTTCACCGCACGAGAGCAAGTAGTTCGCCGCGTGCTTACGCCTCTTCGACGTCGCAAATTGAAATCCGCTCCCACGGTGCTAATCTACAAATCGAACGGGTGGGGATCAATTTATGGGATCGAAAAATCACTTGGCTTTGGAAAGATGTCGGGTAGAAGGGGTGAAAATGGCCCACCACGATTAGCACATGAATCAATGGATATGTGGACTTTTATCCTAACTAATGATTTTTGTTTCTGTGTGTCGTATAGTCTTAACCTCGCGTCTCGAGAGGTTTCTCTTTTTTTGCCAACTCTTCACCGCACGCTAGCAAGTAGTTCGCGGCATGCTTAAGCCTCTTCGACGTCGGAAATTGAAACCCGCTCCCACGGTGCTAATCTACAAATCGAGCGGGTGGTGATCAATATATGGGATCGAAAAATCACTTGGCTTTGGAAAGATGTCGGGTAAAAGGGGTAAAAATGGCTCACTCCGATTAGCACATGAATTAATGCATATGTGGACTTTTACCCTAATTAATGATTTTTGCTTCTGCGTGTCGTATAGTCTTAACCTCGCGTCTCGGGTAGTTCCTCCTTTTCGCCGACGCCTCACCGCACGTTAGCAAGTAGTTCGCCGCATGCATTAAACCTCTTCAATGTCGGAAATTGAAACCCGCTGTCACGGAGATGATCTACAAATCGAACGGGTGTGAATCAATTTATGGGATCGAAAAATCACTTCGCTCTGGAAAGACGTCGGGGAAAAGGGGTGAAAATGGCCCACCCCGATTAGCACTCGAATCAATGGATATGTGGATTTTTACTCTATCAATGATTTTTTTATCCTGTGTGTCCTATAGCCTTACACTCGCCTCTCGTGCGGTTCCTCCCTTTTGCCAACGCTTCACCGCACGATAGTAAGTAGTTCGCCTCCTCGGCGTCGGTAATTGAAACCCTCCGCCACGATGCTAATCTATAAATCGAACGGGTGGGGATCAATTTACGGGATCGAAAAAAATCACTTGACTCTGGAAAAATGTTGGGTAAAAGGAGCGAATATAGCCCACCCGATTAGGACGTGAATCAATGGATATATGAACTTTTACCCTATCAATGATTTTTTTTTTTTCGGATGCAGAATTCGGTTGCAGAATATTTAAAACTCGTTCGAGCTTCGTCTCTCTAGAAACAGCGCAATTCTCTCGATCAGGCCGCCGATAGAAATTCAAACAGCCCTTCGCGTTTACCTTTTCCCTTCAGATTCCCCAACGATTTTCTCTGCGCGGAGAGTATACAAAAGCTCTCCGGTTTTTTCGGCTGGAACACGTGCTGTTTGCATCGAATGCGATTCCATTCGGGTGCAATCTTATCCGCTGTCTCATTCAATTTTGTTGCCGGATAAAAACCTCGTTCGGCAAATAATGTATCGCGGGTAAAGCTCTCCCCCGGTGGTACCCGCTACGAAAAGCATGCGGGACGGCTGCCGACACGGAGATGGGAGAGAGAAAACGGAGAGGTGAATTTCAAGAGGACGGAGGTCGAGTACCGAGACTCTTGGATATTTAAGGCCTCCTTGTGTGTCGCACGCCTGAGAATCGCAAAGGTCTCGTCTTCGGACCGGTAGTTTGTGATGCCGTGAACGTCCGATCTTACAGTCAAATGCGAAGACGAGTCAGTGGGCCGGGACGCTCATCGCCGCTGCATTGTTAACGCGATCTTGTTAACTCAGTTTTCTCGCCAGGCTGTGTGCGCTCTCGGCTCTCAGCCATCGCGGGAAACGCACCAACCCGAGGGCGGTTACACGAAATCGTCGTGAGATTCGAAGTTCACACCGGTGCGGAACTACTTCGGAATACAGTCGGATTTAAGTGTCCGCACGAGGTACGTTAACGAAGGAGACAATTACTGCAGCATTGTAGTAATGCTCCAAGACTCGGCACACTCAGTGCATAGGAGAGTGGGCGAATGCCGGACACCTAGGAGCGACGCCTCAATTCCCAAGCTGTAAAGTGATGTTTCGATGAACTATGTTGAATAGCTACAAACTGTGAGATTAAGAACAGGACGCTGAGACGTAAGAGCATCTATTATTAACCACTAACCTTTAATCATTATTCTTATTAACCATTAATCATTGTTCTTATAAACCATTAATCATTGTTCATATTAACCATTAATCATTATTCCTATTAACCATTAATCGTTGTTATTATTATTAACGATTTTACTTGACGTAGCTCTGGTGCCGTGAAGCGAATCTGAAACTAACTGTATTGGCATAAGTCTTTTGCAGTGTCCCTATGCCTTTAGTCTTAAGACGGAGGCGAATGCGAGACAGAGGGGACGTCGGCTGCAGCCACAAAAATGGGGGAACTGGCTCGGTGCGTAAAGACAAAAAACAGAAATGGATAGAAAAAAAAGTGAGGACGAGTAATTCCGCATGAACCGAACTGTCCAGTTATAAGGCACTCATAAGTAGCTTTGAGAAACAGGGGATAAGACAGATAAAAAATTAATCACTAACCATTAATCTCTATTATTACGGACAATTATTATATCGTCAACGACTGAAAGAAATGTTGATCTGGCTGGTGTTATCCGTCGCACTCAGGTAATATCAGCAAGTGATTCATATAGAGTAAAAGTTACGAATATAAATGACCCCGAACGACACGGTAAGCACGCGAAGGACGGATCGAGGTATATTCACCACTTTTATCCTAGTGAGCAAATGGCAATTGGGAAGGTTTCGCCAAGATTATTCGATCTCAAGACATACCCGCGCGTTTTTTTTTCGTCGTTCGTCAGTTTAAACCTTCCACTTAAGGTGAAAAGGCTAGGGTTGCCTCGGCGTGGCCCGCGGCACACGGCTTATTCGTTTCGACGACGACGACGGCGGCGACGGCGTAGCCAAGGGCGGAAAGTTTTGGAGAAAATTGTCCGGTGCAGAGAGAGAGGCGGATGGGTTTTCCCGACGTTTTCTCGAGTGCACGGAACTGGAAGGTGGAGAGTCTGGGAACGAGAGAGGGCTTGTTGGAGGTCGTAGGAGAACGGCCAACTTTTCCTTCCACGAGCCCGCCGGCAAAAAGTATATTTCAATCCGTCCTCACTCATCCGAAGGTTCGAGACGGCGAGTCGCGTAGGGGTTGGCCGGGTTGGCCGGTGGGGCAGCCCACCGACTGGCAATAGCAGCAAATATTGACAGATTCGTCGTGCTGCGAGTCAGTTACAGCGGGCGAGTGTATCACCTTTTATTATACCGGTAAACATCGGCAATACATTTTTCACTTCCGGGACCGGTTTCCGTGTCAGACGCCGATGCGGGAGGGAAGGAAGTCGAATGCCCCCCGATCAGCGTGGAAAAAAGTGGAAACGCCGAGTGGACTTTTCTTTTTTTTTAACCTCGACTAATTTCCTAAATTAACGACAACTCTGCTTCCCGACGGAATTACGGAAAAACTCGGTTTTTCATGGCGCTCACCGCTCCCATTTTATTTCTTTTGCTTCTCGCGCGAGTAAAATAATTCAACGACGGTAAAAGAAAAGAAAAGGGGACTCTGCTGGAGGACGTTACAAGAGCGGTGACCGACTTTCCTCTGATTGGATTTTCATCGTGACCGCACGCACACCCGTTTATTCTCGACTGCATTAATCATTTAGCTCCGAAAGCTGGAAGGAGCTCGCACAACCGCGGGGACCGCACCAAATTACTTTTATCCCTTTTACCGGGGCGGGTACTTAAGGGGGCGGCGGGGAAGAGGTTGAGATTCGAAGGAATGTATATCTGATTCGGACTAATGCGAAAATCTCAGGAGTCCTCTCGTGCCCTCTCTCCTCCGTTTCTCCCGGAGGCATATTTTATCGGCGTCACCATTGGATTCTCTTGGGATAGCCGGCGAATTGAAATTAGAGCGGGTTGAGTTACGAACAGGAATTATCGACGCGAATGAATCAAAACTCTTCTGGATCGACACTCACAGCGAACGTCTGAAATAATTTCGTCAAATAATGTCCTATCGCTGCCCTCAGCGCACACCCTCCCCTGTTGGCGATGAGTTCGGGCGAATCTGTACGACGGTGGGCGACTACGTTCGTTGAATTAGTTAGTTCTACGTGAATCGGGACAATGCTCGGTCGCACGAAAGTGAAATGGGCAGGACAAAAAAGATCGGGCAAAAAACATGAGACTAGAAAAGAGGGAAGGTAGAAGCGGCGCGCGGGAAAACCTAGAGGGAACCGCAGAGGACAAGGGAAACGAGGGAAGAAGCTGGATAGATATGCTGGCTGCGCGATTCTCTTCTGTACATACGTGTATATACGTATATATATATATATTTCCACTGCGCTTCTGTCGTCGGATAGTGGATAGTGGTATATATGGAATCCCACCGGGAAAACCTCGCGAAACCGAGTTAACAAGTTCGAGTTTAACAATGCAGCACCGATGGGTGCAACGCGAGTTCACGTCCTCGCCTCCTCGACTCCTCTTTCGCCTCCTTCACGCTCTCTTCGTCGTTTCCACCCCGGTAGTGTATATAGAGGAGCAGCGCTGGGTGCGATCTTCCTACCCGATGGTCCTTCGCGGGAGTTAGGTTTTCCACGCTTCGAAGTTTCGATGAGAGGAACGAGCCCGCCTCGTCTCCCCGCTGCCTGCCCCGAACCATCCCTCTCGCGCAGTGCCCTCCGAGGGCCTGTTGACAAATGTCGACGCAACAAAATATATTCTGTCCATAAACTCGCCGACTCCCCTCATCCCTCTCGCGCCCCGTTCCGCCAACCGAACGAAATAAAATATCATTGTCCCGGTGTTTTTCCACCGTTTGGGAAAAGCTACCTAACAAAAGTGGGATTCCATTACGTACATGAGATTGGGACTCTTATCGCTCGTCCCTTATCGCCGAATCAAACGGACGATATATTTTTCACGTTTACACTTTTAATTTTTTTTATTTTTATTTTTGTCCCCATCGTGACTGTCGCGTATCCGTTATTGATGCGAGCTGTCTTTACAGCTCACGGAATCAATCACTGGGGATAACGATTTATTTATTTATTTATTTATTTATAACACTCGTTCGTTATCGGAGTTCCGTGACAGTTTCGAAATATGAATGTGAAATATCAGCAGTACGCGACGTGGTAAAATTTTTGACGAATTGTATTAGTCCGGGTAATTAATTATTAAAGCAAATATATACGGTATTATGTTGCGCATATATACATACCAAATGGCGGGATAGTTCGCCCAATCAACTCCCGAGTAATTAGAACAAAGCGGAAACGTAATTTATTTGAGTCTACATGACAGACCGTGGTGTGAGAGAGGTCGGGGCTTATGGAGAACTTTTAGCGAGTGAGCGAAACGTTGAGCCGTATGATAATTGGGGGAACGTTGAAAATTGGGAGAGCTTCCGGAAGTCAGAAAGTGACGCACTCCGGCGGGATAGAGCCAACGGCGAGCTTACCCGGGATAAATAATTTCTGTTCATTTGCGAGAGTAACTTGCACCTTTCGCCGAATAGTTTCGTGACTGGGGCAGTGTTCACGCAAGTGGCACCATTCCAATGGATGGAACTTTCAAGTTGCTTGAAAAAAAAAAAGAAGAAAAATGAAAAGAAAGAAACCGGAAGTAAGACGGCAACCGCGGATGGACCATCCGCCGTTGAAAGAGTAATCTCGCTCCTCGCCAAAAATTCGAGAAATACAGAAAGTGTGTAAGAAAAATGGAATCTGCATGGGTCATCGGTATGTCAGAGCTATTAGCGAATCAGTGGAACGCGTACGTAATAGTCGGACGACCGAGTTGTAAATCGGGATCCCGGACCTCGAAGCGACAAGTGGTCGTCTCGGGCGAGCACACGGGGTCGGGAGAATGAAGATCCTCGGATCGCTGAGTGGTGTCCCCCTCGTCCTCTTCGACTCTTCGGGTCGTTGTCGCTCGACGTGTGCGCGACGCGATCAAACCGCCGGTCTTTGGTCCCGGGCACGGAGGGAGAGTCGATGGAGCCGTGGGACGCAGAGCCGAGGGCACAGCGGCGAGAGGAAGGGACGGGTCGAAGATGGAACAGAGATTGCGAGGGCCGGCGAGGGGCGCAGACCCGCTTGGACTAATGGGACACGAATCGTGACGTTATGCAAAGGCGCGCGCCAGTTCGTCGTAATCTGTTTCGGCGGTGACTCCGATAGCCATACGGCCGCTTCCGCGCCCCCGGCGAAAACCCAATAGCATTAACTGGGATGGGAAATGTGCGCGACGAGAAGATTTATTCGTCGACGAAGCGGTCCATCGAGGTATTTCAAAACTGATGCAGGATCCAAGCGGCGAATATGGACCACCCTGATTGGCACGCAAATCAATTATATCCTCCGGCGTGGCTTGGGTATCGTGCTTCATGGAGTCTCAGTGAAATACGTGGAAACATATTCTTTTTTAACGCAAAAAAGTTTCAGCTAAAGCATGTAGTTTATGTTCCGGTAGCCAAACGACCCAACCCCTCCTTTGCTCTCCCTTCGATCCGCAGGACTTGAGTTATCACCGGATGGAGATTATCGATTCCCTTGCAAACGAAATCGCACGAGGGCTTTGGACTACTCGTCCTTTTCATTTTTTTTTTTTTTCCCTCCGTCCATTTATTTTAATTTTAATTTTTTTTATTACTTTTTTTATTACGGAATTTATAGTATAGAGAGTCTGACTATAAATAAAGATGTATACCCGCTGGAAGGGTGGCCGTTGCCCGACGTTTCGGTGGTGGCTCGAAGTCCGCCACACCGCAGTCGAGGCCTTATATATTTCGCGGGGGAGGGGGGAGGGGTTGGTTCCGCTCTCGCAACTTAATCCTGAAAATACCGACTGTTGTTCGCCCTGCCGGCAGCTAACCCATACCGCGAAACGACGACACTTTGCCGAGCGCGGGTTCGGGGGACAACCGTGGACAATATATTCCCCTTGCGGCAGCTAGGAAATGTGAAATTCTCTCTATCGCGGACACCGATACGACGCCACGGGCGAGGCTTTCCTGAGGGATAACAAAGGGTTCCCGCCGGAGGACGCTCGATCCGACACGCTTGTGCTACACCGTCCTGTGGGGTTCTTCGTCTCGGTTTTGATACTTCTTCCATAAGGCGTTCTCGGGCCACAAAGCACAACGGCTGATGAGCTCGGCTCCGCAACCGAATCAGGACTTGATATCGCGGTTTCATATTCCCTCCCCCCTTGTCTCGTCCCGCTTGGATCCTGCGATACGTATAGCTTCCACAGAATTCTCGATAACGGCGTCTCCGTTTCACTTTTATATCTCCTTGATATATTTCAGAGTACGCATCTCACAGTCGTGTAGCTCGCAGGAAGTAGTCCAATGCCGTACAGATCAGACGTCGGAGCAGAGAATATTATGCATAAAAGTGCATAAACCGCGTATTTTTCACACAGATATTTTCTTTATCGTCTATCGCATCTCTTTGATCTTCCCGATTTGGATTGTTGAGATGAGTGGACTGATTTTTTTTTTTATATCGTATACATATTTTGGAAAATCGTGCATTTGTTCGTTGGTTTGGATGTTTCTCTTTGACCCTGCAGATATCTGCGCGAAATCGTATTTTATCTTTGGCAAGTCTCTGTCGATGCACTGCTTTGGGAATAAGAAGAACTGTTCGCGGGTAGAATTTTATTATCTAAATGAACTTCCCCGAGCGACGTTTGTGCTACGAGAAACACAGCCGTTTTAACTTGATGAAATTTTCTCATGCAGATATCTTTATCATTGTTTGCCCCCCCCCCCCCCCCCCAACTCAACCCCTCTTTCGGTGAAGCTGAAACCCCCCTAGTTTTCACAGGAATGGGATGGAGCTCGAGTTTCCGGCATTCTATTCCATATGGAATGGATTTCCACATGGTATGAACCATGCGATCCATGCGAACGCGCGAAGCGCGCGTGCCATACCAACATAACCAACTAGTGCTATATATATATATATATTTTTGAATACTGGGGCTTTTGGTGGGTCGGGTGCTTCGCACGCGCCCTTCGCATGTCTCCGAAACTTACTTAGAATAGGGAATTAGAATAATCAAGACCTCAGACAGGGGCCTCAAGAGACAAAATGTTTTCCGTAAACTGAACAGCAAAAAATAATTGCGTGAAATCGGAAGACGGATTTTTGTAAAAATAATTTTGTTAAATAAGAGACAAACTCGTTTGTTCGAGTTTGAATATATGAATCTGTCCTTTCATTTCCCGTGTCATTAAAAATTTTAGTTTGTACATTTGGTTGTAAAACTAGAGCCAAATGGTGCGATTGAAAAATGAACAAATGAAAAATTGTGGACGTTTGTGAACAATAAGTTGTTGTAAAGTACAAACTTTCTTCACTGTGTGATTGATTAACGAAATTGGAGTGACACATCAATCCCCCCCCCCCCCCCGATCGAATCCTTCCCCCTTCGATTCACCTCTCTCAACGGACTTATAATATTTCACACAGATCTAAAAGAACTTATAATATTTCACACTGATCTAAAAGAACTTATAATATTTCCTACCCAAAGGGACTTAGAATATTTCACGTCCATTTCATTTGACCCCGGCCTTTCCAACTCTTGAACACGACGGCGGCGACGAAATCTTTTTATATTACACCGAGAAAAACAAAAATCGATAAAATCAACAAAATGAGCGTTTACGGGTGGCGAAACAAATGTATGGTTGATCGAACGAAATAATTGTCACAGTAAGTAAATAAAGATCCGATTCGACGGCCTGTTAGTTTGATCAACGAGCTATTGCTTTCGACCAACCAAACGTTCGTTCCGCCGCCCATAAGCGTACATTTTCTTAACTCAATTGTTTTTTTTTCCCCCGTGTACAGAGACACAAGCCTCGTCGCGTCGGAGAGAATTCTTCAGTCAAAGGGTTAAAAATTCGGAGCGTGCAAGCTAAGCCAGATGTTTGACTCGAGAAAGAGGATATCGCCGGAGTACATGAGTCACGTATCCTTTTAGCGAATGTATATCGTATACATTCGAAAGACGAAAGGAGATGAGACAACGCGATGCGTATGCATCTCGACGTCTCGCTGGGACGGATGCTGGTGCATCTGGCGCGGGGGGCAGGGGGGGGGGAAGGGGGGGCTAGACGCCTCCAGTTTCCACCGATGCCGTTATGGTATGCGAGCTCCGCTCGTACATGCGACAGTGTGTGTCCAGGTATATCGGGTATCCGATGCCTCCGCCGCATCCACGTATTCGGGTCAAAGATCACACCGCTATAGTCACTTAAAGGTAAAGCGAGTGTACACACGGCGTGTACGGGGAAATTCCGTACGCGATGTGCGTAGCCCCGTGCGAAACGACGATACCGGAGAACAGGCGTCAAAGCCCCCCTCCGACACGAGGACGATATAAAGCGGTCGCCCCGTGCCTCTCGCCTCTCGCTCGCAAAAGACGTTTATTGGCAACCCGGACACGCAACACTCCGCCGATGTCACCGTCGAAATGCAGAGTCGCGAACATGAAAACTCCATCCCTAAGTCCATAGACTTGCAGATGGATCGATGCATACGATACACGCGCAAATCTTGCGGTCCGCATAGGGAATCAAAGGGGGGGAGGGGGGCTCGATTGGAATGAGCGGATGCGAGGCGCAGGAGAGCACTGTTAAAAAAATTGGAAATTTAAGATACCGGGCTGGATGTTTTTATGCAAAGACTGGAACCTTAAATTCAATGTGCAATTATTGTGACAAAAATTTGTATATACTTTTGCAGTGAATATAAAGCGAATTATTGGAATGAAAATACTTTGATAGTCAAATTTAAATAATTTGTTAAAAGTGAAATGTTTTTCAGTTATTAATGTACTGTAAATTTTTCATCCCAAATGTACATGAAATTTGATGCACTACTTTATGCATAAAAACTTTCAGTACCGGTACATTAAATTTCATATGGATTTATTTCACAGTGAGACCAGGGCGGAACTGGGGTAAATTTTTATTTACCCTATTTGGGGTAAAATTGTTCGTGAAAAAGGTTTGTCTATAATCAATCCTTTTCTTATGTTAATTTCTTTTATTTTTTATTTTTTTGCTCAAGGGTGGAAACAGCAGGCTCGCGAAACTAATAGGGCCCTTTCGCCGTGTAAATATCCGCGGCCGCTCGCGGAGATCCGTGATTAGATGTATAAATTCGTGCGTGTACAAAAAAATACTACTCCACCCCCCTTCCGTTCCCTAATTTTGTACGTGGAAAGCCAAGCGCATGTAAATCGAACGGGGCGCGAACGCTCCAACTATCGTGGATCCCTTCGACATTCTCCGCTCGCAGAGGCTCACCCCATGTACGTTCAATGTTGCGCGGTCCTCCGTCCGCACAGTGCGTGTATACGCTCGATTGGATCGAGGTTGTACACAGGATCGTACGGGAGGTAGGCAAAACCAGGGCTAGCTAAGAAACAAGGACTCTGCGAACGAACAACATCGTTCCTAAATTTAAAAAACTACGTTTGACCGATCCTTTTCTCATATCAATTTTTAAAATATTTTTTTCGGCTCAATGGTGGAAACAGCGGAACTCACGAGACTAATAAGGCTTTTTCGCCGTGTAAGTCCGCGGCCGCTCACATAGATCCGTGATTAGATGTATAAATTCGTGCGTGTATAATAAATACTGCTCCCCCCCCCCCCCCCCCCTCAACCTGCCGCTCCCTAATTTTGTACGTGAAAAGCCAAGCGCGCATGTAAATTCAACGTTGCGAGAACACCCCCACTATCGCGGATCCCTTCCACATTCTCCGCTCGCAGAGGCTCAACCCCGTGTACGTTCAACATTGCGCGGACCTACGTCCGTGCAGTGCGTGTATACGTATTCACCGCATACACGAAGATCGAGCTGGCGTGTGTACACCGTACCACGCTCAACTATACGTACCGAGGCCCGTACACCTGTAAGCAGCATATTTTCCGAGCCGCCACTGCTCCGGCCAGGGTAGCTCTGTTAGCATCGTCGGGGTGCTGCAGCGATATAACACCCAACTCGTTGGGTGGGGGAGGGATGCGGGAGGGAGTGGTCTCAAATTTCGCATGCAGCGTGGCACTCGGCCCGCTGCATCGAATTACCCGGCCTATGCGCTCGCTCATGTATACATATATATATATGTACACACACATCCCTCTTTCCCCCGCCCCGGCCGCATCCAGTCTCACTCGCCCGGCACGAATTTCACTGACACTCCGAAAGCTTGTCCCTCTCCTGTCGTGTGTACACGTAAACTATTACCTGCGTAGTATGTAAATTTACGAAACCCGCATCCACGGGGATCCCAAAATGCATTATAGTGTCTCATAGAGGCGCGAGAGCCCGTGTGCGATCTTCTGCGCACTCGCTCTTCCTTGCGATCTTCCTTGCGTAACGACGAAAAGATGGATCCGATGCTCCGGTTATCGCACACCTGTGTGTGGCTGCATCGTAGTTCCACCCTGAAGGAAGAAGATGCAGAGGTGCTCGAAAAAAATCGTTAAACTTATGGAGAGACTGACGCATTTTTTCTGGAAGAGCGCTCAAGAGCGTGTGAATTACCGCGGTCGGTAATAGAAACTGTAACAAATTTTTTTGATAGCTTTAATCATCTACGATCATAAGAAAATCCTTACGTGAGGCTGAATTGCTATCCTCTTCGTGCAAAAATTCGCTTTTGATCACGGATGGTCCGTATTGTAGAAAAATCATTCATCACCATTTCGATTACAGACGGCTCGAGAGATCGTGTGCGATCTTCCGCGCACTCGCTTCGATCTTCCTTGCGTAACGACGAAAATATCGATCTGCCCGATGCTCCGGTTATCACCCACATGTATGTAGTTTCATCGCAGTCCCTCCGGACGGACAAAGATGCAGACAGGGGTGCTCGAAAAAAATCGTTAAAATTATGGTGAGACTGAATCATCTTTCTCGAAGAGCGCTCAAGAGAATGTGAATTACCGCGGTCGGTAATAGAAACTGTAATGAATTTATTTTTATGACGGTCATCATCCAAGACTTAAAGAAAATCCTTACGTCATGCTGAATTGATAAGCGCATCGTTTGAAAATTCCTTCTCGATCATTGATGCTCCGCATTGTAGAAGCTCGTTCATTACAGTTTCTATTACCGACCGAGACCGGCACGAACGGTGAGAAACGGGTATCCCCATCATTCGGAGCGATGAGTGCAAATACCCGTTTGTCTTGCGCAAACACATACGCGCGATAAACATCCTTCATCCCGCCGAAAACCCGTGCCTGTGCGCCGAGCGGACCGCGTTCATGCAGCGCAGAAGGAATGAAGAACGCCGTTTGGGCCTCTCTGAAAGGGGTGGTGGTTTTCCACCAGCGCCGAAAGGAACGACCAGGCTGTACGAAACGCGAGAACGCGGTGAAGAGGCTGAGAGAAAAGAGGTAAGAAAAACCGACTTGGAGTATCAGCAGAGAAGAGAAACGAGGAAGGAAAAGTCCTCTCTTATGCAGCCTCCGCTCTGTCCCTCTTTCGCTAGCTCTGTATGCTCTCCCCCGTTCCATTTCCCTCCGGTATCTTTCTCCCTCTCTCGCTCTCCTCCGCTCCGCCGGTGCCCTATGCTGCTCCAGAGTCGGTCAAGCGCTTATAAAGGAGACATTGGAATGATATATGGCGAGCGAAGGAAGCGCGTCGAATTGGGTCGTCCGCCGTCGCTGCCGCGGCTGGTACCATCGCTGGGCTTTCCACGACACCCCCTCCCCTCTCAAAGTTATTACTCCTTCGTCCGAGGTCCTCTTATTCCTGCTATCAATAGATTAGAGATTGCCTATTCATATCCGTAATACGCAGATATTGCAATCCTCATTGTATCGAGAATTCGGATTGTCATATCGACTCGTCGGCCTGCTAATCGTAATCTCCGCATTGCGATAAGCTCTCCCGCGACCACGTCAAGGAGCTCTCGAATCGTTTGAGTAGAGACTACAATACCGTAGTATTCATCGCCACGATAAGCTCTTTATGATCTTTCAATTAGCAAAGACCTTTAATGTGTTATGTTTCGTGTTCTTTTTTTTCTTCCTTTAACTGCACCTTCGTTTTCAGCGAAGGTTGTGTATTATTTATTTTGGTAATAAACGAGACTGCACTTAGCTCAAATTAATCGCCGGCGTTACGTCGGTGAGAGAGAAAAGGGGGATGTAGCTCGAGACCGAGTCAAACGAGACGCGCTCTCGATAGGGAAGGTATAAATGTGCCGCTTTGCTATGCTCTCTCTCGGATCCCGTGGTAATTTCTGGCTGGCGCCCGATGTGCGCTTCCCTCGGGCTACGCGAACGAGAAGAGGCTGCCTTTTCCTCCATCATTTCCACTCGCTCGTCCTCCCTCTTCCTCTCTGTTTGCCAGCCTATCTCTCGTTCACTTGCAAACTTGTTCAAATCTATCCCCCCCCCCCCCTTCCCTGCCCCGCTGGTAGACGAGATTCCCAAATCTCGGGAACCGAGCGTTGATTCCTCTGATTCGAAAGGACTCCGTCGATTACGTTGCCCCGGGCGGCCCGAGCAAGAACGATGTCGACGGAACCAGAAAGGGAAATGCCACGGACGGCCGGTTGGTTGGACGGAGTACCATGCGCCACGGAAACGTCCTCGAGGTCGAGTGAGCCTCCGGTTAATTTTCAAACGCTTGCGCCAAGAAGGCCCGCCACGAGAGCGAATCCTCCCACCCCCGCATGAGATTTCCAAGTCCCGAACAGATGCAGACGAGGATGATCGAACGGATGATGGAGACAACGGAAATAAATTTAGTACGTCAATGATTTCGTTGTGACGTCACTTATGGTTTGAAAATGTCAGTTTTTAACCGGAAGTAACTTCGTACCGGAAATACGTCACTTCCGGTCGTAAAATTACATTTCAAACCGGAACTGATGTTTTTCCCTACGACGTCACTTTCAGTCGAAAACCAAGATTTCAAACCGGAAGTGACATTTTTCCATACGACGTCACTTTCAGTCAAAAATTACTATTTTCAAACCTAAAGTGACGGTTTTCCATACGACGTCACTTCCAGTCAAAAATCAAGATTTTCAAACCGGAAATAACGATTTTTTCATACGACGTTACTTCAAGTAAAAAAAGCCTCCTGTATGAGAAAGCAAAATCAAGATTTTTAAACCGGAAGTGACGTTTTCCTGTACGACGTTAATTCCGCTTGAAAACTGAGATCTTGACACCGGCAGTAACGTTTTCCCGCGCAACGGCATATCGGCACGCTGGAAAACTACGGCAATAACGCCCAGGATGATGGATCGTTCCGTTGTATCGTCAGGAAAAACTTCCCGCATCGTAATACACAAACAATCCGTGATACGAGTGAAACGATGTTTGTTGTACGATTAAATCCGTTTACAACCGCAGTCTGTAATGAATGATTGGAATCCTCTCGTCGGTAAGGATTTCGCGCCACCTCTCCGCAGAACTCCGAGGATGCCGCGTCGACGTACGGGCGTGGAATTACGATATTGTACGCGGAAAACATACATCTCTCGTCTTTCCTATTTCGGAAGTTCCCATGGGGTTGTGGATGGCGAGGGAACGTCAGGGCGCGGAAGGAAAGAGGGCAAAGATACTGCAACGCAGAGGGAGAGAACGGCCTGATCTGCTGCGCGCGGAAGCAGCTGGGACAGGGAGGAAGAAGACAGACAGGAAGGGCAGGGACGTGAGAGCCGAAACGATACGTGTGGATGACGGTTCGGTTGAGAGGAGACATATAGGATAGGAAAGGGGGGGGGGGGACGGTCCGTCGTCCTCCACATGTTCGGGCTCCTCCGCGCCGTCAGGTGGAGGAGGTCCCGCTGCAGTCGGATCGAGGGTGATAAAGGGGTGGGGAAGATGGGGGGAGGAGAAGGAGGGTGATAGCAGAGGAGACCACCGATGAAGGAAGGGAGGAAGGGAGGAGGAAGGCGTGTGGGTGACCCGAATACGTCTTGCTCGAGGGCACAATCTCTGAACATCTTCTTCTGGTAATGCTTCATGCGAATTTCTGTACCGCAGCCAGACCCGTTGTGAGTTATAGGTATACCTCGGTATCTACATATATATGTGTACATATAGCGGGGGGCGATCTATATAGCAGTAGGTAGAGGAGAATCGCGAGGGTTCGGACGGTTTCGGAACTAAAAGACCTCGCTATCACTTTCCGACAGACATACCGCGCATGTAAGGTCTGTAATACGACCCTCCGAATTTATGTATTTTTCTACTTAAAGGGCGCGTTCTTCAGTGGGTGTTTTTTTTTGGTTTTTCTTTCGAGTATCTGCGTCGCCAAAGTTATTGGGTACAATACGTCGAGTTTGTACTATTACGGTGGAGAATAAAATAGATTTGTTTTATGCAGTCGATGGAAAAGCGCGCAGTGTACGACGGTTCGGAAATCTGATGGAAACCGTCTCGCTGTTTGGGATCGATAGCATTCGGTAGCGTTATTGAAATATTTTCCGTTTTGGAATGAGAATTTCTTAGACGGGCAGGGGAGCAAAATGGGATTGTAACGTTGTGAGACGCAGACGCGGGGCAAAATGGGATAGCGTTGCAACACTGGACCGACTGGGGCAAGATGGGAACTCCGAACATAGCGAATACTGGGCTATGTTCCCATATGATGTCGTCAATTGTGAAAATCTTGAATCGGGTCGAATTGTAAAAAAAAATTACAATTCCACTCGCGGCGATGATTATCCGAGGTATTCCATTTTGCCTTCGAAATTGTTCCCGAATTTTCTTGATTTCACAGAACCGTGTCGTCGATGCCTTTCTGAACGGGAATTTCTTAGAAGGCAAGGGAGACCGAGGCAAAATGGGGGCATAACGTTGTGAGCCGCAGACGCGGGGCAAGACGGGATAGCGTTGCAACGCTAGACCGACTGGGGCAAAATGGGAACTCCGAACATAGCGCATACTACTGGGCTCAATAGTGAGCATCCTAAATCGGGACGAATAAAAAAAATGGCTGTTCCACTTGTGTCGGTGATGCTCGGAGGTACTCCAGTTTGCCTCCGAAATTGTTCCCGGATTTTCTTGATTTCATGGGACCGTGTCGCCTATGCCGCACAGGGTCGTATCGCTCGCGCTCGAATGAGTTTGTTAGAGAATGAAAAAAAAGAAAAAAAAGAACAAGAACCAGATAAAAAAAAAATAACCAAGTGAATTAGAGCGAGCGAATGAGATTGGGGCGGCTTCAAATGAAAAACAAATTGTATAGAGTCTGGCGGAGTAGGACGGTTCGAGAAAGGCAATTAAAAAACCATCAAATCGTCGGGTAAATAGGGAATTCGGGGGAACACGATCTTGTCGGCGAGAAATTGGAGAAACCGCGACTCGCTCAACGCCCCCGGACAGGGAGCCACGGTCGAACGGGAAGGAGAGAGCGCGATAATTGAAGCGTGTTAAAGCGAAACAAGATACGCTCATGGAAAAATGTATAGTAAAACAATTTTTTTCATAAACGCCGCTGAACCTTCCGCCGTGCACAGTGGCACAGAAAAACTATGGCGCATCGCGGTACGAAGCCTGCGCTCGAGAAATAAAAGATTAGGAGTCCAAAAAAAAAGGTGAAACACGACACAAAGAAAGGAGAAACTCAGGATAAAAGTGAAAACCGATGGCCATGGAAACTGGACTCTTCGGCGCGGGTTTCACGCGCGTAGCTACCTGCAACGTTGGAGTAGAGGAGAGTAGAGCCGTATAAAAGAGCGAAGAAAAAAAAAGAGCAAAATATGGAAAAATGGATGAGAGCGAGAGAAATTCTCCTCTCGTTTCTGGTGGTCAGGGGATGGATGGAGGATGGTTCGAAGAGGAGGTGGCTGAGGGAACACACCACCGGGGGGGGGGGGGGTATCGTTCCGCACGGTGCAGCGAGCGGGTGAAGCGCGTATCCAAAAACTCATCCCCTTACCGTGCGCCCCCTCAAACGTACATACATCACTGATAACGCGAGAGCAACCGTGCCCGCCTCGACCTCGGCCGTATCCAGGACGCAAAATATTCAATTACAGAATTCTAGGGGGCTGGGGCAGGGGGGGGGGGGCGAAGCGGGAGGTAAAAACGCGATGGAAGGACGAAGAGAGGGCTCGGCGACGACTCGCCGTTGTGTAGGTGGGAGACCGCTGCCACAGATAAAACGTTTATTGCACGACGAATACGGATCCGTGGCTGACGGTGGTATTCCGCGATAGTGCACTATTGCTACGTGTGAGTATGCGTACACACACGGTACGAGGGGTAGTTACAGCAGACTCTCGAGGACACTTTGAGAGCTCGAATGCTGCGATCGGAGCTCCCGATCTCTCGACGGCTCGATTTCCGTTTCCGTATCGTCCGTTCGACTCTCGCATTCCCGGGCTCGTGTGCACGTTACACACGCTCCCGACATTTCAGATGCGATGCGCGCACGGTCTGCAGTTTGTCAGCGAACCGGGGCACGGGGACGGGTGGGGAGTTGTTGGAAACTTCAAACGATCTTTTTTTCCCCTCGTTAAAAAATCCGGGGCCAAAATAACTCGCATTTTCGATATGGATCGCTGTCGATTAAGGAATTCTCCCTGATGGGCTGCCGTACGAGCCTCAAACTGGTGTCGTTTTCTTCTTTTGGTTTCTAATGAAGAAACTCAATTACGTTTCGACCCTGATCAGGTCCCTCTTCAGAACGATGTTTATTTTTTCTGTCGTTAATTTTTTTTTTAAGTGGATAAACGTCAATATATTTCCAACTTATATTACTTAGTCAATTCCTTATCATTCATATCTTTTTCGTAGATTACCTGTTTATTTTCGTTGTCATTTTTTTTGCGAGCTCAGAGCGTCATTGATACATTCGATTCTCTCTTATGGACACATTTCGTCTGTTTTCATAACGAAAGAACGCTTATCAGAGCACATTTGTCTGAAAACTAAACCCTAGACTGAGAACAGACTGGGATTTAAGAACGCACCCCATGTGTGACAGTTGTTGTGGTTAAAGACGTTGTACTGACACCGGGAATATATTTTTTCGTACAAAATAACATTTCATCTGTAAAAGTAAAAAAAAACCAAATACTGAGATTTGAGGATACGCGAGCGAAGTGCGCGATCGGTGCTAGTTTTACAAACAGTAAAAAAAAAAAGTGGTCGGTAACAAATTTCGTAAGCAATTCAACTGCCCGAATTGTTGAATTAATTGCTTGGCACAATGTGTCACGTCAGTCGGTATTACGTGTCACTTAAATATTGTATCAATGAAGTTGCAGCCTGTATACCCGAAGTTAACGACAAACTGAATTTCCCGATGACGGTGGGAACCCATGTACGTAGTACATTCGACGGAGTTTCGGCTTCCATTAACTCCACGTCGGCAGCGTTTATCGCGCTCCAACTTCCGTGCGAGAGTTGTGGATAGCAATGGTAACTGGCGCTATAACTGCTGGTGTATCGACTACTCAATAATTATCGCTTACCGATATAGTGTAACCGAAGGGGCGGTGAGAGGGATGGATGGAGGGAAGGGGGTTGAAACCAACAGTTTCTCCGAATCACTGGTGACCAAGGGTGCGCGCACAAAGGAAGGAAGGAGAGAGAGTTCGAGGAGTCGAGCGGGATCTCGGTGGAAACCGGTTAATTTTCCGGGAGGATTGACGGAGAGAAAAGTAAAGTCAGCGGATACAAGGGAGCAAGGGAGCGAAATATCCTTCACAGGGGAAGTCGACGAGATCGTTGGTGCGAGAATCGCGAGGAACTCGCCAAGCTGTACCACAATCTCGGCAGCGTTAGTAGTGGTAGTCGGTGTATAGTCAGCCGTGCGGTATTCAGCCCTCCGTAAAACGAGCAAACAGAAAACTGTAATCCGCACCAGGGCGAAATTTGAACGGTCGGTGAAGCTCCGGACTCTCTTTCGTTCGTCGCTATTACTCCTCGTTCGTTCAACTTTAAATTTCACTAGTCCCCGAACTCTGACGGCTCTCCTCGTCCTATTTATGCATGTGTGCGCGGGTGTGTGTATGCGCACCCGGGTATGTTTGCCGCGACCGAATTAGTTTGCCAAACTCTCAAGTCCGCGGGGCTAATAAGTAGGCATACAGACAGTGCCGAGAGGGATTAATGTAACTGTTGTAGTGTACATAACATGCGATAACTTTACAGATTCGGCTATCCGCCGATCTGCTTCGATGAACCGATCTGCGGCTGCATTTTTCACTGTTTTAACAGTAATTTGGGACCTGGCAGAAGTAAAAAAAATGGCCATAGTAAACCGGTAGTGCTGAAGTTCAGTCACTGGTCTAAATCAATTTCAAATTGGGAAGGCGGGTCCGTTTTGCCCCATGGTTCCGTTTTGCACCACTTGTCCCGACAGTTCGCCTTCCCAGAGCTTCATTACGTGCTGATAGAAAACACGGTCCCTTGCGTGACATCGACGAATCGGCGTGACCGATCTGCGGCTGCATTTGACACTGTTCTGACAGTAATTTGGGGTCTTGTGGAAGTAAAAATGCCCATAATAAACTGGTAGCGCTGAAGGGTGATACCGGTCACGGGTCTAAATCAATCTGAAATTGAAGACGCTGGTCCACTTTGCCCCGCTCGTCCCCGGTTCAATGACAGTCCGCCTCCTCAGACCTTCGTTACGCGCCAATCGTTACCAGTCCCGCCGGGTTGGAGAACGCGTTCCCTTTCCTGACGTCGACAAATCGGCGTGACTTATTTGCGGCTGTATTTGTCACTGCTTCTGCCATTAGTTTGGGCCCCGACGGAATTAAAAATGGCCATAGACAACTGGTAGTGCTGAGTTTCGGTCACTGATCTAAATCAATCTCAAACTGGGAGCGCGGGTCCGTTTACCCCATGGTTCCGTTTTGCCCCACTCATCCCTGGTTCAATTACCGTCTCCCTTCTCAGAGCTTCGTTACGTGCCGATCGTTACCAGTCCCGCCGGGTTGGGGATCACGTTCCCTTCCGTGATGTCGACGAATCGACGTGACCGATCTGCTGCTACGTTTCTCACAGTTCTAGCAGTAACTTGGGCCCTGGCGGAAGTAAAACCGCCCATAATAAACTGGCAGTGCTCAAGGATGACACCGGTCACGGGTCTAAATCTTTAATTGCGGACGCGGGGCCGTTTCGCCCCCATGGTGCCATTTTGTCCCGCTCGTCCCTGGTTCAATGACCGTCCGCATTCTCGAAGCTTCGTTACGTGCCGATCGTTACCATTCCCGCTTGACTGGAGAACACGACTCCTTCCGTGACATCGACGAATCGGCGTGACTGCACGCTCACCTCGCTGTTCCTAAAACTCACGGGTCCGTGCGGCTTGCTGCAGATGGATCGACCCAGACGGAATGACCGAGTGGCAGAGCAAAGGCGAAGCACACGGTGAAGCAGAGGCGAAGCGAAGCTGCTGCCGCTCTCTACGCTAGTATTCTATTATAGAACGCTGAGCATTGTGTCGTCCACTTTGTGCAATTCCGTTCCCGGACCGAGCGCAGCAATGCCCCGTCGTCGTTTTCCACGCTCTCCTACGTCCTCTTTCTTCTCGTTGGTCGGTTAGTTGTGTATAATATACACACAGCCCGGCGTAATTAAAGGAAACGACCGCGGAGAACGGGAGAGGGAGAAAGGAGAGAGCGGGAATTATTAATGAAAAGCACAACGTTCGCCCGGAGCCGCGAGAACAAAGTTGTCCGGTAACGTAATCAAGAGGCTCCACCGGGCACTTCGGGGTTCGCGCATTAAACTGCCGCGTCCGTTTGCGGGCCGACTCCATTCCCTCGACATCTCTCCACCGGGCTCGCGGTTTTCTTCTCTTCTCCATAACTGTTGTCCCTAAGTAGTCGCGTGACAATCTAGACCCATGCTTCTTGCGTGGTGCGCGAAACCGCGGGGAAGAAACCTCACTAATCGCTCGCTTTTAGCCACCCCCGGAGAGCTTTTGACCCTCGAGGACCCTCTGTCCCTTTGGCGCTGCACCTTGGCCCACGGGCCGAGCGTTCAATCTCTTTTCTTCAACACACCTCGTCTGGCATCGCTGCGGAACCGGAGTATGCGACACACATCCCACACCGAGGAAAAAATATGGGCATATTCGAAGAAATGAGGAAGCCATGTGCAAATTACTTTGCAGCATTTTTCCTAGCATTAGAAAATCTTTAAATCTGATAAGATTGAAATTTGAAATAAGTGAAATAAAAATGATTTTTTTTTTTTCAAAATCGTTTAAAATCTTGAACCGGACTCTCAATCATCGTGCAAATTGCACCGAGGGAAGAGACGTGACCCCTCTAGTAGTGTACCAAATTTTAACTGGCTATCTCAAACCGATCTATAAGCCGTTTTAAACGATGCAAGTCTGCCCACATACGTCCAGGCGCCAGCGAAAAATCGAATTTCTCAATGTTTTGAACTATTTTACATACTCTAACATTAAAATTTCGATTTTTTTTGTTATCACGTAAAATCTCAAACAGCCATTTTTTCACGTAAAAAAATAGTTGTATTAACCAAAAGTCACGGTGACATACTTTCAAAATTGATATTTGTTTGGTAAAAATAAAGCACTGTTTTTGTTAGACGATTATTTGCTAAAGGTGATTCAAAATTTGGCGATTCCGGTTAATATTCCGGTAATATTCGGTCAGAGATTTTTACTGAACCAACCAAATAATACCTTTGAACATATGTCACTGCGTCGTGGTTAATCCGACCATTTATTTTTCTCAGTGCGGCGGTTATGTCGGTAAGACAGATGGAATTAGATCCGACAATTTTCTCAGATTATTAAAAACTTGAGAAATAGTTCACTTTTAATGATTTACTTTAACTTTACTATGAAAGTACTTTAAATCCAATAATTTGCTTTACCGTCACTGTAAAAGTTCTTTAATTTTTCATCACAATTGTACATTAAATTTAATGTACGATATAATTTAATCTTTTTAACAGTGTAAAATAGATGGAATTAGAATCCGATCATTTTCGCATCAAACGGCGACGAGAAACTCACGATTCGCGGTTCCGCCACTGGCAACCAGGTCGCACATTTCTTCATATCTTTCCTACAATCTTTTACCACTCCTCATCTTCACTTCTTTCACAAAAGCATGATCTTTGTGCTCCGCACTAAAAAGTTGCGAAGAGCGGAAAACATACCATCAACAACAGGTAAGGACGCAGGGGTTGAAGAGGGTTAATTATTTCATTCGTCGAGTGGCGCGGACGATTACCATAGGAAGACCGACACAATTGTGCTCCTTTACAGGCGCTCTTAAATATGCTTATATAATTTAATGGCCCGTCGCACACTCGGCAAGACCACTCGAGATCGTGCGCGCAGGCTAAGAATAATTAGTCGGATTAGGGGGTTAAAGTGTCCTCTCCTCTTTCCCCCCCTCCCCCCTCCTCCCCCTGGTAGATCTCTATGTCAGACGGCGTTATGTACAACTGTGTGTTATACCCAAGTGTAAATTATATCGCTTAGGTGTACGGTTTAAAGTGTTATGTATTAACGGGACTAGGATGTACAACAGTGCAAGAAACTCTCTCGAAGCTCACGCTCATCGGTCGCCGCGTATACCGCGTGTTTTGTACACACGGCGAAAAGCGAGTACTCTCATCCGACCCCCGAGCCCCGACCCCCTCTCGGAAACCCCGCGAGTTGAAGGAGTGTACAGGGTATATGTACGCGCGGAGGACGGAGAAGAGTTGACAATTGGAGGCAAGAGCGACGCGTAAAATCATTAGCCTTAATTGGAGTGCGCCTCGCGGGACGCCTCGCACCGCGCGACACCGTCACTCTGTCGCACCGGTGAATGGGACGGCGGCGGCATACACGCTTTTCTTCGGCGTCCCCCGACGCCGGGGCCCCGACGAATACGTCGACGACGATGTCTGACTCGCGTACTATACGCGTCGTATATGTTTCATCGCCTGGGTACGCGCGATTGTACAAACTCAAATGGCATATCGGTTGATCGTTTATCATTAGCCTCACGCAGACGTCTACGGCACTTCTTCGATCGACGAAACGGAACTGAGGCTGAGACTGCGGCTCTTCGTTATTAATTTCCGTTAGGCTATAAGTAATTTTTTTACGATGTCCCATTTGAATTTGGGGAAAAATTCTATCGGACTTTGGTTCAGCGTGGCTACATGCATAAGAAGTTCTCCGGGACCCCTGGATGCGATGCAAAAAAATTTACAGGCTAATCCCACTTCGTCGTCCCTTTTTCGACGTTTTTCGTCGTCCTGCAGCGGAACGGAAAAAAAACCTTTCTGTAACTCCGCCAAATACCCTATCTCCTGCATTTTTTCCCGTGGAACACGATAGGCACCTGGATTCTGGCGTAATTCCATCGCGAAGCTGAGACGTCGTTGTTTGGAAATAGCGAAAAAAAACTCCGCGCCTTTTCGGAAAATGGGTCAAGTTTTTATTTTACTTTTTTTAATGTAAAAAAACATACTTTCTTGAAATATTTCCGGCGCAATTTTGTAGACTTCATTTTGTCAGCCCGACAGAGCTCACCGTGCATGAAACGTGCCTGGAGGACGAGAAAAATGTTGAAATAAATGAAGACACGTTATACGAGGTAGAAGATCGCGCGGACCGAGTGAAACGCAATAGCGTGCCCCGGGACTCGAATCAGTTCGGGCATTCTCCCTTCTTCTCCCTCTCTCACCCATGTTTATTCGATCACGGGCCATTCCCACGGTAGAATCGTCGATGCGTGCCGTAATACGCATTCGATATAATGAATTCCGTCGGTTATACACCGGCTTTCCAGGCAAATTCACTGACGCCGATTCATGGTAATAGCTCGCATACTATTGCCGCGATATTCACCGCAAGGCTCGCAACCTCCCTCGATCACCTCGTATTTCACAAACATATGATACGACGTTGACACAATATTGTCCAAACAATAAGCTCGATATACTCACTCGCCGGAAATCATCGAAGATCCGCCGTGTTAAAATCGAAACCTTTGAATTATTTCATCCGTCAATCAGAAAAAAAAAGAAATAACGAAACGAGGAACCCTCGCTTCGTTTAAGGTAGTCCTTGCGAATGGTGTTGATTTCGCATAAGTTTCAGAGAATTGAGAGGGAATTGTAAACACTTCTCGATGGTCTAAAAATCTGAAAAAAAATCAAGCATATTAAAGATGCCGAAAAGGTTAATTTTGCATAATAATAATTCCAAAATGTTATTAACAAATTGATTAAATATTTAATTGTTCAACAAATCTCCCGGAAACATAACTTTTTTTGTTAATAAAAATTATTCGTTTATTTTTCTGAATACGTATGAATTTTTTCAGATTTTTAAATTTACTTTGAATATTCTGACTTTCTATACGTTTTTCCCATATAAAAAAAAAAAAATCCAAAATTAATTCAACCGGGCTTGTACCGGGTTTGATAGATTCCTATTTATTAGAGAACATTTTTATCAATTTTTTCGTCGATAGAATCACGAAGTATCTACGCTCCGTACTATTATTGACGTGATATTCATCGGAAGGCACAGAAACCCCCCTCGATCACCTCGTATTTCACAAACATACGATAGTCGTATCGTATATTTTGGAATCTCCCTCGATCACCTCATATTTCACAAACATATGATGTGAAGTTGACGCAATATTGTCCAAACAATAAGCTCGAGGTTAAAATTCGAGGAAAGCATTCACGAAGGATCCGTTAAGCAGAAAAATGAAGAAAATAAAAGAAAGAAGAACTATCGCTTCGTTTAACCAGGGGATCGATGGATCCACTCTTATTTATTATTACTCGTTGGAAGAAGAGAACATTTTTGTATTTATTTTATTTTTTCGTCGACAGGATCACGAAGTTTCTACGCTCTCTGGGATTTCCGTGCAAGTTACAGCGTCGACAAAAGTCCTCGACCCAGTAGCGAAGCCAGGTATAATGTGAGCTATCGCGCGCTGATTGCAGCCTATTTCCATTCCTGGGCCATTCCACATGTGGATGGTTGCACTGCAGCTGGGGCTGCAGTGCCTCGTACTTGAATCCTCGAGGCTCTCTCGGGGGGGGGGGGGGGGGGGGGTATCGCTAGGGACGTGAGCGAGCGGGTATGTATGCGGGATGAGAGAAACCGAGATATACTTTTCATCCTTCGAGCCGGGACCGGCGTGCCGAGGTGCCGTTATTGGCGCACCTTCGTTTCTTTCCTATCCTATGTCCTATCGCCGATCCCCAATGAACACGTTTTATTACGACAATATAACATGAAAGTTTCATGTAATGTAATGTAACGGTTGTTCTTTTGATGTTGAACTAGTGTAGAACACGGAGGCAATGTGTAACGCAGCGTGTACGGTACAAACCTGTTGTATGTCCAGGGTGGCCACTGAAGCTGATTAAAAAGATTCCCTAACATTTAACTGATTTTTTTGACGACGGCAGCAACGAAGTTATGGTAGGAGGTATGGACTGAGGTATGGTTGGAGGTATGGTCGGAGATATGGTCAGAGGTATGGTCAGAGGTATGGTTAGAGGTATCGTCAAAGAGGATCCTGTATAAGTATATGGCACTATATGTGATACCGTACAAGTATGTGGCACTATATGCGATACGGTACAAGTATGTGGCACTATATGCGATACAGTACAAGTATGTGGCACTATATGCGATACGGTACAAGTATGTGGCACTATATGCGATACGGTACAAGTATGTGACACTAACACTATGGCTCTATATGCGATACGGCATGCTCGTACAGCGGCGACGCGGCACAACTAAACCGTAAGTTGCCCGTATAGACGCGGAAAGCTTAAATATATCCGTGATAGCGATGAGCGAACCGCGTGATTTCTCGTAATATGATTTCATTACGTTTTCGATGTCAAAGCGGTATCGGAAATGGTAATACGGTCGCGCACCGTTGGTCGGGTGTATACCTGTTTCGCCGAGGCTGGTTGAACATTAAATGCGGTTAAATTAAACTGGAACCCGGTGGTGAAATTGACTGATAGTACCTCCGGGAGCAATAATCGTATGTGTGTACACAAACTATGCGATACACGGTACGGGGGTGAAACGGTGTAAAGTTTTTGCACCGCGTGGCGAGTCGAGGTCCCGGAGACACTGTTGAAACTACAGCGGGCTGAACCGGACAGGTGTTGTACCACTGCGGGACCATTGCGCTACGACACAACCACCGCAGAACAACACAGCATTGTACCACTGCAAGTTCTCGCAGAAAACAAACTGGACATGCCTCTGGTATCGCGCCGCGATAACTATAATCTCCGCGCGGTATACAAAAAGTAGTCTAAACGTTGCTTGAATGCATATTTTTTTTAAATTTTGTTTGCCCTTGTGTATAAAGGCCAAATACACTCTACTATAAAATGCTAATTGCAATTTGAACTCTGCTAACTTGTGAAGCATATTTTGTGGACTATATATTATATATTATGGGTCGAATGGATTTTGGAATTTTGAAAGTCCCTCCTATATGCTATCATTACGAAAATTCGGTTTTCATAACATATGGAATAGATTTACACATGCTCTGAACCGTGCGATCCATGCAAGCGCGCGAGCCAATATATAATATATAATATCGCCAGGGCCGTTTTTCCTTGTAACGGTGGAAATTTTTTTTCTTGTTACAGCACAATGTTTTACACTTGGAGTGGTCGAGTCTAGAAACCGGCAGTCCACAAACTTGATGGGTTTCATCAGCAAGGATAAACTGGACTCTGCGGTGTCTCTGGTGGCCTCTCGCACAAGGGTATATGCGAAGACTGAACCGCGCTCTGCTTCCCTCGTTGCCGGGTATCTCACAGGGCGAGCCTCAAAACAGGGAGGGCTTACAATGTCTGATGTGCGTAACGCCCTGGCGAGAGCACAAAGCACCCTGCGAGCCTGCCTCATACGTAAAACAAAGTGGCCGCATTGTCGAGGAAATTGCCTCTGCAATCTTCAGGAGCTCGTCCGCTTTTTTTCGTTTCTTTTTCCTTTCTTTTCTTTTTTGGTTCTTCTTTTTCCCTAAAAGCATTCGAGCATTTCTCTTGGCTGAATTCTTAATCCCTTTCTTCAGTCTCCAAGCCCTGTGGCGGGACATTCGTTGGGCAAAAAAAAATTGACATTTGCAAGCTGTCTTGCCCATAGTTAATGATTGCATTTAGCGCGTTGAAAATATTCTACGTAGATTGATAGCTGCATTGCACAACGTAATATAAATAGTCGACATTTTATACACTCCAACCGCACTCCGCCATCGATAAATCCCTGAGCTTTTCGACGTCGAAAGAAATAATAATCAATGGTGAAACGTCGGTAAAGTAGTCATCGCGTTTTCTTGATTAACTGTGTTCCGTTCCGGACGAAGGCGTGTGTGCAGGAGAAACGAAAATGCGCACTTCATCATGAGCGACCGTATTGGGATCGGGGACGTACTATTAGGTGGTCGGTGACTGGGACGTTTACCTTATCCGTCACTAAGCCATCCGCATCTCCGTGGTCTTGTCGATATCGATTACTTCTACTTAGGTTTTCGTGACTATTGCACTCTTGCGGCAATGCGGATAATGAACTGGGAAAATTTCGTTAATTTATCCTTTCGAGTCTTTCGTGTTTCGAGACTTCGGCATTATTCACCCTTTTTACTTTGACGCCGAATACAGCGTTGAGCGTAATTCCTAGCGTCAAAAGAACTGACCACCGACAGTCGACAGACTAGGCATCTGTAGCTGTATATCTTCGAACGGAGTGCAGATGAAAGACCGCCGTTTCGATACTGACTGTTGATCAGCTGAGTGTAATAATAACGAAGCTAATTTTCGAACATTGCGTTAACTCGCTTTGTAACTTTCAATCTTACCAACGTTACAATACTGTCGGTAAATCCCAAACGTACCAATCTCAAGGTACGAAAACATCGAACCCGCCTCCCACCCTATCGCCAAGATGGCGTAATCGGTCAGCTGTGTTTGACAGCTCTCCATAGTTTTGTATCGCTCGCTGCACAGTTTGGATATTTCACCGACGGCCAAAAGTGTCGTATATTGTCTATTGTAAATATAATTCCGGCGCTTAAACTAAACTCAAGATGAACAGCGTCGACGAATCTTTGGATTTTCATCAATTTTTTTCCCTCGACTGCGATACTTCGCTTCGACATTGACCCTTCGAGTTTTCGGCACACATCCTTCGGGAGGGATTTTCGCGTAGCCAAGTGAAAAACAAGATTCGCAATGGATGTCCTAAACTCTGAGCTCGATGTTCCCATGAAATACATGGAACTGACCGACGGGAAAATATGTGCAACCGTTCACAGAAATTGGTTGGCCAATTTGTGGAACGTAGGTCCTATACAATTTTTAATGCACAACAATTTGTCCACGGACGAGATAGCTGCGAGACCTTCTCTCGACGATCTGGGACCGGGTTGGATGAGGATCTACATTAAGGTAAGCCTTCGGTCGCTAATCGCGCTTCGGCCATTGTCCCAACTTCATTGCTACATTACTTTTTCAGGTCTACGAGAAACAAGCGAGAAACGCCATACCTCTTCCCAGGGACAGACACTCCACCAGCGCCAAGGTACAACCGGAGCTCACTTTTGCTCAGTTGTTGCGCTACGTAGCCGAAACTAATTACAGAAATTTGTGGAAGGAGTCGTACAAAAAGTATTACAGTGAGTCGAGCTGGGTCGATCGTTGGATCGATCTATTAATTATATTATTCAATTCAGTTTATTTTAGTTTCTTCCCGTACAACCTAATTTGAAGACTGTTCTATAAATGAAAATATATTTTTACATACATTGATCACCGATGAGAATCTAAAAAGCAACTGGGCCATACAAACTGTATTATATTATTTAATTTGGTTCATTTAATTCTATTCCTATTCAACCTAATTTCAGCAATTTTGAATAAACAACAATATATTTTTACATACATTTATCACCGATAATACTCTAAACTGTAACTGGTCCACTCGAACCCTATAAATACCAAATCTCTATTAATTTCCTCAACTCAATTTTGGTAAATTGTCAAAACGACGCATCACTCGCTCCGTTAATTATTATTATTTTAATAGACAATTATTTATTGCAGGTCTGTGGAATTCATCGGAGCAGAAGGAGCAATCGTACGCGATACCAAGCAGCAGCGACGTCGCGGTGATGCGCGAAATATTGTCCCGCATGTACGGCTGTTCGCTGATAAAAATTCGCAAGGGCCAAGTTATCGCCGTCAATCCCCGAACGATAAATCATTCGCACTGCAATCTGCTTCCCGCTTTGATCGCTGTCGAGTCCCCAGTGGCATTCATGACCTTCCATGAACAGACCGCGCAGTATTCGCTCCAAGAGTGAGTTATTCGTTAGTCGAGCGGTTTCAAAATTTTCCGGCTTCGTGCATTATTCGTCTCTTAACTTGTGGTCAATTATTGCAGATGCGTGATGTACAGTCCTGCGGCATTGTCGACGAGCTACAGCAAGCCTCTCTTCCTGGTCTACCAACTACTCCGCTTGTCGAGAGATCTGTACGATCAGGGCTTGGCTCTCGGTGAAATTACGCTCGGCGATATACTGTTGATGGACAATTTTACTATTCAGGTGATCCTCGAGTCCGCAGCTTACACGCTCTGCTGCATATTAAAGTTTGGTTTAATCCTTCACGTACGGAATCCTTACTTAACGAGAACCTAGAATTTGCCAAGACGCAACCTCCGAACGATTCGAATAACAAGTTGATGACATTAAAAAATCTGGAAAAATTCACAGTCGTACCTTGAAGTATTATTTTTTTATAATGCAGAAACAAATGTATTACGAATATCCGTAACGTTCTTGTGCTTAAACGAAGGCATGGTTGTTTGCTCTCGGCAAAAAGTCCGCTGTACTTGAAGGGTTAAATAAAAAATGCTTAAAGATAATGTAAGAAAAAAACTTTACCCTTCAGGTAATGCCGAAGCTGAGCGACAATATTTACTCAAAATCGGAATCCGACAGCGACGATGTGCCGGTCTCTCAAGAAAACAAACTATCCCCGGTGCAGCAGGATCACGCGAAGAGATTCGGTAGTTTCTCGAAGCTCGGCGTTACGAACGGCAGTCCCGATTTCGGACGAAACGAAAATATCGAGAAACTTTGCGAACTCTGGCTTCACGGTCACATAACGAATTTCGATTATCTTACCGCCCTGAACAATCTCGCTGGGAGAAGGTACGGAGATCCGAGTTGTCATCACGTCATGCCGTGGGTCACGGACTTTAGTTCTCGTTGCGGCAGAAATTGGAGGGACCTCACGAAATCGAAGTTTCGATTGAACAAGGGTGACCGACAGCTCGATCTTACTTTCGATTCACAAACTATAGATGTAAGTGGTATTCCACCACATAAAAATATCCTCCGAACCTTTTTTATACCTTCTATAAGAAAGAAAAGAAAAAAAAAAAACGATGACAGTCAAGACCAAAGCTGAGCAAATGACCAAAAAATACCTCAAGTACAAAGTACAAAGGATCAGAAGTACTTTTTGCACCTAAAGTATTTCTTAAGTACTTTTTCCAAGTACTTCTCTACCATTTAATAAAAAGGTGCAAAATAATTTGCACTTCCGGTTTGAAAATGAAATTTCCAAATCGGAAGTGACGTTTCCTCTAAATGACGTCACTTCCAGTTGAGAATCGAAATTTGCAAACCTGAAGTCATGTGTACTCGAAAAGTACTTGAAGTATTAATCAAGTGACGGTTACTTCAAGTACTGTCCAGCTCTGGTCAAGACTATTAAAATATGATTTTTTTTTCATCATAGGTTGGCCATCACGTCTCAGATGTACTATCAGAAATTACATACTACGTATACCTGTCGCGACGTTACACCAAATCTGTCCTGTGCAAGCACGTGAGATCGCATTGGGTGCCATGGGAATATCCGGTCTCTATCCAGAGGCTACACGAGTGGAGTCCAGACGAGTGCATTCCGCAATTTTTCACAGATCCCAGTGTGTTCAAGGTAAAAAAAAGTAAATTAAAAAAATATACCTGTATCGAGGAGAACGATTATCGTAATCCATTGGCATTGCAGTCTATCCACGAAGATCTGCCGGACTTGGAAACCCCTGGCTGGGCCCGTTCGCCCGAAGACTTTATCGAGAAACATCGGGAGGCCTTGGAGAGCCTCTACGTGTCTGAGAGACTGCACCACTGGATAGACTTAACCTTCGGCTACAAGTACGACTGAGATTTTCCCACAACGTATACCTATAACTACCGAACGAATGTTAGCATTTCCATTTTTTTTTTTTTTCATTCAACAGACTGTCGGGTGTGGCGGCGATAAAGTCGAAAAACGTGTGTCTACAACTGGCCGACAATCACACGAGTCTGACGAGCTCTGGCGTTGTGCAGCTCTTCACCCAGCCTCATCCTCAGAAAATGGTTCCTTCGCCTTACTGGAGCAAAATGCCACCGCGGTTACGAAACTCGGTCTCGAATCCAAAGATAACAAGTGAGCGATAGCTGCTTTTGTGGCAATTAGAATGCTCGATTATTGGTATTGGTATTGGTACACTAGGGCCTCGACTTCATGAACAGCGGCGGGACCGGCTCCCGCTGACACCCACGAAAATCGAGGCAGCGCATGCCCCGCCCAGACTAACTGTCGAGCATGGCAAATAGCTTACTGCGTCGGTCGATATTCGCTCCGTGGTGGGGACTGTTGCGGGAATCGAAGCCGCACAAATCGAGGCCCTAGTGTATTGTCGTTTTTATCCCGATCCCCTGGGGTTGCAGACTCCTTCACTCTACCCCTTCGTCTTCCTTCCTATCCGTTTGCCGCCGTTGCGATCCTCGAGTCCAGAGCTGCGTCACGCTTTTGGTTTGCCACACCAAGCCGCTGTCCGTTCCCTTTTGAACCAGAGCTCGGCAAATACCCTAAGTCCTTCAATACCGTATTGAAGTAGCACGTACTTTAATACGTACGTTAAAGTACTGAGCGCTGGGTAGTTCTTGATGACTGGCGTTATTGAGTACTGGCAGAACCGAATTACTGAAGTTCTGAGTTACCGTACGCTGCCTCAGTTCTTGATACTTCAATTCGTACTTCAAGTACTGAGTGTATTTGCCCAGCTGTTTGCTGTTTTGGATCTACTATTTTTGCGGCGGTTTCCGAACCACTGGGATTCCAGAAAGCACATAGAAAAATCCATTGGTGTTTCACCGTAGATCGACCCACTGCCCTCTCTTTTACATTCCTCGATTCCATGCGACAATTGAAAACCAATGCTTGTTCTTTGCCAGAAAACGAACGCTCGGGCGAGAGGATCAGCGAGGACGAGGGCCAGAGCTCCGGCATCGAGGAGGAAGAATCCCCAGTCGCGACACTCAATGTAGCTCGATCCTCGCCACTGGCGCTGAGTCGTCTGCTGAGTCGTTCCCGCGGCTCCCTGCTGGCGGTCGAGGACAACTCCAACAAGCCCGAAAAACCAACGGCGCAGACGATCGTTCTGCCGAAGGACTACAATCCCGTCGCCGCTCTTATTCAGGTCGAAACGACCCACGCCTTCATGAACAAAGTTTCCCATCGGATATACAAGCCGGAGATCGTCCATCACGGAGGAATAGCGAATTACAAGCAGATCGTCGCTTCCGGTAGAATAAAGGAGCAACAGATTCTCGGATGTCTGATCGTCGAGATATTTCTCGCGGGTAAATTTCGAGCGACGTGGAACACCGGCAGAGTGTCCTTCGCCAGTAGGCTCGAGACTTGCGTCAACATGCTGAGAGTGTCACCGGACGCCTTGCCCAGATGTGTGAGAAACGCGGTCGCTCTTTTGCTGCAGATCGACGTGATACCTAAGAGTTACGGCATCAACAACGAGCTGAGCGAAGCGAACAAAACCGGCAACGGCGCCTTCCGCTATCCGATGGTAACTTCCATGGGACTTCCTCCGCCTTCGGCTCACCAATTCCTTCAGCCTCTTCTCTCCGGCAGTCTCTATCCGTCCTCGAGGTACTTTCAGTGCCTGTTCAATCTCGTCGAGATGCTCCAGGAGTACAACGAGCTCGTGCGCGAGCTCAACAACGCCCTGCAGGACGACGACGAGTCCGACGCGACGGCGAAGACGAGGATACGTTATCTCTGCAAGATAAGCGAGTGCAAAGTAAAAGCCGTGGCACGGGAGCTCGAGAGGCTCTTGCCGCAGGCCGGCTCGGCGATGGAGACGAGTCTGCAATTAATCGTTTCTCACGTTCGTCAGATAATGGACGAACCTTACAGCGCCGTCCTCGCGGCCTGGCACCTCTTCGACCCGATCGCCAAAGCTCTCGGTCCGAAGGACACGGCCAACATATTTCTCGCCTCGATCCTGAGACTCTACGAGAACGGCTCGATAATGGACAGTCTCAATCACACGGACGTTCTCCCACCGGGCTCTTTGGCAAAATACCGGACGATGAGACTCTATCACCGTAGCTTTCTCCTCAAGCTCATGGTGCGCCTCGGTCTGCGAAGGTTCCTCGACAACTTCGTCACGCCGCTCGTCGAGGCCGTCGGCGGATATCGGGATTATCTTCAGGGCTCCTCGTGCACGAACCTCCATAGAGGCGGCAACCTAAAGTCCTGCGACCTGAGCGGCAGCTCCGGCGACGGAGAGGCCATACTCTCGCCTCTCGACGAGGACTCGTCCGTCGACTCTGAGAACAATTGTTCCTCGACTTGCGAACATCCGCCGGAGGAATGTTCGAGGAACATCGCGGCCTCGACTCTCGACAGCGAGGTCGAGGAAGTCTTCTCCATGGAGACCGAGGAGAGCCCTTCGCCGTCGGACGCGAGCAGAATACCCGGTATAGACATTCACGCGGAGCTCACTCTGAATCTCGTCGAGGACCTCGTCGAGGAGGGAACGAGAAGTTCACCACCGGGAAGCGTGAGATCGCCGACTATACCGATTCCACGTAGATCGGACGGTGGCGTCACCAAGTCGGTGATCGACTTCAACAGCATCGGTTGCCACGTGGGGAGCAAAACTTCGAGCGAGGATATGCCCTTGGTGAGCTCTTACGTCGGTAAGCCTCAAGCCAATGACGTCGGCGGCAACCCTAACGAAGCGGAAGTCCCGAAACGCCTCGTCATACGCTCCGACGCCGATGAAAAGTCGGACGACGCCGACGACGATAACGTCCAGGTCGATCAGCGAAAATTGACTCCGAGCGAGTGCAAGGTCTCGGAAATGAGCGCCGAGTCCGTGATATGGTTGTCGCATCGTCTCGGACCCGTTCTGACCGCTCGTCACTTGTCCAGAAACCTCTTGAGAATGCTGACCCTCTGCTACGCCGGACGATCGAACCTCTCGCCAGCCGCGGACGAAGGCGAGTGGAGCAAGCTCGCCGGCGACAGAAACGCCGTCAAAGTTCTCGAGTGTCTCACCGCCATAGCGAGCCTCTACGGCGAGCAGATAATTCTTCTGCAGTATCTCGCTCACATGACTGAGCTTTTGACACTGTGCAAGCGAAAGCTCACGCCCAATCTCGAGGGAGGATTGGTGTCTTGTCTGGCTCTGCTCGTTCACATAGCTCCGTGTCTGAGCGACTCTTTTCTCATGGAGGCTCTTCAAGAGACCATCGTAAAGTCGATTCTTCATCCCACCGTTCGGGTTCTCTCGACTACGAGATACAATTTTCCAAACGGCGCGACGGCTCGCTCGGCTCTCGCTGACAAATACCTCGAGGCGATATTCACCATAAGCGTGAGACTCGGAAGTGCGATGACGAGGAGTCACCTCGCGGTGCCGATACAGAGATTCTTCCTCGCCTTCGACAAGGCCTTCGGCTCCGACAGGAGCCAGCCGCGCGACAACGAGGAGCCGCACAGAGCGGGTCTCGCCGTGGGCAGGAACGATCGTTCGACAAGAAATTTGATGGCTCAAGAGGAGTGCAATCTCAACGACAGTCAAGACTGGACCCTGATCGACAATTCGGGCTGCGGTTCGCAGCTGCTCTCCAGCGTCAACTCCGAAGTGGCGATTTCGTACTCGCCGCCGGTCATCGAGACCGACGACATGGGCAATCCTCAGCGAAACAAGGCCTTCGAGGAGCTCAAGGAAGTCTTCACGGCCCGGTTCGCTCACCAGGCCTACCTGTTGTTCTATCGTCACGTGGACGAGGGTGCCATGGAGGAGATCCTGAAGAATCACCAACTGGTGCGCGATCTCTGCCACGAGTACGAGCAGGCAACGAGGTCGAGCGACGCCGAAGGTCTCTCCCAGACCAGCACACTCTACGCGAGACAGGAAGACTCCACCGACGCGGAGTCTTCGAGCAAGGGCGTCGGCAGTTTCGGAAACATATCTGTGATAGGCAACAGAATTGAAGTACAGACGGAAGCTTCGTCCGTGCGTCCTCAAGGGCCGACGAACAGCGACGAGTCCTCCGCTCGAGAAGCCTCCGCCTCGTCGTTCTCGGTCGGTCGTCAGCTTCGCGGCAACTGGCTCGCCTACTGGGAACACGAGATCGGCCGTCCGGACAAGGATTCGACCTTCAACATGAAACAGATAAAGCTCCAGAGCTTCGGCGGTCACACGAACAGCATAAGATGCATATACTCGTTGGACAACGAGAACAGCTTCATGAGCGGCGCGCGCGACAAGTCCGTGAAGCTCTGGAGTCTTCGGAGTCAGGGGGACGGCGGCACGGTCTCCTCCTGCCAGTACACCTACACGGGACACAAGAAATCAATTTTAGCTTTGACCTTCTTGGAATCGCTGAGATACGCGGTAACATGCGACAGCGCTGTGCACTGCTGGGATCCTTTCATGGGTTCGCTCCTCGGTTGTCCGGAGAGCTCGAGGCCCGCTCCGGTCAACGCCCTCGCGGCGAGTCCCGCTCCGTCGACCTCGCTTCTCGTCGCCACGACCGACATAACTCTCAGGGTCATCGACTGCAGGACGTTTCAGTACGTCAACGAGATGAAGGTGTCGATGAACCCGACCGGGCTTATTCGCTGCATTGCCGTCGCTCCGAGCGGGAACTGGGTCGTCCTTGGACAGGCTTCGGGATTTCTTACTATTCTGGATATTCGGACTGGTCTGATAATCGCCTCGTGGAAGGGACACGAGTGCGAGATTCTCCAGCTCGAAGCCGTTAATGAAACTACGATCGTCAGCTCTTCGCTCGATCAGACTATCGCTGTTTGGAGCGCCGTAGACGGGAAACTTAAGTTTCATCTCAAAGGAGCAACCGAGCCGGTTCACTGCATGGCCGTTTACGAGCAACAGCTCATTACTTGCACGACGGCGAACAGAATCGGTGTTCACACCGCTGTTGATTCGACGGCCTCGTTCTCCTCGTCGAAACTTCGATCGGACGCTTTCAAGGGTGTCATCACTGCCATGGCTGTACTGCCGCTCAATAGATTGTTACTCCTCGGAGCCGACAACGGCGGAATCAGTCTGCTGTGCTGATATTCGATGCGACGCTGTTAAGGTGATTTGGTATCGCGCCCTGTTGGTAACAAAAATTGTACTGAATGCCGTTTTGAGACCGCAGACCGCCGAGGACAAAGACAATTGTCTTTCCCTGCGTCTGCCGATTCACCAGGGATAGACAATTTTCTTTTCAGTCAGCGGACTGCGATCTTCAAATAACATTCAATACAGTTTTTGTTACCGGCGGAGTTATTTTACATTTCACATAACCTTAATTCGTTAACGGAGAGAAAAAACGAAATCAATCGGGACTGATTTACACTAAATCCTGGAAATTAATCATACAGTCTTATTTATCGCCGAACGTACTATTAGGAAAATGTAATTCCTGTTGGGGGTGGAGTCAAAGTAGAATATAATTTTTTCATTAAAAAAAGAGGAACAAATTTAATAAAGAAACTCGTCTCGATTGGCTTTTTATTGCATACCCACGTCCGTTCGAGTTTTCAACACCATCGTCGCTACTTCGGGAGTCATTCTTTGGACTCCGATTTCCGCTAGTACTTCCCTGGCCGCGTTCCAATCGTCACCTTCCAAAGATTGAAGCAGCAGTATCGCCGATCCGAGCAGTACATTCAGTAGTATGCATGCCTCGCGCATTCTGCGAAATTTAATCAGGCGATTTATAGAATTAAGAGACGCGGTAAAATATAATGTACGATAGTGATGAAAAATTAATGTACTTTTGGAATTTAAATTAAAGTAAATAATTTCAATTAAAGTACTTTTATAGTAAAATCAAAGTAAATTATTTCAATCAAAGTACTTTTATAGTAAAATTAAAGTACATTGTTGAAAGTAAAGTATTTCTAAAGTAGTTTAGTAAACTATATATAAATTTTGCTATCACAATTTTATATGAAATATAATATGCCCGAGTTTATGCATAAAAACTTGCAGCATCAGTGCATTAAATTTCATACGAATTTTTTTTACAGTGTAGACATTCGGTTTACTTACAGTGGAAAATAGGATTCGGGCTTGCTAGTGTACAGTCCGAAGAGGGAAAAGAGATTGCGAAAGATGTCGAACTGCAGCTGTGCGGCACCTCCGGCGTTGAATTGATTCACAAGAACGACTTCTTCCAGTAGATACTGCGAAGAAAATGAAGTTTAGAATCAACTCGATAGCACGGGCTCGGATAACGAAACCTCGTGTGCATACCTGATCGAGTTGCGACGCGAGATTGCGCCAGGCCTGATTGAAGAGCGGCAAGGCCAGCGCTTCCTGAAGATCGTTGAGTCTCATAGCGAGTTCTTGAAAAATCGGGCAACCGCTTGGAGTTACTGACAGGGATGCTACCTCTTTTTCGGACTGCATAGCGAACCACTTGTCCGTTCTGTAAGCTCGGCTCTTAGCTTTGACGTCCAGCGCGACAGTATTCGTTATTTCACCGACCAATTCCTTCTCCAGCCTCTGAAGCAACGCCACTGCCTCGTCGAAAACCGAGCCTTCCTCCTCATCGAATTCTTTTTCGAGTACATCGATACCCTTGTCCGTCGCGGTCTCCACCGCTTCGAATTGCTTCTTGAAGAAGTGGAGCTGGAGGAAATGCTGCAAAAACGATATGCCTGATATATCAGAGCTGTGCAAAGTACCAAAAAATACTTCAAGTACAAAGTACAAAATATGACAAGTACTTGAAGTACCAAGTACTTTTCGCAATTAAGTTTGTAGCTTTAAGCGTTATCTAGACTTACAAAAAACAACACATAATTCTGAGATCATGATACAGCCAGACAAAAAAGTGTAGCGTTCATTGCTGAATAGTTTTTTTTTCTTAATATCCGAAAAATCTGATAAAATTTCTAAAATTGCACAGAGTTGCATATACAAATGGTTAAGCGATAACCCATAATCAATTGACTTTTTCTTCCATTTTATTTTGCTGTTTTTTCGAAAAATATTAGAAAAAAAAATAGAAGATAACGGCCGCCCACTCCGGCACAGATGATTAAAAAAATCAACATACAACACAGAATTTTTCCACATTTTTGAATTGTAACATAATAAAAAATCTGTGTGTTCTTGAGATTTAGTTCAGTCATATAAACAATGGCAAGCCCAATTCTTGAGTGCATCTTGATGCGAAGGGTCAGACCGAGGTCGAACTTGTAGGAAATGCCCTATATTTGTTCAAGGCCTGATGGTGAAAAAATTCACGATAATATTTACGTACGACGGTTACGCCCCAGTCGACGAGAACACTCGACACGTAATGCAAAGTATTGAGAATCCGTGGCATGAGGGAAGCCAGAGGATCCTCGTACTCCTCGTGGAGCAATTGCAACAGTCTCACTCTCCAATCGTCTATGAGCTCCAACTGCAGCTCAAGAAACTGCAATCTATCGAGAACAAAAAAAAGTTATTAAAACAATGCGTGTAAAGCGAAACGTGTTTTAACGTGCCTGTGTCCAGGCTGAGGCAAGTGGTTGTATCTATCCGATATCGTCATCAAAAGTGTCAGGAAGGCATCCGCGCACTCGGTAACTTTCATATCGTCGGAATCAGAACCCGCGAGTCTCTCCCACGCAGTTTCCGAGCTCAGTATCGAATCCATCTTTTCCGTTGCATCTTGTCGAGGGAAGGAGATTGCGAGACTTCAGCGAGATTTTCGTAAAGATATCGTTGCACCCCGTTTGCATATATCGAGACTCACATTTTTTCTCCATGTTTATCCACTTGACGAATATCTGCGCCTGTGTGAGAACGAAAACCGTAGCGGGCTGATTGGTCGGATAGAACAAGCTGTCGCGAAGTTCTCTCTCGAAGCCGAGAGCCTCGTCGACCAAATGAGCGAACAGAGAATCGTCGTACTGAACTACCGGCAATTCGGAATGTAACTTCTCAACCGCCAATTGCACGAGAGCTCTCATAAATTCGACCTGAAAAATATAGAATTATAAAAGATTACGTAATCGAGCAACAGCAATGATAGACCGATCGGTCGAGTATTTGTGCATTCCTCGGCGGATACCTTCGCATTAACGTTAGTAAAACCGGCCGTATCGGCAACCGGCTGAACGTTCTTGTGGACCCACTGCGCATGATGCTTTATCCACGTAAGTATCTGCGTGAAAAACCATTCGGGCTTGTCATGGCGATTCGTTTGCTTCGAACCGGTGAAATGATAGACGAATCTCTGACGAAGCGGCCGAACGAGGAGGGTTATCGGTAAGCTGACCGGCGCGAAATCCGTGAGAAGACTCGACGTTACCGATGGCTTCGCAGTTTCTTCTCTGATACGAACAGGGTCAAGGAAAAACCGCTAGCGATACGCTATTAGTATCAATGATATTTATAAAAATACAAAAATTCAACAATCAGAAAATTTATTCTGTTCTACGGCCTAAATTTTCTAATGGCTTAATTTTCGATCCTGGAATGCAATTTATTCTATTCTATGGGCTAAATTTTCTACTAGCTGAATTTTAGCTCATTAAATGGAATTTATTCGATTCTAATGGCTGAATTTTAGCTTGGGGCATTGATTTTATTCGATCCTATGGCGTACATTTTCTAATCGTTGAATTTTCATTTACATTGGAGAATAAAATTTATTCCTTATTTTTTTTTAACGACTCAACGCGTGAAAAGGATACGGCAAATGCAACTGCAAGAGATACTCCGTGAGGATCTTGAATCTGTTGATAGTGTCCGGCAACGGCGTGACCGAGACTGCCGCATTCGAGCCGCAAAAAGGCCACTTCAGAGTCTTCAATACGTCGTTGTATTCCCTGCAACAGATGTAAATAACACGAAATTTAATTTTTCTGATGATCAACGCGATCCGATTATTATCACGCTACTCACGACGATAATTTTTCTTTCAAATGATTGTGCCAGAAGTGAAGAGTTTCCTTAACATAATTCAACAGATGATGACACGAGGATGACCTCAGTTGGCAGCTTATGTCTGCCAGATTTGTGTACATAGTAATGGCCGATTCGTCGTCCTCTGCAAGCACAAACATTTCCATCTCATTGCTGAAAAAAAAAAAATGTAAATTCCTTGTCGAGAGAAACGGCAGAGCAAAACACTTTTCTGAGTCGACGCAAAAGCTCCCCACCTGATATCCTCAACACACTTAACAAAACGCAGGTAAGACAGAGCTTTCTCTAGTTCTCCGATCTTATCCATGATACCCTGGACCTTCTCAATCTTGTTGTCCTCCTTCAGCCTACTCTTGATCATTTCCGACACTGCCGTACCCTCGTCGATCAGCGGGTCGATTTCGCTGATTATTTTGTCGACATAAGCCAGCGCGGCCTTGACCTTGGAGGGTGCCTCGGTTGAAGCCATGGACAGCTGGAGATATGGGGTGGTGAGTTAATTTTTTTTTTTAAATTTATAGCGGATTGTCACAATCAACAATAAAGGCCGAGAATAGATTTTTTTTTTTTACAATGAAATATAAGAAATGCATAGTGACAAAAACCATACCGATTCCTCGATCTCATTTTTCTCGGTTTCGAGCTGTTTGTGAAACTGATGTATTCTGTCGAGATTTTTCAGGTCCGAGCCAAATTCGGCGTTCAATTTGTCGATTACTCTTTGCTTTACGTCCGTCATTGTTTTGTCATCGATTGTTATCGAGCACTCTTGTCACGATCGCGATAAACAACAATCGATCCGGGATGTCGTGTATAACCTCGAAATAAACGTCATTCGTCTGCTAGGACGAACGGAGAATAACGCGGGTAACATATAGGTGGCCGAAAGCGAAACCTCTATCATGGTATATGAATCCAATGGATGGATTGATATACCATTCAGTCAGGACGGGTTACTAGGTGATGAGTGTAGAACGTTTATCCGTCAGGTTTTATGTATTATTGTCAAAAAACATCATACTATTTTACTTTTTAACTCTAATATGCATTCGGCTCCGAGGAGGTCGTACGGAAATTGCATTTAAACACATATATCGTGTCTCTTATGCGGAAACTATTTGTGAGTCCGAGTATGCTAGAAACTTTGCGTTAGGCGAGGTTGGTCAGAATAGAGGTTTCCCTTTCGGCCACCTATATGTTATCCAATGACGCAACCGAGACAGCCAATCCGAACTCTTCGGCTGATGGTTATTAGACTGCAAATACCCGGTAATATAACCGGTAAGATAGCGACTGAAAGTAATTCATTTAGCTTTGATAAAATAATTAATTTAGCTCTATAACAAATAATTTGAAAATTTGCAATTTATACCATTCGATTTGTGGTTGTTTGGTGGTGATGTAAACTTTTGGCCTAATTAAAACTTTTGGTCGTCACTCTTTTAATTACAATAATAAAAAAAAGAATTGAGGCACATAGTTGGCCAAATTTTTTTTTTCATCAAGTAAGTCTTCAAATAGGGCTCAATCTGAGCGGAATTGTTTGGTGGTCAAGAATTGTATAATAAAAACGTTTGGTGGTCACTTATTTACCTAAATAATGCATAAAACTAAGTGCGCCTTAGATGAGGGTTCGTTTGTGCGTAATACAAAAAAAAAACATGTATGGCCAACTTTGGGCCTCATTCCCTTTCTTAATTAATTTTTTAAAATTATTGTTATTAAACGATTGACCACCAAATGTCTTAATTAGGTTACTAATCATCACTAAACGAACACCAATCGAATGGTATAATTTGCACATTTTTAAATTAATGTTGTATGGCTTATTTAATAGAGCTACTTAATTTAACTAACTTCATTTTTCATTTATGATTATAAAAAGTATCGAAGCAGTTTTAGAACCGTAGATATGGAACAACTTTTTATTATCGCGTGACGAATTATCAATAACTTTGATGGATAGTGAGAAAGGAACATTCTGACATTGACTTATATATTTCGCCTTATCGCCAGACTATACACTTCACTACTGATACAAATTACGAATACTTTCTAATTAATGTACGGAGCGCTTTCTTTTTTATCACGCCCTTATTATGTTCTTTATAGTGGATCGAAAACGGCAGACGATCCTCTCGTCCTTTACGCTTACATTTTTTTATACGAGGATCGCAAAATACCGTCAAATCCCACAAGGCACGTTATATATTTTGATACAATATACGTACAGTATATATTTGCTATAATATCGTGAAATACCTCACTTCATTTCTTCATTTCTCAATAAATTGTTGATAGGATATAATAATTGAGATTGGGGAAAAAAAATTGTACTTCCGTTGGACGGATCGTAATTTGTAAAGGCGGTGAATCAGAGCGCGAAAAAACACACACTAAATCATAATATATCACACCGACGTTCGTGTATCGTCTCGATTCTAAAATAAATATAGATCCTATTACATTACACTAGTCTATTACAATCTACGTAAATGTACAATTGATGCACGTAAGATCGACGAGATTGTCGTTTTCTCAACAATTTCATTTTCATGTTGCGAACATCCTCCGCTCACCGAAAACGACCGATAGTATCTCAGTATCGAAAGACGTTAATATTTACAAATTACCTTTCGGACGGTCAAGAGAGTTTATCTTCACTTTCTGAGCAAGCCTTCGACAAGTCCGTTTAAAATGCTCAAAGTTTAAAAATTATGGACGGATTATCCGCAGGGCGATCGATACGAGACAAATACCTCGAGTCCACAAGAGTCCTGCGACAAACACGAGCGGAAAGGCACGTGACACGTTTCGAATCTATAAATTTGCTCACGCGAAACGATTTTGCATCCGGTTTGGAGAACGATAAAAGTATATATATACTTTCTATTCAATTATAGCGAATCGATCGTTGTACTTAGAAAATACCTAGTAATACTTCAAACGTGAGCTAATTACAAATTCATCTTGAAAAAAAGAAAAAAATACCCGTCGTTGTACAACTCCTGTACAACGCGGTATTGATAATTTTTTTCTTATCCAACGATTCGTAAACAACTTGGAATCATAGACGAAAGAAGTTGACCACGTATGATCAATTTTTACAGTGAGTCGAGCAGCGAATCGAGAAGATCCAGTTGATTCTCGTCCCAGCCAACAGTGGCGATCAGGAGACCCGTGAGATCGTCCTCGGTCAGGCTGACCTGCACGGATTCAGGCACTTCCGGTAGACTGTCCGGTATGGGTGGCGATACGCTGCTCGGCGGTGTCTCGTAGAGGGCGACTCTCGATTTCTTCGCCGAGCTGCTGTTGTTGTTGTTCGTCGTCATGATCTGCCTCGTGGCACGACTGCGTCGGGACGACGGCACTCGTCGTCGCGTTCGCGTGCCATCCTCCAAACGCTCGAGGTCCAATTTCCAAAAGCCACCCTTTCCCGGCTCGTCCTTCGATCTCGGCAGCTTCACGAAACACTTGTTCAACGAGAGATTGTGCCTAATGGAGTTCTGAAAAAAAAGTTCAAAGACGTTTTATCGTCCATTCCAAATTTTGTTCGAGCTTACCCACGAGGAAGAAAAGTATATGAATCTCGGAAATATTTTGAAATATATTTCTGCAAATATCTACACAGTAAAAAATAATTCAGTAAAATCGGAATACGAAGTTACAAAAAAAATAACTTTGTTAAATAAGTAACAAACTCGTTTGTTGAGGTTTGAATGTACAACCTGCCTTTTGTTTTGCCGTGTCATTAACAACTTTAGTTTTTACTTTTGTTTGTAAAACTAGAGCCGGGCCGTGCGTTCGGAACATTAACAAATAAACGATTCTGGATGTTTATGGACAATAAGTTGTTGTAAAAAGTAGACACTTTTTTACTGTGTACTTCTACTTAATAATAAAGTACAACACCACTAGACACTCTCATAGACATTCATGGAGACCCAGGCGAACATATCACTTCCGGTTTAAAAATCTCATTTTTCGATCGAAAGTGACGTATGTGCGGTATGACGTCACTTCCGGTTAAAAATAGATTTACAAACCGGAAGTGCCGTATTTGCGGTAAATCTTCGGAAATCTAAATTTCATAGTCGATAGTGGCGGGGCGAAGCGTCCGAGCCATAACAAGCTACTAGTATGTCTAATATATTAATAATTTTTTAAAATCGAATTCAATGTATTTCGAATCAAATTTTTTTTTAAACATTTTATTTCCGTGGGTGTATGATAGTTAGTAAAACTGTATTCGCATGTACCTGCCAGGCCGGATGTGCGTGCTTGTAGTACATGAAATTCTCCCGGATCCACGCGTATATGTTGGACAGGGTGAGTTTGTTGCGATTACCTCGCATAGCGAGACAGATGAGTGTAGCGTACGAGAACGGTGGTTTGGCGTCCGGATCCGTTTGATATTTCTCCGCATTCTCCGCTAGATCTGCAGCAGGAATGAGACACGATTTGAGAATCATCGAATTGTGAAATGAAAGAATTTCTTCTTTTTTTTTAAAGGTTCATCAATATTTCGTACCGAGTTCAGCCTTGATCAGGGGTGACATTTTTTTCGGTGGCCGCCGGGCCACCGGCGGTGGCGAGGGGGAACAAGGTGGCGTGGGAAGGCTCGATGCGCTCGTTATGTCGAGAGATTGCAACCACGAGAGGCTGGTCAGCTCGGCCTCGACGCCGAATTTGTCGTCGCACTCCATGCTGCTTTGATTCTGATCGATCATCCCGGAAGCCAGATACGCCTGGTCCTCGTCCGGTGACGACGCATCGTCCGTTCTTTCGATTTTCACCATTGTTCATAACACGGACGCTGCTGAAAACACACGAATAACAAACACGGTCATTTATCATTTCTCAGTCTAGTTTTGTATTACTCGTTAATATTTTAACGAGTAATACAAAACTTGACTGAGAAATGATAAATGATGACGTATTTCAACTCCTTAAATTAACGTATTAGTTAATATAACGAGTTGAAATACGTCAATTTTTTTCTTCAAATGTCTGAATTGAAAACAAAAATTTCAAGGATTTTATAACTTCGTCTTAATTTATTATTCATAAGTTATTGTTAGAGCTCTAAATTAGGATTTACTTTATAATTGTTGTAAAATGAGAAATCCGTCAAATAAACAAAATTTAAAAACTAAAAAATTCCTTCGCCGCCTACGCTGAGAAACAGAAAAATTATTAAAATCAATTAAATTTTTTTTCCCCAATAGTCGCCCTATAACGTTTCATTTGTTGGAGGACGTACCTCGTTGAACAAAATTAACTTGGGATTATTGGTAAATATTAAATATTAAATCAAAGTCACTTTGTATCGAAATAGAACATTTGAGTTTCGCGATCACTGTAGCCGTATCAGCTCGTAGAATAAGAGCCAAAAACCTTCACTCTATGTCCACTACTCAATATTCATTCGTTTCAAGCAGCCAAACAGACCACTTTACAAAGAAATCGAACGTTTGAGAATTGCGATAGCTGTAGGCGTTCCAGCTTGTAGAATAAGAACTTCAAATATGAAATATCAAATATGAAATATCAAATATGAAATATCAAATATGAAATATCAAATATGAAATATCAAATATGAAATATCAAATATGAAATATCAAATATGAAATATCAAATATGAAATATCAAATATGAAATATCAAATATGAAATATCAAATATGAAATATCAAATATGAAATACCAAATACCAAATATCAAATATCAAAATCGCCTCAGCATCGCTTGTTAAATTCGAGAAAAGCTCACCCTCTGCCAATCCAAGAAGATCTTCGCCCTCGACCATCCCCTCGCTTTATCGGGGTCGCCACAATCCTCTCCCGATCGTCCGAATGAAATTCCCAAAATCAGCGACCTCTACATCTCCCCCAGGATAATTACCCCCTAGCAGAATCCTCGGACAACAGAGCTTGGGAATAAAATCGAGGAATACACAAGGGACAATTCTCGATGTGGCTTTTCACTGTGCTCTCCCCTCCCGGTCGCCGTCTATTGCGTCGCCTTTGTTCACCGATGACCAGTCGCGAGTGACCGGCGAACCAATACGCGACTTCACCCCCTCGGGGACAACTCTTGCAGTGACTTCGCACGACGAACTTTTTAATCGAACGCAAAACGAAGTACGCGTACGAGTTGTGCAACCGGAGGAAAAAAATGAGATTAAAAAAAAATTGACCCTGCGCGGGCACGGAATGCTCGATGACTGGCCGGTGTGCGGATACCAGGGTTGCCCTGAAGACGACTGGTGGTCGCAGGGGTGGCCGGGCAGCCACGACCCTGCCTCGGGCTGCACATGTATACGTATACACACATTATACCACGCTTCGCTGGCGCGCACGAGTCCCACTCAGCCAGCTGTGCGTAGGTGTAGGTGGGTTCGCTACGGTACTAAGCATACATACATATAGCTGGAATGGGCGGGCTGCGCGCGTGCGATGACAGGTGCTCGGTTCTTCAGCAGGTGGACCATACCAGCCCGACAGGCGGCCGGTTGCCCGACAACCCTCTCGCTTGGACTTTCGTATTTATTCTTGTGGGTTTTTTTTTTCTCCCTCTCTATGCTCGCTCTCCCTCCGGAGAACCCACGCTTCCAGCCTGCCTGGTGAACATCTATCGCGTTAGACGTGCAGTCCCACGCTCACGTTCGGCACCCCACACAACTTTCCACCGGGTTTCTTCTACGTAACTCGAAAGCTTTTAGTCATTTTCCGTAGGAAATTAATCTCGCAATTGATCTCGCAACGAAACGAGCTTTCGCGGTCTCGATGAGACGACTACGATAATGAATTAGTACGATGGGAGAAAAATTACCGAAATCGACGAAACTGTTTTTTAGTTTTTTTTTTTGTTTTTGTTTTATTCAGTCGTCGCCATAAAATATTTATGTGGTGAATATAATTTTCGGGAAATAAGCGTAAAGTTTTGTTTTTAAATTATATATAACTGACTCGAACCGGTAAATTCAATTTTAACCCACTACCTTGTTGGATATTTTTGTATTGAAGAAATATGTTATAGCCACTATAGGAAAAAAAATGTTTAATTAAACTTATTAATAAAAAAAAAATAAAAAAATTGAATTGTTCTAATCTCCGAGATAATGACTTTCGAAAGTCACCTCCGGTTTCACGATAGAGCAGAACCATCCCGTCCAATTGATGGATCATTGTTTACTACATCGCTGTTTTCTTCCGCGTGTTTTCCACTCTTTTTGTTCCCTTTCTTTTTTATTCAACACACGCCATAAAATATTTCTTTGGTGCAATAATTTTCGTGAAATGATCTTGAAGTTTTTTTTTAAATCTGACAAGACTCCCCTGAACCAGCGAATTGAATTTTATTCCACTAAATGATTCGATACTTTCGTACGGAAGAAATATGTTATGAAGATTAGAAAAAAAAAAGTTTAATTGATTTTACTAATTTTTTATTACTTTGAAAAATAGCATTTTCTTATTTCTGAGTTAATGAACTTGGAAAGTCAGTTTCGGTTTGAAGATAGAGCAGAATTGTTCTAGGACCATCTCTCGTCCGGTATGGATAAATGTTCACTATGCACACTGTGTTTTCTTCCGCGTGTGTCTGCGAGCTCTATCTGGTCTCCATTCTTTTTGTTCCGTATCTTTTCTTTTTTTTTTTTTTTTTTTTTTTTTTGTGCGACGCTTATGGACACGGTGGAGAGAACCGGAGCACTGCGACTCACATAATGTCCATACATACGTGACACATATATCGGCGAAGTGGTGGCATACATTAAAGTTTGCGTGCTATTTCCAAGGATCGATCCTGCCTGATGAGACCTCTTTGTTTAGTGTGCGACCACCCCCTTCCTCTACTGTCGTACATTAATACCGATCGACGATTGGAATTTCCGCGCGTCACTGGGTCAATCCACTGCGTATCAATCGCCCGTTTATACAGAAGCTTCCGGAGCGCCTCCGTTGAGTCACGCCGCGCGCTTGCACTGTACATATGTACATTGTTGCCCGGTTGGGTATAAACAATTCCGTGAAAGAGTTAATTTTTCTTGGCACGCAGTGGAAAAAATTTCTGCCCACGGCTTTGTCCCGATAATTTTAAAAAATGGCACTAAACGCTTTTACTCTTTGCTCGTAAAATAAATGTTTTTAAGGCTGATGATAATAATGGCACTTTTCTGTTTGTTGTAAAAAGGCCGAGAGAGTGCATCGATGACTATCGGCGCGAAGTCCATAAACCGAATTGTTTTGGGGAAATCCAACCGTAAACCGATCTTTCGTTTATAAACTGTTTCTTCTATAAACGGTTTAGTTAAACCGAAAAATATTTACTTTTTTGGCAAAGTGAGGCAACGACGGAGAGCCCGGGTCTGCCAGAACCACGTGTGATGTCTTAAGAGGTACAGGAAAATATTCGCACACTAATAAAAAAAACAGCGGTTGAGTCAACTGAAGATTCAGGGTAGGGACGTTCAAGTAAATGTTTAATTCGTCGAACAAAATATGTTAATGCCTCAACAATATTTTTGTTAAATCATCAAAAAAATTAGTTAAAACATCTAAAAAATTGGTTAAATCGTCAAATAAAAAAATTACTCAAATCATGCAAAAAAATCTTTGTGCTGTACCGTCAATATATTTATTCGAACGTCCCTGTTCCGAATCTTTTATCGTATTTTTTAATCGGTGTTATTTCTTATCAGGGATCATCGATATATCCGTTGGTGAAGAGCATCGATTTCTCGAGGGGGCCGCATGTACATGCAAGGACAGGGCTCGTACACCCCGCATCGTTTCCAACATTTTTCTACATGAGAAAATTAGCTTCAAGCCGCTAGACCCACGAGTGCTCGTAGTTCGTTGATGTGACAAGAACACGTTGCATAGTCCAGGTGGTGCACCGGAACCCGCGCGAAACGGGCGCCCACCGAGACCGGAAGTGAGGGGAGTGGGCAACAGCAGGCCGCGGCACGAGTTCGCCTTTTCTTTCTCTTTATGGCACTTTTCACTACGACATAATGACACTTAACTCGCCACGATGAATAGCTGGCACGTGCGCTCGCACTGTTACACGACGATATGGAAAATTCGTGGCGATCTATGCACTACTGGAACACACATTATAAATATTAAAAACAATGCCTAGAGTCGTTTTGCGTGGACGGCTGTAGCCGCAGGGGAGCAGAACGAACGGGCGATGAGTTTGCAAAAATTCGATAAACTATAAATTTGAAGTAATAATCGAATCACTGAACTTTCTTGTCTGACTAAAGACTGACTCGCACTACTGCGCATTTTTCTCTACATCGAGTGTCGTCCAACATCGGTAAAAAAATTATTCTCGAATATAATTTAAATATTTGATTGGAGAGTGGCAATGTACCTAGCAACATTTCTGCACATTAAGGCGACGCAACAATCGGATTTTTATGGTAAAGAAAATATGGATCGTGATAAGAAAATTTACGTTGAAAGATCGATAAAGAAAAAAAAATATTCTCGAATATAATCAAATTCTTCGATTGGAGTGGCAATGTTCCTAGCCAAATTTGTGCGGTTTAAGGGGATACAAAAATCGGCTTTTGATCGAGATCGTTAGTATACGTATAAAAAAAATGCTCATGAAGAAAATTGATGAAGGAAAAAGTCGATGAAGAAAAAAATTATTCTAAAATATAATTTAATTGTACAATTCGAAAAAAAAAAAAAACCTAGCCGAATTTGTGCGGATTGAGGAGATGTAAGAAACGGATTTTGTTCGAAATAATTGGCATACGTTAATAAAAAAAAAAGACTCGTGAAAAAAATTTACGTTGAAAGGTCGATGAAGGATGTCCATGACCACGGAGCTTCAACGTCCATTGATCGAACGGGAGAGCTCGGTCGGAGGCAGCGTCCAACTATGATCGTATCCGGGAGAGGGGAAAAACGCCCCCGTCCATTCAACGAGGACGCGAATAGGATTCGAGATACTCGGCGAGGCTTCTCTATCATTGGTCGTCGCTCGTATGAGAAGCGAAGCCTCGGAAAGATTCGTCCGGGCTCTCCCGTATCCGATATCTCGTGTGCCTTTCCCGGTAAGATCGCGCAGTGCGATAGCAGGACGACGCCCGGGTGACAGGGGAGGAGCGTTAAAAGGGATGACCGCACGGTTCTTTTTTTACGCTCCCCCACCAGTGAGCAATCTCACCGGCATCACATGTCGCGTGGGTGGTTCCCGGAGGCCGCCATCTTTGACTCGCGAAGGTTCTTTTGCTGCGGCTATTACATAAAACAAAAAACAAAACAAAAATACTTTGGAGGAGACGCGAATCCTAGAGCATTGCGATACCAATAAATTTGAAGTATGCTCTTTTTCGATTAAAAAAAAAATAAAAATCAACTCGAACATTTTACGAGATGAAAGTTCCATCGAAATATTTCTTGGAACTTCCATGAGAATTGCATGGTTCGTAAATTCGTTCATAGCCTGATGGAAATGAATTATATGCAATTATTCGCTGACATTGGTCCACAGATTTATTAACAGATAATCCATAACTGGTCCAATGAATTATTATCATAGATAATCCATAACTGATCCAATGAATTATTATCATTGGTAATCCATAACTGGTCCATAAATTGTTATCATAAATAATCCGTAACTGGTCCATAGAATTATTATCGTAGCTAGTCCATAACTGGTCCATAGAATTATTATCGTAGCTAGTCCATAACTGGTCCAAAGAATTATTATCATAGATAATGCATAACTGGTCCATAGAATTATTATTTCAGTTAATCCACAACTGGTCCATAGAATTATTATCATAGATAATCAATAGCTGGTTCATAGAATTGTTATCATAGATACTCCATAATCGGTCCAGAAATTATTATCGTAGATAATCCAAAACCGATCCATAGAATTATTATCATAGATAATACACAACCGGTCTATAGATTATTGTTGTCTAGACCATTATCGAACGACCTTTCGTATAATTTTTTAATATTCCGTACGCAGTTGCCGTATTCTGGGCGTGAAGAAGCTCTCCGCAGGGTGGGGGTTTCCCCTCCCGCCCCTCCAGCCTCTTGCGACGCCCGCGCCACGTGTTTCCCATGATGGCGGGAGGTAAATAATGAAGAGCGAAGGTTAGAACACGACGTACCGAAAATTTTGTAGACACTAATATAAGGAACGCTCGGGAAAACTCCGCCAGGTATCCTCGATCCGCCGGCCAGTTCTCGTCGTCCACCCCGTCAAAGTAGAAGTATCTGCGAGGCCGATCAATAATCTCCTGGGAACATCCGTCCCCCTGGCGCGCCGGTCTTTCAGCGGTGCCGTGTGCCGGTCGTTATGCCCGGGGAACCTGCGAGAGCACCGCCGCACAGCAGCGCGTCAAAGTACCCAGCAGCAGTAGCAGCAGCACCTGCCCTCCTGGCTGGTGGTCGCCAGTCAGGTTGTGACTCACACTACCGCCAGAGTCGGCTTTGATATATGCATATATATATATATATATATATATATATACATAGGCGGACCGCAATGCTACAGCCAGAGCCGAGCTTGCGCCCCAATCAACGTCCTTAGCCCTCGAAGTCACGGGTGTTCTTTGTACGGATGGACACATGTACGGGGCACAGGTGTAACATGTGAAGTCAATGAGAGCTCAATGAACGTGAGATTGCGTTCGAGCATTCTTCGTAAGTTTTGGATCTCTCCCGAGCCCCCTTGGCGTTTAATTGTTGGGCGGAAAGGGCGTGAGATAAAAGAACCAATGGCCCGAGACGTAAGGAGCAGTTCCAGTTCTCGGACATGCGTGAAGATTCGGATTTCTGTCGCTTGCACGCACGTTTTTTCCATCGACTGGGACGTGCCCGGTCATTGGGACGTTTACCCTAACCAAATATCGGGGACTTTTTGCCGATCCCAAACGACCATGCTTTTTTTTAAGCACATAAACGATAGGATGTTCGGGATAATTTTTCTTCTGCGTTATTAAATAAACAACACTTCAAGGTACGTCTGTAAATTGTTCCACATTTTGTTACCACATTAAATTGTTATTCGAATCGTTCCTCGTTGAACAAGGATTCAGTAGGTGAAGGGTTGAAGTTGGGAATAACGGGAGAACATCGAAAACGAAGTTATAAGGTAAACGTCGACCGAACACGTCTCAGTGGCCGGACGAAGTGCGTGTGCAAACGGGATGGAAATACGATTTTTCATGCATGGCCTGGGACTAAGACTGCTCCCTTAGGTGTCCGGCTCATTGGAACTTTAACCTTATGCAGTGTACCGAAAGCGATAGAGCGACGAGATTTTTTTTAGCCCAGTGTTGGCTCGTCCCCCGGCAGAAACCTGTGCCACTCTCGGCAAGAGCGACGAGATGATAGACTGGGATGAAAACGATCCGACGGTAGAAACCACGTACCAAACTTGGCGATTATCAATTTACTAGATTTTTAGGCTAGTTTCTTTTCTGTCTTTTTTTTTTGCCTGTGCTCTACGTGTCCCCAAGCGAACGATTTTATTCGAGGGGTATAAATTTCGCTCGGAGACAATGGACAGAGAGCACGAGGACAGACCGAGTTCGGTCGGTTCGGAGGCACGGCTTTGTTTATCCTTGAAAGCGATAGGGCAAAGAAAAAGAGAATAAAAAGTAGGACGTGGCGGAAGCATCGCTCATAGGCTCTACCAGCGATGATATTAATGAGTGGCGTATTCATCGGTGACGGGGAATTCACGGCAATAGGTCACACCTGAGGGATGATGTGGACTTGTTCTAGTGGACGAAACGAAACGAAGAACTGATAATACCGGGCGCCCGGGGACGGATATAAACTCGGGTACGAGTATAGTTTCCGGGAGGGCGGTGGTTCGCATAAAATATTCAGAAGAATTGATCCGTACTACCGCAGCAGCAGCAGCAGCAGCAGCAGCGGCGGCAAGGCACGCTGCACCATCCAGCTTCGTACAAGTGGCTATCGAATATATCGAAGAAAAAAGAAAGCACGAAGACAACGGAAAAAATTAACCTGCGTCGATGACTTTTGCAATGGAGAATTAAAAAAATATATTTTCATGTTTTTCTTCATCGTATTTCCATTGACGTTCCATCCATTCACCGATTCATCTACTATCCACCCACCATCCATCCAGTCATCAACCCACCATTCATGCATCCATTCATCTACCATTTACCCCATCCACCATCCATCATCCATCCATCCATCTACCGTCCACCCATCTATCATCCATCCATCCATCTATCATCCATCGATCTACTATCCATCCAGCCATCTAACATCCATTCACCTTCCATCTAACATCCATTCACCATCCATCTAACATCCATTCACCATCCATCTAACATCCATTTACCTTCCATCTACCATCCATCTACCATCCATTCACCATCCATCTACCATCCATCCACCATCCATCGACCAACCGTCTACTATCCACCCACCATCCAGTGACGTCTATACATACGAGTGTACTTGAAATGACATTCGAGAAACTTCTTTCATATTCATAGCCACTCTTCGCGTTACGGAAATAAGAAGCGAATTATCGGTGGAAAATAATAAAATAGCAATTAAAAAAGACTTCACGAGTATCGACTTACCTGAACGACGAAGAAATGCTTAGCCACCAGCGAATAGATTTTCCAACCAGCCGAAGAAATCCCGGAGTGTCTTAGGACAGTAGTAGATCACTCGATCGCGTCTCTGAATGAAAAATCCGTAAAAACAATAATGAAACGCGAGCCCGACATTACGCGTCGAATGATTTTTTTTTCGCGTTAGTCCGATAAATCGGATTCTGTGACAGCAAAGAGCCGGTAAGAGACGGAGACCAGTGGCACGTCTGTCACGAGCACCGTCCCCTTGGCCACTGACTCGAACGACGCCGGCCATCTTCTCACTTGCCCCTGGGCCCCCCCCCGGTACCGGCACCGTGGTGGTCGCAGCAGGTGCGCGCCAACGTACGCAGTACTTACACGTATTCATTAATACGTTACATGTATATATTTTTATCGAGGACAGGGGTATACGCACGACGTCTTACGACGATACTTTTCCACGACTGTGAGGCAAAGACTTTACTGCAATGGACGTTACAGAAAAATGGGTCAAGCAACTGCACTGTGTATTATTAGGGACAGTTTGCTACGCGTAACCGAAAAAAAATGCCTAATGGCGAATCATTTTTATACAATACTCTACTTTTGCTTCTTCATAGAGGAAGCTTTCAACTGGTAAAAAAAAACATTTTCGAGGGATTTTAATATAAACGTGTTCAGAATGTTCCAAAACATCTAAAAATCACATTTAGAAAAAAATGTCCGCATGTACACTGAGAGACAAGCGGCACGAAAAGTAGCAATTGGTGCAATAATTGCGGCATGTGCCGCACATGTCGTAAGTATCGCGCCAATATTGTTACTTTGCGTGGCGCTTGTCTATCAGGGTAGGTGTCTGTGCATGTGTCACAAATACAGAAAATGCTTTCTCATCGATGAAGCTTCGCGAATAAAGGAACATTATGGGAAAGCAATATGAAAATGTAAATTTCAAACTTTTATGAGAAAGCGATATGAAAATTTCAATTTTTATCTTTTATGGGAAAGCGATATCAAAATTTCAATTTTTTCAGTTTATTGAGGACGATATAGAAAACAGACGTGAATCTTTTTTTTCAGCCTCAAAGAGCTAACAAATTTTTTTGACGATGACGCTCAACTATAGAGGCTTAACCCTTTGAAGCACGATGTATCACAGGTGATACATTTGTTTGGATTCAGAAAAAATGCATTAATAACCAACAGATGTATTTAAAATTTCATACCTGTAAATAAAACAAGATTAAAAAAAAAGTATGCTTCAAAGGGTTAACGGGCACGACGATAAAGCTTCGGTGCATTGACTACCCGAGACTTCGGGGACACCCGGACCCGCAGAATTTCACGGCATCGGTCACGGGCAGTCAAACCCGCTCGTAGCTCACCAAATGATAAGAACAATTATTGTCGAACTTTTCCGCACGTGTCGCGAGAGATAATTCATAGGGGATAATGAAAACGGTTCGTCGACCAGCAATTACGTGGCAAACACGCACTCTACCATCTACCCAATCAATTTTTTTGCTTATCCTTGTTCTTGGTTTTTTCTTTTTTTTATTATTTCTTACATTACAGTATTTTCTTCACTTGATTTAACGTTGGTATAAGCTTGTTCCTAATAGAATCGCCAGAACGAGCAAATCTCTCGACACTTTGTACTGCTTTGGCGAGAAAACCATTTTTTTTTCTTAGAATTTTTCATTTCTTTTTCAAATTGGTATTATCGTTATGAGATGATCGATACGCGTGGTTATTTCGTTTGTTTCCATTTCTTTTGTAAAACGTTAATATCCGAAACGCACAAAAGTCGTTTTATTAGTAGAGCGCGCGCTAGCGATGCTTCTGTGCCTGCGCGAGATACCCGATCGTATTTCGTATACGGTATAGATTTTTTTTGTCATCGCTCGTATATCATATACCATACGGATCGATTACAACGTGAACTATCCATCGAAAGATCGTTCTGGTGATAATATCTAATGTTTCTATTCTGAGAGGGGCTTTCGAGTCGTTTGGGAACGATCGGGACTGGCGGAATCAAGGAAAAGTTCTAAGTGTTATTCGGCGGTGCAGGACTCTCCTGACGTGATCTCGATTGCGAAAGTATTAATTTTTTTTTTTTTTGCTCTAGGATTCATCGAAGGGACCTCTATCTCACAGTTTGAGCCTTTGCAGAGAGTAGCGTTGGTTGACGAAAATTGATTTTATTTTCCTTGTTTTTTTTTTAACGAATACCTCTTTTTGCGAGCGCTCTTTTCCATTTCTCGTTCAACTACACGAGTGTCGACGCTTGCGCGATGCAAAAAAAAACAAGACGACGACAACTCCTACTCGCTATAAACGCGTACGAGTATTTCTTTACTATTTACGTTTTCTTTTCTTTTTTCGTTTTTTTTTTGTTTTCTTAGTTCTTTTTTTTCTTTATATCGGATAAAATCTGACGACGACACGAGACACGAGGACGGGTGACAGCCACTTGACGCACGGCAAAGAGGAAACAAACGATTTGAATATCTACCCACGCTGCGCGAGCGTTTTATTACCATCTCTACGGAATATTGGCTCGAACGAGGAATGGAACTTTTTTTCTTTGTTTTTGTTTTTTTTTCTGTTTTTTTTTTGGGTGTAACGCGATAACAAAGGAACAGGACCCTCTCTCTTTCAATTCTTCTTTAGCTTTTTCATCAGATTCTTTGCTTTAAGGCTGATTGGTGGTGAAAGGCGTTACCCCGTTTTGCTCCATATTGTCGAGGACTCCGCCGATGTATGCGGCAACGTCTATCTGCGCCTCTTCCGATCTCCTTATGAATGGGTGCTCGAGAAGCTTGTTGTACTTGGGACGCTGGGTCTCCTCTTTGATCAAACTTTAGAGAACGAACACGAAGCAATAACTGATTAGGCACAAAGTCGAACACAATCGATAAAACGCCGTTCGTTCAAAGAGTTTCGGGTCTCACCAGGTATTGACAAAATTAACAAAATCCATTGTGAATGTGTTGCCGTTCTCGTTGGGCGAGAGGCGAGGCGGCTCGCCCTGGACGACTTGGTACAGCTGTTCGAAGACGGAATTCCACTTTGGATAGGGAAAAAAGCCCGTGGCTACTTCCATCAACGTTATACCCAGTGACCAGACGTCGCTGCGCACGTCATACCCCCTCGCTCGTTGAGGATCTATTCGTTCTGGCTGAAATATCGATAAGTCATTATTATCAGTAATCGTGTATCGATGGATCGTAAAGTGGGAATGATTATTTTTGTAACACGTGCACAAAAAGTCCCATTTTTTCGTGCCTGTAACGCGTGGCGAAAGTTGCTCTATTTAGTAAGTTTTAGCAAGTGCGAGAATCAAATACTGCGCATGCGCAGATCACCCTAGTTACTGTTGCGCACACTTTTTTTAACACTGTAGTAACTTTTTTTGCACGCTTTTTTAACACTCTAGTTGTTTTTTGCACGCTTTCGCCACGTTACAGTCATAAAAAATGGTCGTTTTTGTGCACTTATTACAAAATTACACATTACGAAAAATCTTTTTATATCACTTGGTTGCGAAATAAAATTTTGTACGATACTCGTGCAAAAAATGTTTTCGTAACTCGGTGATTTCAAAACTCGTCAAAAAAAGTTTTATTCGCACTAGTATCGTAATGTACTGATTGCTCACCGCCATGTACGGTCTGCATCCGGCGTCCCGAGTGCGTGCGATCGAGTCAACCAATTGACCCGATATACCGAAGTCGCACAGTTTTATATTGCCACGTCGATCGAGCAGTATGTTGCTCGGCTTCACGTCCCGATGAATAATTCTCAACTCTTCCTTGAGGTAATTCAGTGCCTTTACAGTTGCTACGGTTATCTTTCCAAGAATACACTCCGGTATCCTTTTGTTCAATTTCTCGTAAATAAACTTATAAAACTTGTCTAGCGAGGTATCCATAAGCTCCATACAGATCCAACAGTCTCCCTGTCGTGAAAAAAAGCGACGATACCGTCGATTAAGGTCGTCGTACAATCGATCGCGAAAATATTGAATTATCGTTATGACCCTAAAGATATTTGCACGAAACTAAATTTCATCAAGTTATAAAGCGCTGTGTTTTGCATCGCACAAACTTCACTCCGAGAAGCTCACTTAGGGTCGAATTTTAAGACATTAGTTTGAGCTTGAGTTCGAACTTAAGATCGAACTCGAACTACAATCGAATTTGAGTTCAGGCTTAAGTCCGAACTTAAGATCAAACTTAAGTTCGATCTTAAGATCAAGCTTAAGAAGGCAATGAAGTCGGACCAAACTTCGATCTTAAGTTCGATCCCAAGAGCGATGTTAAGTTCAAAATAATGTCTTAATATTCGACCCTTACGAAATAAAATTTTACAAGTGAACATTTTTTTTTTCTTCCCGAAGCCGTGCATCGATAAAGACTTGCCGAAGACGAAATTCGATGTCATTCAAATATCTTCAGGGTCGTCTATCATCGTACATCGGTAGACTCACCTCCTTAAATAAAGCTCCATAAAATTGCACAATGCACGGGCACTCGTTCGATTTCATGACGACCTCCAAGTCCATCAATAATTGATTTTGCTCCCTCTCGTCTACGGTCGAGCGAATTCTCTGGAAATTGCGAAATGACGGAATTTATTCGTCGGAACGATGTTAAACGATTCGCTTCATGGCTAGTAAAATTGTTCTAGTTGAATAACTTTTGCTCACCTTCACAGCCATGCAGGTATCGCTTACCCTATGAATCATCTTATTTACAGTACCAAAACCGCCTCTGCCGATCTCACCCTGATCCTGAAGATCCTCGCTCGTAAAATCGTAAACGCAATCGGGCGATAGCTGAAGCTTACCGGTAGATTGCATTGACTGGCACATTCTCAATTTGTCACGAGCTTTGTCGGGAAAGTGCGGCTGACGTTGGGCTATCGGTCGCGGTCTCGCCGGCAATTTCGGTAGCGGTAACGGTAAAGGCGACACGGGCGCCGCCGGCGGGACGCAGTTCGGGCGTGATAATCTGCAACATAAAACATCCAATTCAAATGCGTCTTCTTAACTCAATCTCTCAATAATATTAAAATAATTATGAATCGTTTAGTTACAGATTTCTTCTTTAAAAATTCAAAATTTATTTTTTGTTTGTTAAATTGTTTTTTTTTCTCTGTTAAAAAGCGAAAATTGTGATAAACCAATTTAACTTCTATGGCTAATTAGCGTTTCCTGTAATGCTAAAGAAGCTAATTAGTATTATGGCAAATTGATAAATTTACCCTAAAGACGGGCGCGCCGATGCCCCTGTGGAATTGGAGTATGTGGAATTAGTTGAATTAGTGGAATTAGAAGAATTAATGGAATTAGACAATGGCGGTCTATTGCTCTGTGCCGGAAAGCTGAGCTTCAGCTGCCGTCGCTTCTCAGCTGGAAAACAACAAAAAACCAATCAGTCATAGCAAAACCCGATATTCATTAATAAAATATATATGAGCTGAAAGATATCCACATGACATTAAATTTCATCTTTAACAAGTCTATAAAAATCTGCTGTTTTAGGAAGATAAGAAAAAAATTGTTTGCCATAGCGTTAAACAAGTAAATAAAATATAACAAGTAAATAAAATATAATATTGATGCAAAAAAACAATATTGATACAAAAAAAACAATATTGACTTCCCCAAGCCAAGTTTTTGGGATGCAAAACACAGCCGTTACAACTTGATGAAACTTAGTCTCGCGTGGATATCTTCAGGGTAACAAATATATGACCGGTAAGCATTCCATAGCCAAGATCTAACTGTACCTGACATCTCCTGCTGTATATCGTTGTTCGATCTGAAATCCATACGTTGAAAATTGAAGGAACGACCGGAACCTCCTGAAAGATCAATAATATGGTGTAAACAAAAATTACGAAAGTTTTTTTCATGAACACGTTGGCCGGACGATCTGCGTCGGTCCTTTCGAACGAAAAAATCGGAGCTTACTCGAAAACTCACGAGTGCACGAGTACAACAATAAATAATGATTATTGACAGAAGTTCGACGAGTTGAATTAAAGTTTTGACAGAGCGACAACAAATTCGCGACGCATCGAAGGGGCGGGCGGGGGGGGAGGGGGGAGAGCAGGTGGGTTGGGATCGCGGAAGTTGGATTTTCGGGGCAGAGTGTCGAACGAACGTGTCGTCCCGCTGTCTATGAAATACCTTGATTCAATTGATTAGACGAATTTCCTTGGCTCTCTGCCATTTTGTAACTTGGTGCAAAATTCCTGCAGCCAGCCGTCGTACGAAACCAAACAACGAAACAAAAAAACAAAACAAAAAAAGGGAAAACCACTTGTCAAGGCGCTCCTCTCTTAGGAGACCTTACCGCAAGAGCTTATCAACCTGGCATATGCGTTGGACGAGGTATACATCGCGTTCTTTCTTTTTAAGTTTCTGTTCACTCTCTCGCTCTCTCTCGCTCTCCGTCGATTTTTCACACAATATCACAAACGCCAAGTTTTATATCACGGCACGGTATCGAAGGCGACTCGCACGGTTTTTATCACAGCTTCGAATAAAAGAAAGAAAAAAAATGCCGTATATCGTCAATACAATTTCCTTTCGACGATAACTATTCGCCGAAGTCCGCTTATCTCGCGGTCGACGAAAAAAGACCCTCCTGCCTCGTAGACGAACATGAAAACTGAATGGAGAGAATAATAGCTCTCCCCGATTGGCGACGACTTCACGCGACTCTTCGATAGTCGATGTGTTTCGATCTATTTTTGAGAGAGAGCGATCTCTTTCTCTCTCCTCTCTTCTCTCGTACCGAGAGTGCCGGGAGCCAAACTCGGAAAGATGGTGGTCAACGTCGCTGCCCTCGGAGGGCGATTATCCTTTATTATTAAAACTATCGCACCAGCCAGGTAATGTAATCTTCGTATTGCTCTTTCCTACAGACTCCCCGAAGCAGCGAGAGAAAAATTGCACGAGGAAATACTCGTAAAATATGTAAACTTCTCGGAAGCGAGCATAACCTATAGCGGCTACGTTCAGTGTTGATTTATTCTCACCGTCCGTAATCGGGGACTATTTTTTTTTTGGTTTTTAATTAAATGTATCGTTGACAGACTGGTGAGCGCCGCGACGACGAGAGCGTACAGTATCTATCCGTCGACTTGGATCAAGCCGACCTTCAAGAAGGAGCAACAAGCCGCTCTGATCGAATCTGGCGAGGCACTGGAAATCGCTCACACTCCCATTTGGCCCGCTCACAGCAGCAATACGTCGTCCGAGTTTCACGACGAAATCATAAAGTACGCGTATATCGAATCGACAATCGTGCAATGTGGTTTGCATATTAAGCGGATGCTGGAACTGTTTTTAACTATCAATGGAACTAGGCGATTTTTTTGTTTCAATTTAGAATTGGCGTAAACCAGCCAATGAATGGACACTTTTTATAAGAGGCTTTTTCGCCTGTTTAACTGTCCATTCCTTGGCCCGTCTACCCTATTAATATGATATGCATATGTTTAAAATCGTGCCGGACTACAATATTGACATCAAGGCTTCGGCGTACAGTCAAACTTTTATTAACAATGTACAAGGAAATAAGAAAATTGAATATTACAATTTGCGAAAAAGCATGAACATAGCATAACGATTAACCTACTGGCAGCTCCACATTGTGCCCTACACTACATTCATATGCTTTTCATCGACTTTGATCACTTGTCACAAGCAAACAGCAAACGTAAACGTAGAATACACATGTAAACATGGATTTAAAACAGGAAGGTCCAGCAGCTCCTTAATCGTCATTTTTACTTATCGTTTCTTTTCCCCCAGCAAATTTACCAACTACATAATGAGGAAGGGTAAAAAGAAACTGGCAAGAGAGTTACTTCGCGGAGCGTTCGAAAACGTCAAACGCACGCAGCTGCAGAGATTCCACAATGCCCAGCCGGAAAATCGCGGTAACATTATTTTGGATCCCGTAGAAGTATTGCACAAAGCCGTGGAAAATTCTACTCCTGTTATGGAACTACTGAAAATGAAGAAAGGAGGTGTTACGTATCAGGTAAAGTTGTATAATTTAATGGATAGGCTTCACTGTAAAAAAAAAATTTAGATTGAAAATTAATAAACGGTGTTGGAAGCTTTATTTACATAAACTGTGTCCGAAATTTCAAACACATGTGCGTTGCAAATTTAAAGTACAATTTTTATTTACTGCAATGCTATAAAATTAAATTGACTATAAATTTTATTTTATTAATGAAAGTTTTTGCAAATTTCATGCAAAAGATTTGTAATTTTAATATCGTATTTTTATTTTACAAGAAGTACATTAAAGTTCAATTAGTGTAAGTAATGTAAACAAATTTCAAGTTCCGGTACATAAAATTTACAATTAATATTTACCGCGTTATCTTAGAGGGTGGATAGATATAGGTACTACGTATCTTTATTTTCATTCTCTCAGGTCCCTGTACCCATACTGGAGAAGAGGCAGCGTTTCCTGGCGATGAATTGGCTCATAGAATCCGCAAAGCAGAAGCACAGGAAAATCCATCTGCCAGAATCTCTGGCAAAGGAACTGATAGAGGCTGCCCATAATCAGGTGCCGATGCTCCGCGATTTCCGAATCGCATCCGCGTTTTTTTTTTTCAAGCTCATCTTCATATACGACCCTTCAAAATGCTCGCAAAATGAATACACAAAATTCTATATCTTCTTATACACGAAACGGTATATTAAATTTAATGCACAAAAATGAGGAAAAATTTATCGATCAGTATCTCGAACACTTCTGAACAAGCTCAATTTGGTATACCGTGCATTTATTTAAACTCGACTCGTGTATTAAATTTAATCCGTATACGTCGATACGTTGAAATTTTTTTACACAAAAGATAAACGTAAAGTAATCGTTTCAGGGACGAACGGTGAAGAGGAAGCAGGACCTCCACAAGCAGTGCGAGGCGAATCGCGCCTACGCTCACTACAGATGGGCGTAAACAACAGTAGAAATCAGAGAATCGATTGAAATCGTCAAAGTTTGTTTTGTAAATAAATAAGGTACATCCGAAAGAATGTTATATATATTTTTTCGTATATTTTATTATCAATACACCTTGCCGAATATTCCCGTGAAGATCTTGTCATCCAAAACTTTGCCGGCCTGCAGATAAAGTTTCAATGTTTGCTTCGAATCGGTCAAGCGAACACGCTGGTACCAAGGGTTCGTCCAGAGATACGTCGGTAGATCGTTAAACGGGTGTACATTGTCGATCGTCGTGTCGATGTTGATCCTTTGACCCCAGTATCCAGAGACCGAGATCTTTACCGATTTTTCGTCGTCCTTCAAATATATGTAGCCAATCGTGTTGTTGAACAGAACGCCGACAGAGTGGAAGAACAGCGTTAGCCCGCAGCCTGCAAACAACAGTTTGTATCAAAAGCGATTCGCGTAACAAAAAAAAAGAAAAACCAACGATCGAAACTCACCGAAGAAGGCAAAACTGCCGAAAGAGTGTGGCGCAATGTATCCGAGTTGCTGAATGAGGTACACAACCGGTATGCCGGCAGCGGTCGCGATCGTAACTTGCGTTTTGAATTTGTTGAATCTACTTGCCGCCCTTATCTTCTCGAAGTCGAAGATCAACGAATACTCGGGAAACTGCACCGATCTAACGGCAACATTGCGTTCGTGTGTTTTTTGCGGCACGACAGACGATCGTGGAAGTAGTCTGCTCCAAAACACACAGGCTCTCGATCGTGAGGCGAGCAAAGCCATGACTGAGGTTTAATCGACTCGATTAAAATTATCGCTGGTATGAGGATCGTTCCTCCGTAGTTAGTTATTATTGACAACAATTAATTAAACAAACTTTGCAGCCCTTTTTGTTATTCTCTCGTTACCTTTGCCGGGTCTCGACAGGTCTTGTTCGAGGCTGAATGGCCAACTGAGGTTGACCTTCGATATTTGGCCGCGAGAGGTCGCGGCAGCTTGTAAGTACCGGAAGGAGACTGCAGATGTCGCGCACGAGGTTTTAAAGCTCCCGAAACGCACGTGTTTTGAAATACCGCGCACAGTACAGTCAGAAACGTTTTTGTATACTTCGTATAATAGCTTTGGGCTAATTATTTATCAGTGTGTTGCGTAGATTAATGGTGAATCAATCATGAACGGACACAATTTGAAAGAAGCGTGAGTATTTCCATTCCCGACCTCGTCGTGCTCTTTTACATATAAATATTATCGCCGACGCAATTTTAGCTTGGAGGTTATACAAAGAAGGCTACTTGTGAAGTAATTTTTGTTTGTTTATTTCCACGCAGGTTTGCCGTGGAGTCGAAACACGGAGCGTTTTATACCGGTGGAAGGATCTACGTGAGTCGATCGTGTTTAAGGCTGTTTGTTTACACTGTGCAGCTTGGACTTGCGGCGATAACACTATAATTTTTTACAGTGGAGCACCGACGGAGACCACCTGCTATGCCAGAACGGTGGAATAATAGGAGTCATGCTGGTCAGCAAAGGATTGGTCATACAGCGATTGGGGGAGACACAAGACGAGCAAGAGGAAGATCCGATAAATAGTTTTGCTCTGAGTCCTGACGATATTCACATGGTGACTCATCACAAGAGCGGCCTCTTCAGGTTATGGAATTGGAGAGGTAAAGCTTTTTTTGCTCCTTTAACTCCTCAGGCACTTAATGTTATATTACTTTTCCTTTAATGTCATTCCTCCCTCCCACTCGTATCTCAGAACTGCTATGTTTGCCGATTGTTTTAAAGATTCATACGACATTCAGACAACGACTTTATAATAGAAATATAATATATAATAATAATAATAATGGTAATACTTTTATCTTTGTATGTTTGCGTGTAGATGGAAAGCTTGTAAAACTGTGGAAATCCATACACACAGTCCCAGTTTGTCAGATAGCTCTGTTCGATAATGGCGAGTTAATGGCTTCGGGCGGCAGCGACGGCAGCGTGAGGCTCTGGGATCTGAGCCATCAGGCGTGTATTCAAAGTCTCAAAGGCATTCAGGGAGTCGTCAGTGTTCTGGCGTTCCATCCGGACGCGGCCAGGCAGCTCGTCTTCGCGGCGGGCGACGATACGAAGATACTCGCGTGGGACACGAAAACTGGACAGAAGAAATTACACCTCGCCGGTCATTTCAGCAAAATTACGTCGCTGTCGTTTCACGAAGACGGCGTTCACATGGTCAGGTAAGCGGTCGGACCGAGAACGGAGCTCGAAACGATAAGGGATCGATGGAATGCTCTCTAACAAATATCATTGAACAGTTCAGGTCGAGACAAAGTGCTGATACTCTGGGACATCGAGCGTGGAGCGTCGATCCGCGTATTGCCCGTTTACGAGGGCGTCGAGGGAACTTTCGTCTTACCGAAGAACGCTGCTTTGCCTGGGAATCCAAAGATGAATTCGGGCGATATATACGCTGCCAGTGCCGGAGAGAAGGGTAAAACTACTTCGAAGCAACACCGAAGCTAAACTGTTGCTCGAATTGTTTATTTCTTTACTTATTTGTTTATATACGGGTCAAGCCCTCAGAAAGCCATTTTTAACAAGAATTGTTACATAAAAGTGTGTGCATAACGCGAATAATGTGCCCGTACAGCAATAGAATCGAAAAAAGAAGATAAGAAGAGAAAAGATAAGAAAGAATAATCAGTCAATAATTAGCTAGTCTCGAACAATAAGCCATTGATGATTTTATCGTTTCCACAGGGATCGTCAAGGTTTGGGAGATGAAGAGCGGTCGCGAAGTTTACGCACAGAAAAATTCTATCGTACCGGCCGCCAGCGAAGAAGGCGGTCTGTCCGTTACCCAGTTGCTTTACAACGCCGTACGAAAGGACTTCGCTCTGGTCACTGCGGATCACAATGTCATCATTCACAGTTTAAAAACATTCGATTGCAAGAAACAAGTAGGCTCTCTATTCCATCGAAGAGATTTTTTTTTTCAATTTTTAATAATGCGTTTTATTAATTACTGTTTTCTCGTAATAAGTTTGTAGGATACAGCGATGAGATTCTGGACATAGCGTATCTCGGAGAATCGGATAGTCATCTGGCAGTGGCTACGAACAGTTCCGACATAAAGTTTTACGAATTAACGATAATGAGCTGCCAATTATTAACGGGACACACGGATATCGTATTGGCCCTCGCAACGTCGCCGGCTAATCGAAACTTACTTGTTTCATCGGCAAAGGTGAAATTCTCATTTGGTCGACACTTAATAACGAGTCCTCGGATCTTTACGAGGAAGACCTTCCGTAATCGAATTGATATTCTAGGATAACAGTGTTAGAGTTTGGTTGATGAACCCGGCAACGACGCAGATGTCTTGCATAGGTTCCGCCGTGAGACACACAGCATCGGTAGGATCCGTAGCGCTCTCTCAAGCTAAAGCCAGATTTTTCGCTTCAGTGAGTCAGGACTCGTGCCTCAAGTTTTGGAGTTTGCCCAAAAAAATGGCTTCAACAGGCAAGTTCCATGAATTAAACAAAAGAATAGTTTTTAAATAAAAAAAGGAAAAAATAAGGAAAAAGATTAGTTTTAAAATTTAAAGATATAAAAAATTTATTATTGTCTTCTTTGTAATTAAGAAATTTCAAAAAATTGAATGCCAATTGCTCGCAACATTAATGCTATTTACCCGCAGACACGGACATCGCGCTGAACGCGGAGCACACGGTACTGGCGCATCAGAAGGAAATAAACAGCGTCGCGGTATCGCCGAACGACAGATTGATAGCGACCGGCTCTCAGGACAAAACCGCGAAGATATGGAACACCGAGGGTCTACAGTTGTTAGGTGTCTTTCGCGGACACAGACGGGGTGTCTGGTGCGTTAGATTTTCACCTATCGATCAAGTGTTGTTGACAACCTCGGCCGACTGCACGATAAAGCTTTGGTCCCTGACGGAGCTCAATTGCTTAAAGGTAAACAACGCTATCCACTTCCGATCGTCGATCCATTATACTTTACTCGTCGATGAATAATTTAATCGTTGCACGGTTAAACAGACGCTGGAGGGTCACGAATCGTCGGTACTGCGAGCTGAATTTTTATCGCGCGGAATGCAACTGATCACAACGGGCGGCGACGGTTTGCTCAAACTTTGGAGCATCAAGACTTCCGAATGCATCGCCACGCTCGAGGAACACGAGAGCAGAGTGTGGGCGCTCGCAGGTTCGTTTAACTTCATTTCTCTTATCAGTTGATTTAAAAAAAAATGAATTTTTCCACTTATTTTTTTTATCGAATTACAGCCAGCACAGATGGAAATCGCGTAATCAGCGGTGGTAGCGATTCGTTGCTCGTTGTTTGGCGAGACGTTACGAAAGAGAATCACGTCAAAGCGGCTGCCGAGCGGGAGCAATTGGTGCTTGAGGAGCAGAAATTGTCGAATCTTCTGAAATCCGACAAACTCACCGCCGCTCTGAGGCTGGCTCTGAAGCTCGAGAGACCTTATCAAGTTTTGAAGATCGTCGACGGAATAATAAAGCAGGGCAAGGAATCGCTGAGCGAGGCTATCAGCGAATTGAAGCCGAAGCGCAAGGAAGCTTTGATGAGATGCGCCGTAACGTGGAACACCAACAGCCGAAACGCCCACGCTGCTCAGGTAAACTGCTGGAAACTTCGTTAAAACTATCAATAAACGGTCGTGAATTTTATTTAATAAATACGTTTGAACGTTTTTATTTTTAGCTCGTAATAAATTCACTGTTGAACGACATGGACAGCGAGGAGCTGCAAACCCTCGGTTTGTCCACGTCTCTCGAAGCTATGATTCCCTACACGGAGAGGCACTTCCAGAGGCTCACACGACTTCTGCAAGATCTTCATCTACTCGATTACACGGTCAGCCGTATAAAACCGCACACCGATCAGCCTCTGATCGATTCGTCGAATATAAACGCATAGATAAGTGAATAAATTGTATATTTTTTTTCGAAACGACACGGCCTTGTCGCAGATGGCGCTCCATCCGATCGTTCCTACAACAATCGTCGAACCCTTCGAAACACGAAGAGCACGTGAGCGAAGAAGAAAAAAAACGATGAAGCGTCAACACGATCTTAATCTCTAGGCACATAATAAATGCGCGTATGCAAACTTCGTCCAAGTACAGCGTGTATGCGTCTTCATCTACTCGATTATACGGCTGTATAAAACCGATCTGCCTATGATCGATTCGTCTAATATAAACGCATAGATTATATTCGATGAAAACAAGAGTGAATGAAAGAGCATGGAATATTAAAGTCAGGTCCAGAGGCCAATGAACAGGCAATGCAAGTTTACTTCAAACCAATAGTGGAACCATTAGAAAAATTAGTGAGTTCGTCGGACGCAGCTAAAAATCATGATAAAACAATTATGAAGAGAGAGGTTAATGATTCAATAAAAAAAGAGAGAAAGAATGAAATAAAAGAAAAACTCGAAAATTCGAGTAGCGAACTGGGTGAGTCGAGTAATACTATAGTACAAGAAGACTATAGTTATCGAGATGCTCCTTTTAAGTCAACATATTGTGATGATAAGGACATCATTACCGATAATGATACTGATGATGGAATTGCGAGGTGGAGCGTTGGAATAGCCGAATCGATAAATGAGTATCTCACATTGTTACGATCGAATAGAAAAACTCCGCTTCATATCTCGTATGGTGTACGAAATCTGTCGGCTAATAAGTTAATGATCGGTGACGCACCAATGAGTTTTGCACCTACTTCTATTAATGTAGGCGAAGTATAAGAAAACTATCGGGCTTATATAAGGGGCATACATAAAAATTAAATAAATAGATAAGTGAATAAATTATATATTTTTTTCGAAACGGCACGGCCATGTCGCAGATAACGCTCTATCCGATCGCATCTACAACAATCGTCGAACCCTTCGAAATACGCGTGAGAGCACGTGAGCGAAGAAGAAAAAAAAAACGATGAAGCGTCAACATGATCTTAATCTCTCGGCATATAATAAACGCACGTATGCAAACTTGGTCCAAGTACCGCGTGTACACGTTTGCACGCATCGCTTGTGTGTATAGGCGTGCGGCTGGTGTGTATTTAGGAGCAGGCAGCATCACAGACATTGCGGGAGTATCGCGAGTGGGAGCAACGGCGTTTGGTCGGCGCCTGACTTAGAGCAAATTTGCCTGCTCGACTGACTCGCTTCGGCACCTTTGCTTTTCGAGTTTAATTATCAGTTACAGTCGGTCGGTTCATTGGTTCACTGTCAAGGGAGCCTAGGATGACTATTCCCGCGACATCGTTGCTTCTTCCGTCGGTTGTCGCGATTATTCTCGGATTAACGCCAGTTGCGTGGACGGCGCCGAATTTGTAAGTGAAAAAAATATATTAAATTTGGGTCATTCCGATAAAAAAAAAAAAAAAATTAAAAATACTAAATTCGGTTGTTCGTATCGCGATGCTGAGATAACTTCGTGGATATGTCACCGTTAAGAATTTACAGCCTCTGTCGCGAGGATCCGGCAGCTTCGAACACGCGGTTTTAACAGATTTTTTTTTTGTGTAGCTTCCGAACGCTCTTTTTCCCGTGATACCGGATAGGATCGTAAAGTGGCGTAATGTCTCGTCTTCCGCGTGTACCAAAGAGTCGCAATTGCCTCGTGAATAAATGAGGTCTTGGCCTGTTACAATAACTTCGAGTAATCGGATCGCTCCATCGTAGAGTCAACAGTGACGACTAAGCTTTCGCAATAGGAAGATCTATCCTAATAAAAAAGGACGCATTTTTTTTTTTTTTTTTTTTTTTAAGTATTATAATATAGGGACAAATTTTCGTATCCCAGACTATGCGGCGCTATCCAAATCGAATCAGTTCATGTAAAACTTTTTAGAATATAAAGATTTCTACAATCTTATTGTCGATTTTTCGTTTAGTGTGCGAAAATGAAGAAAATAAGGCATCGGTTGCGTCACGGACGATAAATTGTAGGGCATTAATTTATCGCTGTTGTTCACAAGAGCGTTGAGAGCGGTCGTAATTTGCGGTAACGAAACTGCAACTAACAGCCCGATAAATTAATGAAAACCGCAAACCCAAGAGCATCGAGGACGAAACAATCATTCACGGGTTTGATGTTCGGTCATCCATGTATATAACAATGTCGGAAACATTTGGTCTCGGTGAACGAAAAAAAAATACTCTAGGGATAATTGGCGCATAGCTGGTGATACTTCCGCAATAGTTGGTCGATTGAAAAAAAAAAAAACAATGTCGAAACATTTTCACGAAGGACGATGCTAACAATCCCCCTTAATAACGACTCTAATGAGTAGAAATTAACGGTATCGATCAGTGAGATCGGTGAACCGGAAATCTCGCTGTAGATCCGGCAGTCTACATTTAGCCTATTTCTTCTGTCGCTACTACCGACGAATAACTAAAGATAGTTTTTAGATTTATAAGTGAACAATAGCATTAATTTTCTTCTCATCGCACCGATATGCGCAATGCGCATGCGCGCGCAGTGTCACCATTGTTGGCCCGGTGGCTCTCGAAAAAATAATGACGGCACGAAAGAAAAAGATAACATTCAACACGGCAACACGCTAAATAGAGACATCGACAACGCGTCGTGCCCGGCTATCAACAGTACAATATTTAACACTATAAATTTGCTCACGAGAGATAAAGCATCGAAATTTATTAACCACTGATAAAACTGTTCGAGTATATTCCCCTTCTTCGGTTTACCTTCCGTCGGATAAAAAAAGAAGAAAAAAACAGCGTCAATCTTTGCACTGATTCCTTTTGAAAGAGAAGGGCCGCCTGATTCGTGACTCTGTTAGCATTCGAGCTCATCCCGCCCCGCGAGAAGCTACCTAATCCTTCTTCGCACAAACATAGGGGCGAGCGGAGCGAAACGGCACAGAAAATCGGCATTCATCGATGGGGCAAAATGGGACGTCCTATAATTAAAAAAAATAGAAACTTATTGAAAAATTGGCTTTTCAAAAACAATTTTCCAACCATTGAAGGCTGTCCCATTTTGTCCTATCAATGCATCCCGATTTTCTATCCCGTCTTGCCCCATCAATGCGTCCCGATTTTCTGTCCCGTCTTGCCCCACTGCCCCATTTTGCCCCGCTGTCCCCAACATCGTCAGTTATTCTCCGGTCTGAAGAAAACGACGCTCGTGATTACTCCGTGACGCAAAATAATTTCATCGGGCACCATTTTTATTCCTCCCGTGAATGAATCATTTCGCACAAATACAAAATAGTACGAATGTTCCTTATCTCCGTGAATCATTGCGAACCGGAGCCTCGAGACGACTTCAATCCCGCACCCGGGGATTTCGATCCCCGCTTGCGCACCGGAGCCACGAGTTCATCGTCGACAAAGTCAAACAGATCTTTTGTCAACTTTCGGGGTATCGCTTGTGACGTAAAATATATAGTGCGGTCGATTGTTTACGCCCGGAGCGTAATGACGCACGTGCCCTTTAATCAGGCGCGTTTCAATATTGCACACGCGGTTAATTTGTTTATCTTCATCGCCCATAGTTTTGCTTGCGCGGCAAACAAACGACAATGATTCCATCGTCCTTCTCGCGGCACTACGCCGTGTGACCGAGAAGACCATTCCTGTCGGTACAGATTTTTCATTGTTCGACGCACCGAGCTTCTCGACGTTATTCATTGAATGTTCGTTGAATTATCATCTTCCGACGACACCGCCACGTGACGACCGATGCCTCTGCGCAAAAGAAGATGGCACTTATGTCATTCCGCTACGCGCCACGCTACTTCGGCGGTGTGACGACAATGAAAAACAATGGACAGTTGTTAGCGAGATGCAACAGCTGCTGAATATCAATTTATCTGTATTCATCCCAGCGTCTTCCGCACCGTTCCGATCCATCCAGCAGTAGCGCCCTCACCGAAAGGAACTACTGAGAACTACTGAAAAAGACTACTCGGAGTATTTAGTAGTTAACTACTAATAAAGTACTGAATTACTGTCCAGTGCCAAATTGGCGGACTACTGACAACTACTGGAAATCGTCAGTAGGTGACTACTGAACGTTACTGGGCATCTTGAGTAGTTGTCTACCCGAAACTACTAAAAATGTTCCGTAGTTCCGTAGTCCTCCCCTAATATCCTCCCCTAATATCCTCCCCTAATATCCTCCCCTAATATCCTCCCCTAATATCCTCCCCTAATAAGTTGGTGTGTCACGCTAAAAATATCGTACGTTCGATAATTTTTTATCGAACTTCGATATGTCCATTGTTGTCGTTTTATTCGTGACCCTATTGGTCGCCGATGACGACGACGACACACGCGTCTTTGGTTTGCTGCGCAGAGGCTCGTGCGCGCGTGTCGCTTCGATCTTTTGCTCGGTGCCCCCCTGCGGCAAAGTTTTTGAACTGTCAAACTGACACACGGTTAACCTATTTTCCGTCGTCGTGTGCCGCCCGACGATGTCAGAAATATATATATATACAAAAATTCTAAAAAATGGTAAGGGTACCCCCTTCTCATTTTTCCACTTTCGAAATGGCCAAATATTTTTTTTCGAGATATGGATTTTTTAGCATCTCCATTGGCTTCAAGTGACCCATTTCCGGCTCAAAACACATGCAACTTGTCCTTTTTTCGAAATTTTAAAAATTGACCATTCTCAGCATAGGGAATCCTATGTTAAATTTTGCGAAACGGCACTTTTTTTCAAAAAATTTCGAGATATCGAATTAAAACCTTCGCCATTGTTTTCAAGTGGCATATTTACAAACCGATTTCATTAACGAAAAAATTCTAAAAAATTTTTTTGTAAAAATACCATTTTTGTCGAAAAATGGTAAGGGTACCCCCTTCTCATTTTTCAACTTTAAAAATGGCCAAATATTTTTTTTCGAGATATCGATTTTTTATCACCTCCATTGGCTTCAAGTGACCCATTTCCGGCTCAAAACACATGCAACTTGTCCTTTTTTCGAAATTTTAAAAATTGACCATTCTCAGCATAGGGAATCCTATGTTAAATTTTGCGAAACGGCACTTTTTTTCAAAAAATTTCGAGATATCGAATTAAAACCTTCGCCATTGTTTTCAAGTGGCATATTTACCAACCGATTTCATTAACAAAAAAATTCTAAAAAATTTTTTTGTAAAAATACCATTTTTTTCGAAAAATTGTAAGGGTACCCCCTTCTCATTTTTCAACTTTAAAAATGGCCAAATATTTTTTTTCGTGATATCGATTTTTTACCACCTCCATTGGCTTCAAGTGGCCCATTTCCGGCTCAAAACACACGCAACTTGTCTTTTTTTCGAAATTTTAAAAATTGACCATTTTCAGCATAGGGAATCCTGTGTTAAATTTTGAGAAACGGCACTTTTTTTCAAAAAATTTCGAGATATCGAATTAAAACCTCCGCCATTGTTTTCAAGTGGCATATTTACCAACCAATTTCATTAACAAAAAAATTCTAAAAAATTTTTTTTCAAAAATACCATTTTTTTCGAAAAATTGTAGGGGTACCATAGGCTTACCATTTTTCGACAAAAATGGTATTTTTACAAAAAAATTTTTTAGAATTTTTTCGTTAATGAAATCGGTTGGTAAATATGCCACTTGAAAACAATGGCGAAGGTTTTAATTCGATATCTCGAAATTTTTTGAAAAAAAGTGCCGTTTCGCAAAATTTAACATAAGATTCCCTATGCTGAAAATGGTCAATTTTAAAAATTTCGAAAAAAATACAAGTTGCATGAGTTTTGAGCCGGAAATGGGCCACTTGAAGCCAATGGAGAAGGTAAAAAAGCGATATCTCGAAAAAAAATATTTGGCCATTTTGAAAGTGGAAAAAATAGAAGGGGGTACCCTTACCATTTTTCGACTTTAAAAATGGCCAAATATTTTTTTTCGAGATATCGATTTTTTACCATCTCCATTGGCTTCAAGTGGCCCATTTCCGGCTCAAAACACACGCAACTTGTCTTTTTTTCGAAATTTTAAAAATTGACCATTTTCAGCATAGGGAATCCTGTGTTAAATTTTGCGAAACGGCACTTTTTTTCAAAAAATTTCGAGATATCGAATTAAAACCTCCGCCATTGTTTTCAAGTGGCATATTTACCAACCGATTTCATTAACAAAAAAATTCTAAAAAAATTTTTTTCAAAAATACAATTTTTTTCGAAAAATGGTAAGGGTACCGTCTTCTCATTTTTCAACTTTAAAAATGGCCAAATATTTTTTTTCGAGATATCGATTTTTTACCACCTCCATTGGCTTCAAGTGGCCCATTTCCGGCTCAAAACACACGCAACTTGTATTTTTTTCGAAATTTTAAAAATTGACCATTTTCAGCATAGGGAATCCTGTGTTAAATTTTGCGAAACGGCACTTTTTTTCAAAAAATTTCGAGATATCGAATTAAAACCTCCGCCATTGTTTTCAAGTGGCATATTTACCAACCGATTTCATTAACAAAAAAATTCTAAAAAATTTTTTTGTAAAAATACCATTTTTGTAAAAAAATGGTAAGGGTACCCCCTTCTCATTTTTCCACTTTCAAAATGGCCAAATATTTTTTTTCGAGATATCGATTTTTTACCATCTCTATTGGCTTCAAGTGACCCATTTCCGGCTCAAAACACATGCAACTTGTCCTTTTTTCGAAATTTTAAAAATTGACCATTCTCAGCATAGGGAATCCTATGTTAAATTTTGCGAAACGGCACTTTTTTTCAAAAAATTTCGAGATATCGAATTAAAACCTTCGCCATTGTTTTCAAGTGGCATATTTACCAACCGATTTCATTAACGAAAAAATTCTAAAAAATTTTTTTGTAAAAATACCATTTTTGTCGAAAAATGGTAAGGGTACCCCCTTCTCATTTTTCAACTTTAAAAATGGCCAAATATTTTTTTTCGAGATATCGATTTTTTACCACCTCCATTGGCTTCAAGTGGCCCATTTCCGGCTCAAAACACACGCAACTTGTCTTTTTTTCGAAATTTTAAAAATTGACCATTTTCAGCATAGGGAATCCTGTGTTAAATTTTGAGAAACGGCACTTTTTTTCAAAAAATTTCGAGATATCGAATTAAAACCTCCGCCATTGTTTTCAAGTGGCATATTTACCAACCAATTTCATTAACAAAAAAATTCTAAAAAAATTTTTTTCAAAAATACCATTTTTTTCGAAAAATGGTAAGGGTACCCCCTTCTCATTTTTCAACTTTAAAAATGGCCAAATATTTTTTTTCGAGATATCGATTTTTTACCACCTCCATTGGCTTCAAGTGGCCCATTTCCGGCTCAAAACACACGCAACTTGTCTTTTTTTCGAAATTTTAAAAATTGACCATTTTCAGCATAGGGAATCCTGTGTTAAATTTTGAGAAACGGCACTTTTTTTCAAAAAATTTCGAGATATCGAATTAAAACCTCCGCCATTGTTTTCAAGTGGCATATTTACCAACCAATTTCATTAACAAAAAAATTCTAAAAAATTTTTTTTCAAAAATACCATTTTTTTCGAAAAATTGTAGGGGTACCATAGGCTTACCATTTTTCGACAAAAATGGTATTTTTACAAAAAAATTTTTTAGAATTTTTTCGTTAATGAAATCGGTTGGTAAATATGCCACTTGAAAACAATGGCGAAGGTTTTAATTCGATATCTCGAAATTTTTTGAAAAAAAGTGCCGTTTCGCAAAATTTAACATAAGATTCCCTATGCTGAAAATGGTCAATTTTAAAAATTTCGAAAAAAATACAAGTTGCATGAGTTTTGAGCCGGAAATGGGCCACTTGAAGCCAATGGAGAAGGTAAAAAAGCGATATCTCGAAAAAAAATATTTGGCCATTTTGAAAGTGGAAAAAATAGAAGGGGGTACCCTTACCATTTTTCGACTTTAAAAATGGCCAAATATTTTTTTTCGAGATATCGATTTTTTACCATCTCCATTGGCTTCAAGTGGCCCATTTCCGGCTCAAAACACACGCAACTTGTCTTTTTTTCGAAATTTTAAAAATTGACCATTTTCAGCATAGGGAATCCTGTGTTAAATTTTGCGAAACGGCACTTTTTTTCAAAAAATTTCGAGATATCGAATTAAAACCTCCGCCATTGTTTTCAAGTGGCATATTTACCAACCGATTTCATTAACAAAAAAATTCTAAAAAATTTTTTTTCAAAAATACAATTTTTTTCGAAAAATGGTAAGGGTACCGTCTTCTCATTTTTCAACTTTAAAAATGGCCAAATATTTTTTTTCGAGATATCGATTTTTTACCACCTCCATTGGCTTCAAGTGGCCCATTTCCGGCTCAAAACACACGCAACTTGTATTTTTTTCGAAATTTTAAAAATTGACCATTTTCAGCATAGGGAATCCTGTGTTAAATTTTGCGAAACGGCACTTTTTTTCAAAAAATTTCGAGATATCGAATTAAAACCTCCGCCATTGTTTTCAAGTGGCATATTTACCAACCGATTTCATTAACAAAAAAATTCTAAAAAATTTTTTTGTAAAAATACCATTTTTTTCGAAAAATGGTAAGGGTACCCCCTTCTCATTTTTCAACTTTAAAAATGGCCAAATATTTTTTTTCGAGATATCGATTTTTTACCACCTCCATTGGCTTCAAGTGGCCCATTTCCGGCTCAAAACACACGCAACTTGTCTTTTTTTCGAAATTTTAAAAATTGACCATTTTCAGCATAGGGAATCCTGTGTTAAATTTTGCGAAACGGCACTTTTTTTCAAAAAATTTCGAGATATCGAATTAAAACCTCCGCCATTGTTTTCAAGTGGCATATTTACCAACCGATTTCATTAACAAAAAAATTCTAAAAAAATTTTTTTCAAAAATACCATTTTTTTCGAAAAATGGTAAGGGTACCCCCTTCTCATTTTTCAACTTTAAAAATGGCCAAATATTTTTTTTCGAGATATCGATTTTTTACCACCTCCATTGGCTTCAAGTGGCCCATTTCCGGCTCAAAACACACGCAACTTGTCTTTTTTTCGAAATTTTAAAAATTGACCATTTTCAGCATAGGGAATCCTGTGTTAAATTTTGCGAAACGGCACTTTTTTTCAAAAAATTTCGAGATATCGAATTAAAACCTCCGCCATTGTTTTCAAGTGGCATATTTACCAACCGATTTCATTAACAAAAAAATTCTAAAAAATTTTTTTTCAAAAATACCATTTTTTTCGAAAAATGGTAAGGGTACCCCCTTCTCATTTTTCAACTTTAAAAATGGCCAAATATTTTTTTTCGAGATATCGATTTTTTACCACCTCCATTGGCTTCAAGTGGCCCATTTCCGGCTCAAAACACACGCAACTTGTCTTTTTTTCGAAATTTTAAAAATTGACCATTTTCAGCATAGGGAATCCTGTGTTAAATTTTGCGAAACGGCACTTTTTTTCAAAAAATTTCGAGATATCGAATTAAAACCTCCGCCATTGTTTTCAAGTGGCATATTTACCAACCGATTTCATTAACAAAAAAATTCTAAAAAATTTTTTTGTAAAAATACCATTTTTTTCGAAAAATTGTAAGGGTACCCCCTTCTCATTTTTCAACTTTAAAAATGGCCAAATATTTTTTTTCGAGATATCGATTATTTACCACCTCCATTGGCTTCAAGTGGCCCATTTCCGGCTCAAAACACACGCAACTTGTCTTTTTTTCGAAATTTAAAAAATTGACCATTTTCAGCATAGGGAATCCTGTGTTAAATTTTGCGAAACGGCACTTTTTTTCAAAAAATTTCGAGATATCGAATTAAAACCTCCGCCATTGTTTTCAAGTGGCATATTTACCAACCGATTTCATTAACAAAAAAATTCTAAAAAAATTTTTTTCAAAAATACCATTTTTTTCGAAAAATGGTAACCCCTTCTCATTTTTCAACTTTAAAAATGGCCAAATATTTTTTTTCGAGATATCGATTTTTTACCACCTCCATTGGGTTCAAGTGGCCCATTTCCGGCTCAAAACACACGCAACTTGTCTTTTTTTCGAAATTTTAAAAATTGACCATTTTCAGCATAGGGAATCCTGTGTTAAATTTTGCGAAACGGCACTTTTTTTCAAAAAATTTCGAGATATCGAATTAAAACCTCCGCCATTGTTTTCAAGTGGCATATTTACCAACCGATTTCATTAACAAAAAAATTCTAAAAAAATTTTTTTCAAAAATACCATTTTTTTCGAAAAATGGTAAGGGTACCCCCTTCTCATTTTTCAACTTTAAAAATGGCCAAATATTTTTTTTCGAGATATCGATTTTTTACCACCTCCATTGGCTTCAAGTGGCCCATTTCCGGCTCAAAACACACGCAACTTGTATTTTTTTCGAAATTTTAAAAATTGACCATTTTCAGCATAGGGAATCCTGTGTTAAATTTTGCGAAACGGCACTTTTTTTCAAAAAATTTCGAGATATCGAATTAAAACCTCCGCCATTGTTTTCAAGTGGCATATTTACCAACCGATTTCATTAACAAAAAAATTCTAAAAAATTTTTTTGTAAAAATACCATTTTTGTAAAAAAATGGTAAGGGTACCCCCTTCTCATTTTTCCACTTTCAAAATGGCCAAATATTTTTTTTCGAGATATCGATTTTTTACCATCTCTATTGGCTTCAAGTGACCCATTTCCGGCTCAAAACACATGCAACTTGTCCTTTTTTCGAAATTTTAAAAATTGACCATTCTCAGCATAGGGAATCCTATGTTAAATTTTGCGAAACGGCACTTTTTTTCAAAAAATTTCGAGATATCGAATTAAAACCTTCGCCATTGTTTTCAAGTGGCATATTTACCAACCGATTTCATTAACGAAGAAATTCTAAAAAATTTTTTTGTAAAAATACCATTTTTGTTGAAAAATGGTAAGGGTACCCCCTTCTCATTTTTCAACTTTAAAAATGGCCAAATATTTTTTTTCGAGATATCGATTTTTTACCACCTCCATTGGCTTCAAGTGGCCCATTTCCGGCTCAAAACACACGCAACTTGTCTTTTTTTCGAAATTTTAAAAATTGACCATTTTCAGCATAGGGAATCCTGTGTTAAATTTTGCAAAACGGCACTTTTTTTCAAAAAATTTCGAGATATCGAATTAAAACCTCCGCCATTGTTTTCAAGTGGCATATTTACCAACCGATTTCATTAACAAAAAAATTCTAAAAAAATTTTTTTCAAAAATACCATTTTTTTCGAAAAATGGTAAGGGTACCCCCTTCTCATTTTTCAACTTTAAAAATGGCCAAATATTTTTTTTCGAGATATCGATTTTTTACCACCTCCATTGGCTTCAAGTGGCCCATTTCCGGCTCAAAACACACGCAACTTGTCTTTTTTTCGAAATTTTAAAAATTGACCATTTTCAGCATAGGGAATCCTGTGTTAAATTTTGCGAAACGGCACTTTTTTTCAAAAAATTTCGAGATATCGAATTAAAACCTCCGCCATTGTTTTCAAGTGGCATATTTACCAACCGATTTCATTAACAAAAAAATTCTAAAAAAATTTTTTTCAAAAATACCATTTTTTTCGAAAAATGGTAAGGGTACCCCCTTCTCATTTTTCAACTTTAAAAATGGCCAAATATTTTTTTTCGAGATATCGATTTTTTACCACCTCCATTGGCTTCAAGTGGCCCATTTCCGGCTCAAAACACACGCAACTTGTCTTTTTTTCGAAATTTAAAAAATTGACCATTTTCAGCATAGGGAATCCTGTGTTAAATTTTGCGAAACGGCACTTTTTTTCAAAAAATTTCGAGATATCGAATTAAAACCTCCGCCATTGTTTTCAAGTGGCATATTTACCAACCGATTTCATTAACAAAAAAATTCTAAAAAATTTTTTTGTAAAAATACCATTTTTGTAAAAAAATGGTAAGGGTACCCCCTTCTCATTTTTCCACTTTCAAAATGGCCAAATATTTTTTTTCGAGATATCGATTTTTTACCATCTCTATTGGCTTCAAGTGACCCATTTCCGGCTCAAAACACATGCAACTTGTCCTTTTTTCGAAATTTTAAAAATTGACCATTCTCAGCATAGGGAATCCTATGTTAAATTTTGCGAAACGGCACTTTTTTTCAAAAAATTTCGAGATATCGAATTAAAACCTTCGCCATTGTTTTCAAGTGGCATATTTACCAACCGATTTCATTAACGAAAAAATTCTAAAAAATTTTTTTGTAAAAATACCATTTTTGTCGAAAAATGGTAAGGGTACCCCCTTCTCATTTTTCAACTTTAAAAATGGCCAAATATTTTTTTTCGAGATATCGATTTTTTACCACCTCCATTGGCTTCAAGTGGCCCATTTCCGGCTCAAAACACACGCAACTTGTCTTTTTTCGAAATTTTAAAAATTGACCATTTTCAGCATAGGGAATCCTGTGTTAAATTTTGCAAAACGGCACTTTTTTTCAAAAAATTTCGAGATATCGAATTAAAACCTCCGCCATTGTTTTCAAGTGGCATATTTACCAACCGATTTCATTAACAAAAAAATTCTAAAAAAATTTTTTTCAAAAATACCATTTTTTTCGAAAAATGGTAAGGGTACCCCCTTCTCATTTTTCCACTTTCAAAATGGCCAAATATTTTTTTTCGAGATATCGATTTTTTACCATCTCTATTGGCTTCAAGTGACCCATTTCCGGCTCAAAACACATGCAACTTGTCCTTTTTTCGAAATTTTAAAAATTGACCATTCTCAGCATAGGGAATCCTATGTTAAATTTTGCGAAACGGCACTTTTTTTCAAAAAATTTCGAGATATCGAATTAAAACCTTCGCCATTGTTTTCAAGTGGCATATTTACCAACCGATTTCATTAACGAAGAAATTCTAAAAAATTTTTTTGTAAAAATACCATTTTTGTTGAAAAATGGTAAGGGTACCCCCTTCTCATTTTTCAACTTTAAAAATGGCCAAATATTTTTTTTCGAGATATCGATTTTTTACCACCTCCATTGGCTTCAAGTGGCCCATTTCCGGCTCAAAACACACGCAACTTGTCTTTTTTTCGAAATTTTAAAAATTGACCATTTTCAGCATAGGGAATCCTGTGTTAAATTTTGCAAAACGGCACTTTTTTTCAAAAAATTTCGAGATATCGAATTAAAACCTCCGCCATTGTTTTCAAGTGGCATATTTACCAACCGATTTCATTAACAAAAAAATTCTAAAAAAATTTTTTTCAAAAATACCATTTTTTTCGAAAAATGGTAAGGGTACCCCCTTCTCATTTTTCAACTTTAAAAATGGCCAAATATTTTTTTTCGAGATATCGATTTTTTACCACCTCCATTGGCTTCAAGTGGCCCATTTCCGGCTCAAAACACACGCAACTTGTCTTTTTTTCGAAATTTTAAAAATTGACCATTTTCAGCATAGGGAATCCTGTGTTAAATTTTGCGAAACGGCACTTTTTTTCAAAAAATTTCGAGATATCGAATTAAAACCTCCGCCATTGTTTTCAAGTGGCATATTTACCAACCGATTTCATTAACAAAAAAATTCTAAAAAAATTTTTTTCAAAAATACCATTTTTTTCGAAAAATGGTAAGGGTACCCCCTTCTCATTTTTCAACTTTAAAAATGGCCAAATATTTTTTTTCGAGATATCGATTTTTTACCACCTCCATTGGCTTCAAGTGGCCCATTTCCGGCTCAAAACACACGCAACTTGTCTTTTTTTCGAAATTTTAAAAATTGACCATTTTCAGCATAGGGAATCCTGTGTTAAATTTTGCGAAACGGCACTTTTTTTCAAAAAATTTCGAGATATCGAATTAAAACCTCCGCCATTGTTTTCAAGTGGCATATTTACCAACCGATTTCATTAACAAAAAAATTCTAAAAAATTTTTTTTCAAAAATACCATTTTTTTCGAAAAATGGTAAGGGTACCCCCTTCTCATTTTTCAACTTTAAAAATGGCCAAATATTTTTTTTCGAGATATCGATTTTTTACCACCTCCATTGGCTTCAAGTGGCCCATTTCCGGCTCAAAACACACGCAACTTGTCTTTTTTTCGAAATTTTAAAAATTGACCATTTTCAGCATAGGGAATCCTGTGTTAAATTTTGCGAAACGGCACTTTTTTTCAAAAAATTTCGAGATATCGAATTAAAACCTCCGCCATTGTTTTCAAGTGGCATATTTACCAACCGATTTCATTAACAAAAAAATTCTAAAAAAATTTTTTTCAAAAATACCATTTTTTTCGAAAAATTGTAAGGGTACCCCCTTCTCATTTTTCAACTTTAAAAATGGCCAAATATTTTTTTTCGAGATATCGATTTTTTACCACCTCCATTGGCTTCAAGTGGCCCATTTCCGGCTCAAAACACACGCAACTTGTATTTTTTTCGAAATTTTAAAAATTGACCATTTTCAGCATAGGGAATCCTGTGTTAAATTTTGCGAAACGGCACTTTTTTTCAAAAAATTTCGAGATATCGAATTAAAACCTCCGCCATTGTTTTCAAGTGGCATATTTACCAACCGATTTCATTAACAAAAAAATTCTAAAAAATTTTTTTGTAAAAATACCATTTTTTTCGAAAAATTGTAAGGGTACTCCCTTCTCATTTTTCAACTTTAAAAATGGCCAAATATTTTTTTTCGAGATATCGATTATTTACCACCTCCATTGGCTTCAAGTGGCCCATTTCCGGCTCAAAACACACGCAACTTCTCTTTTTTTCGAAATTTAAAAAATTGACCATTTTCAGCATAGGGAATCCTGTGTTAAATTTTGCGAAACGGCACTTTTTTTCAAAAAATTTCGAGATATCGAATTAAAACCTCCGACATTGTTTTCAAGTGGCATATTTACCAACCGATTTCATTAACAAAAAAATTCTAAAAATTTTTTTTTCAAAAATACCATATTTTCGAAAAATTGTAAGGGTACCCCCTTCTCATTTTTCAACTTTAAAAATGGCCAAATATTTTTTTTCGAGATATCGATTTTTTACCACCTCCATTGGCTTCAAGTGGCCCATTTCCGGCTCAAAACACACGCAACTTGTCTTTTTTTCGAAATTTTAAAAATTGACCATTTTCAGCATAGGGAATCCTGTGTTAAATTTTGCGAAACGGCACTTTTTTTCAAAAAATTTCGAGATATCGAATTAAAACCTCCGCCATTGTTTTCAAGTGGCATATTTACCAACCGATTTCATTAACAAAAAAATTCTAAAAAATTTTTTTGTAAAAATACCATTTTTTTCGAAAAATTGTAAGGGTACCCCCTTCTCATTTTTCAACTTTAAAAATGGCCAAATATTTTTTTTCGAGACATCGATTATTTACCACCTCCATTGGCTTCAAGTGGCCCATTTCCGGCTCAAAACACACGCAACTTGTCTTTTTTTCGAAATTTTAAAAATTGACCATTTTCAGCATAGGGAATCCTGTGTTAAATTTTGCGAAACGGCACTTTTTTTCAAAAAATTTCGAGATATCGAATTAAAACCTCCGCCATTGTTTTCAAGTGGCATATTTACCAACCGATTTCATTAACAAAAAAATTCTAAAAATTTTTTTTTCAAAAATACCATTTTTTTCGAAAAATTGTAAGGGTACCCCCTTCTCATTTTTCAACTTTAAAAATGGCCAAATATTTTTTTTCGAGATATCGATTTCTTACCACCTCCATTGGCTTCAAGTGGCCCATTTCCGGCTCAAAACACACGCAACTTGTCTTTTTTTCGAAATTTTAAAAATTGACCATTTTCAGCATAGGGAATCCTGTGTTAAATTTTGAGAAACGGCACTTTTTTTCAAAAAATTTTGAGATATCGAATTAAAACCTCCGCCATTGTTTTCAAGTGGCATATTTACCAACCGATTTCATTAACAAAAAAATTCTAAAAAATTTTTTTTCAAAAATACCATTTTTTTTGAAAAATTGTAGGGGTACCATAGGCTTACCATTTTTCGACAAAAATGGTATTTTTACAAAAAAATTTTTTAGAATTTTTTCGTTAATGAAATCGGTTGGTAAATATGCCACTTGAAAACAATGGCGAAGGTTTTAATTCGATATCTCGAAATTTTTTGAAAAAAAGTGCCGTTTCGCAAAATTTAACATAAGATTCCCTATGCTGAAAATGGTCAATTTTAAAAATTTCGAAAAAAATACAAGTTGCATGAGTTTTGAGCCGGAAATGGGCCACTTGAAGCCAATGGAGAAGGTAAAAAAGCGATATCTCGAAAAAAAATATTTGGCCATTTTGAAAGTGGAAAAAATAGAAGGGGGTACCCTTACCATTTTTTTACAAAAATGGTATTTTTACAAAAAAAAATTTTAGAATTTTTTCGTTAATGAAATCGGTTGGTAAATATGCCACTTGAAAACAATGGCGGAGGTTTTAATTCGATATCTCGAAATTTTTTGAAAAAAAGTGCCGTTTCGCAAAATTTAACATAGGATTCCCTATGCTGAGAATGGTCAATTTTAAAAATTAAAAAAAAAATACAAGTTGCATGTGTTTTGAGCCGGAAATGGGCCACTTGAAGCCAATGGAGATGGTAAAAAATCGATATCTCGAAAAAATATATTTGGCCATTTTGAAAGTGGAAAAATGAGAAGGGGGTACCCTTACCATTTTTTTACAAAAATGGTATTTTTACAAAAAAAATTTTTAGAATTTTTTCGTTAATGAAATCGGTTGGTAAATATGCCACTTGAAAACAATGGCGGAGGTTTTAATTCGATATCTCGAAATTTTTTGAAAAAAAGTGCCGTTTCGCAAAATTTAACATAGGATTCCCTATGCTGAGAATGGTCAATTTTTAAAATTTCGAAAAAAGGACAAGTTGCATGTGTTTTGAGCCGGAAATGGGTCACTTGAAGCCAATGGAGATGGTAAAAAATCGATATCTCGAAAAAAAATATTTAGCCATTTTGAAAGTGGAAAAATGAGAAGGGGGTACCCTTACCATTTTTCGACAAAAATGGTATTTTTACAAAAAAATTTTTTAGAATTTTTTCGTTAATGAAATCGGTTGGTAAATATGCCACTTGAAAACAATGGCGGAGGTTTTAATTCGATATCTCGAAATTTTTTGAAAAAAAGTGCCGTTTCGCAAAATTTAACATAGGATTCCCTATGCTGAAAATGGTCAATTTTAAAAATTTCGAAAAAAATACAAGTTGCATGAGTTTTGAGCCGGAAATGGGCCACTTGAAGCCAATGGAGAAGGTAAAAAAGCGATATCTCGAAAAAAAATATTTGGCCATTTTGAAAGTGGAAAAAATAGAAGGGGGTACCCTTACCATTTTTTTTACAAAAATGGTATTTTTACAAAAAAATTTTTTAGAATTTTTTCGTTAATGAAATCGGTTGGTAAATATGCCACTTGAAAACAATGGCGGAGGTTTTAATTCGATATCTCGAAATTTTTTGAAAAAAAGTGCCGTTTCGCAAAATTTAACATAGGATTCCCTATGCTGAGAATGGTCAATTTTTAAAATTTCGAAAAAAGGACAAGTTGCATGTGTTTTGAGCCGGAAATGGGTCACTTGAAGCCAATGGAGATGGTAAAAAATCAATATCTCGAAAAAAAATATTTGGCCATTTTGAAAGTGGAAAAATGAGAAGGGGGTACCCTTACCATTTTTCGAAAAAAATGGTATTTTTACAAAAAAATTTTTTAGAATTTTTTCGTTAATGAAATCGGTTGGTAAATATGCCACTTGAAAACAATGGCGAAGGTTTTAATTCGATATCTCAAAATTTTTTGAAAAAAAGTGCCGTTTCGCAAAATTTAACCTAGGATTCCCTATGCTGACAATGGTCAATTTTTAAAATTTCGAAAAAAGGACAAGTTGCATGTGTTTTGAGCCGGAAATGGGTCACTTGAAGCCAATGGAGATGGTAAAAAATCGATATCTCGAAAAAAAATATTTGGCCATTTTGGAAGTGGAAAAATGAGAAGGGGGTACCCTTACCATTTTTTGACAAAAATGGTATTTTTACAAAAAAAATTTTTAGAATTTTTTCGTTAATGAAATCGGTTGGTAAATATGCCACTTGAAAACAATGGCGGAGGTTTTAATTCGATATCTCGAAATTTTTTGAAAAAAAGTGCCGTTTCGCAAAATTTAACATAGGATTCCCTATGCTGAGAATGGTCAATTTTTAAAATTTCGAAAAAAGGACAAGTTGCATGTGTTTTGAGCCGGAAATGGGTCACTTGAAGCCAATGGAGATGGTAAAAAATCGATATCTCGAAAAAAAATATTTGGCCATTTTGAAAGTGGAAAAATGAGAAGGGGGTACCCTTACCATTTTTCGACAAAAATGGTATTTTTACAAAAAAATTTTTTAGAATTTTTTCGTTAATGAAATCGGTTGGTAAATATGCCACTTGAAAACAATGGCGAAGGTTTTAATTCGATATCTCAAAATTTTTTGAAAAAAAGTGCCGTTTCGCAAAATTTAACCTAGGATTCCCTATGCTGAAAATGGTCAATTTTAAAAATTTCGAAAAAAATACAAGTTGCATGAGTTTTGAGCCGGAAATGGGCCACTTGAAGCCAATGGAGAAGGTAAAAAAGCGATATCTCGAAAAAAAATATTTGGCCATTTTGAAAGTGGAAAAAATAGAAGGGGGTACCCTTACCATTTTTCGACAAAAATAGTATTTTTACAAAAAAATTTTTTAGAATTTTTTCGTTAATGAAATCGGTTGGTAAATATGCCACTTGAAAACAATGGCGAAGGTTTTAATTCGATATCTCAAAATTTTTTGAAAAAAAGTGCCGTTTCGCAAAATTTAACCTAGGATTCCCTATGCTGAGAATGGTCAATTTTTAAAATTTCGAAAAAAGGACAAGTTGCATGTGTTTTGAGCCGGAAATGGGTCACTTGAAGCCAATGGAGATGGTAAAAAATCGATATCTCGAAAAAAATTATTTGGCCATTTTGAAAGTGGAAAAATGAGAAGGGGGTACCCTTACCATTTTTCGACAAAAATGGTATTTTTACAAAAAAATTTTTTAGAATTTTTTCGTTAATGAAATCGGTTGGTAAATATGCCACTTGAAAACAATGGCGAAGGTTTTAATTCGATATCTCAAAATTTTTTGAAAAAAAGTGCCGTTTCGCAAAATTTAACCTAGGATTCCCTATGCTGAGAATGGTCAATTTTTAAAATTTCGAAAAAACGACAAGTTGCATGTGTTTTGAGCCGGAAATGGGTCACTTGAAGCCAATGGAGATGGTAAAAAATCGATATCTCGAAAAAAAATATTTGGCCATTTTGGAAGTGGAAAAATGAGAAGGGGGTACCCTTACCATTTTTTGACAAAAATGGTATTTTTACAAAAAAATTTTTTAGAATTTTTTCGTTAATGAAATCGGTTGGTAAATATGCCACTTGAAAACAATGGCGAAGGTTTTAATTCGATATCTCGAAATTTTTTGAAAAAAAGTGCCGTTTCGCAAAATTTAACATAGGATTCCCTATGCTGAAAATGGTCAATTTTAAAAATTTCGAAAAAAATACAAGTTGCATGAGTTTTGAGCCGGAAATGGGCCACTTGAAGCCAATGGAGAAGGTAAAAAATCGATATCTCGAAAAAAAATATTTGGCCATTTTAAAAGTCGAAAAATGGTAAGGGTACCCCCTTCTCATTTTTCCACTTTCAAAATGGCCAAATATTTTTTTTCGAGATATCGATTTTTTACCATCTCCATTGGCTTCAAGTGACCCATTTCCGGCTCAAAACACATGCAACTTGTCCTTTTTTCGAAATTTTAAAAATTGACCATTCTCAGCATAGGGAATCCTATGTTAAATTTTGCGAAACGGCACTTTTTTTCAAAAAATTTCGAGATATCGAATTAAAACCTTCGCCATTGTTTTCAAGTGGCATATTTACCAACCGATTTCATTAACGAAAAAATTCTAAAAAATTTTTTTGTAAAAATACCATTTTTGTCGAAAAATGGTAAGGGTACCCCCTTCTCATTTTTCAACTTTAAAAATGGCCAAATATTTTTTTTCGAGATATCGATTTTTTACCACCTCCATTGGCTTCAAGTGGCCCATTTCCGGCTCAAAACACACGCAACTTGTCTTTTTTTCGAAATTTTAAAAATTGACCATTTTCAGCATAGGGAATCCTGTGTTAAATTTTGCGAAACGGCACTTTTTTTCAAAAAATTTCGAGATATCGAATTAAAACCTCCGCCATTGTTTTCAAGTGGCATATTTACCAACCGATTTCATTAACGAAAAAATTCTAAAAAATTTTTTTGTAAAAATACAATTTTTGTCGAAAAATGGTAAGGGTACCCCCTTCTCATTTTTCAACTTTAAAAATGGCCAAATATTTTTTTTCGAGATATCGATTTTTGACCACCTCTATTGGCTTCAAGTGGCCCATTTCCGGCTCAAAACACACGCAACTTGTCTTTTTTTCGAAATTTTAAAAATTGACCATTTTCAGCATAGGGAATCCTGTGTTAAATTTTGCGAAACGGCACTTTTTTTCAAAAAATTTCGAGATATCGAATTAAAACCTCCGCCATTGTTTTCAAGTGGCATATTTACCAACCGATTTCATTAACAAAAAAATTCTAAAAAATTTTTTTGTAAAAATACCATTTTTTTCGAAAAATTGTAAGGGTACCCCCTTCTCATTTTTCAACTTTAAAAATGGCCAAATATTTTTTTTCGAGACATCGATTATTTACCACCTCCATTGGCTTCAAGTGGCCCATTTCCGGCTCAAAACACACGCAACTTGTCTTTTTTTCGAAATTTTAAAAATTGACCATTTTCAGCATAGGGAATCCTGTGTTAAATTTTGCGAAACGGCACTTTTTTTCAAAAAATTTCGAGATATCGAATTAAAACCTCCGCCATTGTTTTCAAGTGGCATATTTACCAACCGATTTCATTAACAAAAAAATTCTAAAAAATTTTTTTTCAAAAATACCATTTTTTTCGAAAAATGGTAAGGGTACCCCCTTCTCATTTTTCAACTTTAAAAACGGCCAAATATTTTTTTTCGAGATATCGATTTTTTACCACCTCCATTGGCTTCAAGTGGCCCATTTCCGGCTCAAAACACACGCAACTTGTCTTTTTTTCGAAATTTTAAAAATTGACCATTTTCAGCATAGGGAATCCTGTGTTAAATTTTGAGAAACGGCACTTTTTTTCAAAAAATTTTGAGATATCGAATTAAAACCTCCGCCATTGTTTTCAAGTGGCATATTTACCAACCGATTTCATTAACAAAAAAATTCTAAAAAATTTTTTTTCAAAAATACCATTTTTTTTTTTTAAATTGTAGGGGTACCATAGGCTTACCATTTTTCGACAAAAATGGTATTTTTACAAAAAAATTTTTTAGAATTTTTTCGTTAATGAAATCGGTTGGTAAATATGCCACTTGAAAACAATGGCGAAGGTTTTAATTCGATATCTCGAAATTTTTTGAAAAAAAGTGCCGTTTCGCAAAATTTAACATAGGATTCCCTATGCTGAGAATGGTCAATTTTTAAAATTTCGAAAAAAGGACAAGTTGCATGTGTTTTGAGCCGGAAATGGGTCACTTGAAGCCAATGGAGATGGTAAAAAATCGATATCTCGAAAAAAAATATTTGGCCATTTTGAAAGTGGAAAAATGAGAAGGGGGTACCCTTACCATTTTTCGACAAAAATGGTATTTTTACAAAAAAATTTTTTAGAATTTTTTCGTTAATGAAATCGGTTGGTAAATATGCCACTTGAAAACAATGGCGGAGGTTTTAATTCGATATCTCGAAATTTTTTGAAAAAAAGTGCCGTTTCGCAAAATTTAACATAGGATTCCCTATGCTGAGAATGGTCAATTTTAAAAATTTCGAATAAAGGACAAGTTGCATGTGTTTTGAGCCGGAAATGGGTCACTTGAAGCCAATGGAGATGGTAAAAAATCGATATCTCGAAAAAAAATATTTGGCCATTTTGAAAGTGGAAAAATGAGAAGGGGGTACCCTTACCATTTTTCGACAAAAATGGTATTTTTACAAAAAAATTTTTTAGAATTTTTTCGTTAATGAAATCGGTTGGTAAATATGCCACTTGAAAACAATGGCGGAGGTTTTAATTCGATATCTCGAAATTTTTTGAAAAAAAGTGCCGTTTCGCAAAATTTAACATAGGATTCCCTATGCTGAGAATGGTCAATTTTTAAAATTTCGAAAAAAGGACAAGTTGCATGTGTTTTGAGCCGGAAATGGGTCACTTGAAGCCAATGGAGATGGTAAAAAATCGATATCTCGAAAAAAAATATTTGGCCATTTTTAAAGTTGAAAAATGAGAAGGGGGTACCCTTACCATTTTTCGACAAAAATGATATTTTTACAAAAAAATTTTTTAGAATTTTTTCGTTAATGAAATCGGTTGGTAAATATGCCACTTGAAAACAATGGCGGAGGTTTTAATTCGATATCTCGAAATTTTTTGAAAAAAGTGCCGTTTCGCAAAATTTAACATAGGATTCCCTATGCTGAGAATGGTCAATTTTTAAAATTTCGAAAAAAGGACAAGTTGCATGTGTTTTGAGCCGGAAATGGGTCACTTGAAGCCAATGGAGAAGGTAAAAAAGCGATATCTCGAAAAAAAATATTTGGCCATTTTGAAAGTGGAAAAAATAGAAGGGGGTACCCTTACCATTTTTTTTACAAAAATGGTATTTTTACAAAAAAATTTTTTAGAATTTTTTCGTTAATGAAATCGGTTGGTAAATATGCCACTTGAAAACAATGGCGAAGGTTTTAATTCGATATCTCGAAATTTTTTGAAAAAAATTGCCGTTTCGCAAAATTTAACATAGGATTCCCTACGCTGAAAATGGTCAATTTTAAAAATTTCGAAAAAAATACAAGTTGCATGAGTTTTGAGCCGGAAATGGGCCACTTGAAGCCAATGGAGAAGGTAAAAAATCGATATCTCGAAAAAAAATATTTGGCCATTTTAAAAGTCGAAAAATGGTAAGGGTACCCCCTTCTCATTTTTCCACTTTCAAAATGGCCAAATATTTTTTTTCGAGATATCGATTTTTTACCACCTCCATTGGCTTCAAGTGGCCCATTTCCGGCTCAAAACACACGCAACTTGTCTTTTTTTCGAAATTTTAAAAATTGACCATTTTCAGCATAGGGAATCCTGTGTTAAATTTTGCGAAACGGCACTTTTTTTCAAAAAATTTCGAGATATCGAATTAAAACCTCCGCCATTGTTTTCAAGTGGCATATTTACCAACCGATTTCATTAACAAAAAAATTCTAAAAAATTTTTTTTCAAAAATACCATTTTTTTCGAAAAATGGTAAGGGTACCCCCTTCTCATTTTTCAACTTTAAAAATGGCCAAATATTTTTTTTCGAGATATCGATTTTTTACCACCTCCATTGGCTTCAAGTGGCCCATTTCCGGCTCAAAACACACGCAACTTGTCTTTTTTTCGAAATTTTAAAAATTGACCATTTTCAGCATAGGGAATCCTGTGTTAAATTTTGAGAAACGGCACTTTTTTTCAAAAAATTTTGAGATATCGAATTAAAACCTCCGCCATTGTTTTCAAGTGGCATATTTACCAACCGATTTCATTAACAAAAAAATTCTAAAAAATTTTTTTTCAAAAATACCATTTTTTTTGAAAAATTGTAGGGGTACCATAGGCTTACCATTTTTCGACAAAAATGGTATTTTTACAAAAAAATTTTTTAGAATTTTTTCGTTAATGAAATCGGTTGGTAAATATGCCACTTGAAAACAATGGCGAAGGTTTTAATTCGATATCTCGAAATTTTTTGAAAAAAAGTGCCGTTTCGCAAAATTTAACATAGGATTCCCTATGCTGAGAATGGTCAATTTTAAAAATTAAAAAAAAAATACAAGTCGCATGTGTTTTGAGCCGGAAATGGGCCACTTGAAGCCAATGGAGATGGTAAAAAATCGATATCTCGAAAAAAAATATTTGGCCATTTTGAAAGTGGAAAAATGAGAAGGGGGTACCCTTACCATTTTTTTTACAAAAATGGTATTTTTACAAAAAAATTTTTTAGAATTTTTTCGTTAATGAAATCGGTTGGTAAATATGCCACTTGAAAACAATGGCGCAGGTTTTAATTCGATATCTCGAAATTTTTTGAAAAAAAGTGCCGTTTCGCAAAATTTAACATAGGATTCCCTATGCTGAGAATGGTCAATTTTTAAAATTTCGAAAAAAGGACAAGTTGCATGTGTTTTGAGCCGGAAATGGGTCACTTGAAGCCAATGGAGATGGTAAAAAATCGATATCTCGAAAAAAAATATTTTGCCATTTTGAAAGTGGAAAAATGAGAAGGGGGTACCCTTACCATTTTTTTACAAAAATGGTATTTTTACAAAAAAAAATTTTAGAATTTTTTCGTTAATGAAATCGGTTGGTAAATATGCCACTTGAAAACAATGGCGGAGGTTTTAATTCGATATCTCGAAATTTTTTGAAAAAAAGTGCCGTTTCGCAAAATTTAACATAGGATTCCCTATGCTGAGAATGGTCAATTTTAAAAATAAAAAAAAAAATACAAGTCGCATGTGTTTTGAGCCGGAAATGGGCCACTTGAAGCCAATGGAGATGGTAAAAAATCGATATCTCGAAAAAAAATATTTGGCCATTTTGAAAGTGGAAAAATGAGAAGGGGGTACCCTTACCATTTTTTTTACAAAAATGGTATTTTTACAAAAAAAATGTTTAGAATTTTTTCGTTAATGAAATCGGTTGGTAAATATGCCACTTGAAAACAATGGCGGAGGTTTTAATTCGATATCTCGAAATTTTTTGAAAAAAAGTGCCGTTTCGCAAAATTTAACATAGGATTCCCTATGCTGAGAATGGTCAATTTTTAAAATTTCGAAAAAAGGACAAGTTGCATGTGTTTTGAGCCGGAAATGGGTCACTTGAAGCCAATGGAGATGGTAAAAAATCGATATCTCGAAAAAAAATATTTGGCCATTTTGAAAGTGGAAAAATGAGAAGGGGGTACCCTTACCATTTTTTTACAAAAATGGTATTTTTACAAAATAATTTTTAGAATTTTTTCATTAATGAAATCGGTTGGTAAATATGCCACTTGAAAACAATGGCGAAGGTTTTAATTCGATATCTCGAAATTTTTTGAAAAAAATTGCCGTTTCGCAAAATTTAACATAGGATTCCCTATGCTGAAAATGGTCAATTTTAAAAATTTCGAAAAAAATACAAGTTGCATGAGTTTTGAGCCGGAAATGGGCCACTTGAAGCCAATGGAGAAGGTAAAAAATCGATATCTCGAAAAAAAATATTTGGCCATTTTAAAAGTCGAAAAATGGTAAGGGTACCCCCTTCTCATTTTTCCACTTTCAAAATGGCCAAATATTTTTTTTCGAGATATCGATTTTTTACCACCTCCATTGGCTTCAAGTGGCCCATTTCCGGCTCAAAACACACGCAACTTGTCTTTTTTTCGAAATTTTAAAAATTGACCATTTTCAGCATAGGGAATCCTGTGTTAAATTTTGCGAAACGGCACTTTTTTTCAAAAAATTTCGAGATATCGAATTAAAACCTCCGCCATTGTTTTCAAGTGGCATATTTACCAACCGATTTCATTAACAAAAAAATTCTAAAAAATTTTTTTTCAAAAATACCATTTTTTTCGAAAAATGGTAAGGGTACCCCCTTCTCATTTTTCAACTTTAAAAATGGCCAAATATTTTTTTTCGAGATATCGATTTTTTACCACCTCCATTGGCTTCAAGTGGCCCATTTCCGGCTCAAAACACACGCAACTTGTCTTTTTTTCGAAATTTTAAAAATTGACCATTTTCAGCAAAGGGAATCCTGTGTTAAATTTTGAGAAACGGCACTTTTTTTCAAAAAATTTTGAGATATCGAATTAAAACCTCCGCCATTGTTTTCAAGTGGCATATTTACCAACCGATTTCATTAACAAAAAAATTCTAAAAAATTTTTTTTCAAAAATACCATTTTTTTTGAAAAATTGTAGGGGTACCATAGGCTTACCATTTTTCGACAAAAATGGTATTTTTACAAAAAAATTGTTTAGAATTTTTTCGTTAATGAAATCGGTTGGTAAATATGCCACTTGAAAACAATGGCGAAGGTTTTAATTCGATATCTCAAAATTTTTTGAAAAAAAGTGCCGTTTCGCAAAATTTAACCTAGGATTCCCTATGCTGAGAATGGTCAATTTTTAAAATTTCGAAAAAAGGACAAGTTGCATGTGTTTTGAGCCGGAAATTGGTCACTTGAAGCCAATGGAGATGGTAAAAAATCGATATCTCGAAAAAAAATATTTGGCCATTTTGAAAGTGGAAAAATGAGAAGGGGGTACCCTTACCATTTTTCGACAAAAATGGTATTTTTACAAAAAAATTTTTTAGAATTTTTTCGTTAATGAAATCGGTTGGTAAATATGCCACTTGAAAACAATGGCGAAGGTTTTAATTCGATATCTCAAAATTTTTTGAAAAAAAGTGCCGTTTCGCAAAATTTAACCTAGGATTCCCTATGCTGAGAATGGTCAATTTTTAAAATTTCGAAAAAAGGACAAGTTGCATGTGTTTTGAGCCGGAAATTGGTCACTTGAAGCCAATGGAGATGGTAAAAAATCGATATCTCGAAAAAAAATATTTGGCCATTTTGAAAGTGGAAAAATGAGAAGGGGGTACCCTTACCATTTTTTGACAAAAATGATATTTTTACAAAAAAATTTTTTAGAATTTTTTCGTTAATGAAATCGGTTGGTAAATATGCCACTTGAAAACAATGGCGGAGGTTTTAATTCGATATCTCGAAATTTTTCGAAAAAAAGTGCCGTTTCGCAAAATTTAACATAGGATTCCCTATGCTGAGAATGGTCAATTTTTAAAATTTCGAAAAAACGACAAGTTGCATGTGTTTTGAGCCGGAAATGGGTCACTTGAAGCCAATGGAGATGGTAAAAAATCAATATCTCGAAAAAAAATATTTGGCCATTTTGAAAGTGGAAAAATGAGAAGGGGGTACCCTTACCATTTTTCGAAAAAAATGGTATTTTTACAAAAAAATTTTTTAGAATTTTTTCGTTAATGAAATCGGTTGGTAAATATGCCACTTGAAAACAATGGCGAAGGTTTTAATTCGATATCTCAAAATTTTTTGAAAAAAAGTGCCGTTTCGCAAAATTTAACCTAGGATTCCCTATGCTGACAATGGTCAATTTTTAAAATTTCGAAAAAAGGACAAGTTGCATGTGTTTTGAGCCGGAAATGGGTCACTTGAAGCCAATGGAGATGGTAAAAAATCGATATCTCGAAAAAAAATATTTGGCCATTTTGGAAGTGGAAAAATGAGAAGGGGGTACCCTTACCATTTTTTGACAAAAATGGTATTTTTACAAAAAAAATTTTTAGAATTTTTTCGTTAATGAAATCGGTTGGTAAATATGCCACTTGAAAACAATGGCGGAGGTTTTAATTCGATATCTCGAAATTTTTTGAAAAAAAGTGCCGTTTCGCAAAATTTAACATAGGATTCCCTATGCTGAGAATGGTCAATTTTTAAAATTTCGAAAAAAGGACAAGTTGCATGTGTTTTGAGCCGGAAATGGGTCACTTGAAGCCAATGGAGATGGTAAAAAATCGATATCTCGAAAAAAAATATTTGGCCATTTTGAAAGTGGAAAAATGAGAAGGGGGTACCCTTACCATTTTTCGACAAAAATGGTATTTTTACAAAAAAATTTTTTAGAATTTTTTCGTTAATGAAATCGGTTGGTAAATATGCCACTTGAAAACAATGGCGAAGGTTTTAATTCGATATCTCAAAATTTTTTGAAAAAAAGTGCCGTTTCGCAAAATTTAACCTAGGATTCCCTATGCTGAAAATGGCCAATTTTAAAAATTTCGAAAAAAATACAAGTTGCATGAGTTTTGAGCCGGAAATGGGCCACTTGAAGCCAATGGAGAAGGTAAAAAAGCGATATCTCGAAAAAAAATATTTGGCCATTTTGAAAGTGGAAAAAATAGAAGGGGGTACCCTTACCATTTTTCGACAAAAATGGTATTTTTACAAAAAAATTTTTTAGAATTTTTTCGTTAATGAAATCGGTTGGTAAATATGCCACTTGAAAACAATGGCGAAGGTTTTAATTCGATATCTCAAAATTTTTTGAAAAAAAGTGCCGTTTCGCAAAATTTAACCTAGGATTCCCTATGCTGAGAATGGTCAATTTTTAAAATTTCGAAAAAAGGACAAGTTGCATGTGTTTTGAGCCGGAAATGGGTCACTTGAAGCCAATGGAGATGGTAAAAAATCGATATCTCGAAAAAAATTATTTGGCCATTTTGAAAGTGGAAAAATGAGAAGGGGGTACCCTTACCATTTTTCGACAAAAATGGTATTTTTACAAAAAAATTTTTTAGAATTTTTTCGTTAATGAAATCGGTTGGTAAATATGCCACTTGAAAACAATGGCGAAGGTTTTAATTCGATATCTCAAAATTTTTTGAAAAAAAGTGCCGTTTCGCAAAATTTAACCTAGGATTCCCTATGCTGAGAATGGTCAATTTTTAAAATTTCGAAAAAAGGACAAGTTGCATGTGTTTTGAGCCGGAAATGGGTCACTTGAAGCCAATGGAGATGGTAAAAAATCGATATCTCGAAAAAAATTATTTGGCCATTTTGAAAGTGGAAAAATGAGAAGGGGGTACCCTTACCATTTTTTTACAAAAATGGTATTTTTACAAAAAAATTTTTTAGAATTTTTTCGTTAATGAAATCGGTTGGTAAATATGCCACTTGAAAACAATGGCGGAGGTTTTAATTCGATATCTCAAAATTTTTTGAAAAAAAGTGCCGTTTCGCAAAATTTAACCTAGGATTCCCTATGCTGAGAATGGTCAATTTTTAAAATTTCGAAAAAACGACAAGTTGCATGTGTTTTGAGCCGGAAATGGGTCACTTGAAGCCAATGGAGATGGTAAAAAATCGATATCTCGAAAAAAAATATTTGGCCATTTTGGAAGTGGAAAAATGAGAAGGGGGTACCCTTACCATTTTTTGACAAAAATGGTATTTTTACAAAAAAATTTTTTAGAATTTTTTCGTTAATGAAATCGGTTGGTAAATATGCCACTTGAAAACAATGGCGAAGGTTTTAATTCGATATCTCGAAATTTTTTGAAAAAAAGTGCCGTTTCGCAAAATTTAACATAGGATTCCCTATGCTGAAAATGGTCAATTTTAAAAATTTCGAAAAAAATACAAGTTGCATGAGTTTTGAGCCGGAAATGGGCCACTTGAAGCCAATGGAGAAGGTAAAAAATCGATATCTCGAAAAAAAATATTTGGCCATTTTAAAAGTCGAAAAATGGTAAGGGTACCCCCTTCTCATTTTTCCACTTTCAAAATGGCCAAATATTTTTTTTCGAGATATCGATTTTTTACCATCTCCATTGGCTTCAAGTGACCCATTTCCGGCTCAAAACACATGCAACTTGTCCTTTTTTCGAAATTTTAAAAATTGACCATTCTCAGCATAGGGAATCCTATGTTAAATTTTGCGAAACGGCACTTTTTTTCAAAAAATTTCGAGATATCGAATTAAAACCTTCGCCATTGTTTTCAAGTGGCATATTTACCAACCGATTTCATTAACGAAAAAATTCTAAAAAATTTTTTTGTAAAAATACCATTTTTGTCGAAAAATGGTAAGGGTACCCCCTTCTCATTTTTCAACTTTAAAAATGGCCAAATATTTTTTTTCGAGATATCGATTTTTTACCACCTCCATTGGCTTCAAGTGGCCCATTTCCGGCTCAAAACACACGCAACTTGTCTTTTTTTCGAAATTTTAAAAATTGACCATTTTCAGCATAGGGAATCCTGTGTTAAATTTTGCGAAACGGCACTTTTTTTCAAAAAATTTCGAGATATCGAATTAAAACCTCCGCCATTGTTTTCAAGTGGCATATTTACCAACCGATTTCATTAACGAAAAAATTCTAAAAAATTTTTTTGTAAAAATACAATTTTTGTCGAAAAATGGTAAGGGTACCCCCTTCTCATTTTTCCACTTTCAAAATGGCCAAATATTTTTTTTCGAGATATCGATTTTTGACCACCTCTATTGGCTTCAAGTGGCCCATTTCCGGCTCAAAACACACGCAACTTGTATTTTTTTCGAAATTTTAAAAATTGACCATTTTCAGCATAGGGAATCCTGTGTTAAATTTTGCGAAACGGCACTTTTTTTCAAAAAATTTCGAGATATCGAATTAAAACCTCCGCCATTGTTTTCAAGTGGCATATTTACCAACCGATTTCATTAACAAAAAAATTCTAAAAAATTTTTTTGTAAAAATACCATTTTTTTCGAAAAATTGTAAGGGTACCCCCTTCTCATTTTTCAACTTTAAAAATGGCCAAATATTTTTTTTCGAGATATCGATTATTTACCACCTCCATTGGCTTCAAGTGGCCCATTTCCGGCTCAAAACACACGCAACTTGTCTTTTTTTCGAAATTTAAAAAATTGACCATTTTCAGCATAGGGAATCCTGTGTTAAATTTTGCGAAACGGCACTTTTTTTCAAAAAATTTCGAGATATCGAATTAAAACCTCCGCCATTGTTTTCAAGTGGCATATTTACCAACCGATTTCATTAACAAAAAAATTCTAAAAAATTTTTTTTCAAAAATACCATTTTTTTCGAAAAATGGTAACCCCTTCTCATTTTTCAATTTTAAAAATGGCCAAATATTTTTTTTCGAGATATCGATTTTTTACCACCTCCATTGGGTTCAAGTGGCCCATTTCCGGCTCAAAACACACGCAACTTGTCTTTTTTTCGAAATTTTAAAAATTGACCATTTTCAGCATAGGGAATCCTGTGTTAAATTTTGCGAAACGGCACTTTTTTTCAAAAAATTTCGAGATATCGAATTAAAACCTCCGCCATTGTTTTCAAGTGGCATATTTACCAACCGATTTCATTAACAAAAAAATTCTAAAAAAATTTTTTTCAAAAATACCATTTTTTTCGAAAAATGGTAAGGGTACCCCCTTCTCATTTTTCAACTTTAAAAATGGCCAAATATTTTTTTTCGAGATATCGATTTTTTACCACCTCCATTGGCTTCAAGTGGCCCATTTCCGGCTCAAAACACACGCAACTTGTATTTTTTTCGAAATTTTAAAAATTGACCATTTTCAGCATAGGGAATCCTGTGTTAAATTTTGCGAAACGGCACTTTTTTTCAAAAAATTTCGAGATATCGAATTAAAACCTCCGCCATTGTTTTCAAGTGGCATATTTACCAACCGATTTCATTAACAAAAAAATTCTAAAAAATTTTTTTGTAAAAAAATGGTAAGGGTACCCCCTTCTCATTTTTCCACTTTCAAAATGGCCAAATATTTTTTTTCGAGATATCGATTTTTTACCATCTCTATTGGCTTCAAGTGACCCATTTCCGGCTCAAAACACATGCAACTTGTCCTTTTTTCGAAATTTAAAAAATTGACCATTCTCAGCATAGGGAATCCTATGTTAAATTTTGCGAAACGGCACTTTTTTTCAAAAAATTTCGAGATATCGAATTAAAACCTTCGCCATTGTTTTCAAGTGGCATATTTACCAACCGATTTCATTAACGAAAAAATTCTAAAAAATTTTTTTGTAAAAATACCATTTTTGTCGAAAAATGGTAAGGGTACCCCCTTCTCATTTTTCAACTTTAAAAATGGCCAAATATTTTTTTTCGAGATATCGATTTTTTACCACCTCCATTGGCTTCAAGTGGCCCATTTCCGGCTCAAAACACACGCAACTTGTCTTTTTTTCGAAATTTTAAAAATTGACCATTTTCAGCATAGGGAATCCTGTGTTAAATTTTGCGAAACGGCACTTTTTTTCAAAAAATTTCGAGATATCGAATTAAAACCTCCGCCATTGTTTTCAAGTGGCATATTTACCAACCGATTTCATTAACGAAAAAATTCTAAAAAATTTTTTTGTAAAAATACCATTTTTGTAAAAAAATGGTAAGGGTACCCCCTTCTCATTTTTCCACTTTCAAAATGGCCAAATATTTTTTTTCGAGATATCGATTTTTTACCATCTCTATTGGCTTCAAGTGACCCATTTCCGGCTCAAAACACATGCAACTTGTCCTTTTTTCGAAATTTTAAAAATTGACCATTCTCAGCATAGGGAATCCTATGTTAAATTTTGCGAAACGGCACTTTTTTTCAAAAAATTTCGAGATATCGAATTAAAACCTTCGCCATTGTTTTCAAGTGGCATATTTACCAACCGATTTCATTAACGAAGAAATTCTAAAAAATTTTTTTGTAAAAATACCATTTTTGTTGAAAAATGGTAAGGGTACCCCCTTCTCATTTTTCAACTTTAAAAATGGCCAAATATTTTTTTTCGAGATATCGATTTTTTACCACCTCCATTGGCTTCAAGTGGCCCATTTCCGGCTCAAAACACACGCAACTTGTCTTTTTTTCGAAATTTTAAAAATTGACCATTTTCAGCATAGGGAATCCTGTGTTAAATTTTGCGAAACGGCACTTTTTTTCAAAAAATTTCGAGATATCGAATTAAAACCTCCGCCATTGTTTTCAAGTGGCATATTTACCATCCGATTTCATTAACAAAAAAATTCTAAAAAATTTTTTTGTAAAAATACAATTTTTTTCGAAAAATTGTAAGGGTACCCCCTTCTCATTTTTCAACTTTAAAAATGGCCAAATATTTTTTTTCGAGATATCGATTTTTTACCACCTCCATTGGCTTCAAGTGGCCCATTTCCGGCTCAAAACACACGCAACTTGTCTTTTTTTCGAAATTTTAAAAATTGACCATTTTCAGCATAGGGAATCCTGTGTTAAATTTTGCGAAACGGCACTTTTTTTCAAAAAATTTCGAGATATCGAATTAAAACCTCCGCCATTGTTTTCAAGTGGCATATTTACCAACCGATTTCATTAACAAAAAAATTCTAAAAAATTTTTTTGTAAAAATACCATTTTTTTCGAAAAATGGTAAGGGTACCCCCTTCTCATTTTTCAACTTTAAAAATGGCCAAATATTTTTTTTCGAGATATCGATTTTTTACCACCTCCATTGGCTTCAAGTGGCCCATTTCCGGCTCAAAACACACGCAACTTGTCTTTTTTTCGAAATTTTAAAAATTGACCATTTTCAGCATAGGGAATCCTGTGTTAAATTTTGCGAAACGGCACTTTTTTTCAAAAAATTTCGAGATATCGAATTAAAACCTCCGCCATTGTTTTCAAGTGGCATATTTACCAACCGATTTCATTAACAAAAAAATTCTAAAAAAATTTTTTTCAAAAATACCATTTTTTTCGAAAAATGGTAAGGGTACCCCCTTCTCATTTTTCAACTTTAAAAATGGCCAAATATTTTTTTTCGAGATATCGATTTTTTACCACCTCCATTGGCTTCAAGTGGCCCATTTCCGGCTCAAAACACACGCAACTTGTCTTTTTTTCGAAATTTTAAAAATTGACCATTTTCAGCATAGGGAATCCTGTGTTAAATTTTGCGAAACGGCACTTTTTTTCAAAAAATTTCGAGATATCGAATTAAAACCTCCGCCATTGTTTTCAAGTGGCATATTTACCAACCGATTTCATTAACAAAAAAATTCTAAAAAATTTTTTTGTAAAAATACCATTTTTTTCGAAAAATTGTAAGGGTACCCCCTTCTCATTTTTCAACTTTAAAAATGGCCAAATATTTTTTTTCGAGATATCGATTTTTTACCACCTCCATTGGCTTCAAGTGGCCCATTTCCGGCTCAAAACACACGCAACTTGTCTTTTTTTCGAAATTTTAAAAATTGACCATTTTCAGCATAGGGAATCCTGTGTTAAATTTTGCGAAACGGCACTTTTTTTCAAAAAATTTCGAGATATCGAATTAAAACCTCCGCCATTGTTTTCAAGTGGCATATTTACCAACCGATTTCATTAACAAAAAAATTCTAAAAAATTTTTTTGTAAAAATACAATTTTTTTCGAAAAATTGTAAGGGTACCCCCTTCTCATTTTTCAACTTTAAAAATGGCCAAATATTTTTTTTCGAGACATCGATTATTTACCACCTCCATTGGCTTCAAGTGGCCCATTTCCGGCTCAAAACACACGCAACTTGTCTTTTTTTCGAAATTTTAAAAATTGACCATTTTCAGCATAGGGAATCCTGTGTTAAATTTTGCGAAACGGCACTTTTTTTCAAAAAATTTCGAGATATCGAATTAAAACCTCCGCCATTGTTTTCAAGTGGCATATTTACCAACCGATTTCATTAACAAAAAAATTCTAAAAAATTTTTTTTCAAAAATACCATTTTTTTCGAAAAATGGTAAGGGTACCCCCTTCTCATTTTTCAACTTTAAAAATGGCCAAATATTTTTTTTCGAGATATCGATTTTTTACCACCTCCATTGGCTTCAAGTGGCCCATTTCCGGCTCAAAACACACGCAACTTGTCTTTTTTTCGAAATTTTAAAAATTGACCATTTTCAGCATAGGGAATCCTGTGTTAAATTTTGCGAAACGGCACTTTTTTTCAAAAAATTTCGAGATATCGAATTAAAACCTCCGCCATTGTTTTCAAGTGGCATATTTACCAACCGATTTCATTAACAAAAAAATTCTAAAAAATTTTTTTTCAAAAATACCATTTTTTTCGAAAAATGGTAAGGGTACCCCCTTCTCATTTTTCAACTTTAAAAATGGCCAAATATTTTTTTTCGAGATATCGATTTTTTACCACCTCCATTGGCTTCAAGTGGCCCATTTCCGGCTCAAAACACACGCAACTTGTCTTTTTTTCGAAATTTTAAAAATTGACCATTTTCAGCATAGGGAATCCTGTGTTAAATTTTGCGAAACGGCACTTTTTTTCAAAAAATTTCGAGATATCGAATTAAAACCTCCGCCATTGTTTTCAAGTGGCATATTTACCAACCGATTTCATTAACAAAAAAATTCTAAAAAATTTTTTTTCAAAAATACCATTTTTTTCGAAAAATGGTAAGGGTACCCCCTTCTCATTTTTCAACTTTAAAAATGGCCAAATATTTTTTTTCGAGATATCGATTTTTTACCACCTCCATTGGCTTCAAGTGGCCCATTTCCGGCTCAAAACACACGCAACTTGTCTTTTTTTCGAAATTTTAAAAATTGACCATTTTCAGCATAGGGAATCCTGTGTTAAATTTTGAGAAACGGCACTTTTTTTCAAAAAATTTTGAGATATCGAATTAAAACCTCCGCCATTGTTTTCAAGTGGCATATTTACCAACCGATTTCATTAACAAAAAAATTCTAAAAAATTTTTTTTCAAAAATACCATTTTTTTTTTTAAATTGTAGGGGTACCATAGGCTTACCATTTTTCGACAAAAATGGTATTTTTACAAAAAAATTTTTTAGAATTTTTTCGTTAATGAAATCGGTTGGTAAATATGCCACTTGAAAACAATGGCGAAGGTTTTCATTCGATATCTCGAAATTTTTTGAAAAAAAGTGCCGTTTCGCAAAATTTAACATAGGATTCCCTATGCTGAGAATGGTCAATTTTAAAAATTAAAAAAAAAATACAAGTCGCATGTGTTTTGAGCCGGAAATGGGCCACTTGAAGCCAATGGAGATGGTAAAAAATCGATATCTCGAAAAAAAATATTTGGCCATTTTGAAAGTGGAAAAATGAGAAGGGGGTACCCTTACCATTTTTTTTACAAAAATGGTATTTTTACAAAAAAATTTTTTAGAATTTTTTCGTTAATGAAATCGGTTGGTAAATATGCCACTTGAAAACAATGGCGCAGGTTTTAATTCGATATCTCGAAATTTTTTGAAAAAAAGTGCCGTTTCGCAAAATTTAACATAGGATTCCCTATGCTGAGAATGGTCAATTTTTAAAATTTCGAAAAAAGGACAAGTTGCATGTGTTTTGAGCCGGAAATGGGTCACTTGAAGCCAATGGAGATGGTAAAAAATCGATATCTCGAAAAAAAATATTTGGCCATTTTGAAAGTGGAAAAATGAGAAGGGGGTACCCTTACCATTTTTCGACAAAAATGGTATTTTTACAAAAAAATTTTTTAGAATTTTTTCGTTAATGAAATCGGTTGGTAAATATGCCACTTGAAAACAATGGCGGAGGTTTTAATTCGATATCTCGAAATTTTTTGAAAAAAAGTGCCGTTTCGCAAAATTTAACATAGGATTCCCTATGCTGAGAATGGTCAATTTTTAAAATTTCGAAAAAAGGACAAGTTGCATGTGTTTTGAGCCGGAAATGGGTCACTTGAAGCCAATGGAGATGGTAAAAAATCGATATCTCGAAAAAAAATATTTGGCCATTTTTAAAGTTGAAAAATGAGAAGGGGGTACCCTTACCATTTTTCGAGAAAAATGATATTTTTACAAAAAAATTTTTTAGAATTTTTTCGTTAATGAAATCGGTTGGTAAATATGCCACTTGAAAACAATGGCGGAGGTTTTAATTCGATATCTCGAAATTTTTTGAAAAAAGTGCCGTTTCGCAAAATTTAACATAGGATTCCCTATGCTGAGAATGGTCAATTTTTAAAATTTCGAAAAAAGGACAAGTTGCATGTGTTTTGAGCCGGAAATGGGTCACTTGAAGCCAATGGAGAAGGTAAAAAAGCGATATCTCGAAAAAAAATATTTGGCCATTTTGAAAGTGGAAAAAATAGAAGGGGGTACCCTTACCATTTTTTTTACAAAAATGGTATTTTTACAAAAAAATTTTTTAGAATTTTTTCGTTAATGAAATCGGTTGGTAAATATGCCACTTGAAAACAATGGCGAAGGTTTTAATTCGATATCTCGAAATTTTTTGAAAAAAATTGCCGTTTCGCAAAATTTAACATAGGATTCCCTACGCTGAAAATGGTCAATTTTAAAAATTTCGAAAAAAATACAAGTTGCATGAGTTTTGAGCCGGAAATGGGTCACTTGAAGCCAATGGAGAAGGTAAAAAATCGATATCTCGAAAAAAAATATTTGGCCATTTTAAAAGTCGAAAAATGGTAAGGGTACCCCCTTCTCATTTTTCCACTTTCAAAATGGCCAAATATTTTTTTTCGAGATATCGATTTTTTACCACCTCCATTGGCTTCAAGTGGCCCATTTCCGGCTCAAAACACACGCAACTTGTCTTTTTTTCGAAATTTTAAAAATTGACCATTTTCAGCATAGGGAATCCTGTGTTAAATTTTGCGAAACGGCACTTTTTTTCAAAAAATTTCGAGATATCGAATTAAAACCTCCGCCATTGTTTTCAAGTGGCATATTTACCAACCGATTTCATTAACAAAAAAATTCTAAAAAATTTTTTTGTAAAAATACCATTTTTGTAAAAAAATGGTAAGGGTACCCCCTTCTCATTTTTCCACTTTCAAAATGGCCAAATATTTTTTTTCGAGATATCGATTTTTTACCACCTCCATTGGCTTCAAGTGGCCCATTTCCGGCTCAAAACACACGCAACTTGTCTTTTTTTCGAAATTTTAAAAATTGACCATTTTCAGCATAGGGAATCCTGTGTTAAATTTTGCGAAACGGCACTTTTTTTCAAAAAATTTCGAGATATCGAATTAAAACCTCCGCCATTGTTTTCAAGTGGCATATTTACCAACCGATTTCATTAACAAAAAAATTCTAAAAAAATTTTTTTCAAAAATACCATTTTTTTCGAAAAATGGTAAGGGTACCCCCTTCTCATTTTTCAACTTTAAAAATGGCCAAATATTTTTTTTCGAGATATCGATTTTTTACCACCTCCATTGGCTTCAAGTGGCCCATTTCCGGCTCAAAACACACGCAACTTGTCTTTTTTTCGAAATTTTAAAAATTGACCATTTTCAGCATAGGGAATCCTGTGTTAAATTTTGCGAAACGGCACTTTTTTTCAAAAAATTTCGAGATATCGAATTAAAACCTCCGCCATTGTTTTCAAGTGGCATATTTACCAACCGATTTCATTAACGAAAAAATTCTAAAAAAATTTTTTTCAAAAATACCATTTTTTTCGAAAAATGGTAAGGGTACCCCCTTCTCATTTTTCAACTTTAAAAATGGCCAAATATTTTTTTTCGAGATATCGATTTTTTACCACCTCCATTGTCTTCAAGTGGCCCATTTCCGGCTCAAAACACACGCAACTTGTCTTTTTTTCGAAATTTTAAAAATTGACCATTTTCAGCATAGGGAATCCTGTGTTAAATTTTGCGAAACGGCACTTTTTTTCAAAAAATTTCGAGATATCGAATTAAAACCTCCGCCATTGTTTTCAAGTGGCATATTTACCAACCGATTTCATTAACAAAAAAATTCTAAAAAAATTTTTTTCAAAAATACCATTTTTTTCGAAAAATGGTAAGGGTACCCCCTTCTCATTTTTCAACTTTAAAAATGGCCAAATATTTTTTTTCGAGATATCGATTTTTTACCACCTCCATTGGCTTCAAGTGGCCCATTTCCGGCTCAAAACACACGCAACTTGTCTTTTTTTCGAAATTTTAAAAATTGACCATTTTCAGCATAGGGAATCCTGTGTTAAATTTTGCGAAACGGCACTTTTTTTCAAAAAATTTCGAGATATCGAATTAAAACCTCCGCCATTGTTTTCAAGTGGCATATTTACCAACCGATTTCATTAACAAAAAAATTCTAAAAAAATTTTTTTCAAAAATACCATTTTTTTCGAAAAATGGTAAGGGTACCCCCTTCTCATTTTTCAACTTTAAAAATGGCCAAATATTTTTTTTCGAGATATCGATTTTTTACCACCTCCATTGGCTTCAAGTGGCCCATTTCCGGCTCAAAACACACGCAACTTGTCTTTTTTTCGAAATTTTAAAAATTGACCATTTTCAGCATAGGGAATCCTGTGTTAAATTTTGCGAAACGGCACTTTTTTTCAAAAAATTTCGAGATATCGAATTAAAACCTCCGCCATTGTTTTCAAGTGGCATATTTACCAACCGATTTCATTAACGAAAAAATTCTAAAAAATTTTTTTGTAAAAATACCATTTTTGTAAAAAAATGGTAAGGGTACCCCCTTCTCATTTTTCCACTTTCAAAATGGCCAAATATTTTTTTTCGAGATATCGATTTTTTACCATCTCTATTGGCTTCAAGTGACCCATTTCCGGCTCAAAACACATGCAACTTGTCCTTTTTTCGAAATTTTAAAAATTGACCATTCTCAGCATAGGGAATCCTATGTTAAATTTTGCGAAACGGCACTTTTTTTCAAAAAATTTCGAGATATCGAATTAAAACCTTCGCCATTGTTTTCAAGTGGCATATTTACCAACCGATTTCATTAACGAAGAAATTCTAAAAAATTTTTTTGTAAAAATACCATTTTTGTTGAAAAATGGTAAGGGTACCCCCTTCTCATTTTTCAACTTTAAAAATGGCCAAATATTTTTTTTCGAGATATCGATTTTTTACCACCTCCATTGGCTTCAAGTGGCCCATTTCCGGCTCAAAACACACGCAACTTGTCTTTTTTTCGAAATTTTAAAAATTGACCATTTTCAGCATAGGGAATCCTGTGTTAAATTTTGCGAAACGGCACTTTTTTTCAAAAAATTTCGAGATATCGAATTAAAACCTCCGCCATTGTTTTCAAGTGGCATATTTACCAACCGATTTCATTAACAAAAAAATTCTAAAAAATTTTTTTGTAAAAATACAATTTTTTTCGAAAAATTGTAAGGGTACCCCCTTCTCATTTTTCAACTTTAAAAATGGCCAAATATTTTTTTTCGAGATATCGATTTTTTACCACCTCCATTGGCTTCAAGTGGCCCATTTCCGGCTCAAAACACACGCAACTTGTCTTTTTTTCGAAATTTTAAAAATTGACCATTTTCAGCATAGGGAATCCTGTGTTAAATTTTGCGAAACGGCACTTTTTTTCAAAAAATTTCGAGATATCGAATTAAAACCTCCGCCATTGTTTTCAAGTGGCATATTTACCAACCGATTTCATTAACAAAAAAATTCTAAAAAATTTTTTTGTAAAAATACCATTTTTTTCGAAAAATTGTAAGGGTACCCCCTTCTCATTTTTCAACTTTAAAAATGGCCAAATATTTTTTTTCGAGATATCGATTTTTTACCACCTCCATTGGCTTCAAGTGGCCCATTTCCGGCTCAAAACACACGCAACTTGTCCTTTTTTCGAAATTTTAAAAATTGACCATTCTCAGCATAGGGAATCCTATGTTAAATTTTGCGAAACGGCACTTTTTTTCAAAAAATTTCGAGATATCGAATTAAAACCTTCGCCATTGTTTTCAAGTGGCATATTTACCAACCGATTTCATTAACGAAGAAATTCTAAAAAATTTTTTTGTAAAAATACCATTTTTGTTGAAAAATGGTAAGGGTACCCCCTTCTCATTTTTCAACTTTAAAAATGGCCAAATATTTTTTTTCGAGATATCGATTTTTTACCACCTCCATTGGCTTCAAGTGGCCCATTTCCGGCTCAAAACACACGCAACTTGTCTTTTTTTCGAAATTTTAAAAATTGACCATTTTCAGCATAGGGAATCCTGTGTTAAATTTTGCGAAACGGCACTTTTTTTCAAAAAATTTCGAGATATCGAATTAAAACCTCCGCCATTGTTTTCAAGTGGCATATTTACCAACCGATTTCATTAACAAAAAAATTCTAAAAAATTTTTTTGTAAAAATACAATTTTTTTCGAAAAATTGTAAGGGTACCCCCTTCTCATTTTTCAACTTTAAAAATGGCCAAATATTTTTTTTCGAGATATCGATTTTTTACCACCTCCATTGGCTTCAAGTGGCCCATTTCCGGCTCAAAACACACGCAACTTGTCTTTTTTTCGAAATTTTAAAAATTGACCATTTTCAGCATAGGGAATCCTGTGTTAAATTTTGCGAAACGGCACTTTTTTTCAAAAAATTTCGAGATATCGAATTAAAACCTCCGCCATTGTTTTCAAGTGGCATATTTACCAACCGATTTCATTAACAAAAAAATTCTAAAAAATTTTTTTGTAAAAATACCATTTTTTTCGAAAAATTGTAAGGGTACCCCCTTCTCATTTTTCAACTTTAAAAATGGCCAAATATTTTTTTTCGAGATATCGATTTTTTACCACCTCCATTGGCTTCAAGTGGCCCATTTCCGGCTCAAAACACACGCAACTTGTCTTTTTTTCGAAATTTTAAAAATTGACCATTTTCAGCATAGGGAATCCTGTGTTAAATTTTGCGAAACGGCACTTTTTTTCAAAAAATTTCGAGATATCGAATTAAAACCTCCGCCATTGTTTTCAAGTGGCATATTTACCAACCGATTTCATTAACAAAAAAATTCTAAAAAAATTTTTTTCAAAAATACCATTTTTTTCGAAAAATGGTAAGGGTACCCCCTTCTCATTTTTCAACTTTAAAAATGGCCAAATATTTTTTTTCGAGATATCGATTTTTTACCACCTCCATTGTCTTCAAGTGGCCCATTTCCGGCTCAAAACACACGCAACTTGTCTTTTTTTCGAAATTTTAAAAATTGACCATTTTCAGCATAGGGAATCCTGTGTTAAATTTTGCGAAACGGCACTTTTTTTCAAAAAATTTCGAGATATCGAATTAAAACCTCCGCCATTGTTTTCAAGTGGCATATTTACCAACCGATTTCATTAACAAAAAAATTCTAAAAAAATTTTTTTCAAAAATACCATTTTTTTCGAAAAATGGTAAGGGTACCCCCTTCTCATTTTTCAACTTTAAAAATGGCCAAATATTTTTTTTCGAGATATCGATTTTTTACCACCTCCATTGGCTTCAAGTGGCCCATTTCCGGCTCAAAACACACGCAACTTGTCTTTTTTTCGAAATTTTAAAAATTGACCATTTTCAGCATAGGGAATCCTGTGTTAAATTTTGCGAAACGGCACTTTTTTTCAAAAAATTTCGAGATATCGAATTAAAACCTCCGCCATTGTTTTCAAGTGGCATATTTACCAACCGATTTCATTAACAAAAAAATTCTAAAAAAATTTTTTTCAAAAATACCATTTTTTTCGAAAAATGGTAAGGGTACCCCCTTCTCATTTTTCAACTTTAAAAATGGCCAAATATTTTTTTTCGAGATATCGATTTTTTACCACCTCCATTGGCTTCAAGTGGCCCATTTCCGGCTCAAAACACACGCAACTTGTCTTTTTTTCGAAATTTTAAAAATTGACCATTTTCAGCATAGGGAATCCTGTGTTAAATTTTGCGAAACGGCACTTTTTTTCAAAAAATTTCGAGATATCGAATTAAAACCTCCGCCATTGTTTTCAAGTGGCATATTTACCAACCGATTTCATTAACGAAAAAATTCTAAAAAATTTTTTTGTAAAAATACCATTTTTGTAAAAAAATGGTAAGGGTACCCCCTTCTCATTTTTCCACTTTCAAAATGGCCAAATATTTTTTTTCGAGATATCGATTTTTTACCATCTCTATTGGCTTCAAGTGACCCATTTCCGGCTCAAAACACATGCAACTTGTCCTTTTTTCGAAATTTTAAAAATTGACCATTCTCAGCATAGGGAATCCTATGTTAAATTTTGCGAAACGGCACTTTTTTTCAAAAAATTTCGAGATATCGAATTAAAACCTTCGCCATTGTTTTCAAGTGGCATATTTACCAACCGATTTCATTAACGAAGAAATTCTAAAAAATTTTTTTGTAAAAATACCATTTTTGTTGAAAAATGGTAAGGGTACCCCCTTCTCATTTTTCAACTTTAAAAATGGCCAAATATTTTTTTTCGAGATATCGATTTTTTACCACCTCCATTGGCTTCAAGTGGCCCATTTCCGGCTCAAAACACACGCAACTTGTCTTTTTTTCGAAATTTTAAAAATTGACCATTTTCAGCATAGGGAATCCTGTGTTAAATTTTGCGAAACGGCACTTTTTTTCAAAAAATTTCGAGATATCGAATTAAAACCTCCGCCATTGTTTTCAAGTGGCATATTTACCAACCGATTTCATTAACAAAAAAATTCTAAAAAATTTTTTTGTAAAAATACAATTTTTTTCGAAAAATTGTAAGGGTACCCCCTTCTCATTTTTCAACTTTAAAAATGGCCAAATATTTTTTTTCGAGATATCGATTTTTTACCACCTCCATTGGCTTCAAGTGGCCCATTTCCGGCTCAAAACACACGCAACTTGTCTTTTTTTCGAAATTTTAAAAATTGACCATTTTCAGCATAGGGAATCCTGTGTTAAATTTTGCGAAACGGCACTTTTTTTCAAAAAATTTCGAGATATCGAATTAAAACCTCCGCCATTGTTTTCAAGTGGCATATTTACCAACCGATTTCATTAACAAAAAAATTCTAAAAAATTTTTTTGTAAAAATACAATTTTTTTCGAAAAATTGTAAGGGTACCCCCTTCTCATTTTTCAACTTTAAAAATGGCCAAATATTTTTTTTCGAGACATCGATTATTTACCACCTCCATTGGCTTCAAGTGGCCCATTTCCGGCTCAAAACACACGCAACTTGTCTTTTTTTCGAAATTTTAAAAATTGACCATTTTCAGCATAGGGAATCCTGTGTTAAATTTTGCGAAACGGCACTTTTTTTCAAAAAATTTCGAGATATCGAATTAAAACCTCCGCCATTGTTTTCAAGTGGCATATTTACCAACCGATTTCATTAACAAAAAAATTCTAAAAAATTTTTTTTCAAAAATACCATTTTTTTCGAAAAATGGTAAGGGTACCCCCTTCTCATTTTTCAACTTTAAAAATGGCCAAATATTTTTTTTCGAGATATCGATTTTTTACCACCTCCATTGGCTTCAAGTGGCCCATTTCCGGCTCAAAACACACGCAACTTGTCTTTTTTTCGAAATTTTAAAAATTGACCATTTTCAGCATAGGGAATCCTGTGTTAAATTTTGCGAAACGGCACTTTTTTTCAAAAAATTTCGAGATATCGAATTAAAACCTCCGCCATTGTTTTCAAGTGGCATATTTACCAACCGATTTCATTAACAAAAAAATTCTAAAAAATTTTTTTTCAAAAATACCATTTTTTTCGAAAAATGGTAAGGGTACCCCCTTCTCATTTTTCAACTTTAAAAATGGCCAAATATTTTTTTTCGAGATATCGATTTTTTACCACCTCCATTGGCTTCAAGTGGCCCATTTCCGGCTCAAAACACACGCAACTTGTCTTTTTTTCGAAATTTTAAAAATTGACCATTTTCAGCATAGGGAATCCTGTGTTAAATTTTGAGAAACGGCACTTTTTTTCAAAAAATTTTGAGATATCGAATTAAAACCTCCGCCATTGTTTTCAAGTGGCATATTTACCAACCGATTTCATTAACAAAAAAATTCTAAAAAATTTTTTTTCAAAAATACCATTTTTTTTTTTAAATTGTAGGGGTACCATAGGCTTACCATTTTTCGACAAAAATGGTATTTTTACAAAAAAATTTTTTAGAATTTTTTCGTTAATGAAATCGGTTGGTAAATATGCCACTTGAAAACAATGGCGAAGGTTTTCATTCGATATCTCGAAATTTTTTGAAAAAAAGTGCCGTTTCGCAAAATTTAACATAGGATTCCCTATGCTGAGAATGGTCAATTTTAAAAATTAAAAAAAAAATACAAGTCGCATGTGTTTTGAGCCGGAAATGGGCCACTTGAAGCCAATGGAGATGGTAAAAAATCGATATCTCGAAAAAAAATATTTGGCCATTTTGAAAGTGGAAAAATGAGAAGGGGGTACCCTTACCATTTTTTTTACAAAAATGGTATTTTTACAAAAAAATTTTTTAGAATTTTTTCGTTAATGAAATCGGTTGGTAAATATGCCACTTGAAAACAATGGCGCAGGTTTTAATTCGATATCTCGAAATTTTTTGAAAAAAAGTGCCGTTTCGCAAAATTTAACATAGGATTCCCTATGCTGAGAATGGTCAATTTTTAAAATTTCGAAAAAAGGACAAGTTGCATGTGTTTTGAGCCGGAAATGGGTCACTTGAAGCCAATGGAGATGGTAAAAAATCGATATCTCGAAAAAAAATATTTGGCCATTTTGAAAGTGGAAAAATGAGAAGGGGGTACCCTTACCATTTTTCGACAAAAATGGTATTTTTACAAAAAAATTTTTTAGAATTTTTTCGTTAATGAAATCGGTTGGTAAATATGCCACTTGAAAACAATGGCGGAGGTTTTAATTCGATATCTCGAAATTTTTTGAAAAAAAGTGCCGTTTCGCAAAATTTAACATAGGATTCCCTATGCTGAGAATGGTCAATTTTTAAAATTTCGAAAAAAGGACAAGTTGCATGTGTTTTGAGCCGGAAATGGGTCACTTGAAGCCAATGGAGATGGTAAAAAATCGATATCTCGAAAAAAAATATTTGGCCATTTTTAAAGTTGAAAAATGAGAAGGGGGTACCCTTACCATTTTTCGACAAAAATGATATTTTTACAAAAAAATTTTTTAGAATTTTTTCGTTAATGAAATCGGTTGGTAAATATGCCACTTGAAAACAATGGCGGAGGTTTTAATTCGATATCTCGAAATTTTTTGAAAAAAGTGCCGTTTCGCAAAATTTAACATAGGATTCCCTATGCTGAGAATGGTCAATTTTTAAAATTTCGAAAAAAGGACAAGTTGCATGTGTTTTGAGCCGGAAATGGGTCACTTGAAGCCAATGGAGAAGGTAAAAAAGCGATATCTCGAAAAAAAATATTTGGCCATTTTGAAAGTGGAAAAAATAGAAGGGGGTACCCTTACCATTTTTTTTACAAAAATGGTATTTTTACAAAAAAATTTTTTAGAATTTTTTCGTTAATGAAATCGGTTGGTAAATATGCCACTTGAAAACAATGGCGAAGGTTTTAATTCGATATCTCGAAATTTTTTGAAAAAAATTGCCGTTTCGCAAAATTTAACATAGGATTCCCTACGCTGAAAATGGTCAATTTTAAAAATTTCGAAAAAAATACAAGTTGCATGAGTTTTGAGCCGGAAATGGGTCACTTGAAGCCAATGGAGAAGGTAAAAAATCGATATCTCGAAAAAAAATATTTGGCCATTTTAAAAGTCGAAAAATGGTAAGGGTACCCCCTTCTCATTTTTCCACTTTCAAAATGGCCAAATATTTTTTTTCGAGATATCGATTTTTTACCACCTCCATTGGCTTCAAGTGGCCCATTTCCGGCTCAAAACACACGCAACTTGTCTTTTTTTCGAAATTTTAAAAATTGACCATTTTCAGCATAGGGAATCCTGTGTTAAATTTTGCGAAACGGCACTTTTTTTCAAAAAATTTCGAGATATCGAATTAAAACCTCCGCCATTGTTTTCAAGTGGCATATTTACCAACCGATTTCATTAACAAAAAAATTCTAAAAAATTTTTTTGTAAAAATACCATTTTTGTAAAAAAATGGTAAGGGTACCCCCTTCTCATTTTTCCACTTTCAAAATGGCCAAATATTTTTTTTCGAGATATCGATTTTTTACCACCTCCATTGGCTTCAAGTGGCCCATTTCCGGCTCAAAACACACGCAACTTGTCTTTTTTTCGAAATTTTAAAAATTGACCATTTTCAGCATAGGGAATCCTGTGTTAAATTTTGCGAAACGGCACTTTTTTTCAAAAAATTTCGAGATATCGAATTAAAACCTCCGCCATTGTTTTCAAGTGGCATATTTACCAACCGATTTCATTAACAAAAAAATTCTAAAAAAATTTTTTTCAAAAATACCATTTTTTTCGAAAAATGGTAAGGGTACCCCCTTCTCATTTTTCAACTTTAAAAATGGCCAAATATTTTTTTTCGAGATATCGATTTTTTACCACCTCCATTGGCTTCAAGTGGCCCATTTCCGGCTCAAAACACACGCAACTTGTCTTTTTTTCGAAATTTTAAAAATTGACCATTTTCAGCATAGGGAATCCTGTGTTAAATTTTGCGAAACGGCACTTTTTTTCAAAAAATTTCGAGATATCGAATTAAAACCTCCGCCATTGTTTTCAAGTGGCATATTTACCAACCGATTTCATTAACGAAAAAATTCTAAAAAAATTTTTTTCAAAAATACCATTTTTTTCGAAAAATGGTAAGGGTACCCCCTTCTCATTTTTCAACTTTAAAAATGGCCAAATATTTTTTTTCGAGATATCGATTTTTTACCACCTCCATTGTCTTCAAGTGGCCCATTTCCGGCTCAAAACACACGCAACTTGTCTTTTTTTCGAAATTTTAAAAATTGACCATTTTCAGCATAGGGAATCCTGTGTTAAATTTTGCGAAACGGCACTTTTTTTCAAAAAATTTCGAGATATCGAATTAAAACCTCCGCCATTGTTTTCAAGTGGCATATTTACCAACCGATTTCATTAACAAAAAAATTCTAAAAAAATTTTTTTCAAAAATACCATTTTTTTCGAAAAATGGTAAGGGTACCCCCTTCTCATTTTTCAACTTTAAAAATGGCCAAATATTTTTTTTCGAGATATCGATTTTTTACCACCTCCATTGGCTTCAAGTGGCCCATTTCCGGCTCAAAACACACGCAACTTGTCTTTTTTTCGAAATTTTAAAAATTGACCATTTTCAGCATAGGGAATCCTGTGTTAAATTTTGCGAAACGGCACTTTTTTTCAAAAAATTTCGAGATATCGAATTAAAACCTCCGCCATTGTTTTCAAGTGGCATATTTACCAACCGATTTCATTAACAAAAAAATTCTAAAAAAATTTTTTTCAAAAATACCATTTTTTTCGAAAAATGGTAAGGGTACCCCCTTCTCATTTTTCAACTTTAAAAATGGCCAAATATTTTTTTTCGAGATATCGATTTTTTACCACCTCCATTGGCTTCAAGTGGCCCATTTCCGGCTCAAAACACACGCAACTTGTCTTTTTTTCGAAATTTTAAAAATTGACCATTTTCAGCATAGGGAATCCTGTGTTAAATTTTGCGAAACGGCACTTTTTTTCAAAAAATTTCGAGATATCGAATTAAAACCTCCGCCATTGTTTTCAAGTGGCATATTTACCAACCGATTTCATTAACGAAAAAATTCTAAAAAATTTTTTTGTAAAAATACCATTTTTGTAAAAAAATGGTAAGGGTACCCCCTTCTCATTTTTCCACTTTCAAAATGGCCAAATATTTTTTTTCGAGATATCGATTTTTTACCATCTCTATTGGCTTCAAGTGACCCATTTCCGGCTCAAAACACATGCAACTTGTCCTTTTTTCGAAATTTTAAAAATTGACCATTCTCAGCATAGGGAATCCTATGTTAAATTTTGCGAAACGGCACTTTTTTTCAAAAAATTTCGAGATATCGAATTAAAACCTTCGCCATTGTTTTCAAGTGGCATATTTACCAACCGATTTCATTAACGAAGAAATTCTAAAAAATTTTTTTGTAAAAATACCATTTTTGTTGAAAAATGGTAAGGGTACCCCCTTCTCATTTTTCAACTTTAAAAATGGCCAAATATTTTTTTTCGAGATATCGATTTTTTACCACCTCCATTGGCTTCAAGTGGCCCATTTCCGGCTCAAAACACACGCAACTTGTCTTTTTTTCGAAATTTTAAAAATTGACCATTTTCAGCATAGGGAATCCTGTGTTAAATTTTGCGAAACGGCACTTTTTTTCAAAAAATTTCGAGATATCGAATTAAAACCTCCGCCATTGTTTTCAAGTGGCATATTTACCAACCGATTTCATTAACAAAAAAATTCTAAAAAATTTTTTTGTAAAAATACAATTTTTTTCGAAAAATTGTAAGGGTACCCCCTTCTCATTTTTCAACTTTAAAAATGGCCAAATATTTTTTTTCGAGATATCGATTTTTTACCACCTCCATTGGCTTCAAGTGGCCCATTTCCGGCTCAAAACACACGCAACTTGTCTTTTTTTCGAAATTTTAAAAATTGACCATTTTCAGCATAGGGAATCCTGTGTTAAATTTTGCGAAACGGCACTTTTTTTCAAAAAATTTCGAGATATCGAATTAAAACCTCCGCCATTGTTTTCAAGTGGCATATTTACCAACCGATTTCATTAACAAAAAAATTCTAAAAAATTTTTTTGTAAAAATACCATTTTTTTCGAAAAATTGTAAGGGTACCCCCTTCTCATTTTTCAACTTTAAAAATGGCCAAATATTTTTTTTCGAGATATCGATTTTTTACCACCTCCATTGGCTTCAAGTGGCCCATTTCCGGCTCAAAACACACGCAACTTGTCTTTTTTTCGAAATTTTAAAAATTGACCATTTTCAGCATAGGGAATCCTGTGTTAAATTTTGCGAAACGGCACTTTTTTTCAAAAAATTTCGAGATATCGAATTAAAACCTCCGCCATTGTTTTCAAGTGGCATATTTACCAACCGATTTCATTAACAAAAAAATTCTAAAAAATTTTTTTGTAAAAATACCATTTTTTTCGAAAAATTGTAAGGGTACCCCCTTCTCATTTTTCAACTTTAAAAATGGCCAAATATTTTTTTTCGAGATATCGATTTTTTACCACCTCCATTGGCTTCAAGTGGCCCATTTCCGGCTCAAAACACACGCAACTTGTCTTTTTTTCGAAATTTTAAAAATTGACCATTTTCAGCATAGGGAATCCTGTGTTAAATTTTGCGAAACGGCACTTTTTTTCAAAAAATTTCGAGATATCGAATTAAAACCTCCGCCATTGTTTTCAAGTGGCATATTTACCAACCGATTTCATTAACAAAAAAATTCTAAAAAATTTTTTTGTAAAAATACAATTTTTTTCGAAAAATTGTAAGGGTACCCCCTTCTCATTTTTCAACTTTAAAAATGGCCAAATATTTTTTTTCGAGACATCGATTATTTACCACCTCCATTGGCTTCAAGTGGCCCATTTCCGGCTCAAAACACACGCAACTTGTCTTTTTTTCGAAATTTTAAAAATTGACCATTTTCAGCATAGGGAATCCTGTGTTAAATTTTGCGAAACGGCACTTTTTTTCAAAAAATTTCGAGATATCGAATTAAAACCTCCGCCATTGTTTTCAAGTGGCATATTTACCAACCGATTTCATTAACAAAAAAATTCTAAAAAATTTTTTTTCAAAAATACCATTTTTTTCGAAAAATGGTAAGGGTACCCCCTTCTCATTTTTCAACTTTAAAAATGGCCAAATATTTTTTTTCGAGATATCGATTTTTTACCACCTCCATTGGCTTCAAGTGGCCCATTTCCGGCTCAAAACACACGCAACTTGTCTTTTTTCGAAATTTTAAAAATTGACCATTTTCAGCATAGGGAATCCTGTGTTAAATTTTGCGAAACGGCACTTTTTTTCAAAAAATTTCGAGATATCGAATTAAAACCTCCGCCATTGTTTTCAAGTGGCATATTTACCAACCGATTTCATTAACAAAAAAATTCTAAAAAATTTTTTTTCAAAAATACCATTTTTTTCGAAAAATGGTAAGGGTACCCCCTTCTCATTTTTCAACTTTAAAAATGGCCAAATATTTTTTTTCGAGATATCGATTTTTTACCACCTCCATTGGCTTCAAGTGGCCCATTTCCGGCTCAAAACACACGCAACTTGTCTTTTTTTCGAAATTTTAAAAATTGACCATTTTCAGCATAGGGAATCCTGTGTTAAATTTTGAGAAACGGCACTTTTTTTCAAAAAATTTTGAGATATCGAATTAAAACCTCCGCCATTGTTTTCAAGTGGCATATTTACCAACCGATTTCATTAACAAAAAAATTCTAAAAAATTTTTTTTCAAAAATACCATTTTTTTTTTTAAATTGTAGGGGTACCATAGGCTTACCATTTTTCGACAAAAATGGTATTTTTACAAAAAAATTTTTTAGAATTTTTTCGTTAATGAAATCGGTTGGTAAATATGCCACTTGAAAACAATGGCGAAGGTTTTCATTCGATATCTCGAAATTTTTTGAAAAAAAGTGCCGTTTCGCAAAATTTAACATAGGATTCCCTATGCTGAGAATGGTCAATTTTAAAAATTAAAAAAAAAATACAAGTCGCATGTGTTTTGAGCCGGAAATGGGCCACTTGAAGCCAATGGAGATGGTAAAAAATCGATATCTCGAAAAAAAATATTTGGCCATTTTGAAAGTGGAAAAATGAGAAGGGGGTACCCTTACCATTTTTTTTACAAAAATGGTATTTTTACAAAAAAATTTTTTAGAATTTTTTCGTTAATGAAATCGGTTGGTAAATATGCCACTTGAAAACAATGGCGCAGGTTTTAATTCGATATCTCGAAATTTTTTGAAAAAAAGTGCCGTTTCGCAAAATTTAACATAGGATTCCCTATGCTGAGAATGGTCAATTTTTAAAATTTCGAAAAAAGGACAAGTTGCATGTGTTTTGAGCCGGAAATGGGTCACTTGAAGCCAATGGAGATGGTAAAAAATCGATATCTCGAAAAAAAATATTTGGCCATTTTGAAAGTGGAAAAATGAGAAGGGGGTACCCTTACCATTTTTCGACAAAAATGGTATTTTTACAAAAAAATTTTTTAGAATTTTTTCGTTAATGAAATCGGTTGGTAAATATGCCACTTGAAAACAATGGCGGAGGTTTTAATTCGATATCTCGAAATTTTTTGAAAAAAAGTGCCGTTTCGCAAAATTTAACATAGGATTCCCTATGCTGAGAATGGTCAATTTTTAAAATTTCGAAAAAAGGACAAGTTGCATGTGTTTTGAGCCGGAAATGGGTCACTTGAAGCCAATGGAGATGGTAAAAAATCGATATCTCGAAAAAAAATATTTGGCCATTTTTAAAGTTGAAAAATGAGAAGGGGGTACCCTTACCATTTTTCGACAAAAATGATATTTTTACAAAAAAATTTTTTAGAATTTTTTCGTTAATGAAATCGGTTGGTAAATATGCCACTTGAAAACAATGGCGGAGGTTTTAATTCGATATCTCGAAATTTTTTGAAAAAAGTGCCGTTTCGCAAAATTTAACATAGGATTCCCTATGCTGAGAATGGTCAATTTTTAAAATTTCGAAAAAAGGACAAGTTGCATGTGTTTTGAGCCGGAAATGGGTCACTTGAAGCCAATGGAGAAGGTAAAAAAGCGATATCTCGAAAAAAAATATTTGGCCATTTTGAAAGTGGAAAAAATAGAAGGGGGTACCCTTACCATTTTTTTTACAAAAATGGTATTTTTACAAAAAAATTTTTTAGAATTTTTTCGTTAATGAAATCGGTTGGTAAATATGCCACTTGAAAACAATGGCGAAGGTTTTAATTCGATATCTCGAAATTTTTTGAAAAAAATTGCCGTTTCGCAAAATTTAACATAGGATTCCCTACGCTGAAAATGGTCAATTTTAAAAATTTCGAAAAAAATACAAGTTGCATGAGTTTTGAGCCGGAAATGGGTCACTTGAAGCCAATGGAGAAGGTAAAAAATCGATATCTCGAAAAAAAATATTTGGCCATTTTAAAAGTCGAAAAATGGTAAGGGTACCCCCTTCTCATTTTTCCACTTTCAAAATGGCCAAATATTTTTTTTCGAGATATCGATTTTTTACCACCTCCATTGGCTTCAAGTGGCCCATTTCCGGCTCAAAACACACGCAACTTGTCTTTTTTTCGAAATTTTAAAAATTGACCATTTTCAGCATAGGGAATCCTGTGTTAAATTTTGCGAAACGGCACTTTTTTTCAAAAAATTTCGAGATATCGAATTAAAACCTCCGCCATTGTTTTCAAGTGGCATATTTACCAACCGATTTCATTAACAAAAAAATTCTAAAAAATTTTTTTGTAAAAATACCATTTTTGTAAAAAAATGGTAAGGGTACCCCCTTCTCATTTTTCCACTTTCAAAATGGCCAAATATTTTTTTTCGAGATATCGATTTTTTACCACCTCCATTGGCTTCAAGTGGCCCATTTCCGGCTCAAAACACACGCAACTTGTCTTTTTTTCGAAATTTTAAAAATTGACCATTTTCAGCATAGGGAATCCTGTGTTAAATTTTGCGAAACGGCACTTTTTTTCAAAAAATTTCGAGATATCGAATTAAAACCTCCGCCATTGTTTTCAAGTGGCATATTTACCAACCGATTTCATTAACAAAAAAATTCTAAAAAAATTTTTTTCAAAAATACCATTTTTTTCGAAAAATGGTAAGGGTACCCCCTTCTCATTTTTCAACTTTAAAAATGGCCAAATATTTTTTTTCGAGATATCGATTTTTTACCACCTCCATTGGCTTCAAGTGGCCCATTTCCGGCTCAAAACACACGCAACTTGTCTTTTTTTCGAAATTTTAAAAATTGACCATTTTCAGCATAGGGAATCCTGTGTTAAATTTTGCGAAACGGCACTTTTTTTCAAAAAATTTCGAGATATCGAATTAAAACCTCCGCCATTGTTTTCAAGTGGCATATTTACCAACCGATTTCATTAACGAAAAAATTCTAAAAAAATTTTTTTCAAAAATACCATTTTTTTCGAAAAATGGTAAGGGTACCCCCTTCTCATTTTTCAACTTTAAAAATGGCCAAATATTTTTTTTCGAGATATCGATTTTTTACCACCTCCATTGTCTTCAAGTGGCCCATTTCCGGCTCAAAACACACGCAACTTGTCTTTTTTTCGAAATTTTAAAAATTGACCATTTTCAGCATAGGGAATCCTGTGTTAAATTTTGCGAAACGGCACTTTTTTTCAAAAAATTTCGAGATATCGAATTAAAACCTCCGCCATTGTTTTCAAGTGGCATATTTACCAACCGATTTCATTAACAAAAAAATTCTAAAAAAATTTTTTTCAAAAATACCATTTTTTTCGAAAAATGGTAAGGGTACCCCCTTCTCATTTTTCAACTTTAAAAATGGCCAAATATTTTTTTTCGAGATATCGATTTTTTACCACCTCCATTGGCTTCAAGTGGCCCATTTCCGGCTCAAAACACACGCAACTTGTCTTTTTTTCGAAATTTTAAAAATTGACCATTTTCAGCATAGGGAATCCTGTGTTAAATTTTGCGAAACGGCACTTTTTTTCAAAAAATTTCGAGATATCGAATTAAAACCTCCGCCATTGTTTTCAAGTGGCATATTTACCAACCGATTTCATTAACAAAAAAATTCTAAAAAAATTTTTTTCAAAAATACCATTTTTTTCGAAAAATGGTAAGGGTACCCCCTTCTCATTTTTCAACTTTAAAAATGGCCAAATATTTTTTTTCGAGATATCGATTTTTTACCACCTCCATTGGCTTCAAGTGGCCCATTTCCGGCTCAAAACACACGCAACTTGTCTTTTTTTCGAAATTTTAAAAATTGACCATTTTCAGCATAGGGAATCCTGTGTTAAATTTTGCGAAACGGCACTTTTTTTCAAAAAATTTCGAGATATCGAATTAAAACCTCCGCCATTGTTTTCAAGTGGCATATTTACCAACCGATTTCATTAACGAAAAAATTCTAAAAAATTTTTTTGTAAAAATACCATTTTTGTAAAAAAATGGTAAGGGTACCCCCTTCTCATTTTTCCACTTTCAAAATGGCCAAATATTTTTTTTCGAGATATCGATTTTTTACCATCTCTATTGGCTTCAAGTGACCCATTTCCGGCTCAAAACACATGCAACTTGTCCTTTTTTCGAAATTTTAAAAATTGACCATTCTCAGCATAGGGAATCCTATGTTAAATTTTGCGAAACGGCACTTTTTTTCAAAAAATTTCGAGATATCGAATTAAAACCTTCGCCATTGTTTTCAAGTGGCATATTTACCAACCGATTTCATTAACGAAGAAATTCTAAAAAATTTTTTTGTAAAAATACCATTTTTGTTGAAAAATGGTAAGGGTACCCCCTTCTCATTTTTCAACTTTAAAAATGGCCAAATATTTTTTTTCGAGATATCGATTTTTTACCACCTCCATTGGCTTCAAGTGGCCCATTTCCGGCTCAAAACACACGCAACTTGTCTTTTTTTCGAAATTTTAAAAATTGACCATTTTCAGCATAGGGAATCCTGTGTTAAATTTTGCGAAACGGCACTTTTTTTCAAAAAATTTCGAGATATCGAATTAAAACCTCCGCCATTGTTTTCAAGTGGCATATTTACCAACCGATTTCATTAACAAAAAAATTCTAAAAAATTTTTTTGTAAAAATACAATTTTTTTCGAAAAATTGTAAGGGTACCCCCTTCTCATTTTTCAACTTTAAAAATGGCCAAATATTTTTTTTCGAGATATCGATTTTTTACCACCTCCATTGGCTTCAAGTGGCCCATTTCCGGCTCAAAACACACGCAACTTGTCTTTTTTTCGAAATTTTAAAAATTGACCATTTTCAGCATAGGGAATCCTGTGTTAAATTTTGCGAAACGGCACTTTTTTTCAAAAAATTTCGAGATATCGAATTAAAACCTCCGCCATTGTTTTCAAGTGGCATATTTACCAACCGATTTCATTAACAAAAAAATTCTAAAAAATTTTTTTGTAAAAATACCATTTTTTTCGAAAAATTGTAAGGGTACCCCCTTCTCATTTTTCAACTTTAAAAATGGCCAAATATTTTTTTTCGAGATATCGATTTTTTACCACCTCCATTGGCTTCAAGTGGCCCATTTCCGGCTCAAAACACACGCAACTTGTCTTTTTTTCGAAATTTTAAAAATTGACCATTTTCAGCATAGGGAATCCTGTGTTAAATTTTGCGAAACGGCACTTTTTTTCAAAAAATTTCGAGATATCGAATTAAAACCTCCGCCATTGTTTTCAAGTGGCATATTTACCAACCGATTTCATTAACAAAAAAATTCTAAAAAAATTTTTTTCAAAAATACCATTTTTTTCGAAAAATGGTAAGGGTACCCCCTTCTCATTTTTCAACTTTAAAAATGGCCAAATATTTTTTTTCGAGATATCGATTTTTTACCACCTCCATTGGCTTCAAGTGGCCCATTTCCGGCTCAAAACACACGCAACTTGTCTTTTTTTCGAAATTTTAAAAATTGACCATTTTCAGCATAGGGAATCCTGTGTTAAATTTTGCGAAACGGCACTTTTTTTCAAAAAATTTCGAGATATCGAATTAAAACCTCCGCCATTGTTTTCAAGTGGCATATTTACCAACCGATTTCATTAACAAAAAAATTCTAAAAAATTTTTTTGTAAAAATACCATTTTTTTCGAAAAATTGTAAGGGTACCCCCTTCTCATTTTTCAACTTTAAAAATGGCCAAATATTTTTTTTCGAGATATCGATTTTTTACCACCTCCATTGGCTTCAAGTGGCCCATTTCCGGCTCAAAACACACGCAACTTGTCTTTTTTTCGAAATTTTAAAAATTGACCATTTTCAGCATAGGGAATCCTGTGTTAAATTTTGCGAAACGGCACTTTTTTTCAAAAAATTTCGAGATATCGAATTAAAACCTCCGCCATTGTTTTCAAGTGGCATATTTACCAACCGATTTCATTAACAAAAAAATTCTAAAAAATTTTTTTGTAAAAATACAATTTTTTTCGAAAAATTGTAAGGGTACCCCCTTCTCATTTTTCAACTTTAAAAATGGCCAAATATTTTTTTTCGAGACATCGATTATTTACCACCTCCATTGGCTTCAAGTGGCCCATTTCCGGCTCAAAACACACGCAACTTGTCTTTTTTTCGAAATTTTAAAAATTGACCATTTTCAGCATAGGGAATCCTGTGTTAAATTTTGCGAAACGGCACTTTTTTTCAAAAAATTTCGAGATATCGAATTAAAACCTCCGCCATTGTTTTCAAGTGGCATATTTACCAACCGATTTCATTAACAAAAAAATTCTAAAAAATTTTTTTTCAAAAATACCATTTTTTTCGAAAAATGGTAAGGGTACCCCCTTCTCATTTTTCAACTTTAAAAATGGCCAAATATTTTTTTTCGAGATATCGATTTTTTACCACCTCCATTGGCTTCAAGTGGCCCATTTCCGGCTCAAAACACACGCAACTTGTCTTTTTTTCGAAATTTTAAAAATTGACCATTTTCAGCATAGGGAATCCTGTGTTAAATTTTGCGAAACGGCACTTTTTTTCAAAAAATTTCGAGATATCGAATTAAAACCTCCGCCATTGTTTTCAAGTGGCATATTTACCAACCGATTTCATTAACAAAAAAATTCTAAAAAAATTTTTTTCAAAAATACCATTTTTTTCGAAAAATGGTAAGGGTACCCCCTTCTCATTTTTCAACTTTAAAAATGGCCAAATATTTTTTTTCGAGATATCGATTTTTTACCACCTCCATTGGCTTCAAGTGGCCCATTTCCGGCTCAAAACACACGCAACTTGTCTTTTTTTCGAAATTTTAAAAATTGACCATTTTCAGCATAGGGAATCCTGTGTTAAATTTTGAGAAACGGCACTTTTTTTCAAAAAATTTTGAGATATCGAATTAAAACCTCCGCCATTGTTTTCAAGTGGCATATTTACCAACCGATTTCATTAACAAAAAAATTCTAAAAAATTTTTTTTCAAAAATACCATTTTTTTTTTTAAATTGTAGGGGTACCATAGGCTTACCATTTTTCGACAAAAATGGTATTTTTACAAAAAAATTTTTTAGAATTTTTTCGTTAATGAAATCGGTTGGTAAATATGCCACTTGAAAACAATGGCGAAGGTTTTCATTCGATATCTCGAAATTTTTTGAAAAAAAGTGCCGTTTCGCAAAATTTAACATAGGATTCCCTATGCTGAGAATGGTCAATTTTAAAAATTAAAAAAAAAATACAAGTCGCATGTGTTTTGAGCCGGAAATGGGCCACTTGAAGCCAATGGAGATGGTAAAAAATCGATATCTCGAAAAAAAATATTTGGCCATTTTGAAAGTGGAAAAATGAGAAGGGGGTACCCTTACCATTTTTTTTACAAAAATGGTATTTTTACAAAAAAATTTTTTAGAATTTTTTCGTTAATGAAATCGGTTGGTAAATATGCCACTTGAAAACAATGGCGCAGGTTTTAATTCGATATCTCGAAATTTTTTGAAAAAAAGTGCCGTTTCGCAAAATTTAACATAGGATTCCCTATGCTGAGAATGGTCAATTTTTAAAATTTCGAAAAAAGGACAAGTTGCATGTGTTTTGAGCCGGAAATGGGTCACTTGAAGCCAATGGAGATGGTAAAAAATCGATATCTCGAAAAAAAATATTTGGCCATTTTGAAAGTGGAAAAATGAGAAGGGGGTACCCTTACCATTTTTCGACAAAAATGGTATTTTTACAAAAAAATTTTTTAGAATTTTTTCGTTAATGAAATCGGTTGGTAAATATGCCACTTGAAAACAATGGCGGAGGTTTTAATTCGATATCTCGAAATTTTTTGAAAAAAAGTGCCGTTTCGCAAAATTTAACATAGGATTCCCTATGCTGAGAATGGTCAATTTTTAAAATTTCGAAAAAAGGACAAGTTGCATGTGTTTTGAGCCGGAAATGGGTCACTTGAAGCCAATGGAGATGGTAAAAAATCGATATCTCGAAAAAAAATATTTGGCCATTTTTAAAGTTGAAAAATGAGAAGGGGGTACCCTTACCATTTTTCGACAAAAATGATATTTTTACAAAAAAATTTTTTAGAATTTTTTCGTTAATGAAATCGGTTGGTAAATATGCCACTTGAAAACAATGGCGGAGGTTTTAATTCGATATCTCGAAATTTTTTGAAAAAAGTGCCGTTTCGCAAAATTTAACATAGGATTCCCTATGCTGAGAATGGTCAATTTTTAAAATTTCGAAAAAAGGACAAGTTGCATGTGTTTTGAGCCGGAAATGGGTCACTTGAAGCCAATGGAGAAGGTAAAAAAGCGATATCTCGAAAAAAAATATTTGGCCATTTTGAAAGTGGAAAAAATAGAAGGGGGTACCCTTACCATTTTTTTTACAAAAATGGTATTTTTACAAAAAAATTTTTTAGAATTTTTTCGTTAATGAAATCGGTTGGTAAATATGCCACTTGAAAACAATGGCGAAGGTTTTAATTCGATATCTCGAAATTTTTTGAAAAAAATTGCCGTTTCGCAAAATTTAACATAGGATTCCCTACGCTGAAAATGGTCAATTTTAAAAATTTCGAAAAAAATACAAGTTGCATGAGTTTTGAGCCGGAAATGGGCCACTTGAAGCCAATGGAGAAGGTAAAAAATCGATATCTCGAAAAAAAATATTTGGCCATTTTAAAAGTCGAAAAATGGTAAGGGTACCCCCTTCTCATTTTTCCACTTTCAAAATGGCCAAATATTTTTTTTCGAGATATCGATTTTTTACCACCTCCATTGGCTTCAAGTGGCCCATTTCCGGCTCAAAACACACGCAACTTGTCTTTTTTTCGAAATTTTAAAAATTGACCATTTTCAGCATAGGGAATCCTGTGTTAAATTTTGCGAAACGGCACTTTTTTTCAAAAAATTTCGAGATATCGAATTAAAACCTCCGCCATTGTTTTCAAGTGGCATATTTACCAACCGATTTCATTAACAAAAAAATTCTAAAAAATTTTTTTGTAAAAATACCATTTTTGTAAAAAAATGGTAAGGGTACCCCCTTCTCATTTTTCCACTTTCAAAATGGCCAAATATTTTTTTTCGAGATATCGATTTTTTACCACCTCCATTGGCTTCAAGTGGCCCATTTCCGGCTCAAAACACACGCAACTTGTCTTTTTTTCGAAATTTTAAAAATTGACCATTTTCAGCATAGGGAATCCTGTGTTAAATTTTGCGAAACGGCACTTTTTTTCAAAAAATTTCGAGATATCGAATTAAAACCTCCGCCATTGTTTTCAAGTGGCATATTTACCAACCGATTTCATTAACAAAAAAATTCTAAAAAATTTTTTTTCAAAAATACCATTTTTTTCGAAAAATGGTAAGGGTACCCCCTTCTCATTTTTCAACTTTAAAAATGGCCAAATATTTTTTTTCGAGATATCGATTTTTTACCACCTCCATTGGCTTCAAGTGGCCCATTTCCGGCTCAAAACACACGCAACTTGTCTTTTTTTCGAAATTTTAAAAATTGACCATTTTCAGCATAGGGAATCCTGTGTTAAATTTTGCGAAACGGCACTTTTTTTCAAAAAATTTCGAGATATCGAATTAAAACCTCCGCCATTGTTTTCAAGTGGCATATTTACCAACCGATTTCATTAACAAAAAAATTCTAAAAAATTTTTTTTCAAAAATACCATTTTTTTCGAAAAATGGTAAGGGTACCCCCTTCTCATTTTTCAACTTTAAAAATGGCCAAATATTTTTTTTCGAGATATCGATTTTTTACCACCTCCATTGGCTTCAAGTGGCCCATTTCCGGCTCAAAACACACGCAACTTGTCTTTTTTTCGAAATTTTAAAAATTGACCATTTTCAGCATAGGGAATCCTGTGTTAAATTTTGAGAAACGGCACTTTTTTTCAAAAAATTTTGAGATATCGAATTAAAACCTCCGCCATTGTTTTCAAGTGGCATATTTACCAACCGATTTCATTAACAAAAAAATTCTAAAAAATTTTTTTTCAAAAATACCATTTTTTTTTTAAAATTGTAGGGGTACCATAGGCTTACCATTTTTCGACAAAAATGGTATTTTTACAAAAAAATTTTTTAGAATTTTTTCGTTAATGAAATCGGTTGGTAAATATGCCACTTGAAAACAATGGCGAAGGTTTTCATTCGATATCTCGAAATTTTTTGAAAAAAAGTGCCGTTTCGCAAAATTTAACATAGGATTCCCTATGCTGAGAATGGTCAATTTTAAAAATTAAAAAAAAAATACAAGTCGCATGTGTTTTGAGCCGGAAATGGGCCACTTGAAGCCAATGGAGATGGTAAAAAATCGATATCTCGAAAAAAAATATTTGGCCATTTTGAAAGTGGAAAAATGAGAAGGGGGTACCCTTACCATTTTTTTTACAAAAATGGTATTTTTACAAAAAAATTTTTTAGAATTTTTTCGTTAATGAAATCGGTTGGTAAATATGCCACTTGAAAACAATGGCGCAGGTTTTAATTCGATATCTCGAAATTTTTTGAAAAAAAGTGCCGTTTCGCAAAATTTAACATAGGATTCCCTATGCTGAGAATGGTCAATTTTTAAAATTTCGAAAAAAGGACAAGTTGCATGTGTTTTGAGCCGGAAATGGGTCACTTGAAGCCAATGGAGATGGTAAAAAATCGATATCTCGAAAAAAAATATTTGGCCATTTTGAAAGTGGAAAAATGAGAAGGGGGTACCCTTACCATTTTTCGACAAAAATGGTATTTTTACAAAAAAATTTTTTAGAATTTTTTCGTTAATGAAATCGGTTGGTAAATATGCCACTTGAAAACAATGGCGGAGGTTTTAATTCGATATCTCGAAATTTTTTGAAAAAAAGTGCCGTTTCGCAAAATTTAACATAGGATTCCCTATGCTGAGAATGGTCAATTTTTAAAATTTCGAAAAAAGGACAAGTTGCATGTGTTTTGAGCCGGAAATGGGTCACTTGAAGCCAATGGAGATGGTAAAAAATCGATATCTCGAAAAAAAATATTTGGCCATTTTTAAAGTTGAAAAATGAGAAGGGGGTACCCTTACCATTTTTCGACAAAAATGATATTTTTACAAAAAAATTTTTTAGAATTTTTTCGTTAATGAAATCGGTTGGTAAATATGCCACTTGAAAACAATGGCGGAGGTTTTAATTCGATATCTCGAAATTTTTTGAAAAAAGTGCCGTTTCGCAAAATTTAACATAGGATTCCCTATGCTGAGAATGGTCAATTTTTAAAATTTCGAAAAAAGGACAAGTTGCATGTGTTTTGAGCCGGAAATGGGTCACTTGAAGCCAATGGAGAAGGTAAAAAAGCGATATCTCGAAAAAAAATATTTGGCCATTTTGAAAGTGGAAAAAATAGAAGGGGGTACCCTTACCATTTTTTTTACAAAAATGGTATTTTTACAAAAAAATTTTTTAGAATTTTTTCGTTAATGAAATCGGTTGGTAAATATGCCACTTGAAAACAATGGCGAAGGTTTTAATTCGATATCTCGAAATTTTTTGAAAAAAATTGCCGTTTCGCAAAATTTAACATAGGATTCCCTACGCTGAAAATGGTCAATTTTAAAAATTTCGAAAAAAATACAAGTTGCATGAGTTTTGAGCCGGAAATGGGTCACTTGAAGCCAATGGAGAAGGTAAAAAATCGATATCTCGAAAAAAAATATTTGGCCATTTTAAAAGTCGAAAAATGGTAAGGGTACCCCCTTCTCATTTTTCCACTTTCAAAATGGCCAAATATTTTTTTTCGAGATATCGATTTTTTACCACCTCCATTGGCTTCAAGTGGCCCATTTCCGGCTCAAAACACACGCAACTTGTCTTTTTTTCGAAATTTTAAAAATTGACCATTTTCAGCATAGGGAATCCTGTGTTAAATTTTGCGAAACGGCACTTTTTTTCAAAAAATTTCGAGATATCGAATTAAAACCTCCGCCATTGTTTTCAAGTGGCATATTTACCAACCGATTTCATTAACAAAAAAATTCTAAAAAATTTTTTTGTAAAAATACCATTTTTGTAAAAAAATGGTAAGGGTACCCCCTTCTCATTTTTCCACTTTCAAAATGGCCAAATATTTTTTTTCGAGATATCGATTTTTTACCACCTCCATTGGCTTCAAGTGGCCCATTTCCGGCTCAAAACACACGCAACTTGTCTTTTTTTCGAAATTTTAAAAATTGACCATTTTCAGCATAGGGAATCCTGTGTTAAATTTTGCGAAACGGCACTTTTTTTCAAAAAATTTCGAGATATCGAATTAAAACCTCCGCCATTGTTTTCAAGTGGCATATTTACCAACCGATTTCATTAACAAAAAAATTCTAAAAAAATTTTTTTCAAAAATACCATTTTTTTCGAAAAATGGTAAGGGTACCCCCTTCTCATTTTTCAACTTTAAAAATGGCCAAATATTTTTTTTCGAGATATCGATTTTTTACCACCTCCATTGGCTTCAAGTGGCCCATTTCCGGCTCAAAACACACGCAACTTGTCTTTTTTTCGAAATTTTAAAAATTGACCATTTTCAGCATAGGGAATCCTGTGTTAAATTTTGCGAAACGGCACTTTTTTTCAAAAAATTTCGAGATATCGAATTAAAACCTCCGCCATTGTTTTCAAGTGGCATATTTACCAACCGATTTCATTAACGAAAAAATTCTAAAAAAATTTTTTTCAAAAATACCATTTTTTTCGAAAAATGGTAAGGGTACCCCCTTCTCATTTTTCAACTTTAAAAATGGCCAAATATTTTTTTTCGAGATATCGATTTTTTACCACCTCCATTGTCTTCAAGTGGCCCATTTCCGGCTCAAAACACACGCAACTTGTCTTTTTTTCGAAATTTTAAAAATTGACCATTTTCAGCATAGGGAATCCTGTGTTAAATTTTGCGAAACGGCACTTTTTTTCAAAAAATTTCGAGATATCGAATTAAAACCTCCGCCATTGTTTTCAAGTGGCATATTTACCAACCGATTTCATTAACAAAAAAATTCTAAAAAAATTTTTTTCAAAAATACCATTTTTTTCGAAAAATGGTAAGGGTACCCCCTTCTCATTTTTCAACTTTAAAAATGGCCAAATATTTTTTTTCGAGATATCGATTTTTTACCACCTCCATTGGCTTCAAGTGGCCCATTTCCGGCTCAAAACACACGCAACTTGTCTTTTTTTCGAAATTTTAAAAATTGACCATTTTCAGCATAGGGAATCCTGTGTTAAATTTTGCGAAACGGCACTTTTTTTCAAAAAATTTCGAGATATCGAATTAAAACCTCCGCCATTGTTTTCAAGTGGCATATTTACCAACCGATTTCATTAACAAAAAAATTCTAAAAAAATTTTTTTCAAAAATACCATTTTTTTCGAAAAATGGTAAGGGTACCCCCTTCTCATTTTTCAACTTTAAAAATGGCCAAATATTTTTTTTCGAGATATCGATTTTTTACCACCTCCATTGGCTTCAAGTGGCCCATTTCCGGCTCAAAACACACGCAACTTGTCTTTTTTTCGAAATTTTAAAAATTGACCATTTTCAGCATAGGGAATCCTGTGTTAAATTTTGCGAAACGGCACTTTTTTTCAAAAAATTTCGAGATATCGAATTAAAACCTCCGCCATTGTTTTCAAGTGGCATATTTACCAACCGATTTCATTAACAAAAAAATTCTAAAAAAATTTTTTTCAAAAATACCATTTTTTTCGAAAAATGGTAAGGGTACCCCCTTCTCATTTTTCAACTTTAAAAATGGCCAAATATTTTTTTTCGAGATATCGATTTTTTACCACCTCCATTGGCTTCAAGTGGCCCATTTCCGGCTCAAAACACACGCAACTTGTCTTTTTTTCGAAATTTTAAAAATTGACCATTTTCAGCATAGGGAATCCTGTGTTAAATTTTGCGAAACGGCACTTTTTTTCAAAAAATTTCGAGATATCGAATTAAAACCTCCGCCATTGATTTCAAGTGGCATATTTACCAACCGATTTCATTAACAAAAAAATTCTAAAAAATTTTTTTGTAAAAATACCATTTTTTTCGAAAAATTGTAAGGGTACCCCCTTCTCATTTTTCAACTTTAAAAATGGCCAAATATTTTTTTTCGAGATATCGATTTTTTACCACCTCCATTGGCTTCAAGTGGCCCATTTCCGGCTCAAAACACACGCAACTTGTCTTTTTTTCGAAATTTTAAAAATTGACCATTTTCAGCATAGGGAATCCTGTGTTAAATTTTGCGAAACGGCACTTTTTTTCAAAAAATTTCGAGATATCGAATTAAAACCTCCGCCATTGTTTTCAAGTGGCATATTTACCAACCGATTTCATTAACAAAAAAATTCTAAAAAATTTTTTTGTAAAAATACCATTTTTTTCGAAAAATTGTAAGGGTACCCCCTTCTCATTTTTCAACTTTAAAAATGGCCAAATATTTTTTTTCGAGATATCGATTTTTTACCACCTCCATTGGCTTCAAGTGGCCCATTTCCGGCTCAAAACACACGCAACTTGTCTTTTTTTCGAAATTTTAAAAATTGACCATTTTCAGCATAGGGAATCCTGTGTTAAATTTTGCGAAACGGCACTTTTTTTCAAAAAATTTCGAGATATCGAATTAAAACCTCCGCCATTGTTTTCAAGTGGCATATTTACCAACCGATTTCATTAACAAAAAAATTCTAAAAAATTTTTTTGTAAAAATACCATTTTTTTCGAAAAATTGTAAGGGTACCCCCTTCTCATTTTTCAACTTTAAAAATGGCCAAATATTTTTTTTCGAGACATCGATTATTTACCACCTCCATTGGCTTCAAGTGGCCCATTTCCGGCTCAAAACACACGCAACTTGTCTTTTTTTCGAAATTTTAAAAATTGACCATTTTCAGCATAGGGAATCCTGTGTTAAATTTTGCGAAACGGCACTTTTTTTCAAAAAATTTCGAGATATCGAATTAAAACCTCCGCCATTGTTTTCAAGTGGCATATTTACCAACCGATTTCATTAACAAAAAAATTCTAAAAAATTTTTTTTCAAAAATACCATTTTTTTCGAAAAATGGTAAGGGTACCCCCTTCTCATTTTTCAACTTTAAAAATGGCCAAATATTTTTTTTCGAGATATCGATTTTTTACCACCTCCATTGGCTTCAAGTGGCCCATTTCCGGCTCAAAACACACGCAACTTGTCTTTTTTTCGAAATTTTAAAAATTGACCATTTTCAGCATAGGGAATCCTGTGTTAAATTTTGCGAAACGGCACTTTTTTTCAAAAAATTTCGAGATATCGAATTAAAACCTCCGCCATTGTTTTCAAGTGGCATATTTACCAACCGATTTCATTAACAAAAAAATTCTAAAAAATTTTTTTTCAAAAATACCATTTTTTTCGAAAAATGGTAAGGGTACCCCCTTCTCATTTTTCAACTTTAAAAATGGCCAAATATTTTTTTTCGAGATATCGATTTTTTACCACCTCCATTGGCTTCAAGTGGCCCATTTCCGGCTCAAAACACACGCAACTTGTCTTTTTTTCGAAATTTTAAAAATTGACCATTTTCAGCATAGGGAATCCTGTGTTAAATTTTGCGAAACGGCACTTTTTTTCAAAAAATTTCGAGATATCGAATTAAAACCTCCGCCATTGTTTTCAAGTGGCATATTTACCAACCGATTTCATTAACAAAAAAATTCTAAAAAATTTTTTTTTAAAAATACCATTTTTTTCGAAAAATTGTAAGGGTACCCCCTTCTCATTTTTCAACTTTAAAAATGGCCAAATATTTTTTTTCGAGACATCGATTATTTACCACCTCCATTGGCTTCAAGTGGCCCATTTCCGGCTCAAAACACACGCAACTTGTCTTTTTTTCGAAATTTTAAAAATTGACCATTTTCAGCATAGGGAATCCTGTGTTAAATTTTGCGAAACGGCACTTTTTTTCAAAAAATTTCGAGATATCGAATTAAAACCTCCGCCATTGTTTTCAAGTGGCATATTTACCAACCGATTTCATTAACAAAAAAATTCTAAAAAATTTTTTTTCAAAAATACCATTTTTTTTTTTAAATTGTAGGGGTACCATAGGCTTACCATTTTTCGACAAAAATGGTATTTTTACAAAAAAATTTTTTAGAATTTTTTCGTTAATGAAATCGGTTGGTAAATATGCCACTTGAAAACAATGGCGAAGGTTTTAATTCGATATCTCGAAATTTTTTGAAAAAAAGTGCCGTTTCGCAAAATTTAACATAGGATTCCCTATGCTGAGAATGGTCAATTTTTAAAATTTCGAATAAAGGACAAGTTGCATGTGTTTTGAGCCGGAAATGGGTCACTTGAAGCCAATGGAGATGGTAAAAAATCGATATCTCGAAAAAAAATATTTGGCCATTTTGAAAGTGGAAAAATGAGAAGGGGGTACCCTTACCATTTTTCGACAAAAATGGTATTTTTACAAAAAAATTTTTTAGAATTTTTTCGTTAATGAAATCGGTTGGTAAATATGCCACTTGAAAACAATGGCGGAGGTTTTAATTCGATATCTCGAAATTTTTTGAAAAAAAGTGCCGTTTCGCAAAATTTAACATAGGATTCCCTATGCTGAGAATGGTCAATTTTTAAAATTTCGAAAAAAGGACAAGTTGCATGTGTTTTGAGCCGGAAATGGGTCACTTGAAGCCAATGGAGATGGTAAAAAATCGATATCTCGAAAAAAAATATTTGGCCATTTTTAAAGTTGAAAAATGAGAAGGGGGTACCCTTACCATTTTTCGACAAAAATGATATTTTTACAAAAAAATTTTTTAGAATTTTTTCGTTAATGAAATCGGTTGGTAAATATGCCACTTGAAAACAATGGCGGAGGTTTTAATTCGATATCTCGAAATTTTTTGAAAAAAGTGCCGTTTCGCAAAATTTAACATAGGATTCCCTATGCTGAGAATGGTCAATTTTTAAAATTTCGAAAAAAGGACAAGTTGCATGTGTTTTGAGCCGGAAATGGGTCACTTGAAGCCAATGGAGAAGGTAAAAAAGCGATATCTCGAAAAAAAATATTTGGCCATTTTGAAAGTGGAAAAAATAGAAGGGGGTACCCTTACCATTTTTTTTACAAAAATGGTATTTTTACAAAAAAATTTTTTAGAATTTTTTCGTTAATGAAATCGGTTGGTAAATATGCCACTTGAAAACAATGGCGAAGGTTTTAATTCGATATCTCGAAATTTTTTGAAAAAAATTGCCGTTTCGCAAAATTTAACATAGGATTCCCTACGCTGAAAATGGTCAATTTTAAAAATTTCGAAAAAAATACAAGTTGCATGAGTTTTGAGCCGGAAATGGGCCACTTGAAGCCAATGGAGAAGGTAAAAAATCGATATCTCGAAAAAAAATATTTGGCCATTTTAAAAGTCGAAAAATGGTAAGGGTACCCCCTTCTCATTTTTCCACTTTCAAAATGGCCAAATATTTTTTTTCGAGATATCGATTTTTTACCACCTCCATTGGCTTCAAGTGGCCCATTTCCGGCTCAAAACACACGCAACTTGTCTTTTTTTCGAAATTTTAAAAATTGACCATTTTCAGCATAGGGAATCCTGTGTTAAATTTTGAGAAACGGCACTTTTTTTCAAAAAATTTTGAGATATCGAATTAAAACCTCCGCCATTGTTTTCAAGTGGCATATTTACCAACCGATTTCATTAACAAAAAAATTCTAAAAAATTTTTTTTCAAAAATACCATTTTTTTTGAAAAATTGTAGGGGTACCATAGGCTTACCATTTTTCGACAAAAATGGTATTTTTACAAAAAAATTTTTTAGAATTTTTTCGTTAATGAAATCGGTTGGTAAATATGCCACTTGAAAACAATGGCGCAGGTTTTAATTCGATATCTCGAAATTTTTTGAAAAAAAGTGCCGTTTCGCAAAATTTAACATAGGATTCCCTATGCTGAGAATGGTCAATTTTTAAAATTTCGAAAAAAGGACAAGTTGCATGTGTTTTGAGCCGGAAATGGGTCACTTGAAGCCAATGGAGATGGTAAAAAATCGATATCTCGAAAAAAAATATTTGGCCATTTTTAAAGTTGAAAAATGAGAAGGGGGTACCCTTACCATTTTTCGACAAAAATGATATTTTTACAAAAAAATTTTTTAGAATTTTTTCGTTAATGAAATCGGTTGGTAAATATGCCACTTGAAAACAATGGCGGAGGTTTTAATTCGATATCTCGAAATTTTTTGAAAAAAGTGCCGTTTCGCAAAATTTAACATAGGATTCCCTATGCTGAGAATGGTCAATTTTTAAAATTTCGAAAAAAGGACAAGTTGCATGTGTTTTGAGCCGGAAATGGGTCACTTGAAGCCAATGGAGAAGGTAAAAAAGCGATATCTCGAAAAAAAATATTTGGCCATTTTGAAAGTGGAAAAAATAGAAGGGGGTACCCTTACCATTTTTTTTACAAAAATGGTATTTTTACAAAAAAATTTTTTAGAATTTTTTCGTTAATGAAATCGGTTGGTAAATATGCCACTTGAAAACAATGGCGAAGGTTTTAATTCGATATCTCGAAATTTTTTGAAAAAAATTGCCGTTTCGCAAAATTTAACATAGGATTCCCTACGCTGAAAATGGTCAATTTTAAAAATTTCGAAAAAAATACAAGTTGCATGAGTTTTGAGCCGGAAATGGGCCACTTGAAGCCAATGGAGAAGGTAAAAAATCGATATCTCGAAAAAAAATATTTGGCCATTTTAAAAGTCGAAAAATGGTAAGGGTACCCCCTTCTCATTTTTCCACTTTCAAAATGGCCAAATATTTTTTTTCGAGATATCGATTTTTTACCACCTCCATTGGCTTCAAGTGGCCCATTTCCGGCTCAAAACACACGCAACTTGTCTTTTTTTCGAAATTTTAAAAATTGACCATTTTCAGCATAGGGAATCCTGTGTTAAATTTTGCGAAACGGCACTTTTTTTCAAAAAATTTCGAGATATCGAATTAAAACCTCCGCCATTGTTTTCAAGTGGCATATTTACCAACCGATTTCATTAACAAAAAAATTCTAAAAAATTTTTTTTCAAAAATACCATTTTTTTCGAAAAATGGTAAGGGTACCCCCTTCTCATTTTTCAACTTTAAAAATGGCCAAATATTTTTTTTCGAGATATCGATTTTTTACCACCTCCATTGGCTTCAAGTGGCCCATTTCCGGCTCAAAACACACGCAACTTGTCTTTTTTTCGAAATTTTAAAAATTGACCATTTTCAGCATAGGGAATCCTGTGTTAAATTTTGAGAAACGGCACTTTTTTTCAAAAAATTTTGAGATATCGAATTAAAACCTCCGCCATTGTTTTCAAGTGGCATATTTACCAACCGATTTCATTAACAAAAAAATTCTAAAAAATTTTTTTTCAAAAATACCATTTTTTTTGAAAAATTGTAGGGGTACCATAGGCTTACCATTTTTCGACAAAAATGGTATTTTTACAAAAAAATTTTTTAGAATTTTTTCGTTAATGAAATCGGTTGGTAAATATGCCACTTGAAAACAATGGCGAAGGTTTTAATTCGATATCTCGAAATTTTTTGAAAAAAAGTGCCGTTTCGCAAAATTTAACATAGGATTCCCTATGCTGAGAATGGTCAATTTTAAAAATTAAAAAAAAAATACAAGTCGCATGTGTTTTGAGCCGGAAATGGGCCACTTGAAGCCAATGGAGATGGTAAAAAATCGATATCTCGAAAAAAAATATTTGGCCATTTTGAAAGTGGAAAAATGAGAAGGGGGTACCCTTACCATTTTTTTTACAAAAATGGTATTTTTACAAAAAAAATGTTTAGAATTTTTTCGTTAATGAAATCGGTTGGTAAATATGCCACTTGAAAACAATGGCGGAGGTTTTAATTCGATATCTCGAAATTTTTTGAAAAAAAGTGCCGTTTCGCAAAATTTAACATAGGATTCCCTATGCTGAGAATGGTCAATTTTTAAAATTTCGAAAAAAGGACAAGTTGCATGTGTTTTGAGCCGGAAATGGGTCACTTGAAGCCAATGGAGATGGTAAAAAATCGATATCTCGAAAAAAAATATTTGGCCATTTTGAAAGTGGAAAAATGAGAAGGGGGTACCCTTACCATTTTTTTACAAAAATGGTATTTTTACAAAATAATTTTTAGAATTTTTTCATTAATGAAATCGGTTGGTAAATATGCCACTTGAAAACAATGGCGAAGGTTTTAATTCGATATCTCGAAATTTTTTGAAAAAAATTGCCGTTTCGCAAAATTTAACATAGGATTCCCTATGCTGAAAATGGTCAATTTTAAAAATTTCGAAAAAAATACAAGTTGCATGAGTTTTGAGCCGGAAATGGGCCACTTGAAGCCAATGGAGAAGGTAAAAAATCGATATCTCGAAAAAAAATATTTGGCCATTTTAAAAGTCGAAAAATGGTAAGGGTACCCCCTTCTCATTTTTCCACTTTCAAAATGGCCAAATATTTTTTTTCGAGATATCGATTTTTTACCACCTCCATTGGCTTCAAGTGGCCCATTTCCGGCTCAAAACACACGCAACTTGTCTTTTTTTCGAAATTTTAAAAATTGACCATTTTCAGCATAGGGAATCCTGTGTTAAATTTTGCGAAACGGCACTTTTTTTCAAAAAATTTCGAGATATCGAATTAAAACCTCCGCCATTGTTTTCAAGTGGCATATTTACCAACCGATTTCATTAACAAAAAAATTCTAAAAAATTTTTTTTCAAAAATACCATTTTTTTCGAAAAATGGTAAGGGTACCCCCTTCTCATTTTTCAACTTTAAAAATGGCCAAATATTTTTTTTCGAGATATCGATTTTTTACCACCTCCATTGGCTTCAAGTGGCCCATTTCCGGCTCAAAACACACGCAACTTGTCTTTTTTTCGAAATTTTAAAAATTGACCATTTTCAGCATAGGGAATCCTGTGTTAAATTTTGAGAAACGGCACTTTTTTTCAAAAAATTTTGAGATATCGAATTAAAACCTCCGCCATTGTTTTCAAGTGGCATATTTACCAACCGATTTCATTAACAAAAAAATTCTAAAAAATTTTTTTTTAAAAATACCATTTTTTTTGAAAAATTGTAGGGGTACCATAGGCTTACCATTTTTCGACAAAAATGGTATTTTTACAAAAAAATTTTTTAGAATTTTTTCGTTAATGAAATCGGTTGGTAAATATGCCACTTGAAAACAATGGCGAAGGTTTTAATTCGATATCTCGAAATTTTTTGAAAAAAAGTGCCGTTTCGCAAAATTTAACATAGGATTCCCTATGCTGAGAATGGTCAATTTTAAAAATTAAAAAAAAAATACAAGTCGCATGTGTTTTGAGCCGGAAATGGGCCACTTGAAGCCAATGGAGATGGTAAAAAATCGATATCTCGAAAAAAAATATTTGGCCATTTTGAAAGTGGAAAAATGAGAAGGGGGTACCCTTACCATTTTTTTTACAAAAATGGTATTTTTACAAAAAAATTTTTTAGAATTTTTTCGTTAATGAAATCGGTTGGTAAATATGCCACTTGAAAACAATGGCGCAGGTTTTAATTCGATATCTCGAAATTTTTTGAAAAAAAGTGCCGTTTCGCAAAATTTAACATAGGATTCCCTATGCTGAGAATGGTCAATTTTTAAAATTTCGAAAAAAGGACAAGTTGCATGTGTTTTGAGCCGGAAATGGGTCACTTGAAGCCAATGGAGATGGTAAAAAATCGATATCTCGAAAAAAAATATTTGGCCATTTTTAAAGTTGAAAAATGAGAAGGGGGTACCCTTACCATTTTTCGACAAAAATGATATTTTTACAAAAAAATTTTTTAGAATTTTTTCGTTAATGAAATCGGTTGGTAAATATGCCACTTGAAAACAATGGCGGAGGTTTTAATTCGATATCTCGAAATTTTTTGAAAAAAGTGCCGTTTCGCAAAATTTAACATAGGATTCCCTATGCTGAGAATGGTCAATTTTTAAAATTTCGAAAAAAGGACAAGTTGCATGTGTTTTGAGCCGGAAATGGGTCACTTGAAGCCAATGGAGAAGGTAAAAAAGCGATATCTCGAAAAAAAATATTTGGCCATTTTGAAAGTGGAAAAAATAGAAGGGGGTACCCTTACCATTTTTTTTACAAAAATGGTATTTTTACAAAAAAATTTTTTAGAATTTTTTCGTTAATGAAATCGGTTGGTAAATATGCCACTTGAAAACAATGGCGAAGGTTTTAATTCGATATCTCGAAATTTTTTGAAAAAAATTGCCGTTTCGCAAAATTTAACATAGGATTCCCTACGCTGAAAATGGTCAATTTTAAAAATTTCGAAAAAAATACAAGTTGCATGAGTTTTGAGCCGGAAATGGGCCACTTGAAGCCAATGGAGAAGGTAAAAAATCGATATCTCGAAAAAAAATATTTGGCCATTTTAAAAGTCGAAAAATGGTAAGGGTACCCCCTTCTCATTTTTCCACTTTCAAAATGGCCAAATATTTTTTTTCGAGATATCGATTTTTTACCACCTCCATTGGCTTCAAGTGGCCCATTTCCGGCTCAAAACACACGCAACTTGTCTTTTTTTCGAAATTTTAAAAATTGACCATTTTCAGCATAGGGAATCCTGTGTTAAATTTTGCGAAACGGCACTTTTTTTCAAAAAATTTCGAGATATCGAATTAAAACCTCCGCCATTGTTTTCAAGTGGCATATTTACCAACCGATTTCATTAACAAAAAAATTCTAAAAAATTTTTTTTCAAAAATACCATTTTTTTCGAAAAATGGTAAGGGTACCCCCTTCTCATTTTTCAACTTTAAAAATGGCCAAATATTTTTTTTCGAGATATCGATTTTTTACCACCTCCATTGGCTTCAAGTGGCCCATTTCCGGCTCAAAACACACGCAACTTGTCTTTTTTTCGAAATTTTAAAAATTGACCATTTTCAGCATAGGGAATCCTGTGTTAAATTTTGAGAAACGGCACTTTTTTTCAAAAAATTTTGAGATATCGAATTAAAACCTCCGCCATTGTTTTCAAGTGGCATATTTACCAACCGATTTCATTAACAAAAAAATTCTAAAAAATTTTTTTTCAAAAATACCATTTTTTTTGAAAAATTGTAGGGGTACCATAGGCTTACCATTTTTCGACAAAAATGGTATTTTTACAAAAAAATTTTTTAGAATTTTTTCGTTAATGAAATCGGTTGGTAAATATGCCACTTGAAAACAATGGCGAAGGTTTTAATTCGATATCTCGAAATTTTTTGAAAAAAAGTGCCGTTTCGCAAAATTTAACATAGGATTCCCCATGCTGAGAATGGTCAATTTTAAAAATTAAAAAAAAAATACAAGTCGTATGTGTTTTGAGCCGGAAATGGGCCACTTGAAGCCAATGGAGATGGTAAAAAATCGATATCTCGAAAAAAAATATTTGGCCATTTTGAAAGTGGAAAAATGAGAAGGGGGTACCCTTACCATTTTTTTTACAAAAATGGTATTTTTACAAAAAAATTTTTTAGAATTTTTTCGTTAATGAAATCGGTTGGTAAATATGCCACTTGAAAACAATGGCGCAGGTTTTAATTCGATATCTCGAAATTTTTTGAAAAAAAGTGCCGTTTCGCAAAATTTAACATAGGATTCCCTATGCTGAGAATGGTCAATTTTTAAAATTTCGAAAAAAGGACAAGTTGCATGTGTTTTGAGCCGGAAATGGGTCACTTGAAGCCAATGGAGATGGTAAAAAATCGATATCTCGAAAAAAAATATTTTGCCATTTTGAAAGTGGAAAAATGAGAAGGGGGTACCCTTACCATTTTTTTACAAAAATGGTATTTTTACAAAAAAAAATTTTAGAATTTTTTCGTTAATGAAATCGGTTGGTAAATATGCCACTTGAAAACAATGGCGGAGGTTTTAATTCGATATCTCGAAATTTTTTGAAAAAAAGTGCCGTTTCGCAAAATTTAACATAGGATTCCCTATGCTGAGAATGGTCAATTTTAAAAATTAAAAAAAAAATACAAGTCGCATGTGTTTTGAGCCGGAAATGGGCCACTTGAAGCCAATGGAGATGGTAAAAAATCGATATCTCGAAAAAAAATATTTGGCCATTTTGAAAGTGGAAAAATGAGAAGGGGGTACCCTTACCATTTTTTTTACAAAAATGGTATTTTTACAAAAAAAATGTTTAGAATTTTTTCGTTAATGAAATCGGTTGGTAAATATGCCACTTGAAAACAATGGCGGAGGTTTTAATTCGATATCTCGAAATTTTTTGAAAAAAAGTGCCGTTTCGCAAAATTTAACATAGGATTCCCTATGCTGAGAATGGTCAATTTTTAAAATTTCGAAAAAAGGACAAGTTGCATGTGTTTTGAGCCGGAAATGGGTCACTTGAAGCCAATGGAGATGGTAAAAAATCGATATCTCGAAAAAAAATATTTGGCCATTTTGAAAGTGGAAAAATGAGAAGGGGGTACCCTTACCATTTTTTTACAAAAATGGTATGTTTACAAAATAATTTTTAGAATTTTTTCATTAATGAAATCGGTTGGTAAATATGCCACTTGAAAACAATGGCGAAGGTTTTAATTCGATATCTCGAAATTTTTTGAAAAAAATTGCCGTTTCGCAAAATTTAACATAGGATTCCCTATGCTGAAAATGGTCAATTTTAAAAATTTCGAAAAAAATACAAGTTGCATGAGTTTTGAGCCGGAAATGGGCCACTTGAAGCCAATGGAGAAGGTAAAAAATCGATATCTCGAAAAAAAATATTTGGCCATTTTAAAAGTCGAAAAATGGTAAGGGTACCCCCTTCTCATTTTTCCACTTTCAAAATGGCCAAATATTTTTTTTCGAGATATCGATTTTTTACCACCTCCATTGGCTTCAAGTGGCCCATTTCCGGCTCAAAACACACGCAACTTGTCTTTTTTTCGAAATTTTAAAAATTGACCATTTTCAGCATAGGGAATCCTGTGTTAAATTTTGCGAAACGGCACTTTTTTTCAAAAAATTTCGAGATATCGAATTAAAACCTCCGCCATTGTTTTCAAGTGGCATATTTACCAACCGATTTCATTAACAAAAAAATTCTAAAAAATTTTTTTTCAAAAATACCATTTTTTTCGAAAAATGGTAAGGGTACCCCCTTCTCATTTTTCAACTTTAAAAATGGCCAAATATTTTTTTTCGAGATATCGATTTTTTACCACCTCCATTGGCTTCAAGTGGCCCATTTCCGGCTCAAAACACACGCAACTTGTCTTTTTTTCGAAATTTTAAAAATTGACCATTTTCAGCATAGGGAATCCTGTGTTAAATTTTGCGAAACGGCACTTTTTTTCAAAAAATTTCGAGATATCGAATTAAAACCTCCGCCATTGTTTTCAAGTGGCATATTTACCAACCGATTTCATTAACAAAAAAATTCTAAAAAAATTTTTTTCAAAAATACCATTTTTTTCGAAAAATGGTAAGGGTACCCCCTTCTCATTTTTCAACTTTAAAAATGGCCAAATATTTTTTTTCGAGATATCGATTTTTTACCACCTCCATTGGCTTCAAGTGGCCCATTTCCGGCTCAAAACACACGCAACTTGTCTTTTTTTCGAAATTTTAAAAATTGACCATTTTCAGCATAGGGAATCCTGTGTTAAATTTTGCGAAACGGCACTTTTTTTCAAAAAATTTCGAGATATCGAATTAAAACCTCCGCCATTGTTTTCAAGTGGCATATTTACCAACCGATTTCATTAACGAAAAAATTCTAAAAAAATTTTTTTCAAAAATACCATTTTTTTCGAAAAATGGTAAGGGTACCCCCTTCTCATTTTTCAACTTTAAAAATGGCCAAATATTTTTTTTCGAGATATCGATTTTTTACCACCTCCATTGTCTTCAAGTGGCCCATTTCCGGCTCAAAACACACGCAACTTGTCTTTTTTTCGAAATTTTAAAAATTGACCATTTTCAGCATAGGGAATCCTGTGTTAAATTTTGCGAAACGGCACTTTTTTTCAAAAAATTTCGAGATATCGAATTAAAACCTCCGCCATTGTTTTCAAGTGGCATATTTACCAACCGATTTCATTAACAAAAAAATTCTAAAAAAATTTTTTTCAAAAATACCATTTTTTTCGAAAAATGGTAAGGGTACCCCCTTCTCATTTTTCAACTTTAAAAATGGCCAAATATTTTTTTTCGAGATATCGATTTTTTACCACCTCCATTGGCTTCAAGTGGCCCATTTCCGGCTCAAAACACACGCAACTTGTCTTTTTTTCGAAATTTTAAAAATTGACCATTTTCAGCATAGGGAATCCTGTGTTAAATTTTGCGAAACGGCACTTTTTTTCAAAAAATTTCGAGATATCGAATTAAAACCTCCGCCATTGTTTTCAAGTGGCATATTTACCAACCGATTTCATTAACAAAAAAATTCTAAAAAAATTTTTTTCAAAAATACCATTTTTTTCGAAAAATGGTAAGGGTACCCCCTTCTCATTTTTCAACTTTAAAAATGGCCAAATATTTTTTTTCGAGATATCGATTTTTTACCACCTCCATTGGCTTCAAGTGGCCCATTTCCGGCTCAAAACACACGCAACTTGTCTTTTTTTCGAAATTTTAAAAATTGACCATTTTCAGCATAGGGAATCCTGTGTTAAATTTTGCGAAACGGCACTTTTTTTCAAAAAATTTCGAGATATCGAATTAAAACCTCCGCCATTGTTTTCAAGTGGCATATTTACCAACCGATTTCATTAACAAAAAAATTCTAAAAAAATTTTTTTCAAAAATACCATTTTTTTCGAAAAATGGTAAGGGTACCCCCTTCTCATTTTTCAACTTTAAAAATGGCCAAATATTTTTTTTCGAGATATCGATTTTTTACCACCTCCATTGGCTTCAAGTGGCCCATTTCCGGCTCAAAACACACGCAACTTGTCTTTTTTTCGAAATTTTAAAAATTGACCATTTTCAGCATAGGGAATCCTGTGTTAAATTTTGCGAAACGGCACTTTTTTTCAAAAAATTTCGAGATATCGAATTAAAACCTCCGCCATTGATTTCAAGTGGCATATTTACCAACCGATTTCATTAACAAAAAAATTCTAAAAAATTTTTTTGTAAAAATACCATTTTTTTCGAAAAATTGTAAGGGTACCCCCTTCTCATTTTTCAACTTTAAAAATGGCCAAATATTTTTTTTCGAGATATCGATTTTTTACCACCTCCATTGGCTTCAAGTGGCCCATTTCCGGCTCAAAACACACGCAACTTGTCTTTTTTTCGAAATTTTAAAAATTGACCATTTTCAGCATAGGGAATCCTGTGTTAAATTTTGCGAAACGGCACTTTTTTTCAAAAAATTTCGAGATATCGAATTAAAACCTCCGCCATTGTTTTCAAGTGGCATATTTACCAACCGATTTCATTAACAAAAAAATTCTAAAAAATTTTTTTGTAAAAATACCATTTTTTTCGAAAAATTGTAAGGGTACCCCCTTCTCATTTTTCAACTTTAAAAATGGCCAAATATTTTTTTTCGAGATATCGATTTTTTACCACCTCCATTGGCTTCAAGTGGCCCATTTCCGGCTCAAAACACACGCAACTTGTCTTTTTTTCGAAATTTTAAAAATTGACCATTTTCAGCATAGGGAATCCTGTGTTAAATTTTGCGAAACGGCACTTTTTTTCAAAAAATTTCGAGATATCGAATTAAAACCTCCGCCATTGTTTTCAAGTGGCATATTTACCAACCGATTTCATTAACAAAAAAATTCTAAAAAATTTTTTTGTAAAAATACCATTTTTTTCGAAAAATTGTAAGGGTACCCCCTTCTCATTTTTCAACTTTAAAAATGGCCAAATATTTTTTTTCGAGACATCGATTATTTACCACCTCCATTGGCTTCAAGTGGCCCATTTCCGGCTCAAAACACACGCAACTTGTCTTTTTTTCGAAATTTTAAAAATTGACCATTTTCAGCATAGGGAATCCTGTGTTAAATTTTGCGAAACGGCACTTTTTTTCAAAAAATTTCGAGATATCGAATTAAAACCTCCGCCATTGTTTTCAAGTGGCATATTTACCAACCGATTTCATTAACAAAAAAATTCTAAAAAATTTTTTTTCAAAAATACCATTTTTTTCGAAAAATGGTAAGGGTACCCCCTTCTCATTTTTCAACTTTAAAAATGGCCAAATATTTTTTTTCGAGATATCGATTTTTTACCACCTCCATTGGCTTCAAGTGGCCCATTTCCGGCTCAAAACACACGCAACTTGTCTTTTTTTCGAAATTTTAAAAATTGACCATTTTCAGCATAGGGAATCCTGTGTTAAATTTTGCGAAACGGCACTTTTTTTCAAAAAATTTCGAGATATCGAATTAAAACCTCCGCCATTGTTTTCAAGTGGCATATTTACCAACCGATTTCATTAACAAAAAAATTCTAAAAAATTTTTTTTCAAAAATACCATTTTTTTCGAAAAATGGTAAGGGTACCCCCTTCTCATTTTTCAACTTTAAAAATGGCCAAATATTTTTTTTCGAGATATCGATTTTTTACCACCTCCATTGGCTTCAAGTGGCCCATTTCCGGCTCAAAACACACGCAACTTGTCTTTTTTTCGAAATTTTAAAAATTGACCATTTTCAGCATAGGGAATCCTGTGTTAAATTTTGCGAAACGGCACTTTTTTTCAAAAAATTTCGAGATATCGAATTAAAACCTCCGCCATTGTTTTCAAGTGGCATATTTACCAACCGATTTCATTAACAAAAAAATTCTAAAAAATTTTTTTTTAAAAATACCATTTTTTTCGAAAAATTGTAAGGGTACCCCCTTCTCATTTTTCAACTTTAAAAATGGCCAAATATTTTTTTTCGAGACATCGATTATTTACCACCTCCATTGGCTTCAAGTGGCCCATTTCCGGCTCAAAACACACGCAACTTGTCTTTTTTTCGAAATTTTAAAAATTGACCATTTTCAGCATAGGGAATCCTGTGTTAAATTTTGCGAAACGGCACTTTTTTTCAAAAAATTTCGAGATATCGAATTAAAACCTCCGCCATTGTTTTCAAGTGGCATATTTACCAACCGATTTCATTAACAAAAAAATTCTAAAAAATTTTTTTTCAAAAATACCATTTTTTTTTTTAAATTGTAGGGGTACCATAGGCTTACCATTTTTCGACAAAAATGGTATTTTTACAAAAAAATTTTTTAGAATTTTTTCGTTAATGAAATCGGTTGGTAAATATGCCACTTGAAAACAATGGCGAAGGTTTTAATTCGATATCTCGAAATTTTTTGAAAAAAAGTGCCGTTTCGCAAAATTTAACATAGGATTCCCTATGCTGAGAATGGTCAATTTTTAAAATTTCGAATAAAGGACAAGTTGCATGTGTTTTGAGCCGGAAATGGGTCACTTGAAGCCAATGGAGATGGTAAAAAATCGATATCTCGAAAAAAAATATTTGGCCATTTTGAAAGTGGAAAAATGAGAAGGGGGTACCCTTACCATTTTTCGACAAAAATGGTATTTTTACAAAAAAATTTTTTAGAATTTTTTCGTTAATGAAATCGGTTGGTAAATATGCCACTTGAAAACAATGGCGGAGGTTTTAATTCGATATCTCGAAATTTTTTGAAAAAAAGTGCCGTTTCGCAAAATTTAACATAGGATTCCCTATGCTGAGAATGGTCAATTTTTAAAATTTCGAAAAAAGGACAAGTTGCATGTGTTTTGAGCCGGAAATGGGTCACTTGAAGCCAATGGAGATGGTAAAAAATCGATATCTCGAAAAAAAATATTTGGCCATTTTTAAAGTTGAAAAATGAGAAGGGGGTACCCTTACCATTTTTCGACAAAAATGATATTTTTACAAAAAAATTTTTTAGAATTTTTTCGTTAATGAAATCGGTTGGTAAATATGCCACTTGAAAACAATGGCGGAGGTTTTAATTCGATATCTCGAAATTTTTTGAAAAAAGTGCCGTTTCGCAAAATTTAACATAGGATTCCCTATGCTGAGAATGGTCAATTTTTAAAATTTCGAAAAAAGGACAAGTTGCATGTGTTTTGAGCCGGAAATGGGTCACTTGAAGCCAATGGAGAAGGTAAAAAAGCGATATCTCGAAAAAAAATATTTGGCCATTTTGAAAGTGGAAAAAATAGAAGGGGGTACCCTTACCATTTTTTTTACAAAAATGGTATTTTTACAAAAAAATTTTTTAGAATTTTTTCGTTAATGAAATCGGTTGGTAAATATGCCACTTGAAAACAATGGCGAAGGTTTTAATTCGATATCTCGAAATTTTTTGAAAAAAATTGCCGTTTCGCAAAATTTAACATAGGATTCCCTACGCTGAAAATGGTCAATTTTAAAAATTTCGAAAAAAATACAAGTTGCATGAGTTTTGAGCCGGAAATGGGCCACTTGAAGCCAATGGAGAAGGTAAAAAATCGATATCTCGAAAAAAAATATTTGGCCATTTTAAAAGTCGAAAAATGGTAAGGGTACCCCCTTCTCATTTTTCCACTTTCAAAATGGCCAAATATTTTTTTTCGAGATATCGATTTTTTACCACCTCCATTGGCTTCAAGTGGCCCATTTCCGGCTCAAAACACACGCAACTTGTCTTTTTTTCGAAATTTTAAAAATTGACCATTTTCAGCATAGGGAATCCTGTGTTAAATTTTGAGAAACGGCACTTTTTTTCAAAAAATTTTGAGATATCGAATTAAAACCTCCGCCATTGTTTTCAAGTGGCATATTTACCAACCGATTTCATTAACAAAAAAATTCTAAAAAATTTTTTTTCAAAAATACCATTTTTTTTGAAAAATTGTAGGGGTACCATAGGCTTACCATTTTTCGACAAAAATGGTATTTTTACAAAAAAATTTTTTAGAATTTTTTCGTTAATGAAATCGGTTGGTAAATATGCCACTTGAAAACAATGGCGCAGGTTTTAATTCGATATCTCGAAATTTTTTGAAAAAAAGTGCCGTTTCGCAAAATTTAACATAGGATTCCCTATGCTGAGAATGGTCAATTTTTAAAATTTCGAAAAAAGGACAAGTTGCATGTGTTTTGAGCCGGAAATGGGTCACTTGAAGCCAATGGAGATGGTAAAAAATCGATATCTCGAAAAAAAATATTTGGCCATTTTTAAAGTTGAAAAATGAGAAGGGGGTACCCTTACCATTTTTCGACAAAAATGATATTTTTACAAAAAAATTTTTTAGAATTTTTTCGTTAATGAAATCGGTTGGTAAATATGCCACTTGAAAACAATGGCGGAGGTTTTAATTCGATATCTCGAAATTTTTTGAAAAAAGTGCCGTTTCGCAAAATTTAACATAGGATTCCCTATGCTGAGAATGGTCAATTTTTAAAATTTCGAAAAAAGGACAAGTTGCATGTGTTTTGAGCCGGAAATGGGTCACTTGAAGCCAATGGAGAAGGTAAAAAAGCGATATCTCGAAAAAAAATATTTGGCCATTTTGAAAGTGGAAAAAATAGAAGGGGGTACCCTTACCATTTTTTTTACAAAAATGGTATTTTTACAAAAAAATTTTTTAGAATTTTTTCGTTAATGAAATCGGTTGGTAAATATGCCACTTGAAAACAATGGCGAAGGTTTTAATTCGATATCTCGAAATTTTTTGAAAAAAATTGCCGTTTCGCAAAATTTAACATAGGATTCCCTACGCTGAAAATGGTCAATTTTAAAAATTTCGAAAAAAATACAAGTTGCATGAGTTTTGAGCCGGAAATGGGCCACTTGAAGCCAATGGAGAAGGTAAAAAATCGATATCTCGAAAAAAAATATTTGGCCATTTTAAAAGTCGAAAAATGGTAAGGGTACCCCCTTCTCATTTTTCCACTTTCAAAATGGCCAAATATTTTTTTTCGAGATATCGATTTTTTACCACCTCCATTGGCTTCAAGTGGCCCATTTCCGGCTCAAAACACACGCAACTTGTCTTTTTTTCGAAATTTTAAAAATTGACCATTTTCAGCATAGGGAATCCTGTGTTAAATTTTGCGAAACGGCACTTTTTTTCAAAAAATTTCGAGATATCGAATTAAAACCTCCGCCATTGTTTTCAAGTGGCATATTTACCAACCGATTTCATTAACAAAAAAATTCTAAAAAATTTTTTTTCAAAAATACCATTTTTTTCGAAAAATGGTAAGGGTACCCCCTTCTCATTTTTCAACTTTAAAAATGGCCAAATATTTTTTTTCGAGATATCGATTTTTTACCACCTCCATTGGCTTCAAGTGGCCCATTTCCGGCTCAAAACACACGCAACTTGTCTTTTTTTCGAAATTTTAAAAATTGACCATTTTCAGCATAGGGAATCCTGTGTTAAATTTTGAGAAACGGCACTTTTTTTCAAAAAATTTTGAGATATCGAATTAAAACCTCCGCCATTGTTTTCAAGTGGCATATTTACCAACCGATTTCATTAACAAAAAAATTCTAAAAAATTTTTTTTCAAAAATACCATTTTTTTTGAAAAATTGTAGGGGTACCATAGGCTTACCATTTTTCGACAAAAATGGTATTTTTACAAAAAAATTTTTTAGAATTTTTTCGTTAATGAAATCGGTTGGTAAATATGCCACTTGAAAACAATGGCGAAGGTTTTAATTCGATATCTCGAAATTTTTTGAAAAAAAGTGCCGTTTCGCAAAATTTAACATAGGATTCCCTATGCTGAGAATGGTCAATTTTAAAAATTAAAAAAAAAATACAAGTCGCATGTGTTTTGAGCCGGAAATGGGCCACTTGAAGCCAATGGAGATGGTAAAAAATCGATATCTCGAAAAAAAATATTTGGCCATTTTGAAAGTGGAAAAATGAGAAGGGGGTACCCTTACCATTTTTTTTACAAAAATGGTATTTTTACAAAAAAAATGTTTAGAATTTTTTCGTTAATGAAATCGGTTGGTAAATATGCCACTTGAAAACAATGGCGGAGGTTTTAATTCGATATCTCGAAATTTTTTGAAAAAAAGTGCCGTTTCGCAAAATTTAACATAGGATTCCCTATGCTGAGAATGGTCAATTTTTAAAATTTCGAAAAAAGGACAAGTTGCATGTGTTTTGAGCCGGAAATGGGTCACTTGAAGCCAATGGAGATGGTAAAAAATCGATATCTCGAAAAAAAATATTTGGCCATTTTGAAAGTGGAAAAATGAGAAGGGGGTACCCTTACCATTTTTTTACAAAAATGGTATTTTTACAAAATAATTTTTAGAATTTTTTCATTAATGAAATCGGTTGGTAAATATGCCACTTGAAAACAATGGCGAAGGTTTTAATTCGATATCTCGAAATTTTTTGAAAAAAATTGCCGTTTCGCAAAATTTAACATAGGATTCCCTATGCTGAAAATGGTCAATTTTAAAAATTTCGAAAAAAATACAAGTTGCATGAGTTTTGAGCCGGAAATGGGCCACTTGAAGCCAATGGAGAAGGTAAAAAATCGATATCTCGAAAAAAAATATTTGGCCATTTTAAAAGTCGAAAAATGGTAAGGGTACCCCCTTCTCATTTTTCCACTTTCAAAATGGCCAAATATTTTTTTTCGAGATATCGATTTTTTACCACCTCCATTGGCTTCAAGTGGCCCATTTCCGGCTCAAAACACACGCAACTTGTCTTTTTTTCGAAATTTTAAAAATTGACCATTTTCAGCATAGGGAATCCTGTGTTAAATTTTGCGAAACGGCACTTTTTTTCAAAAAATTTCGAGATATCGAATTAAAACCTCCGCCATTGTTTTCAAGTGGCATATTTACCAACCGATTTCATTAACAAAAAAATTCTAAAAAATTTTTTTTCAAAAATACCATTTTTTTCGAAAAATGGTAAGGGTACCCCCTTCTCATTTTTCAACTTTAAAAATGGCCAAATATTTTTTTTCGAGATATCGATTTTTTACCACCTCCATTGGCTTCAAGTGGCCCATTTCCGGCTCAAAACACACGCAACTTGTCTTTTTTTCGAAATTTTAAAAATTGACCATTTTCAGCATAGGGAATCCTGTGTTAAATTTTGAGAAACGGCACTTTTTTTCAAAAAATTTTGAGATATCGAATTAAAACCTCCGCCATTGTTTTCAAGTGGCATATTTACCAACCGATTTCATTAACAAAAAAATTCTAAAAAATTTTTTTTTAAAAATACCATTTTTTTTGAAAAATTGTAGGGGTACCATAGGCTTACCATTTTTCGACAAAAATGGTATTTTTACAAAAAAATTTTTTAGAATTTTTTCGTTAATGAAATCGGTTGGTAAATATGCCACTTGAAAACAATGGCGAAGGTTTTAATTCGATATCTCGAAATTTTTTGAAAAAAAGTGCCGTTTCGCAAAATTTAACATAGGATTCCCTATGCTGAGAATGGTCAATTTTAAAAATTAAAAAAAAAATACAAGTCGCATGTGTTTTGAGCCGGAAATGGGCCACTTGAAGCCAATGGAGATGGTAAAAAATCGATATCTCGAAAAAAAATATTTGGCCATTTTGAAAGTGGAAAAATGAGAAGGGGGTACCCTTACCATTTTTTTTACAAAAATGGTATTTTTACAAAAAAATTTTTTAGAATTTTTTCGTTAATGAAATCGGTTGGTAAATATGCCACTTGAAAACAATGGCGCAGGTTTTAATTCGATATCTCGAAATTTTTTGAAAAAAAGTGCCGTTTCGCAAAATTTAACATAGGATTCCCTATGCTGAGAATGGTCAATTTTTAAAATTTCGAAAAAAGGACAAGTTGCATGTGTTTTGAGCCGGAAATGGGTCACTTGAAGCCAATGGAGATGGTAAAAAATCGATATCTCGAAAAAAAATATTTGGCCATTTTTAAAGTTGAAAAATGAGAAGGGGGTACCCTTACCATTTTTCGACAAAAATGATATTTTTACAAAAAAATTTTTTAGAATTTTTTCGTTAATGAAATCGGTTGGTAAATATGCCACTTGAAAACAATGGCGGAGGTTTTAATTCGATATCTCGAAATTTTTTGAAAAAAGTGCCGTTTCGCAAAATTTAACATAGGATTCCCTATGCTGAGAATGGTCAATTTTTAAAATTTCGAAAAAAGGACAAGTTGCATGTGTTTTGAGCCGGAAATGGGTCACTTGAAGCCAATGGAGAAGGTAAAAAAGCGATATCTCGAAAAAAAATATTTGGCCATTTTGAAAGTGGAAAAAATAGAAGGGGGTACCCTTACCATTTTTTTTACAAAAATGGTATTTTTACAAAAAAATTTTTTAGAATTTTTTCGTTAATGAAATCGGTTGGTAAATATGCCACTTGAAAACAATGGCGAAGGTTTTAATTCGATATCTCGAAATTTTTTGAAAAAAATTGCCGTTTCGCAAAATTTAACATAGGATTCCCTACGCTGAAAATGGTCAATTTTAAAAATTTCGAAAAAAATACAAGTTGCATGAGTTTTGAGCCGGAAATGGGCCACTTGAAGCCAATGGAGAAGGTAAAAAATCGATATCTCGAAAAAAAATATTTGGCCATTTTAAAAGTCGAAAAATGGTAAGGGTACCCCCTTCTCATTTTTCCACTTTCAAAATGGCCAAATATTTTTTTTCGAGATATCGATTTTTTACCACCTCCATTGGCTTCAAGTGGCCCATTTCCGGCTCAAAACACACGCAACTTGTCTTTTTTTCGAAATTTTAAAAATTGACCATTTTCAGCATAGGGAATCCTGTGTTAAATTTTGCGAAACGGCACTTTTTTTCAAAAAATTTCGAGATATCGAATTAAAACCTCCGCCATTGTTTTCAAGTGGCATATTTACCAACCGATTTCATTAACAAAAAAATTCTAAAAAATTTTTTTTCAAAAATACCATTTTTTTCGAAAAATGGTAAGGGTACCCCCTTCTCATTTTTCAACTTTAAAAATGGCCAAATATTTTTTTTCGAGATATCGATTTTTTACCACCTCCATTGGCTTCAAGTGGCCCATTTCCGGCTCAAAACACACGCAACTTGTCTTTTTTTCGAAATTTTAAAAATTGACCATTTTCAGCATAGGGAATCCTGTGTTAAATTTTGAGAAACGGCACTTTTTTTCAAAAAATTTTGAGATATCGAATTAAAACCTCCGCCATTGTTTTCAAGTGGCATATTTACCAACCGATTTCATTAACAAAAAAATTCTAAAAAATTTTTTTTCAAAAATACCATTTTTTTTGAAAAATTGTAGGGGTACCATAGGCTTACCATTTTTCGACAAAAATGGTATTTTTACAAAAAAATTTTTTAGAATTTTTTCGTTAATGAAATCGGTTGGTAAATATGCCACTTGAAAACAATGGCGAAGGTTTTAATTCGATATCTCGAAATTTTTTGAAAAAAAGTGCCGTTTCGCAAAATTTAACATAGGATTCCCCATGCTGAGAATGGTCAATTTTAAAAATTAAAAAAAAAATACAAGTCGTATGTGTTTTGAGCCGGAAATGGGCCACTTGAAGCCAATGGAGATGGTAAAAAATCGATATCTCGAAAAAAAATATTTGGCCATTTTGAAAGTGGAAAAATGAGAAGGGGGTACCCTTACCATTTTTTTTACAAAAATGGTATTTTTACAAAAAAATTTTTTAGAATTTTTTCGTTAATGAAATCGGTTGGTAAATATGCCACTTGAAAACAATGGCGCAGGTTTTAATTCGATATCTCGAAATTTTTTGAAAAAAAGTGCCGTTTCGCAAAATTTAACATAGGATTCCCTATGCTGAGAATGGTCAATTTTTAAAATTTCGAAAAAAGGACAAGTTGCATGTGTTTTGAGCCGGAAATGGGTCACTTGAAGCCAATGGAGATGGTAAAAAATCGATATCTCGAAAAAAAATATTTTGCCATTTTGAAAGTGGAAAAATGAGAAGGGGGTACCCTTACCATTTTTTTACAAAAATGGTATTTTTACAAAAAAAAATTTTAGAATTTTTTCGTTAATGAAATCGGTTGGTAAATATGCCACTTGAAAACAATGGCGGAGGTTTTAATTCGATATCTCGAAATTTTTTGAAAAAAAGTGCCGTTTCGCAAAATTTAACATAGGATTCCCTATGCTGAGAATGGTCAATTTTAAAAATTAAAAAAAAAATACAAGTCGCATGTGTTTTGAGCCGGAAATGGGCCACTTGAAGCCAATGGAGATGGTAAAAAATCGATATCTCGAAAAAAAATATTTGGCCATTTTGAAAGTGGAAAAATGAGAAGGGGGTACCCTTACCATTTTTTTTACAAAAATGGTATTTTTACAAAAAAAATGTTTAGAATTTTTTCGTTAATGAAATCGGTTGGTAAATATGCCACTTGAAAACAATGGCGGAGGTTTTAATTCGATATCTCGAAATTTTTTGAAAAAAAGTGCCGTTTCGCAAAATTTAACATAGGATTCCCTATGCTGAGAATGGTCAATTTTTAAAATTTCGAAAAAAGGACAAGTTGCATGTGTTTTGAGCCGGAAATGGGTCACTTGAAGCCAATGGAGATGGTAAAAAATCGATATCTCGAAAAAAAATATTTGGCCATTTTGAAAGTGGAAAAATGAGAAGGGGGTACCCTTACCATTTTTTTACAAAAATGGTATTTTTACAAAATAATTTTTAGAATTTTTTCATTAATGAAATCGGTTGGTAAATATGCCACTTGAAAACAATGGCGAAGGTTTTAATTCGATATCTCGAAATTTTTTGAAAAAAATTGCCGTTTCGCAAAATTTAACATAGGATTCCCTATGCTGAAAATGGTCAATTTTAAAAATTTCGAAAAAAATACAAGTTGCATGAGTTTTGAGCCGGAAATGGGCCACTTGAAGCCAATGGAGAAGGTAAAAAATCGATATCTCGAAAAAAAATATTTGGCCATTTTAAAAGTCGAAAAATGGTAAGGGTACCCCCTTCTCATTTTTCCACTTTCAAAATGGCCAAATATTTTTTTTCGAGATATCGATTTTTTACCACCTCCATTGGCTTCAAGTGGCCCATTTCCGGCTCAAAACACACGCAACTTGTCTTTTTTTCGAAATTTTAAAAATTGACCATTTTCAGCATAGGGAATCCTGTGTTAAATTTTGCGAAACGGCACTTTTTTTCAAAAAATTTCGAGATATCGAATTAAAACCTCCGCCATTGTTTTCAAGTGGCATATTTACCAACCGATTTCATTAACAAAAAAATTCTAAAAAATTTTTTTTCAAAAATACCATTTTTTTCGAAAAATGGTAAGGGTACCCCCTTCTCATTTTTCAACTTTAAAAATGGCCAAATATTTTTTTTCGAGATATCGATTTTTTACCACCTCCATTGGCTTCAAGTGGCCCATTTCCGGCTCAAAACACACGCAACTTGTCTTTTTTTCGAAATTTTAAAAATTGACCATTTTCAGCATAGGGAATCCTGTGTTAAATTTTGCGAAACGGCACTTTTTTTCAAAAAATTTCGAGATATCGAATTAAAACCTCCGCCATTGTTTTCAAGTGGCATATTTACCAACCGATTTCATTAACAAAAAAATTCTAAAAAAATTTTTTTCAAAAATACCATTTTTTTCGAAAAATGGTAAGGGTACCCCCTTCTCATTTTTCAACTTTAAAAATGGCCAAATATTTTTTTTCGAGATATCGATTTTTTACCACCTCCATTGGCTTCAAGTGGCCCATTTCCGGCTCAAAACACACGCAACTTGTCTTTTTTTCGAAATTTTAAAAATTGACCATTTTCAGCATAGGGAATCCTGTGTTAAATTTTGCGAAACGGCACTTTTTTTCAAAAAATTTCGAGATATCGAATTAAAACCTCCGCCATTGTTTTCAAGTGGCATATTTACCAACCGATTTCATTAACAAAAAAATTCTAAAAAATTTTTTTGTAAAAATACCATTTTTTTCGAAAAATTGTAAGGGTACCCCCTTCTCATTTTTCAACTTTAAAAATGGCCAAATATTTTTTTTCGAGACATCGATTATTTACCACCTCCATTGGCTTCAAGTGGCCCATTTCCGGCTCAAAACACACGCAACTTGTCTTTTTTTCGAAATTTTAAAAATTGACCATTTTCAGCATAGGGAATCCTGTGTTAAATTTTGCGAAACGGCACTTTTTTTCAAAAAATTTCGAGATATCGAATTAAAACCTCCGCCATTGTTTTCAAGTGGCATATTTACCAACCGATTTCATTAACAAAAAAATTCTAAAAATTTTTTTTTCAAAAATACCATTTTTTTCGAAAAATTGTAAGGGTACCCCCTTCTCATTTTTCAACTTTAAAAATGGCCAAATATTTTTTTTCGAGATATCGATTTCTTACCACCTCCATTGGCTTCAAGTGGCCCATTTCCGGCTCAAAACACACGCAACTTGTCTTTTTTTCGAAATTTTAAAAATTGACCATTTTCAGCATAGGGAATCCTGTGTTAAATTTTGAGAAACGGCACTTTTTTTCAAAAAATTTTGAGATATCGAATTAAAACCTCCGCCATTGTTTTCAAGTGGCATATTTACCAACCGATTTCATTAACAAAAAAATTCTAAAAATTTTTTTTTCAAAAATACCATTTTTTTTGAAAAATTGTAGGGGTACCATAGGCTTACCATTTTTCGACAAAAATCGTATTTTTACAAAAAAATTTTTTAGAATTTTTTCGTTAATGAAATCGGTTGGTAAATATGCCACTTGAAAACAATGGCGAAGGTTTTAATTCGATATCTCAAAATTTTTTGAAAAAAAGTGCCGTTTCGCAAAATTTAACCTAGGATTCCCTATGCTGAGAATGGTCAATTTTTAAAATTTCGAAAAAAGGACAAGTTGCATGTGTTTTGAGCCGGAAATTGGTCACTTGAAGCCAATGGAGATGGTAAAAAATCGATATCTCGAAAAAAAATATTTGGCCATTTTGAAAGTGGAAAAATGAGAAGGGGGTACCCTTACCATTTTTCGACAAAAATGGTATTTTTACAAAAAAATTTTTTAGAATTTTTTCGTTAATGAAATCGGTTGGTAAATATGCCACTTGAAAACAATGGCGAAGGTTTTAATTCGATATCTCAAAATTTTTTGAAAAAAAGTGCCGTTTCGCAAAATTTAACCTAGGATTCCCTATGCTGAGAATGGTCAATTTTTAAAATTTCGAAAAAAGGACAAGTTGCATGTGTTTTGAGCCGGAAATTGGTCACTTGAAGCCAATGGAGATGGTAAAAAATCGATATCTCGAAAAAAAATATTTGGCCATTTTGAAAGTGGAAAAATGAGAAGGGGGTACCCTTACCATTTTTTGACAAAAATGATATTTTTACAAAAAAATTTTTTAGAATTTTTTCGTTAATGAAATCGGTTGGTAAATATGCCACTTGAAAACAATGGCGGAGGTTTTAATTCGATATCTCGAAATTTTTCGAAAAAAAGTGCCGTTTCGCAAAATTTAACATAGGATTCCCTATGCTGAGAATGGTCAATTTTTAAAATTTCGAAAAAACGACAAGTTGCATGTGTTTTGAGCCGGAAATGGGTCACTTGAAGCCAATGGAGATGGTAAAAAATCGATATCTCGAAAAAAAATATTTGGCCATTTTGAAAGTGGAAAAATGAGAAGGGGGTACCCTTACCATTTTTGGACAAAAATGGTGTCATTCTAGGGATTTCGATCAAGCGGAGCGCTGTAGCGCTGAACAAACCTCCGCTCGCGAGCGACAGCGCGCGTGATTGTTTTGTCTCCCACTATAAAAAGTTGGTGACGATTCCGGATCCAAAGTTCAGTACATGGATGGGTGAGCGTTCAAATCGAGAGTTCAGTAATTGGATAGGTGATCGTTCAAATCGAGAGTTCGGTAGTTAGATGGGTGACCTTTCAATTCGCAAGTTCAGTAGATCGATGGACAGATGATCCCTTATCCCTTATCCGTAGTTTCCTTATCAAATTACTAATTTAGAGATCTTGGGCAAACGGAGCGCTGCAGCGCTAACAAATTTCCGCTCGCGCGCGGCAGCGCGCGTCATTGTCCCTAGTTAACTTAAAAACTGGAAACTGCTATGAATGTCCAGTAGTCAACTACGCGGATCTACTATGTGTGTGCAGTAGTTAACTGCGCGAAACTACTATGAGTGTCCAGTAGTTAAATACGCGAAACTACTATGAGTGTCCAGTAGTTAACTACACAGATAGACAAGCGCCATGAAAAGTCACAATATTGACGCGATATTTGCGACATGTGCGGCACGTGTCGCAATTATTGCGCCAACTGCTACGTTTCGTGGCGCTTGTCTATCAGGGTACGCGAAACTACTATAAGTGTCCAGTAGTTGACTACTGGGAATTCCCGTGGTTTCCCGTAGTTCACTACTGAGTATTGCTTGGAGTTTTTAGTAGTTCATTAGTGAATATTACTTGTAGTTTTCAGTACTGACTATTTGTCGTAGGTCGCCTATTTGGCAATGAACCTTCGGAAGTCCTCATTAGTTAATTGCTAACAGCTCTCAGTAGTAACCAGTTGGAAGCTTAGAACCATCGGAAACTACCATAATCAACGAAAAGCTAGGATCGAGCTCCGGGGGAAGCGATGAGGCATTTTATGGACTCCGACTTTTCATTTCTCGTTGCTTTCCAGAGATCGAACCTGTCCGTCGATAAACGTGGCGAACACCATGACGCAGACGGAACTCCTTCAGCAACTCACGAACGACTGTCGTTACGACAAAATGGTCAGACCTCCGGGTGAATTGAACCCGAGCGATCCCACCATTGTCGTCTCCAGAGCTTACATATACACGATCAAGTCCAACATGGCAAAAACATTGGTAATTCGATTAGTTAAATCGCGGTTGGGGGAGAGCGGGGCAAAATGGACCGTTTCGGATGAGACTATGAAAAAGAGGTTCAAAATGATCCGTTTTGCCCCCGCGCTGCCTTACGCGACATTACCGTTTGAATTATGATATCATTTCAGCAATTCGACGTACACATGATGCTGCAATTTCGTTACCTCGATCCACGTCTCAAGTACTCGGACATAGCGCCGAAGCACACGCAAATCTTTGGAGGCCAATCGGCCCACGATTTGATATGGACGCCCACAGTGCTCGTGGCGAACGAGCGCAGCTCCGTGATAATGGGAAATGGAGTTAAGGATCTTCTGATATCGATTGACCCCTCGGGGATGGTTATTTTGAACACGAGGTAGAGTCGGCGGGCTCGACGGGCTAATAAAAACAATTCACGGCTTTTTTACTACCGCATTAACTATTCCCTCTCGCCACAGACTCGAAGCTATTCTCAACTGCGGTCTTCACCTGGAGAAATTTCCTTTCGACGTGCAGGAGTGTCCGCTGATATTCGAAAGCTGTACGATATTTTCTTTTCTTCTTTTCTTCCTTTCGGCTTATCACCTTTTCTTCTTTCCTTCTTTAATTTTTCTCTACGTTTCTACTTTTCTTCTTTTCTTCCAGTTTCCGATTCATAGTGTATCTGGTCTGATAAAAAAAAATATGTTAAAATTAGTGAAGTAATTTGTACGGCTTTAGGGACCAACAACGTGCAAGAAATGAAGCTAGACTGGGACGAGGCGCCGATAGTCCTGGCGGACGAATTACACCTTACCGAATATCGACTGGTCGAAAAATGGGTCAACTCGAGCGAGGTCTCTTACACCGCGGCCCAGCAACACTACGGACACTTTGGTAATTGCCGTGACACTGATTTATTTTCACGGGGGCCTTTACCGCCCCCTCATAAACCTGACCCTAATGTATATATAAATATTCTTACGGTACACACGACACCCGCCCCTTCGAACGCCGATGCCGTGCCGATAACACCGAAACAATCGCATTGCAGCCGGAAATTTTAGCTCTATAAGCATCACATTCAAACTGGCGCGTGAAATGGGCTTTTTCATGATGGACTACTACATACCGTCCATTCTTATCGTCGCTATATCGTGGGTCTCGTTTTGGCTTCACATGGACGCCGGACCACCGCGAATCGTTCTTGGTAAGAATAGTCGAATTAAGCGAGACGCGAAAAAAAAATCCGAGAAAATCTATCATTTTCAACTTTGATGGCTCGTTGCTCGTGTCCGAATTAAGTTTCGAAGGACAGAGGTTGACTGAGGAAAAAATAAAGTAAATGAAGAAAAAGAAAATGTGGAAAAAAAATTAGCGTTTCTCGAAGCGATTCGATAATTTGCAGAAATGGATCGGTTAGCGAGAGCTTGGCTTCGGTTTTAGGGACAAACACGATACTGGCCTTCATGACCCTAGCGTCGAAAGTGGAGAACTCCCTGCCAAAGGTGTCCTACATAAAAGCAAGCGAAATTTGGTTCCTGGGATGCACGATTTTTCTGTTCGCCGCTATGCTCGAGTTCGCTTTCGTCAACACGATTTTCCGACGAAAGTAAGTATACTCGACCCAAGACAATTACGCTAGCACCAACCCACATTAACACGAAAGTATTTTTGAAATATAGAACATCTTTTACCAATATTAAAAAAATAATTGTGAAATGGTTTAAAAACATTTTGAAAATATTCTTTTGTCCGTTCATAAATGTTGCATTGCAATGTTTCAGAAATGTTTAAAAAACATTTCAGAAAAATGTGAAAGATTGCATCACCAGTCCAATTTGCATTTACATATCCGCATAAACACGAAAACGTTCGTACAAATATATATTTCAGTGAAACATGAGATTAAAAATATTTCAAAATGTTTCAGAAATATTTTAGATGTATTGAAAGATTAAGTATGTTTCTGACATAATTAAAAAACGTTTCATTTGAATATTTTGACAATATTTCAAAATATTATTTTCATATATTTCAGAAATATTTCGTAAGATTTTAGAGATTGAAAATATTTCGAAAAAGGTTTCAAAATATTTTCTGCTATATGAGAAGAGGCAGCGACGATTTTGAATAAAAGCCTCGAATAATAAACTTCTTTCGGAATTGTGTTCAGGAAGAACGTGCCGTTGAAGAAAGTCAACAGCAAGTATATTTTGAAGTCAACGCTGACTCCCCGTCTCGCGAGAAAACAATTTCATAAGAATACGACTGGCCTGGAGAGATCCCGTTCGTGGTCGTCGCTCGACAACGACAGATCGAGCGAGCACGATTACACGTCCCAAAATTATCTCACGGTTCACGTGAGTATTATTTTTTCAAGGACGCCTCTATATGTACACGTATAATGTAGATGATGACAAAAAAAAAACCAAAAGAAAACAAACAAATCTAGTTTGCGCGACGGGCGTATCTGACTTTACGACACGACAATGTTTGCAGAGCTTCCCGAGCACGATCAACATACCGTCGGTGAGAATAGACGACGACGACGAGAAGGAGAAGGATTATTCTAACGGTAGCGTCGTAACTATCGACACTAATTCGCCGCCGCCGCCGGCAAAATCGTTCGCCCGAAGACCGACCCTCGCGAAACTTCACAATTTCACTACGATGACGCCGCAGGAGATCGCACAGTGGATCGACAAACGCAGCAGAATTGTGTTTCCCGCTGCCTTTCTCATATTCAATATTCTATACTGGTCCTTCATCTGGATCTAAAAAGACATCGAATGTTCTTGCATGTATTTTATTTTTTTTAGACAATAAATCGTTTATAGTCCCTACCTATCTACCTACCTATCGACGATTGTGTTTACCCCACCAAGAAGTGTACATTCCGGTAGACGGACGGCGAATCGCGGCGTCTCCCGCCTCGTCGAGCGAAGTGAACGCATCCTCATTCTTGTCAGAGGAAAATCAAAAATGTATCAGTTTGTATCATGATAGAGCTAGTACCTCACTATGTCAAATTGATGGATAAGGCACATTTCAATTAACTTGAAAAATGACGGAAATACGATTTTCATTGTTAGAAATCAACAGAGCGTATATTTGAACCCCGTATACGATATTCAGTATTAGAATTCAACAGAGCGTATATTTGATTCCCGAAATATTCGATTCAGGGTCACCGCTATTCACTCTTCCGCGAGAAGCTTTGGGGCTCGGATTAGTCAGCTCTCGAGCAGGCTGGTTGCTTTGTCTAATTACAGTTATTTATTGGAATTATGTCAACTCTGTCGAATAATATTTTGTCAAAAATAGTGTGCGAGTGTCAATGTTACTGTCAAATTGATTTGTTCAATCCACAAAAGGATAATTGTCGAAAGGTAAACACGTGAGTCTGCGTGTCGACGACATCTATCACTTTAACACTGCAAACTCATTTCATTCCTCGGGTCTTTTGTCGATTAAATTACAAAATAATAAGAGGTTATTAGCTTTATATCTAAAATCTAATTGGCGCCCATTTAATCAACTACAATTTATAAAATTCTAACATCATCAAATAAAGCCCTGGCAGCCACTGACCAAGGCCGCGCGCGGCGTGGCTTTCGACAAATATTATTGGAATTTCATCGTAACAAAAGCCTTTCTCATCTTTCACACATTATTTTTTTTTTTTCATTGTCATGCTCGCCCATCAGCAAACACGTCGATAACGGTAAATCATAAATGAAGGACGTAGCAGTGTTCGTGAGTAAATGTGTTTAAAAAAAAGCAAACCTGAAACAACGGGACGCGAGTATGGAGAGTTACACGACCACCCCACCGTCGATCCTCGTATCGAGCCGCGATTAACTTCACCTCGCGTGCATTCTCGCCTGTGAAACTATAAAGATTGGAATCTTGACGTTTCAACCATTCCTTCGCAAACGAGCCTGCCGGTCGACGGGCGACCACGAACCCACTCCGAAGAATTCCTTCGGCCCCTTGGAAAATCCATTGTTACCACTTGAGAAAAATATTCATTCTCGGCGGAAATTACGAAGGTCGAATATTCGAGGTTACAACGACACAAGCTTCTCGAGCCTGAGAGTTCGTGTCTCACGCGAGGCAATACAGTTACTCGAGAGACTGTAGTTTTCGAATTGTCGAGAATTGCGTTGGCAAACACTCGTGTGCACTTTCTTTTTATCGATAAATAGCATCGAATATTCTCACTATTTACACGACTCTCTGTTGCTCTGAACAACTGCGGACACGAGTATTGTTTACGTCACAATTATCTTCGTGGCGAACTATGACTGACGATGACTGAGGATATTATTCGGGCGAATAAAAGTCGAAAGGACGATATGTTGTATGCTTATACACGGGAAATATGTCCTTCTGTTTTTAGTCACGAGACACGTAACGCAATTCATGCACGGTCGACTCTTCCGATGGCGTAGACGCCATCGATTTTCATCGATACATAAATAATTTACGGGACTTATACCGCACATTATTGATATTGCAACGATATTGATAAGAGTATATCGGGTCAAAACGAGAACGCTCAGAAACAGAGGTCGTTCCGATGAAGGCAGGTCTATGAATCTATTGTTCACAAACGAACAATTAAATTAAATTTTTAGTGGTTATTATGAGCATCCGATAAAAAATTCGTCGACACTCAGCAAAAAAAAAATTTAATTCGTCTCGACACAACAATTTTTTTTTTCTAAATTCGTCTCCACTCTGAGCAGCATTTTTTAAAATGTCGTTCCTATCCAAGAGACCGATTCAAGAAAACCCACTGTCTCGCAATACATTTTTGTGAAAATGTTGTGTTATGAAATTACTCTGCCGCTTGTTTCCCTACACTTTTCCGACTCTCGCCACGCGTGATAATAATTTGCGCTGTATTGTTTTTTCTCCGCAAGAGCAGTGAAAGTCCCGAGTGTCGGTGTATAGGAGTGCACGGGTATCGTACTCACACGCAATTATCGTCCGACGTTCCACATTCACAATATCGATCGACGAGAGCACAGTTTGTTTCTGTCCGTGGACATATACCGTAGCCACCACAACTTCGCGCTTTCCATCACCCATGCGAGTCGAAAGGCGAATTGATTATCTTATGCCGTGTACTTTCTCTGCCTGCAGCTTACTTTGTATCGCGACTATGGGTGGAACAAAGTCTATCGGCGATTACCGCTTGCAGCCCGTTAAATCGTTGCAGCTAACGCGACTGGTTGCAATTATTGAATTAACGACTTTTTTTTTCCAAACCGCAAAGATATCGAACCCTCATGCCGTTACCCACATCTACTTACAAACAACTTCTACGCACTTACTCACCGCCACCAGCTCTTCCAATTAACCGGGCCCACACACCTCGTTATGGATCGTCGGTGTTCTCTGAAATAAATATAAAAAATATACATTTCATTAATTTACACTTTACTCAACAATCGACGACTGTGCTGTATACCGCACGATTACAGTATATAGCACAGTCGTCGATTGTTTTTCGATTTTTTAATGCGGTAATATGTAAATTCAGTCAACGACGAGAAAACAATCGCTGCTAACCGATTTCTACCATTGTGTAAGTGTTAATGCCCTTTGGATTATAATATGCACTAGCTGTGTAAACATCTCTGAGTATCTCTGAGTATCTATGAGTATCTGAGTATCTGAGTATCTGTGAGTATCTGAGTATCTGTGAGTATCTGATTATCTGTGAGTATCTGAGTATCTGTGAGTATCTGTGAGTATCCGTCTGAGTATCTGAGTATCTGTGAGTATCCGTTTGAGTATCTGAGTATCTGTGAGTATCCGTCTGAGTATCTGAGTATCTGTGAGTATCCGTGTGAATATCCATATGAGTATCTGAGTTTCGGTGAGTATCGGTGTGATTGTTCAATGGGCATGAACTTTATTATTGTGTAGATATTTAATCGACAAAATCGAACGAAACGAAAGACGTCGCTCAACGTCTCTTGTTTTTTTTTTTTCGTTTCAACCATCCCAGCGGAGTATCTGCGAATATCGGTGTGAGTGCCCAATCGACATGAACTTTGTTATTATGTAGATATTTAATTGGCGAAATCGAACGAAACGGACAAACGTCGCTCAACGTCTCTTTTTTTTTTCTTGTTTTGTTCGTGCCATTTCAACCATCCGAGCGACGGAACGAGGCAAAAAAAATGGTAATCTATATGCACACGTACGGCGAGCATGCCCATTCGTGCGAGCAATTACTTATTCGATGAATAGCGTGCCGCGGAGTCGCGGGTTCTCGCGGCGGGCAGAGTACAAACTACGGCTCTCCGTGTAGTCACAGGCGCGGGCAAAGAGGCGTTTACTATAGTTATAGGGGTGAGATCGAAATTCACGTGACGCGACGAGAGGGGGTAGCCGCGAGACGGTCGGAAAATGCCGCTGCCAGCCCAGGTGAATGTCTAAGCGCATTACGCGAGTTAGTCGACGAGCGTAATGCTCTCGGAACACATGATCGGAACATATCTGACTTTAACACGTGGGAAGAAGAAATATATATATACATATATATATATATATATATATACACGAATCGCGTGCCCCGTAGCTCGGCCTTATAAATCAGAAATAAACAAAATATAGTAATAACGATAACGGTAATGTTAGTGACAATGTGGAAGCGATGTCTTCCACTTTGACTATCTCGAGATCCGTTAATTTCTCCATATCGGTAACGAGCTTCTCGACCCAGTAAGAAACGACATTGTGAACCGACGAAAAAAAATAATAATAGAACGTGGTTTTTTTTCGGGAACGAAGCCTCGGGATTTCGGAGTTTGGTTCTCGCGCGACACCCGCTAGGACTAGACACGGCGGCGAAGAAACTGTGTAGTTGTTATAGTGAAGTTCGATTTTTTTTTTTAAACTTCTCTACCGTTCGCTTCCGTTTATTGTGGTTGCGAGTATGACGCAATACAGCAGCGGCGGCAGCGTGAGCGGAAGTAGCTCCAGTGGTAGCGGGGATCATCGAGATTTCAAGGATCGAACTGGACGTGCGGTCGAAGAGAAGATGTCGGTGAGCTTCCGAATCCTCTCCAGTACAGCGGCTGCTTTCGTTCTAGATGGGAAAAACGAAATTACGATTATTGGCCGGATTTCCTTGGAATACTGGATTTTTACGGGATTACAGTTTGACGCGTAATTTAAAAAAATGGGAAAAAAAAAATAACGATTATTCACTGGATTGCTTTGGAATACTAGATTTTTACTGGATTATAGTTTTATAAGTAATAAAAAAAATATATACGAAAAAAGAAATTACGATTATTCACTGGATTACTGTGGAATACTGGATTTTTACTGGATTATAGTGTTACGCGTACTTAAAAAAATCGATGGGAAAAGAAAGTACGATTATTGGCCCGATTACCTTGGAATACTAGATTTTTACTGGATTATAGTTTTACGTGTAATTAATTTTTAAAAACTTAGCTCGTTTGGATAGTTTATAGTACCGTTAATCGCGAGCCCTAAAAAAAAAAAAAAAAAAGCGAGGAAACAAAGGAATACAACTCTACCATCCCAGCGAGTCACAACTGTGTCATGCCTTAGGCTCTCGTCGATCAATCTTATGCATTTGCCACGCATTACTGTACACACGCTCTACACTTTACTCGATCCTACGACTTTCATAAGTGACAAATTGATTTATTCGTCATTAATTCACTCGCACGTCGACTCTCATTTTCCCGACGAACATGTACTCGTGTGAATCGTCGTAACTCCGTATTGGCGAACAGTAAATGTTTATATTCATGTTACGAAGACTCGCGAAGGCTCTATAGTTTTCTTGGAGTAGCTATTGATGACTATACTACGCTCATACAACACCCGCCGTTTTTAAAGGGTCAATCTATAAAGGGTCATTGCACTGCGTATATTTTTTCAGCGTAAAAAAAAAAAACAATACCCTTTATTGCTCGGTGCGGGTTTGAATATTTGACGATGTAACATGCGCGTTTGCCTGAGGAGACCGGGGACAAAAGTAACAAAAATTCTTTTTAATAAAAAAAAAAAAAACCCCGAGAGTCTAACGCTTCGGCATCCAATGGTGTACCATTAACCTACTCTTAGGTATTTAGTAAAAAAAAATTCAAGCCGAAATATGCACGGAATTGCGAACACCGCCCCATTAAACACAGACGAAATTGGGTAAGAATTTGCGCCGCGGTGGGGTCAATTGTAACGGGTAGTGGGGTCGTTTGTAACATCCTCCTGCATCAACGAAATCCTTCGCTGATCGCTATTAACAAATGGAACGGGGGTGCATTATCACAGAAAAATTTAAATTTAAATTTAAAATTTTTTAAAAACAATTTGCCAGCTAAGTCGTTTTAGCCGGCTAAGCCATTTTAGCCGGCCTAACTATACAGCCCTACTGTAAATGTTATAGTCTACAATTGGTTGGTTATAAATTATAAGTTTATAAATTATCGCCGATTGCTTAGAATGTAAGAATAAAATAAATAAAATATATTGGTATTGGTATTGGTATTGGAAGAAATTAATTATTGGTGGTACAATTGACCCGGATCGACTGTTACAATCGACCCAACACATGATTATTAGCAAAATTACTGTGGCATCGGTTAATAACAATCTGAAACGGATCATCTCAGTGATCAAAATGTTCCGCAAAAATGTACCTTTCAACTCCTTGTGCTTATTTGCACTAATATTTTGTATTGTGTTGCCTAGCTGACGCGATCCGCACAGCCGAAAAATCACTTCCGCACCCGCGAATCACATTTGGTTTCGGCGATTGGCATGGTGATATCTATAATGTTGCCCACTTCATATCCGATGCGTCCGATCATGCGCAGCGTTGCGCGGCCGCTTGTTACAATTGACCCGTGTTACTTTTTTTTGTCCCCGCTCTTTCCTACGTGATCGCTTATGAAATTGATAAATCATAATGCGCAGCAGAGCGATATGGTATTAAAAAAAGTATAGTAATGGATCATACCAAAGGGTGTTCGAGAGAGTAAAAAAGATGAAAAATAAATAAATGTCCCCTCTCAGGTGGCCGTACGTATCCGGCCTTTGGGAAAGAACGAGGCCGGACCTAGAGCTCTTCACGTGATTAATAACAAGGCAAGTTTTTTTGTAAGGCTGCTTCCCTGGTGAAAATATTTCTCTGACAATTTGTCTGAAAAATGCTAACCGGACCGTCTCAGCGATTTTCTGACATTTTTCTCTGTGTTTCTCTGCTACTTGCTAAATACCTCTACCATTTTCTCGGCACAACCTACAGCGGCCACAATTTATCAAAGAAATCCAGAGTATTTTCCGAAAGATTCTGGAAAATTCTGATTTTTTCTGATATAGTACGTTAAGAGATAATACAAGTTGTCTGTAAGATCTGCTCATTCGGTTACGCGCTGTAAATCAGCGGAAATTGGATTTTTGCCAGATAACTGTTTGTAGATATAGAAAATTTATAGCCAGAAAAAACAATGAAGTTCATAGTTATCAAGGGAAGTCGACAGAAAAATCATAGAGTTTCAGAATAATTCTGAACATTATCGTCGGCCAACCGAGCAGAGAATTTCGTAAAAAAAATTCGGGCTTTCCCTGAAACTTTCTGGGAGAACGGCTTTATATATACCTTCTATAAAAAAAGTCAACGAAAATTTGACTTTTTCAGAAAATGCTTTCTGAATATAAAAGAGAAACAGGCTTAGAATATCAACAAAGTTCATAGTTTTTCGGAGAAGTTGGCAGGGAAAATCAGAGATTTTTAGAACAATCAGGAATACTTAAATTCAGAAAAATCTTTGATTTTTTCTAAAAAGTGCGGTAGCTTTGAGAAATTCAGAGGACTTTCCACAGACATTTTTCGAGACTTTCAGAGAAACTTTCAGACATATTCCGAGAAATATTTTCGCCAGCGTTACAAAAAATAGAAATGCAAACGCGGTTGCTTATTGTTTGTCTAGATGGTAATGCTCGAAGATCTGGAGAACGACAAGCAGAAGCGTGGAATACCTCGGCAATATCTCTACGACATCGTCTTCGGGGAAGATTCTACTCAGGTATAGAAGAAGAAAAAACAAGACCTGATGAGCAGGCACACATAGTTGGTTCTCGGTGTGTTATCGTAAGGAATACCAATGGCATTATTTGATTGAGCTCAGGAAGCAGTTTACGAGGCTACGACGAAGTCCCTCGTGCAAGACGTACTGGACGGATACAATGCCACTGTATTTGCATACGGTGCCACGGGGGCAGGAAAGACACACACTATGGTCGGTAGCTCGAGCTCGCCGGGTGTAATGGTGCGTGCCCTCAACGACATATTCCTCGAGTCGCGCCGCTCGCCTGACAGCGTCGAGTTTGCGGTGAGTCGAGCTTTGATCGCAATCGAAGATAAAAAAATCGATAACCCGAAAATAATTTTTTTATTTATTTTAATTTAAAAGTTTGTATTTCAACCCTTCAAGGGTCAGTGGGAATACAGCTTTCCGCGAAATTTCAATTCTCCGAAATTCCCAGAAAATTTGATTATTACCAGAGCAGATAAAAGAATTAATCCCTTCGCTACCAAATTCGCGAAAATTTAATTTTGTTTCTTGAAGTATATTAAAAATGCATATCACATTCAATCGCGTTCGACAAATTGGCAGACTTCCCATAAGATTGGATTTCAACCATTCGACGAGCAGAGGAAATGCAGCTTTCCGCGAAATGTCCATTTGGAAAATTTCCAGAAAACTTGATAATTACTAGAGCAGATAAGAAAACGAATTAATCTCTTCGCTACAAAGTTCGCGTGCGACAGGGAGCGCGCCGCTATGCATGCAATCACGGGGTCCGACCGGCGTTGATCTATACTCCTGCTGCGGCAGTACCATCCGTTTCATTGATCTGGCAAGTGCGGTCAGCTCGAGAGTTACCGCGTTCGCCAGTAGAAGAAGAAGAGTTTCGGCCGACCGGAATCGTGCGCGCGCTCCAACCACTGACCTTTACTACTTATCGCTCGAGGCCGTCGCTGCGCGCATCTGGTTGATTAACGTCCGAAAGCCCAGCGTGCTATTTCGTTTTATACTTTCAGCGTTTGCCTAGATCGCCGATAAACGTTCGCGAAAGAATTTACTTTTTGGTAGATAATGGTTCCTTTTTTTTTTTGGATATTCTAAGATTTCTTCTCAATCGATACTCTTCGATAGCTATTATAGGACGTTTCTATCGAAATCAATTAATTAAATGCAATTTTTTCGTGTCAGGTAACGATGTCCTATATGAAAATATATAATGAGAATATTCGCGACTTGTTGAACCCGAGCTCCGGTTATTTAGAGTTGGTAGATAATGGTTCCTTTTTTTTGGTAGATATATTACTTTTCGGTCAAATTTCGGATTTATTTTTATGAAATAAATCCGAAATCTTCTCTGGGTGTGTCCAGTGGATTATATGAATAATATTAAAAAATGGTTCCTCTTTTTTGAATGTTCGATGATTTCTTCCCGATTGATACTCTTCCATAGTTATTATATATAGGCCGCTCCCAATGAAATCAATTAATTAAATGCAATTTTCCGTGTTAGGTAACGATGTCATATATGGAAATATATAACGAGAATATTCGAGACCTGTTGAATCCGGGCTCCGGTTATTTGGAGCTGCGTGACGACTCCCGAGGTCGCAACGTGCAGGTCGCGGGCCTCACCGAGATTTCCACCAGTTCCACCGAAGAGGTCGGTCACACCTTAACGCTTCTATCTTTCTCGAGCCACTCCATGGCGAGGATACTTTTGTGGTGTTACTGAAACATTAAAAATAAATAGGTAAATTATTGCTCAGGTAATGAAGCTTCTCCACAAAGGCAATATTGCTCGTACCGTCGAGCCGACAGCCGCGAACGAGACTTCATCGAGGAGTCACGCGCTCCTCAGTGTCATAGTTAGACAAACGATAAGACCTTCGTCCGGCGACCTGAGGCACCGAGCGAGAATAAAGCAGGGAAAACTTTTTATGATCGATCTGGCTGGCTCCGAACGTGCCAAGCAAACTAAGGTGAAGTTAATTGCGAATTTTCTTCGAAGGGGTGTCCAACTTTTGTCTATAAATGGCTGGCTGGGTGTAAATTTGACGCGTATAAACTGCAGTTCTTGTTCTATAAATAAGCTACCAGACAGAATGAGTATAAAAACTTGTAACGAGTTCACAGTCAGCGCGATAAATAATACATGAAGATAAATTGAAGATATCAAAAAAATCTTATATTTTTGGGAAATTGGATGCCTACCCAATTAAAAAAAATTGTCTCTTCACTTCTACCTCAATATTTAATACGGACCTAATTTCGTGCTCAGTCCGAAAAAAAGACACGAAGATAAATTGAAGATGACAACAAATTTTATATTTTTGGTAAAATGGATTTCTGCCCAATTAAAAAATGGTCTCAACTCCTAGCTCAATATTTATTTCTAGAGTTCGAACAGCAATTTTTTCTCTGAGCCACTTATAGATAAAAATTGGACGCTCTCGATGCGCATGAAGAGTCGAATGTTCGTTAAACTCTTATTGAAAAAATAATTACAGAATCAGGGCAAGCGTCTTCAGGAAGGTGCGCACATAAACAGATCGTTGCTGGCTCTCGGCAACTGCATAAACGCACTGAGCGGCGGTGCTCGTTATGTTAATTACCGCGATTCGAAGTTGACGAGATTGTTGAAGGACGCTCTGAGCGGAAACTGTCGAACGGTGATGATAGCCCACGTGTCGCCGGCTCCGGCGCACAGAGACGAGAGCAAGAACACCTTGATATACGCCGACAGAGCGAACAGAATAACGAACAAAGTTGAGCGAAACATCGTCGACGTCACCTATCACGTGTCCCAGTATCGCGATATAATAAGCGATCTTAAAAACGAGATTTCGAGACTGAGGATAAAGATGCAGGAACCGGAAAGGCCCGCCGGTAGCGAACCGGAAACGAACAGGAGCTCCACCAGTGCGAAGACCAAATGCAGCGATCTGAGAACGCTGAGGGAGAAAATCGTCTCGGCTTTCAAGGAACAAATGAGACTGAGGTATGTAAAAGTATGAGTTCCTCACTTATTACAATTTTGCGCTTAGCTTTGTCTATGAGAAAGTTCGTTGATCGATTCTTAGCTTCCTCATAGAGAAAGCTATGTGCAAGATTGTAATAAATATAAGATAAATAAAGGAAGCTATATACAAATTACTTTGCACCTTTAAAAAAATGGATTTTACTTATTTTTTACCGATTTTTAATATTTGTTTGACTTATTTTTTTTTACTGCTTTGCCGGTTATACCTTCGTTGTATGGCTTTCGAAAATGCGAAGAATATTTTTGCGACTCACCATCTTTCACGATGATTATTATGCCCGTTGTGAAGTATGAATTAAAAAAAAAAAATCGAAAACTTATAAAATTTAACCGGGTGGATCGATTCTTGCCAAATTCATGAAAACAAAGCTTTCTCTATGAGGAAGCTAAAAGAAGAAAAAAATAGGGGAGTAAGCAACAAAGTCGAAGATCCTGAATAAAGTATTTTTCCAAGACGAAAGCTCATGGAACTGGACAGCCATCTACTGGGGCTGAATATCGCAGCCGAGCAGCAGCACTCTATAATTTCACACTGGGAATCGAGAAACAACAAGATGTACAAGGTATCGAGAGAGCCGGAAGTTGCACGACGTCCGGGTACGGACAGTCAGTTCGAGGAAGCCGAGGACGATGGTGAGAGGACGACGAGTGAAATCGTCGACGGGTATTTTTATATAACTTTAAATGTATATAACTTTGTATTCCGCAGATCTGCTGCAAGACCCGGAGGAAGAGGACGTGGCAGTGCAACACGCGTGGACCGAGTTGGCCGAGATAAATAAAGAGCAGGAGAGATACGCGGAGCTGCGAGCCGTGGCTCAGAGAGAACTGGAGAACTGCAGGAAAAGAAGTGCTTCCCTGGAAAACGTGAGTTCTTCGATGACCCCGAAGATATCTGCATAAGACTAAATTTCATCAAGTCTAACGGTTGGGTTCAGCAGCGCACAAACTTCACTCGGGGAAGTTCACTTGGAGAATAATATTCTACAAGTGAACAAGTTTTTTTTCTTCCTAAAGCAGTGCATCGGCAGAGATGAACTTCGATGTCATGCAGATATCTTTATTGTCACATAGCACGGAAATATTTTCGAGAAGTTTCGAAAATATTTTTTTTTAATATTTAAAATATATTTTTTAATATTGAAAATATTTTACCTGTCTTAAAAAAAAATTTGTGAAATGTTTTAAAAACATATTTCAAAATATTTTATCACTACGTTTCAGAAATATTTCGGATGTATTGAATGATTAAGTATCTTTCTGAAATATTTGAGGAACTTTTCGTTGGAATACTTTGACAGATTATTTCATAATATTCTTTTTATATATTTCATAAAGAATTCCTAAGATTCGAAATATTGAAAATATTTCCGAAATCATTTGAAGATATTTCGTGCTATATGGGTGGGCTAACAGTCCCGCGTCGGTTGATCGTTGAGCCATCGTCTAACGTCGATTCTTGTTGCTCCCACCGATAACAGGAATTGCCGGCTCGAATAAACTCCGACGAGGAGCGGGAGCTTCTGACCCTGATGTTACGAGTCCACGAGCTCGAGGCCGACAAGATGATGCTGCAGAGTGAGCGGCTGGTGAAACAGCACGAGCTGAGACGTCGAGAGCTCCTCCTTCTTCGCTACGATCGTCAGCGCCAGATATCAGACGAGATAATAACGAGGCAGCGAAGGATAATGGAAGGTTGGATCCCCTCGAATCCGATTTCTGCGAGTGTTAGGAATCTGTAAAAAAAAAAAAAAAATTGAATTAATATTTTTTCAGACGGACGAATGGTACTTCCGCCGGATTTACAAGATTTATACTCGATGTATCAGCAGGAGATCCACGCCGCTGCCTACAACGACAGCAATCTCGGGGATCTCTCGGTCTCGTCGATGATTTTCGACAACAGGCTTCCAGCGATCTCTCGAGGAATGAATTTCGAAGCGATGAACGACGACTCGAGAATACAAAGCGGGTACGTTAATTTTTCCCCCCGAGTCCTGATCCTTTCTTTGATAATTTTCCACGCGCGGAGGTGAAGGTCGAACTGTTGTACATTCGTACAAACGAAACGCACGTACTCCGGAAGACGATCGATCGAAATGTGTCTCTTCACACACGCACGATTAGCAACGAAGTTTATCAACTCGGCGGGATCTTGGAGGGCTCTCCGATGTCCGGGCTTCGTAACGACGATCGATTTGCTTTTAGCTCTCGTCTGTTGCGAACTCGCCTTTGTCGGGCTATAAGCATTAGGCTCACCTTGTCCCGCTTCGCGTACAATATTTTGCTCGGAGGAGTTTAGAGTTGTCACAGGTGCGCGCAGGGTCGTCGCTTAATGACCGTGACGAGATAGACTCTTTCCGCATTTAGCGCGAGGATAGCTTCAATAATTTAATCGACTTCCGACGTTTCTTTATTATTTGTTGTTGTTGATCGTCATTGAGTTTATCCAAGTCCAACTGCGTAGTGTTTGAAGCTCGACGGACGTCGATTGGAATTCTTCGTTGCCAGCGATCCGGGAAACTGCCGAAGTACAAAGAGTCATAAGAGCGATTGTTTACCCACATAGCAAAAAAATATTTTTTAATCATTTTAGAAATATTTTCAATCTTTCAAAGCTTACGAAATCTTTCTATAATATATGAAAATGATTATAACAAAAAATATTCCTCCGAAATATTCCAACGAAACGCTTCTTAAATATTGCAGAAACATACTTAATCTTTCGGCACATCTGAAATATTTCTGAGACATAGTGATAAAATATTTTTAATTTATTTAATGTTCGACCACAATGTTTTTACGAATTTTTCTGTATTTATGCGGGTGTGTATATGAATGCATATGAACTGCTTAATTTCTGTAGTTCGACCGAGGACGATTGGGAATCTCCGTTGCCGCCGATCCAGGAACCACCCGAAGTGGAAAGAGTTATGGGACCGATCGTTCATCCGTTGATCTCGCCGGGTGTACTCTTCCCGCCTATATCTTCTTCTGGCCGAAAAAATCAGTCAGTATCAAAACTTCTGCAAATTGTTTTTTTTTTTTTTTTCAAATCAATTTAGTAACTTTATCCAAAGATATTGTTCTCGTTTTCCTCCAGGGACAAACTGCGAAGAATAGCGAGTGATAACAGCATGGACACGTCTTCGAGAATCCCGCGAACCTCGACCTCGAGATTGAACGATCTGAACAGACCCAATCGACGGTTACACAGCTGAGGTAGATACAGACTCGAGTCACAAAGACGCATTTCAGCATGTTTGTGAAAAAAGTTTACACTGATAAAAAAAATTGTAAATGTAGTGCACCGGACTGGAAGTTTTTATGCAAAAACTGATGCATTAGATTTAATGTACAATCGTGATGAAAAATTAATGGACTTTTACAATGAAATTAAAGTAAATTATTGAATTTAAAGTACTTTTATAGGAAAATTAAAGCAAATTATTAAAACTAAAGTATTTCTAAAGTTTCTAGTAAACTGTACATACATTTTTCATCGTAATTGTTCATTAAATTTAATATACCAGTTTTATGCATAAAAACTTCCTGTACCAGTGCATTAAATTGCATACGAATTTTTTTTAAGTGTGCGTATTAATTGCAGTCACAGAGGCGTTTCTGCGAAGTGATGGGCAACGGTCTATTTTCTTTTCCTCGAACAGAATCGGCTTCGATAAAATCGACGGACCGGAGGTCTCCCGCATCGCGCACTCGGACGACGAAAAAATCGTGCGATTCGTTAAAAGTAGACGCTGGGAGAACGAGCCTGGGGAGCTCGATCGCGCGTCTTCCTGCGTCTCTGACGAGCGATGGAATCGATCTTTTGAGGCTCGAGAGGAACCTGCGAGTCAGCGGATTGCCGATGTTCGGTGCTCGCCGTCGATCGCCCGAGACTTCCGGGCTCTTCGTCAGGAATGCCGGATGATCGCGCCGTCCCATCGTCGACGATATTCGACTCTCGGTCCAAGCTGATTCTTCGTTTTTCTCGAGGGGTTTTGAAGCTCGAGGCGATCGACGATTGTCTCGCGAGGCTCGAAGCTCCCTCGTCGCGAACCGTATCGTTTCTTCTTTTATTCTGATACTGCGGTCTCTCCGATCTCAGGTCCGTAAATTTGTAACCGGAAGTCGTCGCTCCCGTCGCTCCGACTCGAGACTGTGCCCATGTATAGCAGCGTTAAATATATTTCTTGATTGTCGCTCAAACAGCATTGTTTTCTCATTACCCCGAGGATATCTCCACGAGACTAAATTTCATCAAGTTACAACGGCTGTTTTTTTATTGCATCCCAGAAACTTCGCTCTGGAAAGTTCACTCTGAGAATAAAATTCTACGAGTGAACAATATTTTTTTCATCGTAAAGCAACGCATCGATAGAGACTTGGAAAAGATGAAATTTGATGTCGTGCAGGGTCCTCAGGGTCGTGTTTTCTCCATTCTCGAGCAACGAAGTAATTTTTTTCAGCCGGATGAAAAAAAAATCTTACTTCCGTCCTCTGCGGTGATAAATCGACTTCGGTCTTTCGCGGTATTCCGTGCGACTCCAAGAGTCGAGCGGTGGACTCGGCGAACTCGGACGTCTCGTCCTCGGTTCTGGACTTCAGCATCGAAGTTTCTTCTTCGTCGGTCGACGAGGCTCGGAGCGGAACAACGGTCGAGTCCTTCGAGTTCCATTCGTTGAGCCGGTCGTCCCATAGATTCTTCCTCTCTTTCCAGTAGTGAAGCGATTGACCGTACACCAAGTTGTCCCTGCAGAGCAGCCACTGACCGCACGACTGCCGGAAGATAATCCGAACGAGGTTTACTTTCGTTGTTGCCAATAAATTGTATTTATCGTTTTCGTCTTACTATCGTCATCCAGTCGGGCGGATCGTAGTTTCCCAGTATCTCGTCCTTCTTAAAATCCTCGATCTTCTGGGACAGCTCGCTCAGTAGATTGTTCATGTATTTGGACACGACCTCGAAACACTCGGGGGTCATGGCCGTCGGAAAGGTCACTGATAAATACTCCAATAGGCTGACGCCGAATATCTGAAAATAAAGAGAAAAAAATCAGCGAGCGCTCCGAAATAATTATAAGGAAGGATAATAATTATAAATAATTATAAGGCCCGAAGATAAAGATGGAAATGTCACGATCATCGTAGATACTATCGATAGAATAATACAATAAAAATGTTTGATGCTGGCTGCTGCAGATAATATTGAAAATAATACTGAAAATAAAGAAGAGAAAAAAATCAGCATTCTTCAGAAGAAGAATTCGTCACGATTATCCTAGATACTATCGATGGCATAAAACAATAAAATTGTTCGGTACTAGTTGCTGCAGATAATATTGAATGAAAAAAAAAAAAAAAATTTGTAAGCCCCGTTGATGACTTACAAACATATCCGATCTGGTTAAACTCATGTCCTTGTGAACCAGCGCAACGTAGCCGATAATCCGATCCAGCTGTTTGGGCTTATTGTGAAAATCCAGAAGAAGATATCCCATAGTCTCCATGATAACGGTGAACTTGGCATTGGTGCGAGCGTCGAAGTTCAACGGAAGTCGCGTCTCGTTTGTGAAATATTTCGTGTATCGGGGATAAATCTCGCAGAAGCTGCAACCGACGGATTACCAATGAAGCGAGGCTGCGACGACGAGAAGGGAGGTCATGTGTGCGCGCGATACGGGATTAGCGTATCCGGTACGCGACCTCGCCCATGCATCACCGGTCGCACGGGATCTCTGACGCGCGTTCGTCAATATCGCTGAGCCAGCAATATCTAAATATAGTGTACGAGCTGGGGAAATTGAAACGAGCTTTTGGATACGCCGAATAACTCCACTTTGCTTTGGAGCAGTTGCAAAAATGTTGAGCACACATTTTTTTTTTATGTTTTTTTTTATTCCTCCGGACGGGATTAAGCGGGAAGCGTACCCGGTGAAAAATACGCTTCCATGATATTGCGGATTGTTCTCCACACCGATCCAAACTTGCTTGACGAGAGCTCGTTGATCGGGCGTTAATTTTATGTATTCTCCGGCTCGGCTGCCCGCGCTTCCCATCCTTCGCGACCTCTCGCAACGTTGCTGTCTCAAGGCCACCCTCAATTAACTCTTGTCGCGGAAATTGGAGCAATGCTCGCCAAACGCCTTGTTTTGCTGGTTTTTTCGACTCCACACTGACAACGCCGGAATTAAGCGGTGTCATATAATTTACGCCAAATTCATTTCAGTAAAAACTCATTTGCGTCAGAAAGTAACTAAGTTGGAGAAACACCATGTCCATAAGTGATGTCACACGGGAAAACGTCATGTCCTAATTGAAAATCTCAATTTTCGACCCGAAGTGACGAAATACCGAGTTACGTCACTTCCGGTTTAAAAATCTCATTTTTCGACCGACAGTGACGTCACACCGGAAATACATCACTTCCTATTTGAATATCTCATATTTCAACCGGAAGTGACGTTATACCGGAGCTACGTCACTTCCGGTTTTAAAGTCATATTTTTAGACCGGAAATACGTCACATCCGTTTGGAAATGTTATTATTCGACCGGATGTAACATATTTCCGGTATGACGTCATTTCCGCTTGAAAAATGAGATTTTCAAACAGGAAGTGATGTATTTCCGGTTTGACGTCCCGTTCGGTCGAAAAATGAGTCTTTCCGACCGAAAATGACGTGGTTCCTTTGTGACTGAAATAAGTTCGGCGTACCAATAAAGTGAGTCGTTAATTGGATGATTCATGATTTTAGAGATCGATGAATAGCGAATGAGCCTACCGTAGAGCGATGAGATCTGCAGAAGAGATTATTATTATTTTTTAAATAGAAATACTATTGGAATATAAAAAAACGGAGTTTTAATTTATTGCGACAAATGTGTTTAACAAAAATATCAGAGAAACGCATTAATTATATCTGTAGCAGTAGTCGCGTGAAAACGACTTTATATCTCTTTGTTGATGGCGACTTATTCTCCCTTTCAATCTGACTCTCGCATATCTTAGATACTAGTGAATTAAAGAAATTTGCGTTTACCAATGCGCTTGTTTTTTTTAAACTGGTATCATAAATCACACTCGTCTCGAATTGTACAGAGCTCTCTCTATCTCCAATCTCGCGCTGACCTCCCCAATCAATCATTCAAAGTTCCAGCGCTCGTCGAGCGAAAGATGAACATAAATCCTTTCCCAACATCCTTATCGAAGAGCGATCTCTCAGAGTCCGTTTTTATTTTATTTTTCATTCCTTTTTTTAACGTAACTGCTCGGAGGACAAAACTCGCTCGAGACACGGACGAGCATATCGGCTGATTCGCCGAACGCTGCGGGCCTCACTCGACATTAATTTCCTGTTTTCTTCGTTCTTCCGCAATGCCCCTTTATGGGGGCGGTAATCTTTGATTAAAATCCCCAAAGCCCTCCCGCCGAGGGCGATGGATTTTATTCGTTTTTTTTTTTCTCACGTACCGTCGAACATCTTTGCCGCTAAAAGAATCGACGACCAATGTTCTCTCTTAGGACAAGGCCGCGGCGCTGCCGGGTGCGAATATCTTCACGTGTCTGTCGTGAAGTTTGTACAGGTAGCTCGTCTTTTCCGCCCAATGGTACTTCCTCCTGATGGTGTCGACCCTCCAGGAGACGTTCATACGACCGGAAATGTCGTTGGCGTGTCCGGTGCTCAGAGGCTCGACGGTCACCATGAGGTGCGCCATATTTTTCAGACCTATGACGATCATGTCCGGCTGACAACTGTCCGGATCCGCCTTGTAAGTGTGCGTCATGATGCAAACGGACAATGTAGGCTCAACCTGCATCAGCGATCTGAGATATCTCACATAGAACCAAACGTCCTTGAGACTCAGTCTCATGTCGAAGAGGTGGCTGAGATCGTCGACTATGACGACGACCGATTCCCGCGATTTCATTACCTCATGACATTTATTTCTCAGACAGACGAACAACTGATGAACGAGATTCGCATCGAGTTTCATTATGTCGGGAAGATCGGACTCTTCGCTCTTGCGACGTCGCGGCTTGTCCAGGTCGACGTTCGCCGCGTCCACCGAATCGTGACCGAGGTCCTCGACGTTGTCCGCCATTATCTTCATCGGCTCGGTCACGACCACCTGGCCCCTCTCCCGCAACACGTTCAAATTGTAGCCGAGCTTCATGCCGACGTTGTGATAGTGGCCGAATGTGTTGTGAAACAGCACGAGACATATACCGTGACCCTTCTCCAGCGCTCCGGACAGTATCGAATTCACAACGAAATTCGCGTCGCTTCCGTGCTGCTCCTCTATCAGGATCATTTTTCCGCACATGTCTATCCTGTCTATGCCCAGGGCGCCGCACACCGAATCCGTCATCTCTTCGGACGTACCTGGAAATGAAATTTTTTTGATTAACTTATATTGACGAACATCGAGTTACTAATTCATTCTTTTTGTACGACTTTTTAAATTTATTTTTAATGACTTGTGATAATTCCAATAAATTTGAATGACTTTAATTAAGCGTTCAAAAAAATATTTTTTCTATGATTTTTATGATTCTATTTTTTTATTTTCTATGCACGTGGAAGTGTTAATTTGTTGTTAATTTTATATGAAGATTTTATCCGGAGATGTTTAAAATATGTTCCTATTATGATTGCAATACTACTTATAAATATGTAAAAGGTAAGGACCCGTAAATAAGTAAAATAAATAAATGATGAGCCCGGCATTAGTATTGGATTGATTGTTGACGACAAGTTACGTTTTATATTTTGGACACGAGGATCAATCCATTTGATAAACTAATACAAATACAAATGCAAGTAATTAAAGTACAGATTGATTTACTTGAGTACTTGGGGTTCGAGGTACATATAAACTTTGCTACACGAATCGTAGCCAGTAGTCATTGCTCGAGTCCTCAAGTACATAGAGTATTTGGTACTTCAAGTACTCAAATACATAGCTTGGTACTTAGACTACTCAAAGTATTTTCCAGGTTGCGGTTTGTTTGTATAAGTTGGCTCTCAAAATTATTCTCGCAGTTACAAATTTTTAATGGTCGTGACAAATATGGGCTTCCTTCGTCGATATAAATGTTGCTATTTTGTATATGTATACTTGCACAAATACAAATAATTGAGGTACAGATTGATTTACTCGAGTACTTTGGGTAACCCATGGACTTTGCTACTCGAGTCGTAGCCAATGCTCGAGTGCTCGGTACTTCGAGTACTCGAATATGAGCCAGGCTGCGGTTTGTTTATATAATTCGTGCTCAGAAATTATTCTCGCCGTCACAAATTTTCAATAACCGGGACGACTATGCACTTCCTTTGTCGATATACACGCCGCTGAGGCGGCTAACCTCAAACACCTCCATTTAGCCTCAAAATTTAGTCACATCGAAAATGTTGTAAATCGAACAAACATCGAATTTCGTAATCGTTAAAATCATTGATTTTAGTCGTGCTCGTCCCGAATTAAACTCACCTCTTCGACGTCGCTACGTATATTTGAGCGTTCTTAACTCGAATTCTCGGATATAGAACGGATAACTCGCGCGGCTCAGGTATTATATATTGTTTATCCTCGTCGCGCGTAGGTAACTCTCGGGGAAGTCAACATAGATATATCAATTATCAGGCATTAAATCTGCATGAGCGTAAAGTGTGAGAACGATCGATAAAAAAAAGTTATTATGAGAAGCGTCGACGTTTGTAAGTCGCACGAGCGCACACACACACACACACAAACGGCGAGCCGTCGATTTTTAAGTCTGTGATTTAGTTCGAGGCGAATGTCCTTGGGAATTAAAAAAGCTCACCTGTTCGATAATCAGCGAGCGGCGTCGACTTCCCCATGCAACGGGACTCGATGCACGGTTCGATGCAGTCGATCGGCGAATTTGATGTTTAAAACGGGTTTTTCGAAACCCTTAATTAGATCGCTATTCGTTACATTTGTTATTCGACTGAGTCTCTTAATGTAGAATACTGGCGGTCCAGCGCTGTTCGACTGCTGCAGTTGGGTTACTATTTTTAACCCTTCAAGTACCGGAAGTTTTTTGCCGAGAGCAAACGACCTCTAAAAATTTCTTTTAAGCACAAAAACAATACGGATGTTTGTAATAAATCTTCTGCTTTATCAACAAAAAAAAACACTTCAAGGTACGTCTGTGAATTTTTACAGATTTTTTTTAGCACAGCAACTTCTTACTCGGATTGTTCGAAGGTTGCGTCTTGAGAAATTCTAGGTCCTCGTTAAACAAGGATCCCGTACGTAAAGGGTTAACAATGAGACTGAAAGGGACTTCTTCTATGAGAGAAAAGCTTCGAAACGCATCGACCATACAATGCAGGAAGCGTATAAACGATTCTCCAATAACAAAACCTGAAAAAGAAAACACAGGTCATGAAGAAACTGCTTGCAACATTTTGTCAAGAGATTTTTTGTCGGTTGGGAGAACACTGGACACCAAGAAAATACCCAATCACGTGATCGCTGTGAAACGCGTCTCCCGTCTTTCGCCCTTTGGGCAGTCGGGAGGTGAAAGAATCATCGATTCCGGGAAACAGCAGGATTTTTACAAACGCGATGTCAAAGTAACACGTGGCTGTCAGCTGATAATGCGCGCGCGCCCGTTCCGAGTTTTTCCTCGACCGTCGGCTGCTCTCTCCGACGAATATCACGGGATATCAGTACGAGGCCAGCGGTTTCCCTGGAACGATCGGAGACGCGCGCTCTCCTCTCTGCTCCCGTCACAGATCGAACGGTGCTGACTTTTTTTTCTTTCATTGCAAATTTATTCACATAAATGTTCATCGATAAATCGCGAACCTCGGAGGACTCGCGAATCGCAACACCCGCGACTATTCCACGACACGTTTTTTGCTCGGACGATCGAAGACGCGCTATCGATGATGATTGCGCAAAAAAAGTCCACAGTTCGTTCGCTCATGAATGAATTAGTGACCTTCGCGGAAGTTATTGACCCAATCTATTTTTTTCTTTCGTTCCGTCGAGCCGAAGTGATATTTTTAACGACAGCTTCTCAAGGAGCTTACAGTCACGAAAGACATAAAGTTTTCACGATAAAAAAATCATCGTTCTGACATTTTTTTTGCATTTTAATATTTTTTTTGTGACTTAATATATCAGTGATCTCACATTTTTTGCATACATTGAATCAGTTTTTTTTTGTCTTTTGATTTAAGATATCAGCGATCTCACATTTTCTTTTGCGTACGTTCCATTAACAATTTTTTGTTGTTTTTCTTGCGATTTACAACATCAGCGATCTTACATTTTTTTCCATACATTTAATTTTCATTTTTTTTATCTTTCTTGTGATTTAGGATATCAGCAAACTCACATTTTTTGCACATGTTTAATTATGAAAATTTTTATTTGTTATTATTGCGATTAAGGTATCAGCGCTCTCACATTTTTTTTGCATACGTTTAATAATCAACTTTTTTGTTGTATTTTCTTGCGATTCAGGATATGAGCGATCTCACAATAGTTTGCGCAATGGGATTATAAATTTGTCCACTTCCGAAGAGACTGCCCAATCGACGGATTCGCCAAGGTATGAAGAAAAAATTTGTTCAAATTCCCTCCGCAATCAATTTCTGTAATTCATCTCTTATTCATAACTTAGGCAAGCCGTTGCAGTAGATTTTTGTTGTTTACCGTCTTTGGACACAGGCAGCTTTGGCTGTAAAAGAGAGAATAAAAATGGCATCGTCGACAGACAAGAGGCTTTCGAGATGGTACTTTGGCGGTGTAGCTTCCTCCGGGGCTGCCTGTGTGACTCATCCCTTAGATCTGCTGAAGGTATTACTCGGCTATCCATTTATTTTTACACCCAGCGAAAAACGACAGCGGAGACTGTACGGTCTCATTCATGGATATGAGAAACATAATTTTTATTTATAGAAAAGACACCGCAAGAGAATGCTATATCCGTAATTTTTGAATAGCCTTCGTTAAGACTGTAGAGAGAAACGAATTTAGCGATGCGGAAATCCTACGAAGTTTTATAAATAGAAAGAGTATTCCCGAAATATTTGATTATCATGGCCAGGCTTTATATAACTCGCGTTGCGTAACAGGATACCCGTAAGATATTTTCATTTTTTTTTGTTCACATTGCTATGAGCTTTTTTCACTATAATCGTACTTTGAATTAACGTTTATTTTATTTTATTCCCCGTACGAAACCCTCTGTGACTACTAATCACTTTGCACCTGTTTATCTGCGAGTGCACGAAATCAATTTTTCTACCCGCACAGATATACATAATGCATCCTTGGATTGTCGAGTTACTCGCGCGTGTACAAACACCCGCGAACTGTCAGGTGCAAAGATCGATACGTGTTTTCGTTTCGTAGGTCCAATTGCAAACTCAACAGGAAGGCAAAGTGTCGATTGCAAAGCACACTTTGAATATAGTTAAGAAACAGGGTATATTAGCGCTGTACAATGGACTCAGCGCTTCGTTGCTACGGCAGGGAACTTATTCCACTATCAGATTCGGCGTCTACGAGGTATAAATTTAATTTAATAAAAAATAAAAAAAATTTCAATAATAATAAAAAAACTGATTGTTTTTTACGATCGAACAATTTGTAGGTCGGAAAGCAGGCCTTCGAGAGCGACGGGAAAACCATGCCGTTCTATCAGAAATTACTGCTGGCCGGATCGGCCGGGGCAGTCGGTGGGGTTTTCGGTACCCCGGGAGATCTCATAAACGTTCGTATGCAGAACGATGTAAAACTTCCTCCGCAACAGAGACGAAAGTTAGTGAGAATCGACGATCTACGCTCACTATAAAAAAAAAAAATTGTAAAGTTAATGTACCGAACTGAAAGTTTTTATGCAATAAAACTGGTACATTAAATTTATTTAATGTTCAATTGTGATAAAAAATTAATATACTTTTTCATTGAAATTGAAGTAAATTATTATAAGTATTCGCAATGTTTTTAATGCACTAAATCTTAATTTTTCATCACAATAGTACACTAAATTAAATATACCAGTTTTTTCATAAAAACTTCCAGTCCGGTACATTCAATTTCATACGATTTTTTTACAGCATGTAAAATGTTTAATGCAATTTCAAGTTTACTTCTCCGATTCGTTATTTACTCTCGACTTTTTCAGCTACAAACACGCTCTTGACGGTCTGATCCGGGTTAGTCGAGAGGAGGGCGTGATGAGGCTCTTCAACGGATGCTCGACCGCAACCGGAAGAGCGGCTCTTATGACGATCGGACAGTTAAGCTTTTACGATCAGATCAAACAGTATCTTTTGCAATCCGGAAAATTTGACGACAGTCTTGCCACGCACTTTACCGCCAGCTTATCCGCTGTGAGTACAAATTCGTAAGCTAGCTGATAACAATCAATGCTATTGATCGCATAATTAATGAATCAACTCAACAAATTAAATTAATTAATTAACTTTAAAAATTAAATTAATTAATTAACTTTAAAAATTAAATTAATTAATTAACTTTAAAAATTAAATTAATTAATTAACTTTAATTAATTAATTAATTAATCAACTGTCAAAAATTAATTAATTAACTTATTTATTCGCAGGGAGCTATCGCCACGACCCTGACGCAACCGCTGGACGTTCTGAAGACTCGAGCGATGAATGCAAAGCCCGGAGAATTCAAGGTACGAAAAACTGGAACCCGATTATCCAGTGAACCCTGTGTGATGTGAATTTACTTTAATTGCAGAGTATGTGGAAGCTCGTTCTCTACACCGCCAAAATGGGCCCGTTGGGCTTCTTCAAGGTATTTCGTCTCGAGCGGAAAAATTTTAATTACTCGGCCCAAAGGAAACATCGCTAATGAAATTTGCATTTTTTTTCCTCCAGGGTTACGTGCCAGCTTTCGTGCGGCTAGCTCCTCACACGATCCTAACTTTCGTATTTCTCGAACAGTTGCGAGTGCAATTTGGCTTCATGCCCGAACAAAAGTCATCATGAGAATAGCGAATCGATAGCGGCTAAGAATAATTAACGTCCGGCTTAAACAGGTCCAATCGCTAAAGTTCAAATGAACATGCGAATCGTCGTCTTCGATATATCGTGTATATAGGCTTAAATATTTGAGAAACCAAGCATTCCACAAAGAATCTTCGTTAGATTGTTGTATAACTATTCGTGAATCGTCGTTCGTTAAAGATACGGCGAGTAATGCGGGACAGGCTTGAACGTGTCGTTACACACCGTCGAGCGCAAATTATTTTAACGAGAAATTTCTATCCTCGGTGTTACATGCGCAAGGAGAATTCCGCAGCGTACATTCCATTACGAATATTTTTGTTATATATATGCTGGCATATAGTTGAAAAAAAGTGTATGATGTGAAATTATATTCGACGCACAAAGTCATCGACGCAATCCTCGGCCGCTTGATGAATCGCGGAAGTAAAACCAAAGTACAAGTTGCCGAATTGACGAAACAAAAAAATAAAAAAGTATAGTTGAGTAAAAAATATATATATGACCAACCTATATTCTGTATATTATTTTTTCAATCAGAAATCGACGTGTCACAAGAGTAACGCATTCCGATCGTCACATTATTTTTTAAACGTGCGAACCGGACCGTCGTTAAGTGTTTGTCAAAAAAAAAAAAAAAAAATGCCGAAATACGTGCGTGTTCTTCGTGTAAAAAGATTTGTTTTTATTGGATGTATGAGTGTATTAAACGTGGTGAAGCATTCAGCGTCCCGGATTCGATTATTGATTTTTCCCTTTCTTCCTATTATGCGTTTTACTGAGTTTCCAGAAGAGGAATTGATTGATCGACAAAATATCACGAGAACTTCCCGACGCGCGGGATCGATGATTGTCGCGGTTCACTTGAGCGGCAGCCATACGGATTTGGGACGAGTGTACTTTGTGTACAATCGCTCGTCCAGTGAATCGTAGGCGTTCTCCGTGTCGATCCAGTACACGGGACGCAGATCAGCGTTTTCGGTGCGAAGTGCGCTGAAGTGATCCGTGCAAGTTATCGCTACCGAGCGGATATTCGAGAGATCGATAACGGCCGCACCGACGTTGGGAAACGACAACGAATTTATAACGCCTGGAGGAAAGCCGCAGGTCGCGAGCATGTCGCAGTATTCTTCGATTCCCGAACCCTTTGGAGCGAGACCACCGTTCGCGACGATAACGCAATTACCGGCCACACAAGCGCATACCATCCGTCGAAGTATGTGGTGAGGGTCGTCGCTGGCAATAGCCACGACTCCCTTCGGCTCCCTCGTTGTAATTATTTCTACCTCCCCGTCCCGGATTCTCGACGACGAGGACCCGCACAGACTCGGACATTCCGAACAGGCTCTGATCAACTGCGACAACTTCCAATCTCTGCGGGAAAGGAAAAAAGGCATTCAGAATTACGAGAAAATTATTCTTAAATTGTTCTTGAATTTTTCTTGAATTGTTCTTGAATTATTCTTAAATGATTCATAAATTGTGCTTGAGTTATTCTAGAATCTTTCAAGAATTATTCGTGATAAAAAAAAAATATTATATGTATGTTGTTTTACCCGCCGGACTGTACTCGGTTGGCCAAATAGTAGAAGCACTTTTGCCTGTGACTGAGTGGCACCGAGTGCCATTTCTTGAAGGCCTTTTCCGCCGATGCGACGCAATTTTCGACGTCGCTCCTAGAACAATTAAGATTGATTAACAACAGTAACCACTGTGGGATACGATCACAGAATTAAACACACCAGGTGGCATTGGCCCACAGCGTGCCGTCCTCGGCTTCCCAATAAGTCTCGTCCACGGGCTCCTTCCAGACACCGTCGTAAAAGAGATCGATTGTCTTCTTTCCATCCACCCGTTTATGGAGATTGGGCGTGGTATTGATAGGATTAACGACGTGATGCTCGACGTCCACCCAAGGCAACGAGACGCCAGGGCCAATCTCCCCGTAAGAGTTTATCCATACCAGGAAAACTCTGTCCGCGGCGTTCGCCATGTTCTTCGCCGCGACTACGTCGCCCGACCAAATAGCAACGGCCTTTATGTGCGCTTCCGTAGCGAGATTTTGAATCACCTCGTCCCTGTTGCGAAATCCGTGGAGCATGCGTTTTATCGATGACGTGTCTTCCTTTATCTGCAACTCGTCTATCATCCTGACGAATTTATCTTTAATCGGCTCCTGGACCCAGATCTTCTTCAGATACCACAGCGGTCGATCGAGATAATCGGTCTTGCCGACCCGCTCGGACGTAAGCGTGCCGATCGCCGAATCGAGATCGGCGTCGGCCAACACTATCATCGCCGTATCTGAAACGCATCATAGTCCAATTAACGGATCCACCAGTCATCGCGATTTCGAGTTCACGTACCGATGCTGCTCTGACCTCCGAGAACAACGCGCGGGCCGAAACTGTGAAAAGGAAATACGTTTATCTTATTCTTTCAATTGTGAGAAAATTGTAAGAAACAAAATGCTAGTAATTCAACGTTAATTTATCAATTCGTGGAGTTTTTTCTCCTGAGCCTTCCGGACCGTTTTTCTGATGCAATTAAACAACTCTGCTCCCTGTACCGCATGACGCAGTGAATCTTTGATAAAAGAAATGAAAAAGAAAAATTTGTCTATTGTCCTATCGACTATTTGTATTATAGAAGACAACGTTAATAACTTTATTTAATTTTTTCAATTAAGAGAAAATTGTAAAAAAATTCTAGTAATTCAACGTTAATTTATCAATTCATGGAGATTTTCTATCGAGCCTTCGCGGCTAATTTTCTTATGGAATCACAAAATGCTTTGCTCTTTGGGCCGCTTGACACGGCAGAAATTGATAAAAACAATAAGTCTATTGACCTTAGGTGCTTCAAATACAACTGTATGTGGCTGCTTTGTATTATAGTGGACAGCGTGTAGTAAACTGACGAAACAGCATTCTGAGGCCAGGTACCTCCATCTGAAAAACAAATTTCTGGTATAACACCCACCACAATCCGCAGTATCGGTTCTCCGAGTTACATCTTCGTATCCTCACCTATATTAACTTGTCGCCACAACTTGTTCTGCGATATCAGAGTTGCGTAGTATCTGGAGAAGCTTATCAAAAGATCTATGTCCTTAGACGGCGTTTCGATGGCAATGGGTACTCTCTTTGAAAAAATATCGTTCAGCGAGCTTCTGTCCTTTTCCACCATGTCGGCGATTTCGAAGAGTCTGAGGTACACAGAGAGAGACACGCGTCAGGTTGAAAAATAAAAATAAACGAGCGGACGTAAATTATACCTTTTGGCGAGTTCATTGTCGTCGTTGAAAGGCACGCTCTTATCCTGGCAAATGTCATGACGCTTCACCAAATCGCCGATAGCCTGAATAAAAAAAAAGAAAAAAACGAAATCACATTATCGAGCGATCGTGTCAAATTGATCGATACGATCGTAATACGAACGTCAGGGGTATTGTGTATCTCGCGTGTCTTAATTGGAATCGCGGACGCGGTAGGCGAATAATCTTAATTAAATCTAACCTGATCTATGCTTATTGTTGATACTTCGTTGTATGCCATACTTTCGTATAATTCACGGATCTCGTTGCCTCTCGTGTGCGGCATCGTTTCAATTGGCTCGGATGCCGCTCGTGTCACACAGTGCGTCGTCGCGATATCCTTACGGGGTCGATAGCCCCTGAAAATTCACCGTACGGCCGGTAAATGCACTTCGAACCGCTCCGCTCACTCTGGAAGCTCGCTTGATATTGCACCCGGTACCGAGCAAAATCCCGATGTTCACCCGATCCGAAAATCTTATCTCAACCTGATATTGTGAAACTCCCGTCTTGCCAACGTAATGAGTTACAAGAAAAAAAAAACTTTTGCAAAGAAATGTTCACATGGTTGCTCATGTTTTACTGTTTTACGCATAACGTCCCATATGAGAAATTTCGTTGTTCGATTTTGGCTTCCTCATACAGAAAGCTATAATTACCTTCAAGTAATTATTTATATATTGCTATGTTATATAGCAATTATGAATGAATAGCAACGTAAAGAATATAATACAATTTTAGGAATAAAATAAAGGAAAATGTTAACTTTATCACTTACAGATTTATGATATAGACACATACACAAAAATCGAGCGCGCGCATATTCTCATAAGGGGGAAAAAATTGTCAACGAACTTTCTCATAGAGAAAGTTATGCGCGAAACAGTAAAACATGAGAAAGTCATGCCCAAATTACTTAGCACCATCTTTTTCTTTTAACTTTTGGCGGTATTTTCGCAACCGTTGTCATCTTCGTCTAATATATTTTTTCTCGTTGACTATAAATATCCCACTTATTTTGCTCCTAGAGTTTTGTTTGACATTTGATGCAGCAATGCGTGGAGGGCACGAAATGCAATTTCTTCAAAAAAATTAATGTTTTTTTTAAATACTATAAAATTTAAAGGGTTACATCGATTTTCACCAAAAATTTTACACGATACATTGTACTGTGTTAGTTCATTAATTAGCCAAATTGGAACGAGTCTAATTCCAGTAAGCATGGAAGTACCGAGGTACTTCCATCCGAAGCAAACGCGACATTTTTGTTCAATTTCAATTCGTATCCGCCTGTTAAAAATTGAAAATAATTTCACATAATAATTATTATTCTCATGTAACTCGTTATCTCATTTATTGTAAACCAACCGGTCATCGTGTCACTTCATTATTTATGTGTAGAACGTATAAAAAAAAAGTGGCAATGATTATGCTGCGCCTCTAAAAAAAACATTATAATCTATACGCGTTCAAATAGTTTCCGTGGTGTTTCTTTTTTGTTTGTTTGTTGTTTGATCGGTGGACGAGTGGTGTATCAATTATCACGCATTTACGAGCCCACTAGATCGAGGACTCGTTGTGTTAAGTATAAGGGTGTACATAAACGCGCCCTGCGACTACGCACGGCAACGGATATTGAAGTTCGGGAATTAGATTCGTCAATATCAACGAATCGGCCACGCGTTGCAAATAATGCACGCTACGGGAGAGTCTTTTTAGTGTTTATATATATGTAATGTATATATGTATGTAACATTTAATGGGCGATCAATTAAATTATCCGACAATAACATTCCAGTGGGGCAACGCGAACGATCGCCGTTGAGCTGATGCGCGTGTTCGCTTTTACGTCCGTGTCGGTAACTTTTATCAATGTTTCTGTGTACTATGAGGCCTCCTCCTCGTCCGGTAGATCTAAAATCTCCCCGACGAATTCCGTTACGTTAGTGTCTTTTTTAGCGTGCTCCGTGATGAAGGCGAGCTCGAGCAGTTGACTGTAGTTCGGCCGGGCCGTGTAGTCTTTCATCAAGCTTCGCAAAAACCAATTTACAGATTACATTGACATAAAACGACAACATGACAAGTTATACATTTTTTTTCCTAACTTTGGATCGATTAATTTTTATCTTAATTATTTGGAGCACGTAAGAGACGAAGTTTCTTACCACTTGGTGATAAAGTCATCGAAAGCCGATGAAAATTTACCGGCAGGTAACTTGGGCGGATCGTCCTTGACAACCTGTTTCAACTGTTCGAAAGGCGTTCCCCACGACTCGTAGGGAAATTTTCCGGTCGCGAGCTCGACGAGCGATATTCCCAGAGACCAGACGTCCGACCTGATGTCGTACTGGGACGGGTTACCCGAAGGATCTATCCTTTCTGGCTAAAAGAAAGACAACGGAGAGGCGACGAAACGGATGTTAAAGTCAGAGTTACACGAGAGTAAGTCGAATGATAGTGATACACGTACAGCCATGTAGGGTTTGCAGCCGGCGTCGATCGTCTTCGCAACGGAATCGACGAGATAACCGGATATGCCGAAGTCGCAGATCTTCACCTCGCCCTTTCTATTTATCAATATATTACTAGGCTTAACATCTCTGTGTATTACCCTGAGCTGAGAGTACAAGTAGTGCAATGCGCTGACTACCTGAAAAGACGGAATCAACGAGTCTTGTAAGGACCTCCTTAGCCAACAGACAATCGATCGTTTAATCGCTTACCGCGAACGCTATCTTTCCCAATATATCCTCGGGTATCGAACGTCCGTGCTTGTACGCTCTCGCGTAAAATTTGTCTAGACTCATGTCCATCACTTCCATGCAGATCCAAACGTCCCCTTCTCTGAATAGAGCTCCGTAAAATTGCACCGTGTACGGACACGCCGAACTTCGCATCGATATGTCCAGATCCATCAGCAGACGTTTTTGCTCCTGGGTATTGACGGTCGCGGTGATTCGCTGAAAAATTTAATTAAAATTTATTTTACGGGCTTCTCCTTTTGCGGGCAGTGTACGGTGAATCTTAATTTAGAACTCAGAATAATAGATTATATAATAATAATACTATATTAAAATAAACGTATCTCTGTAAACTATGTTTTTTTGCTTCCTCATAGAGGACGCTTTTTTTTCATGAAAAAAAATGGTTTTGAGATATTAATGGAAAGGCGTTCAGAATGCTCCAAAACATCGGGAAAAAAATTACTGCAATTTTTATAGGGAATCTGTGCAATATTGCAAAAATTAGTGATTTGTTGTATTGTCAAACGTAATTATTTTCTTTTGTCAACAAAGCTTCCTCTATGGGAAAGCTAAATAATCATCGAAGATTAATGGTCATCGAAGTTCTGTACACGAAAGATGATTACACGAGGAAGCTTTTTAAAAATATTGATTTTCGTGCTTTTTAAATTAATGGCTAAACAATTTTTCTTTGCTATTACACACCTTCACCGCCATGATCGTTCCGCTCTGCTTGTGGCGCATCTTATCGACTACTCCGTAAGCTCCCCTTCCCAGTACGCACAGCGTCTCCAGATCATCAGCCTCGACAACGAATGTCTTTTCTCCTATGGTTATCGTAGTTCGCTTGTCCAGGTTTCTCGGAGGTGTTCTGTGGTGTACAATTTTTTTGATGCAATCTTTCCTTCTGCCCGACTTGCGAAGCTTACGTCTATAGAATTTTACCCGGACGATCGATGGAATTTTACTCACACCGGCGCCGGAGCATCCTCGGAAACTTGAAGCTTCAGATTTCTCTTTCCTCGACGCAGAGCCATGACGCCGCCGGTCTCTCTCGACACAGAGTCCTTATGTGGGTGAAAATTATTTCAATGGCATCTCACGCTGTCCGATCGTCGCTCGCCGTTGGGAAAACAACCTGAGGGTTAAACGCAATTTTGTAGTAATGTTTTTTTTTTTCACCCCAAACATGAGAAAACATCGTTTTATCATTCGGGCCCAGAGCCCATGAAGGTTATCGGAATAACAAGGGGGCCAAGATATCGGGCCATCGCGGCAAAGAACGTTCATACTTTGTTTGTTTTTTTTTTAACACTCGTGCCTCGAGCACGCTCACCGTCCGCGTAAACAATAGGACGAGCTTGCCGCGAAAATCATCTTACCCTCGCATACGTAAAGATAAAGTTCCAAAATCCGTTGCCCATATATGAAGTTTTAATCCAACTTGAACTGCGACACGAAGTTAGCAACGGAGAGGAACGGAGGCTTTTTCCGTAAGGGCGTGTTTCAATGTTAGCTGCAAGTTGCGCCAGCGGATCGAAGGGGTGAACGTTAGAGATGTGCAGTGGCCGTTTGTGACCGTCAGTGTGTAACTATATACAGGCCTTTTTTGAGACCGTCACAAACATGTTGGTAACAGCGATATTAATCGATAATCGACTTATGAGCCGGAGCGCGGGTTTTAACCCATTTGAATATAAATAATATGAGCGAAAATCAAATAGGTATTCCCAGATTGACAGACGCAATGAAACGGACGCCATGCATTAAGAAACTGTGTCAAAAAAAGGAAAATAATACGCGTCCCAGTCGTCGACCTCAAGACTTCAATCGATCGAAGAAATATGTTTGTCCCGCTCTTGGACACGCTAGCTCGTCGCTTCAAGGGGTTATTCGAGCTCTTTCATGATTACCGACCGACCGACGGTAACACGGTCTCCAGATGACGAGTTGCGAAGGGAAAAGCTTCTTCATCTAGATCGCTACTCGTAATACTTTTCGCACCGCATCTGGTACGCCACCCTTCCAACGTTCCACTTTACGTATTTTTTTTTATATTTGTTTTCGGATAGGTGGATTACGAAACTGTTAACATTATCGATTATTCAAGGCCCGCTCGAAAGCGCACGCCCACTGCGCATCCGCGCCGCGCATGCGCCATCTCGCCAATCCCCTCCGCCTGGCAATTCAAACGCTCGTGCTCCTTCGATACTTTTAAAATAATTTCCTTTCTATAACTTTCTATTATAAAATTCCTCGTTTATGCATGTGCTTTCTTCGGAATATATACTTATATGCACACGCGATTACAAGACAATTCGTTTTACCAATCCAAAGATATTGCATTCTACGTCGAAACAAAATTGTTCCCTTCGAGCGTCGATTCTGCGCTGTAAGAACTCTCGATATTTAATTATCGATAAATTAGTATGGAAATTCTACGTTTCGAGGTGAAAAAAAAAGTTTCTCGCGTCCGGTTATGTTTCCATCGCCTCGTTAAACCGCTGCGTACTCCCTGGGCGGCGCTACCGCAATCCTAACGATCGACGATAAATCGCGGACGAGCCTTATATACGGCAGGTTTTAATTGCCTCCTCCGCGAATTTTTCCGAACAACAGGCCGCAAGAGCAATCGCTCTTCTTCCAAGCTAAGCGCGAAGCTATTCTACACGTCCTCGACTCACTTTCACACACTCGAAACACGCCGCAACGATGCCCGATGAGTAATGCGCTCCGGGCAGCGTGAAGATTGCAAAAAGAATTATAAATCAAAACAAAAAATCGCTACTCTAGCCACAGTCTAGGAAATGAAAAACGCTGGGATCATTTTATACAATAAAAACACCGAAGACGGCTACATTTTATGCACTTTTATGCATCTGTATGATAAACACACACTCGATACTCTCGGACAAAAAAGAATAACGTAATGCTTACTTAAACTACTTATGTTGTAACGTTGGACGTGTGTGTGTGTGTGCGCGAGTGTGCGCGCGCGCGTGTGTTCGTATTATTACGTGAGCTTGTGTGCGTGTGTGTTGGATGTGTGCGCAATGATATTTACTTTTTCTTCAACAACGTGTGTGTATTTTTTTCATCATTTATGTATATATATATACGTTCTAAACATGTAGTCTATATACATTACAGGGCTACGGTACAACGACGCTTAAAAAATGAAAAAAAGACAAATTATAATTATAAAAGCAATTTTACTTTCATCGATCAATTCGGATTTCCGAGAAATAAGATATGGAGCCGCGAGGCTCGAACGGACTCGTGCGTCGTACACTATTGTTTAGAAAAGAAAAATCTCGAACGTTACCATGATAAATGCACCTGCTTTTATGACTTTTACTGCCTCCGTGCGGTCATTGTGACTTCTCTGACTGATTCGTATCGCGAGTCTTATTATCGCACTCGTTGTACCGTCCCTATTGCACACGAGGTTCTTCCAATATTTACAGTAAAAACTATGCGAACGTATAATAACGAAATCGGTTGCACCGGAAGCCGAGGCAAAGTATGCAAGGTTCCTCCTTGGCTTCTATCCGAACGAGAACAGAAAGAAAACAAAAATCTGGAAGACAACGTTCATCGATCGAGTGTGCCGGATAATCGATGTAACGTCCCGGTGTTTCACTGACGTCGGTACAGTCCTCGTTATCGTCGAGGCGAAATAACAAAAAGAAAATTAAGTACAAACTATTCCCCGTTGAGCAAACGCCAACGGTCTTCGGTTTATCGACGCTGGCGACAGTACACAAGATGTTCCGACGACTCTCTTACATGTAAATTTTGCTTACAAAAATATAACTCTCGTATCGATTACAATCGTTGTTTCATTTTTTAAAAGTATATCCTATAATCGGCAGACGAGTGACCCGAGAGAAGAGTTGGCAACGAGAATTCGTGTCGATTTCTCGTATCCGCAGCTCGAATGACAATGAACTTTGGCTGTGCGTATTTTGTGTCGCGGAGGACGTGAAATGGAACACGAGATTCTCGTTAATGGTAGCGTGAGTGGTGTAGCGAATGAGCCGCGGAAGCCCATCGTGTTGCACCTTTGCGCGTTATTAAACTGAATGACGATAGAAAGTTTGGCGTAACTTTTACAAACTAACCGAAGGTGCGAAGAACTCTGCGATAGTTTTTTTTTTTTTTTTTTTTTCCTTTACCAAAGGTCTCTGAATCCGACGTGTGCGAGCGCAGTCTCCCGGTTACGAACTCTGCTACATGGCGACAGCGATAATTGAATATTGCGTAAGACGAAGAGACGGCGACGGTCGTTCATTACATTTAGCAATTTTGCCTCTCTCGCGGAGTGTCGTATTCCCGGACGGGCGGAAAGACTTCGATGATAACATTAGTTAAGCGTTTCATCGGTCGTTACCGAGATCGTAAACCGTTGAAAGGAAATTAGAACTCGAAAGGTTCCACGAGGCTACTTGCGATATCGAAGCAATCGATGAAAAGAATAAAAAAAAATTCTCACCCGTTCAAGACTGACGGTACGCCGGAACTGTACAGACAACTTTACGTGAAAGACCTTCGTGTCAGGATGCAACCATGAGAATTACAGCTATCGGGCATATTCATCGACCGTAACAATCAAGATTCGAGAGGATGAATCAGAATTTTTTAAAAGAGGCAACTGCGAACAAGAAGAGGAATCGTTTGAGCTATCTGAATTAATGAAGATTAATTTTTTTCCCAGATCGTAATTAATTTCGGAACGACTTAGCGATAAAAAAAAAAAAAAAAAAAAAAAAAATAGAGAAAATTGCTTGTCGCACGCGAGAAGCTTTGCCGTTCGAGTTCCGAATGATGCATCGAGGACGCTACGGCCGACGTCTATGGCTCGTATCAACAGCACGCTGTACACCGACAAATGTTTAACGATTGATGAGGAAACGAGTGAGAAGCACTCGTCCTATAACTTTCAATGTTTCTTGTTTTTGTCATCTCGTGTTACAATTTCTGTACGATGTCGAATTTGTCTTTAAATCCCATCGACTCCTTCTTGGGGTCGTACTTTTTGCGCGCTGCTAGCCTGGCGCGCAATTCTTTCGCGCTCATCTTGAGATTGAGACCCTTCTGATTTTGATTGTCGTTGAGATTTCCATTGCCCTTGTGTTGTTCCTCGTTGTTGTGGCTCGTCACCGTATCGATGGCCTCACAGCCCTCGTTGGTTTCGTGGCCGCTATTGCTGCCACGTCCGTTCTCGCGGGTCGTCTCGTCGCTCGAATTATCCTCGTTCGTCGGTGTCGCCGTCGCCGCCGCTGTGCTGCCGCTGTTCGACGACGTGTCGTTCGAGCCAATCGACTTGTGCGTGTTCTGAAAAATTCATTTCAAATTAACAAACAAGAAAAAAAAACATTTGAAACTCCGCTCGTTCACCGTATGTCGGTGAACAAAAAAAAAATTAACTATTGCGAGCAGTGCAACGAGACGCGCTCGTGCAATTGAGGGGGGATAAAGAGACCGCTCGTGACGAGCTTACGGTATTATCTCAGCTGGACAATTGTACAGTATATAGCGAGGGCTAAGAACGAGAACGTCGTGAACGCAATGTCGAAGTGCACGATTTACGATCATTTTGTTAATTGCCATCGATCTATACTGATACTGGCCGACACTGGCCGGCGTGTTGGCGCATCGCAGTCGAAGTCACGAATAAAAAACCTTCAAGGTGCAGATAAGACGGTGATAGATCGTCTACGGTCACGTTAATAGTTTCCATTATCGCTACACTGGGTGCGATAAACTACCCACATAGCTCAACTTATTATCGCGACGATGCGAGTGACTTTCATTTTTTTTTTTTTTTTCCGATCTGTTTATAAATACTGATAGGTTTTAAGTGTTTTTATTTTTTAGGCAGGTAACGAATAAAGTATTTACTTATAGACGTTTGATATCCACAAGCAAATATCTTATTCGTGAATTGGCTAAAAAAGAAAAGAAGAAAGAAAAGTGAAACTTTGTTGCAGTGTATGTTTTAGCCAAGGTCGGTTCGCAATTTTTTTTTTCTCAATGAATTTCACTCTCCGCAACGCTCGCAATTACATCAGGCTTTGCTAATATTCTCAATCTAGTTTCGCAACGGAAACCGTCCCCGTTCCTGTCCTGTCGGCGAGGAAAATGCAAATAGCAAGGATCGATTAATCCGAGGCGATAGTTACACGCCCAGATAACTCGCGACGATATGTCTACACACAAAGTAGACGAAGGAATTTGTATCCTACGTGTATCGGTGTGTTTATCGATCGCGACAGGTAGTACATCTCTTTCGATAATCGGTAAGCCGGCGAGGTAGAGTTGAGCAATCTCTCGGTGCGAGGAGTGAACGGAGCCGATGGGGGACGCCGACGGGTTGCCGTCGAAGAGTCCGTCGTCCGCGTGACCCACATGGGGGATCCGAGAGAGAGATGCGTGACGCCCAACCAAGGTCGGTCGTGCCTTGCAAGCGCGCTACTTCTCATTTTGTTTTATTTTTCATAATTTTTACGTTATCCTTATTTTCTATTTTTTTTTTACCAAACTGCCGGACACTTTTCAAATTTACTTCGATCATTAAATGAGTCACGACTCATGATTGAACTCCGACATCTAAGAGCGTTCGATTCTGTGCGACTATAGTTAATATTCTGAGTCTGTCGGAGAGATCCGGATCAATTGCTCATTGACCATTAGACCTCCGAACGAGAACAGGACAATTATGACTCCACCGAGAAAAGCGTGCATGTCATTCGGGTCAGACAGAACGATGAACTTTGGCTGCGGATCAATGGACTGAGAAAGGCGACTGTGAAAATGAACAGTGATCACACGGCCTGTGATTTTTATCTCGTAATTTTCAGCGTCACTGGAATTAACATCCCGGTTATTTTTTTTTTATTGTGAAGCCTTAGCATTCCCCGTGGAACGGGCAAGAGAACCTGTTGATCTGGCACCTGTTGCAGAGGTCACCAACCCACTCTCATTTCCAACTGTAGATTCAGCATCGTTTCGTTAAATTCAATTCACGCGGGTCAATATCGTTCTTTCCTCGCGAGTATCCATCGGTAAACTCTGGTCGGTTCAGCTCTTTAAAAAAAATTACTGATACACGCGGAACAATTATGAGTTGCGAGAACTGACAGATGGTAAGAAAGAATTCTTTTTCGAAATTAGTCGTCTCAACTAGTTATTAGTTCTAACATCTCATCATTTTCTTTACAATGTATCCGTAACTCTAGTATGGAGCTTTAATAGTCGAAGCTTCGTTTCGAATTTTTGTGCTTGAAACTTTTGTGCCTCTTCTCGGGCGAGAATTTACCGTGAAAGAATTCGAATGTGAGTCGAGTCGACATAACGCGTATAGAGAAAACGGCTACGGGGAGGGATGCATGGTGCGTCTCCCGATGCTGCCGGCGAAACCGGTTCCTCTCGCTATCCGTGTGCTCCGTAGCTCACGAAACCCGTGTTCTGGTGTGGCCCCTTCGAAAAACACGTGGTCACCGTCTTATCTTCCGAGACTCGCACGTTCCAAGTCCCCGATCATCTACGAAAAATCCGGACAATGTTTATAATCAATCCAAAACAAATACGAGTTACTCGCATTATTAGTAATACGAATAGACAAGGGCGAGGAAGCTCGGGCCGATGAAGCACTTAAGCAATATCGACTCGAACTTCCCGGTCTTAAATTTGTCCTTGCGAATAGTGTTCACTTCGCATAAGTTTAGGAGAAATGAGAGGGAATTAAAACAGTTCTCGATTATATAAAAATCAGAAAAAATCAAGCATATTAGAGGTGCTGAGAAGATTCACTAAATATTATGGAACAGCCAACGACGATGGTGCGTTTCATAATAATAATAATTCCAAAATGTTATTAACAGATTGACGAAAAATAAAACTGTTCAACAAATCTCTCGGAAACCTAACTTTTTTGTATGAAAATGATTCGCTCATTTTTCCAAATACGTATGAATGTTTTCCGATTTTTACATTCACTTTGAATTTTGTGACTTTCTACACTTTTTTCCCGTATGAAAAAAATCGAAGTGAATTAAAATATCTACAAAAATTCATACGTATTCAGAAAAGTGAACGAATCATTTTCATAAAAACAAAGTTAGGTGTCGGGGAGATTCGTTGAACAATTTAATTTTTCATCAGTTTGTTAATAACATTTCGGAATTATTATTATGCAAAAATAATCTTTTCAGCACCTTTAATAAGCTTGATTTTTTCAAATTTTCATACCACCCGGAAGTGTTTGCAATTCCCTCTGATTTCTCTGAAACTTATACGAAGTGAACACTATTCGCAAGGACTACCTTAAGAGTGTCAAAAACGGTAATCGACTTTTTTCACGGAAGCCAGAATCTACGTTAAAAAAAGTGTCATCGAAAGCTGACATGTAATCCGTCTGCGATGACACTCTTCTTTTGAATTTAGAAATCACCGTCCGTGAAAAAAGTTGCTTACAGTCTTTATTACTAACCGTAGTGTTTCACAAGCTCTTAACTACAATCACGCATCGAATACCTTTTTTTCTAATAAACAATTAGCGTCAATAAAAAAAAAATAAGAAAAAAACCGGAATAAAATTGAAAAAAAAAAAAAAACCGAAAAAATATCTCCTCGTCGAGCGCTATTGGCTCTCGTGCGCCAATGTCGTATCGACTTCGTATCCGACAGGAAACGCGAAGAGGTGACGGGAGGGAGCTCGTCGGCGAGCCGGTGAACGGCGAACGAACAATTATTATTAATCATCGGTACGACCGGAGTGATTCGTGTTTATCTGTACGGGTTACAAGCGTCGAGTATTACACAATGCAGTGGCGCGGTTTCAAGGTAGCGGTGAGCACCCCGTGTACCGTGCATGCACACACGGAACTGCACGACTGTGTGTGTGTGTATTGAGCGAATTGGCAATGCATCGATGGCGTTGCAGTTTTCCCTCGACTTTGTACTACTAGCTACGATGATCTTGTAACTTTTATTCGACAATGAATGAACGACAATAAAAAAAAATGACTGTCATCATTGTAATCGATCAATTATCGACAATGAAAACAGGAAGATCGATGGATGAAGGGGAGACTTATTGACCCTTTCGTTACGCCCTCCGCAGTAGCCGCGGAATTACCATCGTACAATTCAATCGATTCTATAACGCAGTTTCGAATTGCAAGTCAATCGAAGCTAAAAAAAAATCATAAAACGGAGTCTCGCTTCCATGAACGAATTATCATATTGCAAAAGAAATAAAAATTAAAGAAAAAGCAACTAATATGACTTTTCCTTGCGAATAAATCGAAGAATTACCGTAATTACTATATAACTATCGTTCCTTGTGATTTTTTTTTTTCGTTTTATCACTCAAAAAGTGAAAATACAGCGATTCGCACTGTGTTCTCAGAGAGTTGCATGTCGCGTTTCACGTGGTGTCGCTGCACGAGGGAGGACTCTAATGCAGGTACATCGAGGATTCGCGTATGTACGGGATGCATGTACGGCTTACATATACCTGTGTGTACCTATTTTACGTAAGGCCGCGGAAGTCGCGAGGCGGACGTTTGAGGAATTACGTCGCGATCTCTCCCGATAAAAGTACCCGCGAGAATTCTATACAAGCTGAATAACGTCTGTGTGTGTGCGCAGCGCGGATACCGCCGTTCGCGATTTTATAGTATTCTGGGAAATAAAGCTGCTCTCGGCAGCGTGAAACTACTTCCGATCGGTTAGCGTGTTTTGAAAGAAGCTGCCTGTCCGGTGTCTCGCCTCGTTTTTATACCTATTGCAAAGCAACTCGTTATTTTTGTAGCGTTTTTTTATAGAGATTAATAAAGCGCAACGATAATCACGGGTCAAGTCTCTCGCAGTCGCGGATTTTTTTAAAATTATGATAGGCAGCTATTTAAGTCATCCGGATTAATATTTGAGAAGACCTTCGGCTGAGTCAACCGATCGAATTAAGCGCTCAGTTAAAAAAAAAAATTATCCAATGCGTAATTATTGCCTCTCGGAGTGCGAGCGAAGGTACGGGTATGTGTTTGCAGAAGTCGCGAGCAAACTTTCATCGACGTCGTGTAGTGAAAAAATTAGTCACATGTGTATTACTAACGAACCGACTAATAGGCGAACTACACGCTCGATCGCTCGGATTCTTTGTACCATCGAACTTGTCAACTGTAGACGTGAACTTGTATTGGTCGTCGAGTCACGAAAAAATTAGTCACATGTGCGTTACCAACGAAACGACGAATAAGGCAGAGAACCATACGCTCAATTGCTCGGGTTCTTTGTACCATCGAACTTTGGAACTTTGTAGACGTGAAACTTGTATTAGTCATCGAGTCGAAGCTCCAGGGCAGGCTACAGACGGTTTAGATTAGGTATCTATCGAACGCTCCGTTCGTTATCGCGAACTAAGTGTCCTCTACATTATGATAGTAGATCTGACAAGCAAATAGAAAAGGTTTGAGATGGGTGTTTTCGAGATACTCAAAAATCTATTCGGAAAGGATTTGTTCATCGAGTAAAAACTTCAATTTTTTTTCAATGATTCTGACCTCCGACAATAAAAAAAAAAAAAAAAAACAGAATAGAATAGTGTTGTTTTATTCGTGTCCTGAGATGAATACACGAAGCTGAATTAATCTCCGATTCGTGTAAGAAATACACGAAGTAAAAGAATAGAACTGTGTTGTTTTATTCGTGTCCTGAGGCGAATACACGAAACTGAATTGATATCCGGTTCGTGTAAGAATTTTCATTCGAAAGTTCGGGCTCAGCATCGTTACAAAAAAAAAATAATAATAATTACAGTTTTTGACACCAGGCGGTCGGGAGTTTCACATTGCCTTAACTTAAACATAATCCGCATACGGAACTACGTCCAACATTTTAATTCGCTCTTTTCCACTTAGGCATATATTTTTCTTTTTTTGCTCATTATGCTCCGGGACGTTCTTCTCACATCTAACGCGCGCTCCGTGCGCTGTGCAGCTTGGGTTTATTGCGAGAGATTCTTCCGTAACCGAGTGAACTCTCGTTTTCGTTTAGCACAGTTGTGTGTCACGCGCGTATGGGAAAATCGTCGAGAGAATACGCATAGCGCTCGGTGCTCTTTGAGGGTGAGCAAAGATTCGAACAATCGGGGCCAGTGTGATAAGATTCTACTCTTTATACGTCTGTGCTGTAGTACTATAAATAAAAAAAATTAATATATATATATCCTTTCAACGCAACCGCGCGCATGCTTTCCAGTTAATACAATCTCTGCCCGTGGGCGTTCGGTACACACAGAGTGAAATAATATTCTTTACATGTCTCCCGTGTACCGCTACCGTCGGTGTTCACGCAAGTCCATGAGATAACAGCGCAGTTCAAACGTGTGAGAGTGTACGATACATCACGGTTTTTCAGTCTGTTTGATTTTTACCTACGCATGTGTGCATTATGCTCTCTCTATCCGACGAATAAGATACAATCTTAGATTTTGTTGTCGTGTGTACCCGCGTAAAATATCATGGAACAGCCAACGACGATCGTGCGTTGCTCGCGAGCGTAAAAGCACAATCGGCGCGCAGCAGCCGGTCGCCCTTATCAATCTTCATTGTATGTTTTTTTTTCGCTTCACGTTGTCCGGAACGTTGGAATTTGGCGAGCGAAAGCGAAGCTGACTTTTTTTTTGTCCCTCCGTCAGAAAGACGAACGAAATTAAGAATTTTTGCGAGTTTGAAGTTACAAGTTATAATTGATATTTGCTGCGCTCTCTGCCCGCATTCCGGTCTAAATTCTGCTTAATCCTCGTGTCGCCGGCACGACGCTCGTCCCACTCCCGCTCCATCGTTTTCTTCGTCGCAATCATTATCATTATGTAGTCATTGTCTCCGTCACGACTCGGGCAAACACAGATGTTTCACGATCGTGAAATAACCCCTCGACTAATGTAACTAGCGTGCAGACTTTATCCAGCGAGGGTAACGCGTGTAAATCAACGGTGAAATATTTAATCGAGGGTGATGAGAGAAAAAAAAAAGAACCGAACCGAGGAGCGTGTGTACGAAGAAAAATATTTGACTGATAACTCAATGACGAGCGAGTGCATACTTTACTCGAGACAACATCGTCTCACCGCTGTTGTAACGACGTTAATAATGTCCGTGCGTGAGTTATTAGCAATACCGAGAAAAAAATAAAAAAAACCGCGACAACACCTTTCGGAATAATTTTTTTCTCGTTACCGGGGCTTATTAGTTTGCGATATTAGCGTCTCGAAGTTATTTTCCTACGGAGCAACTGGAAATCCAGACCCCAGCCACGGCTCGAACTTTTTCGCCTGAGTGGTTTATCGTTTCCTCCGCCGCGCGCCCGTCGCGAATCGTTTACGCCCGTTGCACGTTACCAACGCGAGTATCTCGGCTCCGGCGTGGTGGCACGGAGCGCGAACACTCCGTCGAGAAGTTTTCTATCGAAGAATCCCAAAGACGTGTCTACGGAGTGACGGATCGTGGAAAGGACACGGCAGTTCTTGTTTTCTTTTCCACCCCGGTCGACCTTGACTACTGCGCGGTGTATCCAGGTAATAATCAGGTTCGATCTCACGAGGATGATCGCAATGTGGGAATGCAGGACGGCACGTGGTTAACCGTGCCACCGGGAAAAACCGGTCGACGTAGATGCTCATTCTCTCTCTCACTCTCTCTCTCTCTCTCAATAGAATTCTCTGCAACCGGAAATAGAACAATTTATCATTCTGTGGTCATACAAAGTTGATTTCGCATGCGAAGTTTATCCGTGCTACATGCATCAAGAGACGCGGTAGCGTCTCGGCGCCAATTTAAATATCAACGAAACAATTCTCATCACTCGCCTCCCGTTGGCTGCGCTCGGCCAATGCCACTATTTATTATTGTACCAGTCCGGCCAAGTAAATCCGATAGTTGATTCTTGGTCAATAATCAAGGGTTCATTGGCGACTCGAGGTACTCGAGGTACGCCCGATGCGAGACACGCCGTCGTAGAAAGCAACCGGAAATCGAACAATTTATCATTCCCTTTTCATACAACATTAATTTCGCAAACAAAATTTATCCGTGCTGCATGCATTTAAACATCTTCGAAACAATTCTCAGAACTGGCCTCCCGTTGTCTGCGCTCGACAAACGCCACTATTTATTATTGTACTCGTCCGGCTAAGTGGATCCAATACTTGATTCTTGGTCAATAATCAAGGGTTCATTGGCGACTCGAGGTACTCGACGCAGACCCGATGCGAGACACGTTGGCGTAGAAAGTTAGCCGTAGTGCGCTCGGCGTGTGTCCTACGTGAATCGACGGGAACCACGGCGGAGTAAAGGTGAGAAGGGGTACCGGGCGGGGGGGTTAAGGCAAATGCGTTAATTTTACGATAGCGAAACGACCGGTTTCGCAACCGCCCTGATCTGTACCGCAAACGAGCCAACTGTAACTGAACGGAATGTCCCGCATGTTATGTACTATACTTGTACGATATTATACATGCTCAGACTTCGTATGCAGAGAGCTACTGTATATTACAGTAATATGGAGATAGGAATTCCTTTCGACGCACGTGAAGTTTTCTATCGAGGATAATGTTACCTCCCGTTGTACGGAGTACACAGAGCTCTCGAACAAGTGTCGAACCACGAAACGGCAAAGCACCGGGCCTTTCATTTGTCACGAAGTCAATGCAATAACTTTAGTGGCTCGTGTGCGCGGGTGTGCGTGTCTGTGGTCGTTCGAATGCGAAATCCGTAAGGAATAATTCGTGTGCGTTTGCACGTTGAAAGGTGAATCGAGTCGAGGTGACTGTATTTTTCGTCACTTGCGAATGTAATTTTCCGAACTCGGACCAATCGGACGAAGTCTCTCAGTCAATTGTGCGAGACCCGTAGCTACCGTTCTTTCTGTCCCCTCCTCCTCGCGGTCCTGCAATCATTGTGATTAATCTTGAGTAAATTTGACACTGAGAAACATCGCGCGTGCAGACAGCGAGAGCGAGTTTCTGCTTTACTCGCAACTGGGGAAGAAAAGAAAAAAAAAAAAATTAAAGGACGATGATTCACACCGAGTGATTGCACGAACCGGCCTTGGCGCCGGCGGAGCATGCGTGTGCCGATTCGAAAAACAGGAGATTCGACGAACGCGAGATTTTTTTTTCCCTAACTAGAGATATTATCCTTATCCTATTTACCTCTCAATACAGAAGTCTTTGAGGAAAACTGTGCGGTGAGTGAAATCATACAATTATGCGAGACCTACGAGATCGAATCACCTCGCGTCACTGAACACATAAAAGTAGCTCTTTGAAATCGGCTTGTAATTTTTTTTCTATCTGCACCAGAGGCGATAAAATCCGTTAAAGCTAATTTATTCATTGAGACTCTCGAACGGCAATTTATGCGAAATATTCTACGTTGAAGAAGAAAAAAAAATGGCTTTCACGATCAAAACAAATGCCCGTCTCTGTACATCGCTGTGACCGATAAGTTTTAATTTATACGAATCAAGCGAATAACTCACATCGTCGATAGAGCTGATACTGCCGTCCGATCTAGCCTCGTGTTCGACAGTCGCCGGATTCCTCTCGGGTGTCTTGATCACCTTGACGCTCGTCATACTGCCCCTGATGATGAAGTTGTTGGCCTTGAAGTAGTCGTCAGCCTCCTGATCGACGACGAGGAGTTTTGTCTCGTTGGGGAAGGCTTTGATGCGATCGACCACCTGTTTGTGAGTCTCGTTCGCTATGTTGATCTCGTTCACTTCGATAATACGATCGCCCTGTCGTAGTCCAGCGGCCTGGCTCGGCGAACCATCGTCAACCTTGCCGATGAACTGACCGGTCTTGCCCCGTTCGGCGTGCAGATTGAAACCGTAACCGTCGAAATCTTCCCACTTTACGATGTGGCAGAGCCGAGCGCAGGGCGCCGTTTCGCCCTTCAAGGACGACATCTCTCTCTCCTGTATGCTCGTCTTCTTTACTTCTTTTTTAGTCTTCCTTTCGCGAAACTCGTTTTTCGACTCGTAATCGTGCAATATTATTGCACCGATACGTAAACTCGAAGTTCTTGCGCGCGCGCACACGTACGACGAAAACCGAAGGACGAGGAAGAAAAGAGTGGCGATAACAGGAACGAGACGAGAGAAAAAAAAAGAAGTGGCTGGAGCGACTTTATACCACACACCGGTATTAGTCGAACGGAGCCTCGTGTGTCGAAGAGAAGAGGCTGCCTCTGCTGGTTCTGCTGCTGCTGCTGGTGCTCACGCGCGCGCACAGTCCGCGATCGAACCGACAACTCGACGCCCGAACGAGCCCGATCACCGATCGCAGCCAGCCGGAGAGCCAACGAGCTGCGCAGCCCGGGACGTATTTCACGTGAACAACGCGCCGCAACGGTTGTAACCGCACGCGCGCGCTTCTCGAATTTTACCAGAAACACACCGCTCGAGCCACCACCACCGCAACAGCTGTGTTTCCTTTCCCTCGCTCCAACTGCGGCCCGCTTTTTTTTATCTACCCCCTTCCTCTCGACGTGACTCCGGTAACTCGGTATCCCACTGCACTCGGTCGCCCAGTTATTGACACGTTCACCTGCATTAACAACAAACATTTTTTTCACGTTACGAGGATTAGATTTTATCGTTCGAGTCACGAGTAATCGTGCGGCAATACAGCGAAACTTAAAATTCTCTTAACCCTTTGAAGCATACATTTTTTTTTTCTTGTCTAAGGCTTCAAATATATCGGTTGGTTATTAACACACTTTTTCTGCATTCAAATAGGTTTATCACCTAGGCCACACCGTCAAAGGGTTAATTCGAACGCGTATCGATTAATCAAACGGGAGACAGAGAGCTCCACAAAACTACACCTTATCAAGTACCAGAGACTAAAAGGTCTAAAAGTTTTTTTACAAAAATCTTCTCTACAACTTTGGATAGTATCCTTTTTGAGATACACCGTGCTTCAAAGGGTTAATTCGAATGCGTATCGACTGATGAAACGGGAGAGAGAGAAAGAGCTCCACAAAACTACACTTTATCAAGTTTCAGAGACTAAAAGTTCTCCAATTTTTTTTCAACAATAATTTTCTCCACAGCTTTTGGATGGTATTTCCTTTTTCCTTCTTTTTGCTTTTCATACAATAATTGCATAACTCGCGAATGATCAACGACTGGGACATTCACCGGATTCTCGCTTTCTCGTACAGTCTGTTGAACGAGCTGCCGCAGCGGAACGCTTCCATCTGCGAGTCGGATAACGAGGGACCGCAAGCGAATCTTCGAACCGTGCTAAACACGCTCCGGCGTTCTCCCAAGGTCGTGGCCAAGGAAACTCTTGGTCAGATGTTGAGACGAGATTAGTGATGAATAAAAATTCTTCGAGGATTCTTCGGGAACGTCAGTTCGCGATGTCGGAAAGTCGAACGAAAGAGCGCGAGAGGATTGCACGTGTCTGTTACGATGGCTCAGCGTGTGGAGACGAGGGAATAGCCGAGACGCAGCACTGTCGCCAACTCGTTCGTTCGTCGACGGAGGAGGGAGGAAGAGATATACGAACCCGAACACCTGTCGCTCAGCAACGAGCAGTTTTACGATACTGGCGACGTCTGACGGCAGGTTCGTCAAGCCTCACGACTTCGCCGGGCTAAATCGTCAATCGATCGTAACGATCGCTGGAGAAGCTCGGCACGTCTCTCGATCCTTGAAAAACTTTCATTTTTCTTATCTCTCGTTATTTTCTCGCCGTCCAAGTCCAGATCTGAAAAACAAATGAAGCATTTAGACATTGGTCACGATTTTTTTTTTCGGTAACTTCTTCGATACGAAATCGTGTCTTAGTTATATGTACATTCCTTTTTTTCCAATACCATTAGAATAACGTATATTCACAAATAAATAAATAAGTAAATAACATTTTCTTTTTTTCGGTAACTTCTTCGATACTATATCATGTTTTAATTGTGCGTTCGTTTTTTTTTTTTTTTTCAAGAGATTGATTTCAAGTTTCCATCTCATTTCCGACAAGGGCAGCTCTTCTTTCTTGCGTACCCTCGAGATAAATGAGACGAATACGTACTGAAATCTGCATCCAATTTTCTGAGCGTAGCGGGAAGAACGCAACGTACCGAACGAACGCAGTGACGATGTTGCAACGACTCGTGGGTGGAGGGGTTGCTGTGAATTATACGACACCGAATGCTATATCGCAGAGTTATAACACATTGGATTGTGATGTAACTCTGCGTTGGCACAACAATGGGAGCAAAGCAAACAGGTGAGCGCGCACAACGTGCGATAAAAGACAGCCGAACTGCAGGAAATTGGAACACGCGCTCGTTTTCCCGATGACGATATTGTTATCGATATACGACCGAGTCGACGCAATGACCGACTGTTTATAATTCATTTAAATTCCTTCAAATATGGAGAAGAAAAGCGTATCGGCCCACATTCGATATAAGCCGATGAAGTAAACTTGAAAAAATAGAAGACAGTCATTCACTGAGAATAAAAATGTACTAAAATTAGGAAAATGTGATTGTAGTCTCTTTTTTAACTCGGTGTCGAAACTTCATAACGAAAAGACGCTTTGTATTGTAATTCTTTATGAGCCGAAAATGAAATATAAAAAAAAGCTCAATAGTGGCATTTTCCGGAAGGGCGCGGTGCACTGTTACAACCTCGAATGCACCAGAAATAATATAGTCGCCTATCCCATCATTCCGTCGTCGCTAGAACAGGCAAATTACTCTTTCCGCGTCACCCTGTACATCACCGGCATTCCCGTACCAGTCGCCAGTCCCCAGCCTCATCTCCACTGTTACGAAATACCGCGAGAATAACCATGCGCACCGGCAATTATGGTAACTCACATGAGCGCACGCAACCCGACGCTTTATAATTACTATAACGTTTATCATTATCGTTCCCTTTTTCTTTCCTATCTCTCTCTGTAACTACACTTCCGCTTCGAATTATACTTCCACGATTAGTTTCACGTGATTCAAAAGTCGTATATAAAATGACCTCTGCTTAAGGCTACGTAAAACACCCGCCCGCATCGCCGGATCGGTATCGAATACTGTAATCAACTTTTTTTCGGTCAAAAGAAATAACTCTCAAAAGAAAAGTTTCGCAGAAAGCTGAAGTGATATCCGCTTTCGATAAGACTTTTCATTCAATCGTACATGCCCCAACGCGTGAAAAAAAGTTGATTGCGGGTTCAGTTATCGACCGCGGTATTTCGCATCCTCTTAAGGCGAGGTAAAACAGACGCAGTCGGTATCAAAAACTGTAATAAATGGTATTCGGAAATGGTAGACATTTCGCGAAAAAACAAAGTATTAGCTGATGTAGAATTCAATACCGCATTCTATGATACTTCGCTTTTACCCCAAACGTCACCCATTCTTACATGGCATTGATTCGAAAAATACCATAAGTCACGTGGTGCATGTTTTACCTCGCCGTAATAGCAGGTGAAATACCATGGTCGGTAATAAGAACTCTAACCAACTTTTTTCACGGACAGTGATTGTCTAAGGTCAAAAGAAAAGTATTATCGAAGACGGATTACATGTCAGCTTTCGATGACACTTAACTTTTGACCGTAGATGCGAGTATCCGTGAAAAGGGTTGATTACAGTTTTTGATACCGACTTGGCACGGTATGGGTGGGGATTTCACATACTCTTAAGGCCAATTGTCGATAAAAAAAAAGCTACCTTTTTCGAGCACGCGCAGTCTGCGAGGCTCGTTAAATCGGCTCGACGGTAAAACTTTGCCACGTACGTTCGTAGAAGTAGAAATCAAGAAGATTACTTCACGTACGGTGACCCCGATGACGAATGGGGTACAATGATGCACCAAAAATAGTGTCGTTATAACTCTGGCGCAACACAATGAGAAGTGATATATTCTTGGAGGTATACTGTCGAATGATTCGGCACGTGACGCATACGAATTATACGCTCGAAAGAAAGGAGTTTCCGTCGTTTACTCGCGAGAGTTTACGTTCTCTGCGCGCAGCATCGAAACGTCATGAATACAGAGTTATTAGAAATTCAAATGGTCATTAACGCGCAGAAACGAGGGGGCGACCGGTCGATTCTCTTGTCCACCCACGTTCGGCATTATTCTACGGCCCTTGCTTCTTCTCGACGCCCGACGTCGATGACGAGTCCTCCGGCATATTAATTAACGACGAGATGGAGAGATTTTACGATGCGAGTCCGGTGCATCGAACACACGCGCGTATCGCGTGACTGAATATTCCCGAGCGTCGAGAGGAACGTGCGGAGAATATAGTTTTTGCGACTGATCTATCCAGGAACATTTTACTCATCGAATCGAGATAAGCTAGAAAGAGACTCTCGAGGGAGGATACAATTTAACGTTCGAGCTAATCGAAACGGTAAAACATCGTGGTTACCGGTCTTTCGTGTAACTCGACTACCCGAGCAATTGCCTTTCTTCGCGTTGTAAATATAGAATTCTCATTTGAAATCCACCGAGGCTCGAAGTCGAGATTACGTCCGCATTTAGAAGCGAGGAACGGTGAGCGCCTCAGGGACTTGTTGTCTAGCCGGTAGAGTGGCGCTAACAAACGACCGCGTGAAAGGTGCGAGATGAACACTAGCACTTTCCACCGGGAATATTTTGTCGCTACTCGAATTTTCAAGTAGCCACTGGCGACGACTGGCGAAGCGTGTTCGAGGATGCGTTAATCCGTTGAGGCGATTAATTAACGGATTCTGCATGTGGGCTGGCATCAAAGGACGGACACGAAATGCTGTCCGCGCCACGGCGGACTGACAGATGACGGGACCGTTATGATTTTGCACGAGGCTGAACCAAGGCGAACGATTTGCAGGTCCGTACGAACTCTCCGTGGCTCCGAGTCGATTCTGAAACTCAATTAAAGAATAAAAAAATATAAAAAAATTTAATAAAAATTAATCGCTGCACTGCTCAATCGGCGGAAGGATTAACGATGTTGTTTTCACGTCTACTTCGTTAATTGTCATTTCGCGGAATCGTAGTTTTTCATTAACAGTCACGCGTATCGAGACAACGATAAATAATTCAACGATGATTCATCGTTCCCCAGGTGCGATAATGATTATGAGGCGGTTACGAACGGACACGCGAGTTTATCGTTGCAGGCAGCGGTGGATGCAATGGTATGCGCGAAGGTGAGCGATAAGACTAGGCTTGTTTATAGCGAGGCGGAAAATCGACTGCCCGAGCCGACTAAACGATCGCTTCGAGAGGGTTTGCGTCTTGCCCTTGTCCCAAAGGACTCGGATAATCCTTTCTCTCCTCGAAGACAACGCGAAAGTACACAAGGAACTGTGGATGGTTTCCGCCGTGCAGAATCGCTCCGAAGGCTCGAGCGATTCGATCGCTCGAATTTATCATCGTTTTCCTACTCGCGTGCGGATTCTTTCGCATGAAGAAAATATCGCGAAACGACCACCGCATGTTTTCCGGCAATGGCGACTCATCGATGTAATAGAGTTCGTTATAACGGAGATTCAATCAAGTAGGCGTGTTGCGCGGTCAGGTAAACTGCGGAAGATACAACATCGCGCGGGCCTGGCTCGGGGTTTCTCGTAATTCCAGCACGTACCTGAATAACGAATTCCCCGGTGGTGGAGAGGACTGCGCGTCGAGCGTGCGCAACCGTAGCCAAGGCAGCGGCTCACAACAGGCGGCATAACGTGCGATTCGATGCTGCCCGAGGTGGAACACAGCCAGGCGACGCTACGAGAGCCTTTCCGTACGATAGTTGTACGCGATACATCGAGGCCCGCGGTGTGTCTTCGACGTTACTGCGTGTGACAGACGTTGTACATTTACGTTTTTTTTTAATTCTCTTTTCTTTTCCTTGTTCACGTTTTCCAACGCTGGACGGCTGACCTGCGAACATAAAAATAAAGACTGATGTGAATTGTTGTGATGTTCGGAGAGCGCGGAGATGGGACAAGTTCGGCGAACAAGTGGAGTGGAGTGATTTGAATGCGCATCGATCATCGATCGTCCCGTGTGGGTCAAGCGATCGGAAATTTTAATCATTCGACAATAAAGTTTCGTTCGCCAATGCAACTCTCAAAAATCCTACGAGCACGGAATAACCGATGAGTCTTTGACGCTCGAGTGTACGCTGCGAGGAGCAAATATGTGGAGCCCCACGCACGTTCAGGTGACAGGTACGTTTTTCATTACTCAACGTTATACTTCGCACGATGTCAGGCATTAGGCACGAATCTCGGATAGTGCTGCTGTTACGTCTCGCTTAGAGTAAACACGTTATTTGCGAAAAAAAACGTCCGGACAGGTGAGTCGAATTGTCGGGAGTAGGTGGTATCTACCGATATGTGGGTAGGTAGGTCAGGTGAGTCAATGTACCGTAAGCCTCTTCGCTCCGCGTATGCGGACCGCGGAATGAACGTACCGATTGCTGACCGTTCACCAGTGAATCAGCATTTTTGTTGTTGTCGCAAATAATCCACTGGCTTTTTAAGGAAAAAATGTGGCAAAAACGATCTTTGATACACGAAGAATTTTTTTTTTGGTCTCTGCAGCGAGTCGGCTGTCGAGAAAAGTTTGATCTTCGAGCGATCATTCACTGGTGCAGTTAGACCGAATCTATTACCGTTGCATCTACTGCGGTATGCCGCGTGAAAGCTAAATGCCAGAAGTTTGTATCCTATTTTCATCACGACGGCCTGTGATCTTCGACCTCATGATTTTTTTTTTTTTTTTTTTTTTTTCGAACTAATAAGTTTTATTACTCCGAGTGATGAAAAACGGTACTGGCATTCCACAGATGATTGCCCAACCTTGACTGTAAAGAGATAGAAACTTAATATCTTTGACGTTACTCCGAATACTTATTTTTTTTTTCTCTGTGACCGATGCTCATCGGGCAGCCTCGGTCGGTTCAGCGTTTGGTTCTATACATTAGCATTTGTACGGATCCGTCGACGGAGAAACCATTGAAAAACTCGTAGGCCGAGAGTGGCCGAGAAATGTGCGGTCTCGACGTTGTGTACAGCTGTGGTTCGTAGCTAGCTGCCCACCGGTGGGTCCAGTTTGTCGAGTTTCGTCGTCGTCGCCAGCGACGAACGGAGCTGAACTCCCCTCTCCACCCCTCGAGCCTAACGGTACATTGTGTCATGTCATCGCTACGGAGACATTGCCATTGTACAGTCTTCGCGAAGATTATACGACGAGAATAATTGTTTCGATCGTTTATCATCGCGGCGCGACGCTGACAACGTGTTTCGCACAAACGGTCTCCGCCTATGCCGTATCGTGCTCATCGCCGTACGCGAGACTCCGCGGCTCCGGTCTGGCGTGACGCTTCGGCAGCACCGATGAGGATCGGTGAGAGGTAGTGAAAACCCGAATATACACGTCGCACCAGCGTGGGAAAATGGATCGACGATTTCCCCTTCGAGAAACGACTTTCCTATTCGCCCGACAACTTTTTCCACATCGTCGCCAAAGCGTTGCGACGAGAGGAGTCTCGGAGCACGTCGCAGATGCGAGAATCGACTGTACCACGAAGGAGATCCGAGACACGTAAACATTCGCGAGATACTTCGCTCGGCCTCCGAGACGCTACCGGGAACACGAAGTACGACGAGAGGCTGACGATGTGTTTAACGGAATTAATACGTCGAAGCTCGAATTGAGATTAATGAAAACAATTGTTCTGAAATTACGTACTCGTCGAGCGAGACAAATTATGAAGTATCGTTGCGTTGATTCATACGTCGAATCTTTGGATTGTTAAATTTACTATATTATCACATTAATTTTTTATATTTATTGTATTATAATATTAATTATCGTTATTGTTTTTGTTCTTCTTTGTGCATCGAATTGTATTATTGATTAATATAAAAACGGCATTGATGGAAGATCAAAAGTTGCCGCGTGTCGCGCATATGTAAATTCGCGGTCAGCCGAAACTTGAATCAAGTTCTATAGAAAAATTGTTCTGCAATTACGTACTCGTCGTCAGAGACAAATTATAAAGTATCATTGCGTTGACTTATACGTCAAATTTTCGGATTCATGAATTTGTTAATATTGTATTGTAATATTAATGATCGTTATTACGATTATTGTCATTATTATTATTTTTTGTCTATAGAATTATATTACTGATTGAAATAAAAAGATGGTTAATCGAAGCTCAAAGGCGCAATGCAATACGGTTTTCCGATTTCGCTGCCGCGTGACGCAGATATGTAAATTCGCGGTCGACCGAAACTACGCCGCGAAGCCTGACTAAAATAGTTTTTCGGTGCGAGATGTAGCTTTTTCGCGGTCTCCTCGGGTGTGTCGTTTAACGTGGCTGTGCAGTAAACACGGATGCGTGTGTGTACTCTGGTACATTACACTGAGTACGTTTCTCGAAGCGCCTTTCCCTCGCGAGTCCACGCTCTCCCTCAGATTCTCGGGTTTCACAGGCCGTGAAAAAAAAAACAAGAAAAAAATTTCCTGCCTCCGACTAAATGGCCTTTCGAGCATTCTCGCACTACGAGGGGGTGGGGAAACGCTGAGAGAGTACTACACGGTTTTTAATTCACGCGAGTGAGGATGCGCGATTTCCCGTGAAGTATACTTATTGTAATAACATTTTGCGGTCTTTCCCTCCCACCGCGCCGTTTCCTCGATTTTCCCCGCGTTTGTGTCCAGCGATTCGCGCTACCGGTCTCGACGCTTCGTGTATACCGCTCATAAAGTTGCTAAAAGCCTAGTGTATTTTTTCAAATTAAACTAGATAATTCACGTCGCATTAATAATTATCTCGCTTCTTTTCTCTGTTTTCAGTCCAAAGAGCCAAGGGATTGTTGACGAAAGGAAAAAACAGTGAGTAACGATTGTCATTCAAATTATAATCGAGATAATTCCGTACGGATAAAAAAACATTACCGAGAATCTATTCGCGCATTATCCCGAGCCAGCGTCTCCCCGACAAGGGCCCAAGGGCATTGATCCCCCGGTAATATTAACAGCCGCTTACGTGCGCACGTACGTCCCGCACTCGCCGAGCCCGTAAAGCAGAAAATAGCGTACAACGCAGCGACGCGACGAGTGTCAATGGATCCGTCTGCTCGAGGGGGAAACGGTACCGCATCCCACAGGTGCTCACCGGGATTCTCGCGGAGAAAGGCTCGATGCGATACCCGGTTACTCGATACGGTGGAAGCAGCATGAAAGGAACAAATACGTATACGCGAAATTGCGAGACACGTTGCCTTACGTCACAATTTCTGCCGACCGAGCGTATCAAATTTCATAATACGAAAAAAAGCAACGTAGAAGTTAATGAGAATTTTGACACGAGGTCATTCCGTTTTAACCTACAAAGCGCAAATTTGGACACCCGCGTATTGCGGCTATGCGTGCTTGAGAGTTTATGAGAGCCCGTATCGTAAATGTTTATCGACGGCACGGTTCCCCTCCCCCGCCACAATAACTATGTGGGACGTTCGCGAGCTCCTATAGAAGCGCGAATAATGTAGGCCGTGGTTAGCAGCGATGTCTCCGCAGCATCTCGAGAAGCGAGGGCAATTATAGTGTTAAATTCATCCCGCATCTGACCCCTAACGCCCACGTTCTGTCGTCGATCCAGAGACCAACGACTGTTTCGTGACGATCGCCCTCGGCAAGGAGAAGTATCAGACCTCGGTTAAGGAAAAGGCTGTCGAGAACGTGGAATGGCACGAGGAATGCGAGCTTCAGATACCTCAGCAGGGCAACACTGCGGAAGTCGTCCTCACAGCTCTTCACCGCAACTTCCTGGGCGTCGACGAGTTCTTGGGAACCGTGAGCGTGCCGCTATCGAGCTTCGACGTCTACGAGAGGCCTAGAAACAGATGGTAAAGCTTCAATTACAATGCAGATTATTATTTATTATTTTATTGGTTCTCTACTTTGTACTTCACAAGTCGCCGATGTAACTACGACCGAGCCACTCCCACGACTTGATCCGTCAATTAATAGATAGATAGTTTATTGTGTGTTGGGATAAATCCCCCAAAGACCAGGTGATACAGATAAGATACATGTCGCGAGGCGTAGAAAAGCTTGAGCACAGAATAGCGCACATTTTACGTACGATGTAAAAATAAATTGTAAATTTGACGTACTGGAACTTGAAATTTGTTAACATTACTCAAATCAATCAAAAATTAATGTACTTTGCTTGTAAAATAAAAATACCAGATATAAAAATGACAAATCTTTCGCTTGAAATTTACAAAAAATTTAATGAAAATTACAAATTCTACTGTTAAATTGCAACGCACATATGTTGGAAATTTCAGAAACAGTTTATGTGAAAAAACTTTGAATACTGTTCATTAATTATCAAGCAACATTTTTTTACAGTGTAATGCATTCAAGTTTATAGTAAAGGTAACGATTAGAGCATAAAGAACAGCGAAAGAAGAAAAAGTAAAAGTAGTGATGGGGAATTCGAATGGAGTCGTGTTGCGTTGCCTCATTAAAACAATATGAAACGCCTCCCTCCCCGTCCATCCTGGGCTCAGTCGGTATCAAAAACTGTAATTAACTATTCTCACCGGTTTTCGTGTGTACAGTCAAAAGAGAAGTCACATCGAAAGCGGATATCATCTCGGCTTTCGATGAAACTTTTCCATTGATCGAGAATGCCAGAATACGTGAGAAAAGTTTATTACAGTTTTTATTACCGACCGCGGTATTGCACATGCTCTAAATCGCATTATCACAAACAAATCCGCAGGTACACACTGAGCAGTAAACCGGGCAAGGAGAACACCAAGGAGAGAGGCGAGCTCGAAGTGAAGATTGGTTTCATCGTCAAAGCCGGAAGTTTGACGGATCTAACGAGAAAGGAGAGACACAAGAGTTCGCTGGGACAATTGTCGACGGCCGCTCAGTCGATCGGCGGAAGTTTGCTGAGCATCGGTAGCTTGGAGAAACGCAAGGGTCTGAAGAAATTTGCTAAATCCATCGGCAACAAGGTGAAGGGGAAGAGCAAGAGCAAATTGAACAAGGACGAGCTGGACGAGAGAGAGGAGCATCACATAAGGCCTTCGAGACAGGCGCCCGGAGAAGCCGATCCCGGTGTTATAAGCGAGGACGAGGATGAATTTACGGTGAGACAATCGTAAACGAAAAAAAATCATCTCGTGAAATTTACGAAGCTATGGGAAAGTTATTGCTTTGACGATTGACCCTAAAACTCATGTACGGGGTGGAAAACTACCCCAGAGGATATTCTAAAAATGCGATTTGTGCCAATTTTCGTTACGTTTTGAGCTCTAAGTGTGATTTTCGCCCCCGAAATGTTGATAAAATCAAACTTGCCGTATGCCATTCTCTTCCTTATTAACCATACAGCTCATAACTTAATTTTTTTACCTTCAAACTCATGACTGACATGAGGGATCCGAACGCACCCCACGCTTTTCTTGATTATAAAACCGGTCCTATGGTGATAAACAGACTTTCTCATACATGGTTTTCTTCGTTTGTTCATAAGGAAGAGAATTGTGTATAAGAAATTTGATTGTATTTACATTTAGTTAATGAAAAACAGATTCAAAGACTAAAAACCAGAAAAAAAAATCAGCAAAAAGCTCATTTTTTTGCGTTCGCGTGGGGTTGATATCTACCCCAGTTATGAGTTACAAGGTAGAAAACATGATAGATATGGTGCAGGGTTAACTTGTTAATTGATTTGGCAGTTCGACGATTTGTCTCACAAGAGTTCGGCATCTTCCCTGAATGCTCCGGTCGGCGGTAGCGTTACTGGAAACTCAAACTACAGCCCCACTGTCTCGGCGAAGACGAACTACACGTCCCACGTTACAGCGGAACCTCTGACGACACCTCCGGCACCGACGAACGCAGCGCCCAACAAACCGCCGCGCTTCTCCTCCAACAGTCCGAATTCTCCGGGCACGGGAGTCGAGAATCACGAGGATGAGTGGGGTCGTAAATTGTATGGGAAACAGCCAAACAACGTCCTGAAGAGGTATCCTATCGGTCTTCCTGTTACACGTACCTTTAATTAAAAAATAAGAACGATACATTTTTTTTTGTGGAAAATACCGAATCAATGCAATTTATCATTTCAAAGGTGGGACAACAAACCAAGTCCGAGAATTATCGTCGACGAGACGAGGGACGAACTCGACGTATCGCCAGCGGCTTCGCCATCACCGATATCCCGGTTTCGCGACACGCCAGAACCGCCGAGTCCGGCACCTCGCGAGATAATAATATCCAAGCGTCAGGACGAAAAATCACCGCCCAAAATTAAAAGTCCGAAGGAGGACGGACCGGCGATAAGGGAAAAGAGTCCGAAGGAGGAGAAACTGTCGAAGAAGGACAAGAAGAAAGAGAGGGAGCAGCGATTCAAGGATATCATTGAAGAGGGACATCCGTCGTCGGAGAGAATAATCATCGGGGGAGAGGACGCGATGAAGAACAGCAACGGATCGAGGAGTCGACTTCCGCACGAAGTGCTCGCACAGTTCGACGGAAAATCTCGAGAGGTGAGAATCTTTTTTTTTTTTTTTTTTTAACTGCTATAGTGAAATCTCTCAGAGATTCCACTGTACTTTATATTTTTACGTGACTTCAATTGATTTCCTAAAAAAAAATGTTTAACGCGCAGGACCTCATCGAGTTGACTCTGCAGCTGCAATCGGAAGTGATCGACAAAAAGAAACGACTGGCCGACCTCGAGGATTACATAGACGCGCTTTTGTTGCGTGTGATCGAGTGCTCGCCGCGGTTGCTTCAGAATCCCTACCAGACTCGACGTCTATCCTCTCCCGGGCGCCAGTGCTAGGCATTTTAATATATATACATATTTTTCCTTTACTAGCTCCGAAGAAATCGTTCCCCGTTGAGAAGTAAACCGCAGCGCACCGTTGCCGCTTGAAAATTACTGCCGGAACGTATTCACCGATTGTGAGAAAGAAAGGAAAAAATTACGATAACACGTTTTATGTATTGAATTTTAACGAAGTCAGTGTGCGTGAAGCACTGCACTGATCGACCATTCTGAGCTTCCGAGGAGCTTGAGAGCAGGACCGCAATGTGAAATTATACTCCCACGTCTTCCCAGAGTTATCGGATCGAGCGTCGCATCGATTCTACCGACGTTCGCGTCCGATCTCACACATCCGAGTTTGCCTTGAGATTCACACGTCTCCGTCCAATTTTACCCCGATTTTCCAAAGAAGATCACGTTGCATATATTATTAATATTATAACTTCGACTAACGATTTTAACGCGTCAGATTTGTCAAACGCGCGGTGATTCGAAATCGAAACTCGAGTTCGCGATATAATGATACATCCGACGCGGTTGACGAGTCAAGTGTGCGTGGAATGAACAAAAAAGAAATAGAAAAAAGTGTGCCTTATGCATTCACCGTGCATTGATATCAATTGAGTTACATACTATATGCATTGTTAATTATTACTATTTACTTATTGCCAAATATAATGTTGTGGAAAAAAAAAGTTCACAAACGAGTATGGAACTTGCTTGTTCGTCATCGATTTGCGTACCTCTGCGGCGAAGCTTTCTCCACTTTCTTCACGAAGTCTTTGAAGACTTGGATCGATCTCTCGTAATTCTCTACTTGGAGTGATTCACTCAACAATACGACGTCGTCGGCACATTTCAGCCTCACGGCTTCGTCTACGAAGTCGAATAAGCGCGGGACGTTCGCGATGTCGAATTCGTCGACCGTTTTCGGATCAAACGGAATGGAGAGTCTTTTAGCCGTCTGATGGAAGGAGAACGGAGCTTTCAGCAGGTGTTCCATCTTCACGGTTACGTTCGTATCTAGTCTTGGATACATGTACCACAGAATTATTTCCTCTATCAAACGTGGCCGTGTTTTCCACACCTCCGATCCCTGATAAAATAAAGATAATTTTTTTTTAATTCTTCAAGCAATCCGACGACATGAAAATTGAGAAGCTTTCTGGAAGCTGACGAATGTGTGGTGACCCGAGAATTCCCTTACCGAAAATTTTTTATGGGTCCAGTATATGTGAAACTTTATCCACCTAAGTTTGCCGGGCGGAACCTCTAGAATAAGTGCTCTCACTTCGTCGCGACAAACCGCCGGCAGAAGCGATAGAAAATTTTCGATGCTTTTGTCATTGCCCAAGATGTCTTGCTCCTCCACGCATACCCGCAGGAACGAATCTTTCGCGATTTCGTATGATCGCCTGTGTGTATAGAGAACAATTTCATTAAGGATATCCTTATCAGAATCGCGAACGGACAACAACGGTGAAAAGCTCCCCTGAACGCGTTAGTTTTGCGCGCGACATACAAACGCGCTAAAAATGTTAAGCAGAGTTGCAAACGCTCAGCGTAATTCTCTCACCGACTTGTGTCAAAGATATCCTCAATATTACGTCGTTTGGACGAAGATTCTCTTTGAGGAAGCGGTTCGTACCTAACATGATGGCTCAAGCGTTTCCCTGTAAGGTGTACAGTCTTATTGGAGCCCGTCCGCAGGTTAAAGGCGGATATCAGTGCGTTTCTATCCTCGTTGCACATACTTCGCACGCTCTCATCGCAGACCCAGCAGTGAATGCCTCTGCGCCCTGAGAAAACCCACAGAATAAGTTTCCAGCCGAAATCATCTGCAAAACATTGAAAAAAAAACAATTAATTTAATTTTTTTTATTTTTATTACAACAAATTGATTTGCGTAAACACACGGTAAAAAGTTATTTCGTAAAATCGGAATATGAAGATTCGTTAAATAAGTTATAAACTCGTTTGTCCAGATTTGAATATACAAAAGTATCCTTTTATTTCCTGTGTCATTAAAAATTATAGTTTGTACTTTTGTTTACAAAACTGGAGCCGGTTAATGCGATTGGAAAACTAACAAATAAAAAGTTGTGGACGTTTGTGGACAATAAGTTACAAAAAGTACAAACTTTTTTTATTATGCAAATATTTACCTCTGAGAAACGCATCCAAAATTTTGCAAGCTGTAGCAGCAAACTTCCAGCATTTAGGACATATCATGTCGGCCTTGCAGCACGTTCTCGCGTTGTCGTAATCGGTCATGTCGATATCGAAGACCAGTTCCTTCTCCACAGCTTCGGTGAGGATATCGCTGTATTTGTAGCCGGGACTGTAATTAAATTCATCGTAAATACCAGTTTTAGTTGGCTCTAAGTTTTCTGACAGACCTCGAAGGCTCACCGCATTCTGTAAATCGCGCCAATGTCAATTTTTTTCACGGCTTTGTGTCTGACGTAGGATCTCAATTGAACGCCGTTGTGGAAGGATTTGACACGACCGAAACCATCATTAATATAAGTAAAGGCAAACTCTCTTTTGATTAATTTCCTGCCTATAACGTAAATACATAAATTCCTTAAAACTTCAAACATAATTGGAAGGGTTTTTGGGGGGAAAAAAAATTGCGGATACTTTCGAGGAAAATTTAGACAATTCACTATGAAGAAAAATTGTAATTTTAAAGCGCCGAAATGGAAGTTCTCATGCAAAAACTGGTACATTAAATTTAATGTACAGTGTTGTTGAAAATTAATATACTTTTTCATTGAAATTAAAATATAATATTAAAATTAAAGTACTCTTATAGTATAATTAAAGCAAATTAGTGAAAACAAAGTATTTCCAATGTTTTTAATACTCTGAACATTAATTTTTCATCACAATTGTACATGAAATTTAATATACCAGTTTTAGTAGATTAAATTTCATAAGAATTTTTTTTTGTGTTTTTTTTTTTAAGTTTGAAACAATGTAACCACTCACCGTCTCCATAGCACAGCCAGCGATTGAACTCCTCCCACGGGAACAGGTGTTGATAGTATTTGTCGAGGTTATGTATCAAGGTCGAATCGTCAAAGTCGGTCATGTTGTCTATTCGTGGAATTGGAATTTCCGATAAAACATCAGCATCGCGGCCAGTGAGATTGATAAAAATTACTGTTTTTCGTAAATTATTATTGTCTTAGATTCACGATGTATTCTACGCGGAATAGTGCATCGGCGTTAACTCGAAGGGTTCTTTGCAGTCGCCCTTGTGTTCGACGATATATCTATCTATTTATTTATTTCGACAACATTGTATTCTCTCCGTGATTGGAACCATCGTACGAATCATTGCACTGAGCTCACGGAACATGATTTACTTAACAAGATATAATCGTATGCAGCCCCGACTCGTGGAGTTCGAACGCGCGAAAATGTTTCCTCGTCGCACGTGTCTCCTTTGTTTACGACGACGCCGGTTCGAGCGTGCACGCGATCTCTTTGTTTTGTTCGACCGCCATTAAAAACAATAATTCTTAGTTCGCTTACTCTCAATCTGCACTCCGGCAAAACTTATCCAACGACCTGCATTTTTTTTTCTAGGCTGCTCCAGAAATTAAGATCGTTGTTCTCGTGTTTCTCCTTTGTTCGGTCCGTCGTCCAGCCGGGCCAAGTGGGGAGCAGGGCGAGCGTGCACATTCAAAATAGTCGTTAGTTTTAACGTCATGTGAAAGTCACGTGACCGCACCACGAGAGCGAAAGAATTACCGTCATTGGCCCTCGCAGTGAAGTGACGGAGACAGAACGAGAGAGTATTTCACATGATGTTGCACGTGCCTATCTTATTCATCTCCCCCGCGCTCCGTCCCGTGTTAGCACAACAAAAAAATAAATACCTACGCGCAACCGTGTTACCAACTTTGTTTCTTTGATCCGCAATAGATAGAAAAAATTGGTACTTGGCCTCTGGCATAAAACCGTCTAAAAGGAAGAAGAACAAGAAGATTTAAAAAAAGCTGCTGCGATGTCTTGCAGCTAATATCGAAACACTCCCCCGTTGTAAATCGTAAACTGTTGGCGCCGCTATTCGACGCAATTCGACGGCAGGAACGCGCAAGATCGCTGTGCAAAGCTCGGTGTAAAACAACATGCGAACCTTGGGTATTTAAGGTTAAAGGGCTTACCGTGCCTTAGGACAAAGATTTGCGTGTCGAAAGAGTCGAATATGGAAACGTGATTTTGGGCATCGATTGGAAAACGGGAAGAAACGATAATGAACAACAACATGAAGAGCGATTTGGTCCTCGAGGACATCACGACCGGCAAAAGATTCCTCCTCGAAAGCGGCACATCGGTTTGTATTCTCACCCGTGTATAAACATACATATGTATTTTTTGCTTCATAAAGTCTCGTTCAGTTTTCGTTGATTCGTTCTTTGTCGATTCGATATTTTTCCGAACGGTTGTTACACACGACGTCATAAGTTCCGGTCGAGACAGGCTCGTATTATAAAATAGCATGGTGTCCGGTGTCCAGTGTCCAGTTTACTTGACACCGCATGGAGTCTTCTTATGAGTTATGACGTATCGGTCATGCAGTTTCAAACTGATAAAGAATACAATGGTCCTTTCGTCTCTTCTTGTTTCAGTGCTATAACTGTGGGAGAGGCAAGAACAGTCAAATCATGAGTCAAAGCGTCCTGGTGTCACGAGAACACTGCGTATTCATGCGAACCAGCAAGGGTCTCAGCGTAATCGACTTGGGGGTAAGCATTATAGCCGACTATTCAGGTAGCACAAAAAAAATCATTTATCAAAAAGTAGTCTCAATGGGTTTCATATCTCCGTCTGGATGGCATCCAAAAGTTACCACCTATCCAAAAACTTAACGTTTGGACGTAGGATAGCTTTATTATTATTATTATTATTATTATCATTAAAATTTGCAGAAAGGAAGTGTAACACTTACAAAATCTTGATCTTATTAACTGGATTTACTTTCATGTGAACATGTACAGGTCCAGCCTGTTGTTGAATTGGTTGATTCATTCAGAGACTATGACTGCAGTGGGCAATGCATTCCAGGTTTTGACCACCCACAGTAAAAAGAGTTTGTACTTTTTACAACTTATTCTATTCACAAATGTCCGGAATTTTTTATTTGTCAATTTTCCGATCGTGCCATCCGGCTCCAGTTTTACAGACAGAAGTTTAAACGAAATTATTTTTTACTGTGTGTTGCACTGCATGTGTTTCCATAAATATATAGTGGGATAGTTTATAAGCTGGCCTTCGTCCAATCATAGGTTACCATCCGGATAGACATATGTAACCCATTTAGATGACTTTTTCATACCAGATCTCTTTCTGCTACCTAGGTATAATTTGTTTAAAAAAAATTGATTAACAGACTATTTTTTTTTCACTCAGAGCGCCAATGGTATTTACATCAACGGCCGTCACCAGAAATCCAAGATGATGGTCGAGCTGGAAATCAATGACTTGATAGGTCTCGGTTGTCCGGACATATTGCCGTACGTACAACCCGAGCCTGGGGACGGCGACGACGCCGCCAGCAAGGTTCAAATGAAAACTATCTACAGATTAAAACTTCCAGAGGTGAGTTGAAAGTAATGTTTTATTTATGTTTCATTCGATTTACTTGCGTTTATGGAAAAATCAATTTTACGTGCAAAAAAATAATTTTTAATACGCATAAAAATTAATGTTTTATTTATTCATAGTTCAATCGGTAGGACAGTGTCGAATTAAACACTTGTTAAAAAAGAAAAGTAGAGGAAAAGAAAGATATTTTTTTAAATTGAACAAGCACAACCACCGCATTACAATTGAAATTCCATGTATTTTTCACGAATGTCTTCTTTTGCAAGAGTACCGACATTGAGGATGCCAAGCCGGTGGTGGCCTATCAAGTTGCCGCAACTTCGGCGGATAACAAACGACGGCTTTCGAGAGATTCGGCCGAGTCCAGATTGCCGGAAAAGAAATTGAAGACCGAGGAAGCTGCATCGATTCCCGACGTGATTGATATAGCGGGTAACAAAAACAGTGCAATCTTTCGTCAACGAGCGGAGCTATTACGATAGTTCTGTCTGCATGAAAACACTGATTTTCGGTTCTCGTTATTGTTACATTATATTGCAGACAGCGATGACGAAGCTCCGATCGTAGCTAACGGCTGGAGTAAACCGTCTGGATCGTCGGATCCGTTCGCGGGAGCGAATTTGTCTGTGATAAAATACGAGCCTTCCCCTGACGCTTCCATTTCCTACGAGAAAGATATATCCGTGGGACAAGCGAATGACAAGGAGCCGAGCACTACTGCCGGAGAACCCAAGTGCGATTCAAATATCGAACAAAAGAAGTCTCGCGACGAAGACAAACGTCATTGTCGCAATGCGTCGACAAACGCGAAAGCAGATGAGCGATCTGGGCCCGGGATAAAAAATTCACCGTCCAGTAGAGACACGAATTCGCAGGGAGAAAACGGTCGTAGAGAGAAAACAAAGTCGTTTCCAGTTCGGGTCAATCATCTTGGACAATTGACCCGAGTCGTCTCGGAGGAACTCGATTCTCGCCTAGTCTCGGAGGAACTCGACTCTCGCGTCGTCTCGGAGGAACTCGATTCTCGCCCAGTCTCGGAGGAACTCGACTCTCGCGTCGTCTCGGAGAAAATAGACTCTCGCGTCGTCTCGGAGAAACTCGAATCTCCTGTCGTCGCGAACGGCCTAGAATCTCGCGTCGAACATCCGGACAGCGCAACTTCGTCGGTCGACCCCTCGAGAAGCAACGAACGAGCTGCGCCTGCTCGACGCCCGAGCGAGGATTCTTCTTCGGGCGAGGAAATCGACCTACTGCGACGCAAGGGTTTGTTGAATCTATCTCCGGACGAAACTTCACACAGCAGTTGGGAGAACGTCGAGGATTTTTCGATTCCCGGATACAACGCCGAGAACATTGAATCGAATGACGCGACCGAATTGCCCGCTGGGATTATCAACGACGCGCCGAATTGCGACTACGATCCGGTCGATCAGGAGATAAAGTACGAGCCCGAGCTTGAGATAATGGACGTCGACGAGTCGATTTACGCGAACATGAGTAATTACTCGCAGAGCCTCACTCCGGTAAAGGTGAAGCGTGTCATTAAGAATGAGCCAATAACGGAATATTCTCAATTCGACGTTGTCGCGTTGAGCGACGACGAGGACGACGTTTTTCCGGCCTCGCAGTTGTTCGGCGACGAGGAGGATATCGGAGACGAGCCGAAGGTCAAAGTTGAGAATGAGATGAGCGACGATAACGACGAAATCGAGAAAGAAATATTCGATCGCCGCGAGAGCTACTATCCTGATCTGATTGTAATTCCGGACAGCGATGACGAGGACAACCCGTGGTACGACCGGCTCATGAGAGCCGAGCTTAACGTGAGTCGCGAATCGGTTATAAAAAAGGTACAAGAGGGAACGGAAACTGAAGTGGATGCTCCGGCGTTTACTGACAACAAGGTTGCTCCGATACCTCCCATCGAGGAAGACGCTCCAGGATCTCTAGCTGAGAACGATGCCCGACAATCGAGTGTCGCCGACAACGCCATAGAATTTCCTGCCGAGGACGACGACGCCCGAGAGTCTCGCGTCGCGGAAGCCGCCATAGAATCTCCTGCCGAGGACGAAGCTGGAGCTGCCCGTGTCGTGGCAGACGCCCCAGAATCTCCTGCCGAGAACGCTGCCCGAGCGTCCAGCGAGAAAACCATCCCGGAAGACCTGCTCGAAGAATTCTTCGACGAGATCGACGACCTATGCTTCGCCGCTGACAAAAATAAGACCAAAGAGTCCGCCGCCGATAAGAAAAAACACAAAGATACAAAAAAGCGCACCATGAACCACGAAAAAGCAAAGAAGCCTTCCGAAGAGCACGCGAATCGAAAAGTTCCTCGCTCACATCGAAGTAGCAAAGACGATTCATCGTCGGCAAAGTCGGATTCTGATATCAAAGCAACCCACAAGAGACGATCTCATCACGCGAAGCAAGTATCCGCGGAAAAAGCAGCGGTTCCTGATGATGCGGAAGAAAAAACCGCCAGCCGAAAATCCAAGAGGGTAAAGCAGGATGATGAAGATCAAAGACACTCGAGCGAAGCAAACGTCGCTGCAGTCGTTGACAGTATAAACGACAAGCGTGATAGCACGGAAGGGAGAACAAGTGTCCGAACCGGCGAAACAAACGTCGCTGCAGTCGTTAACACTATCAACGACAAGCGTGATAGTACGGAAGGGAGGACAAATCTCCGAACCGGAACTCCGATTCGTGCGATTCCTAATGGGAATCCCGTTGTGCTGCTGACGAAGCTCGACGTGAGGAAAAGCGTGATGCTCGTCGACGCCCCCTTCATCGGGAATGGCCAGCGACGGGGCGTCAGTTGTAATATCAAAAAAATCGACAGATCGACGAACAATACTGACCTCCACACAGCATCCACGAGCGGCGCCCAGCAACACGCGACGAAAGAGAACGGGTCATCATCGCGAACGGAACACAGACTGTCGGCGAAGGAGAGAAAGGAATTGTCTCACCATCAGAAGGTCGAGGGGAAGAGATACCTGAAGGACCAGAAGCACCGTCGAATGAAGAACAGATGGGCTGAGGTCTTGCCACTGCGTAAAACGCCGGTGTGCTCCACCCCGATGACTCGAGCGGAAAGAGACGAGATAAACGCCGAACGAAAGGAGAAACTGAAAGTACTCGCCGACAAGAAGAAGGAACAAGCGGAAACGAACGTGCTCCCCGCGAAAAGGATTGCGAAAGCGAAGGCAAAGGTCACGGAAAGATCGCGCAACGATTTTCTCGTCACCGCGTTGGTAAATCGGAGCGCCAAGGAAACCGCGAACATTGAGCGAACCTCTGCGGACAATAGGGACAGTGCGTGTGTCAAAGAAACGACGAATATTGAGCGAACCTCTATAGACAATAGGGACAAGGGACTCGTTAAAGGAACCGCGGATATTGAGCGAGCTTCTTTAGAGAATAGGGACAAGGGATTTGTCAAAGAAACCGTGAATATTGCGCGAACGTCTGTTGACAATAGGGACAAGGGATTTGCCAAAGAAACCGCGAATATTGAGCGAAGCTCTGTTGACAATAGAGCCAATGGATGTGTCAAAGAAACCGCGAATAATGAGCTAACTTCCGTAAACGATAGGGTCAAGGTCTCGGAGGTGAGGAGGAGAAAGGACGAATCTTTGAATTTTAGGCAAAACGAGACTGCGAAAGCCGAAGTTCCTTTGGTACGTTGGGAAAACTTCTACAAAGAGAGTTGCGCAGTGGAGAGTGAGGTTTCGTCCGCTCGTGACGAAAGAGAATCGACTGCGAACAGCGAAGCTCTTCCGACGAATCGGACGAAGTCACCCAAAGGAAAGAAGACTAGGACGAAATCTCTGGACTCGGGAAAAGAGAACGCCGAGATAGATCGCAGACTGAATGATTATACGGGCGAGACGGTCACAGACGAGGGTGCGAATTCGATGAAAATTTCGTCGCCGACCGTAAGATCTCGGTTGACTCTCGAGCAGAGGCGGTCGACGCCGATTGATAACAGAAATTCGGCAAAGGTTCTCGAGGAGTCGAGGACCGTAGCTGGACAGCAGGTGAACAATAATGTTTTGTATGAGAAAGAGTCGACGATAGCCTCGCGGGATCCGAGGATGACAGCAGGTAAACCTGGAAAATTGAAATCATTGTTAAAGAAAAGCGGCCGATCGAAGGCGAATACACCACGAGTTATTAAGCGAGTATCCTTTGACGATCTTAACACGAAGATTCAATATTTCGAAATAAATCCAGGTAATACCTTGAGAAAATGCGATTTCAAGGACGCTCCGTCGACGATTAAAAATCAGTCGAGGCACAACGACAACGTCGGGACGACAGGCCCGAAGTTGGAGGAATTTCTGTTGAAGATCTTCGAATGGAATCCCGTGTGGTTGAAAGTAAGAGAAAAAATTACATTTCAACGGCTTTGATTTACTACATTGATTCTGAATGTTACTACATGGACACTGTTTTTTTTCTTCAGGAGCAAAAGCATATGAAGAAGCCACCACCCATTGTAAACGAGAAAAAGCTCACGCAGATGATTCCCAAATATGGATCGTACGAGGCTTACTACGAAGTTGCGGAACCACTGATGGCCCTCGAACTGTGGCACGGTATATCGAAAGATTACGACAACGGAGAAGTAATTCAAAAGTGCGTGTGTTGCGCGGTCGTTTGAACTCACGGGTGTTCGAAGAACGAATGGTATTTAATGCGTTTCTTCTGTTCCATGGACTTTTGCAGGAGCAGCATGAAGTACTCGATAGTAAACTACTCGGTAACTCGTACCATCGTCCCATCGACGGATCTTCATGTAACGACGCTGGTGATCGAGGCAGTTGTCAACAAGAAACAGCTTCAAGTCCAGGCGCATCCGGTCTTCGGCGATTTGATATTCTTCGAATACGTGTCGACGATCAAAGCCAAGGAGGGCGGTTATCAGAGGTGGAAGGTATTCGGTTACGTGACGAACATGCATCAGACCGTATTGACTGAATTCACGCAGTTTAATCGCGACTTACGTAAGTCTAAACCAATAGTCGCTTGCAAATTATCTTTAAGAAAAAGTATATAACGCTTCTATCTTTCTGTGCAGTAAACTTCGTACAAGATCCGCACACGTTGCTGACGTACACGGTCATGACGAAACCGCTCAATCCCTGCGAAATGCAGACCAACAAGGTCAGCAGGTTGGGAACGATCTCGTATCTTCGTTCGAACATACGAATGATTCAGGCACTTCAGTATCTCCCCAATTCGCCTCTTCTGAATATGGTTCTTCACCCGAAAATCGAGGACTATAAATTGCCACCTGTGACGAATCTCGACTCTTATCCTCTAGCCACGAAGGTGACCTTTTCTTTTTTTTACGTCTACACAGTAAAAAATATTTTTACATTTAACAAAACTTTTTTGTCCACAAACGCCCACAATTATTATTTTTGTTAATTTTACAAAAAATATCCCTGATATTAACAGACATATTTGTAAAATGGACAAGATTTTCTTTGTAAAATTGACATGAAAAGAATTGTGGACATTTCTGGACAAGAAACGTTCGTACTTATTTCGCTGTGTAAGCAGAACGAAGCTCGCAGCGCTGCGATTCTTCCGAATGGTCCATCGTACGATGTTTACGAGGAATATTTATTTCGAACAGGATAATCTGAACGCTAAACAAGTGGAAGCTGTGGCTAAAGTAACCGACGCAGTTGAACAGAAACTCCCGAAGATATGTCTTATTAAGGGACCTCCCGGTACTGGAAAATCTAAAGTTATCGTCAATCTCATAACGCAGATACTCTACGGTCGCAACAATCGTAAGAAATCGACCAGATTACTGGTGTGCGCTCCGTCGAACGCGGCGATCGACGAGATCGTAATAAGACTTCTGGAGATACGAAGAAAGTTTGGTGAGTTTGATTTTTCTTGTTCACTACCGAAATTCTGGAGATTGCAAATGAATGTTTGAATGAACGAAAGATGTTTATGTTTTCTCAACAGAGAAGGGAAATCGTTTCAACATGGTGCGTATCGGTCGAGAGCACGTGATGCACCCGATGGTGAAAGACGTTTCACTAACGGAACTGGCGAGAAAGAACGTCAAGACAACGGCCGATAGTTACATGTCACCGACATTTTCCGCCGAAAGCATCGAGGAAGAGGTGCAGTTTCGTTCCAACACAGACGATAAAAAAATATTTTTTTTAAATGCGGCGGTAAAAAAAAAACACATTTTTCTTCTGTACAGAAACGCAGTTTCGAAGCTCGAAAAAATTCTCTGGAACTGGAATTGGCGTGCAGTCGCAACATGACTAACACGCGATACAATCATCTACAAAGAAAACTCGCGGATGTACGAGCAAAGTACGATCTACTGATGAATCGTCGATCGGTATGTGAACATCTCCATGAGATGAGGAAAGCTGAAAATAATTGTTAGAAATAATCATTTTATCTTTGCTACGTGCAGGCCGAACATTTGGATCCAAAGGAATCAGCGAAACTGCACAGAGCTTCGGAGAACACGCTGCTAGCGGGGGCTGACGTTATAGCGTGCACCCTCACGTCTTGCTATACGAATACGATGGAATCAATATTCGCGTAAGTACAAAATAATATTTTTATTTACGAGGAATTTAACTTTGTGAACTACGAAACAAAAGTTTATGAGCGGAATTTATTGTCACAGTGGAAGCGATGCAACGATATCGGTCTGCATAGTCGACGAGGCGACCCAGAGTATGGAAGCGGAGACTCTCGTGCCGCTGATGCTGGGCGTTCAAACATTGGTACTCGTCGGAGATAACCATCAACTACCCGCGACCGTGCTTTCGCAAGTAATTTTTTTTTCTTTGGTCATTCAACGACCTTACGATCTTGTCAGAATTCGTTCGGAGGAAACTCTAATGTATATATTCTCGACAGAAAGCGAAACAGTTGGGTTTGGATCAATCGCTTTTCGGTCGAATACAAACCTGCTTCGAAGGCCAGGAAAACAACCCGATAATCCTCCTGGACACGCAATACAGAATGTCCTATCCCGTGGCTTTCTGGCCGAACAGATACTTCTACGCCGGGGCTCTCAGGAATGCCGCCAATCTGCGAAATCTACCATTCAATTTTTACAAAGTCATAAATCTCGATTCAACTCAGGACATCGACAAATTTTGCAACACTAACGAAGCCAATTTCGTGGCCAATCTCGTTTACACGATAATGGCTCGTTCGAATTTGGACGATACGCATCCGCAAGTGAAAATAGGAATAATAACGCCATACAACAATCAGAAGACTCTCGTGACAAGGAAGATCAAAGAGCGGTGAGTGGAACTTTGGAATAAAGGAAAAAATCGTCATTTTTGCCACAGTCATTGGGACCGAACATTTTCGTTAATGCGTTTCAGTATCGCCATGTTGACGGAGAAGACCAAGAAAAAATTCGTTCACGAAGTGAACACCGTCGATAGTTTCCAAGGACAGGAACGCGATATCATTATAATGTCGTGTGTGAGGAGCAACGGCATTGGATTCTTGTCGGACCGACAGAGGCTGTGTGTCGCGTTGACGAGAGCCAAGCACACGTTGATACTCTGCGGTAACTTCACAGCGTTTCAGGTGGGCGATATCGTACATTAAATATATATGACTAAGAGGATCGACTGTTTTTTTGGACTCAAAAATGTGATTGAAAAAAAATGCATTACTTAGTGTTCATGTAGAACATATCTAAAAATTGAGGCCTGAACTTGGATTTCACCTGATAGTCGACCCCATTTAATGTACGAATAACATTAAAAAAATGTTCTTGAAATTGCAGAGAAATACCATGTGGAACGCCCTTCTGTCGGATGCCCGAGCCCGCGGAGTTTACCTCAACATGAGGTCAAACGCCGACGTGAACGAGATAACGAGACACATCGTCCGGTAGCACATATAATATCAAAAGAATATTATTGCCTTTTGTGTTCAGCAGCGAAGCAACTGTTGCCATGCGGAAGGCACAGAATAGCCGGAAGCAAACTAGAATTTACGTGATGTAAATATTGTAAATTAACAGTTCTCGTCTAAGAATTATTCCAATTGTTATGGCTCTCTTTCAAGCTTTCCGGGTTTCCATACCATTTTTATTTGCATCATACGATACTAAAGTTTTCTACGATAAGAAAGCAGGGTTGTTACGTCGTCCGGATAAACGACAGTGGTACGATACCTTGTTCTCTTTTACATACAGCGTTTTCCTATGCCTCCGAAAATGCTAGGTTCAATGGGCCTTTGATTACTTGATACAGTAATCTTTCGGGTTCGCCGATGATAAGAGAGTACTACGTTTTTGTAGCCTCCAGATTTAAGTTACACAACTACTGTACAGAGTATTGTAATAATATTATAAGCTTCATAATACATTTACTCAGTGATCTTGTACAAGTGATATTAAGTTTTCCAAATTCGATCTTCCGAAGGGTTCGTCGATCAACGCGTAGGTTACCGTAAGGTTGTATCAATAAGAAACAATCACAGTTTTGTTAATCATAGATTGCGTGAGACTGGAGTTCCTATAGTAATAAATAAAGCGTAATTATTTGTAATAATGCGGTTTGGAATTTCTCCCTGTTTCACCAAGAAGCCTCCGTACCAATTTTTTATTCATCATAGCATCTGGTCGTCCAACGTTTTAGATGGAAAAAATAAATGCACCTGACAAACCCCCCTATACTCGACGAGGGGCTATCACAATATGTTTTTTTTCTTTCTATAAACTAAAATGTATACAATAACAAGTTTACATATATGTACACACATGACTATAGAAAACAGCGAGAAGTTGAGACTGTCGATGTTAAAAAAAAAAAAACAAAATTGATTAAGTTCAACCTTCGTCACTGTTTTCACAGTCGAATTCAAGCTCTGTACATTCTCTCACGCTAAGGATATCCTACAACGGTATCCTCGACGATTCGACAAAAATAAAATGCATCCCCCCGGTTAGACGATAAAACCAACGAATAGTCAATCGAAAGTTTATTACGATATTAGTCGCCCGCTACGTTTAGAACTATTATTTTTAATCCACATAAAGCCACGGAAATACGATATTTTACGACACTTCTTATATCTTACAAGGCAGTACAAATATCTGAGAGATTCGTAGTAGCTAGCGTTGTTTAACTTGCGTCCTATATACCCTAAATGAAATAAATATTAATGACTCGGTGACTGTGTATAAAATACCATTCCTCAGCGGCCGAACAGGCAGGCGTTCGTAATGCACGATTTTTTTTAAATTCTTATCTCGTAGTACGGAGGATCTCCGCATTACGTGATTGATCCTTATTTGTATAAATCTTGAAAGATAAAAATCGTATCAGAATATATAAGTTTCTACAATTTCTACAATGCCGCCTCGTGATATCCAAATTTTTTTTCTCTCCCCCTCCCGAAGACTCACGATTGATAGATTAATTGCTTATATCAAAATATAAATATTCATTCTCTAGTCGACAAATATAGGTATTTTATGTATCGCGGAAGACAACAGTCGGGTCCTTAGTCGAGGTGGTACGAGCTGATTGTCTTGACGAAGGCAGCAGTGATTGTCAGTAAAATTACGCAGTCGAGCAGTCGGTTTGTTCTTCGTGACGAAGTGGATGACGAGTGACTCGGTGGAGTCTTCTTTTTGCCAGCTAAAAACAAACAACGATGATGAATCAATCCAATGCAATTCATTGTAAGTTCTACTGGGAACAGCGATAAAGTACCTGCTAGTCTGGAGCGCGGCGTTGACGTGATTCTCATTATTGGATCGTGAGGAATTGGTTTGATGGGCGTGGGCGCGGGACTCGGCGAGTTTCCGTAGCATTGGCCTGCAATCGATTAATCGACACAATTATTACGAAATCAATTCAGTAATCTTGGGACGATTCTACGGTTAATCTACATAATAATAAAGTTCATGTCGATGGGACACTCACACCGATACTCACAAATGCTCACGGACAGATATTGCGAGCGCGCGAAGCAACATAATCACTAGTAGAAAATTACAAAGATCAATTACCCTTTTTATAGAGACGCATTCCCTCCTTCTGGGGATCAATGTTTCTTAGACAATGGTCTCCAGCTTCTTTTATGTATATCTCCTCGTCGTTGACGATGAGACCGACGAAACACTCATTCGTGCTGGTGTCGTTTCTCATCGTATAAGTGTACATAACGCCGTTCTCCTCCCATTGTCCCAGGCACAGATACGTTCGTTCTGAAGTAACCGAAAACGAAAGAAAAAAAAAAAAAAAACTTTACATGATTTCTTTATTGTCAAACGTGCAGACTACCGTGTTGGCCGATTGGATATTCTACCTTCGTATAATTCGCCGGATTCGCAGTCCGTCACCTTGTAGTACATTATCTCTCGTGTGTTGCAGTTGCTGCTCAATTCGGCACACGTACCAGGCAAATCGGTTATCCTTCCCATGTAGTTGCCGGTTATCGGACACGGGCTTTCGACCAAGCGCTCCAGGCCTATCGTCACACAAGTTTCAATTAACATTCCAATCGCATAAATTATTCGGACGATAATCGACATGTTTTTTCGGTTTCTTCCTTCGCCGTACTTACGAGCTTGTGTCATCCAGTCGGATTTATCCAAGTTCTGATCGTCGCACAAGTCGCTCTGATACACCGGACTGGACACCGTTCCTAAACAACGAAACGCACGCCAATTATTTTCAGCCTGAAACTATATCGATGCGAAGGCGCAACAGTTTTGTTTTTCTTCGTCGAACGTACCGATCTTGAATTCCAGGACGTTTTCACTTCTCTGTCTCATCATTAGGCATACATAGGCTTCTTGCTCGCTGTAACAAAGATTTAAGCGTATTCATTATGGGAAATTAATTGAAAATTGCGAAAGGACGATTATTAGAATAGTGTTTTTTTAAAATTAATTTCCTGGGAAAAACATACAACGACGGCTGACAAACAAAATGTCGCAACAGAAAGTTGAACAATGACAATAACAAATCATAAACTTAAAATTGAACTATATTACAGTTAAAAAAATTAAACTGTAGTATCAAAAATATAAAAGAATTATGCTAATGAAAAAAAAGATTTTATGATTTTATTAAAGGATTTTTACCAATGGTCCTTCGAGTAGACCACGAAACGTCCCGTCTCGTCGTTCGAGTCCACAGTCACGAAGGTGTAGCTGTGATATCCATTGAGATCATTGAAGGTCATCGTGCCATTGATGATCAACGATTCTTCCCACTCGCCCTGCGCCCATTTCGGATACCTGCGAAAAATTTAACAATATCAGTGGAGATACGCGCAATTCGAAAAGACTTGAGATACGATTAAATGGGTACTAACGATGCTACATGAGTGGTCACGTAATTGGGAGTTCTCTTCTGATTAGTTGCTTTGCTGAGTATGAGAGTCTCGTAGCCACTCGTCGAGTTCTCGAGGTTTTGCGTACAGCTCGAATCGCTACTGAACGCCAAATAGGTTTTGCCCTTTTTCGTGTCCGAGTGATATAACTGTTGGGAAAATAAATACTTGTTACATTTTATTCTAAAAAAGTATATATTTTTGCTCGTCGCGCGCCAGTTAGGCATACTAAATTTCTATCGACGCGACAGCGAAGAAACGGACACATTTTTTTGCTTGTAGCGTGGTACACTGTAAAGAAAATACGTGTGAAATTTTACTGTAAAAAGAATTGTTAATTTCATGCACCGGGCTGGAAGTTTTTATAGAAAAACTGGAACATTAAATCGAATGTACAATTGTGATGAAAAATTATTATACTTTTTCATAGAAATTAAAGTAAATTAGAAAAAATAAAGTATTCTCAATGTTTTTAATGCACTGAACATTAATTTTTCATCACGATTGTCCACTAAATTTAATATACCAGATATAAAATTTCATGTATTATTGTGATGAAAAATTAACGTACAGTATATATAAAAAACTTTAGCATTATTTTTAATAATTTACTTTACTTGTACCATAAAACTACCTAAATTCCAATAATTCACTATAATTTCACTCTGAAAGTACATCCATTTTTTTTCTTCATAATTGTACATTGAATCAATCTAACGTTCCAGTTTTTGCATACAAACTTCCAACCCGGTACATTAAATTTACAGTTTTTTTTGACAACTTAGCTAGGTATAATAATTCTCTATCGACTCTCGAAATATAGATTTAAAAATAGAAGGGACATACACCGCATCGATACTGTGGTCTGCGTTCTCCGCCTTCCCTGGTATCGAGAAGGGCGATGTACCTCGATCCGTCGGGTCCACCGGGCCAGCTTCCCAGGCAATTGAAAGTGATGTCTTCCAGGTAGATGAAACAAAAGAAAAAAAAAAAGAAAAATTAAATAAGTATAAAGTACATTGCCGAGTTTCAACTCACTTCGTTTTCCCTCCTTATGCAGATTCGCGTTTAATCGAAGCACCGCGGTCAACACCGATACGTTTTAAACGAACGAGGCTACGAGCAGGAATGTTGTACGGGAGCAAAGGGAGGGACACTGAACTGTAAAGCGGGGACGGGCAATCCTATCGCGACATAAAAAAAGAAAAAGAAATGGAATCAGACCGGCTTCGCGCGAGGGTGCCAAGATCTAATAAATGAAAAATAAAATGACAAAATAATAACAAATAGCGTCTTCGGTAGAGACGCACAGGCGCGGGGAGGGCAAGAGCAGGCTTCGATGAATAATTTTTAAATGAAGAAAAAATAAAACGAAAACGGATGATAAAAAAAAATCTGAACGTATCGGAGATTACCGCTGGCGAGTTATTGGATGCGATGGAACGATGTAGCGGGAACGCCGGACATGCATATGCATAAGCGAGATCGGGATCCAATTACGCAAGGCTCGGAACCGTTTGTGATCGACAGCGAGAAAAGCGCATCCTGTGATCGATCGATCGTACTCCAATTAAATTTTGCGTGAGAATGAAAGGTAAGTCAATTATAAAAAAAAAAGAAAATAAAAAATTTTAATAGCTGTGTTTGATGTTAGCCGCTAATAATACTACACGCCGATACAAGGTATGCGGCATTGAAAGAAATGAAGAGAAAACAAAAAAAAAAACGTGACACGGAAAACGAGCAAACACGAGAGATGCTCACTCATATCCGGCGAAGTCCGTGTTCTATCCTCTCCACCATCCCGTTTATCACTCGCAAAATCCAGCCTACCGTGACTCTCGAAGGAGCATCTCTTGAACTGCAGTCTCAGTATCGAACCGTCCGGGCAATTGTCGAAGTCCGACGAGAACGTGTTGCACTCGATCTTCTCCTCGGAGCCGTCGTTTATGTTGTACTTGAAGTGGTAGCGTCCAGCAATCGGACAGAACTCGTTCCTAATAGCAACACCGCCGATCTCCTTCGTACCTGCGAGCAGTTAAATAAACGCATATTTAGATTATCACAAAACGAACTGCGAAAAACACATTTTTTTTTATTCGTAAAACCTGTACGATAGAATGCTTTTTTAAACGTCTAGTAGAGATTACAGCGTCATTGAAAAATTCGCCATTCCGCAAACATGTCTTTTTTTCTCCCCATGTCGCTCGATCCCGCGCTCTATTTATACGATGCTCCGCGGATTTCCTTAATGTCGAAATGCACGATAAAAAAATAAAGAAACCAAGTCGAGATTTCTGACGTGGACGATTTAATCCGTTTTTTTTCCTAGCGTCCTCTTTTTTCCATTCCTCCTCCTTTGCCCTTCGTCATTCCCACTGGAACGGATCTGAAGAATTCCGTCGCACAACTCTAGCCATATTGCGAAGAAGAATGCCGGTACGTGACCGAGTTGAATCACGCTGTCGCGTCCTGTTTCTCCCGAACGAATAAAACGGCAGGGACGCAGGGAAACATGCGAGGTAGCGGCTAATCTACTACCGCGTGTATTACAAGAGAACTCGGCTGTGTTGCTGGATTCCCTGTGCAGGTTCCAGGCACGATGCGATTGTGTGCGCAGTGCTGGTGAACTGCACGCAAGAATTAGGTGGGGGCAGGAAGGGCCAGGGCACCAGGTAAGAATAGGCGCCGCTGTAAATCATACAAGTTCCCATAGCGTTCCGATGTGTGTGTGTGTGTGTGTGTTGAGGGATGAGAAAAAGTGCGTTCTGCTCCAATGAAGTGAAGGACTGGCGTGGCGGAGTTTCTAATGCTGGCAATAAAAATGCTCCGAGGTGAACCTCTCATCTTTTGACCCTCAACCACTTCCATCTCAATGCAATTTTCATACTTTTAAATTTAAAATCCATTTAAAATATATTCGTGTTCTCACTTTTATGCTCAATCATACACTGAAAAAAAATATCAATGACTCAAGTTAAATTCGCTTGCGGGCTGCCAAAGAAAAAAATTGCAATTTCAATTTTCCTTTCGAATCTTACAATTCCATACGGGATTGAAACAACAACAGCTCACCTCGATAGTCTTGCCGTCGTTGTTTCAGTGTGATATGGAATTGTAAGAATTTAAAGTAGAATTGAAATTAAACAAAATTTCTTTGGCAGCCCACAAGCGAATATTTCATTCAGTGCATTTTTTGTTATTTTACTTTTTCGATAATGCTCTAATAACTAAATAGATGAATGTTGATGGAATGAATTTAGTATCAACGCAAGGAAGTGAATACGAAGTTGAAATCAGGTTCAGTCGCAATTCAATAAATTGATATAGCGGCGGTATTGACGTTATCGCTAGTGGCTGAAGAAATGAAGATGAAGGAGGGATTCTCTCCGTTCACCTTCGCAGCCCCAGGCAGGAAGTAGCTGAAACTACACACCGTTTTCTTTTTTTTTTTTTTTGTAAAAGGGTCCCTATTCCTAAAGCTACGACTGTCTCTCTCGCAGCGTTCTACGTTGCCTTTGATTCACAGCGCGTAGTTCTGCCCCTTTTTTTCTCCTCCACTGCTACACCATTTCTTCCTCTCGATTCTCTTCTCGTTTTACCGTGCTGGAGAGCACCACGAGCGTAGATATGCGAGGGGCTCCAGAGACACATTTTTGTGGGATTCTTCGGTGGATTCGTTCTCCGGTTCCCAGGTGGGCTTCCTCTTTCCATCGCGACTCTCGTCCAACAGAAATTTGAGACACTCCCTTTGGTTTTTCCTCGCTCGTGCGACATCGATATTCGTACGTTGTATCTCACCGTCGCGGTATTCAGTTTACAAGTACAGTGGTGAGGCATCGAAGTTCAGAAAAAAAAATTGATGTATCGCGTTTGGCTCGCGTTGCACTTACCAAAGTGTTGCTCCACAATTATCCGACGGTGGTCGTAATGTAATAAAGGAACTAAATGGAATCCCGAAATTCCGATCGGAAGTAAAACTACATTTCATTGGGTCTCTCCGAGGTAATAAAAAAATATAACAAATACACCCAGAGAAATGGTTTATTACATTTGAATAAATCAATGCATTCGAATTCTGTTTATTCAAATGGAATATTTTTTTATCCGTGCGAAATAAATTTGTGTTTATGTGCACCTATGAGGGTTACTTCACGTTGGACCGACGACCCTGAGTACTTAATACCAAGTCCGTGTAATTTAAAGTTAAAAATAAAAATGTTTAAAAGTTACAAATAAAATACATATTTTATTCAACGAAAACACATAGTTTACTTGTAAATAAATAATGCATTTGTTCCAACAACAAAACCGCATTAGATACAAATAAGTGCACTGCGTAGATAATAAATATGTACATAGATAAAAAAAATTATACCTGACACAACTGATATGCTAGTAGATATACAAAGAAGATAAGTTATTAGTCCGAAATAAATTTTATTCGTTACAAAGAAGTGTTTTATCCGGGTGTGTATACAACGTCTCTCGGTCACGTTGCCCCTCGATCTAATTCCCTCAGTCAAATACCAGAAACTCGCCCCTAATGTCGCGAATAGAATGGGCGCCCCGACGATAAATATTTCAAAGAGGATAATCCTGTTTTGTCATCGTTGTTGTCCTAACGAGGAAAAACTCAATAGAAACGTGGAAAAATCGTGAGGAAAGAGATGGAGAACAGGAGTGGAATGCGGACGAGCTCCGCCGAGAAGAATCGACCGGGGGGGCCCCCCGACGACGCCTCCGACGCCGGACGTCGTCGAGGAGGAAGAGAACGAGAGGTAAAAAAGGGAAGAAAAAAAATAGAATGGGAAAGAGCGATTTCGTTTGGTTACGGACAAGGTTGTTACTCGACAGGTAGCAGGGCCAGCACGTCTTCGTCGGCTATCGGAAGGGAGAGCCGGCAGACAGCTCTCATTCATCTTTTTCTTTACTACAACGGCGCGCCACGGTGCTGGCCGAGAAACGGCCGGGAAGAAACGACGGCTACCTGTCCCAGAGGCTCTTTCAACTTTTCCTCGCTTCATTGATCCCCACTCGGTCCTGTGTGTTGTCCCGCACTCCGGATTCCGCCTATTGCCTCGACCCACGACAGGCTACATTGGCAACGTTAGAAACGTAGTCGCTCTCGCTACCATAAGCTTTGTGAGACGCGCCGTTTCGTCTTTCACCGAGCAAGCTGGGAGCATATACATGTATCGAGAGCCTCCACTTAGCGTCTGTGCAGGTCTGCACGAGTTCGAACGAGTCATTGCGGGAGGCGGTTTTACTTCGTCCCGAACAAGCGGCAGCATCAGCGGAGGGAGAGCAATAAAAGAGAAACTGGAGAAGGCATAATATTTTCGAAGAGCGATCCCGAGTAAGGCCTCGCGGAATCTGCGTCATCCGGAGACGTTGCGTCATGGTTAAAATAAATAAAAAATAATGCGGATTGAAGTGAGTCAGTGATTACATCGGAGGCTGAGAATCGAAAGGGCGTAGGCCGGATCTTGAAGTATCCCAGATTGGATTTTGGCAACAACCAGTCAGCAAATAGGAAGCATATGTCCGCACGGGATGGTGGCAAAATTGCGTCATGTGCGTCCGCATTTGCCTATCTGTTTGCCAGTATTTTAATGCCGGAAATTCTTAGGAGCACATTGTCAGGAATTTGTCAGCAAGGCTTGCTGGTACTTTGCGACTCACTGAGAAGATTTATTTGCTTGAGTCACGGTTATTTTGCGTGAGATGTTAGGAACTCTTAGGCAAACAAACTCTTGAATAACTCATTATCGTGTACCGTAATCAATTATCAACCCATCGTCGGACTCATTCATCGTATTAAAAAATAAGCTTTGAGTATCGTTAGCAATAACGCTGATTCAGGAAATGTGCAATCAGAGGTTGGCTTCTGATGAGGAGGAATTTTGATCTCTCTCGCGGCTGTTAAGAATAAGACATCAGCTTATAGCAACCGTTGTTGGATTTTTGTTACCAATATGCTGCAATCTCGTGCTAGAAACTATTGTTGCAATATTGCTCGCAAGCAAACAGCAAAGCCTTGAGGCAAGCAATTGTCCTTCTTTTTATGTGCTACGGTTGGCTATCTGGGATTTACTTGAGTCATGGTGATTTTGGGTGAAATTAAAAAAAAAATCGATTTGTTATTAAATTTAAGTGCTTTCATCGATTCTCATAAAATGTCAAGGATCGTTAGTGGTGGTCCATTTGTGTATCATATTTTAGAATGATATATCGACGTTTAAATGAACTTGAGTGTTGACACAATTCTCGAACAAATAAAAAATCCAAAAACGCTCATTAATTTCCATGGTGTGGTTTTATGAAATGCAGCCATATTCGTGGCAAGGAAACAGCAAAGCTTGGCGGCAAGCAATTGCACTTGTTTGCCAGTGCTACGGTTGGCCATGTGGGTATGTGGATCGCGCGCCTTTGATTCTCGGGCATCGGTGTTTGTTCACGAAGCGAACCCTTCGACGATCGGATGGAAGCATTTTTTCTTTTTTAACCGCGAAGGCACTTTTCGGGCCGCTCGGTGAGTCAATAAATATGTATTCATATATGCAGATCTCGCGTGAGCCGCGTGTGTACGTTGTCGCGTTTATCTGAGATCTGTCGGAGCTCCCCTCGGGGGATCGAATTTAACGAAAAATCATCCCCTCGCCCTCAGAGCGATTACCATAAAGCAGGAGTGTCGAAGAATCGGCTGTTAAATTTATCCCATAGCCGATAAATAGCCGACGCGGAGCTTACGGAGAGAATTTCGTGCTGCGGGAGATCGCGAGAAGACGGCGAGAAGACGGCGAACCCCCGGCGAGTGAAACTCTCTCACCGGGCCACTCCCACGCCTCCGGAGAATGCTCGGGCGTTCTTTGGTTCTTCCACGCTCGGCGACAGAACTCGGTGCTCGCGGTCGGAGAGAATGGGAGGAGAGATTGAGGGGAAAAAAGAAAGAGCGGAGAGAGACGGAAGAGAGAAAAAAAAGCTTCCTTTGAAAAGAACGAAGATGCGGAGGAAGCGCGAGCCACGGTGTCGGTGGTGAATGGGGAGCGTCCGATCGACCTACGGCCACGCTCGGGAACCCCCGTAGTAGGAAGCCCGAGAGCGTTGGTGGTCCATTGAACGCTCACGCTCTTCACGAGGCTCCTCTCGCCGTTTTAGCAGAAGCCGCGTGATAAAAATTGGCTCTCCTCGAGCTCAAGGAATTAACGTTCCTCGGCCGTTTGTTGTCGAGTGCTTTAAGAAGTAAAAAGAGTAATCTAATGCGTTAATCTGGTATGAAATTGGACACTTGTGGAAAATATTTGTTCCATTCATACTAGGAGCGTAGGCATGCTTTGGACGCTCCGGACCTTTTTGTAAATGGCAAGCTCAGTGAAAAGCTCTTCTGTGGCGTAAAGGATGCCAGAATGGATGAAGTTGTTCCGGTGACGGGAAGCTCTTGCCTTTGCACTATGTAAAATTGAAGTCTCTGGGTTTGCTGCCTGTTGTACGTGGAGTCATAAGAGTCTCGACTTTAAATCTTTCTGCTGTAGATTATTGCAAAATGGATAGAGGCTTCTTATCTTCAAGTCCCACGTCACGATTCTCAGTGTTTTCTGGTGCAACTGACAAAAAAACTTATCGATGACAGACATTTTTCTCCAGAAGACGCTACGTCACTATCTGCCTCCTGTATTTTTGAGCATGGAAATAAAGGAATAAAAAATACAAATACAATCGAAAAATTTGGATCGATAGGAGTACAAACAGTTGTTGATTGACATCGGTGACCGTTCGACAGGAACGTGAGACGTAATCTTTGACAGTGATAAAGTTTACTACAAAACTAGGAAGACATCGCCCGCGTTTTTTTGTTTCAGCGCGATCTTAGTTAAGGGTCCAAGCTTCCATTTTGACTTCCGGTCAACCGTGAGACGGATATGATTACGTCGCTAACCGATTGACCTACTTCTCTGGTCTGTGACTGGACGATATTTCACTTTCGCCTTCAACTTTCATTTTTTCGTTGAAGAATCTGACCGACATCCCAGGCAGCAAAAACACATCTGTTATGAAAAAGTGATCTAAATGGGTCACATATGTCCGTCCGGATAGTAACCCTAAGCTATGTTACATCCAAAATTTAACTCTTCGAATGTGTGGTAATTTTCGAATACCGTCTAGACGGACATATAGAACACATTCAGATAACTTTTTGATAACTAATCATCTCAAGCTACCTGGAATATACTCATCAGCTGAGGCTCGAGGTTGTCTCGATTACCATCGCGCGCGACTGCTGGATTCAAATTAAAGATCCACGAACCCCGACGGCTTTTCGAACTGAAGTGAGCAACGCCGTGAGATTGCCTTGGTGTCGGTCCACATAGTGCGTTCCAGTACGAGCGACCGAGCGGATGTTTTAGCATCATTGATCAGATGATCACGTATTCATGCGATGCGACTTCTAATGTAGGTAATCTTGTCATCATGATAACCGTTAACGTAAACCAACATCCATAAACAAGAGAATCACTCGAGAGGATGCGCCGCTGAATTCAAATTAAAGATCCTCGTACCCCGATCGCTTTTTGAACTGAAGTTGCCTTGGCGTCGGTCCACATAGTCTGTTCCAGTGCGAGCGACCGAGCGGACGTTTTAGCATCATTGATCAGATGATCACGTATTCATGCGATGCGACTTCTAATGTAGGTAATCTTGTCATCATGATAACCGTTATCGTAAAGACAACATCCATAAACAAGTGAATTACCAGCGAGGATGTCTCGGCTTCACGGAAAGGAGGATGAAGCTCTTACGAACGTGTTGGACGCTAACGCGAGTACATTATGGACTGCATCGCATAGTCGAGTTCTCGTCGCAAACTGCAGGTTGCATTCGGGATCGAACGGGTGAGCAGCGACGCCTGCATGCTCGATAATAGTAACGGCTCTCTTGTACTTGAGCTTACGATTGATGACTTGCGTTACAGTTTAACCTCTCGGAGATATGGAACTAGCGGTGCGTCGGAGAGGAACTCCGGGGCGCTCCGCGATTATGCAAATGGTCGACCGAGGCACGCAGGCATTTTAATTGATGCGTACGGTGAGAAAGACGAGACGGCCGTGCGATAGAAGCGCGTGCGTGACGCGTTTCTTTACAAGGGAAGGACGAACGGGCCCGGTATATATATCCGCCCGTGAGACGTTTATATTGTCCACGCACACATACACCAATTAGTTCATAGATTAATCTCGTAGGCACACCATGCCTGGCTCCTAGCACAGCGTTGCGCAAGTTCCATTACATCCTGTTGGCAATTAAACGTTAATTAAGAAAAAAAAAAGCAATAAAGATGCTTGACGGTTTGGCGAACGCTCGGTCATCGTGTAAGACAGAGTCAAAGCAACGACGATAATATTGATCGTTCTTTGTATTCTCTTCATCATCGGCTTCGCAAAGAGCTGGTGCATTGTCGGCGATTAAAAAAAAAAACGTAGATATGTATATGTATTTTTTTACTCACGATAGAGAATCGATGTCGAGTTGAGAGTGTCGCACGACGCAACGGCCGCAGATTCGTCGGTGTAACACCTGTTGAGATTTTCCGAGAATACCTCGATGATGTTGCGTGACCTTCGCTTCAACCGGAAGCACCTTATGCATTCCCCTTCGGCGTACCTGAAACGAAATTACCCAAGGCTTAATAACACACTTCTTCCACAATCTTTTTTTCTTCTTCTTCTCCTTCGTCTTTTTTCTTTTCTCCTCGGCCTCGATCCTCGAGCATTGATTCACGACTGCAGTACGAACTGACTCGTGTGCATAGGCATAATTAATTAGTAGCTCTCGCATGGCGACGGTTCAATACCGGAAGGCTATACAGGTTGCGATCGTAAAATGCTCGCATGCCCTTAAGGTACTGAGACATCGATAACTTCGCCGTCCATAACGTTTCGTACATACAAATTTAAAAAATTGAAAATAGTGAAAAAATTGAAAATAATGAAAATATTGAAGATATTGAAAATATTGACGCTAAGTGTCGTTATTATTGTTTTTAATCAGCGTTCTTTGGCCGGCTCCGTTTTTTGAATGGCAGGAAAGACACGCGAGCCACGTGGGGTGACTGAGTTTCGTTCAAACTGGCGTTTCATCCTCACGGAAATATTCGCAACTAACCACACACGACACTTTGTATAATATACTCGTGCCCCGGTCTGCTGTATCGCAAACCAATGCGCCTAGACATCGTAGCGAAGCGTTCCGCGAGAGAGAGATTAATGGAACTTGGTATGCAGCGGAAAAAGGAAGATATCCGTTCGCCGTTCCATCCTCCGATCGTCGAAAGGGGTTGGCCGGTCTGTCCCTTGCTCTCCCGTGCGATTCCACGTACGATATCTCTTATCCCTCTCTCGCTCTCGCACCAGACCGAGCTTGTATATTCAGCGTGGCTATTCTCAACGTTTTTTCATTTCTCGATGCGCCTTCTCAAAGGCCCTCCTCGATTCTACAGCTTCGCTCACAAACTATTCCGTCTTTTAATTACAGAAGTATAAAATAAAATAAATTAAAAAAATTAAAAAATTCAAGCTGCTTCCCGATAAGGTTTGCAGGTCCGGGATTAGATAAAAATACATTCTTGCCGATCAATAACCGTGCAGTCGATCGATCGATCACCATTCTTGGAAAAAATCGGTTACTGCTTTTTTTTTCTCTTCTTATTCACGGTGAATTTTATGAAACTGTTATTTATATCTGCGGAGTAGCTTTAGCACGGATTCCTGAGGCTCGTGAACGCTTGACCGGTAGCTCGTTAACGATTCAACGTGAATCACGGTGTAGCCAGGTTGTATATCGGCACAGGCACACGCGCAGGGGCGTGCGTGGATGCCAATTTATGCATTCTTGCTCGGACGACACCCACACTGACCATATATACATATATATATTTATATATTCTCTCGCTCTTCGTTTCCGACTCGCTCCTTCATTATTCCTCTCTCACTCCTCGGAGATCCTTTCGATCGTTCCCAGCGTCTCGATTGCCAGGGTAGGAACTACACCGATGGATGTAGAATGAAAGAACAACCAAGGCACACACAAACACACATATACATATATGGTATATGCGTATATATAAAAGAGTGAAATGAAAAAGAAAACAAGCCAGCTTGTACAATCCGTTCGGGTCTAAACTCCCAACAATCCAATGTCCAAAAAGGACTAATCCCGCGGGCGGTTCCCGCGAGTCACCGGGAATTCTAAGGTGTGTCCTGTCGTGTAAGCAGCTCTTCTTCGTATTCGTGAAGCTGCACGGGTCCAGCGACGGTCAAATGCGCGACACGGCTACGGCTCTTCGAAACTCCCCCCACCCCCCCGGTCCCTAAATCTCTGGCGAGACAACGCAAGAGATTTTTATCGGGACATTTATCTCCCGCGATTAAATGGACGGCAAACTATAAGGGTTTTGATAATAAGAGTTTCTTGGAAAAGTAATGAAATTAACAATAATTTTTCTGTTATGAATCATTTTATAGATTGGAGGGCACACCGATGACAAAATTCCGCTCTTTTAATATAATTTTTGGATCTTCGAGCTCAAATATCGGGAGAAGCTCTGCTAATATCGTACTGTTATTAAAGATCCATGGATCTCTCGATCGACGAAAAATTTATCGAATTATGAATGTTACAAATATGATAATTTCACTGGTGAGAAGAGAAACAAAAAACGCTCGCAACCGGCATGGTTAATTTACTATATTATACATATACATATGTATATATAATATACAATATATATTTCGGTCGATGAGTTACGGTGCTTTTAGCGCGAAGTCGGACAAAAGAACGAGAAACCCGAATGTCTCTCGGCTCGGCGAAATTCGTAATGCCTGCGCGGCGACACTTCAGGAATGCGTTCGGTGCGTGTGTATGTTTAAAGGCCGGATAAAGACGAGTCCCGGCCACCCTCGCGAGGGGTCCCGCGCCGTCTTTCGCGATTCCTCGTAAAAGCTCCCATCCCCGACGTGATATACGGCAACGAGTCAACGAGACGAGGAGTATTCGGGCGCCGCGTTTCGCTCTTGACTCAATTCCGCCTTTGCCCGGTAATTCGTACTCGAATTTCCATAGCCGACCGAGAAATTTTAATGATTTAATGAGAAGAGCGGCGAAGAAACGTTGCCAAGGGTTCGCGGAGCTCTGAAACGAGCGGTTGCAGCTGGGGGGGACCTTGCAACCGACCGTGCTCCCTTTTCGTTGCCGTACCGAGTTCCTCGTCCCGACGACGTCTGGAACGAGGTCTATTCCCGGCTTAGACGCGCCTCAGACGCCGGACGTCGCGAGTACGAGGGATCCCGATAATAAGAAGCTGCGAACCGAGAATCCGAGCTGGTAAGAAATCAGTATAAAAATTAAATAAACAATGTGATTTTTCGATGTTTTGGAACATCCTGAACAATTTTCATTAAAATCTCAAAATCTTATTTTTTTTTTACCAAAAAAGCTTCCTCTGTGAGGAAGCAATAAATAAAAGGAATAAGTACATAAAATACATTTATTTAAAAAAAAACTGTTCGGCATTGGATGGGAAATTAAATATAATTAAAAAAAAAAAATTAAATGCTAATAGGACGGTGTATCGGATCATCGAACTTACTTGTCGACGAGAAGAACGTTATCGCCGAAGCGCCTGTGGCAGTATCCCCACACGGGTATGGAGTCGTACGTGATGTTCACAGTGGAGTACTGAATGGGCTCCCCGGTGTTGGTCGATCCCCTGGCGCCTCTTCCGCTCACCTGCATCAGAAACTCGCCCTGGAATTCGGCCGGGAAGTAGCAGCGTTCCATGAACTGCGGGTCGTAGCCCGGAAGGGAGTTGGCCGCGTCGACCGATACGTCTGGAACGATAAAAATTTTTATTGTAAAATTTATTATAAAAAAAGGAACTGTAATCGTTAAAACAAACAGCCATCGACGCCGTGGCTTCGTTGAATAATTAATTCGTTAATTGGGATTGCAATAAAAAAAATCTTCGAAGTATGCCTTGAGGTAGCTATTTAAACAAAAGCCCCGGCTATTGAGATGGTTGCTCGTTGATATACAAGCGTGACGAACTGTCGGCCAATTGTTCTCTTAATTGATTAATTAATTAGTCGATTAATTAATCTGGCAGTCAGATCCGTTGGCCTTTCCCCGCTCGATCGCAAGGTCGTGCGAATTGGCCCGGCTGACGCGGGCATTCACAACGTAATCATCGATCTGCGAGTGTGAGTTCTCACGCACTTTCGCGAGTTTGAGAGTGTGATTAAAAAAAAGGCGGAAGACACGCTCGTTCGAGCGCCATGGCTTCATTGCAACGATAAAGTGTTATATTTTTCAGGAGAGCCTTATTCGTATACGCACCATTTTGTTATTGTGAGTGGGGATGAATGAGGATGCAGAGAGTGAGGTTTTCATCGAAAATAATATCCATATCAATATCCATAGCGATACCAATAGCGATACCAATATAGCGATACAAATAGCGATCTCGAAACGAGAGAACTTAAAATCGCGACAGCTCAAATTCGTACCACCGGCGCGTTAACGATATTTTATGTGAATCAGTTAAAAAAAATCTGCATATCATTGCACATTACAAACGAGTAGCCGCGCGCGTTGCCCCTTGTGGCGGCGAGTGCATTACAGTGGTATATATCGCGGTCGCGAGTCTCGACCCCCAGTGCTCGCCACCTAGTCAACGTACCGTGGAAGGTCATTAGCGTTACGATTAAACGGTCTCGCCGGTGCGCTGCTCAGTTCTCTCTGTCCCTCTCTCTCCCTTCCTCGCTCTCTCGTCGGAGCAGGTGGATAACACCAAAGCCCCCTGAGACCGGGGAGTCCATCGGGACCACCGTGGCAGCCCATGGAGCTCCCGGATTGCTGCGGAATAATGATTTCATCGTTTTTTTTACGTCCCTCCCCCCCCCCCCCCCCCCCCTCTTCGCTCACGCTCATCGTATGTACACGCTTTTTATGATTTTTTTTCCTCGAAAAAAGGCCGGCTCTCCGAGTACCGGAAAAGGAAGGCATCGATCGTCGAACGGTTACACGGTTGTGCGCAACAATTTTCTTACCGCCTATAGATATAGTAAACCGTGCCTTTATAAACACAGTGTACGGGCTCCCCTTTTTATTTATTACACATATTTTGCGTTATAGTAAACGATAAAGCCCGGAGGAGCCGCCGATTATGACGAGAAAAGACGTGCGAAAGGTTTCGCGAGCTATCGGAGCGCGCATGCGCGGGTCTCGGCTCGATCGGCCTTAAATTTAATCATCGTTACCGCGAGATTTTTTATCTCGTTGGGTCTGAAAGACGAGCACCTCAAGTATCGCGTGAGAATGTCGAATTACAGAAAATGTTTCCACTCGAGCGGGAATTCAAATCGGGATCGATATCGATCTGCGGCGAGAAACGTTCGATCTCGAGCTCTCAAATCGGCACGAGAAAACGAACGGGCGATGGAGCGTGTGCAATCGGCATTCGGAGACTCCCAATTCTGTGAGCGACCGAGATATATTCCTTTTTTTTCATCTCGAACCACTAATCGATTATCGATGTTTTTTTTGCGAGCTCATCATCGCTACGCGCTCCTTGCCGGTTTGCGGCAATGTGGCAGGGGTAAACGGCCTTTCGCTCTTTCTCGATGCTACGGCAAAGTTTCGAGACCCGAGCATTCCGAGCGATCGTTTGGGCGTAACGCGATAATGACGCTGCGGTTTTTTCACCCCCCCCCCCCCTGCCTCCGCTATCGTTTCTCATCGTCTTCCAACGTCGTTCTCTACCGTTTCAGGCTCTTCCTTTATTATAAAAAAAAAAAATGTTTCACTATCGAGCTCGTCACTCTTTATTTTATGTTTACCGCCGTGTCGGAAAGCTGAACGATACGGATGCAGAGCGTGAGAATCGCCGATTGTACAGTTTACCGAGCGGCGAGGGCGACGAAATTGTTTCCACAGGAATAGCCCAATTGGCCCTGCCTACGGCCTTAATTGACTTTTCGCTTTCGTTATCATTTTTTTTATCTTTCATTTCTTGTTCTCTAGCGCGAGTTGACGGTGACAATTACGTGGGAACTTTCGGAGACGAACTAAACCATGCTATGTACCGCTCAATTTTAGACAAATGTTTCACACCAGTGAAATTTTTGACCGAGTCACAATTTCATTTTTTTTTTTTTACAAAAATTCCTTTTTCAGACTCAGTTTCAAAAGCCAATCGAAAATAGCTCTCTGGACAAGACAAAAAATTAAACCCTCCGCGCCGTTTTCATCGCTCGCAAAGAAATCGAGTAGAGCACAAGATCAGGGGCGCAGAAAAATTTAATGCCCTCGGACCGGAAACGATAAATAAATATAGCCGAGGAAGACTCCATCTCATCCCCGGGACGATTTGCTCGAGGGAAGATTTGCCCGTGTATAATGGAGAGAAAAATAAAGGTCTGAGAGTGCGGAGAGGGAGGTGCACATACGCGGTTACCGGAGATCTCTGTACCGCGGCGCGGAGAGTCAAAGGGGACAGGGAGAATATATGTACCGGACGACGGAGAAGGAAGGAGAACGAGCTCGAGCAGCTCGTGGAAGTCTAAACGATTAAAGCGCACGCGGTGAAGATTTCTCTCGGTCCGTCTCCTCTATCCGGTAGGCTCGTAAAAAGCGCGACGAGAAACGAGAGGAACGGCGAGACGCGAGGGGCGGCGAGGAAGGGGGGGGGGGGGGGGGGGGTGGTGGGGTTCAGCGCGCAACTGCAGCGTCGAAGCCAATTTCATTGAGGATCCCTCTCGTTTCTCGGCGCCGACAGAAAACCACGGCCGAGCTGGAAATCGCAGGCGGGGTTGTATTATCCGAGAAAGATTGAAGAGGCACGGGGAGGAGGGGGGGATACAAGAAGAGCCGAGCTAGCGACCACCGGAAGTTCGGTCAAGTTTTTCGTGCGAGTCGCGGCCTCGCGCGGTCCTTCCTCTCCCACTCCCGTTCTTATTATCCCATAACTCCGCGTCCCTCATCGTTCGGCCGCGGAGAGTCGCGGGACTGACCTCTTCGCTTCCCTCGATCATTCGCGTGCTTCTGTGCTGCTCCCCCCCCCCCCCCCCGTCCGGTGTTGCTAATATATTTTTCGAGGACGCACGCTCCTCTCCCGGCCGATCTCCGCTCTTCCCGAGATTTCTCAGACGAGCTCGAAGCTTCTCGCCGGACGTCGAAGAGGAGAATGTTAAGAGGAACGACCGGGAGACTCGCGCATTAGTCTCGTTGAAATCGAGACCGCATTGGCGTAATCACTTCGGAGCTTAATCAGTTACTAGCGATTGTGAACAGCTTCCAACTCTCAGTGAATGGAATAAATTCCATTCTTACAGAAATTCAATTTCGTCCCACTCATTTTTTTCTCGGTGTATTATTATTATTATTATTATGGGTTATTATTTTCTTTTCTTGTCTTCTCTTTACATATAGTATGTTATTTTTCTTCTGAGGAGCTACGGAAGAAAATATTGCGGAAATTCTTTCACGAACATATCGTGAATGCATAGGAGAAATTATATGTATGGAGTGTCACTCCATCAACCCTGTGAGATTTGTACCTGAATATTTAAGATATGTATGAGCTTAAAAGATTCTGCGGACAAAATTTAATGTATGTAAAATCGTTTGTAATTAATCAATTGATAATCAATTAAATGAAAAGTTTAAATCTTATTATCATGTTTTTTTCTTTTTGATTTTGATATACTATGTTATTTGTTTTTTTATTTACTCTAATATTTTCCCTCTATTTGATAATCCTCATCTAAATGGGCTTGCCCGTCTGTTATGAAATAATGAAAAAAAAAAAAAAAAAAGATTACTATTATCAGTGAAAAATTGGGAAACAGCGAAATTCCGTCGTAGTAAGAACAGTGCGATAGTCGTCGGGGGGAATTTGAGGAGGCAGATAAAAGGGAGCACCGGTCGAAAAGTCGCGTGAGGCCGTGCGAAAGGTGTGGCACGTCGGTGCGGTGCGGAACTCGTAGACTATCTAGGCACTCCGGTACCGTCGAGGTTCGGTTCTCAGGAACCCGAGAGGGCCTCGGGTTCAGTCGGTACACATATAATCCGTTCCTCCGGAGCGGAGGCGCAGAGAGGACAGGCCAGCCGCGCTCCGTGGCCGCGTCGACTGAAACGGCTCAGGCATTGCACATACACAGCCTGCCTATCTTTCTCACTTTCTTACCTCAGCCCCCCCTCCCTCCCCCTCCCCCCTCTGAGTCTTTCGCTCGTACAAACTATCTTCCTCGGTTACGTTTCTTCATCCCGACGCAGCCTTCTCGTTTCATCTTGCTCTATCACTGTATCCGGCTCGGTACGTGCACCGAGCCAGTCGCGACCACTCCTTAGAGCCGGCGGATTAAAGCACCGCGGCTCGGTACGCCCGGTGCACGTCGGGCAGTAAAAGAAGCGAGGCAGCTCGTGTGTCCCGTCGGAGGAGAAAAATTTTCATCGAGTTTCACTGCGGCTCAGCGAGGCTGATAAAGATTCGTTGCCGAAAAAAATATATAAAATTGCTATCGGAAGAAAGGCGAGATTGGAGCGCGCGGAGATTCGCGGTTCCGGGAAAACCGGGTTTGCAACCCCCCGCGACTCCTCTCGGATCCGATTGCAGAGCTCACGAAAGCGTGTTGTACGTACGGGATCGGCGGACATGCCGCGGTGAGCAGAGATTCCCGGCCGGAGAGGATTCCCGTTGGTCGTTTCAATGTTCAGCCTCGAGAGCGTTATGGGGAGGCCGATAGAATGCGGGATAGAGTAAAGGAGAGCTAGGAAATGGATGCGCGAGGCAGAGGGAGGTCCTCACCGGGAAGACGGGCTCGCGAGGTGGTCTCGCTTGGGGAACCTCGACGGAGAGACAGGCCCGAGATACGTGGCGGTTCGAAGAACCTGCTACGCGCCGCGCCAAAGAAATCCGTTCTCCGGTGGTACTTACGAGGCTGGATGTATACACTTACCGGCTAACCGTATATACCTAGTATCTGGCTACTCTTCTATAACAATAAGGAGAGCCCCGGACGGTTCACGCTCGCGCGCCCAGCGATGGAAGGTGTAACGGCCGTTGAGGACTACTCCGCGAGGGAGAACGAGACGACGCTTCCATGCTCTCGATCCCCATTTTCATATCTCGAGAGAGCTGTTGCGCTCGTGCAGTCGGCAATGAGGGAAAAGTCTTTGTTTTACTGATTTTACACTGAAAAAAAATTTGCTTTCGGGCTTCCAAAGACAAAACTTCTCATTTCAATTCTACTTTCATTTGAGAACAATTCCATATGATATTGAAACAACGATGGCAAGACTGCCAAAGTGACGCGTTATCATTTCAATCTTGTATGCAATTGGAAGAGTTGAAAGGAGAATTGAAATAATAATTTTTTTTCTTTGGTAGCCCGCAAGCGAATTTTACTTGCGTCGTTGATATTTTTTTTCAATTTAACTAAATGTATTGAGATGATGGACATTGAAAAATAATCGAGAGGAGCGGTAAATTCAAATTTTGTTATTATCACAATTTTTATTATAATTATAATGAAATTGCAATCATAACATAGTAGGCAAAGTTAATCACCCACTACATACAATATACCAGAAGCTCGAAATAATAAACTATGAGGAAGCTAACTGAATAAACATATGTCAACTACCCATTCACACCAGGTAAAAAAATGGTGATGCATTATGTAAAAACCGTGGCTAAAGAACTTGGGTCGATGGCCAATTGGCATTATATATATGTTCTCACGTCAATCAACGTCATGTAATGCTATGTTCAAAAAATTGTACCATCTGTCATATTGTCAATAAATTCGCTATTACTACTACAATAATTTTATTGGAATAAAATTATTGTCATAATTTTATTACAATTACATTATGATCGTAATTTTGTTACAGTAAAAAGGCAGAGCTTCCCATCGAATAATCGGGCGAAGCTAAATGTTATCAATCGTCCGGTTACCTTTCAGTATTTTTTTTCTGTATATCTGTTTTAATTAGGAGTGCTCTTTTTATTAAAGAGATCGTTCTTAGACGATGCCGTGCTGGCAAAGCAGGACATACCGGCAGACACCCATGTCGACCGCTCCGTTATACCGTAACTCGTCACGATATATACGTATTAAAGGAGCTCTTTCTCTCCACGGTGGAAGAGAATAAAGAGCCGCTGCCAGAGGCATGCACACGTTGTACACGCGATAATGAGTCCCCTCGCAGCGCAGCTGGATAACCCGACGTGTTCACCTCGCCGCGTACGTCGCGTCATCGTCATCTTTCGGAGTTTGCAAAGTGCAACGCTTACAAATTATCGGCAATTTATGAGAGTGCGCGTATTTTCTCTCTGCGTTTTCTATGCGAAGATCGATGCCGGACGGAGATAATGCGGCAGTACGGTTGAGAAAATCTGCGCTGCGGGTGCTCGCGAATGAAAATTGCTTCGAAGCTGATAGAAATCCTGTTACCCTCGCTACCCAGTTTTTTTTTTTTTTGGGGTCAACTCCCAGTCTTTCCCGACTCCGTCCCGCCTCTAGAAAGTTCGTTTATTTATTCCAATTAAATAAATATGTATTTCAATGAAGTAAGTATACATTTCCATTAAATAAATACTTAATTGAATTAAGTAAATATTTATTTGCGGGTCCCAGGTCGGATAAACAATTGTTCTGGTTTCGTCCCGAGCCCCCACATGTTCGCCCCATCGTTACATTTTTCAATCTCCAACCGCGCCAATACCTATCGTATCGTGGAATTGACCACGAGAGCCGGTGTCCGCGAACCCCAGCATGAATTAAATTCCTCAGCGAACGTGACGCGAATACCTGCGTGTACGCTTTATGAATCGAATACCACACTCGTCGCGCGAGCGCGCCGGTTCAGCGTTTCTTGCGTTCGTTGTAAAAATGCCGTCGGTGCGGGTTACGATCCGAGCGGAAGATAGAAAGAACCTGCGCGCCCCACCGGGAGGCGGACGCGCGAGTCTTGTTCAGCATAAAATTGCGATGAAGGATGCACGCGTGCCTCGGAATCGCGACGCGCTCGCATCGAAAAAAGGTAACGCACGTGCTGCCCCCCTGCCGAGACCGGGCGAAGAACGTGTGTGGATGCGCGCCGGCAGCTGCGCATTCTACGCCGGTGCGGCCGGCGCGAACGGTGGAGTTGACCCGTATGGGTCAGTTTTTGCTGCAGGTTGCCTCGCGGTCGAGGGGAAATCGCGGGGAGCAAAGGTCAGCTTCACCGCGGGTTGCCCGCTTTGGTACGAACGAACCTCGAACCATAAGGTGAATACGCTCGACAGGAGTACCGAGATGGAATACATAGCCGAACGAAAAAGGCGAGTAATTAAACGTCCGGATGAGATCGCGGGTAGAGACAAGATCCGGCTAATGGCGAACTTCCGGCGGCGGAGCGAAAGAGCCTCCCCCCTCCCCCTCCACTTCGCATAACTCGAGCTCGAAAACCTTAAGCGCAGCTACGAATGCTATGATCGACTGAATAATGGTTTTTCCATACGCACAAGGGAGTTAATGAGAAAACCTGGGCAAACTGTCTTGGTAGTTATACAGGCAGGGTACAGGTGAAGGCACAGGATGCGCGCGGAGATTATACACAGGTGTAGCTCAGGGAAATTAAATATGGGTAAAAAATTTATTCGATATAGGTTCAATTGTGGGTTTTGTATGATTGCTATATCAAAGATGGAAATTGAGGGATATTTGAGGATATATTTGCGTAAATGTATTCAAGATTCGATACACAGATTTGTGCATAAAAATGCATTCGAATTTAATAATTTTACACAAATGTTGTGTAAATTAAAAATTTTATGTAAATTTCAAATTTGAAATTTTATGTCAATTTCAAATTTCAAATGTTATATACATTTTTTGTTTCTCCTTGGGCGAAGCCACGAGAAATCGTGTCGAGTTGGCCTCGGTGGTACAAGAATGGCTCGGTGTATTAATTGCAAAATGCAGGACGAGCATTAATGGTTATCCTCGTTCTAACGGGCCGAGGTTGTGAAACTCGTCACGCTTTCTCGCGAAATATCGAGTATCAAGATAACGCGAAGCGCTTTGAGTTCGACGTCTATTCACAAATGTTTATCGTTGCCCGGAAATTTAGGAGAAAAAAAAAAGAAAAAAAGGAAGGAATCTAACGAAGCGCAGGGATGCATAAATCGGTTGCGTTACCGGAATTACGATACAACGACGGAGCGAAAGTTCGTTGAGAAAGAATACACATAAACTTGGTCGAGGATACATAATGCCCTGGCGATTAACTCGGAAGGCTCCTTCTGGTTATTCCGCACCGTGTGTGAGCTACCGACGCTCGCGTTACCGCGAGTTCGACGGCCTCCCCATTGCGGGGCCAGCACTGGCGTACATTCTCGCTCTAACGCAACGCTCAAACTAACGACGAGGACAACGACGACCGAAGAAGAGCCGCTGCGCCCGGAGATTACACGCTCCTCTTTCGCGTTGTTATTGTTTTACAGCTAGACGTAATTATGGGTGCAATCAAGGTGTACGAAGTGCGTGCTTATGATTTGCTAAGATTGCGGCCACGCTGACTCCGGAGCCATTCGCAAGGTCGATTCGAACTATCGTGGACACGATTTAGGGAAACTGGCGGCATGATGTGATGATGATAATGAAAAAAAAAAAACATTTTTGTTATCTTAATTTTTTTTACTCTGAGTAGAAAGTAAAATAAAAAAGTTTTGCCGAATGTAGACTCGAAACGATGAGCGAAATTGTTATCTTTCTCCTACCAGTTTTGAAAAATTTAGTAATATTGATATCTTTATTTACTAGCGGTTTGCTCCTTTCACATATCCAGAGAAATTGCATTTCAATTTTTGTCTAACTAGCGTGCAGTTTTTGCTTCAGAGCATATATAAAACTAAATTAATAACCATAAATAATCATCGCGATTGGCAACCGCAAAAAAAGAAACAATTATTTTTTTTTCTCGGCGCGATTCTGTAATAAATATTGAGCAATTTGACAACGATGACACTACAAAGGGAGAGTAACGGTGGGCGACGAGGGTTCAAAAGAATTTTTTCGAGGAATCCCCGCCTCATTTCCGGCGGACAAAAATGATCGATCAATTTCGGTGTCTCTGGCGGCGAGTCGGTCATCACGCAGGTTCTTCTTTTTCCTAATGGAAGTTGGACGAGGCAACACTCGCAATCATCTGTCACCGTTCGTAATCCCATAATCACTATGGGTCATCACGAGGACCGGCTTCATATCCGTTGCCGCTTTTTTTCTTCTCCATCTTCCCTCACGCTATTTCATCGTTTCGATGGTGATGAGTTTGCAAAAAAAAAAAAAAAAAAAAAAAAAAAACAGGAAAAAAAGGTGACCTCAACGGGTCCTGTGGCTCTCTCCCTCCTCACTTTCTTTTCTTTCTTATCCCTCGGTTCTCCCTCGGAGAACCGAGGCTCGAGTGGACCGGACAACACCGAACGCCATATGGTGTCCCGCGCCCGCTATCCCTGCGAACGCTTCTGCCGCGAGGTTGCAGCCTCCTCTCGTCGCCTCATCTTCGTTAATGAGAAGGGAACGAACGGCGCTCTGGCAGATGCCCCCTCGATTCGCTTTACCCTCTGATCCTCACGGGTTCGGCCTTTTAACTTTGTCCCGGGCGCCCTCGGGCGCTGCTCCGAAACCTCCCACGTACAGCCAAACAAGGACCTTCCTCCAGCTTCGGACGCCAAATTCAAACTCGTACGACCACTGATAAAAAAATGTGCTTAAACCGACTAAAGGGACAGGGACGTACAGGGACGTTCAAATGCCTCAAAAATATTTTGGTGTAATCATAAAAAAAAAAAAGTTGAACTAACCAATTTTTGAGTTCTACCGACAAAATATTTATTTGAAGGTCCCTGCCCGAAATCTTTAGTAGATTCAACCGTATGTTTTTATCGGTGATCTTATTTGTATTGAATTTTATTGAGTCTAGGGATATTTCTCCAAAGGATCGATGCAATACAGGCAGAACAGTGCAGGATTACATTATGATATAGGTAGTAAATGATATAAACATTATATAAAAACAGGGCATAAGAAAGCGCAATAGATAAATATAAAGTAAGGTAACTGCAGTGAATTGAAGTATAATAAAATAGATGATTAAGCGGATCGATGGTGTGGGGGTATAGCGCGAATGAGGCTGAGTTGCCGCAATTTTCCAATAACCTTTGTATCGTGGCGGTGATGGTGAGTGGGGCAAAACGGCATTGAAAATCCGGATGTATCGTTGGTACAAAAATGGGACATCCAAAAATTATTGGAAAATTGAGTTTTAGCCCCGCTGTCCCGCTGTGCCCCGCTTTCCCCTACACCGAAAGAAAAATATCAGCGACTCAAGTAAAATTCGCTTGCGGGCCGCCAAAGAATAAAACGGTTGTTTCGATTCTACTTTCAATTCTTACAATTCCATACGGGATTGAAACGACAACATATCATCTTAACACTCTGTCGTTGTAGTCGTTGTTTCAATGTCATATAGAATTATAAGAATCGAAAATAGAATTGAAATAAAAGTTTTTTTCATTGTCAATCCGCTAATTTTTTTTCAGTGTAGCATAGCGTCAAGTAGTAGAGTAAAGAGAGTTCATGTGATCAGCAGTGACAGTGAGTGCCCATTCCGCAGATAAATCCACTAGCTGAGAAAGTCTTTCGATATTTAGACGTTCCCAAGGCCGGCGTAATAAGCGTGTCGGTGCGAAAACATCGGGGGGAAACAAAAAATTGGTTCATTACCGGATCAAATGAGTCTGCGGCAAAAATCGTCGTTTCGCAGCCCGAGGACGTTGACTCAACGATCCTACGGCCAGTTAACGGACTCTCGGCTGATTTTTTTTATGACTGTTTTTTTTTCGCCTCGTGTGAATTCGCAATGCCTCAGGAATTTGGTCCCAGGGTTGCAGGCAGGATACGAGAAAAGGGGGAGGCAGGTGATTTCGTTCGACGGTGCTAGAGTCGAAAATTCCTGTCGGAGACTCCCCGGAGTAATTCCAGGAGCGGCGTGAAAAAAAGCCGGAAGCGCGAGGGGATGAAGACGAGAGGAAACCGCGCTGGAGCGCGCGAGTTGCGAATCCCGCCGCGGGACGTCGGCGAGTATCTTCGGGCGGACGGTGGGCACCGGAAGTCGGTCAACCGTCGCGGTATGCGAGCGAAGAAACGAACTGACGGAGGAGCGATATAAACGACGGTGCGAAGGAAGCGCGCGCTCAAACCCGATTCGACTTTGCTCTACACATTGTAAAGGGGGTATTCCTGTACGAGCGAAATTTTATCGTAAAAAGAAAGGATGGGAGCTCGGAGTTTGCTGGGAATACGAACGAAGCTCCGCGAGTCTCGGGGTCCGAAAGCACTTACACGAGAGGGAGAAAATAAAATAAAAATATATATAAAAATAATAATAATAAAAGGAAAAGAAGCGATGAAATGAAAGATAAAAGGAGGGGACGAGATGAGAGAGTCGGAAGAGGAATGGGGAAGAGGGATGATGGCTGATGCGGGCCACAATGGAACGTTCTTGCCGAGAGACCGGATGATGCTGCGGTTCGTTGTTGGCTGGCCACCCGAGACCAAAAGCAAAGCACATGTATATATTATATGTATATGTATATGCATATGTATATGCATATGTGTATGTGCATGTGTATATATATACTTCATATTACAGTATGGAACAGTCGAGAGCTCAAATTGCCCATCTAATCGGACGACCTCGACCAAGGAACGATTTGACAGCGGCAGGAGGAACCGATCACTTCCGGTCCGGCACAGAAATCCCTTACCGTATGTCTACATGACCCAAACTTTCTTACACAGTGGACCAGTAATCGGTACCAATCGCTTCAAAAACAAAAAAAAAGGGAAATTGTTTTAATTGGAACGATCCGAATGAAGTTGCGGGAGTAACCGATGACTTTCGGTACAGCACACAAATCTCTTACCGTGCATCTGCAAAAGCCAAACTTTGCTCAAGAGGGGTATTACACAATGGATCACTAATCGGTACCAATCGCGTCGATAAAATCGCTCAAATTTTTTTTTTTTCGGACGACCCCAATTACGTTGCAGGAGAAACCAACCACTTCCCGTTCAACACAGAAATCCCTTACCGTGTGTCTACAAGACTCAAACTTGACTCAAAATGTTTATTACACAATGGACCAGTAATCGTTACCAATCGCTTCGATAATATCGCTTCAAAAACTTAAAAAGGGAAATTGTTTTAATTCGAACGATCCCAATGCACTAGCGGGAGTAACCGATAACTTCCGGTCCCACAGAAACGACCTCCACTTAAAAAATTGCTTTAAAAAAAGTAAAAAGGCCAACGCCGTTCGTAAGAGCATCCAGAATGGGAAAGACAGCTCGCATTGCGATCGGTGAGCGTTTAGGGGTTCGGAATTCCGAATGCATTATGGATGGGAAGCGCATCGCAGAGTCAATTAGGACGAGGGCTGCACCTGTTACTCGCTCGCCACTTCTCCCCGTTCCTCTTTCTTATTTTCTTCTTTTCTTCCCGGCTCGCATCCTCGCATCTTGCTTCTGCGCGGGGCCGGAGGCTTTCCCCTCTCGACCTGGCCCAGCTTCGTGCCACCGTGGAGCGATGCCTCGCGAGGGACGCAGAGTACGCTAGTTTATAGAGCGGCGGGAAAGATGAGAAGTGGAGAAAGGATCGTTCAGGGAGGGAGAGAACGAGGGCCCGTCTCGGCTTACCGAGCGAGGTAGACCCACCTCGTGCTTTGGAGTATTATTATTCCTTGAGAGCAGGAGGGGGGAGGGCGTCTTTATGATTCATAATTCCTCCTATGTCGTTACAGACCGTTATAAAACGCAAAGTAAATTTTGCGAAAAAAAATGTATATGTACGTCTGCTCTCCCTGTACGGTGTGCAACGGCCGACAACGTACATGTTTCCCGTCTTAAATTCTTCTACTTGCGATTCTTGTCTCGTAAGATTTTTTTATTTTTATTTTAAGCACCAGCGGCAACCGCGTTGCGGCGTGGACGAGGCGTGCGATCCTCGGGGCGCGACTTTTTTCTTAAAATAATCTCCCCGACTTCCGGCCGCAAATCCTCCGAGCGAGATGGAAGAAATAGGAGAAGTGGAGGAATAATAAAAAATAAAAAGTGCCAGACAAGCCACATGCGGGCTCGGACGCTTTATTAAATATGACGCCCGGCGTCCGGACAAATATGTTGACACCGCGTACGTTTTCGCATACTTTGTTCGAACTCGCGATTCGAAAAAATAAAGCGGACAAAAAATGAAAGATGAATGAACGGGTGAGGCGATAAAAAAAAAGTTTGGACACATGCGTTATAGCGGACGACGCTCTTATCCATTCACACTTGCGATGTAAAACCGCTGAAAGTGAAGAATTAATTGACGCGTCAATAAAAAATAATAGTAAAATAACAGGTCTCTTTGATAAAAATAATGCAGCTTTTACGTTCCATTATTTTACATAGCATTATTATGCGATTCGACGAATACGCTATTGAAAAAAAAAAATCACAGGTTGTTTTCTTCGATCAAAATAATGGGACGTGCGAATGTCTTATTTCAAACGCGATAAATGGACACTTATTGTGTGGAGTGTAGATAGCCCAGCGTTACACGAAGTGAGAGCGACAGCGAAAGGGCGACAGTTTGTCCCGAGACTCGTACTAATTAAGAAGTGTATTAATATAATTCACTTTAATAATGTAATAAAGTCTTTCGCTAATACTCTCTTAAAATAAAGGACAAGGTTTCATTAAGCATTTACCCTTCTCTCGGTCTCCCACAAACGTATAATGCGATTCGGAAAATACGCTATTGAAAAATCAAGAAAAAAAAACAGGTAGGCTGTTCGATAAAAATAATGGAGTGTATAATGCGATTCGGCGAATAGGCTATTGATCGGCTAGCTTGCATCGACGCAACAAGTAGTTAAGAAAGAAAAAAATTCCGTTTAATCCAATAACTTCCCGATTAAATGAATCGTCGGATCTCGCGGCTCTTGTTTTCTCATTAACGCGACGAATCCTCCGGTCTTATGCGGGGCGGTGAGAGTGCGCAAGAGTGCGCTCCTGCCTCGCCGATTCACTCGGTTGCAGTCGCGGGAATCTCTTTCGCTCGCTAACGAGCTGCACACGCGAAACTCCGACCGCGCTGGAACGCGGTAGCCGAGAAGAATGAGCTCGCTTCGATTACATCTACGAATCACCGGATATCCGGCTCGAGATCGAACTGGAACCGACGATTGGCTAGCTTTTTCATCTCGCTAGCTAATTTATGTTTCATTTTTTTTTCTCCCAGATATTTCGCGACTGCATACCTGTAACCCTTCAAGTACCGGGAACTTTCCGCCGATCGCAAACGACCATGCCTTCTTTTAAGGTAGTCCTTGCGATACGTGCTAGTCAACTGACGGACTATCTCGAAAACTTCGTAAATCGTCAAGTAAATTTTTTTTTTTTATAAAAAAGTAGTCGCATATATTTAGTAATGCAAAACAATGTCCATTGTATTAAAAAATAGCGCTGTTTGACTCTCGAAATGTTCGATAATGATCTTTGTTTAAATTTTATATTGAACTGTGATATTGTAAGAAATCCATAGCACTTTTTTCATATAGCACAAAAATGCTGTGTATGCACTTTAATTTTTGTTCTGAAGTGTTAGTTTGGTTAGGTTTTCGTAAGAGCCCATGCATAAAACCCCATTTTTTGTATTAATTCTTTTGACAAATTATTCGGCAACCAATCCGGAAACTTCGTAATCACATTGAAAAAGACTTTAACTACAATATTACAAAAATGGAACCCCCAAAGTTCACAAAGGGAGATTCGACAGAACAACCTTAAGTAAAAAAAACGATACGGATGTACGTGAAAAAGTTTCTTCCGGGTTATAAAAAAAACAAAACTTCAAGGTACGTCTGTGAATTTTTACAGATTTTTTTTGGCACGTTAACTTGTTATTCGAATCGTTCGAAGGTTGCGTCTTGGCAAATTCTAGGTCCTCGTTGAACGAGTATCCGGCACGTTACTCCGGTTAATATACATATATACAGGTACATCTATATATAATCTTTATTCACTGTCTCTCCGTCTCTATCGAGAGCTCTCGAAAAATATCCTCCCTATCTCTCGTCGTGATGGTCTTCGCGCCCTTTGAATAATTCAGCGACACAGGCGGCTCCCGAGGCATCCCTCTCGCTCCTTCCATCTCCCCCTCTCGGTATGTACGTACGTAACACACTGCGCAACCGCAGGGCATCCGCACTTCAAAGTGTACATACGGTATAAAGTCGGACGAGATGAACGACCATTTTTCTTCCTTCTTCTTAGAGTATCCTGCCGCTCGGATAATTCGAGCCTCGAAAACGAAAGCTTGAGAATTTATATATACGGGGGGAGGACGGGGCAAAACGGGAGAAAGAAGAAACAAAGACCGCTTCGATTATTCCGGATGATTCTCGGATGAGAACTTAAGGCGAGTCTAAGTTCGGTGGCGCGAATCCTTTTTTTGCATCCTCATTGAGAAAGGATATGGCCACAAAACAGCGAATATCAGATAATTGACTTAACGATTTTTTAAAATCTTTTTCCAAGATACTGTATTGTCCTCAAACGAAAATACAGGCCTTTGAGCTCAGACACGGCAAGTGAATGAATTAATACCGCACAAACGTTCGTACTAAATTTTGAAAAAAATAGATAAATCGTTTAAATTTTGAGAAATTTCAGTTAGCGATTTTCTACAATAAATTTAGCGATAAAGTTTGACGGATTAAATTTTATGAGATGTAAATGTTTTATTTATTTGAACACGATTTCCTCATTTATTACAATTTTGCGCATAGCTTCCTCTATGACGAAGCCAAAATCTATCAACGAATATTCTCGTAGAAAAAGCTATGCGCAAAATTGTAACAAAGGAGGAAGCCGTGTGCAAATAACTTTGCACTTTCTTTTCTTCACATGACGGACATGTGCCGTGCCGTTACATCGTAGAGACCTCCGAGCGCAACGCGTGCCTCTCAAGACCCGAGATGAAATCCCGTGGTCACGTTAAGTCTTTTGAAAGATTTATTTTTATTTCTATACGCTCGTTTGGGATTATCGAACCGTTAACCCACTATCATTGAGCGGTATCGTTACGCCCCTCTCGTCATTATGTCGCTCACATCGCGCGTGTAAATATATCGGAGGACGGGAGTATATTTATCGGGCGCAAGCTGAGAAGAAAGAGGGGCGGGAAGGAAGCTATGCGGGACGATGGTCGAACTGCAAAGGAAGCCGTCTCGCGCTCTCTCGCATATGGCGTATTGTGTACGACACATATGCGGGATACATCCGAATAAATTTACGGCCGAACGGGCGACTCTGCTCTCCTCGACCATATGTACATTTCCTTTTTTTAATTTTTTCATTTTTGCACCACCCAAATAACATGGAGAACCAAGAGGAACACACCCAGCGCCAATTTCTTCATCACCAGATATCGGACAAGTACAAGCCCGCGTGTTCGGGAGTGACGGACGAGTTGATTGACCGCAGTCATCTGGTCCTCCTTCCGGAATACGAGCTCCTCACCCGTAATCCGTAATTTATCAGTTAACAAGTTTTCCCCTTAAATTATTTTTAAAATTATTTTTTTAATGATTTTTAAAATTATTTTTTTAATGATTTTTAAAATTATTTTTTTAATGATTTTTAAAATTATTTTTAAAATTATTTTTTTTAATGATTTTTTTAAATTATTTTTCAATCAACCATTCCAACAATCGTGAATCCCATCTAACCCTACGTGACGCGCAAGCCGTTCGATCGTAGTGTGAATACCCTACAGGACCGATAGTGGCCAACGTTGGGCAAACACTGTGCCAGTACTGGCCCAGTCCCTCACTTCCTCTTCTCTAGCCGACGATGAATACCGAGTAATCAGCGATTAGCGAATCGCTCCCGAGTGCCTCCGAAGCTGCAGACCCGGAAGATTACGCCGCAGACGGGAGTGGCTGGGAAGTGTACTACTGGGTTACAGTGCCTCCCGCGCGGTTCTTATTCCTCTGTCGGATATGTTATCCGCGCGGAGCGGAGACCTCTCCGCATACGTAAAAGTACCATAGAGAAAATGTTGTACCATTCCGGACACGGCTATACGCAGTGCATAGGTATATCCGTAACGCCGTGCGAACGGTTTCTCTTTTCAACGGGCTGCGCATGCCCGCCGTAGGCGAGAAGAGCTTCGCGGGTTCTCGATAGTCTCCCACTCTCGCGCGGTGATACCGCCGGATACCGAGAGGGAAAGGAGGAGTCGGAGGAGTACCCGAGTTTGATACACGCTTGCAGATACAGATTCCCGTGCGGAGCTATCGCCGTCCAACTACGCGGAGTCGAGACACTGCGAAGTCTGCGCGTTATGCTGCATTGCCATTACAACGAAGAGAGAAACGGGTGAAACATATACCGGGACTCTTAAGGTAGTATGAGTGTATAGGCTGACACCACGTATGATTCGGAGGGCATTGCGAGAGAATCGCCAACACTTCTCGATGGGATAAGAATCCGAAAAAAATCAAGCATATGGAAGGTGTTGAAAATATTGATTCTGCATAATAATGATTTCAAAATGTTACTAACGAATTGAAGAAAAAAAAAAAATTGTTCAACAAATCACCCGGAAACACAACGTTTTTCAAAATGACAATGATTTGTTAACTTTGCTGAATACGTGTGTATTTTTCAAAAATTTGTTTCATGCTTGAAAATTGCGTTATTGTTGCATTTTTAAGCTGCGAAGAAATTGAAAAATTGCAATTTTTGAACATCAGACTAAACTCTGAAAAAATTCACAGGTATTCAGAAAAGTTAACAAATCATTTTCATTAAAAAAAAAGTTATACTTCCGGGTGATTTGTTGAACAATTTTTTAACATAAATTTGTTAATAACATTTTGAAATTATTATTATTATTATGCAAAATCCATCTTTTCAAAAACTTCCATGTGGTTGATTTTTTTTTCAGATTTTTATCTCATAGAGAAGTGTTGACGATTCTCACTCAATTCTCTCTGAATCTTACGTGCTGTCAGTCTGCACGCTCATACTACCTTAATGCACAACAACCTAGAATCTGCGGTTCTAGGAAAAATTGACCGTAGGGGATATTTACACCGATTGTAGCGGGGCAAAAAAAAATGGAAAGTAAAGATGGGATGGGCGACTTATGCGCACGGACGAGGCACACAATCGCTCAGTGGGACGCGATAGATGTATTTAAAAAAAAAATAGGACAGAGGATATTAATACACGCGGCGCGGAGCGTAGAGAGTGCATCGATCCGTGAGATCGTGGGATCGTTAATGGCGATCGGTGTAACTTGGCTTAACAACCTAATGGAGATGCGATGCTTGTACGCAACTTCGTTGCACTAGGTCGGAAGACGAACGCTCGGGTCTAGCACGGTACGAGGACAGTTACGTGACTGGCGTGACTATAATTTTGTATTTTTTTAAACCTTGCTACCTAAAAATATAGCAATTTTTTTTATCGCGCTATCTAAAGAAGTAGCCAATATTTTGTTCCTCTAAAGCTTTCGTAATAGAATCACAGGTAAGGAGTTCGTCTTTCGCTCTCAACGACTAGAATCTCTGTCTGGCGTGTTCGAATTCTTTTTTTTTTTCCCGTCCCTCTCGAAGACCGCGCATTATTTATTGCTTTACGCATAAATGTACGATACACCGATCGTTAATCATGTTAAAAAAGGAACCTTGAGAGAAGTCCGGAGTATATACCAGTCGGCATTATATAGTGCATCGGAAGGCGAACGGGCAGTCGCGTGCACGCGACGTCTCCTCGCTGCTCCGATCACCGCGGTTTCGTGACGCGATAATTTTTTTTTTTTTTTTTTTATAAACTCTCTTTCGTACACACTCTGGTACGGCTTACCGCACGCGATCTCAATTCGATAATCCAATTCGCGAGCTAAACCGCGAGGCGAAGAATTCCAAAGAGTCGCTTGTAGTGTCTAAACCGTGCATGGGTTGTTTAGCAGCCTCGTATGCAGCTAGTGTGCAAGCCAAAGAATTTCATGCAGCTTAGAGACGAACGAGGTTGCTCGGTGCGCAACGTAAAAGGACAACTTGGCTGTGGATGCTGCGGGGTTTGGTGTACATGCACCGACTCCTCCCGTTCGCCAGGCTCGCGACTACTCTCTCTCGCGCGCGAGATTGAGATAACCGCGAATGTATAGCTTCAACGGCCGCGCATGAATTATGTCGAACTTCTGCCGCCGGTTTTGCTTCTGTTGCCGGACGGCAGTTCGTTCTCCCGTCCGCGCGTCGGCTAGAACCGGCGTTGCATGCCATCCCCGGAGACACGCGAAATATCCGGCAACCGGACCAGTTTAACATACTTTTCTTTCTCTTCTATTTTTCATAGGGTCGAATTTATAGTTCCAAGCTCGAATGTTGTTGTAACTCAAGTTACAAGTTTATTTTCTGGTTCGGACCAGAAAATAAACGAGTACGAACTTAAGTTGTAACTTGAGTGACAAGTTTATCGTCTGGTTCGAGTCCGAACTTAAGTTGGAACCTTATTTTCCGGTTCAATCTCGAACTTAAGTTGTAACTTGAGTGACAAGTTTATTTTCTGGTTCGAGTTCGAACTTTAATTATAACTAGAATGACAAGCTTATTTTCCGATTCGAGTTCCATCTCATGTTGGAACTTTATTTTCCGGTTCAAGTTCGAACTTAAGTTCGCTGCACTTAAGTTCTGAGAACGTCTTGACCGAAGCGAGCGGAGGGGAACGCTCGTAGAGCCCACGTATGAATCTCGATATAAAGATAGGAGCGCACCGCGCGCGGTACCTATTAGAAGTAAAACGATAGGTACTGACATTACAGAGGCGGTATAGGAAGGACTCGAGATTCATGAGTTTTATACCCGTCTGCAATTCCGTTTATTGAGATTTCCATCGCGGAAGAGCAAACACATTGACCTGGGATGTAACGGGAGAAGACTTTGACGCTCGTCTTCCTGCAAATTTTACATAATTTCCGTAATCTTTTTTTTTAATGCCCTGCATTGGCATTTTTGTTATTAGAAGATTCGCTCGGCTCGTGATTTTATGAATTTCCGAGCAAGACGCCTACGCCACACGCACAGTGCGTTGCGCACCGTGCGGGACAGCGGCAGGCAGGCATTCGCGGATTATGACAAACTTCCGGTTGGGAATACTCCGGGAGCTCCTTCGTTTACATCGCGGCTTCTCCCCGCCTCCTCTCCTTGTATTCGCTGTGCGGTCTGGTCATTGTTGCGTCGTCGCTCAGTGTGACGACCTGGCAACCTCGATACACGAATGATTTCTCAGCAAGCTGTTCCTTTTTCTTTCTCCTACCGTCGGCCGCACTTTGCTTTTGTGAAACTTCGCGTCGAACATTCGTATTCGATAAAAAAAAAAAAAAAAAAAAAAATACACCCTAGTGCGTCTCGCGAGAGAAAACATATTTGCGACCTCCTCTTGGGGAACCCCCGACCGCCGTTGTGCAAACTTTTACAGCCTCCCGAGGGTGCCGTTCGGCCTGGCCTTCCGCCACCCGGTTCTCGACGCACCCTCGAACCATCCGGCACCCTCATTCCCTTGTTATCAATCCGTTCTTCGAGAGACCCTCGAAAAACGAGCGTGTTCTCCCCTCAGGTCGGCTGTCCCTCGTTACTTCGTTCGGATCGCGTTTCCTCCTACGCGCTCTTGCCGTCCGAACCCGGCACGGGCCACACGAAATTCACGAGTATCTCAGTTCTGTCAACCTTAACAGTTCTCGGCTTCACTCAATACTTATTTATGACAGCCTTCGTTGTTATTTATTATAAGAAAAAAAATTAATGGTAATAATAATGGTTGTAATTATTATTATTATGATTTATTATATTTAATACAATCCATTGAGAGAAGGATATAATAAAAACTACCGGTTATCTAAGAAACATTACCATTGCTCATAGTAGTAGGCAACTAGAGCGCCACCTATGGCAGAAAGTCCCAGATTCTCCAAGAATAAAAATTCTTGGAAAATCTGGGACTTTTTGCCATAGGTGGATATTACGGTAAAAACCATAATATCTACGAAAAATCCTTATAAAATCGGTATTTCCTGTCATAGGTGGCGCCCTAGTTCCGTACAACTATGTACCATGGTAATATCACTTAACCAATATAGTTATATTTACTAGACTCTTCTCTAGTAAACAATTCTAGCAAACACTAAGTTATACATTTTCTATCGATTCAGATAATTTTTTTTCTCTACCACATGTTGTGCGATTTGTCACTGGAAGACGTTGAGAAAAAAAGATCGTATATCTTCTCCTTGCCGTTGAAATCGTTGCATCTTCGCCGATTCGATGACCGCGTGACATCGGGAATTGATTAATCGGGCTTGCGCGATTTATCGCGCGCCTCGAATAAATTAATTTATCTCTCTCGTTCGTTAGCCCTCGCAATCTTTGCGATCTCGTTCAGGATCGCTTCTTCCTCGGTGCTGTAACGAAAGCAAAAAAACAACCGGGGAAGACATCTACGAGAAAGGGGGGAGAGGGGAAGAAGAACCGCTCGCGCGTTCTCCATCGGTATGCAACACCTGGCGTTACAGATGCGGCCACCCGTTTCGATCGCGGCTTCTCTCCTCCGGCTCTTCGGTCCCCTCCTCCCTTCCGCCTCCTCCATTTTCGATCCTCCTGGCTATCGCCGCGTCCTCCCGGTAACGCAGAAACGATCGGGAGCACCGATCGCGTGCTCCGGAAGGATTATTGACCACTGCCACCATACTATGATGCTATGCCGTGTACCACCGAGTGGCGCAACCGTCCATTTCGCGAGTTCCTCTCCCGAGAGCTCGCCCTTTCCTAATCACCGGTTATGCACGGCATCTCCTCGGGAATCATTCCACGCGGGACCAACCGATTCTTACTCCGGAATGCCCCAGGCCGAGCGGCGAACTTTTCGTCAATTTTCGTCGCACGTGCGATTTTTTGTTTCTAATTATCGAAACTAGCGACCGAAGAGGCTGAAGAGATTTTGGTACTTTCTTATTATTATTATTTTACTTTTATTCAAGCAATGTCGTTTTGTTGTTATTGTCTCCGGAGATCGATGTGTCCTCGGTGTTACTTTCAGACTCGGCGGGATTTCGATATACGGGTGCCAATTTAGTATTCCACGGGAATTATGATTACAGGGGTGCCCCGAGTCTCATGTGTTCTGGATCACTGGTTCGCTCCCCGGAGTAGAACGACTGTAAAGACCTGTGCGTGCTGATTTTTTTTTTTTTTTTTTTCTTTCGTTTGACCTTTTTGCGAAACATTCCTGAGAGATCGCGATTCTTGGGGTTCCACTGATGCACGTCTTTGTTATTACCAGTGGTTATTACCAGTGGATTTGTCCTCGCGTCTGTGATTCGCGGGGGCTTTCTTTAATACACGCACCCGGATGCGGGTCGCGATTTTTCGTCGGTTCGAGGCAGAAACTGCTATTATTTTCGTGATTCTTTTTACAGTTTCTTCTTATCTTCCCGCAGAGCCAATTCGTCTCGTGTTCAGTCGACAACCAAAACATTCTCAAAGACACGGCTATAGCAAGGTTCTTAAAAAAAAAATCCACGACTAGGAGAGAAAAAAAAGATCCAACGGTATTTTATCACCGTCGACTCTCTGGTAACAGCGAGAAACTCCTGGCTGAATGCAAACGGGCAAATTGTTCGGTTATCTCTCTCCGGCGAGGCACGAGAGACGCATTCAAATTTGAAAAGTGACTCGTCGCAGTCGTACGCGAGCTTCCGAGAAAGGTTTTTTTTTTTTATTTCCAGATAGGAAGAATGGAAAGAGGAAACTGTCGCTCTTTCCCGGTCGCTAGACGGTGAAAAGAATTTCGTTAGACGGGTCGTTTCGTATGCGCGGCGTGTCGGTGGCCAACGACTGCGCCGGGCCCGGACCGGAGCCGTCCCGTCTCTTCTATACGGACCGTGGAACACGCGCTCGTGTCCCGAGAGTCTTCCGTCGACTCGAACCATTGTCCGAGATCGGGAACCATGAAAAGTTTCGAGGAGGCCTCGCACGCTTACGCTACAAGTATCTCTCCGCAAGTACGTACGTTGCCTCCAGTTCTCGTAGCTCGTGCGCCTCACAATTTAATGCAGCGCCGGTGCATGAGCCATTCAACCTGCTATGCACCCACGTCCAGAGAATCCTCGGCCCAGACGTGTATTGCGACCGCCGCGCACCCACACCGGTCGCCCATACTGCCGGACCGACGTTAAACCGGCACGCGATCGCGCCTCGCTCGACGATTTCTTTGACCGATTCCACGGCCAATCTTCTCGAGCACACTTGCGAGAAAATAAAATAACGAAATAATTACACGCACACGCGTATCATTGCGCGTACGCGATTGTCGATCGGCCACGCGTGACAAGTAGAACTGCCTACAGTTACGGAACGAAGGGAGAACGGGCGTGCTAGTTTTTTTTTTTTTTTTTTTTTTTTTTTTTCCTACGAATTTCACGAGATCTCGAGCGAAACTGCGGGGAGACAAGTGGTCTGTGGAAGCCACTCTATTCCGGGGGGAAAAATTGTTCTGATTCTTCCCTGATTTTTAATTGGATTTTTCTTGGCCAATTAAACCAATCTTTCTCGACAGTTTAATTTCGCACGAGTTAAGTAAATACTTTTGGGTGAAAAGGTTACGTTAAGGTTCACTTGGATTTTTTTTGCCGTTCTTCAAAAACGTTCCCATGTAACAATTTCAATTAATATAATTTTTTTTTTCTTAAAGTGACTTTCTAATTGATTTTTGATTAACTTCGTAATCGCCGGGGCACATTTTATTGTTCACCGCACAATTGCGTAATCCCTCGATATTTCTCGGTTTCCCTCACCACTGTCCGTCTCGTTAAAATCCAAACGTTAAGGTTCGTTTGAATTTTTTTTCCGTTCTTCAAAAACATCCCAATGTAACAATGTCAATTATAATTTTTTTTCTTAAAGTGACTTTCTAATTGATTTTTGATTAGTTTGTTAATTCCCGGGCTTGATGAATGGTAATTTATAAATAAAAATGTTAATTAACATTTCATTGTTCACCGACCAATTGTGAAATTCCCCGATATTTCTCGGATTCCCTGACAACCGTCCGCTCGGTCTCGGGATGAGAGTACGGTCCCTTTCAGGATTATCATTATCGTCATCACAGTAGTTTCGCCGTTCCGGTCCCGCGCTCGGTGCTCCGTGAACAGAAACTATTAAGTTCTCCTACTCCGGGACGCAGCCCGAATGGCAAAAATATTCAAGCCGCGTCCGAGTCCGGTTCGTCGGTTACGTGGGACAGAGCGACGAGATGAACCGAGCCGAAGAACAACGGCGAGGCGGAGGGGGGGTCGTGTGCCGGGGATGGAATGGAAGAAAGCAAAAGAGGGTCCTCCAACTCCTACCCGCTTGCGGAAACATCTGTCGCGTCCTCGATGTACACAAATAACCGTGGCTCCTTACAACCTACTTCCGATTTCCAATTCACGTTTCTACGCCGTCTTGGTTATCCGGAGGAAGGTTGGGAATGCTGAAAGAGATGTCGGGAGCGAATAATGCACACGATGGTGAGCGAAGGGGTTTTCGTAGCGGAGAGCGAGGGACGAAGCGTGCCCGCGAGACGGACACCTGGTCACACGGAAGAATTCGTGGTCCAGAAGAGGGGAGTCAACAATGTTGAACAATTTTTTTCGGAGTCTGCGCACAAGGTAAAAGGGTGAGCATTGTATGTTCCTGGTCCACATGATTTGCGTGGAAATCAAGGTGGTCCATATTCCCCACATTTAGCCTACATCGTGGTAGAATCAAACGGGAAAGGAACCATCGAGCGAAGCATCGGTCGCTCGAAGGGTAAGGCCGAACACTTCATCACTTCCCGAAGGAGTAAGGCCGAATTTCGTAGGGTAAGTCGCACATTTTCAGGAGAAAAAATAATAACCCAGGCTGGAGCCTCCAGCAGCGAGGCAACATGTTCTTTCCCTCCACTGAATCGCAAAATCGTCGCAGAGGCCGTCCTGGCCTCTTCGCCCGTGGGCATTGTTTCCACCCGACGACTATCATCAGCGTCATGTGCTGCGATTACAATAACCGCAATGACTCGTGACTTCGCTGTCCCTCCTTGTTTGTATTGCATGAGTATTATCGAATAAAGCTCGAGGGCCCCTTAGGATGTGTTGGTCCATATTCCCCACATTCATCCTACATCGTGCTAGAACCGTTTAGCGAAGGATCGTTCGCTCGAAGGCTAAGAACACTTCGTCGTCCGAACGTCCCGAGCAAATAATGCCGAAACTCGTAGGCTAAGGCGCACATTTTCAGGAGACAAAGAGAATAACCCTGGCTGGAGTCCCCAGCGGCGACGCAACATGGTCTCTCCCTTCACTCAATCCCAAAATCGTCGCGAAGTCCCGTCTGGCCTCTTCGCCCGTGTGCATTGTTTCCACCCGACGCGTATCATCAGCGTCATGTGCTGCGATTGCAATAACTGCAATGACTCTTTGCCGTCCCTCATTCGTATTGCACAAGTATTATCGAAGAAAGCTCCGGATCTAGTGGTCCATATTCCCCACAATTATCCTTCATCTCGGTAGAACCAAACGGGAAAGAAACCATTGAGCGAAGCATCGTTCACTCGAAAGCTGAGACCGAACACCTCATCGTCCGAACGTCCCGAGCAAATAATGCCGAAACTCGTAGGCTAAGTCGCGCATTTTCAGGAGAAAAAAAGAATAACCCTGTCTGGGGTCTCCAGCGGCGAAGCAATATGGTATTTCCCTCCATCGAATCCCAAAATCGTCGCGAACTCCCGTCTGACTTCTTCCCCCTGGGCAAAGTTTCCACCCGACGCGTATCATCAGCGTCATGTTCTGCGATTACAATAACTGCAATGACTCGTGACTTCGCCGTCCCTCATTCGTATAATGCACAAGTATTATCGAAGAAAGCTCGAGGGGCCCCTTCCGATCTGTGCGAGGAATAACAACACCGAATAACGCCCGGAATTCTTGACACTCCCTGCGTGGGGTCCGCGAACGGAGGATTAGGCGTTCGCCGAGAGCAGCCGGTGGAACTTAGACGCAGAGATCTCGGGAGAGGAGAAGAAGCAGGAAGGGAACGAGCCAGGATACGGAGGAAGAAGTGCGAGCGGACCTGGCTCGCGTGTCGGATTTCAATGGGGCACTTTTATTTATTTATTTTTTCTCTCCGGAGACGGCATTATTATCCTTCGCTCGGTTTACCGGACCGGCTGGCCGGACCTCGCTGGGAGGGTTTAGAGCTCGCGCCCTGGTGTTTGCCCGCGCCATGTGGCGGAATCATCGGAGCTATTTGAATAATAAAGGATCGCGTTCGATCACCGGTTATCTCGAGCCGATTGAGAGGATGAATAGAGGAATAGACGAACGGAGCGGCGAAGGTAACCGAGATCCATCCTGGATACGCACTTGTCGGTTTACTCGTTTCACTGGCAGGGTGGGATTCCCGGACCGATTATCGATCGCGGTCCACGGGGGTTCCCCTGTGCCGGGGGAGTGATTTAGGGTAACTCCGGAGCGAGGGAGCGGCGCTGGGCGAAGGGGCGGTGGTATTAAAGTTTGACGCTCCGTGCGGGCTCGCGAGAGGAAGAGACGGAAAGTGGATGGATGCTGGCGTGGGTCGCGGGACTGCAACGAAAATGTTCCTACGAAATCGCGAGGGGTCGCTCGGGCGAAAGGAGTCCGGCTTTAGCCGAGATGAATGTGTCTGCTGCTCTAATGCAGGCTCGCTCGGTTTTCGTTTTTTTTTTTTCTTCCTTCTCACTACCGTTTCTCTGTAGTCTGAAACCAACGCGCTGAAGAATAACTTCAGGCTGGTAATGGCAACTCTCTTTTCCTTCAATAGACATTGGTATTGGTATGTTTATTATGCCCTGGTTACACTATGGGTCAATATGAGTAATTACAGTGAGAACGTAATAGTTGTGGAAGAATAGTAGTAAAATCGTTGGGGTACACGAGTAAGAGTAGAGTGAAATATTAATATTATAGTCGTGACAGTTACTAATCGAATAATAATTTTATTATAATGTAATCTGATCTAATATAATATAACAGTAATCTAATCATCTGAATAATCTTATGTTTGATTTTGTGGTAAGTAGCTAATGAGTTTAGTTTTAAGTTAGTTTGAGTTTGAGGGACGTGTTGAATGAGAGGAGTGCTGACAGGTGGTGCCAATCTGTACTCTTAGCAGTGTGGCTCTCGACCGATCTTAGGCGCGTATTTCCTCGCAAGATAGCTCTTGCTGAAACAAGTAATCGAAAAGACGAGTTTTTAAAGTGTTGTGTGATGGAGCTGACTTTATCATCTCTGGGAGGCTCTGCCATAGATACATCGTCATGAGACGAAATGAGTTCATGTAGCTCGTGCGATGCGCAGGAATGTGGAAAGCGGACGCTTGTACTCGAGAAGATCGACGCAGAGTGCTTCAACGCTTTTTCTTCATATAGAAATATCGAACAGGGATTGAAACGAGCGATATCGATTGTTTTTTTTTTTTTAATAAAATTTATTTTATTCGACGATTTTGTGGAGAAGTCCACTGGACTTGAAATTGAAAATTCTCACGGTGATAATTCATTGGCGATTCTTCGGCTATTAAAATCGTGGATGCCGACAGTCAACAGCGCAGTTTTAAACGGGGTGTTGGCCACTGGCGGAGCGGACAGCGGGAAAAACGAGCGAAACGGTTTAAAGTTCGGGATCGATGATTATCCTTGGTCAGAAGTGTTTTCGCGTCTCCGTCGTCATCGTCGACCGGAGGTGCATTCTCCGGTTTGCTGTAGGAAGAAGGAAGAAGGAAGAAGAGCGATCCCGCGGGGCGAGACGGAGCCGCGGGAACGGCGTGAGAACATCGGAGAGGAGCTGGTGTTCTACCGCGGCCTGGATACCGAGCAGCAACGGCAAACCGCTGGCTTCCGTGGCGGAATCGACGAAGCCTTTGAATTTCGAATAAACAAAGGATCGGAGCACGGGAAGGACCGCTTCCACGGACAACAACAGCAGGACACAAGCAGTGGCAAAAGCCGCATCGGTTGTTCGCACCGCTTTCGCACACACACGCTGCACTCGGCGACGACGCATACTCTAGCCTCGCGTCGCGTTCCCCGTCACCAGCTATTATCTAACCGCAGCTCACAGCCTTCGCGTCGAGGCTTCACCCTTAGCGCTATTATTATGAAAAAATAAAAAAATAAATTAAATTCATTCTCTCGCGTTGCTGGGAAACATTTGGGTTTTAAACTCTGCTATCTGTACGACGCGAGGACAGATACATCCAGAAAAAAAACTACCCGATCCGTACGTTTAATATTTATTGAATTAAATAAATACGCATTTGAATTAAATGAATATTTATTAGACCGGTGCCCGTAAAAGAGATAATTTTTCTGGATGTACATAGTTGCGTTTATCGGGTAACGTTATCGGGGCGGAGATGGGTGGACGTCAGTCTGATTGATATCCCGGCCGGCTCGGTTGTGCAGTCAACGAACGCCCGGACGAACGGAAGCACGTGTAATATCTGTGATCGAGCGATGGCAAAGGCTGAGAGGGACGGGAAAGCTATATATACATAGGAGGATTATAGCTACCAGTGTACCGAGCCGCAGACGCAACAGTTACCAATTATCGTTCGGTGGTTATCGCGAAGCGAAGCCGGAGGAGCCTGGGCAAGTGTCGCACGCGAGCTAAGCTGACCCACACGGGTTCTTCTAGATATACATACATCCATATACATATGCATCGTATATATATATATAGACCCTACCACAATGCGATCATGTATTATACATGGATGCCTACGCTTTGCACGGTGCTCTCGTTAACAGGCTGACTCATAGTGGAAGCACGAGAGAAACTCTGTTGGTGGTAGCGCGTCGCATGGCCAACTTCGTTCTCGATGTCGTGCCCAATGCGTCTTGGATTTTATATCGAATTCTCACACCGGCCATTAGCATAAGAATTCTACCGAATAACCTTCCCCTCCTTTCTCTTCGGTCAGCCCACACGGGCCGATGAACTGCAAAATGTAGTCAAATATCGCCAAGATTTAAGATACCGCTTGGCCAATATTCGCATCAGGGATGCTACGGCCGATAGAGCATTTAATTCACCGTCGAACCAAGTTCGACTGTTAATCAAAGTTCGCTTGCTCGTTCAAGTCAATAATAACTTTAAAAAAATATAATCAAAGTTCCGGAGTGTGAAAATTGAGTGCAACTATTTTTAGACCCTGAGTTTTAGGCTTATCGATAAACAGTCACGGAGCAGTCGGTCCTCGGACTCGGACTGATATTCGCATCGGGGATGCTGCGCCGGATACGAGTATTTAATTCGCCATCGAACGAAGTTCGGTTGTTAGTCCGAGTTCATTTGCTTTTTTACGTTAACCATAAAAAAATATATATATTCAAACATCCGGAGTGTGAAAACTGAGCGCAACTATTTTTAGGCCCCGAGTTTAGGCTCCATCCCCGGGGGGTCAAACATCGATAAACAGAGTCACGGGGCAGTTGGCCCTCGGAAGTTTTCCGGTCGTCCGTGAAGGCGCGAGCAGCTGCCGATCAGTTCACTGCTCGTCGGTGTAAAAGCCGAGGATTCTTTTCTCGCGTCTCCGGCGCGTCGGGATGCTGCGAAACGCGCGTACCTACGCCGAGATGGACCGTGGATCGTAAAACACGAAGAAAAAAACAAAACCTATGTTTCTTTGGATGAAATTTTACGAGCGCGAAACTCCGTTTCGCCGTTTTCTCACCCAATACCGCGCGAGACCGCGAGGGAAGGCTTCGAGGACGCCGGGAAAAAATCCCATCGGCGAAAGGCATCTGCGCAACCGCCCTACGGGATAGTATAAGACGGAAGATTGGGTTATATTCGCGCGAGTGCCCGCGACCTTCGGTAATTGCGAAAGAGCAGAGAGAGAAAAAAATAAGAAAAGAAAGAGAATATTCAGCGAAGAGGAGCTACAAGCAGCCTTTACGGTGGTAACGCGCGAAAGACATCCATCTGCGAATTTACCGGAGATTTTTTTTTTTTTTTTTAAGGTAGAAACGGTAGAGCCGAGAGACGATCGCGCGGCCCTTCAAACCTGGAGTGTAAGGAGTGTCCTCGAAGATTGATACGAGGGATTCATCCTTCGGCCCGCCGGCATCCTCGGGCAAGAAGAGCACCCCGAAGAGGCGCCACGCGGGACATCCGGGCCACCCACAGATCGTTCCGGTTATTATTATTATTATTATTATTATGCTTTACAGAAAGGAAGTGTAACACTTATAAAATCTGCATCTCGACAACTGAATTACAATTTTCTTTGTTTCTTATAAATTCTTGTAAATTCCTATAAAGCCTTGTAAATTTTGTGTGAACATATATAGTTTCGTGTGTCCATCTATAAATTACCATATATAAATTAATATTCTATATATAAGTTGTACCGAAAAACGATTTTTAACTGTGGTCTTAAAGAGTAACGTTCCATGTAACAATTCAGTTCGAACATTAGAGGCATTCCACAAATCAATCTATTCTATGCATTTACATATCAATTATAATTATTAATATATTGATACATACATTAATCATATAAATTATAAATCCGTTTAATGAAATGTATTTGGAAAGTATATTATCGTATGTAATTTGATTTCTCGGAACGCGAACGACCCGCTAAAAGCCAGTGGATTAGATAAGCGATCTGGATGAGCGAGGATTATCGCTGAGAGGACGAAAAAGAAAGACATCCATCTGCGACTTTAACGGAGATTTTTTTTTTTTTTTTACGATAGAGCGGTACAGCCGAGAGACGATCTCGTAGCTCTTCAAACCCCGGAGTCTCCGGAGTGTCCTCGAAGATTGATACGAGGGATTCACCCTTCGGCCCGCCGATGTCCTCGGGCAAGAAGAGAACCCCGAAGAGGCGCCACACGGGACATCCGGGCGGCTCGCGACCACCCACAGATCGTCCCAGTTGTACCGAAAAACGGTTTTAACCGTGGACGATCTCATCGCCGATCTCGGATCTCTCGTCCCTAATTTACCCGTTTATGTGCACAATAAGAGCGTCAGAACGGGCGATCGTTAGGGAAATTATCTCTGCGATCTCGAGGGCGAGAGTCCGTTCCCAATCAGTCAGAAGTCCTCGTCTAATGACTCCGTTAATTGGGATTAATGATGGTCGTCGAACCGAAACTCTCCGTGTTTTTGGAATAACATAAACTATGAATCTTCCTTTTTTTTTTTAACGACCAAAGACAAGCTCGTTACTGCATCTCGAGCGACTGCTATTATAAGGCTCAACAGTGTCTAATCCAGTCGTGGAGTTATTCGGAGCGCGGTCCGGTGGATCGTCGGCTAGACCAGTACCGGGCTTGAAATTCTTGTGCGCTTCGCGATTCCCGGATCGCGTGTCGAGCTTCGAGTCTCTGCTCGAGTATGCTCGAGCTACCGAGCGGACACCACAATTAGCGTGCCAGGCTCCTTTTGCACCCCGCGGAGTCTCCGACTCTATCTCCGTTTGGTATCGACTCCGAATACCTCGAAAGCTTCTCCAGATTTTCCATATTTGAGTCTATGATAAAAAAATAACGAAAAAATTGGAAACTTTCGAAGGGCGTCGATTGATAAATTTACCGTTCGATCGAACTCGGCATCTGCTCGTCAGCCCGACAACGCGCCGAGAGGAGACTCCAGCTTGAGAGCTCACTTCCGGATGTCTCTCGGGCTATTTTTTTTTTTTTTTTTATGATACTTAAGCGCCTCCTGAACAAGCTGGGTTTCAGCGGAGTTTCGTCGGCAAGGTGGGAGACGAGTGAGGGATAGGAAAGTAAGAAAAAAAGAGCGCACTTCCGGTAACCGAAGCTTTCGATTCTTTTCTGCGAGGACAGCTGTCGCTATTGAGGATCAATTTTAATCGAGAAGCCTTAAAGAGCAGTCACGGGTCGGATATGATGCAGGGATAATGTTAGAGGATCGGCAGGCGCCATTTGCCGGGTTCGATCTAGCGCGTGGGGGGGCGTTCGAGGCGTCAAGTTGAGGGATGAGAGTTTATTTATCGCAGTCACGTTCCGTTGAGGGCTTCGACGGTGCTCCCCGTTCGAAGGAAAAGCTGCTTGTTCGTGGCGCACCTGCCGGCACTGGGGACGGAGCAACTAATCAGGACCACAGTTGTACTCAATTTTCATGGCCAATCTCAGTCGCACAAAAATATATTATTTAAGTAATCAATTAGTTACTTGTATATAACATATATTATTTAAATAATCAATTGGTTACTTTTATATAAAATATATTATTTAAATAATCAAATGGTTACTTTTATTTTTTTATGAACCAAAAAAAATATATCTTTTATTTTTTTCTGCTAGTAATACTTAAATGTTACTATTTGGGATTTTTTCTTCGTGCTGCTGACTTCGTGCCAAAAAGTCGCGTGCACCATCGGCAAGGACGCAAGGCTGCAAATGAGAAAACGAGTCGACACGAATGAGGCCCAATTTTCATAGCCAAGATCAGACCCACAAAAACATTTAATAAAATAATAACCAATTGGTTCTTTTTATTTCCTATTAAAAAAAATCAATTACGTATTCCTTTTGCTCATTATTTTTTTTTCGGAAAGTGATACTTAGATATTAGTGTTTGGACTTTTGTCGTCGCGCTGCTGACTTCGGGCCAAAAAGTCGCTTGCACCATCGGCAAGGACGCGAGGCCGCGAATAAGAGAACGAGTCGACACGAATGAGGCTCCTCGTCAATCATCGTCTCGGCGTGTTCCTCGGTGGCAGATCAAAGCGAAAGAAATCATAATAAGTTTTCATCGCCGTACGGGAGACGAAAGAGTGGACGAAATAAGAATTGCATCCCGGTGCCTGGTGGGTAGCACAACACTCGAACAGGACACAATAATGTACGGTAGCTCCATTAGGACCGCGGCCAGAAGCCAGAAGAGGCCATTAAGAAAACGACGTTGCGAGTGTTTTTTATTCCTTCATCCTCGTGTCCGGTTTGGACACCGCATTGACTTTTTGCTCGGTGAATATTTTTGTATTTTTTCCCCTCTCCTCGCGACCCTCGGAAAACGACTTGGGTGACAATAACGCTCGCGGACACGAAGCAGAGCGACAAATCGTCAATATTCGCGCAGTTGTACGGCGATGGAAAGAAAAAAAAATCAGAAAAAATAATATCCTAAAATAAATTAAAAGAAAAAATTGAATAAAAAATGTCTTATAAAAAGCAATGCTTTTGAACCAATGATTTCATTTTATTTACCACAGTTCCTATCCTCATACCGGAGAAACATGACATGACGAATTTTTTTTTTATACGAATATGCGGCGTAAAAATAACTTGCATTAAATCCGAATCTCAACAGTTCGGCCTGCTGGATTTTTCGAGTGCGCACGAAATTTGATTTACCGTGTGCTGGCCGACTGGTCGGGCAGCTCTCGCATCAGAGCTCGATTTACGATCGATTCGCTGGGGCGATCGCGCGTCGAGTGCCCGGGAGGCAATAAAGAATCTTTGTAATTCGTATATCGCTCGACGGGGTCGTGGTGGATTATGACAGGCTCTATTAATAGTGCTCGGTGAAGCTTTCGGTGAAACACCGTCGAAATTTATTTTCGTCCAGTTCTTTTTTTTTCTCTTTTCGTTAAAATTTCACCAGTCAAAGAGAGTATAATAAAAATAGATTTAAGAAAAAAAAAAAGGAAAAAAATAAAGAAGGAACATATTCGAAAGGGTTAGCGGAACGAGGGCTCGAGAAACGTTTCGGTGCGCGATGACGAAAGCTCGAAGAGTGATTTAACCGGGCTCTCGGAAGAGAAGAAAGGAAGAGCGAGCGGGAAGAAAGATTGTTCCGAGAGATGGGAGAGAGGCAAAAAAAAATCTCAGTTTGTGCGGTAGAGGCGAAGCCGAGAGTCTCGGGAAGCGGCGCCGAACTTTGATCTCGGGAATAGATCTCTCGACCGGAAGTTCACGGTGGAGCGATAACTATCTTTCGAAGTGAGAAGGAATTACGCGATTCGCAAAAAAGAAACCGAAGACGACAGAAATAAACAATGTATACTTACTATATGTATATGTGTACATGTTTCTGAAGTAGAAACACCGCAAACGACGCAATAGCAACCGGAGAATGACAACAAAAAAAACAGAAACAGGTTAAAAGGACCGTTGCGTCACATTCGTGTAACTTAGAAGTAAAATACCGGAAAGATTGAAAAAAAACTGAAAAGCGACGTTACTTTAACATGATATTTTTGTTTAAGTTGAAAATAAAAAAATTCATATCGGTTTCTCATAATGTTCCATTATTCGCAAAGCTGTTTCTATGAGAAAGCCTTTTCTATATATTTTTTGGCTTCCTCATGGAGGAAGCTTTGGGAATAATGGAACATTATGAGAAAGCGATATGAAAACTTCGATTTTCAACTTTTTTAAAAATCCAAATTAAAAAAGAAACCCACGACGAAAAAAATGAGCAATGTAAATTTACAATATGTGTATATATTTCTGAAGTAAAAACCCCGCAAACAATAGCAAGCCGAGAATGACAAAAAAAAGAAACAGGCCACGAGGACAATTGCGTCACATTTGCGTAACTTCGGAAAAGATAGGAAAGATTGAAAAAAAAAAAAAAAAAAAAGAGACCGACGACGACAAAAATAAACAATGTATATTTACAATATGCATATATATTTCTGAAGTAAAAACCCCGCAAACAATAGCGAGTCGAGAATGCCAAAAAAAAAGAAACTGGCCACGAGGACAATTGCGTCATATTCGCGTAACTACGAAGAAAAAAAAACCGGAAAGATTGAAAAAAGCGTTGTTCACACGAGCGCGAGAGACGGTGATTATGAGTGGTGATTATTTGGCGCGGGCGATGATTGTCGCGCGTCATTGTGAAGCTCCTTCCCGATAGAGATCTACGAGCATGTGACTAAACGCTTTGGGAAAAAGCCACTCGTCGAGTAAATCCCCCCCGAGATTCCGAGTCACGCGCAATATAAACCGACTATGTAAACGCGTGACAAAAGTGCATCAACGTAATCTGCGCCGATAAGATAGATCGCGGTTTCCGGGCGCTGCAGACCCGTAACTCAATCGGTGTCCCGTTCGATTGTCCGGACAAAATCCACAACTGCGGATCTGTTAATCCGGCAAGCCTCCGCCCGGTGGAATCCGGCAATCTGGCTTTCACCGTCTCGCTGGTCCAGCGATAAATCTCGGACGGGAGATTACGGGAGATCAGACTTTTTCATCCACTCGGCGATAATCCTCGCGGATCCGGATCGCTTGTCTAATCCACTTGCTTTTAGCGGGCCGTTTGCGTTCCGAGAAATCGAATTACATACGATAATATACTTTCCAAATATATTTAATTAATTGGATTGGTATGATTAATATATACATCAATAATTGTAATTTTTTAAGATGTTTATACCATCGAGAAGTGTTTACAATTCCGTCTTATTTCTCTGAAACTTATGCAAAGTGAACACTATTCGCAAGGACTACCTTAAAAGCTTCTGCGAACGAAACGAATGTGTGTGAATATTTTTGTACTTAATGAGCTAATAATAAATCAAATAGAATGAAATGAAACGATACATTAATAATTAATATAATATTAATTATTAAAATGTTACTATGAATTATTAATATTGATTGATATTAATTATAATTTGCGTCAAAAAAATTAATAATTTATCGGAACTAATTACTGTACGGAGAAACAGCATGTACTTTCCGATATGCGATACCGATGACATTGCGCGCGTTCCCGATGACTAAGGCACCGGAGTCTAGTCACGAGAAAGTACCGCTCCGTTGCTCCGTACGTGTGCTTCGTTCTCCCCGGGAACTCTCTCAGGTGCGATTCTACACGCGTGCCGATCTCCCACTCTGGGGTAAATTCCTTATCCCTTTCCTTCCCCCCCCCCCCCCCTCCCCCGGCGGTTCGTTTCGCCTCATTCCTCTCGCTCTCGTTTCCATTCTCGGCGCTTCTCTCTAAATCGGTCAAAGCATGCGAGTTTCCACGCGCCCCGATGCCGCGGCTAAATTTATTGGGAGGGCATTACACATCCAACACATACACATATGTAAGTCGATCGGAATCGCGGTCGATCGAGAGTGCCTCGAGCACTCGAGACAACTTGTTCTTTATTTTTTTGATTTTTTTTTTTGCACTCAATCTCTCATCTCTCCTTTTCCACGTGACTCCCCGAGAGATTCTGGGCACTCTCGCTCTTTTCTTAGCTCATCGATTAGGAATTTGTTGCGATCGAGAACGAAGCGGAGAGTTTTGCAATTTGAGCAGCGAGAGGACCGCTGTGTAATCGGTGGACTCGGGTTCGAGACAATTTCCCAACGAAACAGACTCGAAAAGGCGAGGCAGCGAATATTTTTTTGTTTTAATTTTTTTTCTCTCACCGCTTACATCTTTGACAGGCATTTTTTTCAGTGTGAAGGCAAATGGCAAATGGTTTTCTTAAAATAAAAAAAAAGAAGTTGTATTCAACGATTTTTGGGAAATGATGCTCAATAAGGAGGAGAGTTCGAGTTCGGGTTCTCTTCGTTCGGTCGCGCGGTGCCGGTGCACAAGTCCCGGACAGTCGGGGCGCTTCCGGTTTGAAGCCTTTATCTTTAACACACGCGATACGCGTGTTACCAGCTCGTTCGGCAAACTCGCAAGTGCTACGGGACCGCGTACGACACTCGCTGGTAAAACCCCGCCGACACGGATCGTTTTCAAACGCAGAAATGTTTTTTTCATTGAAATAAAATTACAACAAAGGTACGGGAAACTCGTATATTTTTGTCGGTACAAAATAAGTATCCGCCAATTTTCGAGGCATTACGACAAAGGGTCAAAGGGTGCAGAAAATCTTTTTCGAACGATGAATTTTCTTTATATATAAAAAAAAAAAGTTCGAAGTGTATTGCAAACAGATCGCTTCGGTCGATATTTCGGCGCTAAGCAGCTAAGAGACAGCCAGCTTAGCTGCCGTAGATCGTGAGGATAAAAATCCTTGCTTTATATGTTCGCCACTCGGACAAGAAAACAGGAGGGGCAGAAAATCCGTTCAAGGGATTTCAATGACAAGAGAGCGGAAAAGAGTTTTGTCGGCGTGAATGGAGGGAGAAAGCAGGGAGGAAAAAAATACGCGGCAGGATTACGCACTTTAGTCCCCGAGCGTTTTTCGATGGTGTTTGGCCCGGCCGGATTGTCGCCGCTTCGAGCGATACTTCAATGGGAGGGGGTCGGAAAAATTTTCCAGACGATCGGGTCTGTGACGATTGTACGTGTAAACTTTCGAGACCGATACTTTGGAGTTTGTGCCGGCACGTTCGGACCTCCCTTATCTCGTTCCGAGGATCCGGACGGAACTCTCGTACCACTTGGAAAATCGTCGAGGGTTATTTTACGCGCGGAGATCCGAGACCGAACAGGTATAGCGAAATTTCAACGGGTCTTGTTTTACGAACGACAAAAAGTCCCGAGGGACGGAATCCGGAAAAACCGGAAGTTATTTCACCGACACTCTCGTCGGGACGTTCATGAAAAATCACGAGAAACTTTTTTCTGATCCGAACAAAATTTTAATATAAGAGATAAAAATTAATAAATACGATAAAATAAGATTAATTATCGTTCGATACGTTCGATTAATTCGTCGAGGGTTATTTTACGCACGGAAATCCGAGGCAAGGCAGGTATAGCGAAATTTCAACGGGCCTCGTTTGGGACAAAAATTCCCCCGGAACGGAATTCGGGAAAACCGGAATTGATTTCCCGAATACTCTCGTCAGGTCGTCCATGAAAAATCACGAGAAATTATTGTCCTGATCCGAAAAATATTTAAAAAATAAGAGATAACAAATAATAAATAGATTCGATCAAATAAAAATCATTATCTTTCGATCCGTTCGATTAATGCGTCGAGCGTTATTTTACGCAGGGAGATCCGAGGCCGAACTGTTCCGCCGGTCAGGTATAGCGAAATTTCAGCGGGCTTCATTTTACGAACGACAAAAAGTCCCGTCGGAGTCCGGAAAAACCAGAACTTCTTTCCCGAACACTCTCCCCTGGACATTTATAAAAAATCACGACAAATTCATTTTTCTGATCCAAGAAACACTTTAATATATATACGGTAATAAATAATAACTGAATTCCATTATAAAAAAATAAAGTAAATGTATTATCCTTCGATCCGTTCGATTAATCCTCGAGTGCATGTTGCATCGAGAGATTGTTTTTAAAACATTATTTCTCGACGGTAAATCCTTATCGCGTCGAGCAGTAAATCCGACTGCAATTAGATTGCTCTCCGATAGACCGAAGACTTATGCGATCGCTAAGACGGATATTGCAAAACGTATTTTTCCCTTTATTTTTATATTGCTTCCTTTTTTAATTTATTTTTTCCCAGCCTTCCTCCGGCAACTGGGAGAATTATAATGTATTGCACTTAAGCAAAATGCATCACAAAGTAACGAACTCTTCCATTATCGTGATTGCACCTTTTTTCCTCGGTCGGGAGCTTTCACCCGGCGCCAGTGAAGTTATATCTCGTGGGAATGTACAACAAAGTTCGTGAACCGAGTCTTATCGCTCGGCGAACGGACGAGAGACGGGGGGAGGTCTGTGAGTCGGCGGAGATTTAACGAAACGCGAGTACACACGGAACGGCGCTGTGTTTTTTCGAAGGTAAAAGCCGGACTCCTCTCGGCTCGGAGTTCTATAAATATAGAGGACTGTTTGATCAATTCCGGAAACTACGGCAACGTTAGGAAAATATATATTTTATTTTATTTTCTTAACCGTTCAGTTTCCTGGCTCTCGTAAAAAAAAAGATCATCCACTCCGTGGAAAGAAACGCTCTCGTCGGGTGTTACCGACGGAGCGACGAAAACCGATTAACGGCCGCTCGGACGTCACGACTAATCGCACGCTTAAATAAACTAACGAGAAACTTACGATGCAATTAATATTCGATCTGCCGGATGGAAAACACACCGGCAGACTTGGTTCATGAATATTAATGTCCGACAGTCGATAAGTCGATTACGTTCGTCTTTGCATTTCTTGTTAAAAAAAAACGATGATTGCTAATTATTCGAATAAAATTAATTGTCGGATATAAAGTCGTCGAAAATAAATTTAATTGGCGAATAAAATTAATTGTCTAATAAAATTAATTGTTGAATATAAAGTTGCCGAAAATAAATTTGATTGTCGAATAAAGTTACTCACTCTGACAATCGACGGTGGCAGCGATTAAAACCACGATCAGGAACATCCTCCTCGAAATTCCCGTCAGCTGATACGTGTCCATTTTCTTTCGAATTCACTTTATTAAAAAAAATAATCACTGTTAATCGCGTCGGCGATTAATCTCGATTGTCATTGACTGAAACGTGTCGTCGTCCAGTCGCGGGGTGAATGCACTTTTTTTATTTATCTTACAACTATTTTAACGTCAAAAGTTTTTTTTCGCGTAGAGTCGAGCTGCAAAGTCAACTGCGCGCGACGACCACGTGCGAGCTACTGAGCGCTGTGCTTCTCGCAAAGCCGGCTTGTCATCCGTCAGAGAACCGAGGACGAAGGGGGGAGGGGAGAGGTTCGGTTTGGGAGGATAAAATTCAGCGCCGACTGGTCGTCTCGCAGGACTCACTTTATCTACCACCTCACGTACTTCCGTACTTTGGAAAACGAGTAAACGACGTCAACGGTCGAGGATTGTTTATCGTCACGCGAAGCCCGAGATATGTCCTCGAAGATTTATGAGAAAACTTCGTTCTCGACTGCAAGTCGATAATTCAGCGGATGAGCGTCTAATGACGAAATAAAAAAATGTTAATAAAAAAAAAACATCAGCAAATGTTATTGCAGTAAAACAAATGCTGGCATAATTTTCACCGACTCGTGAGGAGTTTATTGTTATTTGTTTTATGATTTCGAGATGCACTCGAGGACCGCGTATGTACTACGATTCGATGTGCGGCGATGAGAAGAAAAAAAAAGAAATTAATGTTTTACGACGAAGAGTCTCTCGGACGATCCACACGCATCGACGTCCCGCGAGGGAATGCCGATTACTGAATGAACTCGGACTCGGCTCTTCCACCACCTCTCCGCGTCAGTCTTCGCCCCCGGAGAGCTGACGGTGAGCAGCACACGCTCGCCGAGCGGCGCACGTATATCCCCACCACTTTCTCCTTCCCGGTGCTACGTTTTTCATCGTCTTTTTAACACCGAACGCCGGGCAAAAGCAGCGAGCGCATATTGCGTTGCCTCGGCTCCTCGGGGATAGCTTTTGACGGGAGGCACGATGCCGGCTATATTTTCCTTCTTTCCTCCTCTCTCCGCTGCCATTTCTCGTTCACGGCGAGACTCCTCTCTTATCGTGGGCCCTCTCCGTTAAGGGGGGAAAACGAGCGCGTGTGCGGTCCTTCCCTACCAGCGTCAATTAACTTTGCCGCTTTTCGAGTGGGACGAGGGGCCTCTCTATACCTGCCGTAATTGCCGGCGAAAGTAACGACATCGTTGATTTTCGTGTTTGCCACCCCTCGTTACATTTCGTCACGCAGACTAGTTCGAGCTTGGTATAGTTTGGAATTGAAGAGCTTGATAATTTTATCTGCCTCTCGTACGCGAGTATCTTTCGTTATATTATTATTATTTATTCGAGAACAAATTAAAAGTAATGATAATTGGACCGACGTTTCGCAAAGCACATCAATGTCTACGTTGAAGAATGAAATTTATATGGACGAAGAGATACATTAATTCGAGCGTTCGAGGAAGTACATGTTACGAGGATTGTTAACCCTTTATAAGTCACAACACCGGAAACCGTACCGAAACGGGACTAACGCGTTGCTAGGGTAACGCCTAAGAGTGGACATAGAGGTGTGACTTATAAAGGGTTTTTTTGCTGGGCACAACGCTGGAGCGGGGATGCGCAGATAACTTCTGCGCAGCACGTCGCAGCTGACCGGCAGTCATTCGCCAGCGTACGCCAGCGTCGACGGTGGCATTCAGCGAACGTCGGAGGTCTGGCACATTTATCACTCTTCACACTGGATAAAAATTGCTCCCGCTTCAAGAAAAGTGTTCCTTTCTGTTCCTAAAACCTGCCGGACTGACTGCAAGTCAAGTCTAGGCTCGTCCCAAGGTAATTCGAAGGTTTTTTTCCACATAAAAAAAAGACACGCGCTGCTTGGCCGTGTTATTGGCACGTATATCCCTGTCTGCTCCCGTTCTAGCGTATCTGTCGAGGCTATATCGTGAAATATTACTGATTCCTCAGTTTGTAATGATAGAATCCAGTATTTTTGCGCCGCCATATATAGTAAATTCGTGAGTTTCATGAGTTGATAAAGAAATCGTAAGGATTGTCGATAGTCGGAGTTGACAACTGAGCATGCGCTGAGATTCTTTCGTCGTTGTGTTGGGCAGCTGATCGGCATAACGCCGCCATCTTTGACGTCAGCAAGCAGCTCCTTTGTCGCTCCGCACGTTTCCACTCATATTTCGCGATTAAAGTTCCTCTCGTGTGAAAAAAGTGTTCCCACCTATTCCCAAAGCTTACCCGAACGGCTGGAAATAAAATTCAGAGCCGTCCTACCGTAAGTTAATCCATTTTCCTGGATGATATGAACGACGCTGCCCGGCCGTGTTGTTGGCACAAGCATCCCTTTATCTTTCCGTGTCATCGTGTTTGTCGGTGCTATATGGAGAAATATTATCAATCACGTCGTTCGTAATGATAGTAATCAATGTTTTCGTGCTGGCAGGTACTAAATTTGACTGTTTGAGGTACTAAATTTGACTAACATAATTTAAAAAATATTCCGGATGAAAGAAAAATTTTAAAAAATTGACCACATCGACACGCGCCGTGTTATCGCATTATTGACACGAACATTTTTGTATTTTTCGGTTTCAGCGTATTCGTAGATGCTCCATCGTAAAATATTATAGGTCTCTTTCTTCGTAATAGCAAAATCCAATGTTCTAATAATCGACATAAAAGAATCCGAGATAAAAAATCGAAACGAATGTCGATAGTCAAAGTCGTCAGGTGCGCATGCGCGGCGAGCCTTTCGAAAAAAGCCGTTGGCGAGTCGAGGCTGATCGGCATAGCTCCTCCATCTTTGACGCCGGCAAGCAGCTCCTTTGTCGCTCCGCACGTTTCCACTCGTAATTCGCGATTAAAGTTCCTTTCTTGCGAAAAAAAGTGTTCCCACCTATTCCCAAGGCGTGCCCGAACGGCTGGAGATGAAATTCAGACCTAGCCTTACGTAAGTTAATCCATTTTCCTCGATATAAAAAACGACGCCAACAACGGACGCTGCTCGAACGCCGTTGGCACGAACATCCTTTTATTTTGCCTTTTCAACGTATTTGTTGATAAAGTTTCGAGAAATATTATCGATCCCGCCGTAACCATCGCAGAATCCAATGTTCTTTGGCCGGAATATATTAGATTTGAAAGATTGAATCGATGAATTTGAGATGATTCAGGTGGGAATTCACAGAGAGCCTTCTGCGCAGCGCATCGCAGCTCAACGGCACGATTCGGCCATCTTGGAAGCTGGCTTACAGCAACTTCGAACCTCCGCATATTTCCACTCGTAGTTCCCAATAAAAATTGTTCCCGCGTGAAAAAAGTGTTTCCATCTGTTCCCAGAACTCGCCGATATGACGGGAAGTGAAATCCTGGCTCGTTCCATGGCAATTTAATCCTTTTTCCTTTATGATAAAAAGGACGCCAACGACCCGAGCCACGAAGCCGTGTTCCAAGCTCCGGAATCCCTTTATGTGTGATAATTTCAGCAATTTTGTCGGCATTGTATCTGTAAATACCTCAATTTATAGCCGCGTATCGTCAAATACGTTTTTTTTTTCAATGCGGAGCATTAAATTCGAGTTCCATTCGAAAAACAACAATTTTTTTTTAATCGATCAGAATATTTTGTTATCATGTTGATTGTTATTCTCACGAATTTCATCACTGTGATGAATGAATACAGTCTCGAGTTGAAAAAAACTCGACTGCAGATTATATTAACGACTGAGATATCTCGTAGATAAAGTCATTCGCGCAGAATATAATCGAAAAATTTTATTAATATTTCTGACGCTTCTCTGTCCTTCATTCGATTCGATGAAAGTTCGAGAAAATTTTTAAAATCAATATTGAGACTGTTTTTTTGAAAAATCTTTGGAATCGCCGAAATTCGTCGAATCTCGTAAATTATATATTTCTCGCGCCACGTTTATTCGAGAGTATATATATCCGTTTAGTTCGCGAGCAAAACTTATTCAAGCTCATAAGTGAGCTGCAAATGAACAAATTTAATCGTTTGCAGATTTCCTGCAGTTTATTGGACACCTGAAGAGGCAAAGTGCGCCGTGGTGGGATACCAACAGAGCATAAAGGAAGGAACAGCAAAACGCGATGAGTTTCCAGCGACTACCATTCGGCAAAATATGGATCGCCGCTCGCCAAATCAGCTGACGATGCGTCTTCGTCGTCGGTAGACTATCGGCGGTCGCCCTAAACTTCGGGATAGCTGATGAAAATTAAGGAAACAAATAAATAAAAATGGGTGAGTCAGGTTTTCGACTCTTTCCAATAGCGTATATTTTATCTATAAGCGTATATATTTTCACGGCGTTTATTCGCGAGTAACGCGTATTCAAGTTGATAAATTCAGAAATTATATTGTTTGCAGATTCCTACGCAGTTTATTGGACACCTGAAGAATCAAACTACGCCGTGGAATACCAACAGAGCATAAAGGAACAGCAGAACGAGATGAGCTTCCAGCCGTACTACTGGCACGTACCGTCCGACGAAATATCGATCGTCGCCGGCCAAATCAGCTGACGATGCGTCTCCATCGACGGTCGCCACAAACTTCGAGATAGCTGATGAAAAATAAGGAAAAAAAATGAGTGAGTCAGGTTTTCGACTCCCTCCAGCTCTCAACCATGTCGCAGGACGAATGGTCCGTACCGATACGAGACGCTGGTTGTAATTAACATCTCATCGGCCAAACAGCATAGTGACCGCAAGTCGATGCGACTCGTTTCGTACTCGACTTGCGTCTGGGCCTTGTATGTTTTTCTTTTCGCATTGTAGATCAGGGATAGATTCTTCTTGCCCTTTGTATTCATAATTAATTTGAATACTTTTCTGTATTGTATACTGAGAAAGAAAATTACTAAAATCGACGAAACGTTTTTGCCACAACAGTCGTATCATATTTCTTTGGTATGATTATGCAATTATTTTACCAAATTACATAATCTCGTACAAAAGAAATACGCTATGGCGATTATTGGAACGAACATGTAATTGATTTTAGTATATTTCTTTTTCTCGGTGTACAGTACAACGCGATAGATCTGAAGTCGGATGACCCTCCGATTTCGCTAGCAATGTGTCTCGTCGACTTATAGACAGTCGCCGTAAAAGTTACATTATCACAGAATGTTATTTTTTGCGGGCAAGAAGAATATTCGCGACGGTACTCAGCTACCTCGAAGTGAATTCTTTATTATGCCAATTACAATTAATATCTTACTTCTACTTCGAGGCAGTCTAAGACCGAGGGTTTTCAGCTTTTTTTTTCAAACCGCCACTCCACGATTGGGAGTATTATTTTGATTTTCTGATTCAAATATAAATAGTAATTGTTTTTATTGCATGAGCGCACTGCGCTCATGCATGCGCTCATGCATGCGCTCATGCTGTGTTTTTATTGCGGTAATGCGCGCACTGTTCACATCGGTTTGAGTCTATTTTTCTATATTCGCAAAACTTTAACGATTCGTTCATTCCACTCGTGTATTACACATTTTGTTTTTTGATGATCGAACAGAGCCTCACTGTCGGGAATTTGCTTCGCGATAGTCGTTCTGCGATTGAATCAAAGATCGAAGGCGTATCGAACACGGGCGCGTTTTATTCTCGTAATTTGCTCTCCCGTTCACTTTTGAAACGGTGAGCCGTGTGTGCAACAGTGTCGCGTTTTTGTCGGTACGCATTAGTTGGCTGCATGCCATTGTAGATCATTCGAGTCGTTAGCCCGTTCGCCAATTGTTCTGATTAATGCTTAGAATTATAGGTGTTTTCAGATATCATTGAGATCATCGACACCACACAATCTCGATCAACGTCCGAGCGAAAACTGTCGCGCAGACGTTGGTCGAGTAACGGAGAAAACTCCCAGGTAAAATATTTCACATAAAAAATTGGGTGATTGGGTATCTTCTCGGTGGCACGAGGAGGTACAAAACTCGGGTGTCGGACACGTCCCGGGGCGTAGTCTCTAGTGTAGGTTTTTGCACCCGGGTGGTGTGTCTGAGAATCGTGGAGTGCAATGTATGTCACTTCGGGTTGCTTCTCCCGTTTTTTTCAGAATTTAGAGGAAAGTGAGGCAGGTCCGCGTAGCTTTTAAGTAGAGCCATTGCGCGATGTGGATGGATGAATATATTTTCTTTTTTTTCCGTCTTTCAGACTTTAGAGCGAAATCAGGCAGGCCGCGCAGCTTTAAGTAACGTAGAGCTCTGGTGTGATGTGAATAATTAGGCAGGCTTTAGGGAAGCATTTTTTTTCGTACGATGTATTGTTTATCACCGAGAGGCGATAGACAGTAAAGTCCACAAAGTGCCCCAGGGCACAGGACATTGGGCTCGGAGATTATCAGTTGACCAACAACATGGAAGCGTATGGACAGCGATTACATTTTTATCGTTGGTCATCGCTTGGTCATCCGTGTTTTCGGAAGATTTTGAGAATCTCCGAGCATTGTGCAGGTCAACGAAGAAAAAGAAGAGGCCATGGGTCGAAGAGATCTCTCTTGGGCTCAGCATGCCGGAGCTCGAGAGGACAATTGTCCATGGCAGTCCATCTTTTTTTATGGACTGCCATCACTATTTTTATTTCACTATGTCACTATGCATAATTATTTCTTGGATAATATTTATCGGATCTATTCTGTAGATTCTCAATATAATATATTTAATGGATTCAATAAACTTTGAATAGTGCATTTTAATAGATTTAATAAACTTTGAAAATGCAATTTTAATAGATTCAATGAACTTTATACAGTGCATTTTTACGTAGATAATTTTTATTTCTCAGTATTTCAGCCAATTTGTTTAGACACTCGATCCGCAATCCAATGCTGCCGGTAACGCAAACTTTACTACAGAATAGATCGACTGTTTTTGCGACAGAATGTGCTAACCCGTTCCTTACAGCACACATCTACTACTGTACGAGCCAGAGAGACGAATGCGAGGAAGGAAAAGACGCCAATAATGGAAAACCAACAACGCGAGTGCTGTGCGAGGGTCATAATAATGCCAACAAGTAAGTCAATTTTTGGTTATCAATTTGTATATAGCTTATTGAAGATAGGCGACAAAAGAATATTCATCTAATAAGATAACCAGACCGCAAAAGTTCTCCTGATAATCGTCCTGAATGTACGTTCGGTTATTATAAATATAATAATTTTGCGGTTTAAAGAATATTTTTAAAAACAGTGTTGTAGATTGCGCTAGTGAATAGTAAATTCGCAGGTCGATAACCGTCCACCCGGGCGGTTTGTCGACCGCGGGTATTCTTTCCAAACGAGCAGCGCTCCCGGAACAGTTATCGAATTTCTCTCATACCGCGCTTACCGACCGTCGATATAATTCGCCGGTCGGTATTTTATCTTTACCACAAAAATTTCATCCCCTGTTATTCCACACTTCTTTTACCACGGATAACTGCCTCTTCTATGGATATTCCCTCTCTATCCACTGTCGACAATATCGATAAAATTAGTCATTCAAATTTACTTTTTTCGGGAAACGAATTGCCCACGACTCGTCTTAACAATTCCTTGCCGATCGATTCGCCTAGACGCAATAACAGGAAGACGATCGTCAGTAAAATGACGCATGCAGTGCAGAGAATGACAAATGGCAGATAATATTCGTAATAGGTGATGTCCCTTCCGTGATACTTGAAGTGTCTGGATTCTGGAAATTTTAGAACGTGCTCGATACTCCAAACCGCTCGATCTATTGGTTTCACCAGGTCGTCCTTCACAATGTCCGACATTCTCTTGATGTTTCGACGATATCTGAAACAGTAAAAAAAAAACTCGCGTCAGAATGAAAATACTCATTTTTCGTAAAATTTGCAAAATTAAAAAAATTCAAAATCTCAAGGCTCAAAGTTTAAAAGGATCGATCGATCCTCGCCGAATTAAATTGGGATCAGCGGTCCATAATAGTCCCTTTATGTAAAACGTTATGCATCGATAGATCCAAAATTGTAAGAGCTGGCGTGCGCAGAGATTTTTTTAGCAAACTTAGAAACCGCGTAAACTGTTTGTGAGTGAAAGCATTTTGCTAGAAATGTAACCAATCATTGAGAATTCACCCCTCTACCTTAGAGATTTCAGTTTGATAGCTCAAACCGTTCGCACATTACAAGGGTTTCAATTTTTCGGGTCTGACAAAAACGCGCCCGCGCGCGCACGCACAGACGTTTTTCTAAATATGATTTTCCGATGTTTTGTAACATTCTGAGCATGTTTTCATTGAAATCTCGATTTTTTTTTTCATGAAAACAAAGCTTCCTCTATGAGGAAGCAAAATGCAAAATCAACTACTGCCGTTTCTTCAAAGTATTTCGATATCTTACTTTTCGTTCCCGACCAGTTCCTCGATAACTCGAACGATAGTTTCATTGTTCATCGTATCGACGTCGAGGGTCAGTCCAATCTCGGAATCGAGAATCTTCCTTGCGTTGAAATTTTGATCGCCAAAAAATGGTATCGCTATGAGTGGCACGGCGTAATTAACTGCCTCTTGCAGTGACTGAAGGCCCCCTTGCATCATGTACGCCACTACGTTCGGATGAGCTATTTAGAAGGGAGCAAAAAATAAATAAAAATAAATTGTTGCATTTGTTCTACGAGGAAACAGAAACAAATGAAGGAGACGATCTTTCATATGTTTTTTCGAGCTTATTTCCCGTGACGGCGTTTCCACCGGTACGTTCGAACTGTAAGGTGGACGAAGGAGGCGGAGAGAGACCGAGCGTGGAAGGATGAAGGAAGCCTGTGAAAAATGCTCGAGTCCTTTTCTCGACAAAGCCGCGGCAAAGGACTCGACGTTTGTCTTACCAAGAACCGCCTGCTGCGGCACCCATTCCACAAATTTGATGTTCGTCGCTCGAGCGAGCATGTCCCCGTTCCTACCGCTGTCTCCGCTGTGTTTCCACAGAATTCTTTGCTTCACCGAGCTAAGAGCATCCAGTAGCGCGGTCAAAGAGTCTGCGGGTAGCTGGTGAGTTTGCAAATTCGAACCGAGAGAAAAGTAAATCGCTCCGTTCTTCGAACCATCGAGAAACTCCCGTATATCCTGTGGGGAAAATATAATGGGACAATTTCGAGACAATATTCGTTTGGTCTTCATCTCTGTTGTCTCTCTCTATACTCCTATCCGGTCATCGATCAATGATCGGACGAGCGAGTTTCCAATTTCGTTTCTCCTTCAAACGATAATAGATATGTATATATATATTTTTTAAATGTCTATATTCTTACCGGGATGGTTACTGTCAGAGGGCATTTGGAAGGGTTTGAGAATTTTTAACGCGTCAGGAAAATCAGGGAAATTGTCAGGTAGTGTGAGGGAAAATATCGAAAGAATCTTTTTAAAAAATCGTTCTTCTGGTAGATCGGCAAGATCGTCTCTGATCTCTCTTTCTATATTCCTATCCGATCATCGATCAATGACCGGATGAGCGAGTTCCCAATTTCGCTTTCCATAAAACGATGATATTTGTATATTTTTTAACAGTCTATATTCTTATCGGGATTGTGACTATCAGAAGTTACTTGGAAGGGTCTGGGAATTTTGAACGCGCCAGGAAAATCGGGGAAATTGTCAGGTAGCATCAAGAAAAAATTGTTCTTACTTTCGGTAGATCGACAGGCTCGTCTCCGATCTGTAAACTGTGAACCTCCACGACGTTCGGTAGCAAAGGTTTCGGATAACCGAATACGTGATTGTTGCCAAGAATAACGAGACTGAAATTTGCATCGATTTCCCCAACCGATGTGCCTGGCACATTTTTGTCGGCTATCTGTTGCGCCCTTGGCAGATGCCACCGTCTGTAGTACAATCTCGTTGCGCTCGTGTACAGCAGATTTACCGTACGCTCGAGCGTACTCATTTTGCCGGTGAAGTGGAAGGCCATGTCGGGATTTAGCATCGGGTCGTCCGGATTTCCTGTAAATATTTAACAATCGTACATTTTATCGATTAAGAAAAAAAAAAACAAACTCTTAAACGCTACTTCTATGACAACACTATAATTGGTTGCAAACGTTGAAACCTTCAGCAGAAGTGTAAATTAATATTGAATGAACTGATTTATAGGTATTAAGTATTGTCCGTGTCAATTCCGAGATTCTCGAGTCTCTCGAGCAATCTTCCTCCACCCACCCGATAAACGATATCGATACAAGTTATAGCTCTTCGAGCAACACAAAGTGCTTTTTGCCTCTCCGGAAACTTCGTCGATTCGATGAAAGAGACTCGATGCTTCGATACAACAAAACGGTCAACTTCAATTTCGCCCGAGAGTTGAAGAGTGTAAATAGCGTCGCGAGAAGCTTCGATGACTTCGCGAACGTTGTACCGGAATGTGGACCAGAGCGCACAATAAAGGGTTTCGCAACGGGGGTTTGTTGTCGCAAAGTTCCAATTGACAAGTGCGCCCTGGCTCGTAGGTAGGAAACAACACCCCGGGGTAATTCGTATTGCGGGTTGGATGGAAATTCGAAACAATGGACAAACACTCTGTCTTCCGTCCCGTGTTGTTCCCTTCCAGCACTTTCCACTGGTGTGGACGCAAGCGAGCGATATCGAATTCTATATATTCAATTTAAAAAATATAAAATAAAAGAGTATCGGAATTCTGTGTTTAGTTTCGTCCTACGATATAGCTACAATACAGATACTATAAGTTTGTAACTTACTCTCTGTAAACCAACAACAACAACAACAACAACAATAATAATAATAATAATAATAATAATGCTTCTTGTTACAAAAATGAGGACTCACCGACAGAGTCCATGGTGTAGGGTAAATTTCCGACGCTGAGAAAACCAACGAGTACTGGAAAATCGTAGTGTTTTACGAGCGAGTAGTAACACTGGAACCAGAGTTGCTCGATGACGATAGCGTCGAAGCTCTCGTTTGACCTGCGTCGATGAAATTAAAATTGGCGATTTTTTTTTTTTTTTTTTTTACAACCCAACGAATTTTCATATGTTTGCCGATCGTTCGTTCGGGGTGGGCCCTGCAGTGGCGAGAGAGGCGAAACGCAGCAGGGGAGAAAGGTTTTTGATGACGATGGAGTGGGTAGAATTAAAAAAAAAAAAAATGCCAACAGACCCGTTGGGTTTTTCGCATGGGTTGGCACGAGCCGTTAAATCAAAGTGATTTCTGTAGCGTTCATGGACCCCGCCGGGTGTGCTGCAGCACCGATCACACAGAAAAATCGTGTATTATCAAGATTGAAAAATTAAGTAAATTAGTTTGACCGAGTTTTTCTCTTTTATACTTTTTCGTGTAGCTGGAACGATAAACAAACCGCCCTCGCCCATTTCGCCCTCTCTCCCGTCTCTCGAGCACTATTTCAAAAATCCTCGACGCATTACATAATTAGTTTTTGAACCGGAGTACTAAACAGCTGTTCCTCGCAGATCTCGTTCGATTCCCTCATATTTCGGCGCAAAAGTTCGAAAGCCCCTACGTGTCTGTAAACAGATTTAAAAACCGAACCCGATCAGCCTCGTACAATGTAGATTAAAAGTGGTGAATAAGATGAACGGCCCAATTACTGACCATTCTGACTCCGCATGGCATTAAAAATGAAAGAAGATTGTTAAAAATAGTGGAGATATTAAAACAATCGATATTACAGAAATGTTTAGCGTGTTAATTAACTAAATCAAGTATTATTTTATTAATCTGGGCACTTTTTAAATGATAATCTCGAAATATACCCAATGGTGTAAATTACCGATTACTGTCCTACAATTTTGTCGTATACCCCATGACCTATTTAAGGCCTAATCACTGACCTATGCCATCTTGCATCTAGGCCGATTAGTGACCAAACATAACTCACCAGCGCGCTCATCGCATTGATTGAAATATGCGGACAGTAATCCGAGCATACGGCGACTTTATAGACTTAATTCTGACCCACGTGTTTTTCGGCGATATTGTAATTTCTCATTATCTTCTCGCGCACTTCTGTTTTAATTGATCCTTAATCACACAGTACAACTTGGATTCATCATTTTATTCGCTTCTGACAAAGAAAACGAACCGATTTTAGAAACGTAACCGCTTAACGAAACTGACAAGAAAATGTCCTGTGCGAGCTTGTTTTGGAGCCACATCATTTCGCCGAAACTTCAATCGGCCGAATCGTCGTATGGCCGAAAGTCACCGGTCCTAACGCACTTTATCCGAATCGTCAAACTTCCGAATCGTCAAATATCCGAATCTTCATTTTTCCGAATCGTCAAATGTCCGAATCTTCATTAATCCGAATCGTCCTTTCTACGAATGTCATTCTTCCGAAATAGTAAATGGCCGAACGTTATTTCTCCGAAACGTCATTTATCCGAACGTTATTTCTCCGAATCGTCATTTTTCCGAATAATAATTTCACCGAATGTCATCTTTCCGAATGGTTAAACCTCCAAACATTAACTCGCCGAATCGTCATTCGTCCGAATCGTCATTTATCCGAAGCGTCATTCGTCCGAATCGTCGTTTAACCGAAGCGTCATTCATCCGAATTTCCATTTATCCGAATCGTCATTTATCCGAATTTTCATTTAACCGAATCGCCAATCAACCGAATCACAAAACTAGATTGTTTATTTATTTATTTATTTATTAAGTGTAGCCATTTACGATTGTGTGCTCGGGTTCTTCCCGAATGTTTCTGTTGGCGTTCATTGTACTGATACGCGCGACTTTTACATAACTCTGAACGATCACAGAAAGATAAATGATCCACGAGATCTCAGAAATGTAAGGACGACGATATGAGAACGACGAGATGAGAGGAGATTCAGAACGGATCGATTCAGATGACTGACGTTTCGGATAAATGACTATTCGGACGAACGACGATTCGGACGAACGACGATTCGGACGAACGACGATTCGGACGAACGACGATTCGGACAAATGACGATTCGGCGAGTTGACGTTTGGAGGTTTAACCATTCGGAAGGATGACATTCGGTGAAATTATTATTCGGAAAAATGACGATTCGGACAGATAACGTTCGGAGAATTGACGTTCGGATAAATGGCGTTTCGGAGAAATAACATTCGGCCATTTACTTTTTCGGAGGAATGACATTCGTTGAAAGGACGATTCGGAATAATAAAAATTCGGACATTTGACGATTCGGAAAAATAAAGTTTCGGCAATATGACAATTCGGAAAAATAAAGTTCGGAAGTTTGACGATTCGGATAAAGTGCGTTAGGACCGGTGACTTTCGGCCATGCGACGATTCGGCCGATTAAAGTTTCGGCGAAATGATGTGGCTCCGCTTGTTTTTGGCGGGTGCACAGATAAAACTCTGAAAGTCGACGATTTTATAACATTTTGCCTCTACGCTTATTCGATAACATGATGCACAATACAATAGGTGTACAAAAAAAAATGTGAGTATGCCGGACAGAATTTTCTATCGTACATAATATGAATAACGAACAGTAATTGGGCCACAGTCAATAATTGGGCCGTTCACCTTACGACCCAGTTCGTCTATCATTCGTATTCGCGACTTTCGCCCCATATCCGGCCTGTGTCTCACCTGAGACCCGTGCAATCCTTTCTTCGATAGCTGAACGACACGTCGATGTCCCGATAATTCTTCACGGGACTCTGCAATAGCAGACTCATTAATTATAACGATTCATTTATCGCGGCAACAGCTGCTGGTGAAAAATAAAATAAATTGAATTTTGCAGTCCCGAAGGGGCCACGGTGTGTACAACGAATCTATATATATATATACACATATAGATTCGTATATGTTGCGGGGAAACCGTACGGCCCTGGCATCGCCAGACCATCCCCTCTCGACCCCCTTCCCGTTGCGAAAGAGAAATGTTAGTAGGAGTAAATTGAAGTTGGACTAAGTTTGCGTAACTCTCCGCTGGAGTTTAGAGAGAGAAAGCGAGTGGGGTGGAGAGAGAAACTGGAGTTTAGGGTGGAGTCTCAACCCTGGTCTCCTGGCACGTCGGTGAATCGGCGAAGGGAGAAGAGATCAAGACAGAGCCAGACAACTGTAGAACTGAAACGCGAAACACAAGGGGGTTTCGGGGAGACAGAGCGAGTCGGAACGAGAGAATGGAGCGAGGTTGTAAGAGGGACGGGAGGGTGAGATAACACGAGGAAGAGAAACGAGTGCAGATGATGGAGACCGGGTCGGACATCTGTTTGAGATACTCCACCGGCAAAACTTTTATTCTCCTGCTCCAGCGTTGTATTTTATTTTAGTCCCGCAGAGTCGTTGCGCACGAGAACTGCAGGCGCGAATTGTTTTATTGCGTTACACTAACTGCTGTGGAAATTTAATGTTCGTCATTGACTCTGTCCGCATGGACGAGAGTTACCAGAGTTAAAAAAAAGAAAGGGAAAGATCGTTGCATTCCGAAACAACGGGACAAAGTTGCGTTCCCGATATTCGGCACGTTTCTCATTATCGTCGAAGTTTCTTGGGCCGCAAAGAGATTCGTCGAATCTCTGAGGTGCAAAAAAAAAAAAACAAAGTCTCGGATTGATTACCACGAAGAAAAGGTGTAGTTATAGCATCGGCAGAGAAAAGTGGGAGAGTAAGGGATGTAGCTGAGCGTTCATCATCGCGGAGGAGTCGACGAAAGTTTCCTGTCTCCCTCGGACTGGGTTTGGGAGAGGAAAAGTTTGCCGGTTGGGGGAGGGTGCAGGCAAGAGTCGAAGTGTTAGAGCTCCCATGCATCAAGGGGGATGAGGCAAGTTCCCGGTGCCACGAGCCACGCGGATTGAGATAATTGTCGCCGCGACGAGACTCTTGCTCTCTCGTTTCGCCGGCTACTTTTTCTTCCTCTTCCTACGCTTCTCTCATACTTTTTGGCTGGCGAAAAACCTTGCCGCCTCCCTCGCGGCGACAGATTTACGCTGAGAACTCGTCGCGAACCACTCGAAAAGATCGGAAATTAATATTGTCGATGTCGCTCCCTCCTCCCCCTTCCCGGTCGCGCGTCTCGAGGGAAAGAAGAGAGAAGAGAGAAAAAAGAAAACCGAACGTACCTTCAAGGGAATCGGCGATATTACGGTGACTCGATGTCCGCGAGCAGCGAGTTTCTTCATCAGAGCTTGAAACGGTTGTTGATGACTGTAACTCCCGCTGGGACAGATTCCGAGGATGTTGAAGCCACCGAGGGAAACTGCGCTCGAGCAGAGAAACGACAGAGTCCAGAGATACAACATGACGAGTATGTTCCACGAGCACGATCGGTCCGGAATCCCGACGACGAATGACCGTCCAGGAATCACTGAGACGCGAAGATGGGAAGAGAACTTTTTTTTTTTGTCCGAATCGGATGATGCTTCGTCGTTCCACTTTGAATTATTATCTCCAAACGCTCGGACGAGGAGGAAGATGTTTCGCCTGAGAACAGAGGACAGAGGACTGTAAATTTCGATGAGTGGATCAACATATCTAAATTCGGCAGTACAAATACAAACATATCTAAATTCGGCAGTAGAAACGGCAGTTCAAATATATCGTGGTTGTACATTTTTTTTTATCTCGACGAAAATGTTTGTGGAAAATCTTAAGTCGGCCACAACGATGCACGAAAGAAATCGTCGCTTAACCTCGCACATCTACCGCGTGATGGATAGAACTTGTGGGTCAAATATAATGAAAAAATCGAAAAAGTTCCTGCGGAGGCTGCGAGTCTCTCTCGAATTCCCGAGATTATTAATGATTACTAATAACCGTATATTATTATTGACAGAGTGCAGGACCTTAAATTGCGATGGATCAATTAATCTACCTAAATTCGGCAGTACAAACATATTGGTATTAACATACATATTTGACATTAACCCTGTATAAGTCACACCGCTCGAAATGGGATTAACGGCCGCGGAGTGGGGGCCACGCGTTGCCACGGTAGCGCCTAAGAGTGGGGGTGGGGTGTGACTTATAGAGGGTTAACATATCTAAATTCAGTAGTACGGACGTTTGTTTCAAATATATCGCGGTACAGAAGTTTTCCTCGTCTCAACAATAAAAAAATATTTTTTTTGTCGAGAAAGACGACAAGCGAGTACCATCCGCGGTAACAAATCGTCGCTCAATCTCGCAAATATAACGCGTGATGGATGGAACCTGTAGGTGCAAGCATTAAAAAAAAATCGAAAAAGATTCAATGTAAGGATACTCGACGCTTGTTTTCGCTGAGGAGGCTGCGAGTCTTTCTCGAATTCCGGAAATTATGAATGGCCGCTCATCGATTGTTTTTTCTCCCCCTCAAGTGTCTCGAGTATACTGTAACTCAGCTACCTTCTTAGGAGGTAAATAATGAAGCCCCCGGTGTTATAGCACCGTCGCTTACATCAGTGAAAGCGTCCGGGAAATGGCGAGAGTATTCGCGAAAAAACAAAAAGGGAGCCCTCTCGTAACCGTAGGTTTGCCCATCCAAGTCTTAGTTGGAAGAGGGGGCGGCGAAAAGAAAGGAAAAAAAGTGCCCCAATCTTATTTTCCACCTTGGTCCTGTAATAGTTGTATATCTTCATCCTTCCCAACATCCCTCCTCCCTCTCCGACAGTCGCCCTCTCCTACCTTTCGTTTCATCCTCGTACAGTACATTTTCGCTACGTAACGAAGACGTAGAGGTCGGATTATCGTGGCATAACTTCATACCGGGCACGGCACGCGTTGTTTTTTTCTCCTCTTCCGACAACTTTTGTATTTCGATTTTGCCCCGGCATTTTTCTCGATCCCTGACGTTTCTTTTTAACACCCGTTATCTTTCTTTTTTTTCCTCCACGAGTCACCACCGAATCCCCGAGAACTTTTTTTGTTGGTCGACCTAATGGCAGAGACGCCGTCCAATTTTCGTCCACGCTCGAACGCCGTTACGACAGGCCGTACACAAAGGCGCTCTTCGTCCTCTCCTAATCGCGCAACCTTAAACGAAACGGCGGTCCCAAGGTCATCCAAACGAAAGCCTCCGTTCTATCCAGAAGCATAAAGAAACCTCTGTGAAACGATAAATCGCGTTAAATAAATTCCACAATCCACGAACTCGACGATTAAACGGATCCAGAACAGACTCGCCTCAGCGCTGGCGGCTCAGCCGACGTCCGATGTTAGGTTTTGCTCGAAAATGTTCGTCTATTGTTACAGCGTTATACCTTCGTCGAGTGTAATAAACGCGTCGAGATTCGCCACGCTCTTGAGTTTCCTTCCTCTCCTCCTGGCCCGTCGGGCCGCCTCGCACGTTGGACAGGAGCTAATATAGTGTTACATGATATAAACTAAAATATATAATACCGACGCTCGGCCGTGCGGGTTCCGCGGTCGAGAGTGCGAGCGAGAGATTTCGTCCGAGCTTCGAGAGACGAACCGTCGTCGTCCCGCTCGCTCGGCGGCCACCAGCCGAGGGAACGGGAGCGGGATGGGTTGCAGTCGACGGTGGCTCTCCGCGGCCGGAGAAGCTTCCAGGCGAAACGTCGTAGAAACTGCCGCTGTCCGTGGCGCCCTCCCCCTACCGCGGACGCTTCCCGCGACGAGACGACGCATCCTGGCCGGGATATGTGTCAGATACAGCGGCAACCGAGCGCGTATGTTTTTGCTTGTAACGGGAGAGAGGAGACACCCTGCCTCGTCCGTTTCTCGTCCTCGCTGGCTGTGTTCACCTACGTCGTTCCCTTGTCTTGCCTCCGCCACTCGCCTCTCCGCCCCAGTCGGTGTAAATGCACGGTGGCAACGTCGAGAAATTCACCGTACGACGACGACCCGACCGTGTGTTCCAGCAGCGCTCCTCGCGCTAGGATTGTTTTTGTCGTAGACTGGCGAAACGACCAACGGAGGGAGCATGCGATACCCTTGATTCGGCGAATATGTATATTTTCGAGGCGCTGTAATTCTTGCCCGTTCGCACGTTCGGACAACGAGGAACAGTTTTTATTATTTTCATTTTTTAAAATTTTTTTTGGGACTTGTTTTGCAATTTAATTCTGTTGGCGGAAATTTCGTTGGATTTTCATTGTGTTTCAATGTTTTGATAGGTCTCGAAGACGGCGGCGGATTGTAGCGCGGAGGATATCGAACCAGCTTCAACTTTCGACTTTTCTCGATGCTCGAGACACTCGGCGACCTAACGAAGGAAATTGCACCGCTAGTTCTTCGAAGCTCCGTCGACAATCGGATCGCGTTGTCGTCTAGGTTGTTTTTCCTCGGCGACGTTCCTCCTTATAACGATAATCTTGTCGGGAAGCTTATTAAGCAGAACATCCGAGCGTAAGGTAAAAGAGATTACGAGGAAGGTATCGTCGCGGAATCGGCGATGCGTGTGACGGGATAATTCCCTTGGATTTTTTTTTCTGTGATAGATTTATTTCTATGCAGCGCGCGTGAGAGCAATCTCTCACGGTTAACTTTCGATATTACAATATCTCGATTCTCCTTGTATTCTCGCTCTCTGCGCCCGGTCGGTAATGAAAACTGTAATAAATTTTGTTAACACCACAGGCCATTTATCGTCATAAAGAAATTCTTACATGAAGCGGATATCAATTTAACTGGATGAACTAATTTACTGATCGTCGTCGATGGTCAGCATCATGAAAAAAAAATCTATTAAAGTTTCCGTTACCGACCGCGGTAATTCACCCGCTCATGACCATTCACGAGTGAAACAAATGTTGTCAAATTGTCGATGGCAAATTTTTATTCCTCCACGTGCTCGAAGGTCTTACAAATTTGTCGTCCGACTTCGACCGAGAGCCCGCGAAGAGGAACTTTGATGGGTACGTTAACGCTTTTACCTGCCATTTACGAGCCCGAATACTCGTACCTTTCCGTCGAGCGATGTCCTGCATGCTCCTTTTGCTTCGGTGGGTACTTTACCCCTTTCCCACCGGCTGGCTCTAACTTTCCTAAGTATCGGAAAAATGCGAGTCCGTAACCGTGAACGCGTTCCGGTCATCTCTCCCGCTGCTCGTATCATGAAAATCTTATTAAAGTAAGTTTAATGCATTCGTGCGCTTCACCTTTCTATCTGCTCTGCGTCGGGACACCGTTGTGTATTTCCTTCACAATTTGTCTTCCTTTATTCAGAAAAACTCTCTCGTTTGCTCATTCCACTGTTATATAAACTCGGATCCACGGCTCGCTGAGAATGAAAGAAAAAAAACCATCGCGAATATTTGATATTTTAAGGATGTGTGTTTTGGCTCGCCAAACGGAAAGAAGTATGAGGTCGGACGGTACGAAACTATTACCAACCCTTCGCTGTAACAACGTCGCTCCGGCTCGGCAAATAATCTCTTACCTCTCGGATAATCCGGTTATCGTACCCTCGAGATTCGGAGCGTCGAAGTGAACGAACGTCTTCGCCGTTTCGTCCTCGGTACGATCTATCTCGTATATTTAACGGCACTGCGGTACAGAGTGCCATCGGTGGTTGGAGATAGATGCTTAATTTCGATACGTGTTTTGTCGAGTGTAATAATTCCCAAAGACTATCGGCTTTTACTGCGCCACAGAGTTACGTCTCGTTTCAATTACCGCGGTCGGTAATAAAAACTTTAATCAACTTTTGTTTCCACGGGCGCTGGCATGTATGATCGGTTGAAAGTCCTTCGATGACTTTCCTTAAAAAAAAAAAAGTCGAATCCAGTTTATGGTACTGACTGAACCTCGATTGGATGGAAATTAACGAGCTTTACATAGTCTTAAGATGAAGTGCAACTTCCCGGTCGGTAACAAAAACTGCAATCCAAAATTCTCTAAAACGATTAATTTTGAGGGAAAAATACGAGAACCATAACCTATGCGCAGTAATTCTGCAGTTCAGTATTCTCATCATTTTCCCAAGAGATAAACGGCTTGGGAGATTTTTGGGTTGCGAAATTGCAGCTATCTATATCGCACTCGTAGCGGTTACACTTCACCTTAAGATTAAGTGAAACACGTTCTCTGTCGCTCTCTCTCACTCCACCGTAAGACCGATGCCGCCATCTCTCTCACGCTCCTGGCTCCGTCACGTGACTGTCACTTCACCTTAAGGCGCGTTGAAACTGACTCAGTCGGTAACAAAAACTGTAATGAATGGCATTCGGAGATGGTAGACATTTCGCGAAAAAGCAAAGTATTAGCGGATGAAGAATTAAATACCGCGTCCGATGACACTCCGCTTTAACCCCAAATGTCCATTTTTACATGGCATTGATTCGAAAAATGCAGCTATCTCTCTTGCACTCATATGTCACGTGTTGCATCTTTCATCTCGCCTTAGGATACTTTTTTGTCCCAACATAAAAACGTACTTTCGTTAATTTTGTGTGCACTCCGACAAGTTGCCCCACAGTATCTCTTTGCGGTTCTCCGGTTTTCGAACGAGAACATACCTCTCGTTGTGCGTCTCTTGAAGTGCAACGAACGTCGACGAGTCGTGTGTCTCTCGGGACCAGGGTAAACGAGATACACGGCTGCTCATAACCCGAGAGCAAGGAACCGGCGCGAGAGTAACACAAAGAAGACACTGAGACAGTAGTGTCGAAAAAAAAAACAAAATTGAAGTGCGAGATTATAAGCGAGTAGTCTCGTCCATTCGTCGCGGAGATGAGTAATGACAAAGTCGTCGGAGCAGAGGTTCTCCGACGCAGCGGCGCAATATAAAATTAATAGACGGCGAGCATACAGAGAGATTTCCTCTATTTTTAAGATATTTTTTTTACCAACGTCTGAGTGAAAATTCTTTATCAATTATTATTAATATCAACGTGAAAAGACGTAATATGCATGTAATGAATTTCATTATTTTTTTCTCGACAAAATTATTTTTTATAATTTCATGCGGCGCAATTCGGCACCGCAGCTTGAGGACATGCAAAGCTTTTAGCAAATATATTTTCCACCGGATTATTCGCGTTTCAAAAGAGGTCTCTGGTCCGGTCGCGGATGCGTCTCGCCCGGATAGCCAACTGTAGCGTAGGCAAATAATTGCTTGCCGCCAAGCTTTGCAGTTTCCTTGCCATAAATATGCCTGCATTTCATAAAACCACACCATAAAAATGAATGCGCGTTTTTGGATTTTTGATTTGTTTGAAAATTGTGTCAAGGCTCAGGTTAATTTAAGCGTCGATATATCTTTCTAAAGCATGAAACACAAATTGGCTTGCACTAACGATCCTTGATATTGAATTGTTTGTGAGAATCGATGGAGGCACTTAAATTTTGTACGAAGACGAATTAAAAAAAAAAAATTTCACCCCAAAATAACGATGACTCAAGCCAGCAAATCTCATAGAGAGACGCAAAGCATCGCACTGATAAAAAATATGATTGAGTCAACTACAGATTCGGGCAGGCACGTTCAGTTTAATATTTTGTTGATGCAGCTAAATGATTGGTTATCGAACATTTTTTGGATGATTTCACCAAAATATTTTTGAGGCATTAAAATATTTTGTTCGACCAACGAAATATTTATTTGACTTAAGACTTAAGAATTTTCGCCATTGAATGCTGGCAAAGTGGCACATGTACATCTCTGGCACTCACAACTCTACCAGAATCAAAATAAAACTCTACCGAAATACAAGGTAGCCTTGTATTCCGGTACAGTTTCCATTTCCATTCCGGTACAGTTTTATTTCAAGTCCGGTCGAGTTTTATTTTGATTCTTGTAGAATTTTTTCACTTTCTGGTAGAGACTTTGGTAGAATTCGAATACGGTAGAGTTGCAATATGGTAGAGTTGTGAGTGGTAGAGATGTAAATGTGCCGGCAAAAGCATAGACAAATCCAGCACATGACGCATTGCGCACATGACGCAATTTTGCCACCATCAATTAAGAACATATGCTGCCTACTTGCTGGCGGCTTGATAGCAAAATGTTAATCTGGGTCGCTTGATCCGAGATCACACGATCCGTGTGGACGCCGTCTCGTCAACGTTGGCCCAAACCCGAAGATTTTCCGCCAGACGTGTAGCAATGTATCGCAAAGAAAACGATCTTCCCTTCCGGTAGCTCGGCGTCTCGCATCCTCTCCGGGCTTCCGTTCGCCGGCTCATGCATCATCCGCGGAGTATTAGTTACCGTGACTACAACGAAAACAACGACGAGTGCTCCGGACGTTTCGAGAAAACGCTTCTGCTGCAGCAACTATTTCTCCACAGGGCCTCTGGCGATTTGTAAATCTCAAGAAAGCCCACTCGCTGACGTTACTCCGCAAACCCCTGCGCCTCTCCTTCCACGGGCTTTCAGTATTTTCCTTTCATTCAACTACTTTTTTTAAATTCTCCGCTGTTGTTCCTCTCGGGCGCGTTAGCCTCGTCCTTGAGGCCGTAGTTTGTCGCGAGTGTTTGCTGAAATCTGTTTATCTTCTCTCCAGAACAGAGACTGCACTCTCTCCTTCAGATCTTTAAGTTTCCATTTTTTTTTTTCTTTTAAAAAACGTATTGATAGTTAGAGCGCTAACTACGGCCGTCACCCATACGTCTGTATCATTGGAGATGCCTATTTAAATGCAATGCTGGAACATAAAAAAAAAATAAAAAAAAAATAAACGGATAGCATAGTAGCTCTTTGACGTTGACGGGGCGAGCTCGGAGTACCCCGCGGTGAGTCCCGACGGTCCTTTGCTCGTATTTCATGCACGCAACTTCCGCCCTCGCTATCCACCTCCGCGCTTTGCCTGGATCGGTGAAAAATTCGACGCGTAAAAAGAGAAAGGAAATATTATGTACCCCGCATATACCACATACCGTTCTAATACACGTGTTTCGTTTCCATACAACCATTGGAAAGGCTCGGATATATATTTCCGGAGAAAAATGTTTTTCCATGCCGGGGAAACGGAGAAGCCCTCATAAAGGAGTGAATGTCGTCCGGTCGTTCTGAGTAACCAGCGACGATGCGATATTTACTACCATTTATCGTATCGCAATATATTTTTACAATCGCCGACCAGAAATGCTACTGGTGCGTCGTTCGGATAATTTTTTTCTATTTTTTTTTTTTTTTTCTATTGTGCGGATTCTCGTCTTCCCCCGGCGGAATTTTTTTTTCCCGCCCGCGATTTTTCCTCTAGCGATAATTAATTTTAATTAACGGTTACTGTCCTTGGATATTCATTATTTCGTGTACATCATTGACCGCGAAATGTACAGAAAAGCGAAGGGAATGTCGCAGAGCGAATGTAATTGGCTCGTAGTACGGAGAACGCTTGAATAATTAATAATACAATTAACTCTCAGCTCGAATACACCCTCGCTCGGATTCGTTACAGTTGCAAACGGCGGGAGGAAAATTAACGTTCATTCTCGTTCCACATTTCACACCTCGTGTAATACATTGGACGCGGTATAACAACAAAGTTGTGGAATTTAATAAAGATGGCTACGAGACATTTTCTCAAGGTGTCCCCTTCAAAAAGGGAAAACCCTCACAAAAAGACAAAAACGGGTTTTGTGCTTTCGAGGCAAATTAATTCGGATCGTCACGTATATCCATCGATAATGATTAAAAGTCGTATTAAAAGCTATTTTTTATACTGCGACGTTTAGCGTATTGAAGTTCGAAAGGGTTATTTTTCTGCGATATAAAGTCAGCACTTTTGGAAAAAAAAATTAATTGAAAATTGAAATTTTTATGTCGCTTCCTCATCATGTCCCTTTATTCGTAAAGCTGCGTTTATGAGAAAGCATTTTCTGTAATTTTGGCTTCCTCACACAGGAAGCGTTGCGAATAAAGGGATGTTACGAGGAAGCGATATGAAAGTTTGACTCTTCAACTTTTTTCAACGACAACGTCGTGCTCGACTTTTAGGCAAAACGGCTGTCCGATTCAGGTTCAGCGCGAAAAAGTATACCAACGCCGCGTGACTTTTGGTCAAAATGAGAGGTCATCTGGACTCGACGCAAAAAAATACATGGAATTCGTGTGAGGATGCCAAACTTTTGGTTTTCAACTTTTTACAACGTCAACTTCGTGCTTGAATTTTTAGATTAATGGATGGTTTATTGTATCCTGGGATAAATCCCCTAAGTAATAGGTATAATGACCCTGAAGATATCTGCATGTGCCCAAATTTCATCAAGTTATAACGGCTGTACTTTGCATCGCACAAACTTTGCTCGAGGAAGTTCACTTGGAGATCAAAATTCTATAAGTAGACAATTGGTTATTCTTCCTAAAGCCGTGTACTGATCAAGACTTGCCAAAGATGAAATTTGATGTCATGCAGATATCTTTAGGGTAATTAAATATAAGCGTACATATGGTGAACCGAAGAGAAGTTTGAGCACATACTAGTTTGCATACAGTTCACACAGAGCATTTAAGCATGTTGTATATACAGCAGAATCAGAGCAAATACAGAGCGAAAAACAGAGCACAGTCAGAGCAAAAGCAGCAAAAACAGACGGAAAAACAGAGCAGGTACAGAGAAAAATCAGAGTAGACTTTTAGGCAAAACGGCTGTCCGATTCCAGTTTAGCGCAAAAAAAAATACACCAACGTCGCGCTTGACTTTTGGTCAAAACGGATGTCGGGTCTGTGCCCGGCGGGAAAAAAACATGGACTTCCTATGAGGAAGCAAAAATGACACTTTACGTTACGGACCGGCTCCGGGTCGAGCTCGGATTGCATTTCGCCTCGAGGTGAAAAAAAGACTCAGTCGCTAACAAAAATCGTCATCTATGAAACGAAGAGTCATCTATGAACGCGCGATTTCGCCGCCAGGGGCGAGATGGGCCCCGAGACGTACATTAGCCACTTGTAATCCGTCTGCCAGGTTGAGTGTCACCGTGGCGAGTTCATCAAAGGAAATGGATCACCGGCAACGCGAACTATGGGTACACGCTACAGTCATTGGCTGCAGCGAGGGAGCCCGCCTAATATTTTATCCCGTTGTTCGTTGCTTCTTCAATTCCACCTTTCATACTCCCACGGTTTTATAAGTCCTCCCCCCCTCTTCCGCCCCCGGCATACGCATTCTCGGAGAATAGACTCAGTTCCATTGGCGTAAGAGAGCTACCTCGTAAATTTTTCATCAAAAAGATTCGTCCATGCAAACTATCGAGTACACTGAAAAAAAAATATCAACGATGGAACTAAAATTTGCTTGCGGGCTGCCAAAGAAAAAAAAAAAAAGTTTCAATTCTCCTTTCAATTCGTACAATTCCATACCGGATTGAAACGATAACATGTCACGTTAACAGCCTTGCCGTCGTTGTCATCCATTCCATCATATGGAATTCTAAGAATTGAAAGTAGAATTGAAACAAACATTTTTTTTTCGGCAGTCCGCAAAAGCAAATTTATTTTTTTCAGTGTATCGACGATTATAAAATTATAATACGTCCCCAATTCGGAAATCGATAACCCAATGAATATATTATCGCAGGAGACAATATAACGTCTCCCGTCATACCGAAAGACCTTGAGACAGGGTAATCGATCTATGTATTGGGATCACCCCAATTCGGTGTATGAAATGCTGCTAACGAGTACCCGAATATAGTTCTCAGCACGGAAAGAACCTCAAAAATGCACGAGGCCCTTTAAGGAACGAGACATTTTTCAAAAAATAAATCAACGAGCTCCACGGAGTTTCGTTCCGAATTGCCAGCGATCTTTGCTCCGCGATTTGCGTCGAACTACGTTGTCGGACGCCGTCTGGCAGTATATTCTGCCGCAGAATATACACGCCATAGATATATATATATATATATATATATATCCCTGGACTCGGGAAGAATTGTGGAGCGGAGCGTTCCGGGAGGAGAATCGTTCGGTACAGAGGGAAACGGAAGAGCGTGCTTACGATGAGTTTCGATAATTCGATCGACGTTACGGAGTCGCGGGGGGAGATCCGTGGCCACGGAGATTTTGTATCGTAACCATTATCGGGCTTCCGAACCCCTTCCGCCTCCCTCGGGCTCCTCTCCCGGCGTCTCGTTCGTTGTCCGATTGAATGCGACGCGGCATCCGTAAATCCCGGTTTCCCCGGTTCGACTACAGTGCGGCACTACAATGCGCCCTCGCGAAGTACGTACGGGGGAGACGAGTCACGGTTGCCGCACCGGGCTCCCTCTCGTCCTGCCTCAATTGCGAACGAGAATTTTTGCGAACGTCGTATGGTGTACCCATCCGTGCTTCGCTCGATTTGCTCCGTTCGAAGCTTCGTTATCCTGCCGTCGGTTCCTCTCAATTACTCGACGTCCATCATACGTGCCCATAGAGCCGCCCAACCGCGGCTGATTTCGAACCTTATCGGGCGTAGATACGAATAAGTCGTACCCGGAGAGAGAGCACTCGAAAAGGTAGAAACGGCAGCGTAAGAACAAAAATTCGCGAGCCGAAGGAAAAGGAGCGGTGGCTTTTTTCGTCTGATCGACGATTATTGTCGGCGAGCTTTATCGTGTAAAAATCGCAGCCGTAAAACGATATCCCACGATCCAGAGTTTTCGTTATTTTTTTTTCCCCGAGGAAAAAAAACCGGCAGCACGAACGGTGTATAGGATAACTGTGATAGAACGCTTCATTTTTTTTTATTTTTTTTTTGTTTCAGTTTATGCGTTTCGTATTTCCCATCGTCGTTTGATGAAAAAACGCCAGACATATCATATTCATTTCCGCAGGTATATTCCGTCGTATTATTTTTTAAAAAATATCCATTCCTGCTCTGCTACCGTTTCGTTGGTTTCCGCCGTTTCTACGCCCTTGGTTAATCCCCTTCTCGATAGGGGGTCGGGGGGGGGGGGGGGGGGGGTCAAAACGTGCCGCGAACCACGCGAAATGCATATAGAAAGAATTCTACCGAGAGAAAACATTTCACGCTGATTACACTTTTTCTTGCGACAAAGAGTGGGAGGTCGTGGCTCCGAGCTCATTCCGCTGTCGCGGATGGGGTGAGAACAAGGTGCGTTGTCGCGAAGGAGCTTTGCTCTTTCGCGCAATTACGCGTAATGCACGGAACGTACATTTTTTTTTCCGCGCTACCATCCATACATCAAAGCCCGAGCCCGAGATCTTACCTCATCGTCGAACGTCATTCTTTCCGTCATCTCTCGCATTCTCTGATGAGCCGGCGTTGTCGCCCGAAATAATGTCGCCGCACGAACATCGCGAAAGCATCCAATCTAGGAAGCTCGTGATCTTAGTGTACGTGCACCGTCGTCTGATAGCCGGCAACGCGCGCACCGATACACGGACCTCTGTGCCAACAAGATGTAAATTCGTCACCGTTGTGCCCATCCCACGGAGTGAGGAAGGAAGTAATTAGATGCGTTGTTGCGGGTGCCACCTTTGAACTCCGGTTGAGCTCCGTATTAAGGGCGTTGTTCGTGCTCTCGCGGGTAACGTCTCGGAGCCCGACCCCCTTAATCCCCTTTTCGACACGAGCGGTAGCCAGACGGCTTCATACATACACACACCAGTCCCTCAGAGGCAGGGACAAGGATTCTACCCGACTGTCATCCAACCCGCGGCAGCGCACACCGGCGGTCATGGATCCGTCCAATCTCGAGACCGCGGCTTGCTCAAGACTGGAACTTGATATCTGTGTATCCATAGGTGTATATGTGTCCACCCACACTGGCGAGGAAACAACGAACATCCGTGAAGATCCGAGACACACGGTCACCGGATACGAAGCTTTACACACCGTTCGTACCGGACATGGACTTCGGCCACCAACACCGGCGAGCGGATAACGAACACTCCCGAAGATTCGAGACTCATGGATGTCGGATTACTAAGGATCGCACACTGTAGGTACTACGTACTAGGTGTTACGCCCGCGACCTGTGGACCCCATTATACGCAAACACATAAAGCCAGCTGAGCGGTTGTAGCAAAGTGCGCTTGACTATTGGCTACCATCTAGATATATGCGTGTATATACGTATTTATATATGTATATGTATATACTGCGGGTGGATAGTGCCACGCTATAGTTCTAGATTGCACAACGAAGGAGTCACGTAGCTCGGCGGACAGAACAAACAAATTCGGATCCTCTGGGAGGTTCCAGCACCTGGCTGTGCGCGAACCGAACAGTCATTGGCACGCGATCGCCGAGATGCCCACCTTGCTGATACCACCAATGGGAAAGATGCTGCCCGGGAGAGGGATGAAAGGCAGCCGGTACCTAGTCAGTTGAACTTCCTTCGAGTACCAATGACTGTACCGCTCGTTCCACCTGCGCCTCGTTGATGCTAGCATGGGAACTGCGGAAAGCCGACTCCCTGCCTTCACCCCGCCCGGTCCAACTATCACGTAAAGTTTCCAGCGTGTGCGGCGTAGCTAAACAAATTTACCGACGGAAAACAAATTCGAAACTCCGGCCCTATCGCTTTCCGGCTCGGATGATGGGACACGCTGGTATAAAGGGAGCGATTTGGTAAAGAGGATCGAGGATATCCGTTGGTAAAGCTCACGGACAATGACCGAGAAGCTTTTTCTCTCCGGTTCTCTGCCGAGTGGACTGCGTTGGAGTTTTAACAAATTTTTGTTTTAGGCAGTCCCGCGTAAGGCCGCTCGAACTCTTCCCGATGTTTTTTTTAGATTATGTTTGTACGTATTCATCCCTCGGATTCTCAAGCCGGTCAACTTTGGATGGAATTCATTGTTTTCCTGTAAAGCCGCTTTGTTCCTCTGCCCTCCTATTTTCCGTAAACGTACTCTGCATTTTTCACCGCTGGCGGTCCGGGTCAGGCAGCATTCGTAATTACCGTATGAACTTTCGGACCTCGCGTTACGGTGGGGTGAACGTACCGGTTTTGGTCCACCGTTGGTCTAATATAAATAGGGTGGTATATATGGCGGAGATGAAAATGTTCCGGAATACCGGGAAAATGACGATGCCAAATGAACAATAGTGAAAATTAAGAAAAACGATTGTACATTGTCATCGAACATCGAACCACGGTTGCTATAGGGTTCGTGTAGGCTGTACTGAGAGAAGGATCTGATAGAAATTACCATAAATCTGGGAAAAAACCGACAGAAATTTAGCGACATCCTGGCAATCGCTCGTATTAAACTTAACACATTCTGCTAGAAAATATGGTAATTTTCGCAAATATTACCCAAATATCCCGTAATTTTTGCTCGAATAAGTACTTACTAGAAAATATAGTTACCGGTGGCGATCACGAACCATTTGTTTTAGGTTCGTAGGTTATACCGGTATATTATGTCGATCAATTTTTTTTTTATGTGCACATACATAAGAAAATTTGATCGATGGAAATCTCAGTTTTTATCTACGAAATTCTCAGCTATTATCCAGGGATTTCTCAGTTTCATCCACGAAATGTTTTCAACTGTCCTTCTGGAAAAAATTACCATATGGATCGGGTAAAAATTGCTATGGGCTCTGCGAACATTTCACATATCGCTAGTGGTGGCGCTTGTGTACCATGTTGCCTGGTCGAAACTAGCCATATGACTTGGTGGTTTTTCAGAGATCCTTTTCTCAATGTAGACAGGCTAGATGTAAGTTATCATGTTATCAACTGACAATCCGATAGATTTTGTGAACTTAGAACTGCGAAAAGGACGCTAGATGGTCGGGCTTGACTGGCCAAGCAGAGTTTGGAATTCGTCTTGAGCACGCGAAGGTCCGAGAACACTAGCGATCCAATCCAACAAGGATCCCGATGACATTGGTAACGTTACCGTTCCAAGATCGAGGACCACCAGGCATGCCTTTGGCTTTATCGAAGGATAGGGGTCGAAGCTAAGGGTCTTCCATTTCGACAAGGACGCGCACCCCTCGAGACCAGCCATAGCGAATTTCCTACATAGCTTTGGGTTGTATAATTAGACTTGTGCCAAGCCTTGCGTCGCAGGCAGCTTTCCCCACGTCCCTCTTCTTTTGTCGACCCCGGATACACTTCGGCACCGACGGTTCCGGCCGTAACCACACAATGTCCGAACGAGAGTGCACTTGAGTTTATTGCACAAATTAATTGTTGCTTCTCGGCTGCGTTACTTTTTCGTTACTTCCGTTTGCGGGTACGGCTCATCTCACTTCGCAGCGAACTCGAATAAAAACCCATTGGTCCAAAAGATGGTCAAAGACAACTTTCTCAGGACCTCGGCTCAGCATTGGGACGTAAAATAAAAAATTCGTCATTTACGGCCCGATTGAGTTTCGAGGGTACATTCACTAAAAAAAATCGTCAAGATACCAAGAAAATAATGAGTACGAGTATCTCTCGGCGCCATTACGGAGAGAACAACGAACGAGAGGCGCGAGTACTCGTCACGTTGAAGCTCCGACAGGGTGAAATCCGTGAATTTTCCGCGAGCGCTACACATTATGTACGGCGATACAATCGCCGTACAACTACAATAATGACAAGGCGAAGGAGGCAAAGACTTGAGAGGTCGAGACTTTGGCTCGACAAGGCGGGGAGGGGGAGGGGGGTTGGTAGCGGAGCTCCGAAACATCCGTTGGACCACTTTAATACAACGGAAGAGAGACGGAAAGGCAGCTTGCCGGATGAGAGGTGAACTTTCCGTCTGTATCAAGAGCACGAATGTTAATATTGTTCAGTGTTGAACGGTGGTCTCTCGACGAGGGTGGAGGATATATAGCCCGCGGCGGAGAGTCCGACGTCGAGGGGGCTTTGCCGAACGAGGGAGATGGAAAATGTGAGGCAAGCACGGGACAGCCAAGGGGCGGGGGGGGGGGGGGGGGGGCGGGTTGGTCGAACGTGTTTCTCGTTAAGTGAAGCAATTACCCGACCTATCTATTACGTACACCTCCGTCAGCGACTACCGCAGCCTTTTAGTTTTGAAGAGTCCATTAACGGAGTTCCTCTCCACTGTACTCACGCTCTTACGCCTCCTCCCCCCCCCCCCCCCCCCCCCCTCCCCTCCCCCGGCTCGCCGTATATCGAGTGCGTTTACGCCACGGTTCGTTACTTGCCGAACTGCTAATGCAATATCGGACGTCGTCCGATCTGCGAGGACGCCGATATCGGCACTCTGCGGATGCGTTCGTTTTTATTTTTTAATAATTTTCGAGCCGCTCCATCAACGGGACACTGCTGTGGACACGTGTTGCCTGTCGAAAGGCTAATGTTGTTACCGGTTGATGGTTCGATTTTTGAAAAATGTGGAAACATCTTTGTCGAGTGCGCGTCGGCTAAAAGTCTCCCCGAAATGGCGTCAGGGTCCCATTTTAGATTGAGCGTAAAATGGCCGACTGCTGACTTAACACGTGCACTCCGAATGAGCGGTGTTCCGGTTCTTTACTGCTCGTCTCCCGTCTTGCCCTCGTCCTTTCTACAAGGTCCTGCCTCTTAATTAAGCGGCTCGATACCGTGCGATTCTTTATCGGCTATACAGTTACGTCCCTCGAATGAAGAAACCGCAGGGCGATGGATCTGCACTGTTGATGATTTATGCACGAGGACAGAATAATGGTTGTACAGAGGTCGTAGACGAAGGCGGGCGGGGTGGGGGGAGGTGAGGGAGAAATTGGTACGAGAGTGGACGACGTGTCGATAAACCCGTAAATAATTAGGGAACGTAGCGGTACCGACCACGATCCCGCTATATCTCCAGCATTATTGGCCCCGGAGTAACAACAGCAGCAACCGCCACCAGCGGAGCAAACGATTTTCGGAGCCTCTGGGCCGTTATCATACGGGAGTGGTTGTTGCAGGGATACTGTATGCTCAAACAGCCCAAAATATTCCTCGTTCGAATATCCCTTCCAGTCGCTCCGTGTTGCATAAATAAATTCAAGATTGGCCTGCTCATGGCGCCCCCGGGCGATCGGGGCAACTCGGAGCAATAACTCGCGGAAATGCCCGCGGATCGCTTGTACGCCGCACGGGCTATCGATCGTTGCGCCATATCGGTAATGGCTCTTGTTCGCCATTACACGCCGATGATTCTTCCGATCGGCAATTTCCTAGATAGGTACGATTATCCAATCCGGTCTGATCGCTAGTCCCATGTTGATTTCGCGGTGAAGGTTTCGGTCCTTCGATTACTGAAGTTAGACATTTTTGCTCTCGATGGCCGATAGGGCGCCATATCGTAGCGTCATATCGGTAATGGCTCGTGTTCGCCATTGCACGCCGATCGTTCTTCCGATCGGCAATTTCCTGGATACTTACGATTATTCCATCCGGTCGGATCGGTGGGTGCGTCTTGATTCCGCGGTGAAAGTTGCGGTGTTTCAATTTATGAAATTAGATATTTTTTCTCTCGATAGCCGATAGGGCGCCATATCGGCAATGGCTCTTGTTCGCTATTGCACGCCGATCATTCGTCTGATCGGCAATTTCCTAGATATACATGATTATCCCATCCGGTCGGATCGCCAGTCGCATCTTGATTCCGCGATGAAGGTTTCGGTGTTTTGATTTCTGAAATTAGACATTTTTTCTCTCGACAGTCGATAGGGCATAGCATTGATGCAGCATCCACGGGGTCGGACTCGCGGGTGGTGGGAGGTTTTAGCAGGCGCGTCAGGTTTCTCAAGAGGCAGTAAGGTAGCTCACGACCCCCCGTATATCCGAGGCCCCCCGCAGTAGCGTATTATATCCTGCACCGGGAAGCCGGGTAGTGTATAACTCTCACCTCCGCTATCTCTCTTACGGTTCCTCTATACCGGCTTTTCGCTGCGCAGCATCCACGGAGAGCAGCACAACCAGAATAGCACGGGGAGCGTCCGCGTTCTAGCTTCTCGGGGCCGAAGCACCCACTTTGAATCCTAATTCGGAATATTAGCTTTGCTAACTATCCCCGACCTGGGCCAACGTGATGAACGAACGAGGAGGCTGTGTAGATGTAGGCACCATGTATAGAACGCTGTTGGGGTATGCACGAGGAAAAGGCCCTCACGCTGCGCTGCGAATGTCGGCAGAGTTGGTTTTCCGCAATCGCTGGAAATGCTATTTATTTTATTTTTTGATAAATTTGAAATAAATTCAAATTAATTTTTTTTTTTTAATTTTTTCAAAGGGAGATATTCGAGTTGTCGTCGCAGGGCTTTATACACAATCTGGCTCGAACGAGGGAGCCGAGGTGAAGAGTGAACGAGTTTGGAAGATAACGGATAGATAATATCGGGTAGCGATTTATAACGTCGACGGAGAGCCCGGGATAAAGGCTTAAATAGAAAAGCCGTCGCATAATAGAGCGTCTAACATTCTTTTGCGTCCCGGCTGGCTCCCGGCGAGGCGCTTGTCCTATCCTCGGCTGTGATAGCGAGGAAAAGGAATTAAAAAACAAGAGAAGGAAGGTAGCGAGAGGAACGGGATTTGAGAGATCTTATCAGCTAATTATACGACGGGAAAATTATTGTCCCGCAGCAACCAGGATGCTCGATTCAACGGGTGCAATTTTCCAGCGACGAAACTTACGAATCCCGGACATGAGGAATGTAAAGGAGTCGAGATCTCGAAGAGTAATGCAGCGTTGACTAAAATACCGTGTAGTTTAATGCTTTTGAAAATTCGTCTCCCAGACATTTTTTTCCATCGCTTTAAACGGAATCCCGCGCGATCTTCCATCCGCTTTATCGAAGCTCATGCTATCTTTTTTCTTTTTTTTTTTTTTTAATTCGATTGAACAGCCGATTGGCTCGAAAATTGTGCGCGACTTCATTTCTCGCTGCAATTGCGAAATAAATCTTTGACAGTGGTCGTTTTATTATTTAAGAAATAAAAATAAAAATGAAATATTATTGTGAACGAAAAATATACGAATCACACATGTACGCTTTTACGTAACACAATCGAAAGCTATTCTCCCGTCTTCGTATTCTCACTATAGATGAATCCATATAAATGTGGCACTTGGCGGGGGAAGAGCTTTGAAATTGCCAGGAATGAATGAGAATAACGCAGCAATACGATATGCGTTCGGTGTGGATATGGTTTTCCCTTGTGTAATGCCGTTTACATTGAAAGGGGGGAAGGAGACGGTAGGTAGGGGTAGGAGAGAAATCGAGCGAAGTATTCTGATTATTCGCGTCCCCTCTCTCCCTCTCTCTCTCTCTCTCTCTCTCTCTCTCTCTCTCTCTCTCTCGATTCAATACGGCCATTCCCATGTCTGCTTATTCGGTGCATGAATATTCGTTGCCTCTCAGCTGCTTCGTACTCGATAAATTTCTCTCTGCCTTTATCCCGATACCTCACCGACGATTTTCATTAAACGAAGCTGTGTGACTGTCCTCAAATCATAATGGTTTCGGTGATCAGCCTTTCATTACCGTACGAGACTTGGTTCACGTGCGCTAGAGTTTTTAAGAAATTAAGCAAAAAAAAGTCTTCCAATTTTTATTCTCGTCTGTTGCGAGAATAAATATTAAAATAAAATTGTCTCGACGCTGAACGAGACGACACTCTCCCCCCGCAACCCTTGCTCGGTCGGTATCAGAAATTTAAAAAGATACAAACGAACATGTTTCCACTATTTTCAGTCCCCACCATGCACCCCCCCCCCCCCCCCCCTTCTAAATTACAACGACGCACCAAATTGACTGAATGGGGAAATAAAAACCTACTATAATGAAAATAGGCCACTTAAATTGTTAGGACTTTGAAGAAGAAAAAACATTTCATCCATTTTTCATTTTCGTCAGAGGCGAGAATAAAAATCGAGATGGAATTGTCTCGACGCTGAGCGGGACACCTCGCGCCTGGCGCAACCCTCACTCGGACGTTACGAATTTTTATTTTTTCGAAAATTTCGAAATAAAGAAATAGGATAATTTCTTCACTGTTTTCAGTCTCCACCATGACTCCCCTCTCCTAAACTACAACCGCTTACCGAAGTAACTTAATCGGGAAATGAAAATCTACTAAAATACAAAGGGACTACTTAAATTGTAAGGACTTTGAAGAAAAAAACAGAGTTCCAATTTTCATTCCCGTCAGGGGCGAGAATAAAAATCGGGATCGAATTGTCTCGACACTCAGCGAGGCACTTTTCTCCCGCTCGGTCGGTATCAAGAATTCTTCTAAATTTTCTTCAAAAATTGAAAAAGAAACAAACAAATCAATTTTTCCACTGATTTCAGTCCTCTCTCCCCCCTCCTCCCTCTTCTAGCCTACAACCGCGTACCAAATTGACTAAATGGGGGAATAAAAACCTCCTAAAATACAAATGGGCTACTTAAATTGTAAGGACTTCATCCGTATTGTATATTCCCGCCTGGAGCGTCGTCTAACCATCCCTTCGGCTTTTCTCCCTCGGTCTATTTCTCCGTCTATCACTCTCTCTCTCTCTCTCTCTCGCTCTCCCGTTGATCCTCTCCGAGGATATTCCACCACCTTCCCGAAGACCGGCCGACGTGCTCGCCCGGCACGTCATTGCGCGAGCGCCGGTAGCGGCGCGCGTGTCCGGATTCGCGTAGACTCCGGCTGCTCTGCTCTATCGGAGGCGCCGCGCGCGCGCCACTGGTGCGCCTACACAAAACTCACACACGCCGGAGACCGGAGAAAGAACCAGACTCCGAAGCTTCCGAAGTGTCGTACCTCGGACTAGTCTGCCGCGACGTGCCGCCGCGTTAACCGTCGCTTGTTCGGATAACGCGCATTGCGTCCCGCGAAAGCCGGCCTCGTATTTACGGAACGGGACGATCCTTAAATTACATTAAAACTCAAAATCACCGACGCTAGCTTTTGAAAAAAAAAGTATATATATACATATTAATATCGAGCTCGATAAGTGAAGTTTTGGTAATTTTTATTTATTTTTTTCACAAACAGATTCTTTTTGTTGTTTTATTTTTTGTGAGCTTGTAGGGGTGTATTTTTGTTAATTGTTGGAGAGTCGAAGCGAAGCGAGGGTCGATCTTTGTTGCGGTGATAAGAGCATGGCTTGGTTTTCGAAAAAAAAAAATTAATATGAAAAAAAAAATATTGCTGTAAAATATACATTCTAACAAAATTTGACGTTGAAGAGACCGATCCGATCTTGAAGTGTTCTTGAAGAGTTAGAACGTTTTTGCCATTTTCGGGGCAATCGGACGTATCTCATTTGTTCCAAATCGGTGAGACACGTGCCGTGCAGAATTTATGAAATTTCGCGAATTGCCGAGGGAAATTATGTGTGAACGAACCACGTGTCGCCAGGACAAGTGACGTCCGTTTAATAATCGGTCAAAGCAGTAATAAATAAAAATCACCATAATCTCTATTGGACTAACAAACTTATTTTTTTTCATGCTTTCTGAACGGTCTTTTTGTCTCGACGAAAAATTCTTCCCTTGTCTCGACTCCTCAACTAAATTTCTTTTTTTTTTTTTAAGTAGGAAAAGTGTCGTTTCAATAAGTTTAGCCGAGTATCGCTTGAGAAAACTTGCAATTTTCACTTCCGTCGTTGTTCCCCGGTAGTAAAATCCGAAGAAGCTTCCGAACTGAAACGACAGTAGGTAGTCGTGATCGTGAAAGACCGGATGCTATCAACAGTGAAACTCCGCGCGTATAATAGTACTTGGCGAACGAGAGAGAGAGTCGTGTTGTAGCCTCGTGGAGTTGGGCATCGGCCTTACGGGACGGCGAACACACCGGGAGAAAGTGCAGTGCTATAAATGTTTTATCGATGTTTTCGGGGGCCCAGGAAGTAATCTGAACTCTGCGCCTAGGGGGCAGGGCGAACACGCTCGGACGATCTGCGTATTCCGAAGATAAGCCGTAAGAACTTACAACCGCCGGTACGGAAAAGGGCCGACGAGCACGAGAGCTCCGAGTGGCCCGGAGGAAGGAGCCCATGTGTACTCGCACGCGCACCGAGACTTCGTCGTGAAGTAATCTGTACGTACATTCAGTCTCGCATTTTCATTATATGGAGCCCCGTTGCCGCCGTAAAACTGTTTATTCTATTTTATTTTATTTTAGTAGTGAGTTTATTCACAATACATAACATGTAACAGATTTTTTAATACCTAACAAACTTTTCTTTGCTCACAATATAAGTGAACAGAGGTAAGACTGCGGTCGATGGCTCATTCGCAATATGCAGTATAAGCAGTCCTTCAGCCACGATTATTACAAGGTTGCTGTAGCATTTCATAGCTTGCGTGAATGGAACTCTTACTGATTTATAAGAGTAAATTATTTTATTTTATTTTATTTTATTTTATTTTATTTTATTTTATTTTATTTTATTTTATTTTATTTTATTTTATTTTATTTTATTTTATTTTATTTTATTTTATTTTATTTTGAGGAACTGCGAGCCGTAATCCGTCGAAATTAATATGCTGGTTCGCGCGATGCATGTAAAAAAAAGTCCGTTAGCTCGGATCCAAGAGGACATAAAGCTAATTAAAATTGATGTGATTATGTAATAGAGGGGTTTGATTAATTTTCCCTCCGTTTTCGGGCACGTTATTAAAATATGTTTCGTCCACGTTTGCGTGCCCGGCAGGACACTGCCGCGCGGAATATCGGCATCGGGAGTTGTCTGACTCCCGAGTCACAACTTCAATTCCCAACGTCAATCATTTATCGGGGCTGATGTACAGTATTTCCCAAATTTCACTTGCCCCACTGTCCGGGTGGGTTACTATAGGACCGTCAGCCATCGATTCTCCCGCTGACCCGCCGTTATCCGTCAAACCATTTTTCTTTTTATTTACACATTCGGAGAACATACGAAACTCACGTTTTATATATTTCAAACTTGTTCTATTTTTTCTTCTCTTTGATTTATCGACAGAGGCCAAATCAATGAAAACAGATTTTCGGAGTACGAGCAGGCTACGTCGAACATGAGTTCTCTATATCCGGCATGGCCTCGTTAACCCGATTCGGGTTAAAAAAAGCCTTATCAGACTCACTTCTCTTTTTCTTTTTTTTCCCCTCAGAGACGTCTAGATTTTCCGTTTATCTTTGCTCGAGCACTTGACGTTCGGGTGTGTGGCTATGTGTCGCGATTGTTCCCGAGAGGGAATGAAACCTCGAGGAAGAAAAGTTATCGAGAGATCGGCGAAGCGTTGAAAAGGGGCTTACCGGGGCTTATCGGAATCGCTAGGCCCGACGGCCAAAAGGCCACACGAGGAAGAAGCAAGGCGTAACTCTCGCCCTTCAGCTCTCCGACGTAAATATACTGCAGGGGAGGATTGACTGAACGTCCCTTGTCCAAGAATACAGAAAATCCGGGACTTTTCACCCATCGATTTTACGGTATTTCATTCGCTCCCGATGCCTGATTATCTCGTACACACACTGAGCGTCGCAAAATCCGTTCGCAGCCCAAAAAAGGAAAATAAAAAGTAGACCATAAAGCGGTCTTTCATTTTTTTTTTTTTTTTTTTACCACCGGCGAATACGTTTCTTTTTTCGTCGCCGAATCCGCCGGGAAATCTCGGTAATCGCGGTCAACAAAGCGCGCCGTGGTTGAACACGGCGACGATTCAATTCGCCTCTATACATTTTCCGATATCGATAATTCCTTCTCTTTTTTACGCCTCACCATTAGCCGCTTTTCGATCGAGCGACCTCGTTTTTCAATATTTCACAGTCAAAGTCGCCGACGAGGCAATCGTCGAGCCAAAGTGGCGAACTTCGTTCGTCAAAGGGCATTACGCCGGTGTGGCACAACAGAGGACTTTAAAACTCCGTTCATTGGCAGCTCACTCGGATTCCAGCATTTCGCTAATTTTCGTCGTACGAAATATCCTTCGCCGCTTCCGTTCGATATCGAAAAATGTCACGGCCATGATAACATTTTTTATAGCTGCAGTATATATATATATCTATTAGGATGTTTCAAGGATTTTTTTTAACGATCAAAATATATAGTTCTACGGGGTGGGAGCTTAACTTTTTGTTATTTTTTTTTTAAACGCAAATGACTTCGATTTTAAAATCCGTATATAGAAAACTCTAAAAATGTCCAGTAGGGTGAATTTGTTGAAAAAAAATATTTCCACTCTCCAAAAGTATAGATTTTTATCTGTACATTGAATCTTGTGAACGGCAGGTCTAAGCAACAAAATTTTAAGAGATGCCGCATTCGTCTTTTTTTGGTAACGTTTGTGCAAACTTCTAAGAGTTTGCACAAACGTGCCGTCTCAGAATTTTTTGCTTGGGCCCGCCTTTCGCGAGGTTCAATTTAAGATTCAAATCTATACTTTAAAAGGGTGGGCGGAAAATGAAAAAACAATGTCCTTTTGGTGAAACACCCTAATATATATATATATATATATATATATATATATAAAATTATGGAGACTCCCGGTGATTGGCCATTAATTTTCTCCCCCCTCCGCGGCTCCTGCGACTCGTCGATGAAGTCATTACCAATTAAAAGTTTTATTATCAGACTAATCCGCGAACGGCGAATTCTACGGTAGTTTCGTTATTCGCCCGGATCGTGGATGCCGTGGGCAAAAAAAAAGATGACGAATAATTGGTCCAACAATCTGAAAGTTTCGTCTAGCGCAGCGATGCCGCTTAGTGTTTTCTAACAGGAACGAGGGGTGGCGAAAAGACTGCGATTGTTCGTGTACGGCCGCGTCGTTATTTAACTTTCTTGCCGAGAAAGCCCCCCTGGTGCGATACCGGAAGTGCGGAACGTGCTGACAGAGTTCAAGCGTCGCTGTACAACACGGCTCGTACATTCGACGGGGGGGCCCCGGTGTGTCCCGGGCGCACCGCCACGACTATCGCGTGTCGACAATTACGGGACTAACGGCCGGTGGTACCGCACGCGAAATGACAATCAACCCCCGTCCCGCATTAACATAGCTATTGTAACTGGTGCTCGGCGATATCGCACGGGAGAACCCTGCGTTCATTTCGACGCTGCTTGCGGACATTGAATTGACAGCAATATCGGTCGGATAATTACAATCGTGACTCCATCGCGCCGCTTGCCGAGCAGTTGATTCTTCCATCGCAATGTACTCGACTACGCGCGAACGCAGAATCTGGAATTCTTTTATCGGGAGCGTCACATCCTTTGCATTTTTAAAAATTAATTCATTCGTTTCAGCGGGAAAAACTCTTCTACAAAAAAATATATAATTTGTAGTCTTTGTAATTTGATGTAAGATAGTATAATTAACATTCTAAAGAGATTATTATTAAGTGTTTATCCTCCCTGACTAGTGCGCGCTGTGTATTACATTGTAACTGGTGCTCGGCGACATCGCACGGGCGAGCCCTGCGTTCATTTCGACGTTGCTTGCGGACATTGAATTGACAGCAATATCGGTCGGATAATTACAATCGTGACTCCATCGCGCCGCTTGCCGACTAGTTGATTCTTCCATCGCACCGTACTCGACTACGCGCGAACGCAGAATCCGGAATTCTTTTACCGAGAGCGTCTCATCGTTTGCATTTTTATTTATTTATTTATTTGTTCGTTTCAGCGGGAAAAACCCTCTTACAAAAAATATATAATTTAGAGGATTTTTAATTTGATGTGAGATAGGATAATTAGCACTCCATAATTAACATTCTAAAGAGATTATAGAGGGTTTATCCTCCCTGACTATCGCGCGCTGTGTATTACATTGTAACTGGTGCTCGGCGATATCGCACAGGTGAGTTCTGTGTCAATTTTGACTCTACTTGCGGACGTTGAATTGACAGCAATATCGGTCGGATAATTACTATCGTGACGCCATCGCGCTGCTTGCAGAGAAGTTGATTCTTCTATCACGCCGTACTTGACTCGCGAACGAAAAATCTGGAATTCTTTTATCGAGACCGTTTCATCGTTTGCATTTTTACGTTTTTTTTTTTGCCATGCGAGTAGAATCCGACAAGGGAAACTCCAGCGGTGTAAGGTAGGCACGCGATAAAAAAAATTGCGTCGCGAGAGAGCTCCGAACCATTGAATTATACCGCAAGAAAGTCCGGACGCAAAGAGTGTGAAGAGAGAGAAAAAAAATAGAAACAGTGATAGAGAGAGGATCGGTGAGAAAAGTCGTAGCGACGGTAAGGCCCGCCGCGGCAAGGTTTCCCTGCGATATGCTATAAAACTCGGTCTATACTTCGGTACATTTTTTTGCCGCCAAGGATAATAAAAGTAATACCGCCGTCTCCTATAAAGTGTTTCGCGGTCGGATATTATTCTCCCCGGTACAGCCAACGGGTGACTTTTTTATAGGATTTTTTATGGCCTTACGCACTATAGAACCAGCGAAAGTGTTTTTTTTTTTTTTACGTTGTCGTTAAATCTTCCACTCGAATATGATTTCTCTTCCGAGCTTTGTCACCGTTCGAGACGATAATTAAATTGTCAGGGTAAAGAGTTGCGTTTCCGATGCTTCTGTGTATAATGCACGAGTGAACGAACCTATGTAAGGCGAGCGAATGAACGGGTCGTTGCAGCCGTTTTGATTCTCCGCTCGTGTATACCTATTTTATTTTTATTCCTTGCGAAACGGTCCTTGCCCCTCGGAATATCAGAACGATGCCCTGGCGGCCCTTTGCCGGATGGATTCTCAGGTCGAGAAATCAGTTCGGAAAACTGACGAGGGAAAAACTTCCGACCGCCCGGTTACGGCGTCTCGTTACTCGCCCTCCGTGCTCGACCGGCCGTTGTACTCGCTCGCGTTTCGATACTCTCGACGTAAATTGTCTTGTTAAATAATTTCTTGTCCAATACACGCCGTGCGATGAAATTCATCTGTCTACCTCCTTCCCCACTTTGCCTCAGCTTCGCTCACTTTTCGTCAACAATTTATCGTTTATATATATATTAGCGAACTCGTTTGCAAACTAAAAACGATTCCCTCAAGACTCCTTGCACCGGAACTTCATTATCGGCGAGATAACTCGTCGGTGATAACTCTGTCGTCGCGGTACTCCCTGCATGCATCGTCGTCCGACGTTTCTGATGGACGATAGAAAAATGCAAAACGTTTCGCTCGTATAGATTTTTAATCGGTAACTTTTTTAAAGGAGTAAAAAAAATTACATATATGTAACTCATGCATGAAAAGTGCTACTTTTTGTGCCTGCCGAGAGTGGCGTAAGTGGCGCTTTACGGCCAAGTGTACTATAAATACCCAGTGTATGTGCACATCGGGCCGACTTTCCTTTACTGCACGCTTCTCGTACTTTACGCACGCTTCTCGTACTTTACGCAGATTTCTCGTACTTTATGCATGTTTCACTTACTTTACGCACGCTCCTCGCAGTTCACTTCTCCTGCATTGATTACAGAAAATATTATGCGACACTAGTGCGGTGTAGCGAACATCATACGCGGTCTGTGAAGTAAGTCTCACTTCACAGTGTGCGTATGAAGTTTGCTTTACCGCACTTGTATCGCAAATTACTATTTCGTTACTTCGAATCGTGAATTAAGTTTGCTGAAATGTCTCCATGAGTCAGCAATTCTCTTTATCGCTCAGTTATTCTTTCACCATGGTAAATAAAAAAATATCTTTTTTTTATTTTTATCGCTAAGAAGAACCCGGCGAGAGTGACGACGGTGCGATTTACCATTCGATCTTTTTCCTCAAAGAATTTGAGAGTCAACTATCACTCTTGAGAGGGTCGCGCCGCGACCTCGAGGGCAGAGGGGTCGCGAAGGGATAGGTGAAAAACGGTTACGCAATCGTGAAATTACGAGGCACCGGAGTTAGGAGGGAGGAGCGGGTAACCGAGCCCGCGCGTGCATCTCCATCCATGCATTATTCAGATCTCATTTCGAAAAGCTACTTCGCAAAATTGAACAGACGAGGCGCTGGTCTCATTATGCGACTCTGCGATTAGCTTTCTCTCGCCATCCCTCCTCACTAGTCCCATTTTTTTTCTGTTCCTACTGCCGTGTCATCCGTTGACTTTTCAACCCTTAGCTTCAACACGGGACTAAAAAGAAATGAACATTCGTTATCATATCAGGCGCCACTCGTTGTGCATTCGAACTAATTAAGACTCATTTAATTAAGACGCGTTTTCGCACGAGATGAAAAAAAAATGTTTAAAAATAAAACGTCGGCAAAATAAAAACGTGATGCCCTGTTGACTTTTGGACCCTTCCTTTCAACACACAGTAAAAAATAATTTCGTAAAATCGGAATATAAAGTTTCGTAACAATAATTTATTGAATAAGTGACAAAGTCGTTTGTTAAGATTTCAATATACAAATCTGTCCCTTTATTTCCCGCGTCAGTAACAATTTTAGTTTGGACTTTTATTTGTAAAACTAGAACCGGATAGTGTGCTCAGAAAATTAACAAATAAAAAATTGTGGACGTTGGTGAACAAGTCTTAGTAAAAATTTGTAAAAAAAAAAAAAAATGAACATTCATTATCGCATGAGGCTCCACTCGTCGCGCAGTTGATCTAATTAAGACACATCGCCTTTTCGCACGAGATGCAAAAAAAAAAAAAACGATTTCAAAATAAAAACGTGTTTATCAAAAATGATTCCCATTAACAAAAAGTTATTCAGAATCAAAGTAATATTGAAAGTTATGTCTTACTCCGGAGTCGCATTGCACCCTGCGACGTCTCGACGTCCCCCCTCGAATTTATCTGCACTACTTTCGATTGAGCAATTACTGCAAAAAATCGGAAACGCTCGTTCCCGTCGCATCGAACGTTTTAACAACTTCTGGTATACACGTATCGTATCCTCCACTCCGCTAATTGACTTTTCGCGGAGAGCCCCGTGTCGGCCGAGGCACCGCCGAGGATTGTTTTTGACCTACACGGGCTTCTCCTTCCGTCCCGTCGAGTATAACGCGAAAAGTGCGATAGGAGTGTGAGCCAAAGAGCACAAACACACCTACAGTGTCTCACACACACACACAAACAAACACACACACACACACACACACACGCCCGAGTGAGAGCCGGAGGTTCGTTCACAGTTAGCGCGTTAATTAATTGATCCGAGACGAATGGTCGCCTCTAATACGTATCGAGCGTACCGTTCGCTCTCATATTCATTGCGCCTCGAGTATTCCAGTTTTATCCCCGATATATCACACATAGATGCGACCGTGCACACACACAGGCCACATACGACACACACGAACCAGACTGCAGCATCGAGTGCAGATATATATATATATAACTGACTGCACATCCACTCCACTAACACTATCGGGCCGCACGAGAGTCACAGTCGACCCCCGGTGACGTACGACACCGAACGATATTCCAGGCAGTCCCAGTGTTGCCACTATGCACCGGTCCGAACCCCCTGACGTTTAATGAACGCTGCCCTCGCTCCCGAGGACGTTTTGATTTAGAGGACAGTTTGATTTCCGCGCGGTACAATAACCGCCAATTTGTAAATCGCCTCGTAAATCTGCGAAACGGGGGAAGTTCCGGGGCCGACCTACCCCACGGCCCTCACCTCCGCATCCGGCGTCGGGCACCCCGTCCAGAGAACCGACCTCCGGCTCCACCCCGGCAGTCCGTGTCGCCGTGTTCGATGTCGTCCCGCGGATCCACTGGCGTCGGTTCGACTACGATCGGGCGCTTCGACTCGACACTGGCACTCCACCTCGTATCATTGCCGTTTCCAGGGCAATATGTCGCACAGCGGCCGCTTTCCTCCTCTCCCTTTTTTTTTCCACCGCCAACGCTAATCTCTCCAACGCTTTCCAATTTGTCGGATTGGATTAAACAATCGTGGCTCGCTGGCGAAAAACAAACGCGGAAACTGCACCGACGAGTCGAGTCGTTATACGCGTTACACGAGTTACACTTGTACACGCCGCCCGGAGTCATCGTGTTGGACCGCTGCTTTGCATTTTCCGGCTCGCAACAACCCTCCCGCCAAAGGCGAAAATAATTAATCCGACGAAAGTGCGAGCTTATCTCCGCGCAGTTGGACACTTTCCGAGGGATTTTCGATTTTGTGAATTTTTTTTTCAAGCACCCGAAGGTCTCCCCGGGTTACCGACCGGGTCGCGGGCGATTTCCACGCTGGTACCGTTTCCTCTCCGGCTCTACGGTCAGCTCCAAATTGCGCGATTGGATTAAATAATAGATGCTATCGGCGCGCGGCTCTGCCCAAAAACCGGGGAATCTCCGCTGAGCGGATAATAAATACAATATGTTTTTTCCACACCGCCATCGTTTAATGGAGGTGCACGTATTTCATTGCAGCCCGTGCGCCACCACCGGGCGAATCGGATGCGCGAACGGGATTTTTCACACAGCACGGTACGAACCAGAAGTATTCCTAGGCATCGCGTGATTGTTAGCAGGCGCATTTTATGCCGTAACGAGAATTGCCAAAAAAAAAAAGACCTAAAAAAATTTGTTTCTGGACCGAAACTCGTCCCGCTATGGATATCTCGACCGATCGGTGAACTTTTTTTTTTCACTGCACCGCTTCGATCGTCGGTGCATGCCGGGCAATTAGGATCGTTTATTAACCGGCCGACGGGCGGTTATCGCGTGGCTCCGAGAGCTTTTGCCGTTGAAAACGCAGCGAAAGAGGGAAAACCACCGAGGATGGGAGGGAAGTGGTGAGCCGTCGAGTTGGTGGAACAGAGCTCGGATTCTATTGGATCTCGCGACTGTTGCCCATCAACGCGGTGACTTCCGGCTTTTGTTGCCCTGTGAAAGATGATTTTTGTAATTTTTGTTTTTTTCCCCCCCTGTTTTCTCGAAATATTCACGTTTCGAAATTAGGGGAGTTCCTGTATCGCGGAAAGAGCCGGCTCTCGATCCTCGCCCAGGGCGAGGGCTGCGACGCGCTCGTGGATGAGACCGAGGCCGAGGGTAATGCAGCGAACGCGTTGGGGATGAACGAGCTGTCGAGGGAGTTTACCAGACGGGAGATCGAGTGAGCGAGTGTTAACTGCTCGCTAATTATGAAAGGGTCGAAACCGCACTGGCACATCATCCTCTTTCGCGCTGTCGCTTCTCTTTCGTATATTTCATCCCCGCCCCGTCCCCTCTCACTCCGTCCCCCCGCGCTCCGTCCTTCCGCGCTGCACGCTGCGGAGCGCGGTGTCAGGATTTTCACATCCCGAGCACTAATTTAACTGTCCAAGATTTAATTATCCGTACCATTATACTCCCTCCTCGTCGGACTTTACTCGTCGACGGTAACGAATTTCATTTTCCGACCGAGGCTCACGTGTCACGCGAGGTTACGTCAAGTATATATGCAAATAATGTCCTTCCATCTATCTTTGTTCTTTGGTTTTTTTTTTTTTTTTTTTTTTTTTTTCTTTTCTCCTCTGAGAAGTACGGATTCCCATTGTGATTTTTGTTAATAATTTGTATGACGAAAAATTTGGTACACCAGCGTGAATATGTATTTGATGAATGAGGAATTCCTGAAATGCAACTTTTCTGTCCTAGCCCGAGAGTGAAGAGTCCGTTGGCCTAAATGCATTCATGACTCGTTCGGTTCGCAGCCACGAATAGCTTGGCACGTAAAATATCATCGCGACGAAACTTATTAATATTCGAGCTTCGTGGGCTAATTAACGTATCGGTCCATCGCCGTATTGCGCTCCCATCATCCGTGGATTTTTCGTCGAGATTTTCTGTACATACGCGCGCATATGTTCCACTTCGTAATGCAGCGCAGCATGAATTTGAGCTTGGTACTTTGAGCCCCTTATTGAAGACGGACCGGCGTGCAACTCGATGATTCATGATTTATACTATCTATCCTCGAGATGTATGTATGTATGTTGTTTCTAAAAAAAAAAAACATATTTTTTGAACCTACTTGGCTAAAGGAAAATTACACTACCGCTTCTCTTGATATATATCGGAAGTGCGCCATCGGCAAATTGTTCCGACGTTGCTAACGACCGACGTTTCTGGTTCTTTTTTTACATAGAATTCAAGCAACCTTTACAGCTTTTAATTAATGGCGAGTGCGCAAGTTATCAAAGTATCGCCGAGATTGATGCTAATAATAATAATAATAATAATAATAATAATAATAATAATAATAATAATAATAATAATAATAATAATAATAATAATAATAATAATAATAATAATAATAATAATAATAATAATAATAATAATAATAATAATAATAATAATAATAATAATAATAATAATAATAATAATAATAATAATAATAATAATAATAATAATAATAATAATAATAATAATAATCTAAAGATGTTTCGTGACATTTTTGTTGCAGATATCGTGATCGCAGAAGACTCAACGAGACAGTGCGGAGTGTCAGTGAATCGAGATGGCGGAACGACAAAGAAGGAGTCGATATCTGACAATCAGTATACTCCACGTAGTTACGATTATCTGTCAAGGTGAGTAATATTTCCATCGTTTAATGATTAAACCGACACACGACGACGCTGCGAATAATACTTTATGCGAATGTCGATATTGTATTTAAATAACTTTTTTTTATATATATTTTTTTAACCGTCCCGAACGTTGTGTCAATCTCCATGCGACAGGGAAGCTTTCGGCCCGACGCAATTTCGAGGCAGCTACCCCGGCAGGAAATAAATCAATTTATAATTAAAAGCTGCAAAAACCCGGGCAGGTAGAGTAGGTCGCGTATCAGATACTGTATTTTTAATCAAGCCACCGCGCGCGGTTAATAGCCGTCCTATACCGTCGTGTGTGATCGAACTCGCCCCAAACCAGATATCATAACGATACCTTCCGCTCTTTTTTTCGTTCCCGACTGCTACCCGCTCGCTGCTGTAATATGGTCAGTTACGCGGAATATCGAAAAATTGTCAGCGTTCGAGTCGGGTGACTCAAAAATGCGCGAAAAATCAAATAAAATAAACAAAATCCGTTGTAAATAAATAGATTCGCGGGATGCGAACTAAGTCCTTCTAATTACATAACTTTGGAGTTCAAAGGAACGAAAAAAAAAAAAAAAAAACGATTGGGAATTTAATGAAAATTTCGAATATCGAAAAACTATCAGCGTTCGAGTCGGGTGACTCAAAAATGCGAGAAAAATCAATCAAAACAAACGAAATCCGTAGTAAATAAATAGATTCGCGGAGCGCGAACTAAGTCCTTCTAATTAAATAACTTCGGGGTTCAAGGTAAAGGAAAAATTATTGGGATTGCCTGTCGATTATACGAGGAATTTTCGCACGATGAACTTTGCGCTTTTGGCCGTCGAACGAATAGTCTTCGGGTGCGCCGAGATGGAGGGTTTATAGCGGAGAGTTGACGTTTAATGAAAATTCTTTCGTCTGTGTAATGAATACGTAATTACTCGGTCGATCTCTCGAAATCGCGGTAATCGGCTCTCGACCTCGTCGAGCGAACGGAGGAGGATGGGTGTCTCTTCTCACCCTCCCTCGGGCTCCGTCGTTTCACCGTCTTCCGATGGTGCAACGGCGGTGGATGGAGGGAGGAGCCCGGCATCGTAGAAACAGCTCAGGTGCTCGAACTGAAGCACCAGCTAGCCCGGGCTTGTGCTCTCAAGATACACATCGTCGCGGGGTGCCGTTGGACCCAATCAAAACTTCAAGCACGGTATCTCCAGTACAATATTATATACTATATAATATATAATCTATTTGAAATCGAGTCCACTCGCCCCGTCCGCGTGCATACAACGATCCGCAAGTTCGTAATTATGTCTAAATAAGGAAGCGCGCCGATATTACCCGGCCGATCCGCGCGCTCCCGCAAAGAATCGTTATATCGCACAATAAAGCCCCCGCTAACGGAGAAAGTAACTTGGCGGTCCCGTAATATTTTCGTTCAACGAACTTTTGAGCGATCCCGAGATCTCAACGAGCCCGAGAAATTTTATCGTCGAAAGAACGGTGTGCTGACAACGCGGTGTTATTAAATCTTTCGTAAACTTTGTCGCGTTCCTTATTGATTTTTTTTTTTGTAATTAAATATGAGGTAAAATAATGTCCGCACGTTCAAGGAATATTTCTCGTCCACAATCATCCCCAATTTCTTCCACCTTCATTTTATAATGTCCGTTTTGGTTACAATACGTTCGTTATTGATTTTTTTTTGTAATCAAATATGAGGTAAAAAAATGTCCGTACATTCAACGAACATATCTCCTCCACAATAGTCTCAATTTTTCCGACTTTAATTCGACAATGTTTCTTTTGTTTACGTTACGGTTCGGCGAAAAAGAACATTGTTGGATTATCAGGAAAATAAATCGGACAAGAAATGTGGTATTTAATGTGACCTTATGTTCCTATATTACGTTGACCTGGGAGACCACCGGAGCCGTGCGCCGACCGCGCATCCACCGCTGTCGGTCATTTTTAAAATATATATAATATGTCGATTCGACTATCGAAATAAAACTGACAAAGTTCTCACGGTCCTTGAAGTCTCAATCGGGTCCTCGTCGCCGGTGAATTAAGTCGTAGATATATTTCACTGACGTTATCCGACCGGATCATCGCTACTTCTAAAACGATTCCCGTTTCAGCGATCTCCAACGAGAACCCGTGAGGCGAGTAATCGGCTCATTCGTACAGTTTGCCCCACCAGAACGTTCGGAAGGCTCTCTCGTTGATAAGACTGTCGGCGATAGATATACGTACGGTGAGAAATTGGCTCTCGCGTTCGTTCCCCCTGCGATAGTCTCTTCCCGCCCCTCATCTTCGTCGCGCCGTCCGTCCGATCCGCGAGTTTGAACCAATGTGGCAATTATCGCTGCACACTCCTTGGAGGTTTCATTTCATCGCAGTGCGGAGGTTCATTCGTGTGCGCAATACCGTAAGGAGGAAGAAAACCGCCACAATGTCACTGTAATTCCCAGATTCTTATACAAAGCGCGACGATAATCACTGGATCTCTCCAGACCGCGTAGCTGAGCAACAAAATGTCATGAAAACGTCGAGCCGATGTTACATTGAAAAGTATATAACACGGGAACTCGCAGAACCTGCGAGTGACATAATTCACCTCGCGCGAGAGTGCAGCGTTTTGAGGTAAACGAACCCCGTGTCGTATCATATTTCCGTTTATAACGGTTATTATTATCATTATTATTATTATATACTCACGAAAATGTCGACGCGAAGGAGAGAAAAATAAAATAAAAAGTAAACATTGAAAGGAACGTGTGGCAACTGTCGAATGCAGGGAGAGTAGCGGATCCGTTCCTTCTGCACTAAATCGGCGATACCTTCCATTAGCTATTCCGGCGACGGAACTGTCAACTTCGACGTTTTCCTCCCAGCGCTCGGCTCCAATTTGCAGCGCGGGTAAAACTTGCCTGAAACATATTTCACACGGAAACGAAAATATCTGGCGTTTCTCGATAATCTTTTTTTTTTTTCTCGAAAAGTTCAATCAAATCCGGAAGATAAATTTACATGCATCTTCCACTCCGGCGACCGAGGGTACTGTTTGCTCGGGTGTTATATACACAGCAATGTACACAGCGGGTACGATTCAGGTTCTCCAGCTCCGTTCCGCCCGGTACGGAGGCTGCGGCTTACGTCGGAATGAATTTAAATCAGGGAAGCGTCGTCGGCGAGACCGCACACACACTGTCGCTGGCAATAACGTTGGCTTATTAGGCGGTTTTCGGGACAGCGGCCACGCGTCACGTCCAAAATCCACTCCTTCCGCACACCGGTCTGTTTGGCTCCGGCGCCGAATTCGGAGCTCGAGGAGGCTAATATTTGCACGGTCCGAACGAAAGTTACACCGCGGTATCAGTGAGCCGGTTTATCAATGCCGGAGCCGCAGACCAGACTGACCCAAGCGAAGTATCCGGGCCGTAAAACAAGAATGAAGAAAAAAAGAGTGGAATAAAGTAATCGTGTACGCTGAGAGAAGGATCTAGTACATATGACTATACACTGAGAGAAGGATCTAAGAAAAACTACCGATCATCTAAGAAAAATTACCATTGCACATAGTAGTAGGGCACCAGAGCGCCACCTATGGCGGAAAATCGTAGTTTTTGCAAAAATTTTTACCATAATATCTACGAAAAATTCTTATGAATCCGGTACTTTCTACCATAGGTGGCGCCCTAGTTCCCTACTACTATGTGCTATGGTAATATCTCTCAAGCCATATAGGTATATTTACTAGATCCTTCTCTCAGTGTATCGCTTGAGAGATATTACCATAGCACATAGTCGTAGGGAACTAGGGCGCCACCTATTGTAGGAAGTACCGGATTTATAAGAACCTTTCCTAGATATTATGGTAAAAATTCTTGGAAAATCGGAGAATTTCTGCCACAGGGGGCATTCTAGTGCCCTACTACTATGTGCTATGGTAATTTTTACTCCCAACCTGCCTGCTAGGGCAAAGAGACGGGAGTTGTGCGTTTCACTGCGATCCGCCGGCTCGGCGACTTTTCGCAAGTGCCGATAAACGTAGGAACGGCAGAACATTACTTAACAGATTTTGGTATACTACAACTTTATAGCCTGATCTATGTTTGTGACCGAACACATTAATAAAAAAAATTCTGGTAAATTACGCACTTAACCTAATTTATTATTTTTTATTATTTTTTCTTATCGAAATTATTCTTAGATGATCGGTAGTTTTTACTAGATCCTTCTCTCAGTGTATAACGTAAGTCTAAACGCAGTCGTCGGATACTAAAAATTCCCAATCAACCTCTTGTGTGCTCGCGTCCGATCTATCTCCCGATTGGATTTCGTCGGGCAAACGGTTTCGCATGCGTACAGCAAACATTGGATAATTGGCTCGACCTGCGAGGAACCCCTCCCGCGAATCAGAACCTGGCTCGAAACGCGCGATTGTCCCGCGGTGCCGGATATTCAGTATCGTGAGAAACGTTCGATGCCGATTCGGTTCATTTCAATTTTGCGTAACGCGCAGGCAAGACAGACATCGAGCCGAGCGAACCCAGGAGGAGACTCGGAGCTTCGCGCTCGCGAATCCAATATCCGACGATCAATTATGTTTTGGGGGGGGGGAGGGGGAAGACTCACACTGTACGCTCGATTTCCATTAGCCTGATTGAATCGGCTTCGCAGCTTCGAGTTGCGATAGATTCGGAGCCGAAGCACTATCGGGGCTTCCACGAAGAATCGATGCAAACGCACATATATCTTACTCCGCGGTGTGGCCGACGGGCGAGAGAGCTCTTCGACTCGGGATCTCGAACGGATCACGTCCAAGTGGATGCGATCGCTTTTGCCCCGGAAGTTACCGATTTCTCGCCTATTCCGGAATACGATTTAAAGTTCTGGCGCGGCAGTGAAGTGCCACGGACTCTCCGAGATTCCGGGTGAACGATGACAAATACTCGCGAGATTTGGACTTTCTTTTTTTTGTTACCACAATTTCGGAGGATTTTCAGAATGGCTGTCGCGAATAAAAACAACTATTTATTTCCGGCGGTGAATTTCTCCCGATCGCGTATGTCGGTCTAGCTTTCCGCACTGAGAGCGAATTGGACATAAATTTTAGGTAAGTATCAAGCACATTGGCGAGAATAAAAATTGGCGACAGGTATTTTTTTCTCTGTCCGTTTGCGACCGCAATTTCTCGTGAGCAGCTTCAGCCTCATCCATTAAACTCGCACCTCCGACCGCGACAATCGTCGTTCAGCTGTAACTGCATATTGCGGGAAAATAAAAAATGAAATAAAAAAAAGCCGTTAATCCACCTGAATCATAGATTACCCTCGGAGCTCGCGCTGCGGCTCCGCGCTGGGAGTTGCATCTCGCATAAAGGAAAAGCTAAAATAAAAATAAAAAAAAGTTGAAAAATCAGGGACTAGACTCGCTTCTGTTTCTCCAGAGTCGGTACAACGGCCAGTTATGCCGGTAGTACATCCGGATCCTTGGGACGTTTTTTTTTTTTTTTCGAGAAATGGAAAAACTTTCGATTCCCAGGACGGCGATAAGCGCAAAGTGACTTGCATCGTCGTGCAGTTTCCGCCGTCGGGTTTCTCTCACCGGCTATTCTCGGGTCGCGATCGGTGGAACAGGGCGAATTTCGCGGCGTGTGCAGCTGCTTCCCTCCTCGATGCTGACTGTCGTACAGCCCAGCGTCCAATGGCGGGCCGCGGTGCGAGCCGAGCGAGGAAAAAGGCCCTTCGCCTGGCGAAGAGGCGCCTTTCGGCCAGAGCTTCTTCGCTCCGCAATAGCTGCTACCTCACTAACCGTACTCACTGTTCGTAGTTACCTCGCTGCTCGCCGAGCACTCGGGCGTACAAATGCAAAAACATATTTAAGATGTTATCTCGGCCGGTCGGTCGGTCGCGGCCGCCTTTCCCCACCTTCTTCGCCGCGGCTTTCGCGAAGCCGCATTCAAAGTTAAGACATTAAATGTACATTAGTGCCGTTATACGAGGTTAACCCCGCGCTACCGCCCGCACCGGCGCGTGTTGCACCGAGCTCAACCCCTTCCGCACTGCTACAACCCCCCCCCCCCCCCCCCCCCCCTTCCGCGCCAGGCGAAAACGGGCACAAGGAAACTGAGCAACTGGAGAAGCTCCGCAGCACTCCACATAATAATGAGAAAGTTTTCTGCATCCCCGGGAAAGATATATTAATCAAGATTACGGATAAATACGCGCCCTCGAAGCGGAAAAGTCACGGGAATTTTCTTGCTCTCTCCCGTGGCCCGTTTTTTCTTTTTCTTTCCAAGATTCTCCCGTACCTTTTTTTCCGACGCGGCTGCCGCAGAGTATGGCGTTTTTTCCGGACCGCGGTCCGGAAGCGAGAATTTCGTCTTGAATCTTTGTTCGCTCAAAGTTTTGGCCAGCCGATTGAGGCTGGAGGAACCGTAGCGAGTTTCGGACGTTTAATCATTTTCGTCTTTTGCGTGGAAGAAAATTTTTCTTATATAATTTTTTTAGTTCGTTTTTTTTTAATCATTTTGGTGTATTTTAGATAAATTGATAGACGGGATTATTGTGTCCTGGGATAAATCCCTTAAGGGCCAGGCATTACAGATAGGTGGTACAGAAAGCATATGATAGAATAGAACAGAATAGTTTACAATTTAATTAGATGCACATTAGGGTGGTCCTTAAATTGAATTTTTTTGAATTTTCTGGGGGCCACGCCGTATAATCGTGAGGTATACAATCAAAATGCGATGTGCGAAGGGTCCCTGAAATTAATAGATTTTTAGAGGTCGCTACCGAGAGTTAAGAAAACAAGGTTTCCGACAGTTATAGCTAATAGTTACAAAATGTTGTAGAAGGTCAAAATCCGTCGCGGAAAAATAATCGTATATTTCATTAGGAAAGATATGTTTGTTGTTATAAAAGGCAAATAAAAAACCGAACGATTTGTCGTTTCTGGTAAAGGAAGTCGACAAATTCCTCCAATGGTTAAAAAGTATAAAATATCTCTATAGACTTTATTTTTCTAACTTTGATTAGAATAAGGGTACTAATAATAACAACAAAGCAGAAGGAAAAGAAAAAGCACTAAAGATTAAGTCGCTAAGATTAAGTCGCTCCTCCACAACATTATAGACGCGCTTTAAAGGACTCAATCGAGGGGGCCCCAGTGACTGATAAGTGTAGACTATTCCAGAGATATATGCCGGTGACAAGGAACGATTTTCGGTACTTTGAGCATCGATAAGTCGATACCTGTATTAAATGTCATGGGAATTTGTTTGATTGATCGGTCAACGTTCCTTCCGATTCCTCGCAATTATTGGACATTAGCGACTCCGGTGCGAGTCGTTAATGAGCGATTGCAGAAGCGATTAATCGCGGTAACGGGGATTCAGGGATTATAGGAGTACAAGCGGAAGGTGAGGAATCGATACCGCCGATACCTCCCGGTTGATGCGACTAGTTGCGAAGTCGCGAGAGGATTGGCGTTCGCTCAACCGCGATCGAGCTTTATTCGACACTACGCTATAATGCCGGCACGTTCGGTTGCATCCCCAACGATCCGGAAAATGTTCGAGTGATATGATTCGATGAACGGAACAAAATTGCACCGGGGGTTCTGCGAGGAAGGCATAACGCTCCTGCACACTCGCATTTATTATCGTACGGATACACATCGAATGACACACTGGTAGCAATGATATCGAACCGCGAGAGAGTAAGAGCCAGATATCGGCGTCAAAAATAATTGTTATTGGAACTGTGCTCTCAGTCGAGAAAACCAGTAGGGAATTTCTACGATATAAAATTGATCGCTCTATTGCTAACGCTTGACAAAATTCAAAAGTTTGGAGCGACTGCGTTATTTTAGATTAGACAAATTTTAACGAAAAGAAAAACGTGCATCAAGAGATTCGAATCATCGGCGGAGCTAGCTGATGATCATAAAGAACTCACGAAACCCGACAGATAAGTCGCCCCGAAATTCTTGTCGCGTATCACTTTTTAACGTTTAGAGGCTTAGAGTCTTAGAGACTAACCCATTGAGTACTGGAATAAAATAAAAAATTACGGACAATAATTTTATGTATTTTTTATTAGTGTGTAAACGGGAAAAAGCACTTTTTATATAAACAGAGATTATACGCTCATGTATATACAGTGTTGCATACGGTACCGAACTTACAATTAGAACCTGATTTAAACAAGAAAAAGTGTCGGAACTTTAAGTGCTACACTCGCGGACGCGGCAATAGCGGCTTTCTAAATGCGAAACGCCGCATTCCAAACAGTAATTTAATACTATCAAATTCATTGGCTAAGGGGAATGAATTTGAATGATTTATTCACCTTAGACGAGGAAATGAACTATTAATATATTAGCATATGTAATAGTATTATAATATATATTTTTGTTTTGCTCCATTTCAACCGTATACAAAGTCTCAGAAGAAAGCGCCTCCCGCCCAACGCTCGATGCGCCAACTAGCGCACGGCCAAGCGGTCACCCATCCAAGTACTGACCGCAAACGAATCTCGCCGTCCGCCAACCGCGCATCCACCGTTGTCGGTTTATTATAATATATATTAACGATAACGATGAAAAGAAAAAAAATTTAATGTCATAGGTGTTATTCGTTAACACCTTTGACATTAAGGTCAAGCCTGTGACATTATAACATTAACATCAACCTGTGACATTAAATGTTTTTCTGACATTGGATTTTTTTTTAACTCGTCACCTTTCTTTTCGAGAATGAAACACTTGAGGAGGACATTCATTAATCATTGAACATGTTACGTGCTACAATGTATGTACTCTTTTAAATTCAAGTTCCCGAAGCATGTAATATACAGTCGATAAATCCGCCTCTCCAAAGATCGGCGATGGCGAGAAATTTATAAGCAACTATCTATTCCATAAATCGCGAAAAATAGTGTGTTTCAGCATAGCCACGTAACACCCCGTGTTCGCGGCCGCCACGCAGCCGATCTATTTTTAATCTTTCGTTATACCGGATTCTCTTCGTTTTTTTCCCTATCCTCCGCGTCTCTCGCGGTGTTACTCCGCTACCGTCGATTTTTCCGGCGTTACTCGCGATAAAGCGGGGCGAGAGGGGAGGGCGGGGGCAAAGTTACGTGGCTTAACGAGAACTTCCCGGTCTCGGGTTGATGCCGCTGCTGTGCTCGTGCTGCAAACGGGCCACGAGAGCGCGGCAAAAAGCGGCTCCACCGCGAGACTCAATAAAGGATTACCAAACGCGCTCCACGCGTCGCATCTACAAGCTCGCACCCAGTTTCCCCAGGTAAAACCGCTACGCGGGCTTTTTTTTTCCTTTTTTTCCCTTTTCTTTCATTTCCCGCTCGGTCTCGCGCTATATATTTCCCGTATACGCTTTAGCTGTCTTTCCCCCGTTCTCCCCATCACCTTCTCTCTTCCTCTCGCGGTAACCCTCATATTTCGCGTAATTGCGTTTTATTCGTGTTCCCCGATATGAAGTACGAGCGGCAAGGATTGATTTATAGCGCGGGCCGTCTCGTTGCACGTTCACAGGCAAAAAACCCCCGTGAGCGGCGTATTCATTTTTTTTTTATTTTTTTTTTTTTAATTCTTTTTTTCTCCCCGTCTCACTCTCTCGCTCTCCCGTTGCCTTTGCCGCTCTCTATATGCACCCGCGAGCCCGTGTTATACCCACGAACCCGCGACCCCTCCCCGACCCTCCCGTTCGCGCGGGCTGCACGTTATTGCGTTAACGCTAAAGTCGCCGTTTCGCCATCATCGGCTTTTCCGCGGAATAATGAAATATCGCCGTTGGGGCATTCCGAACCCTTCTTGCCCCACGTGGTCGACTCATCCGCGAAAGTGCGCCGCCTTACGAAGAACGTCGATTCTTTTATTTTTTCGTTAATTAGATATCTTAAAATCATCGCACGGTTTACCGTCAATTTTGCGTTCTTAGATCCGTCAATTTAATCTGAAGCGCGTATCGATCAAATGAGAAGAAAAGCTTGAACAATATTTACTCGGGCGAAGGAGGTTGTTGAATTCGGGATAAAAGCACGGTGCTCGAGAGCTTCGTGGAATGCAATAAATAATTTATAGTTTATCCTCTTTCGGCTGTTCCCTCGGTGGGAAATTTTTGCTAATGAACGCGGTAGATCTTCGCTGTTTCACTGCGAAGAGCGTTCGTCGGGTTTCGCGTTGAACTTTCACGCTCGATCGTATTTGCCGCGTAGACGATGTGTGGATTATCCACGGCTTTTAAAGGCATTTTAGCGAGCTTCTCATCGCTTATGCGGTTTTCGGTTTCGGTGAAAAGCCACATGTATTCCTCCGGGCAACCGCGTTCGATAAAATTATACGCCAGACATTGAACACATTCACTGTACTGGGTGAACGGAGGTTTGGAAATTTGACAAAAGAAACTTCTCGCATGAGACTTCAGAACTAAAAAAAATAATAAAAATATTGTATTAACAATTTGGATTCCTGGACTTAATTCGAGGAATGGTTATTGTAATCCAACTGGCATCCGAATCCTCTCGTCGAAAATCCTGGTGTCGAATGAATGAAGCTCGAATACCCGTGTTCGATGGAATTTTATTAATCCATACCGACGTGTAACATCGACGATATGTTGCGCAGTGTGATTGTCGAGAAGATATTAAAACCAGCCCCGTACTTCGGGACGGGCTGGCTTCCCTCTGGAGAGGCAATATCGCCGCCTTAACTCACGTCACAAGTATTTCTGACATTTCCAAACTATTTGACGTCCCGAGGATTGGGGAGGAGACGGGGGAGGGGGGAGGGGGGTTCGAGCGAAAGGTCGGGACGAAGAGTGCCCCGGCGTGGCGCGAACTCTGGCAAAGAGGTTCGTCGCGACGGAACCTTACCCTCGAAACTCCCGCACCCTTCGGGCATACGAGGACGTGCCCGTGAATATGTGCACACGGATATGTGACAAAATAGTGGAGCGGCATATCCACGCAGAGACACTACCTACGTCAACTACCGTCAGGAGTCCGCGTCCCAAGTTGGGGGACGTGGTATAGATGGGGGAATTTCGGGTGATATGGCCGTTTTTTTTTTTTTTTTTTTTAGGGGAAACGTGATAGGTAGTCTTTCAAAAAATCAATCGAAGAGCGATATGCGACTCCATAGACATACATTTTCAATATTTCTGCCTGAAAATTTGACAATTTCAATTGGTGAATTAGTTGTGGCAATATTAAGCCTTTGTAAGTTAATATCGCGACAACTATTGTCCACAAACGTCCACCATTTTTTATTTCTTAATTTTCCGATCGCACCATCCGCCTCTAGTTTTACAAACAAAAGTACCAACTAAAATCGTCAATGACACCGGTAATAAAAGAACAGGTTTGTATATTCAGTCCTAAACAAACGAGCTTATCACTTCTTCAACAAAATTATTTTTACGAAACTTCCTGTGACGATTTTACGAAATTATTTTTCACTCTGTTCGTCACTGGTTTGAGTGAGATATAGCGAGTCGTCATATCACCAGCAGGCCATATCACCCGGTATTACTCTATATACAAACACGGATGAAAAGCTCGAGGCTTACTAGGGAAACGGTTCGAGGAGCGCCTGGGATATTTTTGCGCGAAGCGACTTATTCCAGTGGTATTAGTATAAGTCGTACCTCGTATATGTTTGCATATATTCGACCTGGAGGATTCCCCCCAGCATCCCGAGCGCAAGAGTAAGGGTGCGGCGCTGCGTCCAAAGGGGTTATACAGTGGCTTCGAGCCTTGACGTTCTCATGGCTGGAGCGGTCGTGCTTCTGTAGGTATTGAATTTATTCGACGATTCTCCCTTTCTCTGTGCGCTTATACATGCGATCTTTCCACAATTTAGGCTCGATGTATGGTCGAGGACGATTTCGGGAATTTAAAGAGATTCGTCCACGTAGTGTCGCCGATGTCGGAAGCGCACCGGTCATTGATACAGACACGTTTGCCTTTCGCGTGTAAGGCCCAACTAGCGCATTGACCGTCGCGGCTTATTTTCAGCTCAATGACTGCAAAATTTTTTTTTTTTTTTTTTTGGTAAACGGATAAATCGAAGGAAAGGAGAAAATAGGATAAAAAATGAAAAATAAAAACATTGGAAGAGGATATTTGCGGTTGAAAAAAGCTTTTCTAGGTCTCGATTTTCCTCAAGAACATTTTTTGTTTATAGACGAATTCTGTATAAATAGAACGACCCGGATATCGAAAATTGTAGATTAAATTTGTACGCGAGAGGACGGTGAGAGTGTCACGAATTTCGTGCGCGATATCTTCGGTATGTAGATTCGAGATTGTCAGAAATAGTTTGGTGGTTTATCTGGTGGTGACGCTCGTCCTTACCTCGGAGGAGACTCTCGCGGCTCTCCGGAACGTCGATCATCGGCGCGATCTCGACGCTCTCCAACTCGTCGCCTCTCTCGTCCTCTCTCCGGGCATCCGCTAACGATAAATTGCTGAGGATAATTGCGAGGCACAGACGTTACCGGGAGAGTCTTGCCACTGTGACGAAAATAGGTCGAGCTCCCGTAACTCGTCGAGACGGAAGTGATCGTACGTATACATGTAGGAACATTTAATTTTAATTGCAGTTGTGTGCCACGTTACCGACCGCTGGAATCTCACGATCGTCAGATTTTTTTAAATCCAAGGTACTGGACTGCAGTCACCGCTTTAATTGATATTTGCCGAGACCCCGCGCTCGGCTCACGTGCGTTTTTTTTACACATGCAAGTTACTTTCGACCTTTCGATTAAAATTAAAATCAACGAAGCGACATACCGAGGAAGTGGCGAGTGTTCGATCATCGATTGCCGCACGGGAATCGCATATACGCAAAATCATATCCGAAATATAAGGTTTTTCCGCAAAAGTTTGTACAGTAGAACCTCTCTTATTCGACCTTCGATCCACCGAACCTCCGCGTTAACCGAAGCACCCAACTCCTCCGAATCCTCCGCCTTAACAAAGGTGTAGGCTCGAACAATACGAAAAATTCGGATAAAACGGATAAAGAGTAGTCTGTAAAGGCAACTTTATTGCATACGCGCTTAAACTTGTACAAATTTATTTTAGAGTCTATGGTTCATGTTTATATGAACTTAATGTTAATAAACTAAATTATAATTATATTTAAAAAATAACGAAACTAACTGATGAAGCTAATGTTTATATGAAGTGGTGTTATTTAAAAAAATATATAACAGTAGTGCAAGTTACTATTGAGTATGTTATCCGTGTTATCCGGGATTTTACTTATCCGACGTACGCTCTTCCCACATTCCCTCCGATCAATGAGGTTCTACTGTATTCTATATCACTCATCCAGTATAATTTTTTCCGCGAGCCTCGACGTCGAAACGACTTAACTATTCCGTTTTCACCGAGTAAATAACACTTCAGCGGTTTCGACCGGACACTCGTGATCGCCGAACCGATCTCAGGTGCTGCTCGATGCATTTTATGTTAACCCCATCTTTTGCATAGCGCGGTATGGATTGTTTCCCGCTCATCGGTGAAGCCGCGCGATAGCGCTGTGGATGCTCGATAAATAGAATAAAACAGTCGCTCCCGCCTCCAATTTCCATTCTCTCAATGCCTCCCACCAAACTCCTGGGGATGCCGCGATCTCCGGTTTCGCGTCGGATCGGGTAACGACCGAAACAATGGGAAGACGCGAGAGGAGGGAAAGAAAACTCGAGTCAACGTATAGCGCGGACGGGCGACAACGACGTATAAATTCTGAAATTGTAGGAAAACGATTCCCCGGTATTTTCAGAGGCTGCTTGCTCCACGAGTGTCTCCACCATCCGATAACACTCCGGTGGATGGATTGGTTTTTTGCGCCGAGCTACCCCGACTTCTCTAGCCCCGTTGGAACAATTCTATCCTGGGCTATTATCCGCTCTCCCTCCACGCACAGTCGTCGTCGCCAGCCGCTTTTCTCTATGTAGTAAATACTGGCACATATATTTTATATATACGTATATACACATATATAGTAATGCGTGTATAGTATATACTGTACACACATACATCGAACTAGGTCCATTTCACTCTATTTTTTACCCTTTCTTTTCGTTCCCCCGTCGTTTTTCTTTTCCTTTCTCGCCCAGTTGCCTCTCACGCGCGTTCTCTCCGACGGTTACTTTTTTCGCAACCGCCACATATTTCCGGACTGGCGTTACCCCCCCCCCCCCCCCCCCCCCCCCCCCCGCGGACCCTTCCCCACCCGCGGAGCCGCAAAAACTATAATTGTATGAAAGATGTTCCTACGAGCCGTGAGCCAGCTTGGCCAGGACTTTACCGCGGTTTCCCACACGCTCGAACATACCTATGTACCACGGTCGAAAGCCGCCCCGCGACTCCTGCAACTGTCCTCGTATATTTCATCGTGAATAATATGTCTCGCATTCCACTCTTAAAATTTGCGTAATTAAACGTGCATTAAGTACCCGGTAATTCGCGAATGTTGTACACGTATTCGTACACGGCTTTGTGTGTTTCACGTTAGTTTGGTTAAAAATTAATAAATTAAAATTGGAAGTTGGATACAAATTTAAGTGCGAGTGTATCGAGAGGGTTAACGTTAATCCGGTTTTAGTACCATGTAAAAATCGGCGGTTCTTTCGAAAAAAAACAACTTTTCGCGTTGCACGGTACGTAGTTACTGTGTAGGTACGTAAAAGATAGTAAAAAGATAGTAAAAGAAGTAAAACACAAGAACGAAGGGTTAGAGAGAAGAGAAAAAAAAAAATAAAAATAAAAGAAAGTGCAAACTTTGCGAGAATCGTGCTCTTCGACGGTCGTTAATTCGTTTCCCGATCGGGCACTAAGCTCCGGGATTTATCGACTCGCGGAGGAGAGGTGTAGAGCCGCTCTCGTTCGCCACGACGAAGGTGCGCCCCCGCCCCGAACATCGTGTAACTTTAGAATTTTCTGTGCGCGGCGATCGGTTTGTATACCCCGCAATCAGGGTTGCTCGAGATCGGTTATATCGTTCTGGATAAAAATAAAGAATTAAAATAGTCTATTGTCTTATTCGAAAAATTCAGCCCTAAACAACCGACCTCGGACCTTCCCGGTCGAAAATCCCGGAATCCTTGAATCCGAAATTCTTCGACTTTATACACTGTACGGTGACACGTTTCAGACTTGAATCAGACAATTCACGTAACGTATTCTCTCGACAGATTGGTGCAGAAAAATGAAACAATTATAATGAGGACTCTCCATGTTCCACATAAAATTCGCCCCAGATAAGCGAATTATAACACAAAGCTCGAGTTACACTGAGTAAAAGGATAGTATTTCGAACTATAAATAATACTTATCAGGAGGGACGTCTGTGCAGATAGTTTCTGATAGTACGCTGAGAGAAGGATCTGATATCGCTATATCGCTAAAGGGATAAGGTAAATATGACTATATCGCTTGAGAGATATTACCATAGCACATAGTAGGGAACTAGGGCGCCACCTATGGTAGGAAGTACCAGATTTATAAGAATTTGTCGTAGATATTATGGTAAACATTCTTGGAAAATCTGAGACTTTCCGCCATAGGTGGAGGGCTCGAGTGCCCTCCTACTATGTGCCATGGTAATTTTTCTTACACGTTCGGTAGTTTTTACTAGATCCTTCTTTCAGTGTATATATTAAATTGGTTAAACTGTAATTAAGGTTGCAACTATGATTTTTTGTCCTTTCCCTTCGGAACTATTTTTTACGGTAAAAAGTAAGTATCGTTGCTTTCACTATCAAATTTTTTCTCAGTGTACACTGCGAGTTATGTCGCGGCGAAATTGGCTCCCTAGTCGAGAGTCAATCGTACACTTCGACCCTATAAATTACATGATCCCTCGTTGATCAACTTCCGGTTAACTCGACGAGGGTACACCACGGATCGAGATAGGAAGTTCGGAGTAGGAGTGATTCACGTGTGGCTTGGTAACTTCCTGATGGTCATTGGGAAGGGCAGTCACGTAGAGGATAGCGTCCCCCCGACGCGGACTATCTCATAACCATCGGCTCCATACAGGGAACGATGGTTCCACGGGTACATCGGGGCTTTGCCGTTAGATCGAAGTCCTCGATAGGAAGGCTATTGTGAGGCTCGGAGCTTGACGGACCTGACGACGCGCCGTTATGACACGGGCAGGACGATACCGGACAATGGAAACCTTTAAGATAAGGGTCATCGGCTCTGCGCCCTCAAATTTCAATAACTGCACAACGAATATTAATTTTGAGGAGACTTCGTGACTTTTACCGGCGAGCTGGTATACAGACACACCCACGGAGAGGGTTGCATCGTTGACTTCGGCACTCGCGCCTCCTCGACGTAGAGGACCCCGAGACACTCGGTAGCTCGGCGGCGCGCAGCAGTCAACACGTTGCGAAAGGCCTCGGATTAATTTGAACTCGGGCTCGACCGGACCAGAAGGGAGTAAAGTTTTGCTCTCGAAGGTCACCACTCTGAAAGCTCGTTCATGATTTCTCACCCTTGTTGCACTCCGCACTTCTCTCTCCCTTTATCCCGCTTTCCCCTAGATTTCTATCCGAAGTTCTTGGCGCATGGAAGGGTCCTTCTCTCGAGTCCCGTCGCCTCTGCCTTCGAGTACGATTCCTCTTTGCTCTCTCTCGAGGTCACTATAGATGTATATACGTCCCGACCACGTCTATAGGTACGAGTGCGGCGGGACTGTGCGGGACTGTATAGACTAAATGAATATAAATGAAGGACGGGGAGTGAACGTTGCGAAAGTACAACGTGCCAGGGAACCACTCTCGGAGCCAGGCCGGACATTGTCCAGTGGCTCAGCTTTATACACCACCGCTCCGGCAAACCCGGCCACCGCGTCGAGGATTCGTGCAAAATTCCCCCCCCCCCCCCCCCCCCTCCCCCCCCTTTCTCGTTTAAATTTAAACGCTCCGCTTGGAGTAATACGAGTTTCGTCGGGTTTCGTGCCAAATGTGGGTAATGCAATGTTACACTTGATATTTTTCTTTTCAAACCGTTTATTTGCAACACGTTTTTCATTCTTTACGACGCTGAGGCCTCTTTAGGGTCTCGCGAGGCGCGTTTATCGTAAGGAAGAGCGGGGGCAAGATGGACATGGTGGGAAGCGGAGTTATATATCAAGATTCCCGGAAAATTTATTGGGTCGCTGGAGAGGGTGGAGTAAAATGGAGTTCTGGACGACAGAACAATTTTACCATAAAAAACCACAATTTAGGGTTTAAAAAATGAGAATCTTGAATTAACTCAAGATTCGGACAGGAACGTTCGAATAAATATTTTGATGGTGAAGCTAAAAGTTTAGTTGAACAATTTTTCGAATTATTTCACAAAATCATTTTTGAGGCATTAAAATACTTTGTTCGTCCAATCGAATATCTATTTGAACGTCCCTGCCCGAATCTTCAGTTGATTCAACCTTTCTTTTTATCTGTGTAAATAAAATCAATAAAATGTCAGTTCTTGTCGTACAACGATGAGGTTCGGAGTTACGCCATTTTGCGCCAGATCGCAATTTCTTTCCGAGTGCTCGGAACAATTGTTACGAATTTCATATTTATATCGGTAAACAGTCCTTCAATCCGAACTCATGCGAAAAGCCTTTGCTTCTCAAAATCGCTCGAAGTTTTATGTTTATGTTTATGAATTTACGGGGCAAGCCTTTTTACATAGAACAGTACATTTGAGTGAGTAATAGTTGATAAGATCGTATAAAACGATTACACAGAGAGGACATAAAAAACGAAGTACCGTTTTTCGTAAATGGTAACATAGTAAAGCGGGATAGAGTTTACATTATTTACAGAACTTATAGTCTAGAGTGTAGGAGGATGTTATGAAAGATGGAGCCCAAAAACTTCCCCGATTGTGTTAAATTCGTTCGCATATGGAATTAGCCGCGCGACTAAGACGAAATGTGCAAAATTCGTTCTGTATGTTTTTGTATCCTTATGAGCCATCGAAGTCCACACTGAAAAAACATATCAATGATTCAAGTAAAATTTGCTTGCGGGCTGCCAAAGAAACCAAAATGTTGTTTCAATTCATACAATTTCATGCCGCATTGAAACGACAACATGTTACCTTGACAGTCTTGCCGTCGATGTTTCAATATCATGTGGAATTGTAAGAATTGAAAGTAGAATTGAAACAACATTTTGTTTTCTTCGGCAGCCCGCAAGAAAATTTCAAGTTTCAGTGCATCGAATCGTAAGGATCGTCGAACTTTGTAATCGTTCGGTAAAGATTGTTATTGTTGCATTTCATTGGCCGATGGGAGAGAAGCAACGAATAAGGGAGATAAAATAAGGGGGGAATAAGGGGGATAAGGGGGATAAAAGAGAGGGAAAAACCGGGGCAGTTACTACGGAAAGAATAATCGACGCCAATATCGTTCGTTACTGTCACTGGGATCCTCGTCGCTCGATCACCCTGTGCGACGATCATCCGCACATACTTCACGCAGTGTTGTTTCCTGCGGTGTCTCTCGTTACCGATACCGATTGCTCTTTCGTTCGATCGTTTGAATCCTCGGATAGCGCATCGAACGTCGAAAATGGCCCGTCGAGAGGCAACAAAGTTCGATCAGCTATCGCTGAGTCGGCTTCGGGCGAGGGTCTGCGTACGAGTAGTTAGCCCGGAATTAGCGCAACGATGTTGCCGATGTGTGTTGCAGCGCGCGAACGGACTAGCGGGAAACCGATTTTTCCTGGCGCGCCGTCGGGAACGAAACCACGCCAGGACATAAATTTACGAATTATCGACGGACGAGCAAGCGACAAATGGCCAATGCCGTGGTCTCTCCCACGGGTCCGGAGCTATGGATGTCGGGCCGACAGATAAAGTCGCTCCTGCCACGGTACGTCGGATATTGGCGGCAATTACGAACCGGGCTTAGTTCGCCGTGAAAATCTAGGAGATAAAAATTGGCACTTTGATTGATAAATGGCGATAGAAAAGCAAATATTTCGTTTTATTTACAGAGATTTCAGAAATGAAATACGCCCGACACTATGTACACACTTTGTATATTTCAATCGGGCTTACGAGCTTCAGTGAGATTCGACAAATCCTCGCTATTGCTGGCAAAGTAAAATAAAAATAAAGCTCGAATAGCCGAGAATAAAGCTTCTCGCGTGCGGCGCCCGAGAGAGAAATATCTTCGCGTCGAATCCTTCTACGTGCCAATTTGCCGTAAATCCGTTCGCGTTCCCCGAGTCAATCCGCACGAGACAACGAGGGAACGGAGAGCGCGTGAGCGCGAAAAAGAGTAAAGCGTATCGCGGGAAATAACGTTAAGTGTTATAAAACGACAGATGAGAAAGCCGATAGGGAGTTCTCGCGGATACTGCCCTCGCTAATACGAGCATAACCGGAGCTTACGGTAAGTGTCGGCGGATCGCGGCCGGGGAAAAAAGGATCTAAGGGTCCGGTGGGGGGGGGGGGGGGGGGGGGGGGGGGGGAAACGAAACGATGTATGTGCGCAGGTAGAAGTAGTTGAGCTTGGAATAAAAGAAATCCGGTAGAGTCAAGAGGCATTACGAGCGGAACGTGTAACGCAAGTCCCCGAGTACCGAGTCTCGCAATCTCGCCTGCCCGGTCGAACATTATATAACAGCGGTTCATGAACGAAGAATAATGTTTCAGCGAATCGGAAAGTTAACAGCAGCGTGCAAAAATGATGCGTTTTTTTTTTTGTTTTTGAAAATTTTTCAATTTGTTTTTTTTTTTTTTTTGTTCAACGAATCGTACTTTTAATTAATGATATTGTAACAATTAAAAAACGAAAACATACTATAGAAAAATATAGAGTTCTATATATAATTTGTATATATAACATACAAAAAAATACACTGTAAAAATAAATTGTAAATTGAATGTACTGGAGCTTGAAATTTGCCTACATTCCTTATATTAATTGAACATTAATATACTTTTTTGGAAACTTATAATACCAGATATTACAATTACAAATCTTTAACCTGAAATTGACAACAATTTTTATTACAAATAACAATTTTACTGTAAGACTGCAACGCACATGTGTTTGAAATTTCAGAAACATTTATGTAAAAAAACTTCCAATACCGTTCGTTAATTTTGAAACAACATTTTTTTACGCTGCAGAATCAAGAGTCATTAAGAGGGAAACCCGTAACGCAAGTCCTCGAGTACCGAACTCCGCAATCTCCCCTTAATCGTCGAATATTATATACTAGCAGCTCATAAACGAAGAAGGACATTTCACCGAATCGAAAAGTTAACAGCAGCGCGTAAAAAAAAAATATTGTTTTTTTTCGAAAACTTTTCAATTTTTTTATTTTGTCAAATGAATCGTAATTTCAACTCAAGAAATTATAATAAAATTAAAAAAAGAAAACATAACCGTAGACCTTTGTGGAAAATGTTGCTATTATCCTGATCATCTTCATCGTCGATCCGGATGTCGCTATTATCCGTAAATTTGCTCGTACCGATCCCGACCATCAAAATCAAGTTTGGCCGATTCAACTCTGCGCGAGCATTCGAAATCGGCGTCGAAGCGAATAACAATGGACCGGCGGAGATGGCGGAAAGGGGAAAAAGGAAAGCACCGCCCCAATTACGCCCGATCTGATGCAATAATGAAAAGTTCAATGGCGAGGGAGCCCCGTTAAGCTATACCACAATTTTGTGGTACAGTCGCTCCCCGCCGGATACGCGAATTGCAAGGTAACGTGTAGAATTTTATCCGAATTAAGAACCGGCCCGGAGTGTACGGTCCAGGATCGAGGGCTTTCTCCCAGTCCCTCCTCTCGTTTCTCTCCACTGCTTTGGCGAGAGAGGCGGGGAGGCGCGCTACACTGTACTTTTGAGCACTTGCACTCTTTTACTTTTCCTCATTCTCCACGGCTCACCCCGGCTCAATGTTGAAACGCGACCCTCGCCGGTCGAGCCACGGTGCTTACAGTCAGAAGCTCCGCGGCCAATGGCCCACTTCGGACGTAACAGATTCTAACGGTTATGCTCATGGCCGTGGAGGCCGGCAGAGAGTACCGGGCACTTCGCTGGCCTCGGAAAAATGTCTAATTACTTCGTAATATCTGGAACTACGTGGCTCCCGCACTATACCGTACGACCGTTACGCCATATAAAGTCCCCCCCACCTCTCGCTCGCCTCGTACCACAACTGGCTCTGTCCGCGTTTTCTCCCGCGAAAGGAGGGCACATTACGTCCCCATCTATTTCACGTTTAATTCACGAATAACCCATCTATGAATTTGCCATTGCGCCAGGAACACCAGCTAAATGGCCCGATTTTTTTATTATTACTATAGTTTTGCTGTAACTGCCCGGTGGAAGGTGGATAATAAACGATTAATTTTTTTTTCACTGTGCGTTCCGTCAATGCGGGATGAACGGAATTGGGATGTTCGTGCAGAGGGAGAATACGAGAGGTAGGGAAAAAATGAGATAAAATTCCATGATAGGTTTAAAGTTTGAGAGCATGCGGGAAAACGGTCGCCCACTGGATGTTGATATACACTCATGCAGCAGTGCAGATAAGGCTTGGAGAAATAAGAGAAGAGTGCTGGATCGGGTGAGGGTGGAGCTGTTGCAAGGCGGGCGCAGGACAGGGTAATAGAGCTGATGGCGAAGTAGTATAAAGAAAGACGGGCTAATGAAATGGAAAAGTTTCGGCTAGTTTTCCCCCTCGAGGCGCACTGTCGGGCACGGTAATGGCCGGTAAACGAATTAAGGAACCGAGAATCCCTCACCAAAGATAAATGGCGAGGGAAGTTCTAACGAAGGTATCGCGTCTTACCGAAACGTCGCTACTGTGCGCTGCGACCCTTCGTTGGCTTTCGTTCCCTACTCTTTTACGATTTTTTTTTCTTAATATCATTCATCCGCTGCTTTTTAAGGTGTAGAAGGAATTTTATAGGAAGCCGTCATTGCTGTATACTGAAGCTAAATTGATACCCGCTTAGTGGAAGAATTCACATCGATAAAAAATGATTTGCACACTGTAAAAAAAAATTCGGACGAAGTTTTTAGTGTGCCGAACTGGAAGATTTTCCTGGAAAAATTAGTATATTAAATTTCGGGTACGATCGTGATGAAAAATTAATGTTCAGTCTATTAAAAACATCGGGAATACTTTACTTTTAATCATTTACTTCAATTTCAATGAAAAAGTATATTAATTTTTCATAATTTAATTTGATTGTACATCAAATTTGATGTATCAGTTTTACATAAAAACTTCGAGTTCCGTACATAACATTTACAATTTTTTATTTCCGGTGCAGTTTTCGATACCAACCGAGTGCCGGAATGCGGCGGGGGGTTTCACATTGCCCAAGGGATATTTTTCCAGAATCGCAATCTCCGTTAGTTATAAAAAAAGAACCTTTATGCCATCTTGGAAACGTGCAAATACCGTCGTTCGTAATTGAAATCGCTATTATAATTGATAAACGTGCTTCGCGCCGCGCGGCGAAGATGACGTATCAATTATTCCGCGGACGCTGCGCCGAAGGTGATCGAGCCCGGATCGTAAAATATACATCGGTGAAATTGTGTGCGTTTAATTTCGGGACCAGGCGATACATTTGTATACACATATCTGTCACTGGATCGTGACTGGCCCTTCAGTTCTCGATACGAATTCACCCTCGAGGATTACATAACGTGATTAGTTAAATTATCGGCCCCCGCCTCGCTCGTATATGCCCCGCACTGATAAAATTAATTAACAGACCGATTATCTCGAGGGGTGTTATTCGCTCGTCATTTTCATTCACCGCACGTCACTGTGTAACCCGATACGCGGGCAAATCGATTCCCCTATTTGGCGGTAGCGCAACCTCTCGCTGCCCCGTGTAATCTCTCGATAGTCACGTTTCCGACGCGTAGTCGCGACGAGTCGCCGCATCGTTCATGTGCGTCCCGTACAGGAAACGAAACAGTTGATTAATAATTATTGTTCATACCCGGCCCGATCCCGTCGTATTCCCATCCTGGAACACTGCTATACACATTCCTTCCGCCGTACCTCCGGATGATTGTAAAGTTCGACGGGGGATTTAATGTTTGCGACGAGCATTTCAATTTAACTGCCTCGTTCCTCATATACGTACATATTTGTTTTTTATTTTTTTCGTCGATTCTATATGAAGTTCTTTCGGTTGGTAAAATCTCACGTTTCTTCCGTGTCCCGAGTATTATTGAGGTACTCCTTGCGAATAATATTCACTTCGCATAAAATTCAGTAAAATGAGAGGGACCTGCAAACACTTCTGGATGACATAAAAATCTGAAAAAATCAAGCATATTGACGGTGCTGAGAAGATTAATTTTGCATCATAATAATTCCAAAATGTTGTTAACAAATTGATGAAAAATAAAATTGTTCTACAAATTTCTCGGAAACCTAACTTTTATTTATGAAAATGATTCGTTCACTTTTCTGACTATGTATGCATTTTTTAAATTCATTTTGAAATATTTTTTTATATGGGAAAAATGTGTAGAAAGTCACAAAATTCAAAGTGTATTTGCGAATGCGAAGTGAACACTATTCGCAGGAACTACCTTAACCGAACTTTTCACTGTTCGTCCCACAAAAACACAATTCATGCACTCGTTACAAAAAGTATGATGTGGAACGTGTCCCGAATTGGAAATTGTGACTCGTGTGATTGCCAATCTCACACTCGTCGCAATCGTGTAATTAAAACCTCACACTCGTCGCAATCGTGTAATTAAAATCTCACACTCGTCGCAATCGCCAACTTTCGGCCCTTGTTGCACAATATACTGTTTTCTTCTACGATCCGCAGTCTCAGAACGGCATTCAGTGCACTTTCTGTTACCAAGCGGATGCGGGGCAGGTGGTCGGGGAGTTTTATCACATCACCTCAATACAATTATCCCTCCCGATTTCCGCCACGGTAAACGGGAAGCGTAAAATGTGTAAAAGAAAGTCGGTGCCTCCGATTTGCGTGAAAGATCTTTTTCCCCGTCAAAACAAATCGGAGACTGTGGATTTCAGCGTCAGGATGAGAATGTGTGTTGCCGACCCTAGGGCAAAAGGGACGAAGGTGGATGAAGACAATGCGTGTGTACGGGTCGGTGTGTGGAAGCTGCAGAATCTCTCGAACCACCGGACAGAAAAAGGAGATCCGTCGGGTCTCCACTCCGGATCGTTGCAAATTGTACACGCTGAGTCTGAGAAACGCTCGGAATCTCATTTGACGTTGAGCTCTCGTCTTTCGAGGGGCGCGCACGGCTCTGTCCAGCTTCCATCGTCGGATCCAAGACAGACGTCGGAGAGAACTCGGCGCAGCACGGACACACCCGCAACCCTTCATCGTACCGCAATACCGATGGAACGAGCCCGATCTACGGAACACAACGGCATTGTGCAAGTCGAATCGGGAGCTACGGGAAACACCTATACATTCCCCTCTCTACGTCCGCGTGTTCTCCGCTATCTTTCTCTCTTCCTATCGCGCGCTCGAACGGTCAATCGTTACGGGACTGCTATACGTTTTCGCTGGAATCGAGCTCAAACCACGGTCCTTCCTGGCTTTGTTTGGGGAACGGTAGGTCCCTCACTCCCAGAAAAATAATTTATTGAAACCGTGACCCACAAATAATTATTTATTGAATTCAAATAAATATCTATTTATATGTATGTATGTGTTTATTTGCTTTTAAGTATACAATTGATTCTATAGCAAGGAATAGCTTAGCCTTAGCTTATTCGTTAATCATGAACGTGCGCATTTTACATCCGTTGATAACAAAATGCAAAATTTCATTTACCGAGTTACTGTCGCAGCTTAGCAGCAAGTCTGACATCCTGTGATTTACCGGGCGTGAGCGGAATAAGTAATGCTTTCTTGGTGGCTCGAGAATTGGGCCTTTCATTACAAAATGTTCTACGGTGTCCACTTCCTGTGTGTTGTATATGGGACAGTTTTCATTTAGGTCGAACTTGTAGCTGTTTCTATTTACTGCGATCCTAAAGATCGAAAATAAATATTTATTTTATTCAAATAAATATTTGTTTAATTCAAATATATATTTGTTTGCGGGGCGTCCGTTAAATACATTTTTCTTCTGGGTGCATCGCGTCCTGTTAACCCCACTGCGCTGAATAAGTGTAACAAACAAAAATTGTCGCTGCGCCGACAAAACTGCCGGATTCAATGGTGTCAACGTTATATCTCGTGATCTCATGTTTATTTATAATTATCAAACATTTCACGAGAGTTCGGAACGATAATCACGAAACGCTGAAACTTTTGCGTCCCCCGAAATTTGAAATCGTTAAAATGACAATTTTTTTTTTTTTGTTTTACCGAATTCCGTTGATCATCATCGTTAGGACCATCCGATAATGTTTAATTATTGTTAACAAAAATCGCTGATTCTGAGGCCGACCATCTGTTGCCAATTAAAACATAGCTGAACACTTTTTTCAATTTTTTAAATCGTTTTACTTTTCTCTCTCTTACTTTATCTTTATTTTGTGTGTTTCACGACCGAGAGGAAAAATTCTACGGCAGTTCGCGGTAGTTTCTCCGGCGAGTTTCGCCGCGCAGCTCTCTTTCGTTTGTGTCCCGGTTCGCTCTTCTCCCTGTACCATCCACGCCGACGTTCCCCAGTATCGAGTTACCTCGGCGGAATAACGAGAAATTAATCCGCCGTACGGCCGAGAGCCGAGCGGCTCTTTCGGCGAAGGGAGTGATCAACACGGCGAATAAATTCGGTTGAGAAAAATAGCCCGAAAGAGAATGCCCGAAAACTAAACTCGGAGAGTAATGAAATTAGTACAGAAAAAAAAAGAAAAACCAATCGTTATGTGGGGTTTCCAAAGGTCACTCTCATGTCAGCTTAAAAAATCATCTTCTCCGATCCACAAATAAAAAAGAAAAAAAGAAAAAAGAAAGTGAAGCCTGTTTGTGCTAAGCTCAGAGACGTCTTCTTGAAGCAAAAAAGGAAAAAATGCACCCTTTACCAGGAATAATGGGGAAATAGATAATCCGGTTAACGATTGATAGGACCGAGACACGTAGTACGAGTCTCGTAGGGCTCTTAAACGTCACCGCTAATATACTAAACCCCGCGTCCAGCCGCCCTGAGGCTTCCCGATCATTAAACGCTGGTATTCCCGGTGAAATGAGGCGGGAAGGTACCGAGCAGGTTATTTGGCCCTTGTCGTATATACAGTTCTCACAGTTTTAGCCGTGACCCACACCGCGGAATCGCCCTTTGACCCCGACACCGGCAGCGCTCCCCGCAGCAAGGGTGATATTCCACTACAGTAAGTGGTCGGCATAGTCGTCCAGAATCGTTGCGGGCAAGAACACAGCTCTGCCAAGTCCTGGTGCGAGGCTGCTGCAGCTCTCTCTTCCCCTATCTCATCGCGCTACCCACTCTCGTTATATATACGTGTTAATTTAATAAGCTAATTTGGAGGGGTTCCAACTTTCTGAGGTTTCCAGCAAGGCTCTCCTATCTCCCTCCCACCCGCTCGAGTCTCGTTCCCTGTTACAGCCAAATTGTGCCCTCGCACCATCCGTCCCGAATAATTTATTTATCATCCGATTGTTCGTTAAAGTATTACACGGTCCGCGACAACTTTCGTTGCAGTGTAGATAATGTCAATTATGAAAATATTGATAAATTTTCATTTTTGGTTTTATTTACGAGGTGCCTCGCAATCTTCATCCGAAACGAGTATAATTCCTCGACCGACCGATTTTTGCACATATCAGCTCGATGATTTTGAATAATGTAATTGAAAATAAGTGGAAGAAAGAAGCCAAATTGTACCGTCGGATCCACCAGACGTCCCGAATAATTTATTTATTATCCGATCGTTCGTTAAAGTATTATACCGTGCCGAAAACTTCGTTGCACTCTGGATCTTTTTTTTATTATAAAAATATTAATTAATTTATATTTTTGTTTATATTTACGTGGTGCCTCGTAGTCTTCATCCGAAACAAGAACAATTCTTCGACTGGCCGATTTTTGACCGAAATATTTATTCGAATTAAATAAAATTCTCTTATTGACCGAATATATTGTAATTAAAAACAAGTAAAAGAAGGTCGTAAGTCCGTTGACAAATCGGTACGATCTTAATACGCACCATACTTGTGACCTAGCTCCGAGGAATTATAATTTCGAGATGTCGATATTATAGAAACATTAAAGGCGTCATATCGTTGGCTCGAGAGTTACACCGAAATTGATACCCGTAGTCGACGACGCTTTACGTGCAGTGCCTTGTCATTCGCCGATTGTATGACAGCGAGGTGTGCGCATGTAGCCGGGGTGAGAGTCGAACGAGGGTGATGCGCGGTTGAGGGTTACTCGCCGAGATCGGTTGTAAGAGGATCGGATTATGCGGTGGTAGAGCTCGTTGATCTAAACCGTGTACTAAGCTGCGCGTACGCCGCTTCGCTATGTGTGCATTTGGCGGAGTGTGGGTATATCTGTGTACACTACTTAACGCCCTGTGTGGGCCGAGGGAACACACGGAGATGCGGTGCTTACACACAGGCTCCCATGAGAAACCGGAGAACACCGCTCGCCTCAGGACTCGTGGAGTACTACTACTAGCTAGTAGTAGCAGCAGTCTGCCCGTTAGTCCCAGCCAGAGGAGGTCCGGTATGCTCTCCGTTACACGGGGCGTGTAGCGGTCGTGAGGCAATTTAGCGTTTTGGCCAAACCGCGCCTGCGATCCGCTGCAGTTATATCGGATCAACCGATCAACTCAAAGAAGGAGTCACGATATGTCACTACGATAAAGAAGCGATACTGAAAATTTATCCTCTGCGCGAAACAGTAAAGCATCATTTGTACCAACTTCGTTGCCTTTTTGCCCTAGAAGTAAACACGAACAATCTCTCCGTTACAGCAGGGCGCGTAGCGGTCGCGAGGCAATTTAGCGTTTCGGTCAAACCGCGCCTGCGATCTGTTGCAGTTATATTGGATCAACTGATCAACTCAAAGAAAGTATCACGATAGGTCTCTACGATAAAGAAACGATACTGTAAATTTATCTGTGGTCGATAACTAATGTGTTTGTCCCAAAAGCCACCGAAAGTACAGTTTTCGAAACAATTGGGTTCAATCTATGTTATCCTCTGTGCGAAAAAGTAACGCAACATTTGTGCCAACTCCGTTGCGTTTTCGCGCTAGAAGTAAACACGAGCAGCCTCGACTTTCACGGTACGACCAGAGACGTGGCCGTTCCGTTTGAAAGTCGAAACGCCCGGAGGACTTTGACATCCAAGTATCCCGTGGAAGCCAAACACCAAGATAATCGGAAGAGGAGGAGGAATGCTTCGGCGTGGACTTGTAATTTGCGAGGAAGTCCTTCGCGGAGTCCCCGGCTCACTGCAGCGTACAGTTATCCGGTCGAGCTAAAAAGTCGTTTGCCTCCGAGCGATTTTACCCTGAGAGAATGAAGTACGACGAGGGAAACGTTAAAAGATCGACGAGTAAAAGTTTTCGCCCTCCTTGCGCTCAGTACCTTCTCGAACCATGAGAAAACGATTCCTCGGGTAGCTCAGGGCTACCCGAGGAAGCTCTCTTCTCGAGCAGAGACGGAGGGAGTGAGATAATGCGATTAAAAGGTCGATTGTTCCAAGCTGGAAGCCAACATCGTGCTTTTGCTTCTGGTTAACTGCCGGAGGAATGACGAAGGCCCGCGCACGTCGGGGATTCCCCCGGGCGATCTGGGAATTCTATAACCCGACAAGCTTCCCCGTCGTCGTTCTCTATCAAACGTTTATAATGACGCGTCGCACACGGCAACGGTCGAGGGGCAGCGCTTGAGCCCTGCTTCGTTTCTCATTCCCCATCGTTGGCATGAAATTTACTTAACGAATTTATCATCTTCATATCCGATTCCAAAGTCTCGATGAACGTTGCCAATGCTCGGCGGAGATTCGTCCGAGCATAGTATATACACATATAGGCCGTTAGCGTATTGAAATCGAAATTAGGGGTGCACATCGCAGCGCGAACATACGATAATAGTGTTTCAACGACTCTTACCCTCTCGAATCTGGCTTTTAAATGACACTATAAATAGCGTAATAGCCCACAGGAAGCTCTCTATACTTTACAATAATTCGCAGTAAAACCAGCACCGACGATAATAAAGTTTCAGCGTAAGAAAAAAGAACTCCCGGTAAAATGTCTCGGTAACACGTAACCGTCGCATCAATCATCGGTTGTCCGCTTGCCGAGAATAATCGACGAAGGCTATCGAAGTTACTTATTTTTCTTCGTTTATCATACCTCCGGCCCAACCTCTCTTGGCCTTCTTATCTCGGCTTGCAGGTATACCGAACAATCGGCCCTGTACATAACTGAATTGATGATCTTGCACGGGTCTCCCGTATATGCTGATTATCGCCCGTTGAAACGAGAAAACGAGTGAGACATTGTTCCGTGCGTCTGGTCTCCCTCCGTTCTCCGTCCTGCTAACGACATAACGAGGTCGTCGGGCCTCGGCTATCGAACGAGGTAGGCTACACGCGGATTTCCGTCCTTCGACATCTTACACACTACTTTAGGGCTGTTGCACGATGTGTGCACGGTGGGTAGTCTCGTAGGGAGTTTCCCCGTACCTTCCACGGCCCGTATAACCGGATTACACATATCTGTTCCGGTAATGAGTGTTTGCAATTTGAAAGAGCTTGCGCTCCCCCCCCCCCCCCCTGTCCTGCCTACCCACCTTCGTTATACTATCCAAAAGATCCGGGAGAATTCTCGAGTTTGCGGTATAACGAACGACGCGGTCGTTTCTCATTCCACTGTTTCCACCGTGCCAGCCTCACTCTCTCTCTTGGTACCGGCTTTGCATTCTAACTCGGGGCTTTCCATTCACGCCATAGCAGCTTGCAGCCTGCAGCCTCTCTCCTTCTCGCTCACCCTCTCCATCCGTCTCCTTGCTTTACCCTCAAACACTGCTCCACTCTTTATTGCTAGGATCCGCCAAGACGCTGCGAACAATCCGCGAATCCAAGAATCCGAGACTCGCGACCTGCCCTACGCGCTCCTTTTTTCTTCCCGAAGGAGAAGGACGCTGAGAAATGGAAATGAGGAATCGCCACCAAAGCCGTTTCTCCGCCGCATTCTCGACGCTCATAGTTTTCAATTAAGCGGGAATGGAACACACGTGGGAGTGAGTGTCGCCTGCGAAGGCCGTGCGACTATCGATACACCGCATCTACCGGCTCGATGCACCAGCCACCGCGATTATTGAATGACTGCGCCACTGCTGGACCGTTAAGCCGGATTATTCGTCGTGAATTTCCGCGGATGGGCGTTCATACTGGAACTGCTGCAGTCTAACCCGTCGTGCCCAACGACTACGCCAGGGCAGCGAGAGAGATCGCCTCTGCCCTTCCTCTATCGGTGGCATTGCCCGACCAACACCAAACCCCCATCGATCTCACCCGTTTCACCAGTGTCAAGGTAAACCACCATTTCGCGTTGTTACGCTCTGATAACACTAATCTGTAGTTACTGGCGTCGCTCGATAGCGACGGGGGGGGGGGGGGGGGGCACACCGCGAGCTCGTATATCCCGTGGACATACGCGGTGGGGTGGAGGTATGGGCGACCCCCGCGTGCCTGGTTACCATTGGTACAGCACGAGGTGAACGGTGTTGCGCGCCAGGATTGGAGCTGCGGAGAACGCGAGTGTTGCAACATTATCGGGTAAATCCGCAAAGGTGGCCTGGATTCTCGTTCGATTCGAGGATCTCGCGGCGAGCCTCGAATTCGACTCCCGGAGAGAGAGTCAACGATCTCACCGTAAACCCTGCCATTCCACTTTCGGACCCTCAATCGCGCCCACCACCACCGGCATCGTCTCGTCTGGCACAGAAACCAACACGAACGGCACGTATCCGTAACTGTTGCAAAATAGGCGTGCGGTCGCGTTTGAAACCAGGTATCTCCGCTGGCCATTCTATTTGAGGCTAATGCCCGGAGGCTTCGACCAACCAACAAAATGTGGTCTGAAGCATGGGACGTGTAGCAGTCGGTCGACCACGATGTATTGCCAAAATACGATCTCGCGAGACTTCCGCAATAGCCCATTGCATGGTCAGGCATCGGTGACCATCCGGATACCGTGTAAACTGATGTAGTTTGGGCGCGGTGTACCCTTCTGTCGCTCGCATACCTCTCTCGTAGTTCGTCTGCAGAAAAGGCTGATTCACAATTCTGGTAGACTTGTTATGTTTGTCTTCTTTTTTTTGGATTAGAGTCGAACGCCGATTACCTGGGATGCTCGGGACCGAAGAGTCCCCGGATAATCGAAATCCCAGTTAATCCGAACTGGACAGCGAAAGTATGAAAGTCAATAATGATACAACTTTATTTTGACTAGTTACAATGACATTTGCTGCAACTTGCTTAATTGTTAAATAGTGTGAACAGGAAAGCTTAACATTTTTTTTTACATTAATAGTACGTAAGCTAGTCTAAAACAAAACCTCAGAAGTTTAATCCGCTTCCCGGTTCATCCTACCCCCGGTTAATCGGGGTTCTACTGTACTTGTGTTTTCTGCGTGGTGAACGGATTTGTACGGAGAGAATGATTATTTCTTCCGAGAAAAAATTAAGGGTTTCGTAAAATAAAGACTGATAAATCTGTTGGTGTAAAATTTCCATAGGATATACAAGGCAAAAGGAACGAAACGCCCAAATAAAAATGGCTCGGTCAGGGAAATACTTATGAGCGATACCTTTTTAGAAAAGCCATTGGCTAGAAGAATTCTGGTGAAATGGTACACCACTCCCCGTGAGAACGAACTAGCTTGCACAAACGTTGAGATTCTCGGTTTAACGAAGGTATCTCGTGTGAGGCTTTCGTATAATTGGAATTCCGACGATACAACGAGAGAGCGAGAGTCCGGTTGATTATCGCCTCGAGATTCTTCGGTACGTCCCATCGTTTCGTTTTCCTTGCGGGATGCGATACTGTTCCCTTAAGTTCTCGCCGACAGCGCAGAAAGAGTGACACAGGTACGAGGGTGAAAACAGAAGAAGAAAGTTAACTGGTAGTGCAGAATGGGTCAAAACGGCCCAGAACTGCATCACAACTTTTTCAACTAAATGTAGGGGAATTTTAGGTAATGTGAGTTTTTTAAGCAGAAAAGGTGTTAACTCGAGTCAGATCTTTCAAAAAAAAATGGTCAATCTACAATCATAAATGTCGAGTATTACGCGCAATGGATTCGATAAATCAGATGGGCGGTGGTGAAATAAAAAAATACCATCGATTGCCCACATCACCGCGGCGCTGTTGTTGATACGTCAAATAATTTCTGCAATTGAGCATTCTTTTTATTTAAAAAAAAAATGGATTTCGCCGTCCGTTTTGCCCCCGCTTGAATTGTGTGTCGGTCGAACTATATACACCATCAACTGTAGCTCCAGCAGATGTAGAAACTCCGATACAGACTTGTCCGAATACTGCTTTTCTTCGAAAGTCCCCACGCCCTCCAATTACCGTGTTCCCGAACATCGATACGATGAAACGTGAAGTAACGTTTCCCTGGCTGTTGGACTTTGCGTTGCTGCCAGCCAAAAGCTCTCTCGCTCACTTTCTGCGCTAAGGCACTTGTACTCTCCAGGCTACCGTCGAAGTGGACTCTGAGCCCGGTCGCTTCTCTCTTTTCCTGCTCCGTCGCTGCCCATCCCTCGCTACAGTCCATGAGTGGAAAAAGTTTCGACTTTCCACTCCCACCCCCTCCACTCCGTCGCGCTGTCTCTCCCTTTCTCCGCAGCTCACTCGCTCGGCGAGCTTTCGTTCTCGCGGGAAAGGTGTAGTTTCTCCCTCGAGGGCAACGTGTCCGTCCGTGCTCCGGCGGAACGATCGTGTCCCGGGAAAAAGAGAACTTTTGCCCATCCTCCTCTCACTCCGGGTATCAACGGCTCCGGTCGCGTTACGCAGTCGCGTTACGATAGTATAAAAGGAAAGCGTGCTCGGAAAATGGCACCGAGAATGTCCTCCTGGATGCAACGACTTCATCGCCAAGATCGTTCACAGAGTCGCGAGAAAATGAAAAAGAAAGAACTACGAGGGTTATTAGCATGAACATCGAGGATATCTTATTCCTGTATAGTGCCATAAGTGCAATGGCTTCGTTGATTCTATGAGCTTGCTCCAACATATTTTTTTTAAACTTTACTACTATTCACATTTCGCTAAGGAACAATGGGGCGAAACGGACCACTTCTATCAATTTTTGGGCAGGACAAAAAAGGTTCGTATCAAATGGGGCACACGTGGTCCGTTTCGCCTTTCCTCTATATAATTAAGTGCAATCCTTGATTCTCCGACGGAGCTCCAATTTCTTCTACTGTCGGGATCCAAGTACGATATAACCGTGCACCGCGACCCGTTATTCTCCCGAGAAGTGTCCTCTTTCAGCGAACGGGGCGCCCCGCTGCGATCCGGTTTCCGTCGCTCCAGAAATCCACATTTCCATCTAATAAAATCCTAACAGCGTACTCTCATTTTTCCACAAAAAAAAAAAGACTGTTCCGGAGCTCGCAAGCGCGGATGGTCATTAAAATTAACGTGCGGATTGTCGCGGTGAGGACAGTTGGTGACAAAAGGTGGCATAAAGAACGAAGAAGCCGCAGGGGTAGAGCTCGTAACTTATGCCCGATTCCAGTATTATATGCGTAAAAAAACCAAGAATCCTCGGTTCGAGGGTGCTAAAAATTCTTCCAATTCCGCTCAACGCATTCTCCCGTGAATCCCAAAGTTCCCCGATACACGCGGAACCGTCCCAAGGGGGGAAGGGGGGGGGGGGGGGGGGGGGTGGTCGCATACTCGTGGCTGGCGGAGAATTTATAAAATGTCGAGTCGGAAGGTCGCGGTTTGGAGACTATCTGGGAAAACAGAGAAAAGAAGAGGAGCTCGCGCACGATAGGTGAGTTCGCGTAAAAAGGAGTTGTGCCAGCCCCGCCGATTCCTCCCGTTCCCGAGGGCTGCGAAATGGAGTCGCGAAATGATCGGGTCGTTTCGACGGACCGGCATGTGCCCGTCATAAATCTGCGGTACTCAGTGGCCCCCGACTGGCAGAGGCGCAAGTTTATAACGTGACTCGAACCCGTCGTTCGTACGGAGTGCGCAGCGCGAAAGAGAACGAGAGTCGGATGTAAAAAAATGAAGAAAAAAAAAAAAGAACAAGATTGAGGAAATAGTACAGGGTAGATGAGGGTGCGAGTGAGAAGGAAGCAGTCGCATCGGCGGAGAGTGCATGGAAGCGAGCTTGAGATTGCACTCACCGTGCGGAGAACGCTGGCTGCGAGGTGAGAGTGCGAGATTAAATTCGATTATTAAATTTATTAAATTTGGCTGGCTCTTCGCCGTGCGCGACGCTGAACGTGTAGCGTTAATGACGTTCGAGCTGATGCCAAGCGGGCGGGGGTGAGACGGGGAAAGGATGCCGGGGAAGAGGTTGTGAAAGGAAGACATTGGAAATTTAAGTGGCAGTGCCATTCGACGTAGGAGTGAATTTCCGGTTAAACTCCCGGCTTCCCGATGTTCGTTTCGTCTCTCGCGATACGACTGATGGCCGGACTTTTTCCATTTTCGAATGGAAATCTTCGCATCTGCAACCGGGAGCCCCGAACCGTTGTTTATACACGCCGGGAGTTTACGTTCACGCGGAAGCGGAAACCCATGGGGAACGGGGAGCGCGCTCGTTGAAACGCTCTGAATCGTATTAAATATAATTGTTAAAGTTCTTCGGGGTGGCCTTCGCGTCCCTGTACGTGGTCGCAGTGGTTACGACAGTTTCGTTGAATTACCTTATCGCCCGGTCTCGCCCGTCCTTTCCATCGCGGCCGCTTCGTTCGCCGTCCGGGCGCTTCCTTGTCTCTCTTCAAAATACGCGAAGCACCGAAGCAGCCTTCTCATAGCCACCCCTGGCACGGCCACGCGAAATATCCACTTCCCGGTGACAGTAATGTCTTTGAAAGTTTCTGGAGCAGGCCGACTCGACGCGATGTATCTCCAGAACGACGTATATACCCGGACCAGCTACCGCCTTCTATGTATATACGGTTAACGTACGTACCGTACGACCAGCACGCAGGAACACTCCCGTATCCTCGGCCGGGAATATGTGCGGCACGACACACTGACGTATGGATCAGCAACTGCGGGCTTATTGATCTGCTTCGTTGAGACCTATATTCGCCGGCAACACAACGACGAGACACGTGCAAATTCGAACATGGGCGAGAGCCGGTCAAAATGGTACCTTGGGGCGAAATGGACCACGTTCGAGATCCCTGGGAGAATTTTTTTTGAGCGTCATCAGCGCCGTGTCGGGGCCTTGCTTTAAAGCTCCAAAATTGCTACCAGGGATGCGACGCTCTTTCAGGTTCCGTGAAAAATTAGTAAAAAGAAAAGGGCCTTTTGTCAAGGTGTATAATTATCGTTGGGAATAAAACCGGTATAGTAAGGTAACTATAAATATTATTAAAATATAAAGAAGCTGTATAAATAAGCTTTGGCAATAAATCTCTTTGACTACTACTTTTAAAAACGGTAGGTTTTGTTCCGGCGTTTCGTTTTGCCCCGCTCCCGCCTACTGGACAGAAAGGATGGCTAATACTCGCGTCAATCGGAATATAGAACTGCCCGTCCATGTGATATACGATACACGTCACTCAAGCGTGAATAAGCTCTGCTTAATCTACGCGTGCAGTGCCCATCTACCGTACAGCGTATATCCGGCAGCGAAGTAACTCGCAGAATGGCGTTAAAAGGACCGTGTATCTAACCCACACATCGGGAGAGTCCTCGCGTTTGAAAGAACGTGTGTGCGATAAAATACAGAACACACGTGCTCTCAGGTACAATGGAACAGTCGGCGGTTCCGAGAGTTTGGAAACGGAAGGAAAATTCCCCAGTACGGCCAGTGTGTTCGTCGGCAGAACAAGAGCGAAAAGGAATAGTGGGAGAGCTGGCGAATATATATAAAAAAAAAATAGAAAGAAAGGTACAGGGAGAGTGAAGAGAAAAAAGCAATGAATAACGCCAGACTATGGAGAGAAATGCAGTGCAGCGGGATGGGCACTGAGTGATACATCACGAGAATCTGCGAAACTTTTTCCATCATCGATTCGACTCGGTCATTGGGGAGTATCGAGCATCACTGTACCGGGTAGACAGTGGAACAACTGCACGCGACTCTCTCCCTCATCTCTTTCCCACTTGAGCGTGGCTGGAAAAAAAAAAATTGAAAGAAAAAAGTGAGCATCGATCGCGCCAAGCTTTGTTAAAATGTAGCCACAGCAGAAGCGGAATAAACGGTGGAACTCCATTGACGATACTCGAAACTAATACCCATTGACAGACGACCACACGATTCGCGACAGATTCCTCCAACTCCGTCAATTAAGTCCGATAAAAAAAAATAAAAAAAATTCTTTGAGTCCACAATCGACAAAACGTTATCGTTGTCTCATAAATTCACCTCCAAAGCTGTACTATTCAGACGACTATTTTGGCATTCCGCGGTTCGTTTTTTGCGCGAACTTTCTTCGTCCAGGACCAGCTCGTTTATCACCGTTTACTATATTTTAATCGTCAACTGTAACGGCAGGTTGTCCGACAGATACTGTTGATAGCACGTTCGATCGATCTATTAATTTCTGTGTAAAAAAAAAGCTCTGTCCCCGTTAGTCGGAACAAAACAATGATAAATTGCTGATCACCGAGCCCGGAGGCTTGTTTACCTTGGATAAATATTGATCGTAAATAAGGAATCTCGAGTGCGGGACCGCCGTTGGGAAGATAGGTTTTCTTCACGAGGTGCGACGCGTCGGTAGATTGCGTCGGGATCGCTGTAAAAGAACCGAACGGGACGGAGAGAGGGACAGAGATAAGTAGATAGGATGGATGGGGGAAAAAGTGAGAGAGGAAAGTAGGAATAGATAGAGGCAAGTGAGAGCCCGACGAGATAGCCGATAAGGCTATCTACGCCAGCGGAGGGTTGAGGGCGCCGTCGGAATCCCGCGGCGAGAATGCGGTTTCCCGACGACGACGACGCTCACTCACGAAGGAGCGCGGAAGCGACGGTGACGGCGTATAACGGAGGATAAAGATCTCCTTTGCTCACCCTCGGCGGACCGGCTCTTCTTTCTCTGCCGCGCCGCATATCGCCTCGGTCCCTCGCAAATAACGTAGTGTTTGCAGCGGTTCTCGCTCCTTCTCTCCGCCTCCCCGGCTCGTTGCCGCTTGTGAAAGTAGAAACGAGATGGAAAAAGAGACCGGGGCGGGGAGGATAAAAGAGACGAGGGTTGCACCATCCGAGGAGTAGCGGAGGATACCGCGGCTGGTCCAGGAATAACGTACGAGGAACGACGACCGGGGCGATTCTCTCTGGTTCTCTCCTGCCTTTTGGCCTGGTCGCCTCTTATGTGCAACTCGTGCGCATCGAAAGATCGTTTCGTTCCAACAGGTCCAGGGTATTAAACACACCCCGAATATATATGTACATATATATATATATATATATATATGGGTGTGTGTGTGTGTTCCCAGCGTACCCAGCTCTTATCTCTCTGCTCTCCCGTTTTTCGTTCTCTTTGATCGACGTTCAATTTATCCTATCTCCTTCATATTCCCTCTTTCTGCGAGCCTTCCGATCGCTGCCCCCCCCCCCCCCCCCCCCCACCGTACTTTTTTCGTTACCTTTTCGTATTAACTCGGTGGAAACGGTAATATGACCTGGCAATGGTAGCAGCAACCCTCGTAAAGCGCAGAGTTTCGGATGCCGAAGAATGAGGAGTTTCGAGGCCGAGATGGAAGGGATCGGGATACTGGTGCAGGCGATATGTAGGCCACACCCGAATGCGACAATACGTGCCTCGCGAGCCGAGCCAGAGATCAGCGGAGGTCGGACGCCCCGCAATTCTCATCTCTCGCGACTCTCGCCGTGGCTACTTGAATTTCTTATTATACTATCGTTCCCGTCGTTTTTTTTTTACGAAATAATACTTTGATAAAAAGTCTTTGATTCGCGATATGGATCGGACACGAGCTATTGGATTTAGACGAGAAAAGGAGAAAAAAAAAAACAGTTGTCTGCTTTTACGGTGTGTTCGACGGGTGCGGAAAATTTTTATCTCATGAAAGACGGAGCGGCGGATACTCGGGCGGATATCTACCGTGGCCTCGTGCAAATCGATGTTGTCTGAGTAAACGTTTGTTCGTCGATTGTCATCATTGCTTTTGTAGATTAACGGGCGAACAATGAATCGACCGAGGATTCCGTGCATTCGAACCGTCCATCGAACGTTTCCACCCCATTCCTCCAACTCCTCTGCTCCCTCGTCTCTTCCGCCCCCCGTCCCGTCCGCCCGGTAACTACAATTCTGAACATGCATCCCACAAACTCACGTGTGTTTTTCGATTCAGACCCACCTGTCCGCCTCTTTCTCTCGTTGGTCGCTCGGAATCGTCGCGTCGTCACGTTTTTCTCGTCTATCGCGAAGGTTGGGTGAACGCTGCGCTGTATCACTACAAACCCGTGTTAAATCGCCCATGACGAGAGACGAACGAGAGAAAAAAAAACACAAAACGAGTTTTCCATGCCAATTGAAACAACAGCACCGAACTACCAACCCCCTTCTCTAATACTCTTCGACCGATAAGGTAAACGGCCCGAGTACTTTTTACTTTTTCTTTAATAACAAAAACCTCTCATTCCTAGCCATTATTGGGACAAAAAATTAAGCGCTTCGTAATTGATGCAGACGTACCGATTATAGCGATCGGTTCACATCTTCGGTCGGAAATGGAATTACGTCCGGTCTCGTGTAGAAAAAAGTCGTATAAGAAAGTGTATTAAATTGAGTATGTGTAGAATATGGGGAGTAGTACGGGAAATAATATTGGGTCGAGTATAATCTGAATATAGGGTTTGTGCAGTTCCCAGATTCATCCCATACACTTTTCCAGACTCTTTGCCAGCCTCGAACATTTTCGTGAAATCAACCCCACACACTTTTTCAGACTCTTTCCCAGTCATCGCGTGCAGCCTCAGAAATGTTTGTATAGTCAATCCCATACTCTTTTCCAGACTCTTTCTCAGCCATCGCGTACAACCTTGAAAAATTTCATATTGTACGCGGTTGGTGGAAAAGAGTATGGGATAGATTGACTGGATATTTTCGAGGCTGTACGCGATGACTGGGGAAGTGAATGGGATGAATGTGGGAACTGAACAAAACCCATATTCAGATTATACGCCACTCAATATTATTTCCCTTACTATTCCCCATATTCCACCCATACTCAATTTAACACACTTTCCCATACGACTTTTTTTCTACGCGGGGTATTCAAGCCATTCACCTTAATAGACATACATATAGATACGACTCTCTCACAATATTCGGCAAATGGAACTTTATCAACTTTGTCGAAGTCAAATGCCTCCTGACGACAATATCGGTAATAGTCTTGGGCGTCCGCGTGAATTAAATTATACCAACTAATTCCATTGTTCGGCATTTATTATCCATGTACTCTGGCCTGGTCCCAACAGTTACCGAAACTCGAGGGGGGGGGGGGGGGGGGGAGTGGAGGGGGGCTTATACGTTGTACGTAATACATAACAGGAGATCGTGCCGGTCGACTCGGTTCTCGTTCGCGCGGAACCGATCGCTCGGTACACTCTCCCGGGTTATACTCGTACACGCACGTACGTCACGTATCGTCGAGGGGGACGAGAGGATCCGGGTATACCTCGCGTACGTTATGCTACACTATGGTATAGCAGTAACTACTGCGTATCGCGGTCTCCGTAACCCCCCTCGATAGAGCTGTACGAGAATTGTTGGGGAACGAGGAAGCCAGCTAGTTGCGAGCTTGCGATGAACGAGAGGGGTTTGGCGGCTGCTGCTGCTGCTGAGCGCGTTCGTGCGGTCCGATGAAATTGCGCGTGGCGGATACCTACCGCACACTCCGAGCATGTTTAATACGCGAGTGAGAGCCCGGTTTCGGTATTCGGCCACGCCTATACGGCTATTTGGGTAAATTATGTCGCGGCTGGTAGGGCGAGCGGGTGGGGAAACATCCTGGCCAAGTGGAACAGGAGAGAGGAAGCTTCGTACTCTGCACGCTCCGTCGGTTTGTGGGATCCCTTTCTCTCTCTCCCTCGGTGCTTACGCACTGATCAGGAATCCCTCAGTCCTGTAGTGGATACCAATAGCTAGGGCTCTAATTGCAAGGTAAAGGGTGTGTACCGGCGTGGCGGAGGGGTGGACGACCGATTGATCGGAGGATATTCAGGGACTGGGCGGGGAGGGAGATGAAGATACAGTTAACGCATTGAGAGCAGCCAATATTGCTATTAAGCTGGTCGCGGATCCGCCCGGTTCGTCGATCAAATGTTTACGTATACACGTAGCTGCAGTTGATTAGTTGTATACAGAGGAGAGATATTATCGTATAACACGGGCAGTACTATCGCCAAAGATCGATCGTTAATGCGGGCATGTACCGGTGAACTCGGCAACATCTCTGCTATATTGCTGAATGCTGTCCGGGTGTGATTACATTTAATGAAAATTGATATTCCCTGGGATTGAAATGGTCGGTTTCCGTCTGTAGAAATTAGGGACAAGGCAAATCGATGCATATCCACTTAATAATAAAGTTCAAGGTCATTGCACACTCTTATAGACACTCCTCACGGCACTCACAGACACTCACTGTTAGTTGCGATAGCTGGGCAGTGGTCGTTATCGAAAAATGTTCGTACAACATATCAACCAATGATATGTTGTACTCAACCAAGGACAAAATTGAACCTATGAAAAAATGGAATTTAGTGTACTCCATCCCATGTAGCGGTTGTGATTCAGCTTACATTGGCTAAATATCAGGATATTCAAAAGAAATAATAAATGAACAGAAACGAAACACAGAGCAACCGAGAAAAAGAACACTATATTGACCTAACTCGTTGGGTTAACTTTGACGATGTAAGAATACTAAATTAGAGATGATTAGAGATGATCCAAATCAAAAATCAAAAATCTGTGAACTTCCGAAATGATATCGGAAAATTGAATGCTGCGTATGACTCTGTTTTATAAATAATCAACCTTATCATGGGATTTAAGTAATTTGCTTACTTTCGGAAATGGGAGACGTTAAATGCTCGAGAACTTCCAAAGGTGACCGAGGCCATATTAATGTCATTACTTTACCCCATTTAAAAGCTAATCGTAACGTACCAAGTTTTTCGCTATGCATTCGACATCCTTAAGGATTGTCGAATAAGCAAAATTATCAAGAAAGAATGTATAAGTTATTTATGAGTAATCAACCATAAATTTGGTTCAGAAATTGTATTTATCAGGGACTGAAATTTGTTTCTGTCATATAAGCTAACCTAAAAACGAAATTTTCGTAGCCGTATATATTTAAGGCCGTATATTATTATTATTCTTCAAGTATCTACACATGTGTTATTTTAAAAATAAATAATTTTGAGGAGAGCCAACACTTATGGTCGAAACGTAAATTAACGAGGTTTAGAGTTTCGCACTTTCCTTCCACCTGACGCTGCCGATGAGTCGATCGCAGCCGCAGCATTCACCACGAATACTCACTCTCAGTGACAAATTTCCATTGCATGAGCCAAGCTTTGAACATTACAAAATTACGCTATGAGCTAAATTCTCCGAATCTCCTCTATCGCTCACCGTCCCGTTCGGCCTCGTTCGTCCCTATACACTGTCTGTCCGAATGTGCGATGGTTCTCGACTTGCTCCAGTTGTCCGTCCCTTTGCCGGTCGAAACTTATCTAAGAGTTAAGAGTCCACACCGCGGTTCCGATGGCGGATCGTCGTGGACCGTAACCACTTGCCGTTTGCCCGATGCGGTCGGCACGAGCCACCGGAGAACGCCGGGAAAGCCTTTGCCGTTCTCCCGGCGAACTCGTGAGACGCTGGACGCCTCTAACTCAATCGTACTTGCTGGTTTCTGCAACTGGCTACCGCGCTTCTATTTCCTTGATTCCTTTGCCTCTTCGCTCCCAACGTCTGCGGAAGCAGTCGTGTGCCGAGCACACACCTACAGTCGGACCACCTAGCGGGCACGGGCCGCTCGAGATACAACGACGCATTGCAAACTTCACGAGCAATTTACCGCCTTCCCGAGTTCCGCGATAGTTATATGTACATTGCAAGCCAACGGTGGAGCTAGCATCTGGCTTTTAAACAGTCTCCCCTCGTCCATCATCGACTCTATCTGTTTGACGACTTCGCACAACTTTATAACGTAGTAGCTTTTCGAGACACTTAATTGGACGGTATCAATTATTTTCCGGCCGCGCAGTGAGTCTGAAAAGGCTTTTCTCGTCATTCAAAAAAATGCTATGTGATGTTGCAAAGGACTTCTTCACGAACGACAGCAAAAGATGCTCCCACTTTATTGGAGTTTGTACCAAGAAAATAGTCAATCGAAATGGGGATGAGGTAAGTTCATAGCTTTCAGGAAAAGTGATTGATACGGAACTTCAAAGTGAGCCTACAAAGTCAAAAAGAAAGCGTCTTCTATGAATGGCGTGCAACTGTGCTCTTCTTTCCGGCACATATAAAATGATCACAGTTACTTCACGATGAAGGGAAATACGACGCGTGTCGCTATAATATCGTAGGACACAGTGACGAAAGAGGCGAACGGATGTTGGTGCAATGAGCAAAATTGTAAAACTGTCTGCCCGCGGTAAAGCCGATCGTATAAATTTACCGTGAATGCATTGCACTGCGCGCACGCTTTCCTTTGAGATTTTACGGATGTTTGGGCTAAAATCGCGGCAGGGGAACGAGAGAGGGGCTCCGCTGACCGCGTTAGTCAGTGTGCGAGTAAGAAATGCAGTCAAAGCAAGTGGCTAAACGGAGATAGAGTCTTTCGTATATTGTATTTATCTCAGAAAATAAACCGTGAATCTTCTTGAAATTCAACCACAATCTCTCTGATAGCGTGCCCTTCGCTGTGATAGGTTTTTTATTCGAATCTAACAGAAACCTGCGGAGAAAATCGCTACGTTCTGTCGTTAGCGACCGATTTCCGAAACGTTTACACGGTACCTCATGTAGCTTTATACACGCATTACTAATAAACGACATGGTAAAATTTTTTTTTTAAATTGCCAATCATTCAGTGTGTCTTTGCCTGCAAAGTAGCAAAGTTTTATAGCGATCGAACAGAGACGCGCTTCGGACCAAACATCCTTAAAGATGCAATGTAGATGTAGCTCTTTGCGAGGTAAACAGCATACAAGACGTACGGGGGTCAACTTGCCATTAACATTATATATCTATAGACAATTACCATTTATTTTCAAAATCGCAGAACCAATTAAAGCTGCAAAGGTATCCAAGATTTCACCGGGATTTCACCGGGCTCATAATTCACCTCAGCTAGCTCGTCGGCACAGTCAATATTTAGGCTCGTGAAATGGAACCTCGAGGAAAAATGAACGGATGATACCTTGTTTTTATGTTCCGAGTGAAATTGGCGAAAAAAGTATGGTCCGTTTTGCCCAGCTTTCCCCCTCTGCGTCGTTGCAACACAATTCGTGCATCAAGTATCTCTTTTACCCCCGGTTCATTGTCTGCCTCGCCGATCGCTTTTCAATCTCGACCCCTCGACTTCGTCTCGCCTTCCAGAGCTTTCTAGGCTCTCCCGAGACCGAACATCAGAGTCACCCTCTCGGCCGTCACCGCCGCTGGGTCCCCGCCCTCGTAATCTGTTTACCGCTCTTCAGAGCCCCGGGTATGAAACCATTCCGCGTTGTTGACAAACCTAGCCACCGACCACAGAGCACGACGAGTCCTCGTTCCTCGCAGCCAAACACTTGTGAAAACTCCACCTTGCCCGAACCTATTATCTCCCTTGGCGAGGCCAGCCTCATTATTATTTTTAAAACATTTTTTTTCATTCACTATGCACCTTTTCCTTCAAGCCTCCCTGACTGTTTAAATCGCAACGAACCGACGGTATCACTGAGAATAATAAAAACAAGATTCGACTTCCGTTGCATTTTTCTGCATAGCGATGCTGTCGGTTCGTACTCAAAGAGATTTCTTTTTTTCATAAAAAGCCACTGCTTTTTGTTCGGGATTAACAGTTAAGCGATTACTCTAACTCGGATACCGCAGAGGCTGGATGTGTATCCAGCATCAGCGGTATCCGAGTCAGAGTAAAGCACGAAGAAAAATGGTTTAGCTGCTCTAACAAAATTAGTTTTGTTGACAACGACCTCGTTCCCGCAGCAAAACGATTAGTAAAAGCAGCAAAAAAATTACTACGTGGAAGCAATTGATTTTGCTATCCGACAAAACTTTCTTGTTACTGCGACGATTTAGTTTGCTATGAGAATAATCGACGCCTGCTGTGATTTCACGGCTGATTAGTTACTGGTAATAGGAAAGTTATAGATACGTACATGCGCTTATTGGAAGATTAACTCACTGCGTTTGTATTTTATCATTTTATTACATTGAAAATAATGTTTGTATTTTCAATTGCGAATTCTCGAAATTTGCTGTACATGAATGTATTAAACTGCGAAAGGTATTACCATTCACAGTTTATACATCTATATACAGCAAATTTCAAGAGTTCGCAATTCCACTCTATTTTAATTTTTACTCGAATATAAAGGAACTGTTTCCTCGCGCGTCTTTGTTTTCATTTTGCGCGTCGAGCGTCCCGAGCCCCACTCAGTCATATAACGAATTTTTTTCATACAGTAACAAAGACTGTTTTGTTGCGGTAGCAAATCGCTCCAAGGTAAATTTGTTGCTATGGTTACAAGTTGGTTTTGTCATCCCGATACTAACAAACTAAATTTGTTACGGTAACACAAAAATCTTGTACCAACAAATTTTTTTTCTCCGTGAGCATGAAGGTTCCTCCGATGACGCGAGCAGAAAAGCTTATATGTATAGTCAGTCCTTGGTACTCGCGATGCAAGTAGACCGTAGTTAGGATGGACTTTGTACGAAGCCACTGGATGGAATCAGAAAAGAGAAATGGTTACTTCCGAGATTAACACCTCGTCGTAAGTAGAAAAGCCCCGCTTTGGTCAGACCTCGCCGGTCACTGCCGCGGCGAGCAGTGGTTATAGTCAACGCAAAGCAGACAATACTGTTCTCAGCCCGGCACGTGTGTTTCGCGGTCAGGATACCTCCTGAGACATAATTCTTACTCCTCCTTCACCGAAATTTATCTCAACCATCAAGCCCCATAAAATCTCCGTTGCCCCGCGATGGTTGCGGCGGAGGGGTTGAATGGTTAGTTTTTTTTTTTTTTACTTTCTTTGCCGCGTTCAGGGAGATCGAGAGGACCAAAGCTCGTTCAACTCAGCCGTTTTTTTGCCCCTCTACCAGCTCCTCCGTTTCGCAAGACTTTCTCACGCCCGTACGGCGATAAAAAGTTGTCTTGTGCCACTGTCAAACGCAACACGAGCGACAATGGTCGAGAAAACGGGCAAGGCTCGAATATCCAAAGAAAACGGTGGAAGGTTGGGCATTAAGCGGAGAGCTTCTGGCTATCCTCTCCTCTTACTCGTATACAACAATATCTCCAGCTGCTTCCGGTTCCCCCGTCGCAGCAGCGATAATACTTGTGCGCTACTGTGCGCACTGAGAATTCTTCACTGGTGTTGTGTATGCGTGTCTCCTTGCATTTCTCGCACCCCCCCGTTGTTCTATATTACTGTACCATTGCCTGTTTCCACTGCAGTTACAGTGTAAATGTGTATGTGTACTGTTAGCTCCTTCCGCCGCTTCAGCCACACTCCTGCTCGCCTTTTGCTACTGCCGCCAGTCCCTGCTTCTCGGAGAACGCGCTATCAACGACCCTTTACTTTTGCTCGGACTCTCGCCACGCCTTCCTAGCAGCAAGCAACCCCCCCCCCCCCCCCCCCATCCTTCCAGTCCCCAAAGCCTCCCTCAAGAAACAATATAATGTGATTTAGTGGGCCATTACTGCCACTGTACTTTCCGAGTAGTAGCGCCTAGGTGCGGTGCACCGACTCTCCGCCGGAGAGCTCGCGCTCCTGCTCACATCCACCGACCGGCCTTTCCCCTCCGACACCACCGATGTATTCGCGCGCGTATAAACGGGTCTTTTTCTTTCGTCTTATTCATTATGTTTTTTGTTTTTTTTTTTTTTTGCTTGTACTATTCTCATACTCGTTCTTAAATAGGCCTGGTTATTAATAGAATATTGATGGGTCGGTCATCATAAAAATGGGATTTTAATGGGATGGGGGTGGGATTATTTGACTGATGTTTTAACCCTTTATAAGTCACAGCGCCCGAAACCGTACCGAAACGGGACTAATGGCCGCGGAGTGGGGGGCCACGCGACGGCACGGAGCGCCTAAGAGTGGGGATAAAGGTGTGACTTATAAAGGGTTAAGTTCAACCATGGTGGGAGTCAGTCATAGAAAACCTGAGAATCCTGAAAATGTTAGGGAATTAACCATTTTTTAAAAAGTTGATTGTACTATTCTCATACTCGTTCTTGAACAGGGCTGATTATATTAATATACTTTCGATGGATTTCGGGGTTTATCAAAATTGTATTATCTGACTGATGTTTTGAGTTTAACCGCGGTGACCATCAGTCACGAAAAACGTGTGAATCCTGAAAATACGAGGAAATTAAGAAAATTATCGAGAAAGTCGCGAAAGAATTGTATTATAAAATCGGTATCAGTGGTGGATTAGACCGTCCTGTATTCTATCGTATTTGACAAGCCTCTCCTTTCCGGGAAATATATTTCTGGACCAGTCGAACCCTTCCCGGGGAGATTGATGTAGAAAAAAAAATTATGTAGGTCTATCTCACGTTTTCTAAGGGTGGACTTGTTCATTCGGAAAGAAGAGGTCATTAAGGGTCTTCCCGCTTAATCGGAAGGTACGGATGGATGCGTATATTCGTGTCAACGAGTTCACCCAGTCCCGATGACTTACAAGTGTGTTGTATATTTATATATGTATATGTATATGTGTCTATATATAATCTACGAATATAGTTATAGATTGAGCAACGGTGCGGGTTATCGGTCCGAGTATTGGGTGAAACGCTTTCTGGGGTTCTGATGCTCGTCGTCCGCTGCAGTTCTATATCGCTTCGCTATAGAGGATAATAACGCTGGGGACAATTTTTTTTTTTTTTTTATTTCGTTCGGCACGCTCGTAGTCCCCATCGATTCACTGCTATTTTTCCAACATCGAACCGACAACATTGAAGGTCTCCGTGGAGTTACCACGGTTATACAGTTGCCGCTCCGGTTCTATTCCGATTCTCTGTTCTCTCCCTTTTTCCGTTTTTCTCTAACCCCCCCTCTCCACTTAACTCTTTCACAGCATTTTTTTTCCACCGTCCGTCTCGCAATAAAATATCGAATTCCGTACACACTCGTCACCCTCCGTACGCGGGCGGGAAGGTGGCCATCGACGATTTCATCGACGATAAAAGGTAACGTACGGGCGGAAGAAACTTTATTATCTTTATGCCGTAATGTCGCGCGAAAAGCTGCGGTTAAACTACAGAAAAGAATAGTCGGGCGGATGGAGCGCCAAGAGCGAAAGGCAGAAGGCACAAAGTGGACAGGAAGGGATCGGAGAGAGGGATCGGAGGAATGAAGAAGCGAAACCGATAACGCTGACCATGCCGGATATACGACCATTGACGGAGCTTACCTATCCCCGCAAAACTTTCCCATAAAGCGCATTCAATGTTTTTATCTGTTTCGCCAAAGACTATATAGAGTCGAGTCGGTCGAGTCTCTTATCTATCTCTCACACGAACCAAGTATCCGAGTGGTGTAACATTTTTCTTTCTTTCTTTTTTTTTTTTCAAATCCCTTTGTATCTTATTCTCGTCGAAGTTTCACTGAAAATCCGATACTCTTCTTGTCTCGCAAATCCAAGATCCGCTTGGAGATTTATCGCCAATAAAATCGGCACTGTACTTAATTGTCGCGTTAAATGTTTATTTTATTCTTATTACAACAAAAAATGTCCCCCAACACTCGTCGAACGGATTAGTCAACCTTCTTCTTGTCCTGCAAATCCAAGACCCGGTTGGAGATTTATCGCCAATAAAATCGGCACTGTACTTAATTGTCGCGTTAAATGTTTATTTTATTCTTATTACAACAAAAATTTCTCCCAACACTCGTCGAACTGATTAGTAAACCCTTTGGCCACATCATACTCGCGCGCGACGTGTCAATTATCGGTACAACGAATATCGAATGTAATACCGTTGTCAGGATAACAACGTCAAGACGAACGTCCGCGCAGTATTATATTTTTTTTTGTTCTTTATTTTTTTATCTATTCTCATCGAGGTTTCACTGAAAATCCGATACTCTTCTTCCGTCATAAATCCAGGACCCGCTTGTAGATTTACCGATAAATAAAATCGGCACTGTACTTAATTATCGCGATAAATAATGTATCGCGTTTGTATTTTGTTTTATATATCTAAAATAAATTGTTCTCCCATCCCGAACAGATTAGTCAATCCCTTGGCCGCATAATACTTGGGCGCGCGGCGCGTCAATTATCAATACAACGGACACCGAATATAATACCGTTGTCAGGATAAGAATGCCAGGACGAACGGACGCGCGGTATATTTTTCTTTCTTCATTTTTTTTTTTTTCTATGCTCATCGAAGTTGCACTGAAAATCCGATACTCTTCATCTCTCACAAATTCAAGACTCGCTTCCAGATTTACCGATAAATAAAATCGACACTGTACTTAATTGTCGCGATAAATTTTCATATTTTTTAATAAAAGAAAAATTATTTCTCCTATTCCTTCACTCGTGGAACAGATTAGCCAACTCTTTGGTTGCATCATACTCGCGCGCAACGTGTCAATTATGGGTACAGCGGACACCGAATATAATACCGTTGTCAGGATAAGAATGCCAGGATGATCGTCCGCGCGGTATAATATTTTTATTTCTTTATTTTTTTTTTTGTATTCTTATCGAAGTTGCACTGAAAATCCGATACTCTTCTTCTCTCCCAAATCCAAGACCCGCTTACAAATTTACCGATAATAAAATCGTCACTCTATTTAATTTTCGGGATAAATTTTTATATTTTTTAATAAAAGTAAAATTAGTTCTCCCATTCCTTCCCTCACGGAACAGATTAGTAAATCCTTTGGCCGCATCACACTAGCGCGCGCGTCGCGTCAACTATCGATACAACGGACACCGAATATAATACCATTGTCAGGATAACAATGCCAAGACGAACGTCCGCGTGTTATGACGTGTGACAGTGGCTCGTGTGATTCATTGCGATAATACAGTGACGACATTGAAATTAGTGGACGGTCACTGGCGATGTATCGCGTTGTGGCGCGTTGCACGCGGTAGGTTTCGCCCGCAGACGTACAAACGTTAGGACACGTACGTTGGAGCTTTGCTTAATTGATTTCCAAGGATATCCGAGAGATTCGCGGAAACGTTTCCACCCTCGCTCCGCCTCTCTTTCGCCCTCCGGGCAGGACGAGGACGGGCAACGCCGAGAGCCGATATTGTCGATCCGGCACACGACGTATTCAATGCACGGAATAAACGTCAACCGAACATCGGCTGTTCGATATATTGGAGCCATATAGACGGAGGGAATATTGAGAGATGAAGAGATATTGACTACACAAACCGAGCCGATATGCACACGATCGGAAATATCGAGATTGCTCCCGCCCGACGATGACGGACTTTGGATCGGCGATATCCTTCAATCCGTGCAGCAATCAAATCGTGCAGTTATATACTATATATATATTTTTTTTATTAATCGACGATACGGGTAACAACTGTACTGGCGAGTTATCTATGTTACAGGAGTGGATGGAGTAAAAATATGATCTTCTCCGTAATTCTCCACCGAACAATTCCGTCGTACCGTTGATTGGAAATTAGCTGGTTTCACTGATTCCCTCCGCGCCCCCCGCTGATTGACCGGAAAATTCTATTATTTCGTTTCTGTTTTATATCCTCATCTCTGTACATGTATGTATGGCTGGGTAGTTTATGTATATATATATATATATATATATATATATATTTCATTTTATTTTATTTTTCGTTCGGCCCGATGTACGTGCGTTCGTACGCCAAGCCGTGGAGTCGTTTCGCTCGACGGGCGTGTTTCGACGTTTCGCGTATAAATTGATGTACCCTTATATCCCATCGCTCGGTGCCGGCGCTCCGGCTATCGTGCAAAAAGTAGTTTCGTGATCGGAAATCTAGGTCGGATAATCACGCGCGCCGGGCTGACTTGTGCGAAAGGGGGACAGACCAGGTGGGCGCCTCGTTCATCTGTTACTGTACTTCTATCATAGAGCCGCTTCTCTTCCTCTCTCTGTACTATTCACGATTTTTCCTACCCCCTTCCTTCCTTCGGTCCTTTCGGCGCTTTCCACCTCGCTATACGTGGCAGAGCGTAGATCGCTGGAGGAATGACGATTGTAGTCAATTTCACTACAATCACCGTTGTCACGGTGTAGGTACGTGTCGATCCCTCGGGCGACCCTGTATATATGTATATATGTATATATATACCAAACTGTGTACACATTCGTTCCCGCGTGACAACATCGGTGTGCACGTATTTTTATTGTTTTTTTTTTTCCACTCGTATATGGACAAAACACGGTGACGTTGCTTGAGCATTCGATATACCCTTTTTCCCCCCCTGATCTCTCCACCCCCGCTCGGTCTTCCTGCCTATATTTCGAGATTTCCTTTTTTCCCTTTTTTTCATATCACAAATTGTCTATCGAGTTCCCGTACAGGCTAGCTCGACCGTACGAGAGTAACCGGTAACTCGGTTCGCAACAATCTGTTCCATTAAACCGATCGTAAAACGAGTCAAATCTACGAATCGAGGGGGAAAAAAAAATTTGTCGTTTACTCTCGTCGTTATAACTGGCCCTGTAGATATTGCCGAGATAGCAACTTCGGCACCGCAGCTCTGAAGATTATTTTTCAAAATTATTTTTATTTTATTTTTTTTTTCGATTGTTACATCGTTTTTCCATTCCATCGTTGAAATATCCGTTGTTATGTTCGACCAGCATCCGTGAATATCTGCATGACATCAAATTTCAGCTTTGGCGACTCTCGGTCAATGCGCTGCTTTGGGGATAAAAAAAAATTGTTATCTCGTAGAATTTTGTTCTCCAAGTGAACATCTCCGAGCGAAGTCTGCGCAATGCAAAATCCCAGCCGTTATCACTCGACGAAATTTACTATCATGCAGGCATCTTCAGGGTGATGGGTTTTGTATAATTTGTGTCGCACTGGCTCGCATCGAGAACTCGTCCCTTCTGGACCGTCTGTGTATCAATCGCGACAGGATAGCTTCCAGGGAGGATGGATGGAGAACATCGCGCGGCTATTATCCGATCGCAGATGAGGATTCGGTATGGATCCAGGAACGTTAGTTTCCATGAATATCTGCATGACATCAAATCCAGCATCCATGAATATCTGCATGACATCAAATTTCATCTTTGGCGACTCTGTCAATGCGCTGCTTTGGGAATTAAAAAAATGGTTCACTCGTACAATTTTATTCTCCAAGTGAACATCTCCGAGCGCAGTCTGCGCAATGCAAAATCCCAGCCGTTATGACTCGACGAAATTTACTCTCATACAGATATCTTTAGGGTGATGGGTTTTGTATAATTTGTGTCGCGCTGGCTCGCATCGAGAACTCGTCCCTTCTGGACAGTTTGTGTATCAATCGCGACAGGATAGCTTCCAGGGAGGATGGATGGAGAACATCGCGCGGCTATTGTCCGATCGCAGATGAGGATTCGGTATGGATCCAGGAACGTTAGTTTCCCTCCTCGATCGCCGGTCGCTGGTTGGTGTATCCGTTGTTATGTCAGACCAGCATCCGTGAATATCTGCATGACATCAAATTTCATCTTTGGCGACTCTGTCAATGCGCTGCTTTGGGAATTAAAAAAATGGTTCACTCGTACAATTTTATTCTCCAAGTGAACATCTCCGAGCGCAGTCTGCGCAATGCAAAATCCCAGCCGTTATGACTCGACGAAATTTACTCTCATACAGATATCTTTAGGGTGATGGGTTTTGTATAATTTGCGTCGCGCTGGCTCGCATCGAGAACTCGTCCCTTCTGGACAGTTTGTGTATCAATCGCGACAGGATAGCTTCCAGGGAGGATGGATGGAGAACATCGCGCGGCTATTGTCCAATCGCAGATGAGGATTCGGTATGGATGCGGAAACGTTAGTTTCCCTCCGCGATCGCTGGTCTCCAGTGCGATCGTATAAGCCACGCTGTAGTTCTGTCTCTCGGGCTTATTGTTGCTTTACGAACGTACCCCGAGTTACGCGATGACAATTACGCTTCGCGGGCTATGCACACTCGCGTTACAGCACTGCTGAACGAACTTCCTAGCGAGACATCGCGCTGACCGGAGCAAATTGGCAACAACACACTGGACAACCCCGTCCGTCGAATAATATCTCCCGATCCGTGGTTTCCGGTGGTTGTTTTAACTGGCTGACCGATTTAGCCGTATAACCGCAAGCGCCCGAACTCCGGCACAGTGTACATTGCCGCCAGCGCAAACTCCGGTGTGATCGACCGATATCTTACGGTTGACCTGAAATTCCATCACACGATGGTCTCTGCACCCCTCGAGCGTGGGACAAGAACCGAGACCGGGGGAGGAAACTTGCTAAATTTGCGATGTAAATTAATGTTAATTTTGTCGGCGAATGACAACGAGCTCAGATTGATAGTGGAACAGGCTATCCGAGTTTGCACGAAAAAAAAAGTATAAAAATAATGTAACAAAACTTGTACACGCAGAGCTCTCGGATACAACTTGAAATTCACATTCGATAGGAGAGAAAGCGAATGACTCCATAATTTCCGAACGGTCTAGTCTACATCCGCTTGTATTTATTCATGGTTAAGGTCATGAAAGAAAGAAAAGAGAAACGGTAGTTTAATAAATTAGCAAATATTATATTTACGATAACGGTGAGTTGATAAAAGCGGTAGATCGACACACCTTAGCGTGGCGCGACGAGCGGAAGACTTTTTCTCGCCGTTAACCGTTCGAGAGGGAGAGAGGGTCGAACGCGAGGGGCTGCCCCGGTGTTTATGCTAATTCGAGTGATAAAGCTTTCTCTCTCACACGTTCCATCCCGGAGCTCCCTGACCTGATTCCAGCGTGTCGCTTTATACGTGATTTACGAGTGTTCCCGCACGCATCGCATGCAACACACTCCCGGACTACCTTGTACTGTGTAACACTCGTTATGGACAGACCCTTGACGAAGTTCCGTCCGGCACGAAAGTCTTGTCGACGCCACTAACGAATCTTCACAAGTACTTCCTATAATTCGAATCCCTTCTTTTTACTTCTTATTACCGCGAAGTGTGCGCTACAGCCGATCTTCGGGAGGTGTGCAGACGCGATTTTGGGCGACGACCTCGTTCCGAGTTCCGCACGTAGGTAAGATCGCCGTCCAGATTGCGTTGGGCTCAAAGCTGCGTGTGCACGGAGCGTGTGTCTCGCTTCGATAAAGATATGCGAGCGAAAGCCGAGATAAAGGAGATTCGATGTGAGAGAACGAGAACGCTCGTCGGGAGCCGGAAAGGAGAAATCCTACAGTGGGCACTTCCGGTTTCTCGTTCCATCCATTTCTGCGAGGCAGTGTTGCGCCCGGAAACGGGCGACTTACTCCCCGCTATGTTTCCGAGCGCATGCAGGTACTTTGCTCGATATCCGGCTCCGGAGAAAAGAAAGACGAGGGTTGGAGCCGGGGCACGGAGGCGACGCATTCCGATAGCCTTGATTCCAGCCCGACGGAACTGCGTGTCTGATATGCTGCTCGTACCGGTGGATTTCTCGGGAATATTGTCCCGAGCGGCCGGGAGCAGCCCCACCGATGCTGGAAGTCGCGCGAGGAAACAGAAATCCGGATAACCCGTTTTCCGGAACCCTCTCCGCTGCCTCACTTCCGGTGTAAGATAACGTTCCGTCAATAGCGCCTCGTGCACCCAAACGACGTGTGCTCCAATGTCCCCCTCCATCCCACGGAATATCGGCTCCGAGACTCCGAGAGCCCGATTGTAACCGACACTTTGGCGAATCTCGTTCGCGCGATATCGAATCTCGTTACTCTTCACGGCACAATCTTACACTCCTGCGGAGAGCTTTCATAATATCCTATCGAGGCTTCTATCGCAATGACAATCTTTTTTTATTTCTTCGACTCCCTTGCATATTAGGAACTATCGGGATAAAGAGAATGACTCGCCGTGCAGCATCGAGAATAACGCATGAAGTCGTAGATCGACTCGACAGAAAATAAATAAAAATAAATAAAAAAACCAATCAGTAAAAAAAAAAGGTAATTACCTGGTAGTGACGTGAAAACAGCGTCGCGCCGTGATTATTTAAAAGCATCGTTGACCGGTGGCTAAAATTGCGTCAATTTTCTCGGACATGTTACCATAAATAGATACATTAGTGAGATTGGGGTCGGGTCGATATAACAGCTATGCGATGGCTGCATACATTTTATACGTATACATCGTGTATACATTATGTACACCTCTATATATATAAATAAATATATATTCATACCGCTACCGGCGTAAATTCCCGTAAACGTGGAGGGGGTGGATTGTTCGAGCCACCGGTTTCCCGATGCGCAATTACCGTACACGACGCGATAACCGCGTCGTATTTGTACGATATTCGCAAATGACACCCGGTCTATACCCGGTCGGCGCCGGCCGAATGGCCGTCTGACACGTAACCACCGTGCGCTCCCGCGCTCGCCGTTTCATACGAGCCATCAAAACGATATAGGCTACGCGTACGGCCCGCTGACCGGCTGTGTTACCGGTCCCTACCTACTGGCAGGTAACCTTTTCAGTACCTCACTCTCCTCTCCCCGGAGCGAGCAATCGGCCGCGGTAGTCCGCACGATTTCTCTTCCGCACCGTCTGGATAGGCGTCGCAACGGTTCGGTAACAACCCCCGAAGCTCCATTTCCATCTCGCCTATTGTATATTTGATGTAATTATTGATACACGCGCGGGGCTCGTGACCCGGAGAGCGAACGAGAGAATGGCCGCGTGACAGTTGCAGGGAAGCGTAAACCCCGCGCCACCTCGGATATATGACTACATCTATATTGTACGTCGTGTGCTTTCCTACGCTCGGTATCCGCTCGGTGTTCTCCACTGGCACGTTCGTCAATATCGAAACGTTCGACGTACCGGCAAGCGGACGCACGACGCACCAACCCGCGCCCCGTTCCGCACACGCCACACTAGTCCCGACACCGCTGTTCCCCGACCACTCGTAAATCTATAATTATGAGAAGCGTGAACCGCATACATTTCGATGGCCCGCCCGTACGAGCTCGTTATAATCCTCGTATAGATATATTATCGGTCTTATTATGGGACGCTGCATCGATACACTGCGCTATAACGGGATTTTAAGTAACGATCGTATTTGTTGGCACGGCCCGTAGGTGGGAACCGACGGTAGTTTTACTGATCGTCGATGATAATCTTTTTATTTCATTTTCGATAAGTAGTTATTTCTTATAAGTGGTGCAAAACCATTGAGGATTAAGAATCTTCCGAACTCGGTATTTTCATATGTTTTTTTTAGCTCTGGAGGATTTAGCAGTGTTGGTGTGAAGTCGAGCGGAACATCAACAATTGTCGAGAGCATTTTTATTTAAATTTTTTTCCCCGCGTATCTCGTTCCAGACATAAATCCAATCCGAAATATGCACATGCCAGTTGTCAAAATGTTAACGATTTTTTTTTATGTTTCTGTTGCAGGTGAGTGGCCCTTTGATGACTGACAATATAATACGTAAGTTCTGCAATTCTCCATCGACAAAAAGCAATTCGATTTTCATATTTTAACGTGACAATCGGATGATTTCGTTTTCTATTTCCGTGACGGTCTTGTAGTAACGATAAAGGGAAAAAACGGTGAATCTAACAGAGTTATTCCCCGTTACATGGATATTTCCCGTTCCCATGAGAGAAATTTATTTCCGTTCCATCCTCGGAGAATACAAGCGGCTCTTCCTATATTCCTTCACCATAACGTGTCCTTCGGATTAAACGGGAGCGTACGCAAGGGATGGAGGACGTTTCGCAGTTCTCGCTCGCGCGCGCTCTCGATATACGCCCGCACGGGGATAAGATTTGATTTACGGTGTACGGGATGTCGTGTGGAGTGTACAGCCCTCTCTCTTCCCAACGAGAGGCGCTTCAGGATTCAACGTGTGGATCCCCATTGCTCTTACTACTGCGGGGGCTTGCGAGAGAGGTCGTTCGAGCTTGGAGCCACAGAGCACGAGACAACGTGTATAACGACCGACGAGGGTGGCGAAGGATGTGTATATATATACATATTTATACATATATATGGCATCGGAGTTGGCTCACCAGGTGAGCCATGGTTCACATGGGAAATGAATGTTCTGTCGCGGTTTGAACACACCCCTCCAGTCGTCCCCTTTTCGCCCTTCAAGTCCATCCCTTTCCTCCTATGAAACAAGGACCGCGAACCGTTTCTGATGCTGTTTACAGTCATTCGTCATCGACTCCGGAATCTCGAGACATCTCGAAATTGTAATATCGGAGATCGATACCAAATCGGTAATAATCATGGTTTCAATGCGCTGGAATCTTGGGTGTACTGTGGGAGGGTTGTTTGTACGTCCCACGCGGTCACTAGTCGGCACTCCCCGAATACCTGTTCTCGGAGAGTTAGCTGGTACGAGGCTTCCACCTCTGGCGTACCATAAAACTATAAGTGTAAAAGGCGAGGTCTCCGTCCCTCGCGTAAACTGGCGCTCGTAGCTGACCCAAGAGGAGTGACCGACCGGGTTGCACTTTCGCTCACACCCCAACGAGCCAGGACGTTACAGCTGCCGATAACTCACCGTTTGCTCATCGCGGGATAGTCAAGAAGCCGCAAAATTACCCCCAGCGAGACGCCGCCCCTCGATCTTGCGTCTCTTGCATGCCTTCCTAGTTCGGATACCCTCCCCATTCGCTCGCAGTTTCCCCCATACAACTCGCTCGGTCTTTAATTTTCTCCGCTTAGCTCCTTTAACCACCACGCTTTCTCCATCAACTTCTTCCTCGTCTTCTTAGGTCTTCTTCTTCTTGTTCCCCGATCCTTGGGAGTAACTTGACTACCTGGAAGACTCGGGTTTACCTGGCCAACTCGTACTTCGGGAGTTCTATCGGAGCCTTTTCCTCGTCTCCTTGGGATGCTGCGGGTGCACTACTCATGATGCTCCGCCATTGGCTCTCGCTGCTTTCGCTACCTTCCCGCTCGCTACATCGTCCCGAGAGCCGCCCGGCCATAGTTTCGTTGTAGCTTGTAGTACTTGAAGTGTACAGCATCCAGAGAGAGTTCTACAACCCCCCGGACGTCTAACCGGGAGTTTGCACAGACGAGGAAAAGAACACCAAGCCTCATTCTCGTAGCTTTCTCCTTTCTTTTCCACCGTTTCCAACCGACCCTCCCCTTTACTCCCGTTCGTCTAGCTCTACCATCCGAGCGCCCCACTGCAAACAACGCGAGTGCTCTGTATATCACAGTAATAAAAAAATACACCCTGGATACTCGTAGAAAGCCGGTTACCCACCGTTCAGACAACTTTTATTCCTCCACCCTTATCTGCCCCGCGTTTGTGCTCGTATCGTGGCCGAGGAACGAGGACGGGCAGGGGCGCGCTAACGATTGGAGGTCGACGAGCTGAACAGGCACCGGCTGCTTCTGCTTCCACTAACTTTCCCGCACGCTTTACTGCCTCCTCCTTCCGGTCTCTCTCTCTCTCTCTCTCTCTCTCTCTTGTCCCGACGTCCCTCCGTCTCTGTCAGACTCTTCCACGCTCGGGCTTCGTCTCCTTCGACGAACCCCCAGCGAAAACCCTCGAACGGTTATTAACTATTCTACGTCTTCGGTGCTGTGGTCCTAGGAACTACGCCGCGGAGCGCTTTCCCCACTGATGGAGACTCTTGGTGCTTCTCGCGATATAGGCTTCTCATAAGTATGCACTTCGAGCACCTTCATGATGCAATTATCGCAGAATGAATAAACAGTTCGGGGACTGGTCAGTGAAAAATAGATGAGGTAAACAGACCAATGGCCGGGCATTTAAGGCAATATCTATCTTCAAATCCAATTTTCGATATCATGCATCGATCATTTTCGAAATCAACGGTGAGCAATCTCAAGGTTAGCACTTATAGTTTTACAAAGCACATCCATTCAATACTTTTGCAATATCTTGAAAAATATTTACTCACGAAAGCACTGGGAGATGTAAATGTACCAGTGGGCTGGACAGCTATTCGTGGGTGTGTTCTGATTTTCGGACAGAACATGTCAAGTAAAAAAATTGTTGTTTCAATTCTACTTTCAATTCTTACGACTCCATACGGGATTGGAACAATACCATGTTACCTTCAATATCATATGAAATTGTAAGAATGAAGGAAGAATTGAAATTTCAACAAATTTCTTTGGCAGCCCGCAAGCGAATATTTTTCAGTGTAATAATGAACTAATTCAACTAGTTCGTGACAACAGGAATAAGGACAGGTTATTCTATTAATTTCAGGAATAAAAAATGTATATTCATAGAATAACACAACAGACACGCTGCATCGAAACCCATCTAACATGACCCCTTTCAGGTGTTGCCCGGTCTCCCGGTTTGGGTTTGTCGGTTCACGATGTCGCGTGCCAGTGTCGGGTCACAAAATAGACTATCGCTCAAGCAAATGTAACAATTAAATTATTATTTAAGCATGTTCTATGCCGATCTTTTGCATGCATGTCAATTACTAATTATAGATACAACTTCAGCGGTAACTGCAATCTTTTAACCATTATATTCGTTATAAACTTAAGTCTACGGACCAGTTGTCCGGTAACTGTGACGTGTCCAGTCATCGGTCGTTTACTAGTAGCTTTTTTAGCTGGAACTTTACGGCGTACATGGCAGAAAAAGTTAGAGTCTTTGATAACGGATGAGACACAACGCGAGCTTTCGCCGTCTCTCCATCCATCGGCAACGCTACGTTCTCAGCCAAACCATTCTCTCTTCGACGCGCAGTTCTAGAGCGGCAAACAGTGCAGCAAAGAGGGTAGAAATCTTTGGTGGAAATACGAGATGGAAGGGAGTAGGGCGTAAGAGTCAGCACTTTCTTGCAGTGTGTACCTATAGAATAGTTGAAAAAGTTGGAGTATCGAGTGTTGGCGCGGCAACGAAGCTGCCACGAATTGTTTTACTTCGTTTCTACAGTTTACTCTGACTGTGCAAGCTCGGAGGTCGGTCCGCTCGGCACAGACGGACCCCGTTGAGGCTGCACCGGCCGTACACTGTATTCTTACCCCCTTTTCTCCTTCTCCCTCTCACCGTTAACTCATCCGTCTACGTTTTTATCACCTTGACGAACCCTCCGGGACGCCCCATCCATTCTCCAACCTTCGGTAGATTTTTCTCCACCCTCACCGTTGTCTCGCTCTCTTCATCCCGATTTCAGTGGAGACTCGGGGCAAGCCTGCTGTACAGTTATCGGTTCCTTCCACGCGATTCTTAACCCCTCGCTAACGAGCCTGACGGCTGGCACGAGCCGTTCTTCTCAGAACCCCCTCGCGCAAACCTGACTTATTCGTCAACTTTTTAACGACTCACGGTATAGTTCTCGCAAACCGTGAGACTCTTAAAGCGAAAACTTTTTTTTTCTCAGTTTGCAAAGATTTTTTTTATAGATGCTGTGCCGTCCCTTTCGCAGCATGGTCCGCAATATCTCGCTTTTCCAAAAAAAAATTTTTTAAATGATAATCCGCGAAACTTTATCGTCGGACTCGGTCGAGAACGATAACGATAATGTTTGCCTCGACAAAAATAAGCTTCGGTCCAGTTTACGTCCAATCGCGCTCGGGTTCACCAATTAGCAAGTTCCGATTAACAATTTCGATATTCCGGCGGATCGTAGCTTCGATTTCGCGTTTGGAATTAAACAGTCTATGGAGGAAGCGGGCTACGTGTTCGCTGCTTACCGGTATTCCTCGGGGTGCACGGAGAGCGATGAGTAATTTCGTCGGAGGTTGCAATAAAGTTATATTTGCCGCGCACACGCTATGTTTCCTTCCAACGTCGGGGCATTAATACCGATCCCCCTTGCCGGTTATACCAGAGCGGTATAACCGGCACGAACTTCGTTTCGCACATGTATATCGCCGATGCGGCAGAAATTCTCTCCCGGAACTATCAAGAATCTCGGTTGAGCCGGGCGCGTGCGAAGCTATCCGATACTTATTTATGCTCGTCTGTAAAACACTGGGCTGGGGAATAAATATAGCAGTTTGCGGGCGTATCGAGTAGAGGCGGGCCGTCGATAAATCCCGCGGCTGGTGGGAAACCGATGTAAAGAGCGGTGAGAAAGCGTCGGCGAACGGAGAGCAACACACAAACCCCCCCTCGTTGTTTCGCCTCGTTCCATTCCGGCTTCGGTCGCACATTGCGCCCGCAAGCCCACCTCGATCGCGAACCCGCAAGCTCGCGCGAGCTCTCGAATCACTCGGTGATTTATCGCTGACATGTTTATAATGTTGCTCGGTGAGCAGCACGCCGAAAGAATAAAGTGTTTCCGTCCGGGAGCCACGAAACGAGAGCTTTCGCACGCTTGCCTGCCATCCGCGGGGCACGCCTTCGGCTTTCAAAAAGTAGGCGCGAAACTATGCAAGTACGCTGTGTATCTATGCATCGGAGTTTAATCGGCGAGAAACTGTGAAAAGTCTGTGCTCGGTTTCGTCGTCATACGACTCCGTCGATAACTGTGTTTACAGTAGAACCCCGTTTATTCAATGTAATGTGGGGCGAGCGTACGGCGAATAAGTGAAATCTCAGATAAGACGGATAACATACTTAAGCAATATCTAAAAACAAAATACTTTTTTTGAAAAAAGTAAAAAGGTACGCTAAGTACTTAAAATTTGTATTCTCGTTCAGAAAATATGTTCATCAAAGTAGTCTCGTAACAAAAAAATTCTTCCAAAAAGATGTTTATCAAAACAATAAAAAAAAAATATGTGTATGATAATCTCAACAAAAAAAAATCTATAAAAGTCAAATCAAAACCAGCCAAGTAGTACATACACGAAAATGCTTCAAAAAAGATGATTATCAAAACAATCTAAAAAAAAAAAATACAAGATGCAAAAATCTTGACAAAAAAAACTTGGCGTGCCATTTTTTTTTTTTTACAATTACAGTTACTGCAGTTATTACAGTTACTTTCCCTCTCCCTCGATTATTTGAATGAACCATGTACGACGGCTTTTGGAAAAAACTGGCACGCCAAGTTTTTTTTTGTCAAGATTTTTTGCATCTTGTATTTTTTTTTTTTTAAGATTTCCGAACCTACACCTCGATTAATGCGGAGGACTCGGATGAGTTGGGTGGATAAGCGAGGTTCTACTGTATTATAACACAGCGCTGCTCTCGACGATATTGAATTTTTATTATCGGATTTATTTCGTGGCCGAAGGGCAAAACCATTGAACCTATTAAGGGATGCTTTACAACCCACTGTACATTTTCCGCACAACCAATTTGGTCCGGTGCACTTGGGATACGAGGGCGCTCGTTCCTATCGACGAGCACCATTCACCGGGCTAATCGAAGAAATTCGTGAAGTGAAGTTGGAAAATAATTGGGGAAAATTGTTCATCGATCGTATCCGACCCACTCGACTCGACACTTTGCGTAGGATCGACGCAACGACGAAAAGTGGAACGCCCCGTTCGCGAACAGTCTATTTTGTGCGGCTTCCACCGAGCCGAGATTTATTTTCATCCGCTGATCCTCCGCCTCATCGACGCCGCGTATTTCCTCTCTCCGCCCTCACCCTCGGCATGCCGGTCCCTGAAGGTCTTGCGATTAAGCAGCATGGCGTATCGTAAAAACAAGAAAGAACCAAGTATTAAAAGCGGAAGAGAAAAATAGAAGAAAAATAAAAAATGAAAAAAATCAAAAACTTGAGCTGCAGCGATGTAAGCGCGCAAGTTTTCGCAAATGTTGCCGAACAGTTGTGCACAGAATAAGCGAAAGAAAAAGCAACAAAAAAAGGAGAATTAAATAAAGATAAGAACCAATTGCAGAGGAAAATAAGCGAACTTTATATAAACCCGAGAATTAGTTCGCGCAGCTGAGTACTGCCGTGGAACTGTCGGAACAATCGAGAGAACTGGATCACCTACAGCTTAGTTATTTCTCCCTTCCTTTTTCCGTCGATTTTCGAGAGAGGATGTGCTGCTGTGCGATAGGGGACGTGAATTCCACGTTGAACGCCAACATTTTCCACGTTTTATTCCGAACCTTTGAACTTTTTGTTTTATTTTTTTGTCGAACCAGCCTTCCTTTCCTCGTTTATGGCTCTTTTCAACCCTCGACTCAGTCGCTTCTCTCTCATCCCCCCCCCCCCCCCTGCATCCGTCTTTCCCCTTTCGACCGCGAGTACGCCGGGACCACCTTGATTACAAAGATCCGGCTTTAAATTGATCCTAGTGTTTGCGGTGGCGGCAAGGCAGGCTGCGCTATACAGTAACAGTTCCACTAACAGCGCGAGGCCAACTTCCCCGCCCCGCCGGCCTCCGACTCGTCTGTGCGCATCGCCGTGTACATTGACGATACAAGCGGCTGGGTTCTCTCTGTTCCGTCGACCCCGTCTCGCCGGAGCTCCGATGAACAACCCCGGCCAAACTCGAGCCTCCACCTCCGTCCTTCCTCGTTCACTGGATGGTGGTTGCGCCCCTCCCCCTCCCCCCCCCCCCCCCCGGTTGTACGTGCCTCGAGCCGAACTGCCGAACGAGGCAAACCCGAACTATGACCCCTCCCGATACGACGCGCGATACAAAATAATTGATACGCTATCCCGGTCCATGCGAACGAAGGAGAGAATCCTCCCTCGTGCACTCTCCAACCTCCGCCTCGCCCTTCGCCCCCATGGCGGAATTTCACCGCAAAGAAGAAACGGGTCTGTTGACCGCTTTGTGGTGCGAGCCGGTAACGAGTGACCCGGCCACGATACCGAAAATTCCGCGAGCGATGCTGGAAATGAAAGGGTCGAAGGGAATAGGATCGAAAATCGGTTGGTTGAAGATCCGTGAAAGATCGAGCGAGAAAAGTAGCCCATACCGCATCGATCCAACATATTTTTATTTTTTGCTTCCTCATAGAGGAAGCTTTGTTTTCGTAAAAAAAAAAAAAAATTGAGATTTTAATGTCAGAATACTTAAAATAGTCTAAAACGTCGAGAAATATGATTTTTAGCTGGCGTCCGGATGTATGTGTGTGCGTATGTGTGTGTGTATGTGTGTGTGTATGTGACAGAGTTGCATCGTTTAAAATGACTATAACTCTGAAATGGCTTGAGACAGCGAGTTGAAATTTGGTACACTAGGAGAGCGATCACGTCGCTTCGTTCAGTGCTATTTTTGGGAACATGGAGGCCCAAATGGAGATTTTATGCGATTTTCAATTTTTTGGAAATTCTCTGTGGTAGCTCTAGCTTGCATAAATTTGGAGCAATCGTCCTAAAACTGCACATAAATATACTATTTTGACCAAAGACCTTTGGTATTGAACTTGGTCAAAATCCATGAAAGTGGTAAGATTACATGGGATTTTGAGTTTTTTGAAAAATGACTAAAAATTGTCTAATTTGAGTAAACTTGGAGGTATCGATCTTGAATTTGAAACGGGAATGGACTAATACAGTACAATGTTTAGTATTAAATTTGGCGAAAATTGTTCTAATCGTTTAAGTTTTATGACATTTGTAATTTTTTTGTTTTTTTAACAAAGTTGTATTTTTTGTCCGACACGAGTTTATGTATCAAGTGTCGCCCTAGGAGTACAATAATTCGGAGACTCGTCATCGGTGGGGGAAAAATACATTAGACGTGTGGCCACAAAACGGTGAATATTGGATAATTGACTTAATAATAAAAAAAAAATCTTTTTCCAAAACCCTGTATTTTCGTTAATTGAAGTAGGTGCACGGATCTAACAAAACGAAGACATCGGTGTATTTTTTCGCGCTGAACCTGAATCGGCCAGTTGTTTTGCATAAAAGGCAAAGGCGACGTTGACGTTAAAACAAGTTGAAAATTAAATTTTCAGGTGGCTTTCTCATAAAAGCTGCAAATAGAAATTTTCATGTGGCTTTCTCATAAAAGCTGCAAATTGAAATTTTCATATGGCCTTCTCATAATGTTCCTTTATTTGCGAAGCTTTTTTTAAAGGGCCTTAAGGCTGTAAACGAGTTTGTTCGCTCACATAGAGATCCGGGCTGGCCAGTAGCATGCCGACAAAATTCTAAAATAATTCATAGATACTACTTGAGGTATGTACTATGCAGTACCGAAGAGTTTTCCCCAAGGCTGACTCTTTAAATGTATTTTTAAAGGGCCTTAAGGCTGTAAACGAGTTTGTTCGCTCACATAGAGATCCGGGCTGGCCAGTAGCATGCCGACAAAATTCTAAAATAATTCATAGATACTACTTGAGGTATGTACTATGCAGTACCGAAGAGTTTTCCCCAAGGCTGACTCTTTAAATGTATTTTTAAAGGGCCTTAATGCTCTAAACGAGTTTGTTCGCTCACATAGAGATCCGGGCTGGCCAGTAGCATGCCGACAAAATTCTAAAATAATTCATAGATACTACTTGAGGTATGTACTATGCAGTACCGAAGAGTTTTCCCCAAGGCTGACTCTTTGAATGTATTTTTAAAGGGCCTTAAGGCTGTAAACGAGTTTGTTCGCTCACATAGAGATCCGGGCTGGCCAGTAGCATGCCGACAAAATTCTAAAATAATTCATAGATACTACTTGAGGTATGTACTATGCAGTACCGAAGAGTTTTCCCCAAGGCTGACTCTTTAAATGTATTTTTAAAGGGCCTTAAGGCTGTAAACGAGTTTGTTCGCTCACATAGAGATCCGGGCTGGCCAGTAGCATGCCGACAAAATTCTAAAATAATTCATAGATACTACTTGAGGTATGTACTATGCAGTACCGAAGAGTTTTCCCCAAGGCTGACTCTTTAAATGTATTTTTAAAGGGCCTTAATGCTCTAAACGAGTTTGTTCGCTCACATAGAGATCCGGGCTGGCCAGTAGCATGCCGACAAAATTCTAAAATAATTCATAGATACTACTTGAGGTATGTACTATGCAGTACCGAAGAGTTTTCCCCAAGGCTGACTCTTTGAATGTATTTTTAAAGGGCCTTAAGGCTGTAAACGAGTTTGTTCGCTCACATAGAGATCCGGGCTGGCCAGTAGCATGCCGACAAAATTTTTAAATAATTCATAGATACTACTTGAGGTATGTACTATGCAGTACCGAAGAGTTTTCCCCAAGGCTGACTCTTTAAATGTATTTTTAAAGGGCCTTAATGCTCTAAACGAGTTTGTTCGCTCACATAGAGATCCGGGCTGGCCAGTAGCATGCCGACAAAATTCTAAAATAATTCATAGATACTACTTGAGGTATGTACTATGCAGTACCGAAGAGTTTTCCCCAAGGCTGACTCTTTAAATGTATTTTTAAAGGGCCTTAATGCTCTAAACGAGTTTGTTCGCTCACATAGAGATCCGGGCTGGCCAGTAGCATGCCGACAAAATTCTAAAATAATTCATAGATACTACTTGAGGTATGTACTATGCAGTACCGAAGAGTTTTCCCCAAGGCTGACTTTCTGACTAGACTTTCTGACTAGATTCGTACTGAATCTAGGATACAAATAGGCTAGACTTTCGATACGCATTCTCGTCATGACGCGCGATACAAAATAATTGATACGCTATCGCGGTCCATGCGAACGGAGGAGAGAATCCTCCCTCGTGCACTCTCCAACCTCCGCCTCGCCCTTCGCCCCCATGGCGGAATTTCACCGCAAAGAAGAAACGGGTCTGTTGACCGCTTTGTGGTGCGAGCCGGTAACGAGTGACCCGGCCACGATACCGAAAATTCCGCAAGGGCTGCTGGAAATTAAAGGGTCGAAAAATCGGGCGTTTGAAGATCCGTGAAAGATCGAACGAGAAAAGTAGCCAATACAGCTTCGAGCCAATATATTCTTTTTCTTTTTTTTTTATTCTGAATCTAGAATACAAATAGGTGAGACTTTGGATCCGCATCCCCGATCGTAGCTCAATCGTTCCGATGACACGGAGGGTGTAAGGGATTTTCGAAACGTGCCGGTATCATCTTCGATTTTTTTTGTTCTCTCTCCCGTTTCTCGCTATTCTTTCTCAGTCAGTCGCCGGTTCGCGGGCGACGAGGTGCTCGACGAGCTTCCGGGATCTCTCTCTCTCTCTTTCGGCGCACAGCCACGTATGAAAGCGTCTTTCCGTCGTGTTTCTACAGAGCCGGAGCAATATCGGGCGGGGGTCGCACGTGAGATGCTGCAAACTCGCTGGAGTCTTTGTTATACGGTACGTTCGGGGTGCGGAAACCGGGGAGCTGGAGATACGTGCAAACGTTGCTCGCTCGGAAAAGACAGAGCCGGGAGGGAGGGGAAAAAGGCTGGAAGAAAGAATAAAGCCAACCAGCGCGCACCTATTCCACGCTGTATATACTTATACACTGTAAAGATTGGCTTCTCTATGCATGGCATTTTAAAGTAACTTCTTAATGCCAGCACCGAGCGAGGGAGAACGAGGGTTGGAGTCTGAAGGCTCTCGGCCACGTAGCGAACAGGTGTTGCATTTTCTTTGGGCGAACAAACTTTGATAGTTAAGAGAAGAAAATTTATCGGTTAGGTAGCCAGGGTGGAGCGTTGGTACGTATACGAAGTGTGCGGGTGCGCACAGTCGAGCAACCCGGGCATGGCTGTAGCAGGTAATCATTTATTTCTGTATGCCGCCAGGCCGAAAAGTTTGTCTCTCTTTCTGCGTCTACTGTACCCGACAGCTATATAGTATGCACGCTCTCGCTCGCGGGATAATTCATAGGGAGTTTAAAAAAAAAAAAAAAAAGAAAAAAATGCATACGCAGTTTGCTATAATGCACTTTCTTAAGTTCATACTCACTTTATCGCCCATAGCATTTCCATTACGGCGACTTTTATTGAAATTTATTGAGCTCCGAGCCGAATGTTTCCGCGAAGTTTCGACAAATTTCTCGTTCCCTCTGATTAACTGAAATTCGAATAGTCGAAGTTCCGTAGCCATGCGCTCGCGGACGAGTCCGTCTTCTCGTCGAACGGATTTTTTTCTTCGAATCCGAGAGCCTTTTCGTATGTTACACCATCTTCGAACCGACGTATAAAATGAAGAGATAATTATAACGCCGCGAGGTTTCTCGTTAAGTAAAATTTAGCCAGTGAGAGCGGAGCGCCCGAGGGTTTCGTTCTCGTGCGAAGAGAAGAACGATCTTTCATTCTAATGGAGCCATCTCTTTCTTCTCCGGTATTCCTTCGCGAAAGTGGTTGAGCTCCTTCCATCTTTCTCCGCGGTTGGCCCGCACCCGGCTTGCCTTGGCCGTCCACGAAAAAGCAACTTCCACGGGGTCGGTCACCTCTGGCACTGACCTCTTCATGCACTCGCGGCTCCCGCCACTCGGCACAGTTATGCATTTCTCCGAGGCTCCCTCCGCTCCGCTCTCCTCAGTCTCTCGCCGAGCAGTCTCGCTAATCCGCGAAACGTTTCACGAAGTTTCGTTCCGGCGTGCTGCGGGGTTGTGCCCACGACTCGGCGTCGCCGCGACCGCTTCTCTCCGCGAGCTTCGAAAAGTTTGTTTTACCTCGAGCTAGAAGTACGAAGCACCTATGCCCGGGCGGTATTAACTCCTGCGGAGATTAATTCACGAGACTTTCCGACCCGGGAGAAACGACGGCGGAGATTCTGACAACGCAGAGCCGAGCACCGCGAACGTTGATTCTTTCATTGCTATTCTCCGTTCCTCTTGTTCATTTTTGGGAAAATTGAGCGAAAAAGAGTTTGTCGGACGGACTGGTCAACCGGGCGGAATCGTGCACCGATAAAAAGATTTGGTAATATCAAGTAAGCTGCGGTTCCGAGTGGCGAAGGAAGTATTTGGATCGATTGAAAGAAATATGTAGTTGATTGAACGAATATTTAGTCATGTGACCGAATTTTTAGTTGAATTGACTGTTCTGTTGTTGATTGTAAAAAATATTTTGTTCAATCGACCAAACATTTCCTTCGCCACCCGCAACCGCAGCTTAGTTGATATTACCCAACATGTTTATCGGTGTGGATAATGGAAGACCAGGATTACTGGCTGGTCAAGTTTGTCGCCGAGTGCCCGAACTATATCGTCAATGACGATCCTTGGAGATGCGTTTGAGTGCACTGATAAAAAAATACGGTTGAATCAACTAAGATTCTGGCAGGGACGTTCAGCTAAATATTTTGTTGGTCCAGCTAAAAAATTGCCTAGTTCAATAATTTGTTGGGTGATTTCACAAAAATATTTTTGAGTCATTAAAATATTTCGTTCGCCCAACTAAATATTTATTTGAACGTCCCTGCCCGAATCTTAGTTGATTCAACTGTACTTTTTTATCAGTGTGGTTTCGACTTGAAACTCTGAGAAAACAAAATTGCTTGCATCCGTTGAATTGTTAAATACATCCCGCGAGACATTTAATAATTGACGGAATTTATCGATCCGAAGTGAGCGACGAGCTGCGAGCGTGAACGGTGACTAAATAATGAGCATCTTAATTTTGCGTCCGATGTTAATTTCGACTGACACTCCCTTCGCGCGTTAGAGTGCACTTTCTGATCCGTATTTTTCATTTATGTTTAACCTTCGCCTGACCGACCGGAGGTGAGTCCCGTCGACGTTTTTATGCAATTTGCAACTGGAAAAGTTCCTCGCCGACACTCGTGGAGATGAAGCGTTCTAAAATGTGCGCTTGAATTAGTATACCGTGAAATTCGTCGCGTTCGGGCATTCTATGTGTCTCGAGCAGGAACAAGTGACTCGTTAGGCTTCAACAGAAATTTTCAAAAACCACTTGCAGCTCGTCCCTTTTCCGGAGTGCGGTCTTTCGCTGTAGGCGAAGCTGTCGCAGAATATTCGCGAACGAAGCTCACCCCCGATCGGCATCACCGCTGTCGCTACTTCTCTGTAAACTGCGACTGCGCCATCAACGCTGACTTTTCAGGCGCTCATCGCCGAAAGTTTTAGCGTATCGCCGTAGTATTACAAGCGCCTTCCCTCTCGCGGCTGATGATTCTCCAGCGCAATCAACTCACCTCTAACTTTCGCGCGTGCCAACCGTGATCAACATTTCCACCGTTCAATGGCGCTGCCGGCTCTGCCGCGGCTTCATTTTCAACGATTTAAATTTCCCTCACAAAAAGCATCGGTCTCAGCCCCCGGGCTCGAGTTGCTCTCTCCGCCTCACCGCAGGGCCGAACGCTGGCAACGCTTTTGACCTGAAACCATCCATGTTTATTTTCGTCAGTGTTTTTTATTCCGCACTTGTTGAAACAACGTTATCGGAATACGCGGAATTTGTTACGCAGATTAAATTAAAAAACAAAGACCTTTGAGCTACCCCTAGTACGGTTTTACAGTCAGGCCGACATTGCGCCGTGACCGCACCTGATTTTTCAGGTACGAATACGAGCCGGAACGTTCGTTAACCGCTGCGGGTTCTCGCCAGAGCAGGGCACATTGCGGAGCAATTATATTTCGGTTTGCTTTATTTTTTTGTTTCCTACATCAAAGATCGACGAAGTAAAAGGGAGAGGGGGGGGGGGGGGAAGGAGTAGGTCGGAAAAGGTGCGCGGATAGAAGACAGCGTGGAAGTTCCCTGGGTGTCGGGAACTCGGGCCATTTCGCCTTTCGCCTTTATCCAATCCCTGGGACACCGCGCGATCCACCACATTGTTCCCTCTCGTCTCTCGCCAGTTCCTTTTTATTCTCTCTCTTCATTCCTCTGGTCGCCGCGAACCCTCGCTCTTTCGGATCCCGGCCGTTTCCTTTTACCGAGCCAACCGACAAAGCCCATAAAAGTAGTTAAAACAATAAGACCCCTCCTTGCCCTTTTTCTAAAATAAGCTTTTACTAACCCGCGTGACTAACGTCCTTACCGTCCTTTCTGCCCGTCCGCGACTCACTTACCACCCCGGCTCCTCCCTTCCATTATTTCTCCACGTAACGAAGCCCCCTCCTGCACTTCCCTGTTTCGTTGGCTTTTTTCGCTTTATTCTATACAATTCTTTTTACCCACACAACTTTTGTCTCTCGTACATACCTTGACCTCCGCCCAACCACCGCGCCACATCGCCATGGAAAGGAGTCTCGGAGGCTCGCGCTTGCCACGGGACACACACCCCGAGCTCCGCGAAAGGCTGTTAAGTAAATTGAAAGTATTTTAGAGGCGAGCGTTCGCGAAACGGTCCACCTTCGGCGGAATTTCTTCGCGATGATATTGCCTCGTAGGGGTTCCGCCTTCGTGCTCACCGGCTCGCGAGTGCACCGGAAAGTGCGCACATGCGGCGAGCAGGTGCACTTGCGGAACTGAACTATTGACGGTGCACGCTATCGCCCCAGCCTTGGGCCACGAGAATCTCGCTTTTTTCCCCGCGTTATTCTTTCCATATTATTTCCCTTCGTCCTTGTTCTCTCGGTACGAAAGCTCCTCTTTAACTCCCGACTCCCCGCTAGGGCAAAAAGACGGGAGTTATGCGTTTCACCGCGATGAGCGATTTCGTTGTCCGCGATCTTCTTGTAAACGGCTACAAATTACTTGACGAAATTTGATACAGCTATTCTAATGGCGCACCGTCAGTAATGTTTTCAAGGAAAAATTAATTACCCTCGGCTTTATGGGTAAGTTGGGTCGGCCGGTCTTGGCGATTTGATGCAGCGGGAGCGGAGAATCATAAAGTAAAAGCCTTAAGGTCTGCAGGTACGTGGAAGGCAAAGCCTACGCGTCATCTCTTTTGCTACCAGACTTTATGGATGCTTACGTTTGTTTTTACACCAAGCGTATTTCTTCTCTAGTACGTACTACGCGATCTTGGGTGCCGTACAGACCGACGCGATGTACCAACGAACGCAACGATCTCTCAGTCATTCTCGTAGCAAGAAGATTGCGCTATTCCTGCCACTCCTGGATGAAATATTGCCGCATAATTGTCTCGCGGATGTCCCTCCAGATGCATCTAATCAGTCGCCCTGTCGTAAATTAAGTGCGGGATGAATCGCCCTACACTGGAACGAGAAAGGAGCGTACAAGCGGCAAATACTTCTCGTCGTTAGTACGAGTGATTCGATATCTTTTTGGCTCATTATTTTTTAACGAATCGATGTCGAATTTAATTGTGCATATTAAATGTAAAAATAAATGTTGAAATATCGCTGTAGATTTTTCATGATTCCGTTCGGTCGGCTCGTAATTCTTACGTTCGCGCTCAGTTATTTTCTGTCTCGCGTGTTCGGGATTCTGCGGGAGTTTCAGTATCCGAGGGTGTCGGATGACACTTCGGGCTTGACTATATTTCAGGTCAGAATGACGAGAGCCAACGAAAGGATTCGACAGTCGAAGTAGGATTGAAACTACAAAGGCTTTGAAATTTTACTCCGCGGAAAGCTGTATGGATGACTGAGGGTCGCTCACTCTACGTGTGTGTGGGTCGGTTTCGTCAAAGCATCGCGGGGAGATATCGAAGCTCGAACGGAGTTAATTGAAAAGTGTTGAAGTATCGCGCGAGCGGATCGTCCAGCGTCGCTTCGCGATTGAAAGAGGGCTCCGTCACTCATTCGCCAGCTCACACGGCCGCACCGGCGAGACCGAAGCGGCGGAGATAATCGAAGATAATTGAAATTGGATTCGGCACGAATCCTCAATCTTCCCGGCGCTCTGTCCATCGTCGGGACTTTATCTCGCGCCTTCGCGTTTTCGCCCCCTTCGCCAGCCACTCCGAGATTATACAATTATACGATAAGCGTCTGAAACGAAAGCGAGAGGATTAGCTCGGGCGCTTAATCGTCGTTCAAATAATCGATCGGACGTCGCACGATTAAGAACGAGCCGGAGACACTCTCGCAATTTTAATTGTCCTCCGAGCGACGAGAGAAATCCGCGCGGAATCAACACCCGTCCCTTTAATTCAACGATCCGAGGATCGAACACGATTCGGTTTATTGTACCGAGAGAAAATGGTCGGATCCGAATACTGTTTCATCCCGAAGTTTTTTTTTTTTTTTATTTCATCCTACAACCCCGAGTTTCCCCGTTCGATCACGCTGTTCCCGTGGAAAAGAAATTGCTTCCGCCTCTCTCGCGCCGCGGCTGTGCGCGCCTCATTCAATCGAGAAGACCCCGCGACTGAGGGTTGACGATTTCAAAGATAGCGATATTCTTCTTCGTGTATTCAACGCGCGAGGGGGCTCTTCGATTCATGATTTCCGAGCAGTTCGAATCTCGTTCTTTTCCTCTCGCGGCTCTCCCGGCCGGCTTTGCGAACGTCTCACGAGTTTCCACCGGAAGACCGCCCCGGGCTCTGGCGCAAGCTTACGAACTCTCCCCCGTCGTTCTTTTCTTTTGTTCTCTCCATCCGGAATCCCAGTGCACACCTCTCGGAATTTTCACTGAGCCGACCCCGGCACCCTCCCCCCACCCTCTGCAGTGCAATGGGGGATTTTCCAGTGAAAAGCTTCACGCCAAAGCTGCCGTCACGTTTCGACATTGCCGGAGTGGGAGAACAACGAAACCATACCCTCCCCCCCATCTCGACGCGTTGTGTGTACACGATTTCTCTCGGTAGAGTGTGATCGGGTAAACACGGGTTTCAATCAAGCGAGCCGAGATAGAACGCCGCTTTTGCAGGCTGACACCGCGTCGAGCGGACCGGGCGCGGCGCTTCCTCTTCGAGATATCCGGCCTTTGATTCCCGCTCGCACGAATGTTTCTCGCCATCTCTCGTCGCTATTCTAATAATATCGTCCTCGTGTCGGGGACAAAAAAAAATGTCCTCGCGAGAACATTCTTTCCTTCGGGCCCGCAAATATTGTTCGAGGGAGATGATACGGCTGCTTCACGTACATTGCCTATTCAAACTGACACGTGTGAAAGAGCCCTGAAAAAGTCGCCTGGCGACCGACGCAGCGTCGGCGATTGTTCGACGAAAAAATAATGCGTCGATATCGTAGCCTTGTGAAAAAAAAAAAAATAAAAAATAAAAATGAAGCTACAGAATCCTACATTGGAGAAAAATGTCCAAAGCAAAGATATTTTTATTTTATTTTTTAACAGTTATAATAAAAAGTTCATTACGTCAATCAAGCGGCGCGGCTCGACGTTGTATCTCGAGGCATTGTGATTGGTTTGCCCGGACGGATTCATTGTATTAGCGTCGGAAACGGCGTCGCGGTCTTTTGTCGCCGGGGATGTTTTCCCGGTAGTTCGGATATTAATGCTTTCGAAACGGCGTTGGTGTTGCCGAGGCTACCTGCTATCGAGAAATTCGTTAGCATTGCCGCAGAATTTATCGCCCGAGCAGGTGCGCCGGCTCGCGGTCTGTCCATTGTGCTCGGCTCGTTTCTATGTACTCTCGACGTTATATCGGCCACGTTCCGTCAACGGAGAATAATGCCGAGTCGAGTGGAGTGCGGCAAGGGAGACTGGCGCAACTACGTTCGCCAGTACACCGCCGACTGCGGGCCTTCCAACGAAGGTACAGCGCGAGCGTGCACGACTTCCGAGTGTGAGTGAGCTGCTCCTCGTTCCTCTCGGGGTTCAACAAGTTTGCCCCTCACACCTTCTCGCGACTCGCACAATGGCCGCGATTGGGTGTCTGGCCAGTTACTGCCGTATCTACTTATAGCGCCCCGAGCGTGCTCACTGGCACATACACACGTAGCTGCGCCACGAGGGCGAACGAGTTGGACTGTGCAAACCTACCGTATCGTCCTGTAAAGCTCCCTGGGGCGTGGATTCACTGAATCGCTCGGACGTCAGGCGACGGCTTACTTCCGTTTCGGCACGTTACAAACTTCCGCGAGGGTTAGGCACATGCATTTTCATCGGTTCGAACTCCCTCTTGCTCAGCGCCGGTCAATCCCTTTCGTTCGAGGCTCGATAGGCGAAGAAACGTATTGCGTTGAAATTGGGACTGCATCCAGAATAAGTTTATTCCAATCAAAGAAAATTTATTAGAGACGAAGAAAATTTTTTATTTGATTCATAACCTAATAGAGCATTTATTAAATTCTAATATAATTATTTGTTTGATAGTATTATTCTTTTTATTGGCGTGTTCACGACTTTATAATGCGCGTTGCCGGATAATAGCCGTGTTTTGTCTTGGTGCCAAATATATAATTTCTTTGGCGCGAATCAATATCTATTCAAAATCGTATTTCCAATGATTCGATTTCTTTGTGTCGAATAAACATTTATTTTAAAGTACAAATCAATAAACAGTCCCTTCGAACACATTTTTGTACTGAAAGTAAAGAAAAGCCGTTATTTGAATCTAATAAAGATTTTGTTAAGGCAACGAAACATTTCTTTTATCTGAATAAACGTCATTTTAAGATCCAAATTTATTTGATTAGAATAAATCTTTTCTCTGGGTGTGTTTCTAAGACCTTAATTTTTTTTCATGAGGTACTTTCAATATCTGTTTATCAGACAATTAATATTGTTTTTTAGTTTTTGTTGGAAACTCTTAATTCTATCTGCTCTGGCACTCGTCGTGGCAAAATGTCTCCTCGGCCATTTTTTTTTCTTTTGTCTGAGCGATTGATACCTGCACGGAATGAAGCGAATTAAGTATGGCTTTTTTTTCGTGCTTATTCGAACGTTTACGCGGTAAACAAAAAATTGGCGCGACTGACCTCAAATGCGGATCGGATCACTCGGCAGTACCATGTCCGTGACTTCGAAATTCCTAGGCTCGCGGGAATTTTACCCCAAAGGTATTACATCCACCGTTCGGCTGTCTTCTTTTTTTATGTCTTTTTTTTCACCACCGCAAATTCATCGGAGCGTAGCCTGCCACGTACAGATAAGCTCTATATACAACGGGTTGCCAAAACGCACGAGCTTGGCGAGCTCACCCGTTAAACGGCTCTTCCCCGCAGATCGTGCAAAATACAAAAATATTCGGCGTTCGGCGACGGCCATGTTCACATTCAACGGCTAGGGGCGACCTCCTATGTAAAATTGATAACCGTTGCGTTCAACCGGTTAAAAAATCCCTCGCACCACAGGCCTCCTCCTCCTCCAGTAATCAGGTAAAATCTGTTTCATTCGCATTCATCGGAATTCCCAACGAATATATACCCGTATATGTGTCGACACAACCCTATTATGAATTCCACAGCGATTCGTGTTTTTATTTTTATTTTTTCACCCCCCCCCCCCCCCCCCCCCACTCCGCCCCACACAGGCTCTATCCACTTTACGCCCGATTGGTTTAGATTGGCCGAAAAAACAATGTTATCGAGTAAGCCTCCAGCCTCGCTGCACTGACTTCCGTTACTTCCATTGTAGCTCTATCTGCTTCGTTTTTGTTGCTGTTATTTTCACTCTTTTTTTTTTTTGTTTCTCCCGTATTTCACATTTATCTCTATCACATATTTTTTTGAGCTCTATTTTATTTCCCAACCTGGAATGGATTTTCCATACTTTTTATTATTATAATGTCTTTTATTCTATTTTTTTTTTTTTTTTTTTTTTTTTTCAAGCTGTCGAGTATAGTTCGCACTGATTGGATTGAACGTGGCAAACACGCGCCGGTCGCGCGTTGCAGAATGAGAAAGTTGATGAGAAATGTTTGGCATGATAAAGGGTGCGGGGGCGAGGGGGTGAGCCGGAGAATCCGTGAATCCGGCAGCGAGACGAGGGCCGGACGACGGAGATAGAGAGACGGGAAGGGTGAAGAAGGTTCTCTCTCCGGGCAGGGCCGGAGCTTGGCCGGCGTACCTCGTGTACCCAACGCAAATGAAATCCCTCCCGTTCATTTCCTGACCCAAACTGAATATTAATATTCCGCGGAGCCCGGCTGCCATTATGAGTCTCTCCCGTCGTCTCACTTTCACATTTTTTCGACCATCCTCCTTTACACTCTTTCGCATCGAACCGCGAGCGGTGCATCGTTTCTGCCCGCGCTCCGTCTTCCTCCCCCTCGTGCGTAGGCGAACAACCCGGATATATATTCCACGTCGCTTATGTATATATCATCGTTATTTTCATCGTCCATTTTTTTTTCCTCGCTTCATCAGCCCGTCCTCCCGCCCTCGTTATTTCTGGCTCATCTCGGCGTTTCGACGGTGATCGAACGAATAACCCGACTCGGCTGGAATGAACTTGTACCTCAAACCTCACCGATAATCTCCCCGAACGTGATCGTTAAACATCGAGTAACAGTCGGCTTTGTCAGATTCTATCGCGTACACAATTCACCCAAGATTGTTCCGCACTCCTGAAAAAGAAAAATCTGCGAGTTCATTTTTGCCGCGCACCCGGGGACATTTTTCTTTTTCAACCCCCCCTCGCGAAAGATAAGCACGATGACGTCGACGATATACAGTGTGTGTGCATAGTGTGTATTAAAGGTTGTTGGAAATTTTCGCACAGTGTACGGCGAGGCACTTGGTACGTGAGTCGAATTTCGCAGATGCTCTCCCGAAGCGCTTTGCAAGATTCGCGAGATAGGGAAGACGAGCGGGAGAACTGTCGGAAGGGCCCGCACGGTGGGTGAGAACCGTGCCCGAAGAAATGGGCCACGCGTGTCTTCGCGATATGTAAATAGGCTTCGGGGCGGGCTCTTTCGCGAAAAAATGACAAATACAAAGTAATTCCGAAGGAAGAGGCTGCGATGGAAAGTGCGCGCGTCCCATTTCCAGGTTTATTTTTCTTGCAATAAATTCCATGTCGGCGGAAAAAAATGACGCCAATATACAAATAACTGGCGAAGAAGTTGGTATTTTCTTGACACCTTAAGATCGACGATTTGTCGGTGACCCGGTGAATTAAACATAAACGCAACAATTTTATACCGGCCGTGAAAATCGAGACATTTATTGTTTTTGAAAATCATTCAGAAAATAAAATGAATTATATCACTTGTGATTATTTTGCCGGATACGGACAAAGGTAGACAAAGATAAAACAAAAAGAAAAGGGACAATTAACAAATCAAATGTCAGTACGCCAAAATATCAATAAGGCAAACATTCTCCTGTACACACACATACACTCCATTCTTTTTCGCGTTCCCGGAACAATCGTTTTTATCTTTATATTTTGTCGACAATATTGCCTTGCTGATCGGGCAAGATTCATACAAAAAACAAAACTGGAAGGTACTTATCTGTTAATTGTTCGTTTTCGAGCGCCGTTTCGTTTCTTCGAAGATTGTGGACGCCTTTCGAAAATTGTCCACGGCGCTCCGATTGATGGACGCACGTGACGACCGTGAGGTAGATGGCTCGGCGATCCCAGGGAGGAAGAGCACGATCACTGTCTCCTCGCTGTGAAGTGTCCTCTCCATCCCTTCCACTCGGGATATATTTTACGCCACACGGAGAAAAAAATATTGTTGGGACAACAAGAATTTTGTTACCACAATTCATTTACCTGGTTAACATAGGGACAATAAAATATTTTGCTGTGGCAACATATATTTTGCTGTGGCAACATATATTTTGCTGTAGCAGCCAAATATTTTTGCTGCCACAACAATAAATTATTAACGATCTACATTTTGTCAGAGAAACCGAACTATTTTTCGCTGTGCACAACTGCGCACCTCGAGTAAATGCCCAAATTTTGCGCGGAAGTTTTCGACTGTTTCAATTACGAATCTTACAACACAAAATCCAATTCCGACCTCTTCGGTGTCGGGCGTGGCGTTCACTTTACTTCGCAGCGTCAGGATTCGGTTTCTTCCGCGAAAGAATGAGAAATACGAAGTAATTCCGAAGGAAAACGCTGCGTTGGAATTGCGCGCGTCCCACTGCCGGGTTTATTTTTCTTGCAATAAATCCCATGTCGAAGGAAAAAAAAATGACTCCAATATACAAATAACTGGCGAACAAGTTGGTATTTCCTTAACACAAAATTCAACTCCGAACTCTTCGGTGACCGGCGTGGCGTTCACTTTAATTCGCAGCCTCCTGCGAGTCTGCCCCATCGGCGCGAAAGCAGCGAGGCCATCTGGGTACCGGAACGAAAAAATTTGTTCGCATTTTTTTTTTCCCACAAGGCAAACACTGTCACGCGTGGTGGCGGAAAGACGGGACAAAGAAAATAGCAATTCCGCGAAACGCTAGGAGAGGCGCTTACCTTCCCCTTGGGAGGCGTCGCGTGGTTCGAGAAATTGCACGAAACCACAAATATTGATTCCCGCATCTGGAGCGAGTGGACGAACCGAAGTAGCGTTCCGCGAGTTTTCTAACAGAACAGACGTCCTCGTTCTTCCGTATTTTTATTCGCATTTGCATCTTCATCCGTCAACTGTCTTTGGGAGGGGGAAAAAAATTAAATAATCGCTAAAAATATTCACCGAACTTATGGTATTCCCTCTGTTACTGTACACGAGTCCGCGTTAATGACCGACGATGAAACTGTATTAAGAGAGGGAAAGTTTAGAGCGCGAGGAGATGATAAGAAGCAAGGAAACAGACTCGAGGATAACAGTAATAACGAAGTTTTCGAATGGAGACTCATTGGTGCAGGAAGCACCGACGAGACTCTCCGGGATACTTGCTAGCGTCTCCCCTGTTGGCTGTTTGTATGCATCCGCGGTATCTCTGGACTTCGGGAGAACTGCTGATAAAAAAAGATAGAAGGAAAAGCGCGCGGAGACCGTGAGAAAATGTAACGGCGAACGGTCCGCAGCCGAGCCAACCCCGTCCTGTTTTCCCGACACCGGTTTACGCCAACGCTGAACTGCACTACTTAATCTCGTTTGCTCGCGGAAGATTCCCGGACTTAAACTTCGTCAAAATGTTTCCGGTGTTGCGATGTGCGCGAGCGCGCGAGGAAAGCCGCATCTCGACGCTTCGCTACAGACACGAGTACGACGACACTCAGAAAATGGTATTGCCGGGAAAATTTGCAAAATTTATATTGTTCGAGTCCTCGACGCCCTGCCCGGAGTACGAATGGATATGCGATAGTACTCGCGGTGAGAAGACAGCACTCGCGATAATTTGTCATAAACCTTTGAGGCTCCGTTGAGGACTTTCGAGTATGAATATTGACATTTGTTCTTTTTTCGGGAACGAAGGGAAGTATTTAATGCCGCACCATATTTTTAGGCAGCGAACAGCAAAAAGTGGATTGTACAGCCGTCATTGAAAAATTCATTGATGTCCGAAATTCAATGAATACTGGCGTGACTTTGTGTTCTTCGATATTTCGGACGAAGATGCGATAGTATTCGTGGCGAAAACACAGCTTTCGCGATAATTCATCATGATTTTTTTTTTTTTTTTTTGGTCCGTTGAGGATTTTCGAGTATAAACACCGGCGTTTCTATTTTTTTTTTTTTTTTTCAGGATCGAATCGAAGTAGGTCAGGCCACACTATATTTTTAGGCATAACCAAGCGCACAGCAAAAAGTGCATGGTACAGCTGTCATTGCAAAATTTATTGATGTTCAAAATTTAATGAATACCAGTATAACTTTGTGTTTCTCGATATTTCGTAAAACAGTCCCGAAGCGCCTGAGCGAAGACGACCTGCTGGCTGGTAATCGAATTAAAAAATTTACAACGTTAGCCTGTATCGTTTCGCAACACTCCTCCGAAGATTAATTATACCATCAACGATTTACTATCGGAGATAAAATTAAGGACGAGTCGATAGAGATCATTTGACCGCTCCATCCGGTTCTCGTTCTCCGCTTCTCTTTAATATCTTCGGACAAGTGACTTGATGTATAGCTCGCGTTTTTCCTTAATTCACTTTTCCACCGTTTTTATTTTTTTATTTTATTTTTTATACATCAACAGAATTGAACGCTTTTACTCGTGCCTTCATGCCGTCCGTAAGAGCGTCGTGTCTCCGATTATGGCGCAGACTATTTCCCAGCTTCTCCTTTGCCCATTCCGATGGTCAAAGCGTTTACGTCGAGGACTTTAGGACCTAATAACTGGAATTGAAGATCGCCCCGGCAGAAGCCCAAGGCTCACTTCTTTCCCCCGGATTCCCCACGCAAAGTCGTGCTTTGCCCTCGTCTCCTTCGAACCGTCGGACTGGGCGAAAGCCGACAGAGATTGTCCGGGTTCCAGGGATTCATCGTTCTCTCTCCTATATATTCGCCGAGAAGATGAGATTCCATACCCTCCACGAAAATCCACACGAACCGCAACATTTCGCCATCCCCATGATTCGTTTCTTTCCCTACAACCGGCCGTACGAGTACGACCGCCCACGATTCGCCTTCTCATCGTTTAATGCCTCACGCGCTCCTCTGTGACAATTTCACCTCAGTCAAATTTTTCAAAGCTCGCAAAGCGATCCTTATAGGTCTATCTCGGCCTCGTAAAAGCATTATTTAACACCTTCGCTGCCAGGAGCTCCAACGTGTACGGAAGTACACATTGGGAAATACACGTGTGGGGAAATACACTGACAGTGAAGGGGTTAATCCAATAGAACCCCGTTTATACGAGGTAATATGGAAAGAGCGTACGTCGAATAAGTGAAAATGCAGAAAACACGGATAATATACTCAATTCAAACTGGTACTACTATTATATTATATACTTTTATATTCTACTATTGTGTACTACTATTATATACTTTTTTAAATAACACACCACTTCATACAAACGTTATCGTTATTAGTTACTTTAGTAATTTTTAAATATAACTGTAATTTAGTTAATTGACATTAACTTCATATAATGACCCTGAAGATATCTGCATGTGGCCAAATTTCATCAAGTTATAACGGCCGTATTTTGCATCGTACAAACTTTGCTCGAGGAAGTTCACTTGAAGATCAAAATTCTATAAATGAACACTTAATTATTCTTCCTAAAGCCGTGCACTGATAGAGACTTGCCAAAGATGAAATTTGATGTCATGCAGATATCTTCAGGGTCATCTTCATATAAACTTAAACCATTGACTCTAAAATCGGAACTGTTGTATTTGCAGTTCTCAATATAAAGACGCAGCAAACTTGTACAAGTTTAAGCGCGTATGCAACAAAGTAGCTTCTACGGACTACTCCGCGCCTGAGCATCGCCGCTTTATCCGTTTTATCCGAGCTTTCGACATGGTTAACGCAGAGGACTCAGATGAATTGATCGAAGCTCGGATAAGCGAGGTTCTACTGCAAATAAAAAAAAAAACATCGATGGAACGAGGGCGGAACAATTTATGATCGTTGATTCGAGAGTCTGCGGTGTTGAAAGAGGCATCTGTCTCTCGGCATTGTCTCGGCGGGTCTTGCTGGACGGATTGCGATTATATGAAACCCTCGTCGAAGCTTATTATTTACAACGTTCCGCGCACCGACCGTGGTAAGCGTCTCGACGGAATATCGTAAATCTATCGAAGTGGGCGAGGAATGAAGTGCAGAGCCGGGAGAATGGCAAGATGGGTTTAGTTATAAGAGCCTGAAAGGCTCGCCTTCGTCCTTTATCCACCTCACCCTTCCCGCAAGCTCCTCAGCTTCTCGCCTTTACGGCCACGATAAACTTTCGATGGCCCGACGGAGCCCCCTCCTCCTCGATATCATCTGCGAACTACGTGGCTGAGAGATTCATGAAGTACCGCGGATCCGCGGACTCGCAGCCGGAAGTCGTGGGTCAGCCGATGTAGCAACAGCGCCCAGTAGAGTCGTAGCCGCTGTCGATAGTCGAGCCCGAACTTTCAATTAAAGTACCGCGAGAAAAATCGAAGCTCTGAACCCCCCCCCCCCCCCCCCGGTGGAGTTTACAATGGAGGAAGATTATTCATCCGGGTCTCGTGAATGCAATGGTTCCGAGTGTAATTTCATTATTATCTGATCGGAAAAGCTTGGGTGCGGGCTTTTTTCCATCTTCAGATACAAGACCAGCATTCGTACAAAAATACGAGGGGTAAGATAAATAGTCAGCGCTTAGCGTCGAGGGGGATAAAACTGAACCGAGCAGAAATGGACTGTTGTTTCTCAATTTTCTTGCGGAACATGGAAAAAGTCTCCCAAACGGAGAACACGGTTCCGTTTTGCTCCGCTCTAATTTAAATTAGTAACGGAAGGACTTTTCGCGAGGATGGCCCATTAGTGATAGAACGGGGTGGTATTCATTGTTTCTTCTGAGATTTTAATGATCCTTCATGAGAAATTAAGATAAAACGATCTAACGAATTCAGAGATTCACAAAAAAAAAATAATAATAATATTGGCTCACTGATGCTCATTCGTACAACGACAGTGTAAGTAGACTTAGCAGCTACTCCTCCATAAAAATCAGGAAGAGCAAAATTCAACGAGAAAAAAATAAAAAATAATCAGAGAAAAACAAAGGAGCGAAAATAAAAAAGTGTATCCATGGAGGATTCGTAGCACGGAGAACCAGCGATACGAGCTTTTCTCCATCTTCTCTTTACCGGTGCTTTCTCCGCCGCGTCCAAGGTCTGTATACCGGCCGCTCGGAATAGAAGTGAGCCGCTGGGATAGGAGGCAAGTAGATAGTGATACATACATATACTTATACGTATAGCTGGAAGCGGGCGCCAATGGGGAATCCCCCCCAGGTTGAGTAGGTGAGGGAGATCGGTAAAGGGTGAAATGCGTCGAGAGAGCCAGGAAGAAGGGACACACTTCGGGTCCAGGATTTGGCGCCGAGTCAGCGTCTTCGCGGCGTTACACCCGGCTAGTTTCGACCGCAGTATCAAGTGGAGAACGCGGAAGCAAGTAGGAAAAGCTCGAAGCTCGCTGGGCAAGTCCTCGAAAAATTCTTATATACTTCGGGCGCGAGGGACGACGCCCGGGTCGAAAAGTCTCGAATTTCCGAGGCTCTCCAGACCAACGTCTCAGCCCTTTTCCCTCGCTTCTCTCCCGCTCGCCCTCCATTCTACATTCCTGTCTGGCGCAATCGACACCGAGGAAAAAGCATGGTCCAGAGACTTTCATGCAGACACTCTTGTACTTCCGGTTCTCGAAATTGGACGCGCTCGAGCGCACTGACACGCGAATATATATATACGGCATCCCGCAGTGCGCCGCCGGGTTGCACATCGTATCACGGACATATGAATTTTTTCCCGTGGAATCGCGAGACACGAGATGAATCTGGATGGAATGGAATTATATGGAATTTACATGGCACGCTGCTATAATGTAGTAGAGAATCAAATAAAAAATCTCCGGCTCCTTATTTATTAACGAAGTTTCCCGTGCACTTTAGTGCACGGGAAACTCGAGAAATTATCTCGTTTCTCTATCGTCGAAACATCGAGCGAAAGAGTCGTGCAGGACTCGTAATTCAATTAGGACAATGAATCACTGAAATTAATGAAATCCGATGCCGCAATATTAATAGATATTGGCCGAGAAGCTTCCCTTAACAAGTAATATCACATTAACGTAACCAAGAATTGAGAACCAACAGAATGTTCACATCCCTCCGACGATCGGGTAAAGTGATTGTAATTAATTCCCCTCGTATATTCCCGGGTTCGAGTTGCGAGGCAGTGGATACGACGGTAATAACTGCTAATAATCCTGATATCATCGATTATCGTCTCGTCGCGTTCGTGCAAATGACGTTTTATCCAAAGTAGAGTTTCGAGTACGAAGTTATCTATCGTCCGACTCAACCTGTTCTTCACAAAGCTCTCGATTGGCTACTTCCGGTCGGCGGTTGTTTTCCGACCGTTCCCTACGCCCCGGGATCGTTTCGCATTCTCGAGACCGTGCCATTTCCTTGGTGCGCGTTGAACGATTAATTAATAACCGTGCGGTATCCGTCCGTGACACGTTACAACGGCCGTAGCGTAGCGCGGGCGTAAAAGTCACGCTTGATATATCCTCCCGGGATGGTGGAAATCTCTTTCAATGGGTCTCCAGCCATGTGTGCGCGTCGCTGTATGAGTCAGGCAGTAAAAAAAAGCGCGTTGTACAGCTTTATACCGCGAGGACAAAAAGAAATAAAAATAAAACAAAACGCCCGCTGGTGGGAAAATAAACGGTGACTAGCGCAAATTTGCCGTTTCTGATGCTGCGGGGTGGTTCCTGGTGGCGGTAGGAGCGACTGTGTGGCCGGCCTGGTGCTATTCGACGCGGTGTCGTAGCGTCCGGTAGGCTGCGAACGACGCAATCGAGCACGTCGTTTCTCGCGCCCGACTTGCCCGACTCGTGCCCGGTTAACGGACGAAAAAAAGGGTTAACCGAGAGAGAAATCAACTCCCAGAGGCGACTGTATAGGCTTCCGGGAAATCGAAGCTTTTCATGCGCCGAGCGATGAGTGAAATGCCACTCGATCGTTCGGCTGCGCGCCTTTTTCTTTCCTCCGCACGCAGGGTGCGCAGTGGTGAATATGGACCAGCCAATCGCTGGAGGGGTGGACCATATTCCCCACTTTTACCCCGCGGATAAACGAGACGATGGATACAACAAACGAGAAAAGGTCGAGTATCAATCAATTTTCAGGCTCTCCATCGATAAACCGCGTCCCGGTGAACTGATCGAAAAAGCGATCGGTGTTATATTATAACCTGCTGCCGCATACGTTACGGTACGATTGAAAAATTAATCAACGATTTCCTCGATAAAATACCGTTGGGTCAATTCCCGCGGAGTTTCCGTTAAATGGCGCGGCAATTAATAACCCCGTTGCAACTATTAATTTATCCGGAGCCCCGTTGCTATCGTCAATTTTCCTCCCGCGGCGTTTTCCCCGGTGCGAGAATCAACGGGGAGGAGTGCAGCGCCAAAGCCGATGGTCAATTGAAACTTTCGCCCGAGTACGGGCAATTCAAAGTGTGTATTTGTTCCCGGAGCTCGCAGCTTCACGGTATCGCGCTCCATCCATTTACGTTTCACCGGGGAGTGCAGCGACACCGAGACTCCAAGAGGCGAGCCCTTCCGACCGGGGGTGAAGTATCTCTCGCTCCGAGGAGTGGAAGCGCCCATAAATTTACCCAAGTATCAACCTATAAATCGGAAATGCAGAGCGCGAGAGAGGGAGCGAGCGGGGACGTGAAACACTCCTCTCCAGCGGGTATTCCGCGCGACGCCATATGCAACGATAGCGCTTCCATTCGAGCCGATGAGCTCGATCCGGAAGTTTTCACGAGTGGTCCACGAATGTGTCGCAAGCCCCGAAACCTTCCGGCAACCGACCGTTCCCGTTGAACTATCGATAACGAGCTGGAAAGTCGTTCGTTAGAATCGACCCGTTTACCCGTTCGAAAGATCAGTGTATACGACAATTGGCTCACCCGTCATGAAGATGTTACACCGTTCGTGTAACTTTGGCAATTTGTCGGCGGCGTTCCGACACACGAGCGCGAGTCATTGGGCTCCGAATGGGCGATAGCGCGAAACGAGCCGAGCAACCCGGTAAATTTATCCCCGGGACGTATCGAGCCGCGAGAGGGGACAAAAGTACGAGGCTGTGTACCGTCCACCGCAAACAATTATCCAACGAAATGGACAACACGGTATCGGCGAGCGTACGTTTTACGGTACCGGGAGCGAATGGGGCGAATGCGCCCTCGGTGCCGATGCTCGCGGCAGCATTGTGTCGCTCGGCGGCGCAGTCGCGGAGCTCAGGGTTCGTCGGTCAGGGCCCGATACAAACGATGAGAGACCGGCAGCAACGGTAAACTGATATTCGGTACACGGATAGAGTAACCAGCTACATTCCGCGTATGGCCGCGGATTCCCGGCGTGTTACACGTGCGAGAATATGCGAAAGGCCAAATAGCCCGAACACCCGCGGAGGTATGGGAGGGCACTGTAATCGATATTATACGGATATATGTATTCTCTGTCGTACGAATGAAAAGGTCGGACACATTTGCGCGGTCTCGCGCATCGTGTAATCGAGATATCAAACTCGACCGCGTTACAATAATCGTGTAAAATTATCGTTTTTAAAACTCACTGAGCGATAAAAGGTGTGCGGATTTTAATTGCACAGTGGTTCAGCGTTTTTTTTTTTTTCTTGAGCCCATATTGGACTATGAGGGAAGTTAATGAAGCGTTATAAAAGGATCATTTTTTTTATTGATAATTTAACACGTTCTGGAAAAATTATTTCGATGACAAATTTTCACGTACCTTCTGGCGCTGAGCGTGTAACCGGAAGCAGTTTTAACGTCAAGCGTAACATTGCAAGTTGACAAAAGATTTAATTTAAAAATTGCAAGAAAAAAAGCTTCGGCCCCAGGGAAATACATCGCCAAACGGCCCGTCACGAAGCGAACGAAACGACATCTCCGAAAATAGCCGACGAGCCAAAATCTTCGCATCAAACCACGGGATACGATACTCGGAAAAAGGGACTGCGGCTTAGATGAAAAGATTGCTTTCCGCCGCCGTCGCGGTGGATGAAACAAGCTTTTACGAATATACCGCACAGGACGCGATCCTTATGTTCCGAAGCTTGTGTACCGTATGCATTGTTATGCGTAAGTAGCCGTAATGCATACATAGAGCAGAAGATGTTTATAAGTCCGGAGATCCTGAGAGAAAGGCGGGTCTCCGTCGTGACGCTAAATATACAGTTACGTGAGCCGGCGGATGAGACGTACAACGAAATATGAAGAGCGGCTCTCCCCGAGAGCGGGAGTGAGTGAGTGACTGAGACAATGCTCTCCGGAGACCGCGGTAAAAAGCCATTCGGGCTCGCGAGCTGTCGGGTGGGGGACCGCGAAATAGCGCGAGAGAACTCCAACGACAAGGATAGACGGAATTTACGGACGGATGAGATAGAACAGAGACGATGTTCGCGTCGCGCGTCCTCCTCTTCTTCCTCCTAGTTGAAAGTCAAATTCTATCCTGTTCCCGTTGGAGTCAGGCGCGGGTCCCTGGGAAATGCATCCGGCAGCTATGTGTCCCGAGGTCTCTCGATACCTCTTCACGGTTTACTACGAGCTGTGCGACGTCCATTAGCCGCGTCGTCCTTGAGAATCCCGTATAGAATGGAAATTTCTATATTTATGCGGATGTCGAAGGCAATTTCGCTCGTCCATCGATTATCGAACGCGAGCGGTGGGGGGGATCATCGATCGTGAAATCGATGCGAGCCGAATATTGATAAATCCTTCACACATATCCGGCGCGAAGGAGTGAGGCGTGCATAAATTATGAACGGACCTACATGCACTCGATCTTCGTGTAATCCCGGTATTCTCGACGTTGCCTTCGCGTATCGGTAGGAAAAAAAACATAAAACAAGGTCTACAGTAGTAATATCGCTGAATACATTGGCAGGTGGATGAGAGCCGGATAGAGACCCGGCGAAGACGCCTCGCTCTTTCCCGCTCTCCGTACACTTCGTTTTTTCTTTCGCCCTCTCAACTCCTCGTTCGAGGATGAAAAATGAGCAGCAGGACAAAAGGCCTTTTTTCGCTTTCCGAGAAAGCGGTGCGCGCTCGCGTTGGTACGCCCTTTGAGGGGCCCGGCTCTGTTTCTCGCGAGACGGGAGAGAGAGAGAAAGACCGGTGTATAAGGGGGAGGGGGTGAGGGTTCGAAAAAGGGAACGAGCAAAGAACTTGAAATTCACCCTCGCCTCGGTACTCCCACCTCCTCGGCATCTCCATTACTCCGTCGTAGTCTCTCGCTCCGCAGCCTCTTTCGTTCACTCCGTCGTACACTATCCTATCGCCCGGGCTACGCTCTCACTACCCGGACGACTCGACCTACCGCATCCTTGTATAAAGAATATTCCTCGGGTGGAGTGCAAAAGTTCATTTTTTTTAAACCAGTCAAAAAAAAAAGACATGCATTATCGATTATTCGTGCCGTTTAGACGACCGGTTTATTGTACCTCCCAAACTCGGCTTATACTTGGGCCTGTGAAAGTCCCAAGGTGATGGCGAACAGATAATACAAGTAGCTTCGCCGCCATTATCGTTCTGCAACAACTCTTCAGCGAATTAACTACACTGATAAAAAAGTACAGTTGACTCAACTAAGATTCGGACAGGAACGTTCAAATAAATCTTTTGTTGGTCGAAGAAAATATTTTAATAACTCAAAAATATATTGGCGAAGTCACCCAACAAATTGTTGAAATAACCAATTTTTTGGCTGTACCAACAAAATATTTAGCTGAACGTCCCTGCCCGAATCTTAGATAATTCAACCGTATTTTTTTATCAGTGTAGGGTTCAGAAAAATTTATCAGCGCTCTGAACAAAGCTTCCAGCCCGTGTGCACCAACAAACACGGGGTAAAGAAAGTAAGAAACACAATGACAAAAACTTCCATCCTCTAGAGTTTCGCCAGTCGCAAATTGCTCCAGATATCTTGTATCAGCGTGTAAACCTTGTCTCGCTCCCTAATTCGGTTGCCGTACGTGGGGCAGGCGAGAGGATGAGATGAAGGATTCGCCTGCACAGTGATGAAGGCTTAACTTCTTTACGGTCCCGTCGCAGTTTGACTTTTTCCATCTTGTGGGGTCGAATTAGCGTTCTCCTCTCTTTCCCCGACACTCGTTCGTCCTCCCGCATTCCGCGGCCTGTAAGTCACTTCGTCTCGTCCATTCCTCACTTCTTTTACCTCTTTATCTCGGCTACCTCCGACCTAGCGTGTTGCTCTCGCCTCCACGGTTTACCGGGCGTATCCTTCTCTGGCGCGTGGGGCGTAATTTGATTAAAAGTTCGAAGTACGAAGGGTTCAGCGAGCGGAGACGCGGGGCGGAGGGAGCGACGGATTAGCCGACAACCCCGAAGAACTCCGACGTCTTTCGCCAGCCGAGAGACGTACCTAGCTGCGGGAGGTAAAAGTACCAACTGCCGGGCTCTTACCTGCTCTCCACCTTTTACCGGTCCGAGCTCGAAGTGGCTTTTTCACTTCTCCTCCCACCAACGTCCATTCGCCCTTTGTCTTCGGCTCTCTTTCAAGCTCAAATTCCGTAGCTCACCGGTTTATGCACGATATCGAGCGGATTAACGTAAATACGTACGTTACCGCTGCAACTACCCGGGTATCTCGACGACCCTTTCGCCTCGCGCTTTAATCCTCGGGGACAAGAGATAAAGCCAACGCGAGACTGCGCAATGACGGGGACTCGATCGTGCAGAGTAGTATCTCCGGATTCGATTCTTCGCCGCTGTTTGCACTGCTTATCGTGCAGTTTGTCAACGAGGCGTTCGCGCGAGGGTATTAACGGGTATGGGATTAAAAATCGTGAAGGGTCGCAGTGTCAGCTTGACACAGCGGGGATCAGATCAATGGATGGTCGATGATTCTTTTTACATTTTTTTTTGTTTTAAAGAATTTATTGCGAGAGGAAAATATCAGATCGGGCGGTTTAATTCTTTCACGGGTTGGCTCGTGGAGTCCCGGCAATGGCGTCTAAAGAAAACAAAGTGAACTGTTTGCAATCGACGTTTCCACAAACGCCGTTCTTCACCGCTCCGGCTCGAGGTCGAGCAATCAATCGGCTCAGAAGAGTTCACGGAACGAGAAATACGGGACAGCCAAGGGGGCAGGATTCGTGATAAGAGGAAGGGAAATTGATTGCGCGAGATGCACGAGAGATGCGTTGAACGCTTCGTTGGCTGTTCGGCGAAAGTGGAAGTATAGGAGGAATGGGAAGAGGAAAATCCGCGTGCGCCGTCCGCTCGGTTTCCTGCGTTTCTGGATCGTAAATTTTTTAATGCTTTCATTACTGCGCCGAGTTTTTGCTCGCGAAGCATCGAATTACCGGGACCGGGTGGCAGTGGCGAAAGCCCTCGGAAGGAAAAGCTGAGCGTTTGCGGAGCGCCTTTCGCCGACGCGGCTGCTGCTTTTGCCGCAGCTTTTCGCCGGTCGGTTTACATCGTCGCTATCTTTTCGCCGTTCTGCTCAGCCCTCGGTAAGAAGCTGGCGAAAACGTCACGCGATTAAAACCCGTAGCTGACGAGAGTGGCGAGCACGCCAGTAAAAAAAAAAGGAGAACAAAAATTGAGTTAAATAAAAAGAAGCGAAGGACGAGCGGGTGGGTCGAGAGCAAAGAGCGCCCAGTCGGGGGATGAAGGAGCAAAAGGAAAGGGTTCGATATTTTCACGAGGAAGCGCATCGAAGCGGCTCTGATAAAATTTAGCGGTGAGATGCGGCCTGGGTTTCGCTCCCTATCTGTGCTCCGCTGTACTTTGGTGCCGGAGCAGTATATCGAGAGCCGCATTGCAGTATAATATCACACAGGTATATCCCGAAGGATACAAAAGATAAGAGGGAAGAAAGCCTTCGGTCCCGACGCTATATATAAAAACTCCGTTATCTTTACCGATCAATTAGGCTTATCGAAGATTTACAGAGGAAAATGGATAATTAATCATTGAATTAAGTTACCCCTCCAACGGACCACTATCAGTCACTGTAATCAGTTTGAGCGCTACAGGCTGTCGCTCCTCGTACACCGGATAATAAATTGTGGAATTTGAATTAATCACCTTAGATCGTCGATGTTTATCTTTTTTGGAACATGGACTATGTTGTACACAAACGTCCACATTTTTTTTTTTTTAATGAAAGAAAGAAAAATAAGTGTTAATGACAGATAATAAAAAACAAGAAATCCATGCAAGACTCGACTTTTGATGAAGCAGTGACGCAATGAGTACCCATCGCGCACGTGCGTAGGAAGCTCCGCATCGACCGGAAGCCATGTTACTGTATTTAATACAACAGGCTTATGAATTTCGGGGAAAACGGAGAGCGAAGGAAGGTAGGGCTGGGGCGTAGGTCGATCCTTGCTCGGGCGTGTATGGTATTGCACATGCAGCGCTAATCCAAGCGAAACAGGCCAGTATCCCAAGAAGCAAATTTCTCGCTGGTAAGATCCTCTTACCCGAATTACAAACCTTCCTTCTCCATTGTTCACGTCCGACGTGAACGCCCTCACACCCCGGCGCTTCAGGTGCACGGAAGGCGAGCTTTACTCTCGCGAAGCTCTTCTGACATCATGATGTGCCCGCGACGGGACTCCTGCTTCTGGGATAGTTCTGTCGGTGGATGGAGAGGTACCCGCAGTCGGGGAGTCCTGGCGGAGGCGGAAAGCGGCGAGGGGAAGGAAAGCTGGTTTCTCTCGCGGGAGAGTGCGATTCGGAACTTACGCTAATTCCCCCGGAAGTTTCTCATTTCACTCGCTCCACCTGGTAGCCAGACTGCGTGAACCAAGTGAGTACCTAATTCCCACCGTGGCAGGTTGGAGAGAGAGCCAGAGGGGCTTGATGGCTAAAGGGGAGTGAGTCAGCCGAGGCCTTGGCACCGCGGCATACTGAGAGGAATATAACGAGAGGAAGCTTGCGCGAGAGTAGGTAGGATTGAAGATCGCGAAGGAAGGCCGATGCCAAAACGAGAGAGGAACGGCGCCCGCGGTGAGAGCAAGACGGAGGAGCCATGGAGTAGCGAATAAGGTAACCGTAGGGCGCAACGAATATGCCGTATTATTTCGAACGAGGTCGTGGCCTCCACCGGCGCTGATGCGCCGCCGTCTAGAGAAAGCCCCGTGCCTCGTCGTCGACGACCCAATTCTCCACGCCAATTTTCGTGAAAATTCACCTGAGAAAATGAAGATTTTTTTCCGCGGTGCTTCCTCCTCCGAGCTCGGGGGTGAAACCCGCTGTTGAAGAATTTCTGGCGCTTCGGTGAAGATCTGTAATAATTGAATTTCGCGAGGCTGCTGTATTTTTCTTTTATATTCATTTTGTTCACCATTTTTTTTTTTTTTTTTGTACATATTGAGTTCCTCTTTCTGAGTAGAAATTTTCGAGCGTTACATCGGGCCCTGAAGAGGCCTGATAAGGCCTTATCAGGACCTTGGCAGGGCCTGATGTAACGCTCGAAAATTTCTCCTCAGCTTGTTCACGGCGGCGTCGCGTTACGATGGGGAACTTGGATTGCTGATTCGAATGAATCTCGAAGATTCGATCGGGAAGATCACATTCCGACGATAAAAGATCCCAGTGGCAGTGGTGACTGGAGACTCGGAAGTGGAAGTGAATGAGGTACGAGTATGAGAAAAGTTGAGAGAAAAAAAGGAGGGTTGAGGAAAATGGAGAATGGCGAAAGCTGTCGTGCCAAGCCCAACTGTTTGCCGTCGAAGTGGCCTGTGCCAGGCGGCGCTTCGTGTCCTCCTCGTGTAGTAATAAACTGCCGCCAGCACCGCGTATACAGCACCACGAGGTTCTCAACTTTCTTGTCGTATCTCTTCTCCCCATTGAGACACTCGATTCCGAGGTTTCTTCTTGGTCTTCCTTCCTCACAGAGAGAGAGCTTTGCTGTACCAAAAAACATCATATTTGTGAGATTTTCATGCTATCGTGTTCGACACGTGTTCGGAAACTATGTTGCCGAATGGAGTGTAGTGGATAGCCGATAGGTCAGGGAGTGTATGAATGAGTGTCGCAATGTCGAATGGTATATTGTCTGATTTTTCTAGTCGCAGTGATTATTCGGAAGTGTGCGGTACACTTCGGTCGTTGGAGCTGACCTGATTGAAGCAGACGTGAAGCTGAGGGCTTCACGCTTGCCTTTACAGAGGAACAAAGTCCCGACGCGCTCATAAGGCCCTTTCTGACGGCGTTGAGCCGCGGGAACGGATGCAGAGAACCTGCAGGGCTTCTCCGAACGTAGACGCGGCGGAAAGTAATATTGAAGATGCTGGGGCCGTTACAGGAGTGGCAAAGATTGAAAACGATTCACCGTACATATTACAAGACAGCGTTAATAAAATGTACGCGAGGCGTCCGGGATAATGCGACCATCTTTTGCCCATCCAGCGTCCCGCGCGCCACGCGGTCCATCCTCGCCCCCGCCGAAACTTTCTCAGCTCTCGGTGAGAGTTGACGAGGACGTGTACGAGGACGTTTCGAGTACGGCCTCGATCTACGCCGGAGTACGATCCAGTGTCGCGAAAAGGGGTGAATCGAGAGTGAAAAGCCACGTCTGCGCGAGGGGTGGCTGCTCTTCTCCCCGGCGTTTCTTGCGCAGCCGGGCGTCCCCGCTCACGGGAAACGGTGCTAGGCACGAAGTGGTACGTGCGCGGTACGACGAAGCTTACACAGAATGCCAGCCACCGCACGAAGATCCTTTATTGCGAGCGAGTAACCCTTCGCGGGTCGCCAACTCGATACGTCGAATAAATTCAAACTCCAACGCCGACCGCGCACCCGGCGACTGTCTGAAGACGAAGAGCAGTTACATTAGCTTTCGGCGCATTTGATGAATCCGGGATTGCCTCAACGACGCGACGTCGAGCTTTCGACGTGAGAGCCGTCGCAGCTGTTTGCGGGACTCTCTCGGTTATAGCTTATCCTCGACACGAAGTATCCTCAAGCCACTCCGATTCCACAATTTTCTGTCGAACTTTACGAGAACGCCGAGGAAAGGCGCACGAGACCGTGACCGAACGACAAAGTAACACGGAAACGCAGAGATCGAAAAGGACAGCGAATAATACAGAATGGGCCACAAAATATCACAAAATCTTGGGATCAAACGGGCGTAATGCTCAACGCGAAGCTATATGGATGATGACCTTATAATTCTCAAACGACGATATGTCGATAATTGCCGGCAGAACTTTCAATTGACTCGTAAAAGGACCATCGACGATTCGGCTGTAAATGTTTCGTCGGCTTTTGACGACCGGTGCTATATCGTTGCGCATAAATTCACCATAAAACCGAGCTATTCTGGGCGGTTCTCGCGTGCGACGAGTTACCGCTAGACTCGGACAATGAAACTAAACTTCGTCGTACCGACAAAGTCATTCGAACGCAATTCCTTCCCGGCAAACAGTTCTACGCTGATTGAGCTTTCGATTTTTTTTATTATTTTTTTTTTTAAGCCTCTTGCGATATCTTAATTTAAATATGACGTTTGCATCGACATATTCGTTCGAATTTCTCCTCGATAAAGTTAGCCGAGTTCCGGTATACATAAAATATTGGGATTCAGGACCGCGGCGCATCCCGGGTTCGCATGCGTCTCGAAACAGACGTCGCCCTTCTCGAAGCAATTCTGTCAGCGTCATGTTCATGTTTCGTTACTGCATGTCGGTGGGGCGCGCGTTGGCTCCTCGAGAAACTGCGTTACAGCGCCAGCAGAAGCGGCAGCCCTGGCAGTACAAACCCGGTAATTCGAACGTCCGCCTTGGCTCGAGACGTCTACCGTGAAATATTTTGACACAGACGCGCGGCATATAAGTTCGAGAGGCGGGGCCGTAGATTTTTCACAGTCAGGGAAAACGGGTGGAGCGAAGATGAGGAAGAAATAGGCAAAATATGAGAGTTTCGTAAGATTCTATGAAATATACATATGAGGTAGTATATCACGGCGGAGCAAGCGGAGCGGGAAAGAGTTTGCCGGCCAAGAGATTTCGGGCTGCGTTGGAACTGCTCTGGAAATGTGAACACTCGGGCGATATTAAATGCGGTAAATCGACGACATTCATTTACCGGCTCGTTCCTACGGAAGAGTTCCTACTTTTCTGTATCCCGCAGCAATTTCACACGGTATTGTTGACTTCGGAAGGCGGTCGTTGATTTCAACGCTAAAGTACTTTAACGAATTGGCCAAGTCTCGACGCTAATAAAATTTCTCATCACGTGGTTCAGTCTCGAGGTGGATGAAAATTTACTCGTTTCCTGGGGCATCGCATCGTGCCCGTCGTTCCTCGCAATATCCGGAGCGTGAAATTCGATCGAGCGGCACCGAATGGCGACTCCAGGAGGCTTCCTTGGGCGTCCGAGGATTTTCAACATCGCTCGTTTCCGCTCTCGTGACGACCGTGTCCGAAATACTTCGAAGTATGAAATTCTACGAGAAACGCGAGTGCGTTGTTTACGCGTCGGAGCGCTTTACAGCGACGCAACGACGCCATCCTCGCGACTGCAGCAATAATACAATGCAGCAGCAGGCGCGGCGAGGCGCGAAGTTCTGTCCTGCGAAAGAGTTACAAAAACGAGGCGTAAAAGAGAAAACACCGTTGAAGTGCAGAGTGACAAAAATCCTGCACGGCGGAACAAAAAGTGAATAAAAATCGAACGTTAAAACTCGAGTCGTCTCTCGAAGGAAGGAAACGTTACTCGCGCCAAAAATTTTACATATCGGAAGAAATTACGTGAAAATGAAATTAAAAAAAAAATATTTCAAAACTCGAGACGTGTTTCAACGAACGGAAACGTCACTCGTGCCAAAAATTTGACATATCGGAAGAACGTATGTGAAAATTTAAAAAACTTGGATTTCATAACTCGAGTCGTGTTTCAACGAACGGAAACGTCACTCGCGCCAAAAAAATGACGTATCGGAAAAAATAATGTGAAAATTAAGATACATAGATTTCAAAACTCCAGTCGTGTCTCACCGAACGGAAACGTCACTTTATTCCCGTCGGAGCGTCGTTTGATTCCAATTTACGTCCACCTCTCTTATCAGCATGGCTTTTTTTCATTTCCATATACACTTCCGCTCAGAGGTCATATATATTCATCTCCTATTTATTAAGTTTCATAAAGGACCTGGGAGGCAGGGGATTGAGGTTACCGCCGAGCCCGCTAGACGGGCAGGAGTATTTTCCATTTTCTTCGTATACGAGGAGTGCCGGGCGTCTGGCGGAGAGTAAAGTGAGAAGAAGGAAGTGAAGAGGGTCTCGTCATATAGCCGTATTCTCGCCGCCAGAAAATGGAGAACGTAGAAAATGAGTATGGCTCGCGATGGGAAAGTCTGCGAAGAGGTGACGCGGAGACTGAGGGGGGAGGAACGGAGGGAGAGAAAGAGTTGTGGGGTAACGCGGTACGTGCAAGATGTAGAAGAGGTGAAAACCCTGGGGTTACCTTGGGAGAGAGAATAAAATGGAAGGAGCGAAAGATATATCCGTAGTGCTTTTCCACGGCGAACAAGTTAGGTGTCACCGAGCCCGGGCTCGTTTTCCATTTACAGCCCACCTCGCGCCGTCGAGTAGTTGCCCGAGTCTGAGGACCCTCCGAGCTCTCTAAGTAAGAAGAGACAGGTCCGACGGACGCATCGGGAGGGTGAGGATGGTGCGGAAAACAGCGGGACAGTGTAAAAGATATCGGGGAATAAAAAAAAGCGATCTCGTATAGATCGAACGTAATTGTCGTCCAAGTTTTCTTTCCTCGTTCATCCGTCGGGACTCTCATAAAAAAATACAGACGTCTGGCGGGGAAGGTTGAAAACGGAGAAGAAAAAGAGGAGGGAGAGGAAGAATGAGCGAGATGTTAAGAAATAACGAACGGCGAATTATCCAGACATGATAATGGACGAGCCAGAAGATAATGAGAACTAAATTAGTATTGTTAGATCGATGGTAAGTTTGTGTGAAAAGAGACGCCTTCCGAATTCAACAGAAACTCGGTCGGTAACACAAATTGCAATCAACTTTATTCACGGGCGCTGGCATGTACGGTCAAAATGAAATTTTCATCAAATTAGGATATTGTGTCAGCTTTAGATGGGCTATTTGGCATGCTCTTAAAGCCTGGCTATGCCATTCAACGCAAAGCCGTCGCAAAGTCGAACTTCGACGGCTTTATAGAAACTTTGTTTCATATTCGAAACCGATTTAGACTTTTCCGTCTTCGCTTTAGCATCACTGTACTTCGTACGCCGATTTTCGGCTTGTCGTGCAATATATTAATATCAATGCAAACTCGGCACAAGCTTCTAAGTAGCGTTCGCTACGGTTTCACTTCTCGGAACGGAATCAGCACCAGCTGGACTCTATTCGCGTCTATTGTTCTATTCGCGTCATAATGGACGGAAAAAAATGAATGTCTAAAACATGTTTTGTTGGGCGAAAAATCTTTTTATCGAAATACAGAAAATCGCTTTGTATACATTTTTCTTTTCATAAAGCTCTCAAAAATTCTTAAATAATAAAAATTCTACCGCAAATCCCCACCGGTTAATACCATCATGCAAAATATGCACACAACATATTTAGTTTAATTTACCTACTGTAGCATACTTCGAGCGTAGGATAAACCACGACATTGAGGTTTTGACGTCGCTCAGTTCGCGTGGAACGCCTCACGTATATTCTTCATACTGTCAGTAGTGTGTCGCGGACATTGGCGCGGGGAATTTCACGAGTAGCGATACATGCGGGAGACCATAGCGAAGCGAATGGGGGAGAGGCGCGCATTGGCGTAGCGGCTGCGAGTGACAACCAGACTGCAAATCCGTGTTATCAGCGAAAACACGAGACTCTAGGAGTTCCGTCACTGGTTTCGGAGAGTACAGTAGAGTGCGAGAGAGCGAGACGGAGAAAGCTGGATAGCCGAGTATGAAACACATCTCTGTACATAGCAGTCTATCTCGTTCCAGCTAGGAGCCCAGTGGTACTTCGACAAAGTTTCGCGGCTTGGAGAGGTGTACGGCCTAGGCCGCAACTCTATTTCCCTCGCCTCCCCGCGCTCTCATACCGCGAGTTTGTTCGTTTCTCGGTACACGCGGGTCTCCGAGAGCAGAAGCTTCGAGCACCGAGGCGTATAGCTTCGCCACCAACGTCCCGACGAGGATTTGTACGCTTTTAGCGGTAATCCTTGGAAGTCCCAAAGCCCCTTGCTCGCTCAGTTTGCCACCCGTTACTCCCCCGAATTCTCTCATCTGGTCCAGCCCGATCCTCTCTTCGTGCCGAAGTACCCGGGAGTACAATCCTGATTCAGTTTTCGGCCCTTTCACGACGACCCGGCTATCGTGGTTCCTATACTTGTATGGTTCCCGTCCCTGGAAACGTCGAGAGGCCTCGCGCAAACGTGGAGGACCTACGACTATACGAGGATCCCAGCATCCCCAATTTTCTCGTCCATCTCTCTCTTTCTCTCCCTCTCACTGTCCCTCTCTCACCGTCTGTCGCGGTAGCATACCAGGAGCAACCATTCCGTGGATCCTAGGACCATAGAACACCGGCGAGGCCCTAGACTGCCTAGGATTAGCAAAACCCCGTGGCGAATTAAATTTTAATTAAACTTCTCTCGCTCAAACCCCCCCGCCACCCTTCACCGCCAAAATGAAACTCCGTCGGATTCCGGCCTACGAGAGTTTAGGTATTATTTCGAGAATCCGAGGAAAGGTTACAATTCGCGGCAAGTTCGCGACTCGGAAGCCCCCCGTGTGAGTCGCACTTCGGTATTACAAAAAATGTATTCTCTGTTCATTCGTAGAAAGTGAGTGCAAAATAATTGATACAGTAGTAGTAGTAATGAAATTATTGACAGTGTATGAAATTGAACAGTTTTTGATACATAACAGACTTAAATTACATATAACCTGCCAATCTTTTCACAAAAAAAAAAAAAATATATTAATTTAAGTATTGGTGCTTAAAATAAAAAATGTCAGTCTATTTCGTCGTTGCTCATTCTTTCGACTTGCTTGTAAATTGTACGTGTTGGGTGTTTGAATGGATGTATTGTGTTTGGTTGTATGCATAATGGTTTGATATTTTATATTTGGATCGCGGCGATCCGTTTGGTAAGTTCCCTGGTTCTCGTTCTCGGTATTGCGATGGTTGTGGAACGGATTATAAAAAAAAAAAATCAAATAAAAAAAATTATGCAAGTAGTTTTTCAACGTCGTACAGAAGACATCCTATATACCACACAGCGGATCTTCGTGAAAGGCGATAAAAAATGATGAAAGACTTTGGAAACTTAATTCGCATCATTTCTTTTTTTTTTCAATCCGCGATAGGAAGTCATCGAGCATCGAGATCCGAACATATCTTCGAGACACGTGTAGAAGCGCGCGTTATTCTTCCGCGCTTGTTGGCGACGACGTCTCGAAATCGATTGCCGGAAGCTACGAGCGCGGAAGATAAAAGGAGGGGTTTCGCCGGAAGTGGTATGCCGGGAGCGCGAAAAATAATGGCGGAGAAGTGAGAGCCACGCTGTGAAAAAGCGTTGAAGAGCTCATCCTCCTCGGGCCCGTTAACGGGATCGACGATCAAGCTGTTTCTCGCCTTGCCGGTTGCACCGTCGCCGATTCCTTACAGATCTCTTCACGCTTCCATCTACCCCTTTCTCCGCATGACCGGCGCGGAAGAGGAAAGCAACGCTTCTCGGTGTGCGCTGGGGAGCAAAAAAAAAAAAAAAACGAAAGTTTCGTGCGAGCATTGTCCAGGTCGTGCCACTCGACGCTGCTGATAGTCCCTGACGAGCGGTATCCGTTTCCGGCACGTCGAACAAAGCATCGTTCCAAACGGAAACGATGCAACATCGTTACCCCGACAGCGGCTCTCCGCTCCACGGTCGTTTATTCTTTTTAGCTTACCCGCCTCCGAAAGGGAATCACCCACGAATTTTCATCAGGGCCTGATAAGCTCAGGAAAAGGTCGGCCAAGGTCCTGACAAAGGCCCCTTTGCGATGGTCGAAAATTTACTCTAAGGAAGATGTAAACCAATACAAAAATTACAGCGCGCATGCGTGAGTGAAGTACTCTTCTAAACGTAAGTACATCTAAATGGCGAAGAACGTCGTACACGTGAAAGTCAATCTATGTACAAATGGCTTCTCGCACGGAACATTAACTTCAGATCGATTAAATATCTTTAAGATGGTCATTCATTGTAATACCGAATGTGTCAGGTGCCATTAAGCGATAAGAAACGTTTCCGCAGCTTACCTTCTAACGGATCAATCCAAGCTCGAAAAATGGTATCAAACGCGACGGAGCTTCGTCGTCGCAGCGAGGTGGCTGAAGAGCTTCGATTCCGATAGGGACGAGATTGTCTGGATAGAGGGGAAATATCTCCGTCGAGAGATACCTGCCGATAGTGAGTGTGGTTCTCGCCCCGAGTCATATAGCACCCCCGAACCTCTCGAAAGCTGGCAAAAGCGGGAGGGGTGACTGCCACTCAGCGATACATTTATGTAGCGTGAGTAATGCACCGAAATCCGATGCTACGGGAACTAGTCGGGACGACGTTGCTGCCAGAAGCGCGTTAGCATACAGTATATACATAGCCGATTCGGATAACGGATCTATGGCGTGATTCTCCTCGGTACTGTATTTATAGAGTACAGTATTATACATAGATTGTATTGATAGCCTGAAACTCGAGGGACGTGGCTCCTCGGGAGTCTCGTTTGGGCTCGAGTTCTACTCGGAGTGACGGGATATTGTCATTTCGCTCACGCGCATAATCTATGGAGGTTCTCGAAGTACATACATTATCGATATCACGCTGTTAAAATAAATTGTAAATTTAATGCACCGGAACTTGAAATTTGCTTACATTACTTAAATTAATTGCAGATTTATGCAATTAATTTTATTAATTGCAATTAATTTTATTTTTTATAAAATTGAAATGCCCGATATTGAAATGGCAAATCTTTTGCCTGGAATTTACAAAAATGTCCATTGAATGTAAAAATTTTACTGTAAAATTGCAACCTATATGTGCTTGAAATTTCAGCAACAGTTTATGCAAAAAAAGCTTCCAATAACATCCATTAATTCTCTAACTAATTTTTATTGCATATAAACCTTTATATGCACATAAACTTATAAACACAGTAAACAAAATTGCGGAATTTGTAACGGAATTAGATCAGCGATTGCTGAAGATAGTTTCATCCCCGCGAAATATATTTTTAACGTGAAGTCTAAAAATGCCATCACCTGGATTCGTGAAAAATTTAATATGCATCCTGGGCATGCGCTGCAACTTTACAATTCTGGATGGCACGATAACGGATCCGAGTGAAACGCGATCGAATGAGAACCTCCGATATGAAAAAAAGAACAATAGAAGCGGAGGTCGTCGACGAGGAAAAGCAATTGAATCCTTTAGCCCGGCACCGCCAGGAAATATTTAACGGGCCCGACAACGCGCGAGAGATCGAGCCTGCAAACGGAGAAGCGATTACGGCATTTTCACGAGCTAGAGGATACGACGAAAAAAAAAAATATATACCGGTAGAAAGAAGAGAGGAGGAACGAAAAAACCTGCGGCGTCGGTGTCGCGCTTCCTGAACTACGCGATTTTCGCGCTTCATCCAACGAACCCCCCTCCCCTTGCCACCCGGCTCGACAAGCCTCCGGCTGACAAACGGATTTTTACTGCTTTTGTGTGAAACTGAGGGGGTTGCGCGACCCCTTTGGGCGATCCTACCTCGCGTTTTTCCCGATAGAACAACCCTCCTGCCGGAAACTTTCTCTGATTTTAAGAGCATCCGGATCTCTCGTTATTGCTATCTCGTGTCTCGCATTTTTCACCGACAATTATAATACGATCGTGAAAAATCACCGGGATATTACCAAGCCATTCCCCGATCCGACCCGCTATTAACCTTGTTCTATAAAGTGAAATTTATTACTCATCTTTTGATAAATTAGAATGTCACGATGAGGTTACGATGAAGTTACGAAATTTTATTCGGAAGTAGTTTAAAGACCGTTCGGTTAGTCAGCGTTCGGTCGGGGGACGGAGGAACGTGATACGCTCGCCGGTGCTGAAAGACTTTCGATTACGGAGCTCCGTCCGAAGACTTCGGACGGAGCTCTCGAAGTGGCAGGTCGCCTATGCGTGACTCGACTTCAAGGGATAATATTATTAAAGGGAGAGAAAGAGAAAAGTTAAACTTGCGATATTCATTCAGCTTATGGGTAACATATAGGTACTAGGGATGGCTCTTAAAAGTCCCTCTCATCCGTCTCCGGTATATAGATATATGTTGTAACCGTTTCCCGAGTAATAACTCATCGTAGTAAGCCTCAAGTTCCTCAATGGAAGCTCATCACATAATCATTACTCTCGTCGTTCCACCGCGAACGTGAATCAATTTCAACTTTCAACTTAATCTTCCCAAACTTATTCGATTCACTTATGATCCTGGTATGCAAGCATCCGCGGCCTTAACCGATTATGTTTCATCTCCGTTTTTTTGAACCCGACTGCGTGAGACGCCGCTGCTTATCGCAGTGAAATGACGGTTTTCGGAATTGCTTTCGGATTTTTTGTTATTATTAATTATGCCGAATAATCGTCGCATCGAGGCGTCGCCTAATCAGTGGCAGAGCACGCAACGACAGTCCACCGACGAAGGATGTAAAAAATGCATGTTTGCACGGATAGCCGCAGTGTATTATATTTAACGCATATCCGCTTTTCCTCTTTTCGCTTTTGTTCAAGACTCTCCTCCCGTTCGTTCAAACTGAAAAAAATGAAAAAGTAAAAAGCCGAAAAAACCCGACGCAATACAGGAGAGATGGAATGAAATGTGAATAAACTGTAGGAGTTTCAACACCCGCGGATATACAATTTTTGGCAAGCATTGTTTTTTTCCCAACATCCCTCCATCGCTTTCATAATTGAACGGACTTTTCAGGTTTGGAGAGCTCCACGCTTTTTTCCCCCATAAATATATATATTTCTCTATATTATCAACACGTCTCGTGTGTACAATGTGAGCTCTACCTTCTAGGTACAGCTTACGTACATTTATACTTTTAATAGCCTTCCATGTCCGTTCCACCTGAATACTTTTAGGCATTTTTGTTGTGTTTTTTTTTTTTCCAACAACACGATAGCAGCGATGTCAGTCGATGTACATGAAACTCCGCAGCATGCGCATTACCTAACGGGCACGGCAGCGCTCTCCGTCGGTATATCCTGATGAAGATCTCTGCAGTACCAGCCCTACCTACGATCCTCTTCGTGCAACGATCCTCTTCGTGCAACGATCCTCTCCCCTTCTGCGAATAACTGTGTATGCAATTTACTACAAACTATCATTACCGGCCCTCAATGGACTTTGTCTTTTGACGAAGGCCCTGTAATGATCTTTGTCCAACCACGTCGAAGCATGTATATCGACACAGAGAAAGAAAAAATTGTTGGATTAACCAAAAGTCGCGGTGAGATACGTTCAAAGCTGTTATTTGTTTATGATACGAATAAAGCATTGTTTTGTTAAACTATTATTTTCATCAAGTGATTAAATTTTGAATCAGTCGATTACATTTTGAATGAATTGATTAAATTCTGAATGAATCGATTAAATTTTTAAAAATCGATTACATTATGAACCAATTGATTAAATTTTGAATCAATTGATTCAAAATTTATCGATTCGAACAAGCATTTTTGATGTACCAACCAAATAACATCTTTGAGCGTATGTCACCGCGGCTTGGTCTAACCAACCATTTGGTTCCTCAGCGCAGAAATACAAGTACACCTATTAAATAGTTAAAAACACCGTATCGATGCTTATCTTTCTATCAGAGTCAACCGGACCCGGAAAATAGTTTGCCTCAATGAATTTCTAAACTCCGGCGGAGGATACACACGATTTCGTATTAGTTTGCCAAGCGTGTCCGTGGAGAGGAGGACCAAGAGCCGCGGCGTCATCGTTTGGTGGGTTAACCGCAAATTATTAGGGGAATGCGGCGTTGAATAATTCACGAGGTCGTGCAGGGAGATCGGTAGGTGAGAGACGGGTATCGGGGAATTTTTTTTGGGGGAAACGACTGGTTAATAACTGACGAGGTGGGGGAATATAGCAATCGCATAGAAAGCAAATGAATGCCGGTGCGAAAGTTACACACCCCGCTACTGCCATCGTTGAGTCTCTGTGGCGTTTCTGCCATGGCGAAGGTGGAGGGATCAGCTCGGTATTTACGACGGGAACAAGACGATTCGAGATGAGGTCAGACGATGGCTTCGGAATCGTGGGAGAATATAAGGAGCGGAAGAAAAAAAAGAGGAAAGTAATCGTAAACTCTATCGCGTGCCTTATGTCTTGCTTTTCCAACCCTCTTGGAGGCCCCGCGCGCTTTCTTATACACTCCGAGCGTACCCCCATCTTTATCCGTCTTTCTTTTCTCGACTGGAGGATACACTTTGACCATCTCGCTTACACCTCGTCGGATCCAATACCGAATCCCTCGGACGAACTAAATTGAAAGTATAAATTACAGATAAGGGATACTCGGGTCGCCAGTGTCGCTGGTATGGACGGTACCGTCCACGTTCCATTGCCAAGCGAGGAACGACGCTCGGCCAAAGTCAGTCACTTATGGTTCGCGCGTGATGTTCTTACCGATCGAGTCACGTGAGACGTGAGGTATATACGTTCCAGACTCGATAGAGGTGTAATGTCTCTTCCGTACCAGATAGAGGAGCAACTATCCTCAAGGATCGATGTAAGACCTTTTGTGCCTTTTAAGAATCGAGGAAGTCGTGACTTTTTTTGGCTCTATCTCAGTGGTTGTTAACCTTGGGGGTCCACAGGGGGTCCCTCGTGTATTTTCGGGGTCCGTGGACCCCAGGTTAAGAACCGCTGCTCTATCCTGATAAGGCGGCCAGAAAAGTGGTCCTGGCGCTTACGTAAATTCGTGTCTGTCCATGCATTCATCTATTTATCTTAATCTATATATTTGTCTAATAAGAAATATTTATCTACAATTTTTTCCAGCTACGCTCTTACGTCGTTTGAGAAAGCGCACGGTTCTATAGGATATAGCGAGATATCCCAGATGAATGACGATAAAAATTGGCTCCATCTCTTTCGAATATATGCACATGGATTTTCAGCCGTAATTCTATTTATTTATTTATATTTATAATTTAACTATTCATCTCTCTTATGTCAATTTTTCTCCGAACCGCTCAATCGGAAATTACAAAAGCTTTGCTGCTTTTCGCATGCCTCGCGCCTTCCGCCGGTTGCTTATTGAGCAACAGATAAAAAATTCTTTTGTCGTTTATATAGCGAGAATTATATTCGGTTCGATATAGCGAGATATCTCAGATAAACGGCAATAAAAACTGACTCCATCTCTTTCGAATTTCCGCGCATGGATTTGCAGCCGTGGAGTCGTGTGATGGAAAAGCAGGATGGTAAGAGGCGGGGAGAAGGAGAGAGGAATATATATAGAGTAACACGCCGCAGCGATAACCCTTCTTGGGATGCAGAGACCCAGCTCCTGTGAAGAGGCCCCGTGAGCCTTGGTACGCCCTACTGTGCGCGAACTCTACTCCCGAGCAAAAGAGAGTACGAAAATCGAGTATCCTGCAAACTCTCGAGAGAGATACTGTCTGCGAAACTCTTCTCTCGGCAACGCCGGCACGCGCCACCTCCAGTTCTCCGAGCGCAGGCGAGCCCGCACGCTACGAGAATATTAAATTCTCGCTCGTCGCATAAATTAAAAGATAGCGTCGGCGAGGACGGGCAGAGGGGCGGAGAGGGAGCCTCTCCTCGCGTCGGCTAGGGACCGCTCTCATTGTACTTCGTATATACCGGCATGAAATGCTTCGAAATTTTCACCGAACCTGGCAGTTCACGGTGAGTTTTTTTCGCATCAATGACCAGCGAAAAATATTATATAATAAGGGTGCAGATAGCTGCATCACGCTGGCACAAAAGTTTTGTCGGAAATTCCAGCTTTTCGCACTTTTCATGTTACACACCGGGCACGGAAAGCCGTATCCATCGTTTACTTAATACTTTGAACCGCTGTCCGAGCGAGGAACAAGAACGTACGAGGAGGGTTCTCCGCGGTCCCTCCGCGATGTATGTAGATGCTCAGCGGGCGTTATGGCGTCACGATTAAGAGGATAAAAGAATGAGGGAACAAGGCTGCCGCGACCGGGAAATGATCCGTCGGCAGGGCGGTAAATCTCCCGGGCGACGGGAGTTCCAATTTGCATTTTTAAACATATTTTTAATCCAATACCGGGCGGATTATTTTTTTTTTTTTTTTTTTTGTGTCCAAGAGGCAACGGGCATCCGCCTAGCGCACCTTTTTTCACCGCACGTGCGCTCATTCGTGTAAGAATTATTTTTTGTAGAAGCATTTTGTTAGAAGCATCCTTTGCTTCCAAATTGCGTTTTTTTTTTCTAATCAATACAGATAACGAATATAAATTATTCAATTACCTTGAGTAATAAGTTTCTTTGGTTTTTTTTTTCCTTCATGACTGACCGTTTAATAAATATGAGGTAAGAGTGATGAATATGGTCCGGTCCGTTTGCCACATCCACCACTGTCATCAAGTTTCAAATGAATAAATAAATAAATTTTTTATAATCTCGAAAAGGTGAGAATAGCTCCGTGATAACAAGGGGTTGAACGTTCTCAAGACGGTTCACTGCGTCCAAAGTGTATTCATGGTCTTATTGGAAGCTTGGAACCTGAGGCACGTTGCCCACGCACCGCACGAAGATATGAACAGCATTTCTCCATCTTTGCCCCATTCCTTTCGCCCCGCTTCTTTCCTCCTTGGCCGGAAAGTTACGAGAGTTCCCTAGCTCGGTGCCCAGATCTCGACGGAATAAAATGTCTTAATTTGCATTTTTAAACAGAGCTCCATTTTTAATCCTCCAAGCGCCAGAGAGTTAGACAGAGTGCTCGTTTTACCCTTTCTATTCCGGTACTTCGTTGCAAGTGTCTCCTTCTCTTCCTCTCCGCAGTTACCCCTTTCTCTTCTTCGCCTCGTGCAGAGCAGCTCCGTTGGTACCGCGTGTTCTCACTTACTTCACCCCTCTACCCAATTTATCACCAACCAACCTTATTTTCTTTATTTTCACCCTTTCCGGCATGTCATTTTTTCCTCTTCTTTATTCGCTACCTTCGCCCATCCAGCACAAACTTGCATCCCAATTTATACTCAAACTCCGATTCTAGTGACGGTCCAGCCAGTCTTTCAACAGTCACGAAGTCACTTAGGGTAAAAATGCTGAATACGGCATCGTTCATGGGTCACTGATGTCCATGCTGATCGGGGTGGGCCATATTCCCCACTTTTACCAATTTTTTTTGTTTACATTTTTTACCTATGGTTATATCAAATTATACATCGAATTATACATCAAATAATTCATCGAATTATACATCGAATTCTGTACTCTAACCACTGGGCCATATTCCCCATTTTTGACGTTTTTTTCCTAACATTTTTACTTATAGTTACATCAAATTCTACATAGAATTCTTTACTGTAACCTGGGCGCAGTTTCGTCTATGATCAAGTCCACAATTTCTTCTGATAAAGAGCTCAAAGCTAAAGAAAAAATGAATGACCCTTCCACAAACGAACTAGAGCATTTCTTGATAAACGTTCCTTGATAAAGTTCCATTCTTTAAGATACTTCGCATTCATTCAGGCTCGGTCGGCAAATAGCTATACATATATGCAATGTATACATAGCTTCGCGACGTCGGGTCGGATCCATTGTCCCCGAACTCGATCGTTACGACCAGACGTGTCCTTTCCCATTCCCCCCGGTATTCCTCGTACAATCGTACAACCCGCCCCGCATATGCTTCGAGCACTCGTCCTTCGTCGTCGGAGACTCTCGTGTGACCCGGCGTAATGCTTTTGGTACTTTCGTACCCTGCCTTCTTCTACGCTTTTTCTTTTTTTTTCTTCCGTTTCTTCTTTATCGTCGTTGTTACCACTCTCAGCGCGCAGTCATTCCCGTGTTCGCTTTGTGTCACCGACGTTCCGCGAGCCATCCGAGCTCTCTGGCGAGACGGCCTTTTCTTATTTTCCTTGTGTTAAACATACACCGTGCAGCATCCCTGTTAGTCGTTATTTTCGTCGGGGTTTCCGATACTCCCTCGCGTCGCGTTTTCCGGCCATGTACTGTGTCCGACCCTCTCCAATGCTGGATCCTTTCCACCGTGGTGAAACCACCGACCGTTTAAAATTATTGAGAACTCGCCAAATGCATTTCATGGCAAACTTCTCTCGGCATTGTCGTGATCATTCAAAAAATGTGCTAAAAGCGTAGGGAAACTTACAAGGAGCGGATGTTTCCTTGTACATCGCTAATGCCTTGTAAGCGCAGTTTGTTTGAGCCAACCGTGGAAAATTCATAACAAAATGAATTGGCAGCGTTATAACAAAGTGAAAGAGCATAATAATCGGACTTAACGAGTCGACGAGACCGGGTACAAGAGGGGGTGGAAAAGCTGAGCCCGGTTATTGCGTTGAAGCGAGACTCGTTTCACATTCGAAAAGCACTCTGCATCTTTTATGATTTCATAACCGTTGCATTACGTCAATTTGCATTCTTCAGAGTGGAAGAGAGGCAGAGTGTCAGTCGGGCGGGTGGTTGGTTGTAGGAGGGATTGTGAGAGGTTGACTAGCCTTGAGATGATTCCGCGCTGGGAGAAACGTGGATCCGGGGAGGGCGGCTCTATCCTCTGTCGTTGGACCGTCGGCTTATCCTCGAGAGAAACCGCGGGATAGCACCTCCGCTCTCTCGCCCGTTCACCGTGGGATGATGTTTGAGCGCATTTGAATATCAGGAAATGAAGCCTCCTGTTCCCCGGGCGAGAGGGAGCGCGGGAAGAGAACCGAACCGGGGCACCCGGAGGATTCGGTATACGCCCGCCGAAGAAGTGGACCGAGAAGAGAGGCACGGTAGAGAGTACAGTGGTGGATAGAAAGAGTGCCATTTGAATAATACTTTGCATTTAAATGCCTGGCCCGATAAAAATGCCCGGCCCGATAAAAGACACCATCGCGCGCCACTTGAAATATCCTATTACGCGCTATTATCTTTGCACCGTGGACTCAAAGCCGTACGGAGTGAGACGAGGAGTAGCTAGCGATGTATACATATATATATTTATATGTATAGGGGGGGGGGGGGGCGAGAGTGGGGCAAAACAGACCATTTTTACCTATTTTTCGCGGCATGGAAAGCAGAGTCTCGTCTCGTATTGAGAACCTGTGTCCGTTTTGCCCCGATCTCTCCCATGTAGGTGGAAGAACCCACCTAATGATTTTTCAGTGCAGCATCTTTTCGACGTACCGCGTCGAGAGATTAAAAAAAAGTAAAGAGAAAGGCTGAGAGTGAGAGTGGCCTCTTTCGAGCGATCTTCGCAAACGGATATTTCAGGGAAGAAAAGAATTGCCCCAACCCTCCTATTAGAGGGAACCCTCTTAAAAAAGATTTATTCTCGAAGCGTGTACCTTTACGAATAAATCTCGACACTTTGGCGTCTCTTATTATAATACCAAACTCGATGAGGCTCTGACTCGAGTCTCTCGTGGCCGCCAGTGAGGGATGGCGAAGAATCCTTTGTTACTTTCTCATCGCATACGAAGTATGTGAGGAGACAAAGTATTGTAGTCTAATAAAATACGTATCGACCAGAAACATATTTAACTTTAATTTTTTTTTTATATTAGTAGTAGTAGCGAACATATTGGTATACACAATATGGATCAATTTTTGATACATAATAAACTTCAATCATATGTATACTGTCATCGACCGAAGTCCTTCAGCCGCGGTTTTTCTTCTTTTTTAAATATCATTTTAAGTACGAATACGTCAAATTAAATTCGACAGTTTATTTCTTCGTTGTTCATTCTTCAGAATTTCTAGTAAGTTGTACGTGTGGGGTGTTTGAATGTATGTATTATGTTTGGTGTGGGTTCTATGAATAATAGATTGACATTTTATATTTGAGTCGCAGCGAATCGTTTGGAAAGTTCTCCAGTTCTCGTTCTTATGGGTGTAATTTCCGTAGCTTCATATAACAGCGTATTGCTAGGGTTGTGACCCGGAGTATCCGGTTTCGTTTATATTTCTATTTAATTTCATTTGGCAGTTTTAGTCTCGCGAATCAATGAAATAAAGAAACAATTTAGTACAGTAGACACGTATTTCCAGAACAGGTTAACGACCCGTACGCTGTAATCCCATAATAGATCTTACACTGTTGTTCTGACAGTGCTATATGCGATCCATATTTGAAACGGACGGGAAGGGAAGAAAAAAAGCTGGAACAACTCTAGGGTTGGAAAATTGATAAGCTCCGCCAGATTGTACATCAATTATGCTATTTCATCCAGCGCACAGGGCACCCACGAATAGATACTTGTACAGTGAAACTTTTATTCTCGCCGGTTACCTCAATTCCATCGGGAGGCCCGCCGTATAACGACGCTCCGAGTGAACGGTTGACCGTATATCTCTTCGGGTATCCGAGAGGACGCTCGCTTCCTCACCATCGGGAGCTTCGTGCAACGAACGTTTTGCTTCATCCCCTGTCGAACACATGATCAACTTCGCGCGCTAACCATCACGTCTTGTACACAGCATCGGTGCACACTGCTCTTATAACTTACAGAAGAGATTTTTCTATCGGGCCCGGACTTGTGCAGTGTCGCTGTAGGAAGCTCAATGCCGAAGGTAACCCCATTTATATAGTCGAGAGCGTTTACCAGTGTCATATGACACATGCGAGTCTATTGGCAAAGGAGGATTTCTTCCGAGCAGTGCAGATAAACAAAAAAAGATAAATAAATTTTGACTTAAAGTGATACAAAAAATAGGTACATTCGTTAGCTCGTCTATCTCTTATTTCTGCATATGGATAGCGCCGATTTATATAGACGAAAGCGTTTACCAGTGTTATATGGCACGTGCGAGTTCGTTGGAAAAGCCGGATTTCTTACGAGCAGAGCACATACTCTGCTCAGATAAACAAAAAATGTAAATAAATTTTACTTGCAGTGCTACTAAAAAAATCGGTACATCCGTTGGCTCCTCTATCTCTTATTTCTGTTTTTCGACAGCGCCCACACTTTAGCTCGTATACGGCTCCGTTCATCCATCGCCCAGCCATATCGAATTCTCGTTCAGTTGAAATATTTACTCGGAAAAAAAAGAAAAAAGAGTCCAACAGTTAAAAGCCGATAAAACAATACTCGACGTTCCTGCAATTTTTATTCTCTCATCGCATACGAAAGTATGCGAGGGGATAAAGTATTGTTTTACGCGACTGGTCGATTGAAACTAAATGTACAACTACTGCAGATGATAGAAACCCTCTCTACTCCAGCTTTCACGTCGTTCGTTCATTTATTTCATTTTCTGTCTCGTTTCATTTTTTACGATTTTTTTTATTTTCCCAATAACCATTCATAGATTCTTTCACTATTTTTCTCTCGTCACGGTAAAGTCACGTGTTAGCCGCTCGACCACTGTGTGACAAAGTTGTGAAAACGAGGACTGATGAGATCTGTCCGGGACGGCTGAAAAGGACTATTTTCGCGCAACAGTGAGTGTCGAGACAATGTTGATTCATTCTGACGCAGTGCTTCGCCTAGAGAATTGTCACGTGGCTCACGAGCCGTTCTCACTAGAACCAGCGATAAAAAGAATTATATAAAATGGTTTGTTTTTCCACAAGACAGTAGTTCTCGTTAAAGAAGTCCTCACGTTTTTCGGGAAAGCATCGTACACGTTGAGCTACACGAGAGCTGTTGCTCGTCGGCTTGCTCCATCTGCCTGTTGTTCTTCTTTTTTTCCATCTGTTTTTCTTGTTTCCCTGTGCCGTCAAACTAGTCTGCACAGTATCGCTGCTGCTCTCACTCGTTCACTCGACTTCAGTTTTCTCTTTTCATTATCCGTTGCGAAGTTATATAACAAAAAAAGTAGGTTGCATAAAAAAATAAACTGGAACATTTCGCGACTCGTCTGCCAGAAGATATATTTTTAGATAAGTTTTTTTTGGAGCACTCGCGTCGGTCCGCATAGAATATTGGATATTTGATTATGAATGTCCGGCGTACATTATTTGCAAGTAGCTCTGCGAGTGTTCGTGTGGGACAAACAAATGAACAGCTTTTCTAAATATAATACAAGGTTTTTTATTATTTTTTTTTTTTTCTATCCAATAAAATTTGCGTCCCGATTTCCTAGCGTGCGTTCTTTCTTTCAATTGCGAAATTGGTAACTAAATTGCCTCTTTCGATTCACAGCCGGTTTTTTATACACGTAGGTATGATCTGCTATCGTCCCATGTTTCGATGCAAAATATGGCAGATAGTCAGAATTTATTATGCATCGGAGATTCGTGTCCATCGCCGTTCACTCAAAGGGCCATGTTTGTATGCAACTTCGAGAACCCCACCTGGTCGATGGTTGCAGGCTACTAGTAATTCAAGTATACGTAAACCCCCCAATTTCTGATGGTAATGTATTAAATTTGAGCTCCAACGAGCACAATGTTTCGACGATACACAGTAACTGTACGCATAGTTTAGCCCACCTCGATTGCTTCCTCTCATCCATTTCACTGTCAGAGAATTAAGCAAATGAATGAGAATTGGCTGCGCAAGTTTTAATGGAATTTGTTTCGAAGTGGGTCGAATCTTGTATTTTCCTTTCTCTATTTCGGTGATTTGAATCCAATATCGGAGTACTGTGGGAGGTGCGCTATAACCGAAGACTGATAACCGCTCTAGCCACATTTATCAATGAACGAATACAACTTTGTATTTTTGTCTCTTGTACAAAAATTTCTAAAAGTCAGCGCATAACACAAGGTTATTGTTCGAAACGACATATATTTCCGACGATTTTACTTCTCAGCCTTTGCCCGGCCTTCCCCCTCTCTTATATAAACTGCTCACTCGACCCTCAGTATATTCAGTATTGTGAAAACGGTACTTTGTCGGATCTATCCGGGTTCCAACCCGGGTGCGGATAATGTACCCAGATTTTAAAGTCGAGCAGGCTTCGCTTCGACGGGGTTCTTTAGCTCCGCTCGGCTTCCAATCGATATACGCGAACTTCATCCCAAATTATTTCCGCGTCGACCTGTGCCCTACATATACATATACGCACACAAACAGTTTCGCATGGTATAATCCGCCAACTCTTCCGATATTTCATTGCATATGTAAAACGACATATATCCCGAAAAACGCGATGGTTGAAATTTAATTCTGTAAGCTGAAAATATAATTCAAAGTAGTGCACTGCGACTATCCTGACATAACTGTCGTGTGATAATTTCACGCGGAACTAGATAGGTTCCAGCGTTCGCGAGCTCCGATATGATGAAAATGGTTCGTCCGTTTTCGCTCGGAGGACTTCGTCGACAACCCGCGTCCTGGTTATGACGTTATTTCTACGATATATTCGGTACTTTCGGACGAGAGGGCAAAGGGCGAAGAGCGATCGATTGCGAGCCCGATTTAAATAAGCACTCCAATGATCGGATAATTTTTTCTTCGAAAGAATCGCTAAAATACTTCGAACCGGCTGCAGCCAATCCGCGAAACTGTTTCCACCTGCGATTGGAGGCAGCTGTCGCGAAGCCATCGTGAATATAGTATATCTTTCTTCGCTCGTGTCTGCAAGAATGTGAACTCGGCGAGGAGATTGACGTACATCCAATGGACGTCGTCGAATGGACAGAACGACTGCCCGTTTGCTCCATTCCCTTTGTCCGCGCCAGCTGGCAGCGGATGCCTCCACGTGCTATCGATTGCTCCTATACCATCCTCCGATGTTCCTCTTCCAGATCCTCGTTACTCTCCACCCTCGAGCGTTCCATTCCGTCGCGGTGTATTTTTGAAGCTCATGAAAAAATTGTGTGTTTTTTTTTTTTTTTTAATCGTCGAACGTAGAACGAGTAAATTTGCATGATCAATGTAAACAGAGAAAGTGAGACGAACTGAAAATTTGCTTCGACATCTATCGAGAGGGCAAGAAATTGAGAGATTTGTCCTGGACTACTTAGTTCCGGTTACACGATATAATATAACTCTTCGTTCCGTATGAAACGGCGAAACGGTTTCTCGTCCATCGACGCCAGATGTTTCCACATCCCATCGACGAGAGTAGGTACCTACCGTGAAAATTCGAGGGAGTGCTCGACACGACCCCGAGGCGAAAACTCGAGTAGCTACCAAAGTATCCTTTGGAATCGCGAGCTTTCCCAATCTTCAGCTTTCCTCTCGATAACACTCTTTTTCCTCTATACGTGGTTTAAATTTCAAAAATCCTCGAGCGAGGAGAATCGTATCGAGTGATCCGAACCTTTGCCGAATCGAGGCTCCCGCCTTTCGCTGGCACTCACGTTTACCTGGAGGATGCGAACGAGTGTGAAAAAGTAAGAGCTGGATCTTCGCCGTAATGGACCAGCGAATTTCATCATACCGCTAGCGAAAAAGAAAAAGCGACGAAGAAACGAACTCGAGGACATTCTTTTCATATTTATCGCCCGGGATAATCGTGCAGCGAGAATTCTCACTCTAACGCTATCGTCCGTTAGCAGTAGGACGAGCCTGAGTGATATATTTCCTCGCTCGAAGAAGCCCGGCCGGACACGATGCAGAAGGATGATAGCGCTCGTCCGAAATATGAGGGGTTGCTTGGGGACCGGCGAGCTATTCCCAATCCAATTCAAGTAATGGAGTCCGAAACATTCCACTCACACCCGATGCCCGACAGTCGGCTCGGGGTTTAACCAGGACGCGTGCATGCAGAGCCGCGTCGGGATGAGCAGCCTGGTAAATGGCCGACATATAAATACCCGCTTGTCCAGCGAATTACCGAAAGGTCATCTTCGCAATACATTTCTGCCGAAGGCACTCGTATAGCTAATTATGTCTCTGATACCCTTCCGATCAACGAACGCGCAGCCGGACATCATCCCGTGGAACTAACAGCGGCATGATCACGGAGACACTAAAGACAAGATAGGAGTGGCGCAAGGAAAATGAGGACTCTGGAGCGAAGATGGAAGCCGGGCGATAGCCGAAGAGGTTGTTCAGTCGAGCGTTGGTTTAACGCCCTATAAATCCGGCCGCAAAGTGCTGGACCAGCTATCCTCTCCAGACGCCGGCAATGCACCGTTACGAACCGCCGATGTTGCAGCAACAAACCGGCACACGACTCGGAGTTTCCACTGGGCGACATAGCCGGAGCCGGGCTCTCTCTTTCTCTCTCTCGTTGCTGATATTTCGGTTATAAACAGTAAAGGGCTGCAGGGGAAGAGCCTCGCCTCCGACCCATTGCATACCGCAGAGCACGAGTTCGGGGCGCCTTGGGAAAGCGGGAGCGCGTGCGGTTTAACGCGTCGGATTCGATCATAGAGGGACCATCTAATACACGGTAAAGCACGCTTGTATCGCAGACTATGCGGTCACGTTACCGACTAAACAGACCAGTGGCGATAAAACGTTTCAGTATCGAACTCTTTTGATAAAAGGGAATTGAGCTGTGTCGATAAATAGCGATGAAACACGTTTTACAGGATACCCTCTTAATCGGGCGCATAACTCGTCACGTATCAAATTATTACCGATTGGATATAGATATATATGTGTACATATGTATCTATCTATGTGATAGAATTACAGATTTTCCAGGAATTCCACCAGTTCATTCGCGGCAAAGCAATCGATCAATCGTATTAATCGCTCCCTCATGACGAGACGGCACGCCTATTTATCGGTAGTAAATTTGAATTGAAGCGTTCACACTGGTGATGAAAATCAATCCGATACCGCTGCGTCGACAGCGCAACCGTATCGGATCGGGAAAGGGCTGCTGTTAATAATGTATCACGTTAACATTGATTGGCTGTCGTATTTCGAACCTAACCCCTTATCGACCGATTATTTGCATCCGTTTAATACATATAGTTACGTGTATTTTCCATACCCACGTACAATTGCCAGATGTTTGGGCACGCCCATTCCGCGTCACTCTTGCACAATCTCGCCCTACGGCATGGAAATGTCGAGGGCCGTACGGGGTATGGTTACTGTAAAGTATTTCACAAATACGAGAAACGTACTGGGTTCCAGGCCGGCAGCGGCTTGGATTAATTGCACCTTCCCGCTTTCTGGCTCGGTACGATTTCTCTCGAGCATGTATACACTGTTTACAGTTACCTCGCTATTTCTCCTCCTCCCCACTCCACCCCCCGCAGCTATTAATTAGATCTCGCTGTTTGTAAGGTATTTTTTTTTATATATATAAAATAGCGTTGTTTTGTAGCAATTTTCTTTCCGTGCAATTTTCAACCTTAAGTTCACCCCTCTTGAAAGAGGAATATTCTCAAACAGATTTCGAGCTCCGTCGAAGCGTGCAACGCCCGCCAGGACATCCCGCCATCGCCTCTCCGTTTGTACTTTCGCAATGTCGAATCAGTGCGTGGTTGAATGTTATTAACATCTATTTTTCCCCGAACAGTTCTCACTCTCCCATTCGCTGCTTCATATAAACTTAAGGGACATCTTTATCCGCGAGATAAATTTTCTCCGGCTCTCTCGGTCGTCCGGCCATTTGAGTGGGTATATAGGAACGAGCAGGTTACGATAGAGAAGTCGTGTGAGCTTGAGAATCGGTAAGGGAGGCGAAAGAGGCGAGAGTTTGGGGCGAACAGAAAGGCCGAGATAGAGAGAGATGAATATTCTCTACTCTGCTACTTCCGCGAGGCTCTCGGGGTTCGAATAACCGCCCCCCCCCCCCCCCCCCTCCCCTCCTTCACCGAGGATCCTTTTGCTCGTTCCTTGCACTCTCGAGGTGAAATTATTGGCGAGATATGAAAGACCCGAAGTTATTGCTGATAAACTGAATGGGAGGCTAGATACCTATCCGCTTTCGGGTGGGAGGCGCGAATTTATGCGAATCGTGGTGAAATCTATACGAGCCAAGGGGTTGCCTCGAGGACGACGACGCCGACGACGACGATGGGGTAGGACCGAGTATAGCATAGGACGTCGACGAAGCGTGGTAGCCCTGTATACGCGCTACCGTGGGCGTTTAATTGAAAAATCGATCTATCGCTCTTTCCCTCTCTATCTCACTCTTGTATGGTCGCTGATGCTTCGGCCGTTCACCGACGTCGGTTGTTTACGAGCTTTTGCGGCGAAACGTTCGAGGTACCCCTATATAAGGGACCTGGGTAAACGACAACCCTCTCCTCCCCTCGCTACCCCGACGGTTATTTTACCCGTGATACGTGCAGCTGAGAGCTCTCTCTCCCGATGCATTTCAGGAATATTTTAGCACCAACGTGCTCGCTGCTCGGCGTCGACTCCTCAGCTTGATAAACTGGAATCGCGATGTCATCGGTATGTGAAGTATGAAGTAGTTAAATTTTTGTTCGATAGAAACTTCGAATCGACGTGGGCGCATTATTAGGTAAAGAGAACGAAGAAACGGCACTAGGCGTGCAATCCATGCGACCGTGCCAAAGTCACCGATGCGTGGAACAATAATTTACAGTGGCGAAGAAAGAAAGAACTTGAGGTCGGGCAAAGCGAAAAAATATTAAGAGGGAAGACTACAGCAAGCTGGAAAGTGAGTAACGTCGAGTGGGAGAGCTGGAGTGCCGATTATATAGGGAACAGTGAGAGGACAAAAAGGGGAGAGCGAGGAGGCTCGGTAACTTATAAAAGGATTTTGGGAAGAGCGAAGGAGAGAGGCACAGTGCATCCCGTAAGGCCTGTAATTTCTCTTTATCCTTATTCGATCCCCTGCTCTCTTTCTCCTTTTATCCTTCTTTCTTTCTTTTTTTGTTTGCCCTCTTTCGCTCTCGGTGCACTGCGGCGAGCTTTTCCAGTCTCTACAGCTTGGATATTTATTGCCCTTCGCGGAGAGGCGTGAGGCACGAGTAGGTGCAGGCGTAGTCGTTGAGCAGCGGAGAAAGAGGACAGTGTGATGGAATCTCTTGGTCTCGCTTTACAGGTTAGCGGAGCGAGGCAAAAGGAACGGGAAAAACAAAGAGGGAAGGCATTTGAATAACGTCGGAATGAGAGATATGAGGAGGAAGAGAAATCGCGGATGTTATGTTGTTGTAACGAAATACTTGTGACTTGTAAATATTTTTAGGGAAAACAAAATTTAAGTTATTGAAATTAAAGAATTTAAGTTATTTTTCTGTATTCGTGAGCCGTTCACTGATCAAGGTCTGCACCCAAAAAATAATTTATTTAACCGGCGCCCCGCAAATAAATATTTATTGAATAAAAATTAATATTTATTCGCGGTGCGCCCGCAAGTGTAACGGTATAGCGCAATATCAACAATGTTACAACCTACTCGAATGAACAGATAGAATAGTGGGCAACTGTCTTTTAATCATACAAAAGCTTCCATCAACATATTTTGAACTCGACTATCCATCATTTATAAAGTGTATACAGAAACGAACTTTCACGGTTCGAGGACTTTCATTCCCTGAATTGCGTATATGAGCGAGAGTAGCGGGGCAAGGTCCATTGGGATTTGTCTGTATGCGTTCCAGCTCGAAGGAGCCGCACAGCACCGAAGTACCAATGGAGACCGAAAGTGGAAGAAAGCCTGAGAACCGAGAGAAAACTCGGGTTTCAGGACTTTTCCAGAAAACGTTAATTGCTCCTTCCGCTAATCGACTCGAAGGCTCCGCTAGCACGGAACGCAATGCAATACCGTTGGTGCCCGCGAATATCTCCTTCCATCAGAAAACCGCTGGGATTTTCTTCCTCTCTCCCAACGGCGGCAACTGGAGAACCTCCAAACTGGAAACTACACGAAGTCTCGCTGCAGAAAGAAAAAGTACGGGTTTCCGTGTAATTACGCTGTGCCATTATACGTTTGCACTAACTGATGGCTTTATTATCACTTTTTAAATTATCAAAAATGTATTTTATTCTCGGCCACATCTATCTCCGACCTCAATCGGAGATCAATTAACAATTGTGATAATCAGTCCAGGATAATCACGCCGTGCCATTGTCGTTCGTACTAACTGATGACTTTATTATCACTTTTTAAATTATCAAAAATTTCTTTTATTCTTTTCCACATGTATCGTCGAACGACCTCAATCATAGACCAGTTAAAAATCGCGATAATGACTTCAGGATAATCACGCCGTGCCATTGTCGTTAGTACTAACTGATGACGTTATTATTACTTTTTAAAACTTCATTTTTTTTGTTATTCTCTTCCACATCTATCTTTGAACGACCTCCATCATAGATCAGTTAAAAATCGCGATAATGACTTCAGGGCAATCACGCCGTGCCATTGTCGTTCGTACTAACTGATGACTTTATGATTACTTTTTAAAAGAACAAATTTTTTTTAATTCGATTCCACATCTATCTTCGAACGAGCTCAATCGTGGATGAGTTAACAATAGCGATAATCACTCCAGGAAGGAAAAATCCCGGTCTATAACTTTGTCGACATATGTCCCGTGGCTCGAGGGTGTTCCCTTCATCGTCATTCGATCGCCCTTACCTCCGGACCGATATAGGAAAAAGCGGAATATCGACTACCTTGGTAGCTTGGTACCTTGGTAGCATCCTGCATCCCCTCTCGATACTCTTCGCTACATACAGCTGATATACGCGCACACATCACCTATTGCCCCTGAGGATAAACTCCGAGTGAACGAAGTTTGAACCGAGACGACATATCGTGTGCCACCAACAGCAGAAGCCTCGGCTCAGAGCAGATCAGATCAGCTCAGCTCAGCTCAGTTCAGCTCGTTGTACACCCTAGGCAATGCATCAAAGACTTCCCCCTCCCTTTATCAGTCTCCTGCCTCAGCGAGATATCGCGGTTAGACGTCATCGTAACGCACCGATTTTCTCGGAGATGTCTGTCTAACAGATGTACGGGAGTCATAAAGGCACCTGGAGAAAATTATACAACCGGAATGGACAGACAATTTATTTGTGACAATGGAATGATTAGTGTCGTTGTTTTCGCTATCGTCACTTTTATCGTCGAGTAATTCATCCACTATCGGTCCTAGAGATTTTTAGGGCTAATAATCTGCGCGAAATTTTCTCAATGTGTCGACGATAAATCATCAACAGTTCGCACACAGTAAAGGATGTTTGTGCTGTTTACAACTTATTGTCCACAAACGTTTACAATTTTTTTATTTGTTAATCTTCCGATCGCACACGCTGGCTCTAAGTTCTACAAACGAAAGTGGACATTAAAATTGTGAATGACCCGGAAATAGATGAAGAGGTTTGTATATTCAAATCTGAACAAATGAGTTTGCCACTTATTTAGTAAAATTATTTTTACGAAACTTCGTATTCCGATTTTACGAAATTATTTTTTACCGTGCAAATGTCTCGTGGCTTTGATGCGACATTTGCGGACTGTTGGTGATTTTTCGTCAACACATTAAGTACATTTCGCGCAAATCATTAACCTTTAAAATCTGTAACACCAATTGTGGATAAATTACTCGACGATAAACATAAATAAATTATTCAACTATTCGTATACGTTGGTAACAGATATGGAAATTTGTACTCAGTTTGCAACCCTTGGCAAAGTTTTCGATTGAGCGTTGAATGGTAATGAATGGTATCGAAAGGTAATCATCAGGATCCTAATGGAAATTCATGGGGAAAATTCAACTGGTACTTTTTCCCATTCGTTATTAATGGGACTTCACTGGCAAATCAGTGGAAAATTTAACTGGTACTTTCTCCGATTCGTTATTAATGGGAGTTCATTGGAGAATAACTGGGATAGCTAAAATGGTATTTCTTACCATGAGGAATAAGTGGGAACTGAATCGAACGGTAAAAAGCTAGAGAATCTTTAATGGGACGTCCAACTATTTATAATTCACGAGGAACGCGAATAGAGTCGACAAACACCAGGGAATCCCGTGGATGAGTAGGAACTTTCACTTTAATGGTATCAGCGATAATGAATGCAAATGAATGAGTCCACAAAAGTAGTTCTGAACTTAAGGATCAAAATTATTTATGTATAATAGGGCCTTTTTGCGGTAGCATTACAGCTTTTATATTTATTGTATATTTATAAAGTGTAGAAAAGTGGATAATTATATATAGTCTATTTTTCCGCAAATGGGAATGCCAGCGGGATAAAAATACCATACAATGAATGGGAAACTGAACGGCATATTAAATGGTAGTACAAGTGGGAATGATACCATTGGCAGAGCTCCATTGAATTACCTTTAACAAATAGTTAATGATAATCAATGGGATTTTCGAAACGTAATTAATGGGAGACCTAGCCAAGGGACGTTCTATAGTTAATTTTTGTATTCGACTTAGTATTTTTTAAATTATGCTTGTCACCGTTGGTTTTGTAGATCACGGCCCGTCAGGTAGGATAAGTCTTTCAGTTCTTCTTGGAGCGGACACTTGTCGCTCTGGTACCATGCTGACAGAGATGTGTAGGATTTGGGCTCGTGTCTCTTGTGAAGATAGTCGCACAACTGGCAAATGACTCGTTTTTTAGAATCCGCGATCTCGTAGTGCTTTTTCCACTCGAAGTATTTCTCGTACTCGTCCGGTTGTCTCGTCAACCTTTTCAGATATTCCGCGAGGGCTCGCGGCTCGTCGAAGTCCAGTGCGTTTATGTAGGAATTTGGAGGAGCGAATCGACTGTAATTTGCACCTCCGTAGACCACTGGGACCACGTTCAATCTGCCGGACAACGTGAGGGGTTAGAAACATTCGTTTACAGATCTTCACCTTTACTTTCAATTACGGCGGAGTATTTCGCTTGTTTTTTTTTTTTCTTTTTTTCCCTGCTCACAAATTGCTCTCGACTGGTCGAGCAAAACTGTACATACCGAACTGTACATCGGAAGAGTCGGAGAATTTATCGCGTCTGGCTACGGAGCCATTTGTTTGAACTCCGCGTTCCCATTACACGCCCGTTCATACACAAACGTAACGAATAATCGATTTTCTTATTTAATCCTCGCAATTAAAGAAACCTCCCCTCCCCCCCCCCCCCCCCCCCACACATTCTTTAGATATCGATCCGCGTACAGAAAATAAAACAAAAATATCCACACTTGTACACATACCGAGGAAACATTATGTATCGGAAAAGTTTAGTGAACATTAAAACACGGCGATGCAAAACCTTCACTTTTCACAACGTTCCAGTCGGTAAATATCTGTAGTCTTCGTCAAGTATCCTTTTTTTTTTTGCATTTTCCCCCACTTATCAAAACTCTAACTTTTAGAGTGTTATAGCGGGCCGGCCCGGCTTTTCACACATTCTTATTTGATTATTCGTCATCTACAGCATTTCTGCCGCGAGCCAGTCCCCCCAAAGTGCGGCCGCATCCGTCTTTCCCCACCGTATCGCATTTGCCATGGCATATTTACCACGGGCATAGGAAAACTGCGGAAAACCATATGCCGATACGGTCGGTCCCAAGTTCGCTTCACGGCGCCGGAGCTACGTCATGCCTAAGCCGAGAATGTACACATGAACTACAGTTATATATACGTGACGTATACACGTACAGGTACGTGTATGACTCGTTTATATATCTGGAGCTTTGTCTCGCCCATATTTTCATTTTTCGACTAAGCGATGGCACCGGGATTCGAATCCGCGACCTGCCGGTGCTCTGGTCTCGAGGCAAGCACGCTAACCACTAGGCCACCGCACCGGTTCTAGTCTTCGTCAGTATACATTTGTCTACATTACGCAATGACCCGCGAGTTTCTTTTCAGTTTTCAGTCATTCAAGCGGTCGGCCATTATTTCATCTGTTCGGAAAATTCTCGCCCAACGTACCTTGGTTTTCCATAAAATCGTGAGAATCTAAAAAGAATACTATCAGCCGATGAAATAAATGCTTACTTCAAGGCATTGTAGAGCTTCTCGGTGACGTAGTCCTGGCACATGCTGTTCTCGAACGACAGATAGAAGAAGTAGTCGGGCTCGACGATCTGCCGAAGGCAACTATCGTTTCCCTTTGGACACCCGGTACTGTGGCCGCACAATCCAAAGATATCGACATCTACGTGTCTCGCCAGTTCCTCGATGTATTTACTCCTGCCGCTCAACCCGTTGCAATTGCTCACCAACCAAATAGCAGTCTTAGTTTTGGTCATCCGCTTATCCGTTGTTTCCTTCCCCCGCGACCGTTTGGTACCTTGGGGATCTATTTGCGAAAGGCGAGGGTCATAAATTCCGCCAGATAAGAATGATAACAGAAATTGGATCATGCAGATAACGAAGTGCGATGGATATAGGAGAAGGCCAGCTTTGGAAAACGTTGCAATTAATGTTGTGCATGTCAAAGATTAAACCGTGACTTTCTGCAAAAACTTTTCACTGAGAACCTCGGTGGGACATAAAATAATCGAGAAAATTGTCTGCCTTTGGTATAAAGTCATGTTGTTATAAGTAGAGTGACTTCGATCAGCGGTTCCATATACTGAGAGAAGGATCTAGTAAAAACTACCGGCCATATAAGAAAAATCACCATAGCTCATGGGGTAGTACGCAACTAGAACACCGCCTATGGCAGAAAGTCCAACATTTTCCAAGAAATTTTACCGTTATATCTACGAAAAATGCTCATAAATCCGGTACTTCCTATCATAGGTGGCGCCCTAGCCCCCTACTACTATGTATTATGATCATATCTCTCAAGCTTTATAGAGTCACATTTCCTAGATTCTTCTTTCAGTGTAGAAGTGCAGCGAGTTGAGCTTTTTTAACGCGGTCTCCAAATATCAAGCAGATTCATTCGACCCGTAAATTCTCGAGTAGAAATTTTCGAGCGATACATCGGGCCCTGATAGGGTTCGGATGAGGCCTGACAAGGGCCTTATAAGGCCTTATCAAGACCCTAGCAGGGCCCGATGTAACGCTCGAAAATGTCTACTCGGGTTGGTGTTACCCACCTGTGTTACCGACCGATTAATAGGATGGCATTCGAGGCTCTCGATCACATGAGTAAAGAATTTTTTTTAAAGCAGCAACAATTAAACCGGTGCGTTGGTCTAGTGGTTAGCGTGCTTGCCTCAAGACCAGAGCACCGGCAGGTCGCGGGTTCGAAGCTCGGTGCCGTCGCTTAGTCGAAAAATGAAAATATGGGCGAGACAAAGCTCCATAAATATATACGAGTCATCTGCACGTACCTGTACGTGTATACGTCACGTATATATAGCTGTAGTCCATGTTTACATTCTCGGTTACATTCTCGGCTAGGCATGACGTAGCTCCGGCGCCGTGAAGCGAACTTGGGACCGACCGTATCGGCATATGGTTTTCCGCAGTTTCCTTATGCCCGTGGTAAATATGCCATGGCAAATGCGATACGGTGGAGAAAGACGGATGCGGCCGCACTTTGGGGGGGAATGGCTCGCGGCAAAAATGCTTCGGATGACGAATAATTAAATAATAATGTAAGGAAAGCCGGGCCGACCCGCTATAAGACCTAAAAGTTGGAGTCTTGATAAGTGAGGGAAAATGAAAAAATAGCAGCAACAATGAATAAAATTTGAATTAGTTTCGTAGCATCACCTGTTGATTTGCGAAACGTTGTAGGCCAGACGGTATCACGTTTCGGTGCGACGACTTTTCCACCATTCAATTCCCGTACATCGGCGTACGACCACACCAAGTCACTGTCCAGTCTGTAGGTCATTGTGAGATTGAAAAAATCGTTCTCGAATACAGCATGTGAAATCGGTCGATTCGCCGGGCTCTCAAGATTGACGAACACATACACTTGACGATCGCGTCTCACAGCTGGTACGGATTCCATGTCCGGATCACTGCCGTGAAAAAGCACGGCGTCAAAGTCTTTGATATCGAATATCGACGTCGAAATATCATGAGTAGCCCAACAATTTCTCGCGATACCCGAACAATTTTCGAACACATCGCCGCTGCCGAAGTAAAAATCTGTGTGACCGAACATATCGTTGTAAAACAGTATTGACTTCGTTGTTCCGCTAGAACTATCAGGAGGACTAGATCCAGTATTTTCCGTGGCAAAGGTGAATCTGCCTGATCGCCATGAGTCGACACTGACGTCGAAATATACAACGGAGATCACGTACAGCAGCGCTATCACAACCACGCTCAGCCCGAACCAGATCTTGTTCGCTCTTTCGCACAGACGCATTTCCGACCTTTTTTCGGACTGTATGACCTACTTTGAACCCACTTTTTGATACACTGGGATACCCGTATAGCCAGAACCAAGTGGTGTCAACTTGACACCCATATGCCGCACGGGTGGCAAGTTGACACCACTTTGTTCTGGCTATACCCAGAACGATATCAGTTGTTATCGCTTGATAATCGCGTTCTCCCCCCCGATCGCGTTCGGTGCCATGTTTCACTTGCCATTTTTAAATCTAGTGATAATATTTTATCTTTCTCACCGTTAACTCCAGTCTGTCTAACCGTAAAAGTCGCGCACATAAAAGTTACAATACGCGACAGTCGCCAAGCCTACAACAGTAGGAGTGCGCAGTGCCGCGGAATACCGCGAGTTAATTGGTGTGAAACGGAATTGCACGTGCTACACGGCGCTACTGCCACGCTTCAACTCGCCCACCTATTTTTCCTTCATGCCACACTGCATTCATTCCGCCAATCCGATGCACCGTTTTGTTTCACACCACTCGGTATTCAAACTTGCCACCAAATTAATCATTTTCACCTGAGAAAACTTATTTTCACACTGAGGTCAACAATCCGAACTAATCTCTGCGTTCGTAAAAAAAATGTAAATTTTTTTGAAGGATCAATTTTTTCGTGTATATGTAAAAATGTACCGCTACAAGGTCGGTTCATCACTGGACTGTGAAGCCAAAAATAATAGTCAATGCCGGTCGGACGGTATGTCAGCGTCAGGAGTGCTGACTGCAACTGAACAAGGTACCGCTTCCCACACGGCGATGCCCGATGCACTAGTACAAACAACAATAGACACGCCTCGCTAACTCACTTCGCGTCAACTTGGCCTCTCGCACAAACACAAACACACCCACATGCGGACAGGTCGAAAATCGTGTTTTGAATGTAATCGATGTGCCGATTCAATGACGACAATGATAGTACATCTACGACATACCAGAAGCTCTGACCGACCACTGTACTGTATGCACCGATGCAACTTGTTCGTTGAACCGCTATGGCAATGGAAAAATGTCGTGCCCACCTAATTAACTTGCACGAGATAACTCGAACGGTGATAGCGACAGCTCGAAGCTGCAAAGTGCAAGTGACTTAGCAATGCCCAGTGTTTCGTAATCAGTTAGAAGGAAAATATGAAAAACCTTGAACCAGTGAACCTAGGCGTCTAGTTTTTCCTCGTGACATGCATATATTCAGCACGATGATTCATCCGAGATTTTTCTTGTCTCCGTCGCTCGATAGAATTCTCCAGACAACGCATTACAATTCTTCTTCCTCATGGAACATTCCACCAGTTCCATGGACAACCGGTTTATCACACGGATGGTATTGCGTACAATGTGCCGGAGGCATGCTCTCGCTTAGTCCTGATCGATGACATTAATCGTTAAATATTGCCTCAATCGAATCCCCGCAGTCACTGCTCTGCCCCGATAACGACGAAGCTCGCCAGGATTGCGAGAAATAAATTGTTGTGACTTTCTATCGGTATCGGAAGTCCCCGGGATTTCGGTTACGCCGGCCAGATCCTCGTTTCACGAGTGACTGATCCGGCCGGCTATCACTGCCAGAACTTTCGTCATAGCATCCAACGCGGTAAAGTAGATATACCGACACACAAAATATCGAATCCGCTCACGACGAAGTTTTGCTACAAAGTCCCTGCGTCCTGTCAGCTTCACCTCAACCGGCGCAGAGTATCGTAGAGCCCCGTCGATATATACCGTGAGCTCCAGAACGATATTCCGTCCGTACAGCCTGCAAAGCTGATACGGATAGGGGATCTAGTTCTGGGCGATGGGTTGCGGAGAACCGAAGAAGAACGGAAACTCGCGTGCAGCCTACCGATGCATACGCGTTCTATCGGCGTCGGAGTTTCTTCGACCGGATCGACGCAGTCGCCTCGCACCAGTGATTGGCACGCGTCCTAAAAATGGCCTTTGCAACGGGATTGACGGAAGACGGAGCTATGCCAATAAACAGTAACCGACTGCTCCTTGAAGTGCCAATCACTTGACAACTCCTCTCAGGCTTCGGAATCTCCGCAGAACGATCATGGAACCAGGCATCCGTCGCACCGTTCGGGGGACGATCGCCTCTTCGCTGACTTTCTCTATCATTCTCTCGTCTTCGATCTTTCCCGCGAAACCCAGAGTTCCCTCGGTCCTCGGTCAGTGCGGCTAGATGTGTGTCTTTTCGAGCGGAATCGAAGTTGCTACCCCCTTCCGGTCGAGCGGCCAGCCAACTGCCCTCCTCTTCTTCACCCTCGAGTGCACCACGTCGAAACTTTACGTCGAGGAGTCTCGCGACCGGCCGGTGTGATCCTCTCGTGCAATGTCGCGCGAGGCATTCCGTGGTCTGTCCTCGGCACAGCGAAGGAATAGTTGAACGCGGGAGGGTATGTAGCGGCCGAGGGGTCGAGATACCAGAAGTATAAGGGACGCGAAGGATAGCTTTCTCCGTTCGGTGTGAAAACTTATGTGACTATCTCTCCGGATAAACACGCTCGAACGGATTTCGCTACTGATTAACTATCCCTCGTCGTCTCACCTCTCAACTAGCCTTATATAATCGTCAAGTCCCCCGCCCTCGGCCCCTCCTCCCGCCGCGTCTTCGAGCTTCTTGCTCCGCTCCTCTCCTCGCCATTAAAACTTTTTACTATTCCCTCGCCTTTCCTTTCATGAAACTTTGAGAATACTGTATTACCTGGCGGTAATGTCGGCCGCCTTCGTATTGGCTTTGGAGCTCCTTTCGTCCAATCTTCCACTATACTTCGTCTGTACGAATTTTGTATATAATGGTGTGTCGCTCGGTAGTGTAATTTAGAAGGTTCAATTACAGTAGAACGTCGCTTATCCGACCTTCGATTAACCGAGCCCCCGCGTTACCCGAAGCACCCAACTCATCCGAGCCCTCCGCGTTAACCTAGTTGTAGGCTCGGATAATACGAAAAACTCGGATAAAACTGATAAATGCTCACGCGCGGGCAGTCTATAAAGGCTACTTTGTTGCATACGCGCTTAACTTGTACAAGTTTGATGCGTCTTTATATTGCCTGCTGCACATACCACAGTTCGGATTATAGAGTCAATGGTTTATGTTCATATGAAGTTAATATCAATTAACTAAATTATATAAACATTAACTGACAAAGTTAATGTTTATATGAAGTGGTCTGTTATTTGTAAAAATATATAATAGTACTACAAGGTTGAATTGAGTATGTTATCTGTGTTATCCGAGATTTTACTTATCCGTATAGGGGAAAGCGTAAAGCTTTCCCCACCTCAGATAAACGGGGTTCTACTGTATACCAGAAACTAATTCTTCGATTCGCTTGAATTTTTTTTGTAGGTTTTTTTACGCCGAGTACGGTCATTTGTCGTATCGGGACGAGGACGGTATGGAAAAAAATTACTTCACCCGCGGGTTCCGACGGATAGGGTATTTACAGTAGTCTCCTGAGATTGCACCCTTCGATCGAGACTCGGTAACGACGGTAACGCCCGAACTCTCCAAGTTCCGATACCGACGCGGTGCGAGACAAGGATAACGGCGAAAAGAAGGAATGTCGAAGCGAGCTAAACTTACGGTGTCTCGAGTTTCCGTGCATCGGCGCCGATACCATAAATGTACCCAATTTCAGTTTCCGGCTTTCGCCGGGAACCACGAGCAAGACCGAGGGGTTTCGCCTCTTTATTCTCTCGTGAAATTGACAAGGAAATTGATGTAGAAAGACCCGAGTTCGAATACACTTAGGTGGAGTAACGATAACCCCGGCTTTCACACTGACAAAACGCACTTGCACATCCATACTTTACCCGAAGCACGCTAACGACAAAATACGCTCTGTCAAACTTCTCGATTTTCTTCACTGTAATCGGATCTGTTCGACTATAAATGCATTTTTTCCGAATCAGATATACCGCAGGTTATATCGGAAATCTATTCGAACGTCGTTAATCCTTTCGGTACGAGAGGATTAACGACGCTCCACTTTTATATTCTTCGCGTAAAAAAAAAAAAAGTACTCATCCGATTATCACCGGACTACCTGATACATTCGTCGACATTAATATTGTAGCAATTAAATACAATTTTGCAATGTGAAATAGATGATAAACTGTCCATAATTGTGTGCTTTCAGCTCTATCGGAAGCGCCGATGTTCGCGGAGCCGATACCGAACGTGACCGTGGCTGTGGGCAGGGACGCCAACTTGCCTTGCGTTATCAACAACCTTGGCGATTATAAGGTAATGAAACGTACCTCGGTCGAGACCACTTTACGTTCAATTTGCAGCACGCTTCTGCGTGATGTACACGCCAGTGTACACTGGAGACGCCTAAGCTGCCTTCCTGTACAGACGGATTTCGCGTAGACGCCGTGGCGATGCTGTCCCTCGGTTGTACAGTTAATCGAGTAACAAGATAAACCGGATTATCCGTCGTATTTCCACTCGACACTGTTCGCCACAGTCGGAAATTCGCAGCGGAAACGCTATTGGATAATCCATCTGTGCCGGGTTTGTCGTTGTTCCCTTCGATTGATCGAAGCATCTATTTTCTTGAACCGATACAGTATCGAGAATGGCGACAGGAAAAGAACAGAACGCTTACGTTTGAACAAGTTCACCAAGCTTCCTTCGGATGAAAAGTCTGCTCGGTAACGGATATAGGCACTGTTATATCGGTGTTATTATATCGTCTTCAAGTCGTGCCCGACCATTGAGAGCCACGGACTATCACCGTCAGCCGGTCATTAAAATATATCGATGTCCCGAAGCCGAAAGGACGTACGAAGTGTGCAAAAGCTACGCTCGAGGCCCTTCTGGCAATGGACCAACAATGTTATCCCAGCAGCGCCAACTTAGTCAGGTTCACTCGCAAGCCCGATACGACCGGGCGACGGGCGAACATCTCGAGCTTCTCTCTCATCCTCTCAACTCTCGCAACCTTCTGTTATACTTGGCGTATGATTTGACCCTCTTACCGCTCGGCCTCGCGAACTCGATGGCGAGGGAGATGATCAATATAATTCTCGTTTCCGCTTCGACAAATCATTTCGATCGACTACTACTTCGTTACGACCCGAGGTTCAGTCGAGAGGAAATATGAAAATTTTCTTGCCACCCTTCGCCTCCTTTCTAGGTACTGATCTCTGTTTATTGTATCATCAGATTTTTTTTTATCTTCTTGCCGATATCATATTAATGCTTGTCTACCAATTTTTCACAAGCACTGAGGGAAAAAAGTGATTGGATTAACCAAAAGTTGCGGTGGCACACCTTCAAAACTGTTCTTTGTTTAGTATAAATAAAGCATTGTTTTGTTAAACTATTATTTGCTTCAATCGATTCAAAATTTTCCTTTTCAAATAAACATTTTTGTTGTTCCAAAAAAATAACACCATTTCTTTTTCCCAGTGTGGTTTTGAGGCGTTTTTTCTGCGCCCTCGAAGTACGATAATCGCTTCTCTCTTCTTCATATCTTTTTTTGGATTCCACGATTCTATCTCGATGTCTCCTACCGGGCCATTCGAGCCTCACCCTCGCACAGTCGAAGACTCACTCGCTTGCATCAGAGAGATCGGATGCCGTTACGCAACGGTATTGGAAACGCATCAGGCAACCCCGATTCTCCCGCTGTAGCTTTCGGGCTCTCTATGGCAGACATCTGGCTATCAAAGCTATAGAGGCGACACAAGCATATCGAACGTAACGCGTTGCTATTTTTGCCAAACGAAACGCGCCAACGCCCGCGTATCTCCTCTGCGAAGCTGAGCAGTATTGCTTGCTTGCTTCTATTCAAGTAGGTACACACACCCTACGCTGTATTGAGTCGCAGTGGAATTCGAGACCACACGGGCCACATCAACCTTACGGTCCTTTCGTTGGATGTCGCGTGTACCGTTCAACCCTAATCTCGCCGCTGGCGATCTATATTTTTATTACTAAAAATCACTTTATGTATCTCATGCAGGAAAAGTGCTACTTTCCGTGCTTGCCGAGAATGGCGTAAGTGGCGTAAGTGGCGCTTTATAGCCAAGTGTACTGTAATTACCCGGCGCATGCGCACATCTGGCCGATTTTACTTTACCGCACGCTTCTCGTACTTCACGCACGCTGGCTGTACAGCGCCACAATCAGCAGACACGGAGTAGGACCTCTCCTGCATTCGTTACAGAAAATATTATGCGATACTAGTGCGGTGTAGCGAACATCATACGCAGACTGTGAAGTAAGTCGCACTTCACAGCGTATAAAGTTAGCTTTGCCGCACTTGCATCGCAAATTACTATTTCTCCATCCAACCGCTTGCCCAATCTGAATCATAGATAACAATGCTGTGAAAAAATTGTCGCGAACGAAGATGGTTGGTGGATGGGCGAGATAGAACTAACTCGTACTGATAAATTTTGCAAATAGTTACCCAAAACTTTCTTTTTGTCGCTTCGCAATTCGGTACGTGCGTCACCGAGTCGTCAAACACTACGCAGAGAGAGCCCGGAGGAATGAGTTCGTGTGCATGTGTGTGTTGGTCCAGGCAGCGCATCGCGAAAGCTTCAACGTTGATACAGTAGGTTATAGTTCAATCCCCGGTGATACGGCACTGCTTGCAGAGACCCTCGGTACTTCTGCCCACGTTTCTGTCGCACTATATGTCGATTTGCCTCCCTCGCTGACGCCCACCGATCAAAGGAAACTCGCTCTATCGCTCTGCAGCATCCCAGGCTAGTCCCGCATCGCTCGCTGTAGCCACTTCCCCGTCAACTCGTGCGTTAAACTAGTACGAACCATTCGCGCACACATGCATACGATAGTATTGCCGGATGGTACGTGTATCCCAAATGTAACGTCGATGAACGCCGCGGACATCGCGACAAATCGGAGACCCGACGTGATAAAAATTGAGTTTGCTTCTTCGAAACCCCGACAAGGGGGAACCTCGTTCTCTCGTAATTTTCGTGTAACATTGTTCTTTTGTTGAAAGTTTCAATGGAAAAGCTACCGGGCATTCAACTCCTCCGGAGCCTCTTAAAGCTTCAGCTAATCCCCTCAACCGTTCCCCAAGACGATTCCTATCCATCTTAAGGATCTAAGCACAAAAAGCTTACGCTATGAACACGATGTTCCAGCGCGGAGAGGGATACGGGACGAGACAACAATCGGTCTGCAAAAGGAAACAAAAAGTGTCAATGATCTCGCTTAATAAAAATCGTTAAAAGAAAGCTGATGGAACTCCTTTGATTTTCATTATACGACTTCTTGAAAGGGAATGATTAAAACGGTTTTTTAGAGAAAGAATATTTTTGTCAATTTTTTGGGTCTTCATTTAAAAAATGGATTACACACAATGGCTCCCACATCTTCCAATTACGAGCCAATAACACTTTTATTTACGCCGGCGAAGTCCTAGCAGTTATCACGTGGGCTTGAAGTCTGTCAAGGGGCGTTACGTTATCTATGTAGAGTCGAAATCTCCGGCTCAGCGGCTAGTCCGAATTCTGAATGAAGAAACCCTACAAGTGTTTTCCAATTACCACTCTATTCAATTAGATCTCGCTGTGACTCTCCATTCACTAGCGGGACGAGAATTATTCGGAGCGCCGAGCGATGTCACAATACGTTCTCCCATGCGATTTCTTCTTTGAAACGGCCACACAAAAAAAAGTACTCGTCACCGAAATAATTTTCTACCGGAATATAAAATAATCCGCGAACAGGCACGAGATGCGGGGCGCATGGAGTTAGTGAACTATGGGAGGTCGTACGGATGGGAGTAAAAATGAAATAAAACGCCGACGTTAATGATTAAAGCTGACGTATCGTTCGTCGGGATCGCACAGCGAAGTTTCAAAGTATGCGAAGAAATGTACTCTGAAAGGAATCTCCGACAGGAACGTTGTTAATCTACAAAAATACAAAAAAAAAAAAAAAAATTACTGACTGTGAAAAAGTCTCCGACGCAGTTTGAAAACGCGTTTCGAGGCAAAACAAATTAGCGAGGAGCTTTGCCGAACGCGGGCCTCTCACGCGGTTAGGGCTATCAACAGTTTATCTACCCGCTTGATCGAACATATTTAACGAACGATCGTAATGCAGTTTCGATTTTCCCTCGTCTAGACAGACAACCACACACTAACGCGCTTTTTATGTGCCTTTGTGTATTTGTGTCTGCGGAGACACACAGTGTCATGTGCGAGAGGTGCGAAAATTATTTATATTGTTAGAAAAATAAATTTAAAAAACGGATTCTTCTTCACCCTTCTCATGCGAGCAAACAACTTTTTTCCCTTAATATTTTTTCGTTCCGTGCCTCAAGTTTCTCAGCCTGGAAACCCTACAACGAGAAGAAAGCAGGAAATACCGCACATCCGATGGTAACTTCGATGTTGAGAGGTTTTTAATTTACCTCCGAAGCCGGTCTATTGTAATTTCACCATCCAACTTCAATAGAGAATAATAACTGAAGACCGCCTTTACCCTTTTGCCATAGCGTATAAGGCAAAAGAGGAAACCTCGAGATTTACCGTCGTACAGCATCTTTACGATGATGATTAAAGTTGAATTATCCGCGAATATACTCAACCCCTTCCCCCACCGGTGAATACACACGTAGGTTACGCAGGATCATGCATTTATTATGCTTTACCGAGATAACAGGTCTATGACCGTGCTTGTGTTTCTTATAATAGTTTCCACCGGGGGTTTATACGACCTTGCCTTGCTTACGAGCGGAAACCGAGTGCATGGAATAAAAAGGATACAGGCATGAACCCCCCCTTTCCCGTTCCTTTTCATCAGCGTCGAGGCGTGTGCCCTCAGGCGCCCCGCAAAAAAAAAAAAAAACCTATACGGTAGTTATTTTTTTGTTACTGTTTTTTCTCAATTTTTTTTATTCCCTTTTACCCTCTTCGCCTCTTAACGGCCGCTCTTTCATGGTTCCTTCCGCCCCGATGCGAAACGAGCAAGAATGCAACGAGGGATCTTATGGGAAATCACGATATACTCCTGCGCAATGTTGTTACACACGGTAATACTGCGGGAGCGCTGTTATAACGCAGCAACTGACGTTTCCGAATCAGTGTTCCGGTCGCGAATAGAAGCGATAGGTATTTTTTGTTTATTTTTTTTTTCGATGACGAGATCGAGGGGAATCCACGTTGCAGCGAGGCGCCAACGCATCGCTGCACCGGTGTGCACTGGTGCGTGAGCGAACGGTGAAATGTAAATACCCCACGTCCACCTCTCGTCACCCTGTAACGAAAAAAGGATTTCTCGATTTTTTTTTTATCCACAATTTTCACCGATCGGTCCGCAGTCCAAGAGAAAAGGTAAAATTGATTCCTATCGCTGTTTTAACTTTTGTCCCGGTGAACTTCACCGTTATCGTTGAGCTCGAGTCAGTTCAAACGAACACGATAAATATCCTGCTGTAATTCGTACGAGCTGCATTTACAGTTACGAGAGGGCTAGTGGTGAGGGCACATTTACATCTCGACCACTCACAACTCTACCAGAATCAAAATAAACCTCTACCGGACTTGAAATAAAACACTACCGGACTTGAAATAACACTCTGCCGGAATTGAAATAAAACTACCGGAATACAAGGCTACCCACCTAGCCTTGTATTCCGGTAGTTTTATTTCAATTCCGGTAGTTTCATTTCAATTCCGGTAGAGTTTTTTTTTTTACTTTCTGGTAGAGATGTTTGGGAAGAGATGTTTTCTGGTAGAGTTGTGAGTGGTAAAGATCTAAATGTGCCGTTATAAGGACATTCGTGAAAAATCGTATTTCCTTCTATGTCGTTCAGCGACATAGAAGGAAATATCAGTTGAACCGAACATCCCGCAGTCCCGTTCGCTGTTTCCTCATTTTGTTCCGGGATCAAATTTCGCCAAGACTTCCCGGAAGTGAAGCGAGCGTGCCGAAAAGTTACATTCAACGATCGAAGGCACTAATTCGCACGCGGTTACCCAGTTCGGATGATACGGACTATAAGCGGGTGTGCGAGGGAGGAACGAGCGGGACGCGCGCGTTCGGCAACGGGCTTGCATAAGTGAAGCACTCACGGTTGAAGGCGGCTTTTGAAACGTTGCCAAGCTATTCAATCGGCGTGGAAATTCCCGGGCCCTGTCGGCTCGTACCGACTATAGAAACTTCCGTCTCTCAGCGACGCGACCCTCACACAGTGACACGCAAAATCGCACTTCCGGTTTGGCCGATTTTACACGAAGCCGAATACACGCGAAACCTGCAAAGCTGTCGCATTTTCTCGTTCGGTCGACTACGCTATAACAAACCCTTATCTATATCTGTATTATTTTATTTTATTTTGTTTATTGACGGTGTAAGTTCTTTATACAGAACTCAAAAGTTGTGAAGCGGAAAATAAAGCAATTTAAAAAAGCGTATGTCGCAAATAAATCAATATTAATAGTGATAATAGTAAAAAAAAACGAAATAACCTTCCTGACAACAAAGGACACAATACGAGGGTAACCTGTCTTCTAACACAGTATTAACCCACCATCAATTTTACGCTACTACCCAAACTACTTGAAACAACAAAAAACATGACGAACGAAACAATAATAATATAACTAACAATAACGCCGCAATATTTTTTTTATTCCTGTATTAAGAAAAATACAACAGCCGGATTGCCGGACTGATTGCCGGACCTAGCAATCCGTGAGATCGTTGAGTTGCTCGCCAAGTGCGTTTTATTCCGACTTTCGTGAAAAAGTCGAGATATAGTGGACCCTACATTCTGTCTAGGAACTCTTAGGGCAATGAGGTTCAAGCGCGCAGATGATTTTATAATACCGCTTAATACTTTATAAAGCAAATATACATCGCCAACAATCTCACTGAATTGAAGGGTGTTGTCGTTGCTAATTTGGAAATGTCGGAGTAGTTATGATTATCAACCGCCATTATATCTAAAAGAAATGATCTGAAAGAATGAAGAACGGCTCGATAGCCGCCGGTGCAAAATGGGTGGTAGAGCGTTTCGAAAGAGTTCGATCAAGTGCATAAACTGCGGTGCGTAGCTATGGCCTCGCAGACGCGTGTGAGAATTAAATTTAACAACTCTGTTAAGCTTTAATCCTCTGTTCCGCGGGAGATAGATAGTGGATTTGCGGCTGGCGGTATTATTGCAGGCTCGATGAAACGAGCGTAACGAACGAGCTCGAATGCCATAGGAAAACCATGTGAGTGAGGAAACCGTGTGAGAAATAGGGGTGGGGGGTGGTTGAGCTACCCCAACGTGTTTTTGACGTGGTCAGTTTGGACACGCATGCTGCGCCCGCAGCTCATATGGACTCGACTCGGCCCTGCGAGATTAAATTCTCGTTCGACTTGCGCTTCGACTGCAGACTGCATTGCACGGCCTACGAATTCCCGACGTTAACATTCACGCGATGTCTCGTCACGTTGAATTGTAACGGCGAGCAGTGGAATAGTTCGCAAAGATCTCGCGTGACGTGACGTGACGACGACGACGACGACTAGTCTCCGAGAGGCGCGTTTATTATGTTTCCGGAAAAACCATTAAACGCATGTAACGCAACCTCAACGATCAGATTCGTGTCCCTGACAAGGCGGTATAAAAGTTGTCATCGGCCCATCATCCACGGACACTACACAGGCCACGGTTCATAATGAGAAAGCAGGTGGCAAAAATTCCTCGAATGACACTTCGAGGGAAGAAAAGAACGACGCGAAAGATTAATTGGAAGCTGTGCAAAGAAAAAAAAGAAAAGAAGAGGCGCAAGGGATGACTGGAAGGTAGTAGATGAGCAACGAGAGTTGAAGTTGGTAAGCGCTACGTCGTCGTAATGGCGAGGTGGTCGCATAGCTCGAAGAGACGATAAGGTGCATAGCTCGCTTCGCTCTCTTCGACCCTCCAGCTCTCTCGCTCCCTCGCATTCTCCGAAGACCCCGCGTTCGCGGGTTAACCGGGAATTTCTGCGAAAGTGCATAAGCTTTGCCCTGTAATAATAAGCTTAGTTAAGGGGGGAAAAGTTAGTCTGTCGGAGCGTAAAATACCGGTGTAATAACGTTTGTCAGCGGTGGAGGTGCCGACACCGGCACGTTCCTACCTCCCTCTACCTCTCTCTCCTCGCGAATGTTCATTCTTACGTCAGAGAAGTGCTCCCGCTTCTGTTACGAGGGCACACATTTTATGAAACTGCCAGTCGATAAAGCTTTAAACGAAACTGATCGAGAATACATTTTTTAAATAATTCATTTAATGCAAAAATGTCAAAACATCGAAGTTTCCATCGGCAGACAATATTGTAAATAACACTATACAATATTGACAATATTGACAATATTGTTGTCGGCAGTATTGAAAATTTATGCAATCCGCAAAATATTCTATAAAAAATGTATGAATGAATATCGACTACATGCAATGTCAGCGACAAAAACACGTTGATGAATATACATAACGGTATCATGCACAGACGTGTATGTTGATAAGATAATTAGTGAGCTATCGTTAGGAAATGAATTTGAAACTGGACGATCGCGAAAATCGGAAATCCTGTCACGGATATGTCTGCAACTTTACCAAAACTATCTACGATCGTGTAAGCGGGATACACAGCGACTGGCAGGTTTATGGCGTGAATATTACGTTAAACCCCATCGTGCAGCCCTCCATCTCGATATTTTGACGCGAACCCCCGTCGTTTCGACGCAGGCATTGTTCGCCACTTTCCGGTTATTCCTGATGCCAGCCCACCTCTCCTAGGAAAAGCTTTCTCCCTCGCGTTGCAGTTACCATCGAGATATGGGGTGAATCTGAGAGCACAAAAAAAAATACCTCGACGTCGAAACGCTCAATCACTATTTGGCTCAATTCAATTTTATAACCGCAGATGGCGCGATAGTCATTTTTCACGAAGAGCTACACCGGTGGGATATTTGTCGGGCCACAAGCAATAAAGACGGGGTAAAAATGATGTATATGGCCCATATTCGTCACTTTTATCCTATATTTGTTTTCTGTCCTCCAAGCTTTATTCTCAATAGTTATTCTCAATAGGCAATTTAAATATCAAACGGTATAAAAATCTGTCAGCGCTTGCACCTTACGTTGCGAACTTAAAATTTTGCTATATATTTATGTTCTGATCTCGGTTAAGTCACACGACAGTGTCTGTGCCAGAGCGTTTCTCGAAGCTGTTTTTTTTGTGAGATATTGCCATGGCCCAATTTACGCGTAGGACCAATTTAGGCGGTCTTCCCCTACATCACTGATCACCCACCAAGTTTTCAACCGTACAGATTGAGGTAATTCGTGGTCAAACACATATTGAGGACCAGTTCGAATTAAATAAAAAAACAAAAAAAACCCTAAAGTAGCAAACCGGCCAAGCCAGTTTACAAACAATCGGCTCTGCATCAATACGCCAACAGCGAGGCCGTCACTCCGTCAAGCCACTGTATTGCCCTCTGCAAAATCTGTTTCCGAACTTGTTACCGTTCAGCTTCGTTTTATCGCGTTATATCGATTTATTCGAAAACCCCGTTTTTCATACGGTTTTTATTTCATAGGCTTTCACGGAGCCCTGCAGCTGTCGTGTCCCTCACGGTGCGACAGTGAAACAGTGTGGAAACACTGTTCGAATCAAAACCAGTTTGTACTTTTTTTTTCCTCACCCCGAGAAATACCGGTATCTTAAACGAAAGAATCGTGATATGGCCACGATTTTACATGTATTCCTCCGGCTCGGCTGAGCGTATAAACAGCTGCCTTAATTTCTCCCCAAAGCACAGAATGCATTTCCGCGGGGTTTCACAGCCTCGTGAGTCGCGAACGACTGTGAGGCCGAGGAACTCGAACGGTACGATATATATGTTGGTAAATATCGAGTCGCCATTGTTCGATGGATGCCTCCCGAGCCGGAAACGGAGAGGAACCACAGAGGTTTTCATATTATTCTTCGTGTACAGTCGGCTCCGCTCTCTTCCAACTCTCCCGACCACGTTCACTCTCCGGCGTTCTATCGCGATACCGTCTACACTGTACAGCGTGCTATATCACATCCTTGAATATTCACTCCTCCGACCTCGGTTCGAATAACAGAAGCCCCTGCGCATTAATATTCACAAATGTATTTTTATGTAGTCTCGTCCATAGCCGGGGTTCCCCGTCAACGAAACCAGCATCTTTTTTTTTATCGTTTTCTCATCTGGAAACAGACTTCATTTTCGGTCTATTCGCGAAGAGTAAACGAGGTTTTCCAATTTAATTGTTTTCAGGTTGCGTGGCTTCACGTCGGCCGGCAGATGCTTCTGACGATTCACACTCACGTGGTCGTCAAGATACCGAGATTCTCCGTTGCACACGACAAACAGAAGACGTGGCTGCTCGTGATAAAAAGCGTCGAGCAGGAGGACAGAGGCTACTACATGTGTCAGGTCAATACGGTTCCGATGATGAGCCAGGTCGGCTATCTCCAAGTTGTTGGTACGTGTACGAAATACGGAACAAAATATACACTCCTCGTGTTTCGGTTTATATTGTACATTATACGCTGGCCTGCAGTGTGTGGTATAATATTGCAGTGAGGAGTATTTGCATGATGCGCGGAAACCTTCATCCATCGTTATTCATCTATTCTCTGTCCGTGCATCCAGTGTACATACGCGAAATACATATTCCACGTTTATATGTATACATATATAATATATATAATACTTTAAATAATGCCACGTGCCACATATGTAAACCGTTCGATGTATTCAAACTCCGTTGAACCTTGCAGTTCCGCCGAACATATTGGACTCCCTGTCGACTGAGAGCACCGTTGCAGTGAGAGAACACCAGAATATCACCCTCACGTGCAAGGCCGACGGATATCCGCGACCCACGCTCATGTGGCGTCGGGAGGATGGACAGACTATATCGGTCGATCGACGAACCAAAGGTGAGCTTCATTTTTGTTTTTATGTTCTCCCTTTATTTTCCCACGCAACGGGGACGCAATAGCGCACATTTTTTTAAACAATGGCTATCAGGTCAATGACCCCGAATAGAATGGAAACTTAGGAGAACTGTGTTCCACTGACATTTCGGAAGATCTATTTTGCGATCGCTAGTGTCACTATTGTGGAATCTCACCATGATCGTGATCGTTATGATTTATCGTGATCCATTTCGCGTCCACACATAATCAAACTAGGGCAGCCCTCGATTTACTTACTAATTTCTGGATGTTGAATTTTTGAGTCTGATTGCGCGAGGCACAGTTCTACAATATCAGCGTGCAATGCACAGTGTCTTAATGCATTTGCAAACATTCCCAACTCCCGGGATTCTCTGGAATAAATAATAAATGAGTTATCCGACAGTTGAACGAAGTGTCGGGAATAGAATGAACGTTGTCGCAGGTAGTTTCTCGTACTCGGCGCTTCGTGAAAGCCATAGCCACGGAGCTCTTTTGCAGAGCGCATGCGCTCGACATCCTTTTGCCCTAACTATAGAGCCCACGCCCGCTCGCGGCTTCTTTAATATTGTAGAGATTAATCAACTCTGCCAGTCTCGCGGACACGCGTACCACACCGCCATAACCATGGAACCTCCGTGCTCTTCCCCGCGTCGTTGAGTGAGGTTCGGGGGGGGGGGGGGGGGGGGGGTCGTTGCGGCAATGTTCGCCGCTCGTTTGGAGAACGCGCTTGTGGAAAATTATGCGCATACACGACCGCTCCCCGGTGAAATATGCACGAGAAACCGTGAGTCCGATGAGGGACCACCCTTATGTGTGTGCACAAGCTCTCGCTCGACCTTAAAGATTTTCGCCGCAATCAAACAGCCCGGAGTACACCGCAGTCACGAAGGGAGAATCTCGAAAAAGCTCTTCGCACCTGCGCTACCAATCTTGTCCACGAAGTCCGTCGGGCAGAGAATTCTTGAGCCTATGAAGAATTCATTTGCTCATGCATTCCGGACCTCCTCTATTCTCGCACGAGCCACAATATACAAATTTTAATTGTCATCAAATCATAGTGCGCGGCGGTCGCGTCAGGGCACTGCAGCGAGAGATTCCCGAGCCGAGTAGAGCCACATACATACGTAATTTCCTACCCGGCGGTAAATGCGTAATTAGTGCTCGCCTGTAGAGATGAAATGGAAAATATGTTATATAGATAGCGAACGCCCTATAATAGTCGAGATTTAAGGCCAAAGCCACGTGCCGATCAGCCTGGTCACTCGAGCCAATATTAAAGCGGCGCGTATGTTCCTCGAAACTTGGCGTCATGCTTTTTTATGCCCGTGTACACTTCGGTCTACGTATGACTCAATCGAAGATCAGGAACGCACGGGCAGTTTACCAATGCTCTCATCGTCGTGTCATCTAAAGTATGAACCTCGATCCTTACCGGCTGTTAATAATTTTTGCAAAGCAAGGTAATCTTCTGTCATTGCATACCCTAGCAGACATTATTGAGCTTTATAAGTTTTTAATCCTTTATAAGTTTCACCGCCCGAAACCGTACTGAAACGGGACTAACGGACGCAGAGTGGAGGCCACGCGTTGCTACGGTAGCGCCTAAGAGTGGAGATAGAGGGGTGACTTGTAAAGGATTAAATTGAGGCCCGATGAGGCTCTAACTGGGCCTTGTCAGAGCCTCACGTAGCGCTCTAAAATTTCTACCGCGGCAGTTGTCCTTCGGTGAGCCATGCACGAACTTGTACCTGCTTCGAAAGCCATACGCATAGTCCTATTGTGAGCGACGTATAATGTAGAAGAATATACTTAAGGCGAACGGAGGAGGAAGTAGACGCGCAAAAGATCCCACATATAAGCTATCACGTGGTTCACGGGTATGTGTGTACGTACACTTAATACCTGGGCTGCGACACTTCAAACTCACTTTCACGTTGAAGCACCTTATCCTTCCACGTGCTCGGGTTTTACATGGCTCTCTCCGCATACAAGCGCATTCCGCCCTACTTAGTTTATGTACAAGAGCCATATTCGCTTACGTAGTCGCCCTCCCGCAATATTCCCCTCTTACTTATCGCATATACTTTACACACAATTTCACGTATCCGCGTTACACTCGCGCTTAAGCTCGTGGTACTTAATGCCGTGTATACTCGCCGAGTACACGTTAAGAACAACTTAACGCAATTTCTTTCGCCTACACGAAATTCGTGTAACATTATTAATTAGCTTTCGTTACGAGTCAATTAACCGTGGACTGACAATCCATACTTTATAAGGATTGGTGCCGGCTTCGGAACTAATGTACATGTACTCAGATATCCAACCGTAGCACAGGCAACCAAGGTTTGCTTGGCAATTGCCAGCAATATTGCAACAATAGTTTCTGACGCGAGATCGCAGCATACTGGCAGCAAATATCCAACAACGGTTGCTATAAGCTGATTTTGTATTCTTAACAGTCATGAAAGAGATCAAAATTCCTCCTCATCAGAAGCCGACCTCTAATTAGACATTTCCTTAATTAGCGATATTGCTAAACATAACGAAAGCTTTTTTTTTCATATGCTGCCTATTTGCTGGTGGGTTGTAGGCAAAATGCTATCTGGGTACATTATTACGTTGCGCGAAACACATAATATAAGCTGGACGATCCTACAAATTAATCATTCAGATAGTTCGTGTACCAGCAGCTTTAGCGCGCTTCGTGCGCAGGATTGTAATTTGAGGCTGTTAATGGCCGAAACTAACTTTTCATACAAAATATCGAGCTGGGAGTGAAATGAGCGATAGATTAGCAGTCCGAGAGGAACACTCCGGGCATAACCGCGGAATTATCAATGAGGAAAATTTTTGACGTTCGATATTGGATGTACTGATGCGTAACGCTGTCGCGTAGGCTGTTCGTTAAGCTAACAAAGTCGTCGACGAGTTTATTTAGGGTGTCACATCCTTTGACCATCTGTCGACCACGACTCCCTTGTCCGGTCGTAGTCAAACCAAAAGTATATTAGCGAAGCTAGAGAGAAAGTGAGCGAATGCAAGTGGTTTAGAAGGGTGGAAACTCAGCCCGCATTACGTCTCGTCACGTACGGAGTGTCGCCGGAAATGAGGGATTAAAAGTTAACCGAGTTCGCAGTGCTGAAGCACCTCGGTACCTGCACGCTTGCACTCCGGTACCGACGACACACGACGTACGTGGGCACGATATCATGCTTGTGAAGTCCGCAGTCCGAAAACGGGAGACTGAGTGAAACAGCTTCGGAGGGTCGGAGCAGAAAATGACCCTGGACAATTATAGTCCCGCACACAGTGCGTCAGTCTCGGAGAGAAAATCCGTATTCACTGAATCACATTTGCAGATCAAATTTACAGGGAACTCACATAGTGCTGGTTGTCAAACAAATTATGAAAAATGAGTGGGTAAATTTTTTTTGTAATGCTAGAAGTAAAGGTTAACAATGCTCGACCGCTAGCGAATGCATCCTGAAGAGCAATCGCCACACGTATCGTCAGAGCGTGTGTGGTCGAGACGAGATTACCGGGAGGGCACACGTCAGCCTATCAAACGTCAGCCTCAGAATTCCAGGTGATCGTGACATTAGCTCGTCGGACACACACACGGGTCGAGGATCGCGCAAATGTGGGGACTGACCGCGAGTCGCGGCTGTGAGCCAGCAGGTAAGCCAATATACCGCTTGTGTCGTGGGCTGTTGAATGCGACGAGGTAGGACACACACGGTGTGCGGTTTGCGATTACCAAGGTTTCATCCCACCTGCCGGACGACTCCTGCCAATCACCATTCCCAAAAGCACCGTCAGTCATGGCTGATGTTGTCTCCGATATTAATATCGATCACATTTTTCGGTAGTCGATCGCTGACGCATATCCAAAAAAAAATATAAAGTACCAACAGGTTATTGTCGATTGATGAATTTAGAAACCGATGTGTAGATTTCCGAAGATTTACCGGAAATCCGTCATTTTCAGCTTGAAAATCCCGTTTTTCGAACCGGAAGTAGCATAAGACAGTATTAATTATTTTTTAATTTCCGTTCTACTACATTTACAGAGAGTACAGTAGTAGGAGACACTGTTTACACGGTGCAATTCTATTGTCACAGGAAGCACCGAGCTACATGTTATTTTTGCCAGAGACAACGGAAAGGCGAGACACGCGAGAGACGGTAGAGGAGTCTCCGAGAGGATGAGAGATACCTTTTGCCTTATGTATACAAACATAGACCCCATGTATCCAACAATCCATCGATATGCGGGTCCCTGATCGCTCGTCATACCGAGCGCGATGTTTACGAAAGTGTTCGATCAACATCAATGGGTTCCGTCCGTAGCCTCGATCCGCCGATTCTAACGATAAGCATCTTGAACGTAAATTTGATCGGAGAACATTTGTCCTCCAGGTACCAGGATCCGGGGAAAGATTTAAAAATATCTGCCCATCGACTTCGAATCTCGCACAAACAACGCACCCTCATCGCGATTCCCCTCACTATTCTTTTCCACGTCCATCCTTCTATTATTTTCATCTCCCCCTTTTTCAATTTTCTCCTTCTGGGGCGTACGTCTCAATTCGACCGCACGGCGAAGTTTACTCAGCTACCGTAGCCACCGGCGTTCCGACCTCGGTCCGTCTGTTACCTCGCCTTTCTCCCAACATCCCAACGGCACGAGGATCGACGCTGCACTGCGGCCTATCATTCTTTCCATGTCCATTCCCATCTTCATCGCGGACTTTTCGCATTGTGCGAGGGCTGACTCCAGAAGTATACTTCACCGGGCTCATTGAAAGTTAGAAAACAAAAAAAGACGAACCGTCGGCGTGCATCACGCGGCAGACGATAGACTTTTTTTTTTTTATAGATAGTGCATTTTTCTTCGCCAGCGTCTCGACGAAGTTTGCAGCAAAGGTTGTACGGTAAAGAAACAGACGCAAAAGCGCGTAGAGTATAAATAACGCGATGTGGGCCGAGCACGGCGCGGTTGCATTGAAGCGTATTTACCCGTTGGCCATGCTAGTCGCGCGAAGCAACGGCTCGAGAAAAGTGAATAATAATTTTAACTTTGCCAGAAGCAGCGGGTGAAGAGCATCCACTCGAGATGGGGCCGAAGCAACCGTGTGTTATACGGATACTTCTTCAACGTCTTGCCTTTCACTCGCTTTCACTCGTTCCTCATTTTTTTCTTCATCCACCGCCCTCGCCTCCTCCGCCCCGCGTCTCCACCCTGACTCGCGCAGAACTCCGCCTTCCTTCCGTACCTCTTGGCTATCGTAGTTTTTAGTTTGCGCTTTATTTTCATCCACTATTTTTTTCAACATTCCTTTTTCATACCGACTGTTCTTTTTTTTCCCCGGTGCTTCCTCTCTTCGCCGCCGCTCGAGGGAACTTGTGTTTCGCGTTTGGTGCGCGGATCTACCGCATGCTCAGTTTACCCACGCTTCACCTCAAGCCGGAGAGCAACGGGATCGCACAACCGGACGAGCGGAGAGGAGGAGAGGAGCTTTCGCGCAGTGTACTAATTTCAAAAGCTTCCGGGAGACGCCAAGCATTAACTTCCATCCGTCCAACCACTTTATATATCTTCTTCTGTTTCTGAGATAGAGAGGAGTGACGAAAAAGTTGGAAAAAACTTCATACGTTCGCCGCGCAAACAGCTCCTCCTCGTTACATTTTTTCTCCATGTCGGTTAAAGCTGTCCTCGTCGACGAGTAGAACACTTTTGAGGCTCTCTCAACCGCGCTCGTCATCGTTGATGAGTCAAAGGACGAGGATTCCCTATCCTACATCTGCCGTAGGTACAAATTAGCTTGATCCATTGAAACGGCATCAATATGGGACGCGGGGTACACGGATGTGTAAGTGAACATTTTTCTCCCCAAGTGACGTTACAGATTCCGAAGTAGCAAAGCGAAGCGATAGTCACACACGAAGTTCTCAATTCCTGTTGCCGTGCAGACATTTTAGCGAAACAAAAATCCAGCTGGATTCGAGTACAATTCATGATTCAGTTCGATATCCACTTAAATTACAACAACAAGAAATGCAGGTGATTGGGCCGTATTTTGAATGGACATTTTTTTTCCAAATTTCTCACGATTTGACGATGAACAATTAATTTCTTCCGGTCCTGTTGCGCGTTGATAGATTATATAACTATATGTAGGGGAGATGGTGGCAAAACAGACGCCTCGAATGAGAATAAAAAATTGGGGGCAAAACGGGCACCGAGTCTAAAGATGTTAGTTTTGTCTTAATTGATTTTTCACTGTATGCCGACGCCTTTTTTATGAATAATACCACAAGAAAATGGGAAAAGAAATGAAAAAAAAAAAAAATGGTTTGTAATAATACAAAATTTTGTCGAAAACATTAATTTGCTTGACAAATTCGCGAAAAAAAGTTCTTCACAAACGTTATAAAAAATGTCGATTAGTTCGATAAATTTTCTTATTGTTATCATGAACAATTTGACCTATTATCAGCACTTTTCTTCCGTACGAAACATCAGAAAACTGAATCAAGTTTTCTATAAAAAAAAGTTAAGACGCCCTAATCTCCCTTCGTGTATTGTTACACTCTATCTGTGCGCATGCGGTTATAATATATGCGCATACATAACCACATGACATACGTATAGATACCGCACGGCATATTCCGAATCTTTCAAATCGTTCACCGATCCGGCGACATCCGGTAAACTATCTCCCGAGGTCCTCCTCGTCATCCCCGCTCGTCTTTCCTCCGGATAGTTTAGTGTCCCGCCTGTCCTCGTGACTCGTTGGGGCTGTAAAGCTTGCTGATCGCGGGAGCGTATAACAAGCGTCATAACTACCTAGCAACGTAGGATAGGTGAAGCATATGCCGCGCGCAACCGCGCGGTGAAAGTCACTCCCGTGATAGATCCTCGAACTAGTGACGTCGCCGGGGATACTGTACGTGGAAATATATAGCCAAGCGCACAATACAGGCTCTCTAAGTCTGGGGCTGGTTCGATGCCGCGCTGCTTCTCTGCCTAATACGTCGCTGACAAACTTGCCGCTCGTTAAAAGTTAACCGATACGCCTCTCGTCCCACGGCACCGAAAACGGGATGGCAGCCGCCCCCGCGATAGAGAGAGGAGAGTACGGAGCGACGGAGTTCGATAACTCGATCGAGACGTGCGGGCCAGAAATCAAAGATATAATGGTACAGAGAGAGGCGGTCGGCGACACAGGGTTTCTTACGCCTTGGCGTATCCACCCAGCTATTATTGCATTATATCGACAGACGAGACACTGTCCGCCCTCGGGCCGGACCATGTGGTACGGTTATACGAAGAAGGGGGGGGGTAACGAGACCAGGACCGAAGGCGTGAAGATCTTTCGTCGGTAATCACTTTTAGCTAAATGGTACAAAGAGAGAAGGATCTAATAAAAATTACCGATCATCTAAGAAAAATTATCATAGCACATAGTAGTAGGGCGCTACCTACGGCAGAGAGTCTTAGATTTCCAAGAATTTTTACCTTAATATGTTAGAAAAATTCTTATAAATCCGGTACTTTCTACCATAGGTGACGCCCTAACGCCCTACTACTATGTCTTACTACTAATATCCTACTACTACTAATATCCTACTACTAATATCCTACTACTAATATCCTACTACTACTAATATCCTACTACTAATATCCAACTACTACTAATATCCTACGGGATCCTTCACTCAGTGTAATGAGCCGAGCTCCGAGACGAATATTTTCGCGAGCGATTTGAGTTGCGGAGAAAACTAACGAAAAATCATTTTTGGTGATTGGCCAAATGCCGCTTTTGACTTCGGGCTGAAAACGAAGTAGAAACAAAAAGTGAATCGAGAAATAAAAATGGACGGAAGTCAAAAGTCGTAACAAAATATTGCATTCGTAGACACCAAAAAGTAAATACAGTTTGAAAAAATTGTTATCGATTGCCTGGACGGAAAACAGTGAGTCCCGTTCGCTGATCCCGATTTTGCGCATCGGAGCTTCGAATCACCGGTCACGTTGCCGTTGACGCGCGAAACTTTGCGTCACGGTCTGTCTCACATTGATCCGCAGTGACGGAGAACAGGACAGATTAGCGCACGTCGACGGGCGACGATGGCGACAAAATGCCAACGAGATGGCATGAAGCGGCTCGGCGGCAGCGTCGAAGGTAGGAAGAGACGTCGGCCATTGCGAGAATGAGCGAGCTTCGACAACGGGCCCAGCTGGTCCACGGAAGAGGGATTCCAATTAGTGCGAGCGCGAACGTGAAATGCAAATTGACGATAATTAAATAACGGATGCGGAATGGATTATCCCGATGGGAGATCTCCAATTAATTATTATTCGCTTACCGGCGTTACGCGCAAGCGGATCCATCCCGTCCAAGCTTGTTCCCCGAATTGCAGTTGAGGCAACGGTCTTATTTTATTCCGCGCAGAGACGGAAAGGGTTTGGCACGGAAAGGGTTCTCGAGAAAATTGATGATGCTCGAACACACCATCCAGCGGATGCGCAGCGTAGGTTCACACGTAGTACCATATTTCTCGCCTCCTAAACGACACATACACACACACATACACATGACGGTTGTCGGACACCAGTTTCTCTGTGACCCATCAGATAATATACGAATGCTGCAAGAAGCGACAGTTGCATGATGCATAAGTACGGCACTAACTGCTAATAGTCCCCAGCGAGCTCGTGGGGGAACCCCTTGACGATTTTAATGGCCAGAGTTCCAGCAGGGTGGCAGTCTTATCGCCCGAGACGTATCTTCCATCCGTGTACTATTTTCGCGTAAACTTTGCGTCCCCGTCGTAATAGCTCGCATCCTCTCTTGGATCGTCTACCTTTCCTCGACGCTATCTGTATCAACGTATCCATATGTACGTGTACGTATATATATATAGTATCTAATGATTTGGTGCACTTCCTCTCGCGGTTCCACCCGTTTGCGCTAGTGGATGGGCGGCCGACTCGCGCCGGATCGTAAAAGACCTCGGAATTGTCGTTCGAAGATTTTGAGGACCGGCGCACACTTGAGGAGAAAAAGAGGCATATTCGAAGAGGGAAAGAATAGGGAGAGAAGCGAAGACAAGTCTTCCATCGATTGCGCGTCTATCCGGGAGAAGTTCCTACCAAATGTCTGGGCTTCGAAGCCTTATACAATTTCATGGCGCATTTGCCTGACCCTTTCACACACCACCCGCTCCTGAAAAGTCACACCGCAATATTCGACAAATCCTTCCGAGAGAGATGCCCGCGAGGTGTATACTGTAATATCGGAATTCGTTTCGAAACACGCAGTTCACCTCGTCCCGACCATTCGACTTCTGTCGCTCGATGTTTTATTTATTTTTGGTCTTCTTTATGTCTCGTTGCAGTTGAAAAGTACGATGGTGAGCAGTTGAATCTCACGAAAATCACGAGAACCGAGATGGGAGCTTATCTGTGCATCGCTACGAACGGCGTTCCACCGACAGTCAGCAAGAGGATCACAGTCGACGTCGAGTGTGAGTATTTAGTTATTTTTAACACTTTTTTTTATCTATCATACATTTTAAAAGCTTAACAACAAATTGTTTTTTATTGATAAACTTTTATTGCTTGCATAATTTTTATTGCTCGCGAATGTTGTTTGTTCAATCAAATAAAGTGGTTCTCAGGGGAATTAATAAATAGTAATTTGCGCTACAAGTGCGGTAAAGCGAACTTCACACACACTGTGAAGTGAGTCACACGAGTCTCACTCGTACCACAGGAGCACGAGCCAAAGACGCGAGCTCCCTGTGGTACGAGTGCGGACAGAGCGACTCACTTCACAGTCCGCCTATGATGCTACACTGCACTAGTATCGGATAATATTTTTTGTAACAAATGCAGGAGAAGTGCTACTCCGTGCCTGCTGATGGTGGCGCTGTATGAGAAGCGTGTGTGAAGTACGAGAAGCGTGCATAAAGTACGAGAAGCGTGCGTAAAGTGCGAAAAGCGTGCATAAAATACGAGAAGGATTTGTAAAGTAAAATCGGCCCGATGTGCGCTTGCGCCGGGTGTTTATAGTACACTTTGACCGTAAAGCGCCACTTACGCCACTCTCGGCAGGCACGAAAAGTAGCACTTTTCATGCATGAGTTACATAAAGGAGTTTATTTCCCGAACGTCTTGAAGAGCAAACATAGTTTTAGCACATTTCCTACATTGTGTGCGAGGGATATGCGCGACAGTACACAAGATCCGCACGGATGAAAATTCGTGGTACGTTGTATTGTTTAAATTTCATCGCCCAGCTCGGGGTCGGGGACGCGCACTCAAAAGTGATGGAGTAAAACGGAAGACTGTGACGAGAAGCGAGAGTTTCTACCGCTGTGCACTGTTAGAATCGTGGAACGATCTAGCGAGTGGATAGTCCAGGAGGAGTACAGAACTAGCTGCTGCCGCTCCTGAACCCAAGGGAAATACCGTGGCCGCACGAGCGGGTCCCCCCGGCGTTTCTGGTCATTTTTCCCTTTTATGCGTTCCATTCGTTTGCGTCACTCCGTACTCTGCCACTCGACTGGTATATTCACACGCACATATTCATAAAAATATATTTTATATAAACTTTTCATCCACCTGCCTGTGTATTTTGCACAAGAATTTTATATAAGCATACGTACATAAAATGTACATGCACTACCCTTACATGAGAATACGTGGGCACATGTGTCTCACATACTCTATTGAGTTTTCCGTGTGTGCGAAACTCTCTCGTGGAGCCTCTGATGCTGTTCTTTGAATATTTAGAAAGGAAGGACGACGTATTTTATTCAAAGTAGGGAGAAAACAGAGGGCGCTTTTCACCGACGGTCAGGAGGACGAGACCGGGCTTCCTCATTCCCCTCGGAGGACTCATTCGAGAGACCATCGACCCTCATATACTTTGAAATGCTTTACGATTATTTCTTCGCAGTCTGCGGATATAGCGGACCGTACAGTCTTTTTTTGGAGCAAAGCGCCTCACGTTGTGTCGTGGCTTTACCAGTATCTTCAATGCGATAGCCATATGCGAATTATATCTACTCTCAGTACCGAAATAGGATACCATTTTTGTAAATAAAAAATAGTAGGCAAAAGTTGAGAATATGCCTGACCCGGACTAGTAAGGAAATCAATGATAAATGTACCAGGCCATGTTCATCCGTTCACGGTAAAAAGCGAAAAAAATGTGAAAATCGAGATTTTCACAAAACTTCCTCATCCAATATACTTTCGTGTACAAAGCTTCTATGAATAATGATTTTCCGTGATTGTTTGGCTTGCTCATAGAGGAAGCTTTGTCGGTAACAGGAAATAATCGCGTTTAAAAAACATGGTTGTTTGAAATAATTAAAAAAACGTCTAATTTTTGCAATATTCACTACACATATTCCATATAACAATTGTAGTTATTTATCGTATCCGGGCTAAGATTCATGTTTTTGCCAACTAATCACGAATCTGACACTTATATTACTCTTAACGCAATATTTTATACGAAAACTAGCGTCGGAAAGAAAATACAAATTTTTCGTAAAATTAAAAAAAATCAGAATCTCATAAAATTTAAACGGTTCGATCGAGCCTTGCGAAATTAAATAGGAATCATTGGTTGATAATAGCCCTTTGTGTATATGTTTTGAGCCCGATAGCTCAAAAATGGTAAGAGCTAGCGTGCGCAAAGACTTTTTTGGCAAGGTTCAAAATCGCTTAAAATTTGTATGACTGAAAGCATTTTGCTAAAAAAAACATTTCTAAATGTGATTTAATGTAAATATGATCTACATATGATTGTAAAGACATTATTTCTAAATATGATTTTCCGATCTTTTGGAACATTCTGTACACGTTTTCATTAAAATCCGTAAATTTTTTTTCATGAAAACAAAGCATTCTTTATGAGGAAGCAAACACTAAACGAAAATGGAATAATTGTCACAATCAGTGTGTAGCCGAGGTAACGCGGTTCGCTGCATAAGCCGAGCCCAAATTCGCAATTCTTACGGTGGTGTATTTGTTCGTCCCCCGCGATTGATAAATACCCGTCCCAAGAGCGCAAGGAATTGCGCGAGGCACGTTAAACTCGCGGTTATATCGCTAGAGAAGCTTCGACGCGCCTATATCTACGGGCGCATCTCCCCTATCCGTGAAGCGTCGAAACCAACGTCCGTGGTGGTGGCATGCGAGGGAACCGCGCTTTCCGCAAATCCGTGGATTCCGACGCTGACCCCTAATTAACGCATACTTCGCCTCGAGCTATCCGACGAAACTGGCGGTGTCCTCTTCATCCCGTCGCCTTCGTATCTCTTCACCCGGCTCGTATTTTCTCTCCGAAATGTTGCGGTTTCAGTCCCATGAATACCACAGCACTGCGGGCACGCGTCAAAGCTGAATTTTCAACACCGAAAGGCGCGCTATTTGGTCATGCGCGTATCGTCCGCAAAGCAATCCATCGATGGTAAGAAATTAATTACAAATTCATCGGGACGGATGACACCAAGGTATTTATCGGACGTGCACCGAAATACATCCTGTGTCCCTCTACGCCACGGAAACGCAAGAATTCATTTTCGAACGATGCACCGAACCCACGGAGAGGCTCGCGCGTTCGTCATTCGGGTAACGCACGGTCCGCGGATAAAAAATTCAATGAACCGCCCTGTGATACCCTCTTTGTTGCCTCGACATTCCGTTGTCGAGACGAGCTCGCGTTTGATTTCATAATGAAAAATTTTGAACAATGCACAAAGTGCGCGGGTATTTTGGACGGGCAACATGGTATTTCTCCCTATACATAACGACCGGGCATTTTTGGAATGTTTGCAATTCGTCGGCAAGCAGCCACGGTGTAATAAATAAATTTGATGAAAGGTCGGAGGCCCGAAGCCTGCAGTGCACTGCGAGTCGATTAATCTTTAATTATTATTATTTTTTTTTTTTTCAAAATACGTTCCAGTTTCGCCGATGATCTTCGTGCCTAATCAGCTCGTCGGAGCGCCGGCCGGGACGACCGTGATGATAGACTGCCACACCGAGGCTCATCCACGGGCGATAAGCTATTGGAACCTCAACAATTCTATGGTGCTCTCGAACGAGAAATACTCGACGGAGACCAAGGAGAACAGCTACAGGACTCACATGCGTCTGACCATCAGAAATCTCACGATCGGAGACTTCGGGACTTATCAGTGCATCAGTAAAAATTCACTCGGCGAGACCGAGGGTACGATCAGGCTGTACGGTAAGCGATCGTCGAGCATTTATAATCGTTACCCGTCCTCCATCCGCCGATACCGCACTGAGAAAAAGCATAGTACTTTCTACTATAACCAATAGTTCCCAAGAGGAATGTCTATACAAATAGTTTCTCATAGCGTATATACAATTTGTTACGGTAGTCTGAGTACAGTCCCGCCAAACGTGAGTTTCAGAGAAAATTTCGAACATTCGAAATTTCGAACATCAAGTGTATGGGAGGTGCTGCAAAGATTGTTTTTGTAAAATAATAATTCCAATTTGTTATCAACAAATTGAAGATAAAAATCATTATTCAACAAATTACCCGGCCACTTAACTATTTTCCTTCATAAAAGTAATTCATTTATTTTTCTGAATACGTATGAATTTTTTTAGAATTCTTTGTTGTCTTTGAAAATTGCTTTTTTTGTATGTACAAGCTGAGAATCACTGTGAAGCATTGTCATAACTATAAAATGTAGACGTTCCCCTTGGGAAATATTTTTTATGGTAATAAGTCAGTATTGTTGCTTTAACAATGCAATTTTTTCTTAGTGCGCGACCAATTCCCTACGCAAGATTTCGACGACAATTCGAAGATCGGTCGATCGATCAGAATTTAATAATTCTTCGACCTTTCGTGATTTCAGCGATGCCAAAGCCGTCCGCACCCCCGAGAGCCACGGAGATCAAGAGCAGCGCGAACAAAGAAGGTTAGCTATTTGCTTTGTTCATTTCTCACCAGACCACCCCGTCCTGTTGATTAGATAGTTAACAGTAGCGTGCACTCGCGATATAAGACCCGCGAATTCCGTCGAAAATGCGCGTCGACAATAGCGGAAAAAAACAAGTAGCGCAAACGAAAATTTTGTGTGAAAACATCTTCAGAAGTTTTATTTTTCTTGGTCTTTACCCTAACGCTCTTTAAGAATTACACTCTTGATTTAAGTCTCACCGAAGATGTTTTCACATTTTTTAAAAGAAATAAGAGAGAACAGGCGATGTTTTTTTTACACAGTAGAAAGCATGATTGGAATGTAGAAGCACGAGCGGTGAGACACTATCCCATCTTCCCTGTAGCACGATTTTGTTCCATTCGAAAGAAAACGAAAAGAAAGGGGGCGAATGTACGACACGTACATTCGTAACCGTGGCGTTAAGATACAAGTTTGTCGGGAACCTAGGTCATGTCCCGAAGGTTTCTGGTTTCGGTACGACCGTACGTAAGGCTTTATATAGCGAACGAAGATTCGAAGAAGCAGTATACTCGGTCGGTGTGGTAGTGAGAGTAGGGTAAGAGAGGCAGGCATTTCCCAGGCCACCCCGGTAGACCCGAGCCATCCCTGGCGTCCCTGCAGCGAAAGCAATCTTAATACGCTGCATTATTAACGTGGGTGCACGTGGCCAACAGCGGGGCGAGAGCATCAGGAACGGCGAGAGCCCGGAGTGCCACCAGTAGTCGGTACGAACCGCCAACGCTCCCACCACGGGTATTACCGCGATGCAGCTTCTTGCACCAGGGTCTTACAATTTTCCGAGAACCGTGGCGCAACCCTTGCAATTCCCTTCGACTTCGCGCGAATTCACCCGGCTCCTAAAACCAGACGATTCGACTCGAAACTCGGTCCCGTCGAATTCTCTGCGTCGAGTCCGAATAGGAAAAAAAAACTTAACGTTATAGCGAAAAGAGACACCTTTCTTAAGTTTTTTCTTTTTTTTCCTCCCCATTGAAAATTTAATTGAAAATTTAAAGACTGCTGAAAAATATGAAAATTCAAGAGCTCGGACAAACGGTCCTTTTCATTTCCGAAGGCGACAACGAAGGGTCGAATTTTATCCTGTACTTCCCTTCGGCTTCGCGCGAGTTTACCCGACTACTTCAATCTGACGATACGACTCGAAACTCGGTCCCTTCCAATTCTCTGCGTCGGGCCCGAATAGGTAAAATAAAAAGAAAACTTAACGTTATATCGAAAAGAGACACATTCCTCAAGTTTTTTTTTTATCCCCATTGAAAATTTAAAGACCGCTCAAAAATATGAAAATTCGAGGTTTCGGACAAGCGGTCCCTTTCATTTCCGGTGGCGACAACGAAGTTTTGACTTTTACATTCTACTTTCTGTGGCTCTCGCTGCAACGCTCATTATTCTTTCAAGCTAGTCTCGGCGGGAGAGGTCGGTGGAATTAAAATTGTAAAGGAACACGAACAACATCGCACTGGAAAGCAAAAAAAGGGATTGCAACTGTCGTGTGGATCGGCCACAATTCCCTCGAGTAGTTTTTTTTTTTTCTCGAATACACCTTCTCCGCCTCCGCACTAGCTCTCGCGATCTTCGTATCACCTCCGCTTCAGCCGAGATGGAACATCGGGATCCGCGTGACTGCGTTTATTTAGAGGTCTGTTAATAATGCAGCGAGAAAACTCGGGACGAACAGTGGGGATGACCTGTTTACTTTTCCATACTACTACGGGCGTGTGTCTTCTTCCAGTTACAACGTATCGCCAACTGGTACGGAAGCTTGTTTTGTCCCGCGAAACGTCTTGTTTCGTGCTTTCTGACCGATTGGACACGAATCGGGAAGCCCGTTTTTGGACGAACGTTCTGCATCGCGAATTCTCCTCAGCGAGGAGTCAAAGCAGAGATTAAAATACATCCCGCAATAACGAACAAACAAGCTATTTCGCTTTTTTTATACGTGCCTTAATTTTTTTCTTCCTTTCCCTCCGGTATGTCTACCGAGTTGAATTATAATTTGAATCGCGTACCGAATCGTCGTCTTTCCCAACGTTCGCGTAGTTTCCAGTCCGGAAGGCTATAACCGATGTAACGCCGCGACGTAACTTTGGTCGGTTTACCAAAACAATGCGCCCGGAACGGTGCGGTTGTATTCGACACGAAGCTCGGAAGCGTTTGCTCCTGGGATCCCCCGGTGAAAGTCAAGAAATAACGGAGAAGCCGGTGCAAAGCCCCCCCCCACCTTCTATCCTTCAAGAAATGCAATGCTCGAATGCACCGAATGCACTGAAACTTAAGTGCTTGCAACGTTTCCGGTCTTAGGGGTGTAGCCGGGACTGCGGTCGCACGGAACTGTTTCCCTCCACCGGCAACTTCTCGCAGCGGACTCGACAAAATTAACTGTAAACACCCGCAGGGCTCGGAAGTCTACAATACCATATTGTATGCATTGTATATTTACCCTTAAGACCAAAGAGTCAGCGAGCCGGCGTAATGCAACCTATTTGCAAGACACACACTCATGCACGCGCAATTTATTTCCACGGTACATCCTGTGGCACGTTTCCCTCGTTTAATTCCGACACAGCGCCGTGATTTCGCTATGAGCGAAGCGCAGACCGGAAGTCGGCTTCTCTTCCCTCATTCCCGGGTCGGAAGATTTTCATTTTACAAATACAGCCTCGACTCTACACGTCCGCGTTACATTGTACCGGGGGCTTAACGGGTTGACCTAATTAAGTACATTTAAAATTCAATTACCAGGCCGAACGCGTGGATTGGCCGACGGGTGGCTCGGTCAAAGAGCCACGGAATTACATTGCACGGACGAGCCGTTGCGGCGTCTATGTTCCCCCTCCAGCTCGCGTCTATGAATGAAACGTGCATTGCGGCTACTCCATTATCGTTATCTCGCGAGCGTATCGCCGCCGAGAAGGACCGCGAGAGGCCAATTTAGTTTGCACATCGGTTCGCCCCCTTCTTTGCTCTCTTTCTCTCTCCGTAACCTTTCCTTGGCATCTTTGCCGGTCGACGGAGGAGAAAATTCCCGGTGAAAAAGGCAAAATTCATGGAAGTGAAAGAGCCAGATAAGCGGCTCGGAGTTTCGAAGGAAGAGCGGAAACGAGTGCAAGAAAACATTTTACAAAAAAAAAAATTACAAAACGATCATTATCATTTTCGTTTCTTACCCTCACCCTATTCCACTCGTCGATAACCGACCTGTCCCGGAGTCGGAACGATAGTTTCCGCCGTCTTCACTCGTGACACTTAACATTGTCGGAATTAATGGACGAAGCCTCGAATTCTATATTGCATTACGAGACTGGTTAGTCAAGTTTATTTCTCGTGGGTATTCGCGTCGTTTCGCCGAGCAACGGTATATCATACGATATTATACCGTCGCGATATGTGTGCGTTTCACTGGGGTAATATATTTGCGAAACTCGGTCGTATCGGGTGGAAGGCGGGCGCACGATTTCTGACCCCGACACGTCCGAAACTGGTGCGAGGGGGGTCGCCGCATACAGCAGGTCGCACCGCTGGAAACAGAACAGCCCGTTGCAGCTGCAAAGCTCGGGGTGTCGTACGCGGGACGTGTAGCGTTATAGCCAAATGAATCGGGCGCAATGGGGCAGACGTTGGGATCTCGTGTAGTTCGCAGCACCGTCGGTCGCTGCGAAACCGTACTGCAACTGCACTGCTGCACTGCACCGGTGGGCTAGAACGCCGCAGCCTGGGCCCTGCCACGACTGCCCTCGAATTATCCCACGGGGAGTACAGTGTTTAATAATGAGTCAGTGCCCTCGCGGGATACCCATCGATCCTCCCACCAAGGCTTAATTAATTATCACCCAAATGATATCCGACGTTTCGGGCTGGCGCTACTATCCGCGAGATAAACAATATATCGTGTGTACAGCTGCGGCGCCGTGAGAACAGTGCGAGCTTTCGGGAACAGGAGCCGAGGGAACTTTGGACCGCGCGTGTACCGAACTATAATATTCTCCGGAACATCTCCAACTTCGGCGATCAAACATTCGTCGGTTAATGTTAACGGATCGAAGGAGAACGCGGCCGATTAGGCGTATTGGGCGCGGAATTTAAGCTCTATAAACCAGAAGTCAGCAACGTATAGTAAGAAAGAAAGAAAAAATGTTATAAAGCGTCATCCCTTCGGAAAGGTCGATCATTGAAAAAAAAAAAAATTAATTACTCAAGAAAAATTTGCTTGCGGGCTGCCAGAGAAAAAAATTATTATTTCAATTCTACTTCCGATTCTTACAATTGAATACGGGATTGAAACGATAACATGTCACCTGGGCAGTCTTGCGGTCGTTGTTTCAATGTCATATGGAAATTGCAAGAATTTAAAGTAAAATTGTAACAAGAATTTTTTTTTCTTTGGCGGCACGCAAGCAAATTTTGTTTCCAGTGTATCCAGCAGCGGGTCTCTTTGCCCCATGAAAATCGTACCCGGGATCGAGTACACCGTGGATGGAACCGTGATAAATTTCGTCGGAGACTCATTCGGTTGTATGGCTACGTTTAATTCGAGTGCCGAATCGTTTCGACACCCGAAGCCGTGATTTATCGCCGTGACACCTAATGAAAAAGCGGCCGGGAGGCTCCCGCGTGACAAAGGGCTGGAGAACGCTAACGGGGACCGAGAAGTGTTTCGGAGATGGTTTTCCCGTTGTATAAGCTATCTCGAAGCTGCTTGTACAAACGGAGTTTGAGGAGAAAGGTCGAGACTTATGCGCTTCTCGAGGGAAGACGCGGAAGGGCCGTTGTATATTATATATAGGGCGCAGGAGGAGTTCGGCTGCGATGGGGGGGGGGGGGGGGGGGAGAACGGTAGCAGCCGAGAAGCTTACTCTCGGCTCGGTGTGCATGCGAGAAACCCTCGAAACTTGTAAACAAACCTCATCGGGTCGTGGTGTACAGAGAAGAGAGATAGACAAAAGGGCGGGTGAAATACGGGCTAAGTGTGATTGCCCGAGCCCCGAGGACCTCCGGTATAATATATTCACATACTCTTAGCATACAGACAGCTCCCAGCGGCCATATTGTTGGAAAGCCCCGTGGCCGCTCTACCGCGCTCACCACCTTATACAGTAGCCAACCCACCCCAATCGCCCGCCATCGCAGCTACAACGAATAGTCGTGTGGCAGCTAGGGCCACGCGGAAAACAAACTTCCGCGGCCGTATTTAAACTTTTATTCGAAAACTTTTTAGTGCCTTCGAGCTCGCGAGCAGCAGCCGCCGTTTTGCTCTCCTCGGCGACGACGGCGTTATTCGCAAGCTTCCGAGGGCTTAAAAGGCGAACGCGACGCCCTGTTGTTTGCTACGCGCGCTAGCCCGAAGGGTGGTTAGTACAAAAAAGGGGTGAGCGCGATCTTCGAAGAGGTAGAGGAACTTTTCGGGCCGAGAGAGTCAAGGGCGTGAAAACCCGAGCAAGATGTCTTGCCTTCAAGCTTGCTTCAAGATATAAAAAATTGGGGCTGCTTCATCCTGTCGGGGGCCAATTCGGTGAATATAAATTTATGCTCGCGGGTAACAGAATTTTTTGCGACGGCTCAAAGTTTGAGGGTTGAAGGGAGAAACCCCTAGTACGGTGTTTTTTTTTTTTTTCAATTTATAAAATGCTGTACCTTCGTTCACTTCCGCGTGTACTTTACAAGGGTACGCGTATAGCGTTATACAGCAACGGTGGAGGGCATTATAGAGCATTAGGTGAGAAACAGGTTGATAAAAAGGCCAGCGGGCACGAGAGGCTCTCCCCGGAAGTTTAAAAAGTGCACGGGGACACACACAGGTCTCCCTCGCAGTATAATGGCAGTAGTTGTGCGGGAGGGCTCGCGTGCCTACGAACGTACCGGGAATAAGTGACAAGTTTTCATCGCGTGCAAAACCCCGGCTAGTAGGTTGAAAAAAAAAAGAAAAGAAAAGAAAGATTGAGCAAGCGGAGCGAAGAGGAGGAAGAAAGAAGATACGGAAGAGAGAAAGTGAGATCGAAAGATCGCGGCGGAGCCGCCCCTTGTAGGCCCCTTGTTGAACATGAAGCTGAACTACACCCCGGCTGTGAATACAGAATTATCGCCTTTGAAACTTTCAATCTACCGTGTAAACAGGCTACGCCACCCCGGGGAGTTTGCGACGGTGGTCGTATGGGATATTACCGGGGCGAAGTATGCATTCAAAATTTTACATCAAGTTAGCTCTATCGACGTACCCGTTCGTCCCAAGCGGCCGAGGACTCTCGCTCCGTTTCACCCTCCTTCACCCGATGAGCGTACGCCAGCAATGAAGAGGAACTGCGCAACTTTTTACTGTGTTCAGCTCCAGCGTCTCTCAATGCATCCACCAACGCGCGCCCCGCACACTCACACAGACACTGTCTGTGCGCTGTATGTGGAACGCGAGAAACAAGTGCTCGGCTCTTTCGGATCGAGGAGAAGAGTCGAAGAGGTCTCCACGCTGAGCCGCTGGCTCTGTATCGAATATCGATCAGCCAGAGTCCCCGTAGATGTTGTTCGGTACGTCTTTTATCAACGATACGCTAGTTTTTATTCCTCGCTCGGGTTGTCTCAACGGTACGTACTTTCCCCGCCGCTATAGCCGACTATCAAAGCTCTCGAGAATTTGATTGAGATATTCGCGTGACATTGGCCGCCGATGGTTTCTCCCACTCCTCGACCTTAATCTCTGTCTCTATCTTGTCATTCTCGCGCAACAAGTGCTGAACTTGGCCGGCTTGCAGCGAGAGGCCTCTCCGGTTCAGCGCCCCTCGGCTGCAGTAGCTACGGCATTCATGGACGGACGATTTCTCGGCGGCGCTTCCCTCCCTCGTCTCTTATCCTTCCTCTGATCGTCGCATTAACGATCCTTCCGCGACACTCCACCCCGCCCCGGTAAAACGAGATTCTCCGAGCAGTTATGGAATTCACCCGTCGAAACTCCATTAGCATCGACGCGCCGCTTGCCAGTCCCGATATCGGAACCGTGGATTCCAATCGAATCCTCCGATACCTTCGGTACTTAAACTAATAACAACCATCGACCGCAGCAGCCTTTTGTATGGTGTGGAATAGTGCGGTGCATGATTTTTCACGACAAAATTGACGATACCTGTTAACTATGCTAATGAAAAAAAAAAGCACGGGAATTGAACGAAGAGCAAAAATCGAAGAGTACGCAGCTCCTGAAACCTACTGGTAGATGAGGTTCCTGATCTATATTTTCAGGACGTCAGGACAGCACGACGCCAGCCCCGAAAAGGCTTACGACGATGTGGCCGGCCGCGTACAACCCTTACTATACGAAAAGGACGGAGAGACCACCGCCGAGCGAGAAGAAGGTCGAGAGGCCCGAGCAGAAGCCGAGGGGTCACAGTACAGGTGAGGATTCCGATATCCTTTCCCCCCGTCTGTCCGCTGGAACCATATAGACTATGCGAGTAAAAAAAAACGTACCATCCGGCTTTTATCCTGCCCGCAACCCTTTCTCATATCACCCCCCACAAGGCTTATTTATATCTTTCGGAAACGAAATCGTTGCGCTACACTATTCTGCACCATGCACTATCGCATATGACTCCTCGCCCCCCCCCCCCCCCCCCCTTGAACATATATTTCGTATTGTCGAGAGATTCGGATAATTCATTTAGGCAGGCCTGTGCTATTGTAAAGTACCACTCACATCCCCGAGAAAATAACCGATACACGAAGTGAGGAGAAATGTCTATGAGAAAATATCGAAGTTGGATGAAGAATGAACCCCAACGAAAAACGAGTCTTACGCTTTCTTTGCTTGATACCTTGAGATGAGCTTGTTTGCATATGTGTTGTCTACTTCGTTCTGCTATGCATCCTTAGGCTTTTCCGTTAGAAAGTTAATAGTCGCAGCCACAGTGATTGACTTAGTTGAGTTTAATGACTTTCAGAGCTCGCTGTGAGACAGTCGAGTACAGTAGAACCCCGTTTATCCGAGGTAATGTGGGAGAGCGTACGTCGGATAAGTGAAATCTCGGATAACACGGATAATCTACACTGGACAAAAATGCATATAAAATTTAATGCACAATTGTGATGGCGAGATAATCTTCAGATTATTAAAAACATTGAAAATACCTTATTTTTAATAATTTACCTTCAATTTACTATGAAAGTCCTGACATTTTTATAATTGTAATCTACCAGTTTGTGCATAAAATCTTTGTACAGTAAAATTACAGTTTTATTTTTAAAGTGTACATACAACGAGCGCGGGCGTTGCTGCTTTATCCGTTTTAACCGAGTTTTCCGTATTATCCGAGCCTACGCCTCGGTGAACGCGGAGGGCGTAGATGAGTTGGGTGCCTCGAATAACGCGGAGTCACGGTTGATCGAAGGTCGTATAAGCGAGGTTGTACTGTAGTGCATCTTCGTATGTAGAGAAGGCGAAAGCTAATTCAGGTCAATCAGTGGTTACTTCCCTGATTGACTTGGCCGATCCCGTTGGTCCGTGTAGTTGAACTGTTTCCCACCCGGATCACTCCAGGTAAGAAGCACACAATACGAAAGAAAATCAATATTTAGAGACTGGGATGCTAGAGAGAAAAAAAATAAAGAAAAGCCTCTCGAACAGGTGGAGTCTACGTCGGAGGTTTTAGCGTCGCACCGTGAGAAAAAGGGAAGAGCGAAGGAGAGAAGGAAAGTAGTACACTCGGACGGATCCAACGCGGAGCTCGCACTCGACGGACGAGCGTTGATCTCTACTCGCGATAAATCATGGAGACGTGTATGGAGGTATCAGAAGGCCGGTCTGGCATAAAGTGAGAGTGGGATAGCCGGTGTAGCTACCTTGACGGATGTAAAAGTGCTCCGTCCAATTTTCCAGGCTACGGGGCGCATTAAAAGTGCAGCCCTACAACATCCACGGTACATTCGTCCGAGAGCGCCGCGGGGTGGAGGAGGAGGGTCGAGAGAGGGTGAAAACGCTGCTCACTGCTTTGCCACACGCTGCACTGCACCCTCGCGCGCACTTCCTCACTTTACACCCTTCGTCCCCGTCCCTTCCTCCCGCGCCCCTTCCACCCATTCGCCTCTGCACTATCCTCGGAATATCTAATCTAATAAAATAGTGATACCAGCCGGGCCAGTAACGCCGGAGTGTATAACCGGGAGAAAGAGGGAGGAACGATAGGGTTGGTAGCGACTTCTGGCCGAGCTCCCGAGGGGCGAAAGCCTCGAGAAACGGTCGAGCGGCACGCCCGACCTACGAGCTTTTCTTACGAGTGTCCGGGGCACGAAAGCCTTCCCAACTCTGCTGTGTATACGTGTAGAGTCTGCGTACTCTCGCACTCTTGGGCGAACTACGGTCGTTCCACGCCGCTACTGTACACAAGGAGATTCCTGTAACCCGTACACGAGAGTTTCTATGACCCGACTGTTTGTGCAAAATGGAGTGCACGAAGCATTGTATATATTAACTAGGTATAAACCACGGTGTATGGCACATGTTGTCCCGTAGTCCCATGGTGCGGTCCCGACAATTCGTTTATGTTTGCTCATTGACTCGAACGTCACGTAACTGCCTAATACGGCTACCGGTGTCACGTTTCATCCGGCTGGGAATTTTTTGTCTGTAATATTTATTAATTTTTTCTTTCTCGTTACGGAAAAGGAGAGACCAGGTTTTTTCGGCACAAAAACACAACACGTCGGATCGATACGCGAATACCGTGCATGAATTTTCCTTTTTCTGGGGAACATGTGAAACCGAGGCATCATTGAACTTCGAACTGTGAGGCATGGGAAACTTGTATATTACAAAAGTTTCGCAATATGAGAATCTGGGTTGCTTTAGAGAATAACGGGGTAAAATATTCATGCTGGCTGGCATCGATAATACGTTTTTCGTTTTTTTTTTTTTTTTTTTTTGTATTCTTTATTTTCTTTTTTTCTCTCATTTTTTTTTTGCGCATTCGCGTTGGCTCTTTTTCACTTTGCCATTCTCACTCCCTCAACACGACGGCACAATGCATAAAGATTCGGGGCCGGATTGTGCGCTCGGTACCCGCGAGAGCTCTCAATGACTTTCACCTGGACAATCAATTTCATTCCACGTCGAGCTCTCGCCATTACTAGCTAAATAATTTACATACTCTGTGTGTATAACCCCAGTGTGTGTGTGTATGCGCATCGAACAAAAATGGAACGTGAATGAAATGAAAAATACCGAACGAATCGGGGCTTCATATCTTCTATTTTTTTTTGCGAGTTATGAAAGCCGTACTAAATAATTTAACTGCAGGAACAAATAACTTTCAATAATGATTTTTTTTTTTTCGAATATCGAACACGTCCCGATAATCGTAACTCGTGACGTTGTCATCGCATTTTTTTTTTTGCGTAAAGTCATCGTCGTGATATTAGTGGAATTAAATTATGAACGATGCACAGCATTTTTGCACAGAGAATTTTAGGAGTTCGTAGGTTAATTGTAATGTAGGTTCTTGGGGATATTTTTTTAACGCCACGTCATGCCGCGAGCATGAAATTAAAAGCGAAGTTGAAAAAATTCCATCACTCGTCACGCTTCTTGTAGCTTGTCTGTCTGTCTATCTGTTCCGTTCGAAAACGCAATGATTTTTTAAAGAGACTTCGGATCGCTGCGGAATCTGCTTGTGTGTCTTTTAAATCTAAAATATAGTTTTGGTATTGAACTTAGAATCAATCCAACGACGAATTACAACGACGAGGACTGACGAATTAGAATTCGTCAGTCCTTTCTGGAACTTAACTTTCATCCATAAAAAAAAAATATATATATATATGAAAAATAAATCTAAACAGGAGAGAGAGAGCGAGAGAGACGAATAACGTAAATTTGGGAAAATGGCTTTGAATGCGGCCAGCTCGCTCGAGCGGAAAAAGCTGCAAGGGCCATTAACCGAGCCGTTTCGTTTCGATAACGCGATTGCGACGAGCAACGCAGCCAAAACGCGGCCGTGTCGAGGCGTTTTCGCATCGCCTACGTAGAATTCTCGTGGCCCGTTTGAAATATTCATCGCCATCCCTTAGTACGTTTAGTAGGAAATTACGTAGGAACAACACACGCTCTAGTGCAGAGTTCTCTTTACCGAAGGAGAGAGGAGCTCCACGTAGCAAAGCGAGCAACAGCCATGAACAGTGCCAGAGTAGTAGCGCGCAGGTACCCTGTTAATATTAACTGCAACCTCCAGAGCATTATCCTCGGGACTTGGGCGAGAGACGATGCTGATACAAACCGTGGCGGAAGCGAGAAGTAGAGTTTCCTCGACGCATATTTCCACGTTCAATGCGGCATGACAGTCGTACTCCTGGGATACTCCGCTCTACCTTATGTACGCCACTCCCACGGAAACACACAGTGTGCCTACAGCAAGCATAATTTAACTCCGTTACTCACGTGTCACGTAGTAATTTACGGATGCTGTCTTCCTTCTCGTTTTAATATTCTCGCGAAAGCAATCGACGTGTCACAGAGCTCCGAGAGGTTAAAAAATTATTTTATTTATTTATTTATTTATTTTATGATTTAACGGGACAATGCCCTTTATACATGAGTATAACCGTGCCCAATAGAACAGTAAATTCTTTACAAGATATAAGCCATACATATATTAAATATGTAGTTGGTGGAATCGTCGTTTTTTATATATATATTTACAGTGTTTCATTTTCTCTATTTATTCTATCCAATCTACAGTCTCGGTCGTAGCAGTTGCGCCGTGCGAAACGCCTTCTTATTTCTTTCACACTCCGTGAGCGTCGATGATTGGCATACATCGTCGCATCGACCCCGGAGAATGCGTCAGCTATACAGAAAAAGCGGAAAGCAAAAAAAAAAGAAGATAGACACAAAAGTTGAATCATCGCGAGAAAGGAAGGGGGAGGGAAACTCCGGGATTTCCGTTTGCACAGCTGTGGAGCCGCGGAACGCTCGAGGCGAAATTTTCCGACGTTTTGGAACTCGGCCCATGTTGACCGTTGCAGTTTGAGCAGCCAAAGTCCGAGCGCCGGCTCACATTTCGTTATTGATCGACAGTCTCCGGGATCCTGCGGTCGCGGTATAACCGACCCTTTCATTTCCACTGTAGTACGCGCCACCGACGCGACGGCCGATGAACTTCCGTGAACGGACGAGAACCGCCTCGACCAAAATGGTCATGAGCGTCAAGTTAACGAATTCCCGGCGTAAATTTATTTTACGAACTTCGTTCGTAAAATAAATTTACCCTTTCGTTTCACCGGGTTGCTTGGAAAAAAGCAAAAAAAAAAAAAAAACTGCCTCTTTTTTTGCCACTACCTCATCGCGTGTGTGAATAACAGAGGATTGCGAAGCTCACTCTGCATGCGCTAGTCTGGGCGAGAGTGCAGTGCGGCCGGAACTTCCTGCTTTACTACTCTCTGACATACATAGCGCAGCTAGCGAGAGCGGCATCCGCGTGTGTGTTTGGGTGGCTGGTAGTGTGAGTGAGAGAGGATCAGAGGCGGAACAGCGATAGCATAGATAACTTCCGGCGCGGTGCCAGAGCCCGACGCGAGGAAGCACCACCGAAAACGGAATCGTTAACAACGTTCGTACCGTCAATCATAAAAGTTCCGGGCTTCCAATTACGCCGCCTCTGCCGAATGATTCGCAATCGGAAAGACTCCGAGTAAAGCCTGATATTCTACGCGCGTGTCCGTGTGCGCCCGGTTGTGATAGGCGAAATGGCAAAGAATTTCGTTGATTAACAATGGTGAGCGCGGGTACGGGAGCTGTCGAGTTACGTGATTTAGGAAAAACTCTCTCGATTGATCGTGGATTTAGAGGGAAGAAAAAAAAGCAACTCTCGCAGGATCGATGTATCGAAGGTTGCCGCGAGAGGAAACCAGCTCGTCACAAATAACTGGGAGGACGGTTGGCGGGAAATTCAGTAACAGAGTACACTGAGAGAAGGATCTGGTAAAAAAAACTACCGATCGTCTAAGAACAATTACCATAGCACATAGTAGTGGGGCACTGGAGCGGCACCTATGGCGGAAAGTCTCAGATTTTCCAAGAATTTTTACCACACTGAGAGAAGGATCTAGTAAAAACTGCTGATCATCTAAGAAAAATTACCATAACACATACACTGAAAAAAAAATTCGCTTGCGGGCTGCCAAGGAATTTTTTTTTTTTTTTTTCAATTCTACTTTCAATTCTTACAATTCCATATGATATTGAAACAATTACGGCAAAACTGTCAAGGTGACATGTAATCGTTTCAATCCGGTATGAAATTGTACGAATTGAAAGTAGAATTGAAATAACGTTTTTTTTTCTTTGGCAGCCGGTTAACAAATTTTACTTGAATCAATGAGATTCTTTTCAGTGTAGTAGGAGGGCGCCAGGGCGCCACCTATGGCGAAAAGTCCCACATTTTCCAAGAATGTTTACCATAATATCTGCGAAAAATGCCTATAAATCCGATACTTCCTACCATAGGTGGCGCCCTAGTTCCGTAATACTATGTGTTATGGTAAAATCTCTCAAGCGATATAGTCATATTTACTAGATCCTTCTATCTTCTTCTCGAGAGAAGGATCTTACTAGATCCTTCTCTTATATATAAACCGGTAAAAGTGGGGAAATTGTACATCCCGTTTAGGACGTAGTAGAACGATCTCCAAACAATTGAAACAAAAAATTACCAAAGACTAGCGAAAATCCCAGAATCATAGTCGCGTAATCAAAATTAACGGCAAACAATCATAGACATGGTGTGGGCAATATTCACGTTCGCGCTAACGTTTGAAATTACACGAAGGCTTCAATCATTAGCAATGCAATTATGTGAAATTCAAGTTGAACTACAGAGAAATTTGCTGCTCACGGTAACAACCGGGAAAATACTCGCGCTCACCCAGGCGCACACACCCACACCAAACCAGGCGAGTAGCTAAAGCCCCGCGTACGCATTACGCTTGGAAATTACATACGAAACCTTGCACAATTTCTCTGTGGCTATTTGCAACCGGTCGTGATACGCCCCCGGGAGAAGCGAGATGGAGAATTTAGCATACGCATATGAGAACGTGAATACGATGGAGCACATGGACGAGAATGTGAGAGAGGCGGTGAGGTCGAGTGGAGGTGAGGACTGAGTTCTGGCAGCATAGGTGGGAAGGATGCTGGAAGCTTGCGAGCTCACGGAACTATCTCTTCGAAGTTACGACGATGCAAAACACGTAACTCAGACCTTCTTAACCGCACTGCGCACGGCGTTGCCTGCACCGTGGGTTATTCCGTAGGAAGCCCCAGCCGAGGTGTAGCAGCGGTATCGCCGTAGCTGAGCACAACATTGGGAGTCGCAGCAGTTCCCGGCTGTAGATACAGTCGCTGGCAACCTTTTGCGGCTTCTCCTTCGCTTCTCGCTCCCTCGATCCCCGGAATAAATAAAAGATCAGCCGACGAGTAAGGTTCAGCCCTCACTTTCGTTATCCTGTACTTTTCTATCTCACCTATCTCGCTCCGCGGCCAACCCAGCCTCATCCGATTTACTTCCTTCCCGATCCGGATTTCAAAGACTCCGTGGATCCCTCCCTCACCTTTCGTTCTAGCGGGTGGTATTTTTTTTAACCTCAAGCAAATTCTGTCCCTCAATCTTTTGACAACGTAGGTGAGACCTCAATTATCTGGCATTTGCGAGACCGGCGAAAAATCGTTTCGGTTGCAAAGATAGTCCATCGCGGAGACGACGCGACACCCTCTTATATGTGAAGAAAAAAATATATAAATAATAATTTGACGCTTCTCCGAGGGCTGCCGCACTCGAACCAACATAGAGGTAACGCGACGCGCATATCAGGTCATAATTACTTAACCAGCGACGTTGCTTTTTACATAATTAATTATCCACCAGTCATTGCAGTCTGACCGGTGCACTCCGCTACTACTGGCACCGGCTGGCCTGCTCGGCGTTCCACTTACTCTTGTCAGCCCGTCCTGCACGACACGTACGTGTGTCGCGTCTGACCCACCACGGCCGTTACTACTGACGCGCGGACCCGGTGTGCAGTCGCTCTATATGGGACAGGTTTAACTCTACAGGGTTGTCGGAGCCCCACATCACCTGCTATTTACATAATTACGAGGTCGATGCAACAACTAATTATATGCTCCAAACAAATATTGGCGGCGTATCAATCGGTCGGGACGGTTCAGCGCGGCCAACAGGTAATAAATTCGACGATAATCGTCGGCCCCATCGAACATCTACGCGTACACCCATTGTACGTTTTTCGTCAATGAATTTCCAACTATCGACACCACCGGAGTAAATTGGATCCCTGAATTCAACACGTGGTTTATCGCACCGAGTTCCCTCGCAGTTCGCGCGTTCGGATATCAGTTGTGAATATCGAACGTGCGCGCATAAATCGAACCTCCGATTCTTTACTTTGACGAGCGATTGCGAACCTACACCAAACCCAGATAAAAATCATCGCTGCGGACGTGCCTCTGCGACTCCGAGCCCTGACGTTGGTAGCCAGAGCGGAGCCGACGGTCTTTCGAGCACTGATAAGCACTGGGTGCTACGCCCACTGCTTGGTAGACAAAAATAACAAAATGTCCTCTGTGACGTCACTTCCGGTTTGAAAATCTCTCGTACAAAGCGGAGGTGACGTCACGCATAAAAATTTGAAAAATTTCGTTGCAACGTCTTTTCCGGTTCGAAAATCTCATTTTTCGACCGGAAGGTGACGTATTTCCAATATGTTTGCGCCTAAATGTTTGTCCACCTCATGGCAAATCGCAGCAATTTACACTGTATTTGTCTTTTATTTCTCTCTCTCTCCTTTCTTATCGTTTTGATACGTGAAGGGATGCAAAATTCATGTCACTCAAGCTTACCCTCTCTCTATCACAGCAGGCACGAGACGGGTAGGGGTTTTCGGGCTGGGGGATTTCCGCCCTCTCGCTTATTCTCGTTTCGTTTCATCCAGTATAGATCATTCTCTTTTCATTTCCTCGACCCTCCCGCCGGCCGGAGGACGACGTCGCGTGTCGGCCGGAATAAGCTTTTCCGCTTTCGTGTGTGGCAGTAAAAGGTTGGGACAAGATAAAACCCCCTCTCGCCCCCATGGCTTCGCCAGAAAGCGTCCAGAGAAAGCGAGAGGCGTGACCCTCCGGGGGGAGACTAGACGGGAGAAGAATGAAGAAGGAGCCATGGGAAAAACGGTTCACGTACCTACGATATCCTTCACTCTTGGTCACCCCGTCTCCGACAAGCTATACTTCTTCGTCTCTCATGCTTCTCTACGTTAAACCCTGGATGGTACCGATATTACGTCATAACTGACGCGCGAGAAACGAGTCGCTCCAGACGCGCTTTAACGCACGTACAGACGGGAGAGGTTCTCAAAAGCCACGGTCTTAAATCTCTTTTATCGGTAGAATACAGAAGGAAGATCTCACCGATCCTCGCCTCTTGATCAGTTCATCTTCTATCTTCGGTAGATCTTTTGCACCCTAAGTTTACATAATAATTGTCAAACAGATTATAATTATATGTACAGGATCACAGAAACCCCTGGAGTTTGTTATGTTAATTGGAATTGAAAGAATAACTTGAAACTCTACCTCTAAAGTTAGCAAAATCGGTACTGGAGCACGAGCAGCGTTATGGTGTGTCATCTTTCGGATCCACAAACGCCCACGTACGGGCTGGTACACATATAAACCTGACCTCGTTATTTACGATACTCCTGCAGGGAAAATGCTTGGCGCGAGCCACGAGGCGGAAAAAAGCGCAGTCCCCTTCGTACATGATCCGTGTTCTCTTCCTCCTCCGTTGGCTCGCGTACACCCTCAACCGCTTTCGCTTCCACCGATGCTCTCTGCCTCTGCGCTGTCCTTATGATCCTCCCCCGGTTTTCTCTCCGTTCTCTCGCATCGAATAACATACCCTCGGTATAGGCTTAACAGCGTAAGCTGCCGCGCGTCCTGGCGCTATCTATGTCCATAAAGGATATAAACGCCGGAGCCATCACGGTGAGCTATATGTCGTCGGGGCATTGCCAGTGGCTCTCAAAGCATGAAAATGAGAAGTTAAGGCAAAGGCCGGTGAATACACGTGGAACGAAGAAAGCGAAAAGAATGGAGAAAGGAAAATAAGCGTCTTGTCTCTCAGATTCTGCTGAAGCTTAAGCCAGCCTAATACAAAACGAATGGAGAAATATGGAGGACGGGAAAGAAACAACAACAACAACAACAACAACAAAAATGAGAAAGAGATATACAGGACGTGGGATAAATGTGTTTCTTCCTTCTGGCCGCACTGAGAAAAAAAAATCGATTGAGTCAACAAAATGAGCGCTTACGGGTGGCGAAACAAATTTTTAGTTGATCGAACGAAATAATTGTTGTATCAAGTAAAGAAAAATTTGAATCGACGGCCTGTTAGTTCGATCAATGAGGTATTCCTTTCGATCAACCAAACATTTGTTTCGCCACCCGTAAGCGCACATTTTGTTGACTCAATCGATTTTTTTCTCTGTGCGTGATATTTCGGTGCTGCTCTAGTAGGTTACTCCTCCGTCGGTAAAACAGCGCAGCATCCGAGCTCCTGACGAGCTTTTACTGCAGACACAGTCGGGGGGTTTGCCGAAGTGTATGAATGCTCAGAGACGATTTATCGTCTTCGTAACCACGGTATTTCTGGAACTTCGTGGAAAATTTTCGAGCTCCCGAAATACCCGTTCGTTAATTATAGCTACGGTCCATATTTGATATTCCGAATCACCGGAATCATGTAAATACGGACTTGTATTAAAAATGCTCCCTGATTGGTCATTGTACACACATTGGTTCGCTCATCTCGATAAATGTAGAGCAAATTCAGTAATACAATAGTGGACACGCTTGATTTCGATTGAAAACTATTCCCGTCTGATCCAAATCTGCAACTGCTCGGCCCTTGGTGTACATAGCTATAGTAACTTTCTCACCGGCTTCTCCATTTCCACTAAGAAATCAATGCTCGGGCTATCGACAGTTCGATATTCGCAACGGTGAAACGAAAAATTAAATTTGTCAACATCCGTTAGAAGAATCTTAAGCATATACAATCGTGAGACAAGATTCGGAACACTTCTTTATTCTGGGTTTCATTCTAATTCCCGCTTTTCATATTTTATTAGTTTAGTTTAACTTTTAGTTGTCGTATAGTTTAATTTGAAGTTTATGATTTGTGTTTGTTCGGTGTGTAATATTTTACTGCGCCCTTTTATTGTCATTCGTAGTTGTACGAGCACGATGTCCTTAGAGAACTTGCCTCAGGACACGAATAAAGCAACACTATTCTAGTCTTCTTCTCAACTATTGATTAAATTCAAGCCGGTACATCTGCCATCACAGCGTCGTGATTCCCTGAGCTCTGAAACAAATTAATATACTCGATCTATTCATAGGGTAAACCGGCCAATGAATGGAAAGTTAAGCAGACGAAAAACCAATGAATAGACTTTTTTTATGCACGTGCTCTTGTGAAAAGTGTCCATTCATTAGCGAGCTTGCCCTATTTTTCACGCATGATACATCTGCCTCACATCTAAGAATACAATGAATCAACCGGATTTATCCAAAAGTATAAAGCTTCCATTATAGATTCCCCGATAGTGTTGCCGAACGATTGCAAGAGGCCAAAGATTCTCACGGAGAGGCATTAATAAAGTTGCAATCCGAGAATAAGCAGAACCGCGTTGAATGGTGAGCAAGGAAAGGAATATGCCGTCGTCGAAACTATAGCGCTCCATCTCTCAGTTGGGTCTTACGTGAATGTTAATGGCCCACCAGCGGCGATTGAACAACCTGGGCATCTGTATTATTCCCTCGGCCAAGTTCCCAAGTCGCTGGCAAAGTCTCTCACTCCGGTGTACGTAGCTACGGCTTTACTTCCGCCTCGACTTGCGCTGCCTCGCCCGGTTTCTACGCTGGCGGAAGAGAAATCCTGGAGGATGGCAGTTTACGGTGATAAACGGTGTAGTGATTGGCATAATTTCGTCTTCCTCGTTTCGATGCCGATCGCTGCATCGTCGACGCATACCTCTCCGTCGACCCATCAGTATTCGCCACTTTATCTCCTCGCTTCCCTTTCCGTCTCCACTCTCCACGCCGCACAGTTAACGACACCTCCGGCTCTCTCTCCCGAGGCAGCTTTAACGCACTAAATCGCAATATAGCGAATGCTATATGCTAATGTCCGCGCACTTAGCGAGAGACACAGTTCCCGAGTGTTGAAACTTCGGCCAGACGACCGTGTTTATTCGCGGATGACTTTGGGTTATTACGATGCAAGAGGCGAGCAGAGAGCGGTGCGGGCTATTTACCAGGCATATCCAGAGTTGCAGTTTCGCTAGCGTTGGGCTCGCGCCCGGGTGCGCCCACGCTTCCGGTTTCTCTGCATTTCTCTCTTGCGGTGACTTTAGCAGCTTTTAGGCTCCGCGGGGTTGCAAACGAGTTATATACATCTGCACGTACCCAACCTCACGGTCCTACTTGGATATAATTAACGTAGGTGGAAACTACCAACAAAATTATTACCTCTTTCGCCAACTTGACAACCCACTTCAACGAATGGGTATAAGTTAATATATTTTTGAGGACACTCCGAAATTATCGCGTTGAAACCCGGGTCGGCATAAAGAAAATCGTCTCGCAGCTATGCGCGAGAGGAAGGCAAATAATTCTAGTGGTCTCCCAAATTTACGCACACGAGACGAAGCATTCTGTATCCAATAGAGTATCCTGCAAAGTTTCGAAACGATGTTACGTGACCGAATAAGAATCTCGTCGACTGACACGCCAGATGAATCGCTATCTCGAGCGTGTCGCTCTCGCCATCCTGATGCAAAGTCGTTAAAAAAAATTAATAAATATGACGAATCTTGAACGTGCCAAGTGGCGAGGACGAGGATAAAAAAGAGCGACCGAGCGGTTATTAAAATTGGCCCGACATTCGTGGAAAGAGTTTCTGGGCGCCGGATGAGTAGGCTCATATGGAAAAAGAAAGTTCTCTTATAGCGCTCGTGCCGCGGGCTATAGGCGGGCTTTCCACCGGAGAGAGATTCGCGAACGAGCACCAGCAGCGGCCTCTCCGAGGCAGCGGAGGAAGAGAAACCGAGCGGCACTTCAACCCCTGGACCCCTTTAGACGCTCCACACGCCCCCACTCGTCGAATCATCGCCGCGTGAAAAGCCACGAGCAAGGACTCGTGTCAACGACGAATTAATAAAAATGAAGTAATATTATTATTATTATCATTTTTCTTTCTCTTTTTTTTTTAAGCCACGCGTCAAAATAGACCGGAGGAGGATGACGGAGCAGCTCCAGTTCCCACTTTTTTTTGTCACTCCGTGCTAATTAGAGAGGCGAGACCACACGCGCGGGCCTATTTAGATTCACGTATCGTTCGTCTCACGACCATCCCATTTGCTTTTTCTAGCTCGGTTAACCTGAGCGCAAAAAAAGAAACCTCCTTTGCTCTTCTCGCTGCATCTTCTTCGTCCGCTTTATACTCGTGCACTGCGCACTTGTCATACATATTTCGGGAAGAGGAGGCACTTCGAGCAGCATTGCTCACGCGGTGCAAACTCGAGTGCTCTCTTCCTCGTTTTACTCTGGAAAATTTGATGTGTACGACCGACTCGCCCGCTTTCCTCGCTTCGTTTCTCCTCGAAGTTGGTTCCTCGACCAGCGAATTGTATCTTTGCGGAATTTCCTTCTCGCTCTCTGTCCGCCCCTCGCTTCCTATCTTCCTTCTCTCACTTCGTCGCTGCTCCAATTTGAAAACTGCGCTGATGATCAGCACAATGTCCTCGATAAGGATAACCCGATGTATCATTCGTTCATACCCTCTATAACGAACTAAACTGGTAAGATATTTTCGACGCAAAGTGAACCAATTTTGAGAGATAAATATAAGATGGTATAAATGGATGTCCCGAATTTCGAAGATTATCCTGCGACTTGTCCTCGTTCCTTATTCAGGTGTAACGTGACCGAATAAGCTTCGACCATTCGATCTGAAAAACCCCGCGACATTTTCGTGGATGCCGTGTACGGTCGATAATTGCGCGATTATTAATGACATCGCGTTAAAATTTCAAACGAAAATTTCCCGATTTAGTCCATCGATGATCCGCGCACGGAGCTCTTTCATTGATTAATCACAAAATACACAACCCGTTTAGGCTCCATCGTGAAATCACGATAACAAATTTCTCTTTGCTTTCGTCATAAAAGCTCATTAATTTATTTACCGCTATCCAAGTGCCTACAAATGAAATTGAAGGAATGTGGGTCATCCGAGCTCGAAATTCGGGTTTGGCATTTCCATTCACTCAGTAGCGAAAACCCATTTGTCGGTATCATCCAACCAGCCCGAGCAATAAACCCCGCCCTGTTTGCATCTCTCCTGGCAATAAAGGCCAAAAAAAAGAAGACTGCGAGACAATGTAAACCCGATGAATGATGAGTATTATCTTTAATTATTTCAATGGGGTGCAGATCTCGCAACTCAGTGTTGCGTGGTGTACAAAGGTAAAATGAAAATAATGAGAATACGTAGGTAGGAGCCGGGTTGAGCGAGTGACGCTTCCTTCCGTTCGCGCCAGCCAGCATCAGGTTGCTTGATTGTTCCGCAGAGCACAGAGCTTTTTCCATCCATCCCCCCCCGATGGTTTATCTTTTTTGCTTGCCGTTCTCGTTTTTCTTCCCTTTTTTTTTTGGCTTTTCATGTTTACTTGCATTCAACATCAGGCTTCGTTTATTGAAGCGTGCACGAAGAGAATGTGGATAAAGCATTAGTGAGGCATCGCGAGCTCCGCGCGACATTTCAGGCTTTATTTCTGTGTTTTTCCGCTCCACTGAGTACAAGAGAGGATTTTTCCAAACGGACTTTGTTCACCTCGAAGATTTTCCGAGTGGCAATACTGTCCCACATGCTTTTCATTCCGCCCTCTCTCGCGAATAGCGATATCGGAAAAACAGCTTTTAATTTAACCTCTCCCGAGAATGCGAAAGCCGTGAAATAGTCGCGGCTTGGAGGTGAGCACGCGTGTCGGGAGCTTGGGGGAGTTTGACGGTGAAAAATTACTCGCGAACACACCCCAGTTGTGAGCTCGTACGCGTCGAAGGGCGTCGGCAAATCAAAGTCCCCGCGTCACGAGGATTATGTCGGAACGTCGCCTACCACCTTTTATAGCCGAGAAGACTCGTCGACGTTGCCTGTGAAAACTGTTGGATTTACCATTCTGCAAAGCTTTTTTTCATCTGTGCTTCAAAGCGTGGCATTCACATTCAGAAACGCAATCACGCCCGGCGCATATACTAAAATTTGTATCGGTCGAAAAATGAAATTTTCAAATCGGGAGTGACGCATTTCCGGTATGACGTCACTTCCAGTCGAAAGATGAGATTTCCAGACCAGAAGTGACGAATTTACGGCAAATCTTCCAAGATAAAAGTGAGAAATATGGTCCATCCCGATTATGCAAATCGATGATATGCAGATCGAGCCAAATTTACCAGTTTTACCCTACACAATGGCAATGCAACACCGGCTTACACTGTAAAAAAAACGGTGTTAAATTCAACACTGCTTTAACAACGCCATGTGGTTCATATAGGTCCATTACTTTGGTGTTAAAAGCAGTATTAAAATATGGTGTAAAATCAGTAGTACTTACAGAACGTACATTCCAACACTAACGGTGTACAGTAACACCGAACCTTACTCCTAAGTGAGTAAAAAGGATTCAAACGGTTGAAGTAGATATAAAAGTTATAATACAATAAATCGTAACTAATAATTACCCAACACAGTTATTACGTGGAACATGGTGATAATTATAAATGAAAAAAGGAAAAATGAAAAAAAGAATATTGATGAAGAATATTAATGCCTGAGATGAGATTCAAACTAACTACCTAATGCTCATTCCTATGAAAAATAATCATCATAATTTTGTTGTTCTTAAAATCAACAATTAATCAGCAATTAATTGATAATTATCATTCCTTTAAAGTATCCGTTTCTCCATAAGTACGATTTACTTGAAATGTAGGTCACTGTTTTCGAAAATGACTTTCAAGTTTAAAAAATCCCAAATCCAAAGTGGGGGAAGAGAATCGCTGCTCGACTAAAAATACCGGGGTTAAAAACACCGTTCAGTGCGTATTTGATACCGTTAAATGCAAATTTCAAGCTTAACGTCGTGGTTAAATGCACCACTTCTTAGAGATGTTATCAGTTAACACAGACTAGTTAATACCAGTAAGTGACATCGTGGCTGATCACACAATTTGGTGTGGGAATTTATTAAAGTACACCACGCTGCCGGTTTACCATATGTTCGGTGTATTGTTCACTGTAAATGGTGTTAATTTTAACACCGGTTGTTTTTTTAACAGTCACACCAACGCAGTTTACACCGCAGAATTCTTACACTGTAATGGTCCAATGGCCATTTCACTCGGAAATTTCGGGAAACATGGCCACACCTCCGGAATTACCCCCAACGACCTACAATTCCGTCATCAGTGCATTTGTCGGCCGGAAGCAAACGTTTAGACATGCTTTAGTCAACGAACTGTGCACTATACATTATGGCTTTTCTCCTCTTATCGCTGTATCTGTATATACCCCTTCAGCTTGAGCACTCGAGGGATTTCGCAGCGGAGTACCCGAGCACTGCTTCCTCTTATCCTCTCAGCTCTTCATCGTTTCTACCTGCGATGCGCGTATGTCTTCCTTCCTACGGAGCTTTCCTTCGCCTTTCTCTTTCAGCAACCGCGCAACCCACTTCGTTTCCTCATCCTCGTCTCCACCTATCCCACCTATAGTCCGCCTCTCTTCTCCCCGAGCACTTTCTCGTTCTCCATCGCCTCCGTCTCTTCTTCGCCCTGTCTCGTTTCACTTCACTATCTCTCGAAGGGCGCCAAGAGTACACGAACAGAAGCCTCTCCACTTTCAGCGTCTTCCTGACGCTCACACTCGTCCATCAGTATCTTCCCTACGCTCTTACCGACTCGACAAACAAACCCACCCTCCAGTGCGTGCGTGCGCTCTTCCCCGTCTTCGTAAAGAGTAACATGCAAAATGCATTATTTCTGTTTCAGGCAGCGCATATATAATAAGATGGAGCGCGCCTCAGCTCATGGTCGTAGCCGTGCAGTACATCCTCACAGGACCCTACATGCCACCTTACGTACCGCAGAGCGCTAATTAAGGTCATTAATGTCTTATACGAATACACACGTGCAGGTGTGATCCACATTACGTCGCCCGTCGACGCTCCATCGGTAAAGATTGTTGATAGACGAAATAATTTATTTAACCCTTCGTGGTCACCCTGGGTAGATCCACCCAGAGATTCTACCCGTTTTTTCTTGTCTATGAATTTTTTTGAATTTGTTGCCTGTTGACTTCTCATAAAAAATTTTTAGAATGTTTGAAGGATGTTCTGTAATTTTTTGACATTTTTGCGACCGATATTTTAGTCACAATACTGGTTCAAAAATGAACCAGGTAGAATCGACCCACTATGACCATCGAGATCGGTGAAATATGTGTGACGATGAAGGGTTAAATTTGCAATCTAGGAGATTCAAGAATTTTATGTGACGTTATCAAAATTCGTTCGTTACCGTTTGTTACTAGGAGCAATGAAATTGTGTATGTTAAAGATCTTTGGTTTTCCTTTTTTTGACACTTCGGCCAAGGGAGAAGCGAGGTAAATGAAAAGGCGGCAGGTTTTCTTTGCGCGACGAGGTTTAAGCGCGAGCGATATTCATTATGCGGCGTAAATTCAGGAAACTCCCCGGTCGGCTGTTGTGTCGCGTAGCTGTCGTCGTCGCGTAGTGGCGGAGAAGGCTCACCGGCTTGTACAACAAGAGCCGCATAGAGGGCAGTGTAAACCGTTGGGGTAGTCGGCGAAGAATAGAGAGGAGAGAATAAGAAGTGTCCGCGTTGCGCGCTCGCACAAACGTTGATTAATGTTTGCCGCCTGAGAAATGGTGACTCGTCTTCGCGAAAGATCTATCCGCGTCTCTTTCTCGCCTCCCTCCTTCCCTCCGCGCCCCGTGCAAATCCACGACCTTACTTTTGCCGGTGCACCTCCGCGGTGTGCAGAACGGCGTGTGTATTGTGACGGTACGCGAGAGCGTGAAGGATCGTACCGGCACTTACACCTCGTTCGTTCCGAGCTCGAACGGAAAGCTTCGCTCACCTTGCCTTCCCTCGACGAGAGTACAACACGTTTTCACAAATATCGAAGCTGTATCTGCAAGAAAAAAAAATAGTTTCATCTTGCACAGATAAAAAAACTATCTTATCGCTGCGCTGCATCCGACCCAAAAATTGGGACTTATCCAATGCAGAAAAAAGAAAAAAATAGCTCGCATTTGAAATAAAAATAGAGAGATAAGAGGGAAATAAAATTCTAATAAAAAAATAAGCTCGAACGGGAAAGCTCGCTCACCTTGTCTTCCCTCGACGAGAGTGCAACACGCTTTCACAAATATGTATTTCTACGAATTTCTACCTGCAAGAAAAAAAATAGCTTCATCTTGCACATCTAAAAAACTATCCTATCGCTCTGCGGCATCCGACGAAAAAATTGAGTCTTACCGATTGCAAACAAAAAAGAAAAAAAGTATCTCGAATTTGAAATAAATTTGAAATAAAATTCGAATAAAAAATAGAGCTCGAACGGAAAGCTTCGCTCACCTTGCCTTCCCTCGCCGAGAGTACAACACGCTTTCAAAAATATCGAAGCTGTATCGGCAAGAAAAAAAAATAAATACATCTTGCACCGACAAAAAAAAAAAAAAAACAATCCTATCGCTCTGCGGCATCCACCGAAAAACTAGAAACTTCCCGATATCAGAATAAAAAAAATAAATATCCTCAAATTAATTCCACAACTAGATCGCGCCGTTATATCCGCGTAACCGAATGCACGAACTTCCGGAAGCCGCAGTCGAAATGTCTCACGGTAATAACCGTGAGAGGAATATATAGGACGTTCGGTACGGGAGGATGAGAGCTCGCGGGTGTTGGGCAAAGAGTCCGATGCATGTTTGCGACTCCGTCCCATATATATCCCGGGTTTGCCGGGTTCCGGCTAACGTTGTACCGAGCTGTTCGTTGCTCACTCACGTTTCAGAGGTATCATTCCGTAATCTATGTAGTGCCGGAGAGCTGGCTCGCGGATGGGGGATTATGTTAAGCGATGCGTGAGCGACCACAGTCCACGTTAAGCCAGGCGTGGCAGAGATACTGCTCGGTGACGTTGTTATATCGTGACGATGTGGGGGTGGCAGGAGGGTTGTCGGGGGCGAAGGGAGGGGGGGGGGGGGGGGGGGGATGATACGAAGAGGCAAACGGGCTTCGCAACTGCTGCGTCGGTGCTGGTTTGGCGGTGTGTCTGGTACGGCACGGGTTGTACCAACTGACTGCGTTACTCGATGCGCTTTGGCCGTGTGCGGCAAACTGACTAGCATTTGAGGAAGAACATCCGAGCGTGAGAGTACGACGGGGGAGTGCGAGAGTGAGTTGAAACGGAAATTAGAGGGAAGGGGTAGGGGGAAACGGCAAGTAGTAGTCAGACGCATACCCTCCTGCGACTCTGGGTCGGTCGTGTGTTTAATGGTAGAGCGCGTGTATCGAACCGCGACGCAGTTACAGCGAAGGTGAGGAGGCCCCGAGTGGGATGAGAAATCAGGCGCTCCCTCGCACCACCCTCGTCAGTGACACGCAGCATTACGATTAATAAGCAGAAAATTTGGCAACCGTTGCGCATGCGAAAATTATGTGTACACACGCGGATAGAGCATAGATGCGCATACTCGTGGTACAAGCACGCAGCAGCGAATGGCTCCGCAAACGAGCAACGGGCTGGAGAACGACGTTGACACGTTTGCACGAGGTTACGTGTGGGAAGGATCGGAGCTGTACACATACGTACAACGACGCGGTAAATGGAACGCGCAAAAGCGTGCAATTTGACGGTAACGTTATTGATGGGAGGTGTCGACGTCAACCGCGAAAAAGCGCTGCAAAGTTAATCGAGAACTGATAATCCGCTGTCGCTCTGTCCTCCGTTACGTGTGAAAACCGCCGATTATCCTGCCCTTCGTTTCGGTCACTATGCTTCTTTTTTTTTCATTTTATTTTTTTACACCATTTATCAATTTCTATCAGTTAGGGCAGATTGTCTTTGCCACGTCTCGTTAGTTAGCTTGAGTAGGACGAGAGATTAATTGTGTTTTGGTTAACGCATTGCGCCTTCGAGGCGTTATGAGCAATTTCGCTCGGCGGCGTGGCCGGGCGACGAGCGTACGGACATTGCGAGAATCGCGTGGGAATAATGCAACGGTGCGAGTTGAGGGTGGGCTGCGAGCTCTCGCGGTGCTGAACCACGGTACATGGAAATTTGACGGAGGGACGGAGCGAGGATGACTCAGTTAGAGGTGGCAGCTGGCTGTACGCGTACGCACCCACTCTTCATTACACCGCGGCACACCATTATGGCCGTGCGATGGATAGCGGCGTTACACCAGTGAGCTTTTCTCGGCTCGTTTAACCGAGTGCCATTCATAATATCGCGATGCGAAACGCGGAAACGTCGGTCGGAGCGACCGGCCGGCAGGGAATCGACTATTGTCGGAAATCGCTAAGCCACACGCCATCCGACATCGCTGCTGCTTCTGCGTTTGCGGGGAAACTCGGACGCGCTCTCGGACAGGATTGCCTCGCTGCAACGCCAGCGCGTCGTTACGGCGATTTAATATTAACGCGGATTAATTCTCGAAGCGAAAATACACGGTCAACTTCTCCGCCACTCCGACGCTTTATCGTCATTGAGTTTTATATATATGTATATATTTTTTATTCCATTGACTAACGATTTTACGAATTATCGATCGTACATCGATGAGCTCGACGGGACACTTGGCTTGCGAGGATTCCATGAAAGTGTGAGACGACTATTGAAGGACAGCGATTTTGACGGCCGGCCTATAAAAAAATATGAAAAAAAGACCTGATATCAAATGCTGATTAGGCGTGAAAGAAAAACATAATTTCGATATTTCCTACGTAAGTTAACGGGTCGAAGGACGATCCATGGTCCCGGCTGAAGTCCCGTATACGTGAAAACAATTTGAAAGTATTATTGCTTATTTTTAATGTAATCGTTATATCGAATGTTTTACATAAGAGAATCGCATGGAATTAACGAGACATCGAGGGGTAGTCGAGAGAGGAGTGACTGAAGAAGAAGAAGAAAAAAAATAAGTGACGGAAACACGCTAAACACAATGTAAACACACGTTTTCGGTGCTCAAAAAGTATGAAATTTTTTTTTTAAAATACTTTAATATCAAACGGTGGTTTGTAAGCGGCCCAATCGTGTAGGTAAATTGTATGAGGAAAGTTCGGCAGCGATAACGAGACTGCTATTCTCGATAATTACCGAGCACGAGTTTAAGTAAAACTAAAAAAGAAACCCCGTATACGTTATGATATTGACGACGTCGACGAGATAATAATGATTAAAAAATTGTAAATAGCTCAATGTATAAACTTCGTTTCAGTTACGTGTATAAAACATTATCTATGTGTTAATTACAATAGCATCGTTGGATACATACACATAACGTGTTGGCTAACTCGATTAAGTTCGGAGCGTTTAACCGGGGCGTTCAAAGAATAATTGTACACAATATTAATATCGATAGCTCCGAATGAGAAATGTGTGAAGTACGAAGAAAGTCTCTGTCAGACGAAAGAAAATAAGAAATTAAGGGAAACCTTTCTTGTTAGTGTCGATAAGTCATTCAATTGTTGTGGAAAAAATGAAGTAAACAAAAATAAACAATATTTGAGTCAAGTTTAGGGTTAATATATATATATATATCCATGTGTATATCGACCGGTAAGAATCAAAAGGGCGTAACGAGCATGCTTTAACCGGGTAGTCACGCCCTTTTGACTCCCAGCAGTCTATATATATATGTATAGCGATGTAAATAATATTATTTATAATCGTAACGTATGAATGTCATGGATGTATGAGAAGTGCCAAATATAACGATATTCGTGAAATACCCGCATCCTTTCGGCATAAAATATATTATATAATTATAATAATACGTCAATGACGCAATAGCCACTGTCCGATGAACACACGTCGAGAGATAAAGTGTGAGTGTGTGAGCTTGAATACAACGCATCGTTGAATTCCACTAGAAGAACAGGCGATTAACCGCATTCAACAGAATTATTAATCGTCCGAGAACTCCCAGCTCGATAACGAACAATTGCGTAGCGAGCGATGTTGCTGGCAACGCCGGGGATTGTCAAAAGTTATTCGAACGTGTTTGGCCCGCCGAGCTTCGCATCTCGTTGGAACAATCAGCCGGTCGAGAAACCCGGCGCCGGTTAATCGGCACATCGCGTTTCGCGACAATCACAGTCACGCATGTGTGAGGGAGCTTTATGCGCGATCGAATTAATTAAATACCGGGCCGAAATTCGGACGAATGAGGCCCAGACAGATCCGTAAGCTGTCGGAAATTTGCCGCCTCCGTCGAGCCTCGGAGATCGATCGAGTTAACATTCGATCCACTGATCGACACTCAATTAGCCGGTAGGCTCACGGACCGAACGACTTGAAATATTAAAAAAATATATATTAAAAAAATAGGGGGAATCAAAGTCTATCGGCTAGTTCGGTGATCCGTAACATTGCATCACGTTCCTGTACATAAGTTTATAACTTAAGGAAGCGAGAAAAAAAGAAGTAAAAAAATATACGTCGTTCAACATTATTTTTCTTCATTGCGTTATGTCAAACGAAGTCTTCGCGAAGGATTGCAAATTGCGAACAAAAAAATGAAACAAACTAATATTTTACATTTCTTCTTTGTACGATCCGCAACTTCGCAGGTATAGGTTATTGCATTTCAAATGATTGACATTTTTACGATATATTAAAATTACTAAATTATTGTAAAAACACGAGCAGAGAACGGTTCGCGATGCCGATCGTCGTTGCATTGACCATTATATTATCTGATGTATTCAATTTTACGCCGTCGTCCACGATTTATCAGGCGCCTCAATAAAATTTGTGGAACAAGCGAGAAAGGTGGACAAGACGAGGAAAAAAATAATTTGTGATGTAAACAATCGTAATTTTTTTAATATAATTTTTGTTGTCATAAAACAGAACACAGCAGCGAGCACGTGAAGAAAAAAAGGAGACTTCATCATACCAGATCCGCGGGCGATCGAAGCATTGTTCCGTCGTGAAAATATCAATCGCTTTTAATGTGTGTGATATTGAAAACAAGCCGCTATGTAGTATCTCAATGTCGCTGCGTTCACTATGTAAGTAGACATATCTATGAATAACATAAATTTCGGTTTGTAAAGATACTAAAAAAAATTAATGAAGAAACAACAAGCAAAGAAAAACAAAACACGAGTTTTATTCGTTACTTCGGATATATTGTCAATTAAGAATAAACGCGTATAAATAATTATTCAAATTACTTCCGTTTCTCCCCACAGTGATGTCCAAACGCAACTCTTGCGGAATGCTCTTTCGTGGACAGTCGGGCTGATTGTTCTTTCAGTTTTCGATATTGAATAGCAGCAAAATTGCAAGAGAAATGTTTGAAGCTAATTCAGGTAAGTTAATAATAATTATGGCTAAACAGCATACTTTTGGACCAAAAAATCGCATGCAATTTCATTATAAAATAATGCATTTTTAATGGAATTTTTAATGATTTCTTCGTCACATGAATTCCGAGACATATGAGTATGAAGTTTGGGTAACTTAGCAAGGGTTTTCCTTAAATAGTATGGATTGCTTCCGTCATTCAGGAGCCCGCATCATAATTACCCCTCTTATTTGATATTCGATCAAAAAAATTGAATGCAAGAAAACATGTGACAAACCGGCTGCAAGTCAAACATGCACAAAGTGAGCATTGCGCTCTTTAATATTGAAATATATATATAGACAAGTATAAACAACTTTTTTTTCGCTTGACTTCTTGCACGACGACGGCAGAGAGACATCGTCCTCGGGGCGGCAAATACGTGTATACACACGCAACGGCACTGCGACGTGCGACTACATGTAAAACTGTCTTTACATACATTCCAAAGAACTTTTTCCGAGAAACTCGCTTGATCGCGACAGGTCGCCTGTTCCTCAGTCGCTTTTCTTTATTTCTTCTTTCGCTCGTCTCGCTCGAGTTCTTTGACTCTTTGACTTTCGAAGTCTGCTCCTGCAGATAGAAATGGGCCAAGACATACACGTCGACGTTCGCCGGCTGCCGGGAGAGAACTTCTCAGTGAGAGACAGTGGTATAGAGAAATCGAGTATATCTCCCTTATACATCCCGAATAAAGTGACTTGGCGTGCCACTCCCATGGGATATTCGCGTCTCTCTGTCTCTCAAAAAAATTTGAATAATTTCGCCTTACACCTATATCATACGTCGGATCGAGCCGAAGCCCCGGCATCGAACGCCAATTTATTTCGCAACGTCCCTCCGTCCGTTATTCTTGTGTTCTCGTTTATATGCATCTATGTACCTTGATAATGTACATTCGTACCTTCCTGGATATAGAATATTCACGAATCATCGCGAAAGGCCCGACACTTTATTTCCATCCGGCACGCACCCCTTTCGTGCCTGCGGCCGGGAAACTATCGTTAAAAAAAACCATATTTCGTGACTCTGAGCCGATCGTATCCGGCAGGCTCTCTTCAGTTAATGAAAAAAAGGATGCGAAAATAAAATGAAGAAAGCAAGATACCACGTGATTCAGCGTTTTGGTTTTGTACATATTTATCAATCCATCCGCATGTCGCGTTACCTATTTTCAATAGGCGTCCTTGAAAATTCTTACTCTTTGCACTCTTGAAAATATATTGTAAATCTAATGTGCCGGACTAGAAGTTTTGATGCAAAAATCGGTACATCAAATTTAATGTACTATTATTATGATGAAAAATTAATGGACTTTTAGAGTGAAATTAAAGTAAATTATTAAAAGCGAAGTATTTCGAAAGTTTTTAAATATAATGTTCGTTAATTTATTATCACCATTGTCCATGAAATTCAATATACCGGTTTATGCATAAAAACTTCCATTACCGGTACATCAAAATTCATTCGACTTTATTTTTACAGTCTGCATCATTGATAACGTCGCACGTCTGTCAAACTATTATGGAAATAATCCGTTCACGACTACCAGCACTCAATTTGCAATATTAAATTATTCCAATCCCCAGGCAATCCAGTTACGACAATAATTAGTACAATGGACCGGTAACCCTTTCCATCCGCCGAAAGTGGTCCAAGATAATAATGTCATCTGCATCGTAATGCTTTTACTTTCCCTCTAATTCCGCCCCAATCGACTTATCCCCAGCTCTCGCGAGCCCTCCGGCTGCGTGCCTCGTTACATCCCCTACTCGGTATGAGCGTAACGTCCGGTGCGCGATACATAGCGGTAAGATACACATTCCGGTCGGGTTAGAACGGAGCTTCGCGAGCATAACTCCGCATAAGTATGAGCGCAGTGCTGCACGCCGGGGCTGCGATTTTGAGGGCAAGTGAGTATTACCCTATAACTACGTGTGGCTGTACATTAAGCGGATCAGCTTCGCCGTGCGACGGTGTAGGGAAGAGCGGGGCAAAATGGGACGGTGGGGCAAAACGGGACAGTGAGGGCAAAACTCAATATTCCAATAAATTTTGGATGCCCCATTTTGTCCCAACGATACACCCGGACTATCAACCCCGTTTTGCCCCACGGACCACCATCGCCACCATCCAAAAGTTATTGGAAAATTGTGTTTTGTCTCATTATCCCGTTTTGCCCCGCTGTACCGTTTTGCCCCGCTGTACCATTTTGCCCCGCTCTCCCCTATGTGTTACACACGTCAGGGAAGCTGCGAGAGATCATGAATGATGCAGCGTAACACACACGCTGCACCTCCCGTTGGACGGTTATGGCAGATCACGGGCGAGAGGCATTCCACCACCTACATCTGGCACGACGTCTTCCCGTAGGACTGTATTACTTCAAACGAGCCGTACCACCTATCTACCTATATCCACCCCAACGGCATCGCCCCGTCTTGGCTCGGAACGCATTTCCGTGACGAGTGTACGTACTTACTACGCCGCCCCTCGCCGTATCGGCGCACTCGCGGCGGTTTCGCAATATACCGAGGCTGATGTCGTTCTCGCCTCTGATTGGACAACGAGGAAAAGCTTCGGAATGATCTTGTCGTCTTGTTTTCAGAATCGCGCTCGTATCCGCTACTTGTAGACGACTCGGGATAAAAATGGTAATCGTGGTTCAAAAAGGGCAATGAAGATAACGGCAAGGATGCAAAAAATTTTTTTTCCCGACTACGCTAAAAAGACCCCTTTTCATACCTGCAACTGGGATGGAAAGTGACCGATTCTGGACGAGCTGGCAAAATGGTGATTTAGCGGAACGAAATAAAAATAAAAAATCGAAGAAAAAAATAAATTAAAATAGCAAAAAAAAATGCAAACATTTTTTTTTTTTTACTCCGGCCAGTTATTCATGTATTCCTCTGTATTCCTGTATTGAATTTCTGGCCTCGCGTCGCTCGGACATCAAACTTCACACTCGGTGAAAAGGCAAACTTTCCTCCCTTGTGGCATAATATACTGTTTCTGCCCGGTTAGCCAAAGCGGCGATTTTTGGGATTTCTGAAAGGCGATATTTTTGCATCCTGGTGGGATTACGAAAAAAGTTTCGGAAAAAAAAAGTCTCTGCAATATCCGTGCTAGTCAGTGCGTAAAAAAAATTGTTTTTTTTTAAGTCTCGTCCTCCCTTGCGCCCGGTGACTATCGTCACTCGGGTAAATAAAATGAAAACCGAAGGTGAGTGTGTGCGCGCACGCTGGTCGCGCTACCAGCGTGGACGATGACTATGCATAAGGCTCTCGCCCAAAGGATTTCATATAAATGATAATGTACGGTAGCTCCTTTCGTTCGTTGCTGTCATCGCGTTTGACCCTGCCTCTCGTCAACCATTTGCGCGGAATAGCTCAAAGGAATTACAAATTTCGTCAGTCGGAGGGGTTGACCATTGCGAAAAAAAAAAACCATTGACGGTAAGACCACACAGGGAAACTGAAGCGCAAAACTTTTCAACAGCTTTTTATTTATATTTAAACAAAAATAAAAAAATAAATAAAGAAACGATATTTTTTGCTTTCATCCGAATTATTAAAAAATCGGGCTGTACAAATAGTGAGAGCATTAATTTTGTTCGTAATATTCGACCAGAGGGAGTGTTTGCGTAAGTCCACTTGTGCGCATGTGCGAAGTGAAATATTACTAAGAGGCGAGTCGACTGTCGATCGTTGGGACAAACATCGAATAAATATCCAGCGAGCGGAAGCGCGGAGACTCCATCGATGCGCGTGCATGTCAGAGGAACGCGCGAGAATCCGGTCAAAGGACAGGCACGATAACATATTCATAAGGTTGGGAGGGTGGATTTACCGTACTGTATAGAATGCGCGGCGGGTTCGTACATAGGCCCGGCCCACGCTGAGCGGCTCTTTGAAAAGTCTCGAAAAGCCTTCCCTCGGAGAAGAGCTCGATCGCTTCCCGCACCGTTATTTGTATACGTTCAATCTATCTCGTACTTTATCGTCGTATATACTTGTCGATAGAGGCGCGCACCCGCCAGCCTCCAAAGGCAGAAGATAACATGCTAATATTTTTTCATCAAACGACTCGTCACTCGTGTCGCGCACTTGGGAAAAAAATAAAGAAACATACAAACGTGACGAATAGTCTCAACAAAAATTTGTCCCGAAGTCGAGGAAACTTTGAGATATCAGTGCGACGTCAAATTTCCGGCAATAGAACAAATAAAATGCTTTCCTGTTTGCAAAATTGTTTTACAAAAATTAAGTTCCACAGCTGTTTTATGCGTTTCGTAATTTTCCGAGCGTGTGTTTTTCAATTCACCCGTTTCTGTCGCTGGCTACATTCGAGTGGAATTCCAAATATATTCGCGACGTATCAAATACGTTCTTTTGTTCGCTTTCCTCTGTTCCTTAATTCACACTTTTTGCGAAGCTGGGAAAATAGAAAATACGAAGAATAATAAAAGCTGCGACCTGGAACTTCTTGTGCGGCTCTCACACGATTGGCTAGCTCCAAACGGCGAACGGACATAGAACTCAGTACAACTGCAACACCGAGGGAAATTCTTCGCTAGGTTTAAAAGTCTCATTTTTTCGAACCCAGAGTGACTTTTTTCCCTATGATGTTACTTCCAATCCATATGACATTCCCATGCTAAACCCGTCCTGCCGAAATTATAAGATAAGGAACGAAATTTTCGAATTCTGAAATTCATTTCGTGTGCTATAAAAACAGAATTTTCTAAAATATAGCATATGGAACGAAATTTCCGAATTCCGAAATCCATTTCATATGCAATGAAGACCAAATTTTCTAAAATATAGCATATGGAATAAATTTTCCATTCCATATGCTATGAAAACCGAAAATCCGGAATTGTAGTACATGCAATGGAATTTCAGAATTTCGAAATCCATTCATTATATACTATAAAAACCGTGATTCCGAAATTATGGCATATAGAATGGAATTTCAGCACTTCGAAATTATAGCATATGGGATAGAAATTTAGAAAAATTCCAAAAACTTGCTTACGAACGATAACAACGATATCGGAACGTAAGTGTAAATCCCCTTTAACCCCCCGGAGCTTCAGGAATATATTATTACAGGTCACGATTCGCCGGCTCCGCCATACCCCAGAGTAGTATGCGTCCTCCGCCTCGCGGAAACAAAATTCTCTGACAATATTTGCCCGATATACGATTACACGTTATGACGTTGTGACAATATTGTCGCGCCTCCGATTCACAACCCATCGATATATCCTCCCCGCATGCCCGTGTATACATTCTGGTTATATCGGGTAGTTAATTTCGTGGAGAAAACGTTTTGTTTTTTTTTACTCGCCTCCATATCGCGCACGTAGCCGCTCTACCGCCGGATACGATGAATATGCGACGTACAATGGAGCCGGAAAAAAAAAACAATAATAATAACGGCTCGGTACCGAGGTTTGAACAGCAGCACATGCTCCCGCGCTACCAGTAGTACAGCCCGTTTTTGGTCAGCCATTGAACCCACCAAATCACTTCGTCGCTCTCGTGACCCATGAATGCCATCCTCTTTCCCGGTTGCGCATTCGGTTGATTCGTGTAACTTTTTTTTTTATGCTCAACGGATAAACGAAAGAAGGTTGAAAATAACAATTTCGGAAGACGAGTCATTCAGCCGGTAGCAATTTCGGGGAATCCTGGAAAAATAGACACCCCTGCGGCGAAGAAGTTCTGAACATTTTATCGGACATCAATTTTACTGTCGGCGCAGGTTGTCGAATCGTGCCTCGATAATTCTGGATTATGCAGTCCCGGAGTGTACACAACAGTTATCGGATAAATCCATACGGGCGAGGAGGCATATGACCGACATCCGGCGATTAGCCAATTACCGGGATCAATATACTATTCGGCTCGCTCTGCGTATACTTACGTGTATCGCCGGTGCACTCGGGCAGCGAGTGCACCGGCGATGCCTGGTACCTTAAATAATTCAATCCGAAAGCGATTTTTGACGAGGGCTTCTTTGGTGGTAAAACGATCGATCGCGCGGAAAACTTTCGACTTATCGATGCCAACGACCCCTTCACCGCGGGTTCCTATCTCGTTCTTACTCGTTCGCTCGTGACTCCCGAGCTTTATTAAGGTCACCGATGATGAGATTGGGCCATGACGAGCGGCCAGCTGAGACGGAAATTCTCGAGCAATCGATAGCTCCGCGATCGTCGGACTCTGCTTCCCCGATCATCCCTGCAGTTGTGAAACATCAGTTACTGTGCAGCCAGTGGTGCAGCGACTGATGAGAAAAAAAGGTGCAATGTACTTTGCACATGGCTTCCTTATTTATTACAATTTTGCGCAGAGCTTTGTAAGAAAGTTCGCTGATCGACTTGGGCTTCCTCATAGAGGAAACTATGCGCAAATTACTTTGCAACCTTTTTTGTAATATAAAAAAATATCTACATCTCAATGAATTTAAATCGGTTGAAATTTACTGCAAAATTTACGGATGACGAAATTCGCGGATTTCGGCTTTTTGGGGCAATGCTGCATTTATCCTTCACCGCTGATTACAAAACTATAACTCATTTCACTGTTAGCGTGATATTTGATTACCAAAATCATGTCCGGTGTAGAAAAAAATTAAAATTTTCCAAATTCCCGAGAAATTTCAACGGTTCGATCTAGATCTTTATAACAAAAACAGCTTCCTCTACGAAGTAAAAGTAACTTTTTTCGCCGTTTCTTCTCAATACCGCCGCATATATCAGCTTCTCGTCGTTAAGCTATAATTATGTAATGAATCATCGATCACAGAGGCCGTAATGAGTGGTCGAAACGCCGCTGATTTTAATGAGAGTCCGAACGTAGCGGTGCGCGGAGCGAGGGAACGAATGACAGTAAATGCGATAAAAATATCTCGACAAGTGTCCCAAATTAGTGAGCTATAAATTTTTAAGCTACGGAGGCGATAGGGAGAACCCCCGAGCTCGTTATAGTATTAAGGTCATGTGAAACATTAATTTTACCTCCACGACCTCGTCGATGCTGTGCGGAGAAAGCGCCGATCGACGTTCGCCGTTTATCAAGAGGGCGCGCATGCAGCCGTGCACATTCCGTTAATGTGACTTCCAATAACTAAATACCGCACAGAGTCGGCCGAAGCAATTCCATTAGTATTCAAAAATGTTATTGCCATTTCTGTTTTCTACGTTTCGGGATTTAATTACGTGACACTCCGCGGGCATTAATCTCGACGCACTAGCCGAGTGCAAAATATTTTCGTAACCGGCATGCCATGGGAATAATGTACAGTCAAACGCATTGCGCCCGGGGAGGTGGGGGGGGGGGGGGGGGGGGGGGGCAACGACTGATACCGCCCGAAATTTAATCATAAACCCTGAAAATTCACCCTCCGATGAATTATTTATCGCATTAAAGCGCACGCTGATCGTGTATCCGGAAACCAATGTCGATACCCGAAGCGTATTGCTCTTCCCGATGTTACATGTAATTTCATACCGGTGAGTGGGCGGCGTACCGTGCCCTCGTAATATGTAACTCGTAATGTTTTCAATATAACAAAAAAAAATAAAAAAAAATTAATAATAAAAAAAACTACGAATTACCAGTGATTAAATACATATAACGATACATAATTGCTGCCATTTCTCGTTACCGGACGAACGATCGAAACATTAATATATCAACGAATTCCGCTCGATCCGCAAAGCCCCATGTGTATAAGACTGTTTGCCCTCGACCAGTGTAATCCACATACTGTTTGACGATAAATCCTGAATTATTAATTACTATATCACGTTACCAAGCCAATCGCCCGCGAATTTTGTATTATTGACGGGAGAGCTCTCTGCACACGCTCTTCATTGAGATTATCCGTCCGGCTGTCCGTCGGCCGCAATTACATCGGAGCAACTTCCCGACTCCGGAAAGTCGTCCGCACAGGCAAAAGCGTTTCTCGAGAGCTCGCGGCCGTTATCCCCTTTCCGCGATTACGCGAAAGCTCGAGCGAGCAAAGTGGTTGCCTGCCTGTGCGCACTCTGAATTTGGTAATTAAGCAATTCACATTCCGCGACTCCATAGTGCTCGAGGCCGCTCTCGGTGTGCTCTAACCGCAATACCGTATGCGTTACGGTGTACACGGCGGACCAATACGAACGATAAAAGCTCGCACGGCAAACGGCGAGAGACTCAAATTAAAGCCCAGCAACGAATGGAATTATTTCCACGCTGCGGAATCGCTGCCGGATTCGCGGTAACGTCGACGGGAACACAGTGAATCATCAAATACTTCGGCTTTCCGAGGTCGGAAATAATTTTGCCCTCTTCCCTTCGGCCAATCCGTACACGTAATCCCTATTTAATCGGCGCAACGGTTATGCCGAGCGGTCTCGCCGAGCCAGGAGGATGCGAGGATGCCGAATAAACATCGACCGTCCGTGTGCGTACACACTGGCAATCCAAATACTTTCCGGCGTCAAACGAGTCTCGGGCGCTCTCGCCTTCCTTCGAAATGTTTTCTCACGAATAATAATAATTGTAACAAAACCTACGAGCTCTGCGGAAAAATTCAATATATTTGTGTATTTTATAATTAGTCGGCCAAATACTTGACGGCGGTATCGAGCTTCCTCAGTCCCGGGCGCCTCGAGGTAGACGTCAAGGGGGGGCACCGTTATCGCTCGCGCCCACTCTCGCGGGCGCACTCGGTGATACAGCTTTTCTTTCGCGGTCGCTCTCGTCGCACCCGCAAACACCGATTCAGGCGAGCCCCGTTAAAGCACTTGCTAATTGCTACAACACGCTCTTTTTAGTTTTAGTATAACTTGCATTCCTTTGCTACTGAATAATGAGGGTTAAAACGAATTTGAAATCGTACCGGCTGTTTTGCGAGATGAGATAGTCCTTCCGTTATGTCTGACGCCACCTAAGGTCGAGACAGGAATGAGAGAGACTGCAAAGACTTCTCGATGGAATAAAAATCTGTAAAAAATCGAGCATATCTACGGTGCTGAATTTGTGATTTTTTTTGACGTAATAATAATTCCAACATTTTATTGACAGAATACTGAAAAATAAAAATTGTGCAACAAATTACCCGTCAATCTATTTTTTTATTTTATTTATTTGTTTTACGAAAATGATTTGTCTTTTTTTCTGAATACGTATGAATTTTTTCAGAATTTCGATCAATGTCTGAAAGTTGCGGTTTTAAAGAAATTGCAACATAAAGGAAACGCAATTTTCAAACATTACATAAAATTCTGAAAAAATGCATACCTATCAAAAAAAAAAGTAACAAATCATTTCCACGAGAAAAAAAAAATTAGGTTGCCCGGTGATTTGTTGCATAATTTTTTATTTCGGTAATTTATTAATAACATCTTGAAATTATTATTACGCACAAACAATCTTTTCAGCACCTTCCATATGCTTGATTTTTTTCATATCTGAAACTTTGGCGGCGTCAGACATATCGAAAGTACTACCTTAACGGCTCTGTGTGATGCTGGAAATCGTTCCTACCCTCGAGCCGAAATGTTTGCGAGGATTCACCCTCGAAGTTTGGGTAGTGCTCGAACCGCGGCTAGAATCGAGATCCTTCCCGATCAATTATTCCTATCCGCGGACGATTGATCGAGCGACAGCGCGACGATACTCTCCACCCTACGGGTCTCCTCATTCGCGCTCAGTCTCACTTTTCTTCTTTCATCTCCCTACTTTCTGACACACATACACGGGCCGGGAGCACGGACAAACGTCAGGGCGAAAGCTCACCTCCGGCCATGTATCCGCGTAGTGTAATCCTTCGCTCCATAAAAGTTTTACGTCTCACCCAGGATCCCTGGCTCGCTGGTGTATATCACTCGGGAAGTCTGACAGGGATGTTTTCGAGCCCGCGGTCCCCCGTGTCCCAGTACCCCGCAGAAACGCTTAATGTTTTACTTCGAAGTTGAAACTTTCGAGATAGGAAAAATTACGACTACACATCATTCTATTTGCCGGCAATATTCTTTTTCATTTTACACATCTAATCTAATGACTTTTATATACGATAAACTATAATCTAATATAAGGTAATATCAATAATAATATAACAATAATCAAATAACTTTCACACATATAACGTATTTTTCATTTCCACGCGGGTATCCTCGATCTCCTGCCAATGAAACCCGAGTCTTCTAACACCATCTAATCTTCTAATCAAGATTTTGGAAAATTGTGGATTTTTTGTTGGTTTGAATGTTTGCTTTTTTTGGTTTGTATGTTTGTCCCAATCCCCCCCAACTGAGCTCCTCTTTCAGTGGAGCTTTGAGAGTTCTTATTATTGTGAAGATAAAGGCTAACTTAAAAGCCAATTCAACCGCTAGTCAATCAAACCCGATCTAATCTTCTCATATATATTTTGGAAACTTGTGGATGTTTTGGTTGGTTTGGATGTTTATGCTCTCCCAAGCTGAGCCCCCCTTTCGGTGAAGCTCAGAGAGTTCGTCTTGTAGTGAAGATAAAAGCACAGTTAAGAGCCAACGTAACGGCTCGTCTAATATAATACAAATAACAATATAACAACAATCAAATAACTTTCACACATCTGCCGTACTTCATTTCAACGTGGGTATTCTCAGCCACCCGTCGAAGAAATCCGATAACGCAACCTATAACCGTAAATACAGTTACGTAAGACCGAGAATGCTACGGTGGGTTTGTTTGACTTCTAATTGGCGATATATATACACACACATCTCCGAGTACTTCACCGTTCCGTTTACCGAGTTGAGCGATCATCAAAAGCTATTTGCGACGCTCCGACCGTGAGCTTCCGTACCGCGGTATCCCCGGGTGGAAACCCGCCGGAGAGAGGAAGGCCATCAGGTCAAGTACACACAATGCAATGATACTTTAACTATGCCAACATGCACAAACACCGACGCACACATAGTTTGCTCCAGTACCGCGTTTGCGGAGGTTCTTGCCTCGCCTCCGCACGCTCGCACTCGCATATCGCTATACACATCCCTCTCCGGCACAGTGGAGACAGCGAAGGGGGCGTACGGCGAGGGAGCGGCAAGTGGCTGTAGTCTCATCGCTATCAAGCCTTGTGTCACAAGGTGGGAATTCTCTTTGATGCAGAGCTTAGCCGATGGTACGAGGCTTGTTGCCTGGATCGGCATACTGTGCTGTGCACAGGAGTGTTAGGGGGATAGTTTGGCCGGCTGCGGACGAGGGAGTCGCTTGCGGTCCGACATCACACGGACCCGCTATCACCATCCATACTTAACTCGTGTACCCTGCCTATAGATACACCGGTAGGTACGGTGCCGTGTACAGAGCGAACGAGGCATTAGCCGCATGATGAGAGCGAGGAAGACAGAGGAAGTGGAGAGGAAAGGAGAGGTTGCTAGTCACTAATTTCGGGAATAGCTAAATGCACCCCCGTATATGGCCCCGCGGCCTCAAAAGCTGCGGCGCGAGCCGCCGCAAAACCCCCCGGCGAAGATTCATGAAGCCCCATCGTATAAACCAGTTGCGGTAGCCACTTCCGTACCAGAGGCGTCGGCACGTTGGAACTACTTGCTTCTGCTTTCGGCTATCACGGATACCTGAAGCTTGTATACACGAAACCACTTAGTAGCCGGACTCGTTCACCCCTCCCGTCCGCTCGGGCGCGAAACCGTACGACCCACCCTTTAAGGACTCGCGTGGGCCAACCCACGCTTGTACAGCCGAAACTCCCGCGTCTCTAATAAAAACGTCGTCGTAGTACCAGGCGCATAGCGCACGGTGTTGGCGCCGCTCGGGGCTAATGTATGTATTATTATCCAACTAACGTTAGCGTTATACGAGACCCCTGTGTGCTTGGCCACACTGGCTCGGGAATGAAGTTTCGATGTGGACGATCGTTAAAGATTGAGGGAACGAGTGCTCGGTCGAGGCCAAACCGGACCGGACGCATTTCGTCACAATGGGGTGCATAGTTCATGGCGCAATTTGCGTTGTCGGGGACATAATGGAAATTGCGATAGTAAATTGAGTACGAACGTTAATGTTTGGCTTTTATGCATTAGAAAAATAAAACACAAAAAAAAGGTTGTCAAATATTTGTGCTAAAAGTGTGTGCCTGGTCAGCGAGCAGACTAGCGGTCGATGAACTATTTCACGATAGTTAAACGACGAATTGTGTTTACTCCGAGTAGCGACTGCGACGTGTCCAATGTTTCTTTTTTTAAAGTGATTTTTAGATAACACGACGACGGTTTCTGCTGTTCGTGGATGTTAAAATTCAAAGGGCTCTCTCGAAGGGGCGCCGATTGTCAGCCGCTGGAAATTGGTTGGACTTAACTATCGATAGCCGCCTCGGCATATAATGGAAATCGCGACAGAAAATTCACTACGAATGTTTATGTTCGCCTTTCATACATAAAAAAAAAAAAAATAACATTTTTTTTCAAATATTCGTGCTTGAACGATGAACGATTTCATGGCGGCGAAACGTGAAACTGAGACGTGTCCAATATTTATTTTTTATTATGATTTTTCGATAAGACGACGATGGACTCTGCGATTTGTGGATGTTAAAATTCGAAGAGCTCTCTCGAAGGGGCGCCGATTGTTTGCCACTGGAAATTGGTTAAACGTAATGGAAATCGCGATAGAACATTTACTACGAACGATAATGTTCGCTTTTTATGCATAAAAAAAAATGAAACAAGAAACGTTGTCAAATATTTGTGCTTGAACGATGCACGATTTCATGACAGCGAAACGACAAGTTGCGTTTGCTCCACGTAGCGACGGAGATGTGTCCAATATTTTATTTTTTTATTATGATTTTGAGATGACACGACGATGGACTCTGCGGTTCGTGGATGTTAAAATTCAAAGGGCTCTCTCGAAGGGGCGCCGATTGTCTGCCGCTGGAGAGATTGGTTGGACGTAACGACGTCGGGAGAGAACGGAGGACCGGGAGCGCGGCCACCGATAGCCGCCAGCTGTTTCCTATTGTGTAGCTAATTACGTCGGGGATCCGGGGACTCCCGCGTACCCGAGCATTTCGTACGTACACGATATTGCAAAATTAACTAATCTACCGATGAAAGAACAACCGGGGCGCGCTCGGCCGGCCTCGCATAAATCGCCAGAGGATCGATGGAATAATCTAAATTACGGGATAATAGAAACGGGCTCACGGAGGAATCGGGATTGTCGGAACTAACGATCGCCCGATAGGAAATATTTTGCTATCCGACGAGTATGCGATACCGTTGTAATCGGAGAAATAAAATTGGGAGGGAAGGCGTTTTTGGGAGGGGGAATCGAGCCCCGATAAACCCGCTGCGCATAAAGTAGCTGCAGTCGGGGAATTATTCGAGAGCTCAATTATCAGCTTATCGTCGGTCTGGCTGGCACCGGTGCTGCGCAACGGGAAGGCGTGAGAGGCTTCGCAGGTGATGGAAAAACGGCACGGAGCTGGCTCTTCGAGCTCTCGCGTCGGCAGCGCCAAAAGAGCAACGTGTACCGCTCAAAAAGAGAAGACAATGACCATTGTCTCTGGGGCAAAGCGCTGTGCGCGGTAGAGCGAAACGAGCTGAGGATTTAGTGCTGGAATTCGGCGCAGAAACTACTCGCCCTCAAATCGCATCGTTTCCTTATAAAATATCGCTTCGCCATCGTTGTGCTGAATTTACATCCGATTAAAAAAAAAAAAAAAAAAACAAATACAAACACCTCTCATTCTTATTTCAGGAAGTCACTCGGAAACCCACACAACTTCTTTTCTTTTTTTTTTTTTGTTCAATGAATATACCGCGGAATGTTTCCGGCGATAAGGGAGAGATAGCGACAGTACCATTCGCGATTGTGTATCCAGGCGGAATGGGCCGCGCTGCGTTTCACGATTCAGCGCGAATCCGGCAGGCTCGCCACTCCACATAATCCAAAAAGTTTTACTTCCGGGACTTATCTACTCCAGCGCGACCGAGGATGCTCCGCAGCTTGCCGACCTCGTTCTCTCATATCCGCGTACATGTCGACGCGTACGCAAACTTATCTTTTCGAGTTTCCTCGGGAAGACAAGTTCCGCAGCTGCGAATGGAACGACAAACACTCCGCAAGCATTTTGCGGATGACGAGGAGGATTGAGAAAGAGCGTCGTACTCTGTGCGCTGCCGATGCATCGAGGGACCGACGAAGATGTATTCTCGATGTGGCGGAAGTTGTTGGATTGCGAAATAATAATTTTCAGTCAAAACATTGAGTTTTTTAAAAAAGTTAATGCGTTTTTTTACAATTTACATTCAGAAATCGATTGTATACCCCGCGAAAAAGGGAATATCAGCTTTTTTAATAAAAATTTCAGATTTATATCTGGCACCGATAAAATCCGGAAAAACCTGACAGGGCCCTGACAGGGCCCTGACGAAGCCCCGAAGTATTGCTCTAAAAATTGTCACAATTTTTTTTTTTTTTTTTTGTAATTATTTGTATATCACTATATACAAATAATTACAAAAAAATAATTAATTGTACATAGGCAACAGCCTCATTCTCAAGCTACGACTTCATCATGGTCGGGGGCAGTATTGAGAAATAGCAAAAAAGAGAATTTTTGATAAAATTCATTTGTTTAAATAAAAATTTCAGAGATTCACCTCGGGACCGGTGAGTTCCAGAAAAACCTGACAGGGCCCTGACGAAGCCCCGGACAATAGTTCGGGGCTCCCAAAAGCTATTAGCTAGTTATTAGCTTATTAGCTACAACTAATTTTAGGGCAATAGCTCTACAATTTGTTATCATTTTTTTCTGTAATTAGTTGTATATTGTGGAGAATGCAATGTACATAGGCAACGTACGCGTTCTCAAGCCACGACTGCATCTTGGTCAGCGACAGTAGTTCTCTCATCGCTCCTGGTATAGCCATAACGTATTCCAGCCATCTCCAGCCGCCCTTCCATCGTCCATCGCTTCACTCAGTCACTTGAGCGCTCCTTCGGGAGTCTTTATTCCCGAACGACGTCTCGTCCATGATCGGAGACGGAATATATTCCAACTCCGCGAGATCGAACAGCAAAACCATCTTCCTTACTTCGGAGGATATTACTTCCGCTCTGAGGGACGCAATATTTTTTAAGCAACACGCATGCGCTACCACACATTTCAACATATCATAGACTGTCGCTTGTCATTATATTACAAATGCCAATAAAATGAAACTCACTTAAATTTTTTGTATTTACCGATTCTTCCGAAAGGTACCATTACACCGATGAGAAGGACACGGGAGGCTGCAGCCGAACAACCCCGGTGGAACTGCGCGGTCAATAGCTACCACTGATATATCTCGTGATGCTCTTACAAATGCCAATAAAATGAAGCTCATTAAAGATTTTTATTTACCGTCTCTTCCAAGAAGTACTATTACTCCGATGAGAAGGACACGGAAGACTGCAAACGAACAACCCCGGTGGAACTGCGCGGTCAATACTTACCGCTGACATAGCTCGTGGTCATCTTACAAATGCCAATAAAATAAAGCTCGTTTAAATTTTTTATTGACCATTTCTTCCAAAAGGTACCATTACTTCGATCAGAAGGACACAGAAGGCTGCAACCGGACAAGCCCGGTTTGAACTGCACGATCTGTAGTTACCGCTAATATACCTCGTGATAGTCTTACAAATGCATATAAAATGGATCTTGTAAAAAAAATTATTTGTCGTTTCTACCGAACAGGTACCATTACTCCGATCAGAAGGACATGGAAGACTGCAAACGGTGGAACTGCGCGGTCAATACCGACCGCTGATATAGCTCGTGATCATTTTACAAAAGCCAATAAAATGAAACTCACTTCAATTTTTTATTTACCATTTCTTCCAAAAGGTACCATTACTTCGATCAGAAGAACACGGAAGACTGCAACCGAACAAGCCCGGTAGAACTGCGCGGTCAATAGCTAGCGCCGATGTAGCTGGTGATCATCTCAAAAATGCCAATAAAATGAAGCTCATTTCAATTTTTTATTTACCATTTCTTCCAAAAGTTACCATTACTCCAATGAGAACGACACGGAAGACTACAAGCGAACAAGCCCCGGTAGAACTGCGCGGTCAATAGCTACCGCTGATATAAATTCTTCGGGCGAGTGTTTGCACACAAGAAGATGGACTGGGTCCGTAGACAGGTGTGAACCGACGATGGTGTACGGAGCTTGGCTCGAAGTGGTTGCACGTCGGTCAAAGCGTCTGCGAGTACCGGCAGGACAGAGGATCCAGGAGTGGCGGAAGCACGAGTGAAAGAGGACGAGGCGAAGGGTGGACTGGAAGATTATAGGCACGTATTGGCGCATCGGCCCCCTGGGCTCGCCCCCCCCCCCCCCCCCGTACGACGGTATAGGCGGGTATAAATGTAATCCAGAACCCAGACGTGACATACATAGTAGCCCGGTAGGACCTTCTCACTCGCTCGCGGCCTTTCTCCGACAGACGACCGGTGAAAAGCGAGCGAGGGGAGCCAGTGATCGTACGAAGAGGACGGAGGGACGGAGGAGGGAACGGGACGGAGAAGAGTGAGTCTCTTTGGTCTGTCCCAAGGCGAACGAAGCTGGGAGCGAACGAGGATCAACTCGCTTTCCGCCCGATGGTACGACCGATCGATTCTACTTTTTATTTCATTCCATTTTATATTCCCTCCCTCCCGTTCTCGCGGCACTATTTTTCATCGCGTTTCGTCTCAACTTGGGACTGTTAAACTGCCGAAAAAAAAAAAATGGCGAAAGGTGAAGAAGAGGTAATCGGGACGAGATGACTCGGAGAATTGTCGGGAAGTCGATCGACGGCGGTTGAGGAAAGATCGTAGGGCCAATCATATATTCGGAATTTTTAAGGCTCGCGCTATTGAAGATGGGGACATCGCACCCGCCCTGGAAATTTTGGGGAAATTAATCCCTGACCCTGACAAGGTGCGGAAAAGGATTTTGCGAGAGTTTCAATTATTAACATACGAAATATTCGGTAATGTTATAAAATAATAGAAAATAATTCGAGATAAAAAAGAAGGATCTAATTTATTCTCGTCAGTATCGATTATCTCGAGTCCTCAATATTTTATCAGTTCGCACAATTAGTCGATTGAAACGAACAACACGATTATTCATCTTTTAATTTTTTTCAGATCTCAATTAACTTAAAACAAAACAATTCAATTTTTTGCACTTCATACAAAACAAAAATTCTCCGTACATTGCAAAAGAAAATATACAAAAATCTCGAATTCGAAAGATACAAGAATGTCAAAGTACTTATCTAATGACGGGGTGACGCGATGTTCGGTGGCTCTTTCCTTGCTCTTGGGCTCGCAGACCAAGAAAACAGCGTGGATCCACGCTACAAGAAAATTATCACCGGCTGGCCAAGTACGGTTGGGGGCTCGGCTCGCTAATCCCCCGGAGTCAATCACAGGTCCTCATTTGACACTCGTCAGATTTGCACGACGTCTCTTCCAAATTCACAAGCACCAGCGTTTTGGTTTTCTCTCACCTTATCTCTGTTGACATCTACGTCACACACTTCCGGCGCTTGTCTCGAGACACTCGGGGCGCCATATTTTAAATACTATCTTACGCTTACATGGAGAAAAAAAAAAGTTTGCTGGCACAAGATTTTTGTACCGTAAAAAATCTAGTTTGTTAGTATTGGAACAACAAAACCAGCTTGTAACCATAGCAAAATTGTTCGCTTGAAGCGATTTGCTACTGTAACGAAACAGTCTTTGTTACTGTACTAAAAAAAAAAATTATATGACTGAGTGGGGTTCGTATATGTGCCAACAACTACGACGAGCTCGAGACCATTTTTCTCCGTGTACAACTTGCCAGAGCCCCGTCAGAGCCCGATGTAACGCTCCGAAATTTCCGCCAGGGCAGTTTTCGTCATTGATGAGAACACACGGCGGTATTGATTGCCTTACTTTGGGGAGGGTATGAAGATAATTGGAGGCCGCCCAGGGACTGCGAGAGTCGAATAAAGTAAGCTCGCCTTCGCTTATTTTTTTATTCCCTTAACCCGGCGGAGTAACGTCGGGCTGTATATCTTTTAAGGAAGGTCGATTCCCCCGAAGCGCTCGATCACTCGGAATCATTGGAAATGGACATTCGGAGTCTGCAATTCGTTCTGAGTGGTCGGCAGGGCGCGTTTTCTCTCTCGTTCGTTGCTCCTCGGCTCGTTTTCTCGTTTCCGCGATCTCTCGCTTTCTCCAAGCTACACAGGATAGGTGTACGTTACAGTGTATCGATTCGAAGGCAGCTATCCCGTTGGCGAGGCTTGACTGAGAAAAGTGGTGGAAGGAGAGGAACGAGCTCGGGAAAACCGTCTGCGATCGAGCGGAAAAAGCAAACGCGTGTCCCGTCTCGACACCGTCAATTAGTTCAACTTCCAAGTCGCATACCTGCACTCTCCAATTAACATCGGACAGAAGAAAGTCTCCCTGCACTCCGTAGTCACAGTCGACGCCCCTGTAACGCCATCCGGTGAACAATGTGCTTGAATTAAATGTATCGTGTTTCCTCATGGAAAAATCTGTTCCGGGTAAAAAAAAATCTAAATTTTACCACCAAACTAGCTTAAACAGTCCGAAACTGAGAAATACGATTTTTCGGTGGCGTCTGGATCTATTTGTATAAAAAGTATACGTGTCATATATTAACAATATAAATATATAAATACATAACGTAAATAAATATACAAATAAATATACAAATAAATATACAAATAAATATACAAATAAATATACAAATAAATATACAAATAAATATACAAATAAATATACAAATAAATATACAAATAAATATACAAATATACAACAATTTACATGTTTTATCTATCAATCGCACAAAAGCGCCGAATTCAAGATATTTGATTTATATATTCGCACGAGAACCCGAGTCTTTATAGTCATAGGCTTACCTACAGTCGCCGTCGTCCGATTCAGTTCGACCCCCGTCAATCCCGCTCACCGCCGAGGATCATCGAGGAGAGTTCGGCATTCGAATACATACACAGCAGATCCAAAAGTCGTTCGACAATACCTAACGGGAGTTCCGGTTATCCTTTCACTCCGCGAGATAATCTACGGCATGGAATAACGATCTTTGAATATAGTGCCCGAGTCTCGCCTATATACAAGAGTTAGCGATGGGGGAGAGTGGATCGTGGGCGTCAGAAAGAGCAAAGGAGGCACTGTAACCGCGGCTGCACGACGACCCTCTACTTCATTTGTACCCGAGGGTGCTCCATACCCGTTTAATATTCAATAAGTATGGCTCCGGGGGGGGGGGGAGTCCGAGCTTCCTCGTCGTGTATTCCTCCCCGTTGCTCTACTCTGCTTCTGGCTCTCTTTTGCCATCCCTCGTACGTCCTTCCGACCTGCCCTGCGACCCTACCATCTTCCCGTACACCCATATACAGCGGTGCTGCATACAGATCGCTCCCACACTCGCCCGAGAGCTCGCCAAAACGAAACGCGTTGGCTTCCGCGACCATCGTCCCTACCCCGTCGCCCATACATCCAGCGATCCCCTTTCCGATACTAAACCCATGCGGCGGACCATCCTCCCCCCATCCCGGAGACACTCTCTCGCATTACTCAGGACTAACACGTCCAACGGCCCGGCCGAACAACCCCCGACAGACCGCTAGCCAATTAACCACTCGCCGCAAACTCTCCGGAAACTGGACGCCAAATGGGCTAACCCCGGGCAGCGGGCAGGGTGAGGAAGAAAATTTTTCCTCGAATATAGTGGCAACGACAAGGGTCGGCAGCCTCGCTATCGGGACGGCGATTGTCGGTAATAAAAATTAACAATTAAACGCCAGGGGATGAGAAAACTTCGTTCTCGGGGGACAAATTTTGCATCTTTTTTTTCGGGAATTGTGTTTGGGTTTTTTTTTTTTTTTTTTTTTCTTTCTTTTTGCGAGGGAGGAGGAAGAATATAAAACCGGGAGATTTCGTGCCAGGGGTCGGATAAAACGTACGGCGGACACGGCCCGCGCGCGTTGCAGCGAGTGTATGATTTCAGGTACGCTCGTACATCCACCCACTGTGCAGCGTACGAGAGGGCACCCTCCTGCTGCTGGCGAGTAATACGTTGCAATATTAAGTAGCGCCGGCGGCGGATGGGCTCGTGAGCGAGCGAATGCAACGAGCAGGAGCCTCTTCCCTGCATGACTCATCCCCTCTGTATGCCAGTCATGTACGCTCACCGCGACTTATATCCTCTACGTTGGAGGGGCAGCAGTCGAGCTGCACGGTCATCGGTCGAGCGAGGGAAAGAGATAACTCTGTACTTGAAGGACTCGTTGAACAAGCCCGCGACTACGGCGGTGCACTCGAATCGATACTGAAATTAATTGACGGCTCCGTCGATCGGCAATCACGCCCGACTTTATTTTTTTATCGTCGCTCTTCTCTGTGCTTCGTGCCGAATACGATCAAAAAAAGATTCGTCCGTTTCAGGTAGTCCTTGCGAATAGCAACTTTCGTGCAAGTTTCAGAGAAATGAGAGGGAATTGCAAACACTTCTGGATTATATGAAAATCTGAAGAAAATCAAGCATGTTAAAGGTGCTGGAATTATCGATTTTGCATGATAATACTTCCAAAATGTTATTAACAAATTTATGGAAAATAAAAGTATTCAACAAGTCTACCCGAAACCTAACTTCTTTTTATGAAGATGATTCGTTCATTTTTCTGAATACGAATGAATTTTTTCGGATCTTTAAATTCACTTTGAATGTTGTGACTTTCTACACGTTTTTCCCATATAAAAAAAAAATTCACAGTGAATTTAAAAATCTGAAAAAATGCATACGTATTCAGAAAAGTGAATGAATCATTTTCATGCCGATATAATGACAATCGTTTGTCATTATATAGGAATTATGCGAGGGAGAAAAGTATCGTGACCCAAAAATAAATCGATTCCCAAATGATGTCCGAATATCCGCTATGAACGCAAAAAGAAGAATTTTTATTATTTTCAAACATTAAAATATAAAAAAATAATGTTAAAATAACTGTAAAACAAGACGTGTAATGTTTGATAAATGTACAAACCACTTATACAGCGTAAAAATTCTAAAAATTAGTGAATTGATAAAAATTTGTCAACGTTCGAAGATTTGTATAATAAATGCAACTGCGGTGCAAGTTTACCGTCTCTCGGGTGCAATAGATAATTAAGAAGTAGAAGACACCGAGTGTGTTAGGGACTGCCGATTGTACTGCTCGCTAGTTCGACCAACTTTTCTCTCGCTTGTCCCGAGGAAATGGCGAAACGATCGAATCCTCGGATAAATTCCAAGTTCGGAACGGGTGTACTGCGTCGTTCGATCCGACCTGTACGTACACCATGCTCTATCCTTCGATTCTCCTTACCTCGCCCTCGCCTCCTGTGAAATACGAGATTCGGGCCGGACAGTGATCCCGGACTGTAGCCCGCAAGCCTCTCCGGAGACTTGGAAAACACCCATTTTAAACTTTCAAGCGTTCTTTATAGCCTCTACTCTCGCTCTCTTCTAACCAACCGGTGCCTACAGCAGCCGGCTATACGGTTGCTACCCAACGTCCCTTTCGAAGCTTCCTCTCGGGGTCACACGCCGTGGACTGACTCGGATAGAGAAGTGGCAAGGAAGATATTTTATTGACTCTTCATCAACGTCCTATCTTGTTTCGAATTATAAGCCGGAGATTTTCCATTCTATGTTCGAAGGTCCTACTGCCCAGGTGGGAATGTTCAAGCGTAACATCGCAACCCTCGCCAGTCTCTGGGCCTCGGCCGGGTCCGATCTAAGGCTCCAAATTTGCTACCAGGCTGAAGACGTTTAATGTTCAGCGATCTTCAACCGCAGCACAACGAGGCTTTCCACCCACTGACGTAGCCGGCGCGGATAGAGAAGTGGGAAGGAAGACATTTCATAGACTCTTCATCAACGTCCGATCTTGTTTCGAATTGTAAGAGAGAAGTTTTCCATTCTATCTTCGGAAGTCTCACTGCCCTAGCAGAAATTTTCAAGTCTGACATTGCAGCACTGGCGCGGCCCTTGGGCTCGTCCGGCCCAATGCAACGCTTCAACATTGCTACCAGGCTGAAGACGTTTAATGGGGCAATGCTCAACGATCTTCAACCGCAGTACAGCGAGGCTTTCCACTCTCAATCGGTAACAGGTGCCTCGCGACACAACTAATTTCCCGTCACAAACGTATTCCCATATGGCACCGTATACCATTTTGATTATCCGATTCCACCACTACCCGGGTCAGCTCAATCGTTCCGGATAATCCCGTGTAATTTGGTAATAATCTCCGAGTGTACACACCCCACCAAAGCAAACATCGTTGAAATCACCTACTATATACCCGAGGAACGTCCGGCCCGCGTGTCCGGCCGCACGGTTTATCCTAACCGGAAGGTTATCGACCGAGTATCGCGATCAATCTGGCTCGCCGGGCTGCGCCGGCCTCTCGTCGACGATGCGTCCACCTACGAGTCCCATTCTCCGTCCACACACATACACGTTACGGTACATACATGCGCTCGCGAACAACCGAATCGGAATTCAATCGACCCTCCGTAGATCGTCAACCCCGCTCGACCGGACTGATATTTACCTGCGGACGACTCGTCTGCCATAGCGGCCACGCTTAATTGAGTCTTCCCTACCGCGCCGTACCGTGTGAGATCTTTGCTTTCCGAAATCCCGTCGAATCGTATCTCGAACCATCGCCATCCGGCTCGACTCGTATATTCGTCGTTTCACCCTCTCGCCTACCCAGATTTCTCATCTCTTTCCCCGTTACCGTCGGTCGCGACGGACGTTTGTTCGAGAGCCACGAATTAAATCGCGCCCGGTGAAGTCTGATCGAGAACACACCGGTAACCACTGTGATTATTCGTGCCTCGAGGACCCCGACCATTTTCCCGTTCGACCGATCGACGCGGTATCCAGCCTGCGGTCTGTGAATGTAAGTGCATTATCACTGGACTCGCGAATCCATCGACCCTCCACCGCCCACCCCTCCCGGGTCGATCTTCAATTTCGGAACCATGCCGGGGGCTCGTTCGGGCGAAGTTCTTCGGCGTTTCCTTCCTCGCCGCTTCCATCATCCTCTCGTTATAACAATTTTATCCTCGAGTACAGTTCGGTCCAAGGGTGGCCCACGGGATTCGGACGAATTAATTCCGCGCCCATTGTCGGGTTGCCCGATGGATCGTCACCATCGCTGACACGGAAACCCGAGGACAGGCCGCAGCGAACTTTATTCCTGGAACGGCAACGAATATACTTCGGGGTGACACAAAATCAGTCTATACATTTTTTTTTCTTGTGGCCTCTACTCAAGAAAATGATCAACGCTATCCAAAGGTTGCATCAGATTTGTCTGAAGATTAAGGTGTAACCCCTCGATTGGACTGCGCAACGATTATAATTTTTTTAAATAACTGTAGTTCTCACAGGACCCTTGGATACACATTTACATGTCCTCGCATCGTACGATCCCGAGATGCAAGGACAGCATTAAGTTTCTATTCTATGCGGCCAGGCCGCAGTGAACTTTTTATTCGCGGAACGGCAACGAATGAACATACTTCGGGGCGATGATTGAAAAAAAAAAAGATAATAAAAATAAGAAAATAAAAAATAGAGAAACGTTAAGAGAGCCCGCGACCCGGCGAGGGATTATCCTAATTTCCTCATCCCTTATTTACCGAGGCGCATATATCACCCAGGATAATACACGACTGTCAAGACAATGGTTCGGGCGAGCGGGCAAGCGAAATATTTGTGTGGGAAAACACGAGAATGTCGGAGCTTACAGCGAGAAAGAGAGTGGTGCTCGCTCGCACTTGTTCGGAATAAGGCGCCGGGCGCGGGAGGGCGGCGCGTCGACGCGCGGAAGGACGAGGGTCGCGGCCAGCGAGAACTCGACAAATATATATAATAAAATGTAAATATGGCTTGGCGGAAGGCGGGGTGTGGAGGAGGGTATATTCCCGAGGATTTAACTACTACCCCTTCGGGTCCATTATTATATCACGTTGCTGTGTTATACGACGACTGGAATAAGCCTCCCCGTCCTCTAAACCGATCCTCCTCCTCCGCAACTCTCCGCACGACCCCTTTCTCTGCAGTTCTCGTTCCAACACCCGAGCAGCCGAAATGGCTGGATTTTCGTTGCCTGCGTTACACTCTCGTTACTCCCCGGCTATTTACCAGACCGTAAATAAACCAGCATGTAACGAATATCCCTTTATTTCGTTAAAAATGTACGAAACGCAGGCTAAGGTACAAATTTAAAACAGCAAAAATGCTGGTAATAAACGCGTAATTTCGAAATGCAACAAGTTTTTTTTTTCGTTTAACTGGAACAATACGTACTTTGATGCACGAAGTAAGAAACATTTAACTCGCAGTTCTACCCGAGTGAATAAACCAGCATGTAACGAATATCCGTTTATTTCGTTAAAAATGTACGAAACGCAGGTTAAGGTACATATGCAAAACCGGAAACTTCTAGTACAAACGCGTAATTTCGAAAAGCAACACATTTTTTTTGGTTTAACTGGAACAGTACGTACTTTGATGCACGAAGTAAGAAACACATTTCTCGCGCTTCCACCCGGGTGGGAATTTTTCAAGCGTCACATCGGGACCTGGTCGGAACCCGTCTAACCCTACAACAAAATTCTACCAAGCTATTTACATTCTTGGTAGGGCAAAAGTGGTAAATACGGACCACTGCCCTTAGCATGTAAATTCCATTATTATTATTATTATTATTATTATTATTATTATTATTATTATTATTATTATTATTATTATTATTATTATTATTATTATTATTATTATTATTATTATTATTATTATTATTATTATTATTATTATTATTATTATTATTATTATTATTATTATTATTATTATTATTATTATTATTATTATTATTATTATTATTATTATTATTATTATTATTATTATTATTATTATTATTATTATTATTATTATTATTATTATTATTATTATTATTATTATTATTATTATTATTATGTAAATCAATCACTCATATATGAACCGAGCCATATATGAACCGACTTTTGCCCTATGTGCTACCGAGGATAATAATAACGTTGGGAGCTCGATAAGATCGTTGTTTTCGAAAGGGCCCTCGAATAGCATAGGAAGCTCGGCGGGACGGGACATCGTTATTGGGTACGGGAGGTATCATCCCTGGGGTTCCTGGATAGGTACCCATTCGCAGGACGTCTGCGAGTTAAGCCGTCCAAGATAGATGGTCCAGCTGGCGTCTCGTCCCCTCGCAACGTTTCACTCCCATTTATGATATATGGTGTCGTCGCTAAAAACTGACTGATGCGCTTTATTTCTCGAGTGCCGGAGCCCGAGGAAAGAACGGCCGGTCCGTTCACCACTCAGCGGAAACTGCTCTCTATACACTTTCGCACGGGTGTATGAGATAGTGTACTTATAGTGAAGGAACAACGCCCCGCCGTCGCTTGCCTTCCGGTCACGGTGAATGGATCACCGGTAGGTATGACCACTTCCCGATCGGACTAACGGACGAGAAACTACACGAACAATACGGGAAAAATCGTGAAACGACCTCGGCGAGGATGTCGAAGCTCTCAACTGGGTTAATCGACGAGTTCTCGTATAATTGTTGTAAGAAAACGTGCGAGAACTTCATGGCTACAATTGTAGATTCTGTTGTAGTACTGCTTCCTGATACAATTTACACGATACGAACAGCTGAAAAAAAAGTACTCTTGTTTCAGCTTTTGAAGAGAAGTACTTAAATAGAATGTTTCGTTCGTTCGTCGATGAAGATTCTTTATACTTTTTTACCATTGCAGGAATTTGTCGACTCTCTTTATCAGAACCGACAAATCTTTTTTTTTTTTCAACTTTTGTTACAGCAAACATATATTTCCAAATAAAATGTTCGGTTACTTTTTCACGGGGGATTTTCACCGTTTGCAACATTTTGTAACTTAGCTATATTTGTCGAAAACCTTCTTTTTGGCTTTTGCATTACTTTGAAAAAATGCTTCGATTTCGCAGAGTTTTTGCTTAATCGTTGTACTTTGGAAGTTCTGGTTGGCTGCAAGGAAATCTCGAATATTTCACTTCGACTTTAAATTTAGATGTTCCGAAATGTTTTATTTTTAGACCACTAAAGATGTTCAATTTACGAACAACCCTAATGACCACTTCCCGATCGAACGAACGGACGAGAAACTATACGAACAATACGTAAAAATTCGTGAAACTACCTCGCGGACGATGCCGAAGCTCTCATCTGGGTTAATCGACGAACTCCCATGAGTTCTCGTGACTTCTCGTAAGAAAAGCTCCCGTCGATGTACGAAAACTTCACAGCGAGAACTATAGCTTCTTTTTTTTCCTGCCTACCTTCCCACTTCCGATACAATTCACTCAATACGATAAATTACTTTTTCACGCTCGAGATGACAAACAATGGATAGTAACGAGTTTCCAACAGGCAGACGATATCCCATAGGCTTAAAACATCCTATTGCAATTATCGCGTTGCATTGCATCTTCTTGGCCGGGTTCGTTCCAAGTCGACCATAACACGCCTCTTTCCTTTTTAATCTACCCTTCGCGACTCCGGGCACTCCGAGGCAAAATAGCCCGGTTAAGTACAACAATACTCTCTCAAGCTCGTTTCGTCGGTACGTTTTTCTCAGCGCGTTACATCCGCGCGGGAGTACGAAGGTAGACGGACTCTTGATACTTCTACTTTTGTCGGTATAGCAGGGGTGGTTAACGCTTGTAAGCTTCGGCCGTATAGCGGTGCCTCGACGGGACCTCCGGTCGCAAAAATGCCTGTACCGGAAATAACAGTAAATAAGAGGTCTAAGAAAAAAGAAGAAAAAAAAATGAGGTAAAAGAGGGAAAGAAGCGCCTCGGTAACTCACTTAAGGCCGACGTTCTTACTAGCGTTAACGCGTGCCTCTTGCTTCTTCCGCACGGTGCTTATGCTCCCTCCCCTCCAGCAGACCCTTGCTTTTGCCTTTTTTTTTTCTTACACGCCTCTCTTCTCTTATACCGAAAGAAAATTCCGTCATTTTGCCAAGCTCGCTCAGCGCGCACACCGGGGCTGTTCCACCGCGGTCGGCCTCCCCCTCGAAAGCCGTAAAGGAAGTTATATTTCCCCGGGAATCCTATCCGGCCCCCCCGTTCAACGAGGAGAATGCATATTGCGACATATATCGCGATTAGGACAATTGCCTGTAGCGCGTTCCTCCACACCCACTTACTTCACGGCATTCGGATCTCCCTGTTTTTTTTTTTTTTTTTTTTTTCTAATCTTTTTGCACCACTCCGCGCTGGCAAATCGAAGCCGATGTGCCGAAGCTGGTAGAGTCGTTGGGCGGAACACCGGAGACGTTTCATTAAACTGTAAATCAATATTTATCGCCTAGTCTTTGCTCGTCCTTTATATCCTTTATCGCTTGTCTCCGGTATACTTTATATCCGTGCGCAAGCTGTTTACAGGAAGTGCGCCTTTTCTTCCGTTATTGCCTGTTCACTGGCTTTGGACGAGAGGCGGAATTAAAGAAAAAAGAATTATCGGAAGATGCGACGGAATCTTACCTCAAGACGCAGTCTTCGCAAACGCCTCCGGAGTATCTCGTGTCAAAGCATCGAACGCGCCTCGTGCAAAAACTGCGTTAGCTTCTTGCTGTTGTCGGAGTCTTACTCCGAAAAGAAACTCAAGACTGTCCTTGCATCTCGCAATCGTAAGTTGCACGGACATGTATCGTCCGTGCATCTGTATCGTGGTGGATTTTTTTTTTCGGGAAAAAAATTCCCTGACTTTTCCCGGACTTTTCACTGACCAATTAAACATTTTCACTGACCAAACTTCTAACGACTTCTATTTTTTTAAGTTAATGACTCAAACGAAAATGTCTAATTATTGAATTAATGTTTAATTCTGATTTTTTTTTTTCAGAATAATCCCAATTTTTTTTTTTTAACGGATTCCTTTCATATAATTTTTTTAATATACTTTTATCTACTTTTATATACTATATACTTTTATATACTATATACTTTTATATACTATATACTTTTATTTTATATTTTTATATTCATATACTTTTATTACTTTTATATACAATGCATTTCACGGATCACGATTACCTGCCAATAATGCGCGCCCTAGAACTGCACTTATTGTAATTTTGTAGATCGATAGCTGATCTTGCATTTTTATTTAATATTATTAACCGAATGTTCGACTCGTCGACATTATGTATCTACATTCACATTGGGCTTGGCCCGTTTTTATTCAAAGTAAAAAAAATAAAAATTCTAAGTCGATTTTGTAAAAAAAAATGTCAGGAAGATGTGAGTCGTAATCCGCACGAGGCAAAAATGTTACACTATAAGGAATGATATACCGAGAAGATGGTTTCTGTACTTTCGTCGTCGTCGGATGCCGACGTACTCAGGCTATCGACGTACTCAGGATATCGAACTTGACGTATTATCCTTCGTCTCTACTTCAAACTCTCTAATACTCTCTTTTCCTTTCCACTGTCTCTGTGCGTTACTCATCCTCCGGGAGAAGCACGCATCACGCTTGTCAATTTTTATTCCACCGGAGTACCGTAGCTTCGAAAGGACAATGCTCTAAGCTCGAGGGACATACAATTTCGTAGGACAAACGGCACAGTCGTCGACGTTCCGATATACTATCTTCGGCAGGTTTATCGAACAATAAGTAGGCATTTTTTCACATCCCGAAATCGAGCGATACATCGTCGATTGCCGAGACCATTTATTTAATTTTTTCATTTCCCTCTCGTCTAAAGACTCACAAATCTCTCGTCTCTGCTGAGCGTATTCAATCTCCTCACGTACCTCTAGAACAACGTCATAGATTTTATATATTTTTTTATTATAATGACTTTATCCTTCCCAGTTGTTTTAATTCTCACGAACCCAACGACCGAAACCATCCGGTATCCTCCGTATAAATTCCCCATGCGCATCTATAAAACATTCTTAACAATACATGAAGAATTGATTTATCTCAGCAATAAAGAGATTTAGTGGCCGCAGCCAGTGAAAGTTGGATAAGGCTCCTTGCCATTGGGAGGGTCCCCTGTGAGCCCTACATATTCGTTTCCTTCTCCGCGGTCCATGCCTCCGATGGGTTTCCGCTTCTTCGAAGCTGGCACTGGCCAGACCGGAGGTACCAAACTCACCGGATTATACTTGGAGTGAAACGTGCGCAACGCGCGTTGCGGCGCGTCTGGGGAAACCCCCCGCTCGACCAGGACCTTCCCATATTCTCCCTCTGTTCCTCGCTCTCTCTCCACTTCCCTCCGTATGTGAGCGTGTGTGTACGTGTGTCGCGGGGGGTTGGCCAACATTTACATAGGCGCGAACGCAGCCTGAATAACAATGCTTGAAACACAGCTAGAAACGACTCTATCTCGCAGAATTCCATCCCTTAACGTCGGAGACCCCACGAGACCATCGTGCTAGAACTTCCCTTCCAGCGGTTACGACGAGTAAAGAAAGTCACCGTCGCCACAGACACTGGTTCTCCAAGGAAAAGCTCCGAGGTTTCTTACTATCCGATGGATAAAATCGCGACGAGGCCGAAGTAGTTCGGAAGGCAATGAAGCGCGGATCGTTCGAATCTGCCGTGTTCCATTCGCTTATAGATGCGAAATACAATTGTCCTTCGTGCCTTCGAGATTATCGCGATTTGCAGTTTTTTTGTCCTTTGTTTTTTCTTGTATCTTCTGGTAATTAAAACTCCGGATGTTACTGAACCGCCATCGGCTCGCTTGCGATTTTGAGTATACGGAGAAGACTGTGCGTCAGTCGTTGGAGGTCCGTGCGGTACGTCGCCGAGCTCGCAGATAATCCGGTCGCTCATGCGATGCCAGTGGCGAACGTGAGTATGCACACAGGCGTGTCAGCTACGCGAGCGGCGAAGGTCCGGATGTGGATAGACATGCCCCGAGCGTGGAAGCTGGCGGCGCGCTCGACTGCACTGTTGACTTAAGCTGTTCAACATTTTCCTCGCTAAATTGCGGATATTCACACTGCTATCCGTTGCGAGTTGGGAATTCGAGAGTACACTCCTCCTGACTAGCTCGGTCGCGGTGCTTGTAACCTGGTGTGGAATACTGATCAAATATTAAAGATATTTAAACAATGAGTAAATATTAATATAGGTGCGTTTATAATGAATAATGGAAATCAATTTATATAATCACATCACATGCAAAATACAGCTAGGGCAATAGACTTTCGTTCGTGCCATTTTTTTACGGCCGTCGAGTATCATACATACACCCACACACACGCACATATTAACGCTCGACTACTCGCTAACGAGGTATAAGCTCGCGAAATTGCCCTCTTAACCCAATTAAATCGAAATTACACAAGGGACGGTAATTAAAAAGCAAGGACCGTGCACTGCAGGTAGGTCAAGCAGTCATTGATTACAGGAATAATCGAACGAAAGGCAAACAGTGTGTGCAGTTCTAATGGAAGAAATTCTCGAAATGGAGGTCTCGAAGGGACATGGCCAATGATTCGGTTGAGGAGAAAACGTTGAATAATCAACTCCGACCGCGTGTTCTTTTTTTTTTTCTTTTTTTTTACCTATAAAATATCACACTGGATTTCATTATCTCACATGTTTTCGGTGACAATCGGGCATTCGTAACATACTATACACAGTCATATTAGATCGTATTTTTTGTTTGTTTTTTTGTTGTTTTTTTTTTTGTTTTTTGTTTATTTGCATTAAGACTTCGTATTGCTTACGACATTTTGTTCACTACCGCTAGATGCAAGGATTGCAATTGACTTGTCCATTTGTCTAAGGCGTTGTAACGGGCAGCGCAAACAGATTTCTTGTCCAATTCCAAAACCTGATTGACCTACGTGTGTATTGAGACAAAGATTTATTCTTGTTCGGTGACATCCTGTTAAATCTTCGAGCATGTCGTTAATCGACTTCGAGCTAATAAAAACTCGTTACATACCTGATCTATGCGTCCGCGAATGGTACTGTCCAGGATACAAGACACGAGTAAGCTCTCCACCTCCGAAGCATCGATATTCAATTCTTTGCTTATGAACGGTATGTGAATTCTCGTGTAAGGCTTGATGAGTTTGATGAGAACCTGAAAATTACAATTCAGTTAAACACCGAAAGAAAGATATTTTTTTTTACTCATTATGGAAAAACGTACTTGAGTTCGTATATTGCGCAGAAGGTCCTCAATGTGCTCTCTGATGAAAGGATCATCCATTATGTTGTTTCTGTTCTGTTTCAATATCAACTCGAACTGATTGATGTCGTTGTTCTGATAACTGACGACCAAATTCGTCATTGCTAGAATTTCCGGGTCGTTTTTGTAAGGTTTCGCTTCCTGTGAGTCGAATGGATTAATGCCCGATTTCATCAACCTGAAAATAGGGAAACGTTGGTAGATCGAGTATGCATCGAAAATTGAAAAGTGAGGAAAACGTTGAAAAAATTATTACTCACATGTTAGCTAGAACGAGGTATTTCAGGCACGTGGTTCGCCTCGGAGAGCCCGATTCGTCGTAGTTCTTGAAGGCTTCGAAAAAATCCGTGTGAGCCCGCTCGAACTCGCCTTCCCTCAGGTGCATCTTACCTCCGCACTCTAACGACAAATCGATAAGTGATAATCAAGCCTCTGCAATACTCTAAGTGACCCTGAAGATATTCACAAGATATCAAATTTCATCTTAGGTCAATGCACTGCTTCAGGATGAAAAAAATTGTTCAATCGTAGAATTTTATTCTCGAAGTGAATTTCCCCGAGCGAAGATTGTGCGATGCAAAACCCAACCGTTATAACTTGATGAAATTTCGTCTCATGTGAAATCTTCAGGGTCATCGAATTCCAGGGTCATTTCGATATCTTTAGGGTCATCGAATCGATCAGAAGAACTCGAATCGATCAGAGTTACCGATCGCATTATTCGTCAACTCTTACCTCTTATCACTCCCATGATCAGCGGATGGGGTATCGCACTCTTTATGTGCAAACTTTGTTCGTAAAGAGTTTTCAATTTCTTGTTGTTCTTTTGAGCCGTGTACATCTGTATCTCTAGCGCGTATATTTCCAACAGCTGAGTGCCCTTCTTCAGGTCGTCCTCGCCGTCGTCGGTCTGGACAGACGAACGGCACGATTAAAATTTCAATCCATTAATTTTAATCGTGGATTTTTTTCTTTTTCTTTTTGTAACTAATTTTTTTTTTTACTAACAACACCTACTTGACAACTCTGGTGCAGCTGCTTCAGTATCTTAGCTAACTTGTTAAAGTCCGAACGATCGAAGTAAAGTTTTCCTAATTTAGTATTAGTCTTAAACCACAATCTATCGTTTTTCGCGTCTTTGAGAGCGTCGAGCGTTGTCTCGTAGAAATCCTGCAGTAACTCCATCTGAAAGCCGAACTGTTTAGCGGAACATGAAATTCGAGTCATGAATAATGGGGATAAAAGAAATGGTGTTAGGCGAGCTCACATTTTTCGACGTACTGATGTAGTCCAGTATGGAGTTTATAGACTTCTCAGAATGATTTCGCGTCACCGCGCTCTTGATGTAGGTCAAAAGTTGCTTGTACCTAGTCATCATCTCTCTGTAATTGGACTGGAAAAAAAATTAAATTTTTTAGCATACCAAATCACCATGAACATTACAAATTATTCGAAGAAAAAAAAAAAAAAAAAAATCTATATTGTCTTATAACAGGTCAGCTGGGTTGATGTGTAATTAGTAGTCTCCACTTATTTTTTGTCCATTTCTGGTTTTGTCCTTACACACCAAGTAAATCCCCCCATTTTCATGACCGCAGCTGACTTCCCCCAGTATCGCATTCGCCCTAGTCTGGTTTATGTTTATTAATTTACGAGACGAGCCCATTTGCAAAATAGGAATACTGTTGTGTAGAAGATTGTACGAGTTGATACATAACAGATTTCTTACTTTTTTTTTTTTACCTTTTACTCATTAGTCTTACGACTAAAGACAAATTGCAAAAAACCTGTGTCGATACAGTCGGTCTCAGATTCGCGTTGACCATGGACATTGGACACAGAACATTGATTACAGCTACATACTTGTGACGCACACATACAAGTACACATGTGACACAAGTACATGACTGCTGGAGTTATGGACCACGCATAATTTTATTTCCCAACGAAAAAACAGCCCTGGGAATCGAACTCTAGACTTGCCGGTGCTCTGCTTTAGAGTCGAGCACTACCTCCACTGGAACAATGCGCCGAATGAAAAAAATATATGTAGATGCACCAATCTAAAGTTGATTTTAATCATCTGCCTGAGAGCCTTCAAGCCCCATTCATGTATGTGTGCTAGAGCTGTGTCCCAACCATATGTTATTTCTCGACAAAACAACAGGAAATCGAACCGTTGATCCGCAGATGCTCTGGTTTAGAGGCGAGCACGCCAATCATTGTACCAACACGACGGATGAAAAATTATATATAGACGCACCAATTTGAAGTTGATTTTTATCATCTGCTTGAGAGCCTTGAAGCCCCATTCTCCCTTGTCACCGGCTTCCAGATCAAGAACCTTCTGGAAGCTCTGCAGAGCAGCCTTGGGATCGTCCTCCTTCAGAGCTTTGCTGTTGTAGTATTGATTCTCCAGATCGACGTCTGGCTCTGAGTTGGAGTCCTCCGAGTACTCCTGAAAAAACGCAAACGTAACGGCGAATGTTTTTATCGGCTCGACGCAGAGAGACGAAAAATTAATTTTTGCATTCAAAGAAACGGGACAGTCGGACGGACGATGAGCGGTGTCGTTCGTGCAGAAAATCCACTCGATCGGAAAGACGTCTTTCGAGACGATTTCGATCGAGGGGCACGCCGTTTTTTTGGCCGACAGAGACGGACCGGCGAAGTGTCGAATGTTTGATGCAAACGAGCCTGCCGTCCAACATCGGCCCGGCAAAGCTCGCACTATTTTCGTACGTTTGTGTGTACATACGTTTTTTATCGCGTTTAAAGCCTAACCTAAAAGCTCGCCGACAAACGCGAGTACAGGAATTTAAGGGCGGACGAGGATAAAGTAAATACGTACGAGACCGTAGTCCTCTTCCTCCTCGCACATGAAATCGTCCTCGCCGTCTGACATCGTTGCGGATATTATTAATCGGACACTGCAATGATGTCGGGAACGACACTTTTTCGGGTTTTGCGTTGACAGCAGCAAGCACTCCTACTTCTCTGTAAAAAAAAAAAAACTACTCGCAGTTTTGGTTATGGAGGACGACGGAGAGACGATACGAATTCGATACTCGATCCCGGGATGGAGTTAATTTTTTTTTCCGCCACCGGTCGCGTGGCCTGTGAGTTCCCGAACTGCCAGTCGGGCTCCCGAGCTTGCTCGCGAGTGTCGTTCGCGAGGTTAAACCTTACACGATGGTCGCCAACAATAAGATCGACGATAACTCTAGCGAACCCGATGACGACTCTATTCTCTACGAATTACTGGAATATTTCGTCAGAAAGCAAGATCCTGAATTAGTGGTGATTAACTTTTGTTTTTTTTTTCTTTATTTAAAAAAATCGATCGAACGCTAAACACTCGCCGCTGTCAGCTGTCAGCGGACTCCGAGTCGATCGCGCGTCGTCGTTACAGTCATCGTTGTTTCAGAAATGCAAGAACGACACCGCTATCCTTCCGACGACCGGGACAATAAAGAATGCACTGCGATATCTCAACAACAGATACTCGCTACCCGAGAGTATATCGCAACAGATCAGTCTCACTCTGCCGTGGAAATTCGCCGTCGGGGACAACGGGCGCTTGCTGGCTATACTGCAAGAGAATGTTATCGAGATTAGGAAGTCGAAAGACGAGTACTCCTCCGTCGTGGGAAAGGCGTCGGGTAATTTTTTTTTTTTCGTTGCGGTTTTCTCTTCTTTTGTTTTATTTGTTTAGTCAAAACGGGCAAGCCCAATTACAAGACTGTAAAAAAAAATTAAGTAAAGTATTTCTAAAGTTTTTAATATACTGTACATTAATTTTTCCTTAATTTTTAATTAATTTTTCATCACTATTTGTTTTGTTTACAGACAAGTTTGATTGAAAAAAAAAAAAAATTCCATTTTTACAGTACCAAAAGATGCGTTTCCGCAATGGAGAAAAATTGCCTGGAGTCCGGACGCAACGATCTTGGTGCTTGCATCGAGCGATGGCTATCTCTCCTTCTACAGTTCGCTGGGAAACAACGTGTACAATATAAGCCCAAAGACAGTGTCCCACAATCCGGACATTCTGGAGGCTGGAGATGCGGTGGCTTCGATGATGTTCAGCAAACCCAGCGGGGAGAATGAAAAATGGACTCACGAGTTTATTCTCGTCACTTACAGCGGCTTGCTGAAGTCCTATCGTCTTGCGGGAACTCACGGTTACACCGCGAACTACGAATTTTCATTCGGGAATTTTTACAGAAACGGCGTAAACGCCTTTGCCCACGACCGCAAGCACAATCTCTACCTCGTCGCCGGAAACAGTATCACGCAGAATTTAAACGTAAATGCCCCGAACATTGATGATACGATAAAAATAAACGGTAATTGCATTTATCGAAATTTTTTAACTTTCATTAAATTTTTTCAGTCTCCCGCGTCGGACACGGGCCTGACCTCTTGGCGACCGCTGAACGATTATCCTCACTACAAACTGTCCTTCACTTTCGAGGATAACTTGTCGAGCCCGTCGACATTTTCCCTGTGGAAATTCGTTCCTAAATTCCGCGCACCGCCGGAACCCGTTATTTTTCGAATAAGCGTCTCCCCGTGCTGCGACAATCTCGTCTGCCTGCACACCGACGGCTCGATATCGTTGTGGAGCTTGCCGAACTTGAGACTACTGAGGAAATGGAAATTGAATGAACAGCCGGATCACAACGCTCGGAATCCTTTGGGGGTACCGAGATTCAAAAAATTCCCACCTGGCTTAACGGAGTTTCATCCTATGGATATCGGCTGGTGGTCGGAAAATGTAATATACATTCGCTGTAGAATTTGTATTTTTTTTTTCTGACTTCTCGTTAATTGACGTGGTTTTGACAGGCGATCATCGTAGCGAGGTATTCAGGCTCGATTTCCGTGTGCTCTACCAAAGACCTGAGAAACCTACTGGGTGCGAGTCCCGAATTTTTGTCCGGACAGCCGCAGATCTCGGAATTAGTGCCGGGCTGCGGATTCCTCTGTCTTGACTGCGAAACATTCATAACAAGCAAGAAACGCAGCAGAGAGTCCAGCAACGAGGGACATATCTCAGGTAGAAAACAATCGTTTTAAGCTAATTTCGCTTGCAAAGCGGTTTATTGATACCGAGGGATTTTTCGCAGAGGCATCGTCGGACAGTGAAAGGGACGATGACGAACTGGAACCGGTGACGATCGTCAATTACACAACTAGTCTGGTACAAAGTGCTCTGTACTCGATCACAGATATAGAGAAGTTTCAACCGAAGAGAAAGAAGTCAAAGATATTGCAGCGTACTTATAGAATTTTGGGATTAAAGAGTACAACTCCCGAGGAATTGTATTCGAGGAAAATTGATATAGAAGTGAGCTCTCAATAGTGTCGCGTCTTAGCGTTTCTGGAAGCCGTAGCGGTTTCGAAAGTGTATTTTTAATTTGTTTCTTCTTACAGGAGTACGAAGAGGCACTGGCACTCGCGAATACCTACAACCTGGACACCGACCTCGTGTATCAGACGCAGTGGCGGAAATCACAATTTTCGTACAACGACATTCAAGAGCACCTGAGTAAAGTCAGCAAAAGATCTTGGGTATTGAACGAGTGCGTGATGAGAGTACCGGAAACACTGGAAGCGGCGAGAGAACTATTGAATTTCGGATTGAAAGGTGCAAACTTGGAGACTCTGTTAGCGATCGGCGAAAAGGACGATGGAAAGTTCGTAGCCGACGAGATGGACGACGATTGGGAGAGTCTCGATCAGGCTAATCTGAATTTGCGTCAGGTGAGAGGAATATACGATTTCCGAGTTGCTGCCGAGCCAAAAAAAATATCGTGTATGAACTTCTAAGCCGGTCTTGCAGGTTCAGAGGATCAATGAAATAATCGATAAAATCGATCTGCGTCATTTGTCTGAGGCACAAAAGGATCTCATAAAGTATAGAAGAAGATTGCTCGACCATCTGGACAAATTGCAAACCTACGAGACGATCCTCGAGGACGCGCAGAAGTACAAGAAAGAATTCTACGAGGAGTTTCGGCAGTTGACCGCCGTGGAAAATGCTGTTAGGTAAACAGGATTCGTGTCAATTCGTCGATAGTGTCCAAATAGATTGTATGCAACATTTATCTCCCGCAGATTTGCAAAGGACGGCAATTGCGATGGTGTCGGCATCATGTTCACGTATCACGGACATCAGCTAATGCCGCATTGGCTCGCGATTATAAATTGGTTTCCCGAAACGCTGAATCCCGCGAACTATGAAAAATTGTTACCCGAGTGCGACGCGGACGGGCAACTGTTCCTGCTCTTTCAGCGTGAGCTGCGACCAAAGGATTGGTCGGAAAAGGCCGAATTCAAAGCTGTTAGCGATATGGGGAATGATGATGGTTCGCAATTCCTTTACGACACTGATCCAACGTTGACTCCTTACCGGTCAGTACTAAGATATTCAAAACATTTTACGATACACAGCGTACAATAATTGCACAGCGATTACACAGCGTACAATAATCCTCCCCACTTTATTTTACTACTATGTATCCACTTACTTTATTTTTTATTTTTACCTACCCTACGTAATTAATTCCACTACTATCTGTATTTGCCAATAGTGTGTGCCATTTCACGCTTACACATGTAGGCCTTTTTGTACTTACAGCCTGTAACACCCTACAATAAATAAATACTAATAATAATAATAGTAATAATAGTAATAATAATAAAGTGACTCGTTTACAGGAATACCGAGCTAACGCAAGAGCTCTTGCGAAAATGGTACAAGACTCGAGCGTACCAGATCGAACGGGACAGCTGTATAGTCGACAACGCCCTGGAACTGATACGAATCGGCAAATCTCACAACATAAGTGGCTTGGAAGAATTGTTGATAGAGCTCGAGACTCTCGACGATCTTGTGTACAAAGTGTATCTCGAGGACATGTCTCTGGCGCAATTGGAGAAGCTTAGCGACTTGGAAAAAGTTAAATTGCTCATGAGTACCTCGAACGAGAAGAACTTCGTTGCGAATATACGAAACTACGTGATGCCTTTCGCTCGCAGGAAGCAGAGGTATCTGGGCGGCAAGCTGGACAAACGTTTGTTGAGCGACTACCTTGTAACATTGAGCGAAAACGACCTGACACTGCCAGCAAAGTTTTTCGAATCTCTGAAGCAGCTCCAGGACACCGAGGTGTTGGATATGATAGAAGACGTGATCGGGCTGGCGCTGGATTGCATATATTCCTGCGTCGATTCGAACATGTACGAGAGAGCCAAAGACATATTCGATTCGATACCCAAACCACTGTCCAGCAGAGAGTCGCTCGGTCCTTCCACGGCCATCGAAGATCTGGAACGAGAGCTCGAGTGTCTCAAGATCCTAAACAAATACGACGTCAGAACGACGCTTCGTTTCATTCGCGATAACAAGTCGCAACCGAGCGAGGTCACGTTCATCCTCGACGAGATGGCCAAAAGTCTGAATAGAATGACACCGCCACCGGACGAGAACACATGGGCGGAATTGTTGAACGACATGCTGGAGATTCACGAATTGATATTCTGCTGCGTGGACATCGAGATATGCTTCGAAATTTGTGTCTCGGCGCGTCTGGCGTCGGGGGTAAAGATCAACATACAAAATTGCGCCAATCTCATAGAGACGAAGAAGAGCGATCAGTCCCTGCTCAAAGTTTCTTACGGCAGAGCAGTCGATTTGATTCTGGAAGCCAGCAGACGTTACTTCAACAGCTCGAAGAGCCTCGTCGATCCCAACATGGAACTCTCGAAGGCGTGTCTTCACCTCATAACCGACGATCATTCGACGATCAGGGAAGAATTCGAGTTGATAAACGCACTGCAGATTCTCAACGAGTTCAATATCAACATACTACCGCTTCAGGTCAGATCCTGCCAGGACAGACTGAAGCTGATAGAGAATTGCTTGGGCAATCGCCAGGACGCGTACAAGAGGCAGCAGCGGTTGCTGACTCTCGCGAACTATCTGCGCATCGAGGGTAAGAACAAGAGGATCCGCGAGGGCAAAGTACTCCAGCTAATGGCGCACAAGGCTTACGAGGTCGGAGATTACGACGTTTGCGCCTCGACTTGCCAACAGCTCATCGACACCAACTATCATCCCGCCTGGAAGTTAACGCAGCAGCTTGGATTCTGCGACAGCTTTCAGGATCTCCAATTTCGTAAGAAATGTCTTCGATTCTCGATGTGCTACGGCCCTACCGAGGTCCTCGAGAAAACTCTGACGCAGATGCATCTCCTGGAAATTCAGATACTCAACAAGAGCCTGGAGCAATGGATGGTGGCGCACGATGTCGAGGATTTCGAGGACGCCGGCGACAGTGACGACGAGTTCACCGACGCGATGACGACTCCGCAGGTCGAGGTCAAGGAGTTCGTACCAAAGATATTTGAGACTTCGTCCGGGATCGTTAAGAGCTCGGCGCAGATCGTCATGAAGTCGACTCTCGGTATTCTGAAGAACGTGAGCAACAAGAGTTTCTGGAAAGCAGCCTTGAACATGAACGCCAGCGCGGATTCGGACGGCTCGATCGAGGATGAAAATGCGCGGCACGACTCGCGATCCGATCTCCCGAGCTTTCCCAGCTTCTACGAATCGCTGCACGATAGATGCAGGGTCAGCGGCATAGATCCGAAGTACACGAAGTACTCGATGCCGGAGGCACGCAACACCAGGCTCAAGCTTTGCCAAACTCTGTTGAGAGTCGCTACGTTGAGCGAGACTGCCTGCTACGGTCTGGAAGTCAGCGATATAAGCCACTTCTTCCTTCAATCCGCGAAGTACGTGATGCCCGAAGACTGCACGTTGGGATTGTCGTACTTGCTCAGTCTGCCCGACGACAATGTCGTAAACGCTCATGAGGTCTTTCGGGATTTGCCGAACGACAAATTGTACAACCAGATCGCCGCTTATTACTACGCACTGGAGTTTTACAGGAAAACACATTCCGAGGTGGAAAAAGCATTTTTGTACGATCCGATAGATTTGATTCGAGCTATGCTGGCCAAAGCGAAAGAATCTGAGGAGAGTGACGTTCAGAAAGCATTGCTGAGCTGGGGAAGATATTTGACGGAAGCTGAGAGCGATAAGATCGGCGAAGACGCCGATTTAAGCCCGAACGAGTCTATCGACGAAACGGACGTAAAAGACCTTAAAGAAGAGGACGAGAGTTACGTCGATAGCGGAACGAGAAGCGATCCCACTGTGATAGCCGCTCATTTGTACAAAAAGGAAAGCTTCAAGATCGAGCCGGGTAGTCAAGCGGAGGAGGAAGCCGGCTGGGACGACAATTGGGGCGATTTTTCGGATCACAGCGAGGAAGAGATCATCGTTGAAGAAGTCAATCCCATTCCCGTTGACGAACCGCTCGACGAGGAGAAAAATCACGACGAAGTGATTCCCGGTATAAATTGTACGGAGCACGAACGATTAAGAATCTTTGAAGAATTGTTGTCCAACGTAGCAACGAAGGAACAATATCTGAGGGTCAAAAGGGTATTGCTTCGGTGGCCAAAATTTACCGAAGCCGAATTCACCACGGTCGAGAAACATCCTATAGTACGGATGCTCGCTATTATGAGGACTGTGATAACGCCCGATAACACGACGAACTTTGAGGCAGCCACTCTCGAGGAGTACAAGGAACTTCTGCGAGGACAAACGATTTCCGAAAAGGTCAGTGCGATATTGATACTCAATAACAAATCAATTAACCCTTTTCTCTTCTAAATTGAAATTTCGAAAAACAATAGCACACTACATATTGACGATAATAATATTATTTTACACAAGTATAATATCGTGAACATTACTCTTCGAAGAATATTCTTTCGAATTTCGATATCATTAATATTTTTTTGAGATGCAGCGATTTTTATACCTCGTAATGAAAGTACTTGCCGAACGAGTTAAACACGATTATTCTTACAGGTGCTCGTGGAATATTTGCAAAGCGAAAGTCCACGTAATCTTCCGGAAAATATTTATCTGCGATTGTGTACCAATGAGGCCTCGCTGCACGAGGAAGCAATAAACATTATCAAAACGCACAAGGTACGTTTATAATATAATTTTCAATAATATTTATAACGCGGAAAATATTTTAACGAGACGTAATTTTTTTTTATCTTCAATTTTTCAGATGACCAACTTGGAGTTACCGATACTGGAGGAGCTCTTCTTCAAGAACTTGACGCCTTCGTTCCCACCTCACCATCCGGTTTACAACAAGATCCTGGAGCAGATTTTCCTCAACCATAGCTTATCCGAATTCGAGCCGAACATTAGACTTCTGATCGACAAACTGATCGAGCAAAAGCACGTGCCCTATGCTGTTGCGTTGTTGAATCAATTGGAAGCGATTCCACCGTCGCTGGCTACCTTCGAGAGCTGCTTCGAACTATTGTTAAGAAAGTAAATTCCTCACTACGAGGCTATTATTCGATTTGTATTATATGGAATATTATGGAATCTAATTTCTCAAGATTGTACAGGATATATATTATCAATAAGTACATTCGATCATTGTGCTTTCATTAATTTTAAATGATCTCCTCCATTCGCGAGGCGTTCTTCGCTGTCGCCTTTCAGTGCCGAAACGAAGTCTTCGATAAGGGGATCTTCGTCGTCGATGCAGACCCAGCTTGATCATTCTGTAGATTCTCGCCGCGTTAACCTGGGGCTCGTCGAGCGCGAAGCCGGACAAGAGGAGCGAAGTCTCGAAGACCAGTAATACGAGATTCTTGACGGCCTTGTCGATCTCGTCGACCTCGGCCTTTTGTCAGAGTATCTCGATTACCTGATGATTGGGATTAATAAATGAAAGATAATCAAATTTTAGATCACTAATCCGACAATTTATTTCATACCTAGTTAAACTATAAATTTTACAAGGTGTTTTCATTAAATAAAAATTGTGTCTGGGATGAATATAAAGGGCAGCTTCGTGTTACAACATTTTTTTTATTTAATTACGATAACGTTGTAATAAAACGTAACTTAACATGAAAAGAAGTTATCCATTTGGTGTTGTTTCGTGTTAGAGATTTTTTTTCGTTTTTTCGCGCTATTTATCGTTCCAAAAAAAAAAAAAAACGAACAAAAAATCTCTAACATGAAACAACACCAAATGGATAACTTCTTTTCATGTTCAGTTAGGTTTTATGTGGTACCCGGAGTTAACCCCGGGTCACATGAAACGTGATCCCATTAAAAAACAGTCTCATTCGATGACTAAACGTAAATAGTTAAGTTAATAAATTATTGTACATTCGATCATTGTGCCTTCATTGACTTTAATCGACCTCCTCCATTCGCGAAGCGTCCTCGCTGTCGCCTTCCAGAGGCGGCACGACGTCGTCGACGGCTTTCGGCTCGTCGGGAATGGGATCCTCCTCGTCGATTCCAAGACCCAGCTTGATCATTCTGTAGATCCTCGCCGCGTGAACCTGGGGCTCGTCAAGCGTGAAGCCGGACGATAGGAGAGAAGTCTCGAAGAGCAGCACGACGAGATCCTTTACGGCCTTGTCGTTCTTGTCGGCCTCGGCCTTTTGTCTGAGGGTCTCGATAACCGGATGATCGGGATTTATCTCGAGATGTTTCTTCGCCGCCATGTAGCCCATCGTCGAGGTGTCGCGAAGTGCCTGGGCCTTCATTATTCTCTCCATGTTGGCGGTCCATCCGTACTGGGAAGTGACGATGCAGCAGGGCGAGTCCACGAGACGGTTGGAGACGACGACCTTCTCGACTTTGTTGTCGAGGATGGTCTTCATCGTTTTGCAAAGTTCTTCGAACTTGGCCTTGTCCTCCTCCCTCTTCTTCTTGTCAGCCTCGTCCTCGGGAAGCTCGAGACCCTCCTTAGTGACGGACACGAGCTGCTTGCCGTCGAACTCCTTCATCTGCTGAACGACGTACTCGTCGATCGGCTCGGTCATGTAGACTACCTCGAAACCACGTTTCTTGACGCGCTCGACGAAGGAACTGTTGGCGACCTGTTCCCTGCTCTCGCCGGTGATGTAGTAGATGTGCTTCTGATTCTCCTTCATGCGACCGACGTAGTCCTTCAGCGAGCACGCCTCGTCGCCAGAAGCGGAGGTATGATAGCGCAGGAGGTCGGCGAGTTTGCTGCGGTTCGTTCCATCCTCGTGAATACCGAGCTTGATGTTCTTGCTGAACTGCTCGTAGAACTTCTTGTAGTTCTCCTTGTCTTCGGTGAGCTCCTCGAAGAGCTCCATGCACTTCTTAACGAGATTCTTGCGGATGACCTTGAGGATCTTGTTCTGCTGCAGCATCTCACGAGAGATGTTGAGCGGCAAGTCCTCGCTGTCGACGACGCCCTTCATGAAGTTGAGGTACTCGGGAATGAGTTCCTCGCAGTTGTCCATGATGAAGACACGTCGGACGTAGAGCTTGATGTTGTTCTTGCGCTTCTTGTTCTCAAAGAGATCGAAGGGCATGCGACGGGGAACGAAGAGGAGAGCGCGGAACTCGAGCTGTCCCTCGACGGAGAAGTGCTTTACTGCCAAATGATCTTCCCAGTCGTTGGTGAGAGATTTGTAGAACTCGCCGTACTCCTCCTGGGTGATGTCGTCCGGGTTTCTGGTCCAGATGGGCTTGGTCTTGTTGAGCTCCTCGTCCTCGGTGTACTTCTCCTTGATCGTTTTCTTCTTCTTTTTCTTCTCCTTGTCCTCCTCCTCCTCATCCTCGCCGACGTCCTCGATCTTTGGTTTTCCGTCATCCTCCTCCTTTTTCTCCTCCGCCTCGGGCTCGGCCTCGTCCTCGCTCAGCTCCTTCTCACGCTCCTTCTGAACGACGAGCTTTATCGGATAACCGATGAATTGCGAGTGCTTCTTGACGATCTCCTTGATCTTGCTCTCCTCCAGATATTCGGCCTGGTCCTCCTTGATGTGAAGAACGATCTTCGTACCGCGACCCAGAGGCTCGGTGTTGTCGGTTCGCACCGTGAAGGAACCACCGGCACTCGATTCCCAGACATACTGCTCGTCGTCGTTGTGCTTGGAGGTGACAGTTACCTTGTCAGCGATAAGGTAAGCCGAGTAGAAACCAACACCGAATTGACCGATCATGGATATGTCGGCGCCGGCCTGGAGAGCCTCCATGAAAGCCTTAGTGCCAGATTTCGCGATGGTTCCGAGATTGTTGACGAGGTCGGCCTTGGTCATACCGATACCGGTGTCGATGATCGTCAGGGTTCCGTCGTTCTTGTTCGGAATTATCTTTATGTAGAGCTCCTTTCCGCTGTCCAGCTTCGAGGGGTCCGTCAGCGATTCGTAGCGAATCTTGTCCAGGGCATCGCTGGAGTTGGAGATCAGTTCTCTGAGGAAGATCTCTTTGTTGGAGTAGAAAGTGTTGATGATCAGGGACATCAACTGGGCGATCTCCGCCTGGAAGGCGAAGGTCTCCACCTCTCCCGTACCCGTCTCCATCAGTTCAGGCATCTGCAAAAAGAATGGTAAAACGTTAGCAAACTTTTTTTTTTTCTTATGCGTAAGTAAATTCAATTCGTTGGGGTGTTGTTTCTTGTGACTTCGGCATAGTTTGGGTCTAAGAATAATTTTTACGATTCGCAATAGTATTGCCGCTCCGAAGATTCACCGCGAGAAAGCAGTACTCCCATTTTGCTCCCGGCAAATTGGTTTCCGGTATGGTTTTGGGCAGTCCAAGTTGCCGGAGATTAAACGAATGAAAAAAAAAAAAAATAATCTCAGACAGTGCAAAAATCAATGCATATCTGCTCAGCTATGCGTTCTTATATTCATGACCATCCACTGCTAGTGGATTTTTTAAATGACCAGCGATACATCAAATTCTTTCTGTGGGATAAATTTAGTGTCTTTTAATAACAAACGAACGTTTATCAGAGCATATTCAGGAAAATCTAAACCCCGAAAAGAGACCAGGCGGAAATATAAGAACACCAATTTCAGCTGCTTATACATGTGGACAAAAATTAGCCCTGCTTCGCTCCCCACAAATCGGTTTCCGGTACAGTTTGGGGCAGTCTGAGTTGCCGGAGATTAAAAGAACAATCGATTTTTAAAAAATGATGTTGAAGCATGCATCCTTGAATGGAGATATGCCCGGCTATGGATTTTTCTATTCGTGACAGTGCACCGCGAGTAGGTTTTTCTAAATTACCAGTGATACATCCGATTCTTTTTACACAATACATGTAGTGCGTTTCCATAAAAAAAGGACGCTTATCAGAGCGGATTGTGGTAAAAACTAAAGCCCGAACGGAGAGCAGACCCGAATATATTCAAATAAATAAATAAATATAAGAACGCGTTTCAGCCATACACGTCTCGAATATTTCCGGATTTATCAGAACGGACAAGAACTGCATTAAAGAACGCACCCGATCAGTCGACCGCACGAAACGCGGTGAACGAACTCGAAAAATGACACCCGTATTCTCGGTTAACGGGAAGTACGAAAAAGTGATTCACAGGCTCGAGGATAAAATAATCCGGATCGAAAGATGGTCGAGCGCAAGACGAGATTGCAAAAAAAAAAAAAAAAAAAACGAGCGCGAAGAAGCTTCGAGAAGGATTCGCGGCCACGACGCATCAGAGTTATCACCGGAGAAAAAGAACCACACCGCGTCACACAAAAAACCGTTGGAATCCCGTACAGTACGAAAGGACAGTTCGCAATGGAAGAGTCAATGGACAATAAAAACTATTTAGTTATTAATAAACACTTGCAAACTTACGTTTCGTGATCGTATATCTCCAAGAAATTCGAAATAAAGAACGCTTGTGGGTTATGTTGCAGCGGCACGATCCGCAGTTTCACAGTAGTAGTTGCTGTCTGCCGCGCCGGCGGGCTCGACTCCCTTATATATCCTCAGCGATCGTAGAACATTCTAGAAGCTTCGAGAACTTTCCTCGTTTCGCTCGTGTGTCACATCCGGTCAAATTCGCGATTGTTAACAGTGGCGTAACGCTTAATCGGCGCGTATTTGTTTAACCGAAAAAAATATCGAGCCTCAATAAAATCCAGGGTCACGACGCTGGTGCGTGTTGATTTATGTTTCGTTCATTACGCGAACGACATTGTCGTACAGTTGCGTGCGGTTCAACATTGTACTTCCGCCATTTGTTAGGTAGCGTGCTTCTAGAAACCTGCGGGCGACGCTCGGGAACGCTTCGTAACGTGGTCTTCGAGAAAAATGCTATTGAAATTATATTTTTTTATACGATATCATGGGTGAGGTAATATATGCAAATTCTTTATTTTCCGATCAGTCGCGTACATCGCGACGAAAAAATCATCGTGTACATCGATGATAATTCTCTGTTGTCTTTGCCGGATCGATACAATGAATTGCTAGGCTATTTTTGAATCAGCTGATAAATTATCTCTGTTTCAACTATTGCTGTCGACGATTGGACTCTATAGAGACGAATTTTTATGAAAACGATATCTGTAATAAAGCAAACGATAATATCTCTAATTATTGGTATATATTGCTATTATACTTTGTGCTCGTAGAAATACGTATTTATCGGGGCGTGGGAGTCGGCGTCCGGTAATGCTACAAAATTCGTGCAACGACACACATCGTTCGTAGCGTTCGATTACAGACGATTCATTAACATTCGTCATTGTCGCAATAGTTATATCTGCAATCTCATACTAGCATCGCGTATTGATCTGCTTAGATGGCGGCCGGTGGATGATGCATCTAGGTCGACCCTATGAAACGCCGCGACCATGAGAGCAGACGCATCGGACGTTCGATTCGATTCCCGCAACGGGCTGCCGGTAAGCTTCCTCACGACAAACTTTTATCCTCTCAAAGTACGGTAAGCAATTGCCCGCCCACCATCTTACCATGAATCGTACGGCAGGCGTTAGAAAGAACGCATTACAGATTCGAGGTGGCGCAATGAATGTTACTTTGCATATTTTTTTGCATGCTAGCAAATAATACATCGAGCAGAGGTTATCCTCGGTAGATTAACCGTCCCGGCAAAACGGTCGTTCATTCGCTGCGATCTCTAGATTACCGGCATCGAATCGCGAGCAACAAGGAAGAGGCGCCGTCCGCTAGGAAATTCGAAGCTTTTGTCGAACGTTCGTCGGCCTTGTAGAGATTTTCAAGTGCAGAATATGCTTCGCTCTCCGCGAAATTAATACACCCCACTCGCCTTACCAGTTGAGGGGAAGTCAAACAGCTGTGCGTGCGAGAGAGACAGTTGCAATTTGCAAATTAACTTTATTCAATGGTGCTAATTTTTTTTGAGAAAAAAATGAATTCGGACCGGATGCTAAATTACAGTGCGCATCCGGCTCGAATTTGCTTTTCCCTAAAAAAAAATTAGCGCCTTTGAGAAAAGTTCATTACAGTTTTCATTTCCGACCGCGATGTTGCACTTCCCCTTAAGGTCATGTGAAATATGTACCACGTGACATGCGAGTGCGAGACAGATAGATGCATTTAAAACCGGTTGACGTTTCGGATAAAACGGAAGCATTATCGGTACATCCGCTAATGCTTTCCCAGATAGACAGGCACGGCGAAGTGGCAGCAGTTGGGCCCAATATTTGCGACACGTACGGCACATGTCGCAAATATTCCTCCAACTGCGTCCGTTCGTGGCGCTTGTCTATATGGGTTGCTTTTTCCCGGAAAGTCTACGTTCTCCGAATCGCATTCATTGCAGATTTTGGTTACCGACTGAGTCGTTTCACGTGTCCTTAAGGGGAAGTGAAATATTGCGGTCGGTAATGAAAACTGTAATGAACTGTTCTCAAGGGTGCTAATTTTTTTGAGGAAAAAGCAAATTCGAGCCGGATGCACACGGTAATTTCGCAACCGGCTCGAATTCATCCTTTGCTCAAAAAAATTAGCACCATTGAATAAAGTTAATTTGAAAATTGCAACTATCTCTCTCACACTCACGGCACTTCACCCCAATGCAAAATGAAACAGCCTCCCGCCTAATCGTCCCGCGCTCGGTCGGTAACATATCGGCTTTTTCTATCTTCTACTATGAACGCTTTAAGAGCATGTGAAACATTATGGGGTGCGAGGACGATAGCATCAGTGGCTCTCTCGGTGGAGCGAGAGATACCCGATGAGAACGTGTTTCGCATGCTCTTAAAACATAAATTTAATTTCCCGAAGTATTCGAAATATTCGAAGAAGATCTTCGGAAAAAATAGGAAAGAGGATTTTTTTACCGACCGCGGTATCTGCTATTAATCCTCGGCCGACCGGCAGACCGTTAGTTAAGGTATATCTTCGGTTCTACTGCGCTCAATACGGTTGCCGGGAGAAACGTTTCTCCGTACAATAACAATCTCCCATTTACGTATATACTACTCGCAGTAACGTCTACTTGACAAATCACGTTGCAGTCAACGTGCCACGTTTAGTATCGAATGCTATGATTTAATTACGATTATTTTCAAACTCTTGGAATCTATTAACAGGACAAGTCTTCGGAATTAAATGCTTCACATTCAACTTTTAATTGGATTTTTTTTTTCTTATCGTAATATGTCGATTACGGGACGGGAGTAAATTACTCAATTGCTCGTAATATCTTTATTTAACTTAATATACAATATCTTTGATCCGCGTCACATATGAGTCATCGACTGGTAGAATTTTTTTTCTTTTTCGGAAACGTTTCGTAGACCGTTAATTAACGCGTATCTACAATTTTATAACGCTCAATACGGTTGGCGGGAGGAACGTGTATAGTTACAATGAAAATCTCCGATTCACATATATCTTATTTGCAGTAACGTCTGCGCGAAAAATCACGTTGCACCAAACGTGTCACGATACGTATATTAATACGAATGCTATTATTTAATTACAATTTACCAATCTCTCCTCGAATCTATTTAAAGAGCAAAAGTTTGTCCAATTAAAAGCTTCAAATTCTACGGTTAATTTAATTTTTTTCATATAATAATATATCGCTTACGGGAAGGGAGTAAATTATTCAATCGCTCTTAATATCTTTATTTAATATATATAACATATTTGATCAGTGTCACATACGAGTAATCGAACAACAGTATTTCTGTTCGGAAGGAAGTATCTTGTTTACACACTTACTAATAGAGACTCGGATAATCACGCTACCGCGGACGTAGCGCGGAATTCCCAGTCACTGATAGACGTGGAAATTCCTCAACGAGATCTTGGCTATATAATTTTTGCAAATTATATACCCAGAAATATAAACAGCTACGTTTCCGGTAGAGTGTAATCCAAAGTGATACAGTCGTTCCTGTTAAGTCATCGGGTGTACACGCTTTATCGTTGACTTTATAACTCATGTACAGCTGTTCGCAAACACGCTATAAAAAGGAGTATCGTGTGTTCGGGTTCACGCGTCTAATCTCCCGCGATTTTCCCCACTTACACGAGACGGGCCGAGTAGGGGGGGGGGGGGGGGGGGGGGGGGGGCCCTCTGTTCAACAATACCGTGCATGCTCGTACTGGTACCTGCCAAAGTGAGACTCTTCTCCATTGTGGGAACGTCTGTCGTCACGCACCGCGACTTAACTTGAAAAAAAAAAGTCGAGTATTCCGGGGCCACGAGGTTGAACAACAGTAATAAAAAAAAGAAGACGGGAACTCTTAATTGATCTCGTTAAATATATCTTGTCACAATCTGACTGAATATATTTCAAATTCTTTGAAAACTCTTTGTATCTACGATAAATATATATATATACAAAAATACACACGAGGTTGAACAACAGTAATAAAAAAACGGGGATCTTAATTGATCTCGTTGAATATATCTTGTCACAATTCTGACCAAATATATTGCAAATTCTTTGCAAACTCTTTGCATCTGCAAAAAAAATATATCTATATTTCTACAAATGTGCGCACGAGGTTGAAAAACAGTAATAAAAAAAGACGGGTTCTCCTAATTGATCTTGTTAAATATATCTTGTCACAATTCTAACAAAATATATTTCAAATTCTTTGAAAACTCTTTGTATCTACGAAGAAAAAAAACATATATATTTATCCGAATATGTACACGAGATAAAATAACAAAATTGAAGGGAAAGAAAAAGAACGACGAATGTTCGTTACAGGACATTACGCACTGGCGCTGTAGGGGGCTCTCGCGTCAATTCGCTACAAAATTTGTTTCCACCGTTCGGCCTCCGTGAGTGTCGGGATTCGACGGGCGAACGAAGGTCGTTGGAGTTGACATGGCGAGGAGCTTAACTCCGGTAACCTAGCTTTATGATGTCGAATAATACTCATACAGCTAGATAACCAAAGAAAATGTCCGCGCCAAGATCCTCTTCTTTTCCGCGTACGTTGGGTTTTTTTTTTCTCATCATAATATATATTTTTTTGTGCGCACGTTGCACAGTGCGCACAAAACTGAGGGGTCTCCGGCATTTACCGAGGTTCCACCGTGAGTGAGATCGGCCCGAGATCTACTCTGAACTAGTGGAAAAATTCTAGTGGACTCAAAATTCACTTATGGGATTGGCTATTGACGAGAAAGTTTCGAATTAACTAGAATTTTTCCACTAGTTCAGACGCGTTTCAGTCCGTTTTCAGTCCCGGTGGAAACTCCGTAATTGTTCGCTCGTTTGTCCGCCGGCTGGACGACGCTCGGGACGTCTCGATGTTCCTTCTTCCGGTCCCTCGACGAGCCCGAGATAATCCATTCTCGCTTTTATCTCGCTCTCACGGCGATTGTGTCCCTCGAGGTTGTTTCTCCACTGGCTTTTTCTCGTCCACGTGGCCGCGCACCTGGAACACGGAGAATTCGAAACTTTAACACACAACGGTCCCCTTTGTCGTGAGACGGCGAGAGATCCGGCGAGCTGCGCTGTACCCATAAATTGATTGATATGCGCACCCGGGTGTGCGCACGAAAAGTGAGACACAACCGTTGACATTTCGGAGTGAAAGTCGAGCGCTAGTTGACGCACACACCGAGCCCATGCAAACCGTTGAGTTCTCTCTCTGCGCGACGGGTTTCTGTCCCGATTGGCCCTCGTCGCCGCAAATAATTACGGCCAGAGGCTAAACGGGTGCTCGCGGCTCTCGTTATACCTCCGTTAACCCGATATTATATCCATTGCTATATATACACGAAATAAAAAAAAAATCAATCCTATCAACGATCGGGGAAAAAAGAGATATATATATATAAGTATATATAAATATATATGTATGTGTGTTGAATTTGTGTGCTGTGCACGATAATAACGATTGCCGTTGCATAATCTTCGAGTCGATTTTTCTGAGGAACGATTTATACGCTCGTTGATTCTTCTCATGGAATGGAAGCTATAAAATAGCTTCACGGCTCGATTGTCGATTCTCACCAGTAGTCCGCAGCGAAGAGCCTCGAAATAAAAAAAAAAAGGGAAATAAATTGTACGTACGCGAACGGATTTAAGCTTACGGTCTCTCCGCAATACTTTTACTTCCAAGTATTGTTACGGCGCACGCTTTGTCGGACAGTCAAGTCGTACGCGTACTTGTGTCGAGTCGTACGGCGTCTCTGAAACCCGACAGCCCAACGGTTTACTGGGTCGCGGTTCCCCGCCACGGACGCCGGCCTCACGCAGCCTCGTACAGCGTTTCGCAACGAGACGACGTCCATTCGGAGAAAGTTATGATCTTACCCATATCGTACGCGTGTCCGCATTCGATTTTATTTTCAAACAGCTCTCACTGTGCCCTCCCCTCCCCTTCCTATCGCACCTACTCGGCGACGCGAGGCTATCCCACAAAGTTTCACGAAGCTAAATTCTAAGCCGATATTTATCTCACACCGATAATCATCGGTACTGCGAACTGACTTGTTTTATCGCCGCTGGATGTTAAAAATTAAGAAACAGTTCAAAGTTGCTTCGAATAACCAATATTTTTTATTAAAACTTTTTTGAAAGTTACTTCTTTTTTATAAAAGCATTGTAAAAATACTTTCTGCACCGCGAATGGATTCTCATATTAAGGTGATTTGAAATGCGGTCGCCGATAGTAAAAACTGTACCGAATGCCACTCTGAAACCGCAGTCCGCAGAGGACAAAAGAAAATTGTCTTTCCCTGAGAAATCGGCAGACGCAGGGAAAGACAATTTTCTTTTTTCATACAAATATGTTACCAACTAAGGATTTCAATTCTTCGCAGATACAGCTCTCGAAATGGCCGTCCACGTTTATTTCAGTCGATCGACGAAGCCCCAAAGGTCCTTTCCCGTTTTAGCTGCATACGGTCATGGACTAAAGTTTCTCGTTGAATTCGCGCCGGTCGTAAAATCATCGGAAGTATCGAGGTGTACAGCGGTCGAGGGGGCTTCGTGGAAGGAAAGGGTCACGAGCGGGTCGCGTTACGCGCCATGGGGAGCGACGGATTCGCGTTTGGGCGAATCCACGTGGCCTCTCGAGACGCCTCGAAGGTCCCGGACGATTCCGCGTGGTAGAGTCTTGGCTCTCGGCCGCAGTGCGTCGTTACGCCACACGCTGTTTTTGTTCGTCCCGCTGTCCGTTCCTAATTATACCTCGAGGTGTTAAATAGTCCTTTCTATTATTTATTTATTGGCATAATCACGTAATCTTATTAGTATCGAGCCATACGGATTATTCGCCCGGTTGCGAAAGCGTTTTAACTTCGTCGCGAAATAATATTAATGGACGAACGAGTCCGCGAGAGAACGTGTCGGCCAGCACGCTCTTCAGCCCCCGGGGGCAACTTTTTAATCTTCGGAAGAAACTCTCGGCGAGAGCGACGAGAGTTCGTCCCCGGGAGAAACCGGTCGGGGATTATCCCGGACGAACGTCCCGATTTACCGTTTATCCGGCCTACGTTGACAACGAAATTTACTCGGAATCGAACTATGAATCATAATAAGTGAATCATCTCGATTCTCAGCACAATTCATCATCCGCCGGGTCGAGCCTTTAGTTCTGGGAAAAAATTACGTTTTCACCTATTCGTTATTATTATTATTAATTTTTTGTAAAGTAATTTACCGCGTCGATTGTAATACGATTTCTCACGAATCGATAATAACGGACGGGAGATTATCATCTCGATTCTCAGCACAATTTATCATCCGCCCAGTCGCGTCTTTAGTTTCCGGAAAAAATTACATTTTTACCTACCCGTTATTATTATTATTAATTTTTTTTTTTTTTTTGTAATTTGCCGTGTCGATGGTGATGTGATTTCTCACGAATCGATAATAACGGACTGGAGTTATTATAACCGCAGCTTATCCCATCGAATCTGAGAGTTTCTTGGCCACGCGTTATAATCCACGTATGCAAGCGGTCTCATGTCTATCTCAGCGTCGACGATAAGTCGGGGAGAGTTGATTACCTCAGGCCGAGTGGCTTTCCGAGCCGTAAGATTGTAAACCGGACGGGGGGTATTAGTACCTTGAACTACTCGTATTTGCTCTTAACATTCCCCGTTACTCCGACACCGATGGGTTTGTTCTCACGAGGAAAGGTTAGAAGACGGCGCAATTAGTGTGTAGTGCGTCGACGCGCCAGTACCGATGTATACTCGAACCAAACTTTTTTTTCTCCCAATTTTTTACGAGAAACTTGTCAAAGTGAATTTTTTTCTCGTGTACATGGAAATTGGACGTATTACATATATAATCAGTTTCGATCTATACGCAATGCTGCTATCTTTTTATTGACGAGAGAAACGTTTAAAAAAAAATCATTCTCGCTCGGAACTGGAATTTCGCTATCGAAGAATATATCAGACTGGATAAACTACACGGATATATATATATAGATATTAACTTCTCGCGATAGCATTCGTTGCTCGAACATTTTCTTTTTCTTCACCGATCGCAGCTGTCGATACGAATTTGATAATTGGCCGGTTTACGGAACAAATTAGAATACTACGCGCGGTATAACACGTGACTCGGTCGGAGAACAGCAGTTTCTTTTTTTTTCCCAGGGTCTTTGTACGATACGTGTCGTATTGACCTTTCGGTTTATCAGCTATTCAACACATTGCTCTACCGAGCTGGGAAACTCAATTTCTTTTTCCCTTCAAGTATTTTCTTTAAGTAGTTTTCTCTTTTAGTTACCGTCTCAGCGTTTCGTCGGTTCTCTCGCGCACTGTCGATGGAAACAAAAAAAAAGTATAAAATTTGTTCCCATATCCCTCATTATTATTTCTTGCTCTCCCGAGACTGCCGAGATAGGCAGTTAATAGAACCGAACCGACACTAATACAATGTGTTCGACGATAACGGTTAGCCGGCATTAAGTATAAATTGCGATAAAAATGATAAGAATCCCCCGTCTGCCCGGCTCTCCGCGGAATCGAGATAATACCGCACACTAACTCGAACGTTTCTCTCGTTCGTCACTCAGGCCGGACCGTGCTTTAGCGAAGCGTAGAGCTCGAGTAGCTCCGCGAGACCCGACCGCAAAATTCTCGCTTCCGAGACCGACTTGCATGAGGAGAGAGAGAACCGCCTTACCCACACCGCTTTATTTAACCGACGATAATATATGATTTTTTTTTTTAATTTTGCAAAATATATTCTCACGTCCCGGAACCGACGAGCTGCGCGTGGTGACCGTGGGCTCTATAAATACAGCCAAATACACAAAATGTATCGTTTGCTCTGCGTACGGGTTTGAAAATGTTCTATTTACAATGTCCTCGAGACGAATCATCGGGCCGATTAAGGACAGAGGGGCGTATCTCCTCCGTGCGAGCGTATCGACATACGCCCTTACGATTTCGGCCGCTCGTCGACGGAATATTCTCAGGATCGATTCTCGCCTTTCCTGACCCGTTTCTGTTTTGTTTTCTTTCCGTTCCCCCCTCGCTAGCCAAGGTCACAATCGAGCCGATGTTTTTTTTTCCTTTCTTCCGTGCGACTCGCTGGAGCGAACAAAAGACGTCGAACTCGGCATTCGACTTAGCAGATTAGCCCCGAGGGAATGCGAGACTCGGACTGCCGAGAAGAGATTTGAAATTATCGCCCGTGCCGGATAGGCAGAGGCGATGCACCCGGCATTCGCGATTGCCGCCCGAGACACGTGCGGATCGCCGCTCGCACGACTCCGTGCCTTTTTTTCTAATCTCCCGAGAACGCAGAATAAAAACCGCCGTCTTTAGTCGAAAAAAAAAACATAATAATCAAGTTCCGATGCTGCAGGAACTCGTATCGAAAACCGGACAATTTTATATTTTCTTAATCATTTTATGTATATAGATACATATAAGTGACGAGGAAAAATCGTCGGGCTCGGTTAATGCCTCGGCACTCCGGTGCGCCCGTCTGTGTGTGCGGTCGTCGCGTACGAAAATTCCACTCACGGAACGTGGCCGTTCGAGGCAAATTTCCATGCGCGCTCGTTGGCGCGTTCATCCGCGATACGTGGTGGGTGCCGGGAGGGCCCGGACAGGAGAAGAGTCGAAGCCCCCCCCCCCCCCCCCCCCCCTCTCGACGGCCCCCCGCGGGAGAGTCCGTCCGGAGAGGCCGACGGGTAATACCCCGAGAGCCCCGCACACACACAACCTGTTGCTATGAGGGCCCGTGGAAATTCGCACGCTAAAAATGGTAAGATGGACACCGAAGCGTGGCGACGACGATCTGCTGTTGGAAAGTACGACACGGTATGCAACGTACCGGCTAGGATTGTACGCATACACGTATGTATATATTATACGCGGAGGAACGCGCGAGGCTTTTCCGGTCGGTACGTGGGAACTTAATTTTTATATCGACTCCGCTCCCGCGCCTTCTACAAGGGAAGTAACCGTGCGTGTAGATGTATATATATATACATATATATGTATATTCCAGCAAGAACATGTACTACCTGCGAAGGTCGTTAATCGACAAATTTTATCATTTATCTGCAACAAATTTTATTCGAATTACGCAATAATTCTAAAACAATGAAATTAAAATTATAAAATAAAAAATAAAATCGTAGGTTCGGATAAATAGTCTATTTGAGTTTTAAAAAAAATCAACTATTCCCAATATACCGTGAATACGTGGAACTTTGTGAGAAGCCGCGTGCTTCCAGGCTCATCTATACGCGTCCCTTTTTCTTTACAAAAAAAAAAAAAAACTCGTCTCCTTCAGGATTGAGGAAGCTTCGAGAAGAGACGAAGAAAGAGTAAAAGACTCGATCGTCTAGGAAACGTACCTGCCTGCGAGCCTCCGAATGGAAGAAGTACGGAGTATTCGGCGTCGTCCGGCGTCGATGAAAGTGACGCGATGGATCTCTACTTCCGTTGAAAAATCATAGACGGATGTGATAGAGAAGTGGCGCGCTGCGATGGATGTACGGCCGGAAAAAGTTGAGAGCGGAGAGCACAAGTTTTACACCTGGGCCCGGCGCGCGCGCTCGGAGATGAGATCACTACCGCACTCACTGAGAAACTGGCCCCGCGCCCCGGCTGGTCCGAGACCGGGGTCACGCACACCTTTCGCGTGTCCCCCGTGCTCCCCCACCAGGCGCGCTCATCGCCCGGGACCGCCTCCCATTGGCCCGTTCGAATCCAACGCTCGTGACGTCAGCGCGGCCTCCGGAGCTTCTCTCACTCCCCGAGGCTTTCCCTCCTACCTTGTTCTTCACCTTCTTCTTCTTCCTCTCATTCTCCGGCGTCGCGAAGCTCGCTCAACTCCCGCGCGCGAGCCCCCGTCCCCTCCCCTCCTCCCTTCGGTGGACTCCGAGGGGGATCACATTTCCCCCCCCTTCGCTTGGATATATGTATGATTGCAGGTACAGTAAAAGCCGATCTTCGGTACGTCAGCGACGCGAGTTTTCGACTGGCTATAGTATGCGCGCCGGTACAGTGGAGGCTCCGTTAATGCTGCAATTAATTACGGCATCGAGCGAAGAAACGATTCCACGGTGGAGACTTTTCTTCGATCGATGTTGAGTTAGTTTTGCGAGCGAATTTTGGACTTGTTATAAGTCGCGTCGGTACAGTGGAGGCTCCGTTAATGCTGCAATTAATAACGGAATCGAGCGAAGAAACGATTCCACGGTGTAGACTTTTCTTCGATCGGTGTTCAGTTGGTTTTACGAGCACTCTGAGTTTGGACTTGTTATATAGTCGCGCCGGTACAGTGGAGCCTCCATCGATGCCGCGGTTAGCTACTGCTTCGAATGAAGAAACGATCCGACCGAGTACACTCTTCTTCGATCGAAGTCGATTTATTTTTTTATGAGCGATCTGAGTCTTTGCGTGACTTTAGTATGCACACCGGTACAGTGGAGACTCGATTAATGCTGCGGTTAATTAGCGCATCGGCTAAGAAACAATTTCACTAGGCAGATTTTTCTTCGATAAGTCGAGATTGCTTTCTTCTAGTATAGAAGTTAATTTTTTCTATAATTGAAGTTGATTTCTTCTATAATCGAAGTTGATTTCTTGTATAATCGAAGTTAATTTCTTCTACAACCGAAGTTAATTTCTTCTATAATCGAAGTTGATTTCTTCAACAACCGAAGATAATTTCTTCTACAACCGAAGATGATTTCTTCTACAACCGAAGATGATTTCTTCTACAATCGAAGATGATTTCTTCTACAACCGAAGTTGATCTCTTCGCGCTTCTTTTCCAGTCCGTACTCCGCGCGCCTGCGCAGACGCCGCGACGTTGCCAGAATCGGGACGAAGTCGCCTCGCACGTTACACGCAAAGTTTCTCAAAGACTGCATTACAATTTTTTGATTAAGTCGAATCACCGCGCCCCTGTTTTCCCCCGTAACAATGTCACAGCTCCGTGTGTGTGTCTCTCTCTATTCCCGGTTTCCCGATCGCGCTCTCATACACCTATAAATCGCACACCTATAAACGGCCGCGCACACACACCCTTTTTCGAGTTCCCTCGCGACTCCGCTCGGCCTCCCCTCGTTCGTCTTTCCCCACTTTTGGTACCGGCCGCCCGGAGGCTCTCTTCACAGAGAGATCGACGACGCCGTCTCCTCAGCTTCACCCCCTCGTATTTTTCTCTCGACTCTCCACTTCCACCGTCTCACTCCATCGCCCGGTTCTCCGCTCCGCGCTCTCGCCGAACGAGCGGAGAGAGAGGCGGCTGGCTGGCGCGAGGCTGCTCGACCGGACGCACCAGGACGAAGCCGGATTACCTGAGCCCGCGGAGGCTGCGAGAGTCTCCGCGGCCAGGTATAAAACGAGGGAGAGGAAGATCGAGCTCGCGATGCACAGAGAAAGCGAAAAGATTGTGAGCAAAGGGAGAGATTCTCAAAGAGGGGAGGCAGGGAGAGGGGGGGGGGGGGGGGACGTGGATGGACAGAGGGTAAAAGAGGGAAAAAAAACGGACGCATTCCAGGGGACTATAGCCGCGGCCGCGGCGGGGCTGGGGGGAGCCCCGTAACCGATTCCCATACGCCGAACGACCCAACGTACTCCAACCACCAACCAATGACCCAAACTCTCGTTCGTGAAGGCGAGAAAGGGACGGATAATCGTCGCGCACTATATAAAGCATGTATAGTTATATATATAAAGCACTATATAAAGCATGTATAGTTGTATATATATTTTTCAGGTACGTATAATTTTTTTTTTAATTTCATTATATTCTACGGATTTTGCGTTCTTTTACCGATTTACATTAAACCCAGTACAAAGCTCTGAATACAAAATTGTAATATATAATAACATCAGATTCTAGACTTATATATATATGCACATGTATGGGATGACTAAAATCGTAAGGGCGGAAGTTGTGCGTCAAAGCGCGTGAGATACGTCCTTCTGATTTTAATCACACTATATATGTGTGTATATCTATATATATTGGCGAAGAGAGAACTCGTGTTCGACGCGCCGGTCCCAAGCGTCTTTCTCGTTTCATTTCTTCGGCCTCCTCCCGTTTCTCGCTTCTCCGGTTCTCCCGGGTTGCGCCTCCTATTTTACGATCCCCCTCCTCGTCCCTTCGGCCCATGCGTTCGTTAACGTTCGTGCGAAGCCAAGCGAATTTCGGCGGGTCGACGAAAAATAATCGGGAATTCTTTTCCGTCGACAATGCCGAGGCTAAAGCCCCACCGATAAATGGTTCGCACAGTGTAGAAGCCCGAGCGGCGGCACACAGTGTGTATATATATATATATATATATACACACACATGTACATATGCGCATGCGCCATTGCTCGATACGACTTTCCTTCGGGGGTTGAAAGTCGAAACCGCACGCTCCACGCTCTCCTTTTAGTTCTTTGCTTTCGTCGGGGAATGCGATATTGTTGTTATTCCGAGTTAGTTACGTTATAGTTGCGTGCAACGTCTATCCTGTATATATATGCATATACCTATATATAGATGTAGGTATATATATATATCTATATGCTTTAGAGTTTATAGGCGTAGGAAGGAGAGAAGACCGTACGTGACGGGTGCGTGAATGAAATTGCGCATGCGTATGAGGAACCACGAGTGAAGCGGTAACCCTACGCTGTAATAATAACCCATACATACCTGCATATGCATGTACGTATACATAGACGCTCACACACGCGGTATCGTTTGGCAACCATGCGAACACACGGAACTATACCCGAAGGTCAGACTCTCCGCGTGTACCGGAGAGGAACTCATTGTGTGACTCACGTCCCGAGGCGCTCGGCCTCTGACCCGCGGGCTAAAAACTATTGTGTTATTCTCGAATTCCACAACGAATCGGCAATGGGAGCTCACCCGTGACCATCTACCTGCGGAAATACCGTTAATCCGTTTTTGAAGTCCCGAAAAAGACCGATGCGCCACTTCGCCTGCGCTGAGGAAAGAAACATTGAAGATTTTTCGTAGGGATGGCAGTCGAAATTGAAAGATGCAAGAAAAGAGAAATTGAAGATTTTTTTATAACGAACGGAAATCAACATTGAAAGATGCGAAGAAAGAAAAATTGAAGATTTCTTATAACGACGGGTATCGAAATTGAAAACTGCGAGAAAATAAACATTGAAGATTTTTTATAACGATGGAAATTGAAAATTGCAAAAAAGAAAAATTATTTTTAAAATCCGTTAAAGTTGCGATAGAAATGTTTCTATAAGCGATAATTTTCGATCACTCACTTTCGTCAGGGGCGCGAAATAATTCCTCGAGCAATTCGGACACCTGCATCGCTGCAGTTTCACTGTCCGGGCTCGCGATGCAACGCCGGCGGACGGACCGGGAGCCGAGCACCCCCGTAAGAAAGCCCGAAAGGCCGGGCGGACGAGGGTGAAGAGGAGGAGGCGGAATGACAGGGAGTCGGAGGGCAAGCCAGACCGAACAGACGAAATCCGTGGCCATGTCGGTACCGCCGTGGAGAGGCCGAGACGACCATAAACTCACTTCGGCGACCGGGGGGGCTTTGCGGGTTCTCGAATGGAAGAAGGGGAAGTTGAAGAAGATGAAGAAGAGGGTTTTTCTTATTACGGCGGGCCCGCGAGGCAGGTGCGAAACAATTTCTATGGTACTCGCCCGGCAACGGTCCCGAAAAATCCGAAGCCCCACAGTTCTTCGGGGCTTCTTCGTTGTACCATAACTGCCAAAAATCTCCCCGCTGCTTTCAGCTTGCATGGAGGTTTCTCGCGAATACTTCCTCGCGGAGAACTACCCTCGGCCTCCGGCTACAACCGCACGGATTACAATCCCCGGATTTCGACTCTTCATTTTCACTTCGTAGCCTGTTTGACTCTTTAGTTATGCAAAATGCGGTTCGGTATATTGTTTTCCAATAGGTTCCACGAATCAATCTATATATATAAAATATAAATAAATAAATTATAATACCCGGATTTCGACTCTTCATTTTCACTTCGTAGCCTGTTTGACTCTTTAGTCATGCGAAATGCGATTCGGTATATTTTTTGTCGACAAGTTCCATGAATCAATTTGTAATTATAAAATATAAATAAATAAATTCCATAAATAAATAGAGGTGGCGCTTTATAGACCTAACTATGCGAGGCAGGTGCGAAACGATTTCTATGGTACACGCCCGGCAATTCGGAGCACCACGGTTCTTCGGGGTTTCTTCGTTGTACCATAACTGCCGAAAATCTCCCCGCTGCTTTCAGCTTACATAGGGTTTCTCGTGAATACATCCTCGAGAAGAACTACCCTCGGCCTCCGGCTGTACAACTGCACGGGCTACAATACCTTGATTTTCTCTCTTCATTTTCACTTCGTAGCCTGTTTGACTCTTGAGGTATGTATATTTTTTTCAATCGACTATACGTCGTTATACATTGTACGAGCTATAATGTCAGTATTCCCAAGCTTTATTTTCACTTCGTACCCTATTTGAGTGACACGTTTACATCTCTACCACTCACAACTCTACCAGATAACAACTTTACCGTATTAGAACTCTACCAAAATCTCTACCAGAAAATAAAAAACTCTACCAGAATCAAAATAAAACTGTACCGGACTTGAAATAAAACTCTACCGGAATTACAACAAAACTCTACCGGAATAGAAAGTTACCGTTTAGCCTTGTTTTCCGGTAGAGTGTTATTTCAAGTCCCGTAGATTTTTTTTTACGTTGTGGTGGAGATTTTGATTTTTTTTTTTTTTTTTTTTTTGGAGTTCTAATAAGGTAGACTTCTAATGTGGTAGAGATGTTTTCTGGTAGAAATGTAAATGCGCCGTTTGAGTCACCAGCTATGCGAAATGCGATTCGGTATATATATTTATTTTCAATAAATTCCATAAATCGATGAATTACGGTCGGGTGTATAGAGGCTATCGAGCAATGGCCCTCGAAGGCTTCGGTGAATTCAGAGTCCCAGGAAATCACTTCGTGATTTCCACAGCACCCGCCCAGCAACGGTTCCGAAAAATCCGGCGTCCCACGTTTCTTAGGGCCTTCATCGTTATACATAACTGCCGAAAATCTCCCCGCTGCTTTCAGCCTTGATGGGGATTGGGGGGGGGGGTTCTCGCAAAACCATCCTCGTGGAGAACTACTTTCAGCCTCAGGCTGTATAACTGCACGGGCTATAATCCCAGTATTTATACCCTTTATTTTCACTTCCTATCCTGCTTGAATCTCGACGTATACACAGTAAACAATAATTTAATAAGTTTCGTAAAAATAATTTTGATCAATAAGTGATAAATTCAATTATTCCGTTTTCAATATACAAACCTGTCCTTTTATTTCCCATATCATGGACAATTTTAGTTTGTACTTTTGTTTGTCAAACTGGGGCCGGATGGAGTGATCGGAAAATTTACGATAAAAAAAATTGTGAACATTTGCGAAAAATGAGTTGTTTTAAGAAGCTTTTTTACTGTGTACGAAATGCTATTCGGTATAGATTTTTTTTATCGACGATTAACTGTACGGGCTGTAAGTTCAGTGTTTCCAATCTTTATTTTCAATTCCTACCCTACATGACTCTATAGTTGTGCGAAGTGCGATTCGGTATATATTTTTTTCTTCGATAAATTCCATAAATCAACGAATTAAGATCGGTTGTGTAGGGGCAATCGAGAAATCGACGTGCCTGGAAGGCCTCCGTGAATTCCGCGTCTCGCAAGCAACGCAGCAAGGCCGATGCACATCCGCCGGAAGTCGAAGGGCGACCGTCAACGAGGGCCCAAGGCTGCGATCCAGCGCGTGACGACTCGGGCTTAGCCGTGAAACATCGATGTCGTAGTAAAGCGAGACGGCGAAAAATTCATTTGCTTTTAGTGGGATCAAGCCTCCAAAAGAGATTTACAAAAATTAGTGCAAAATAATAATAATAGTAACCGCAGGTCCCGAAATGAAATTGCGAACGGTAAACTGACTATTGACATACGACTGTAAACATAGAACGACGACCAACAAAGAGTAAAGCCCCAGAAAAATTATACCATTTTTTCGTTTGCAATAAAAAAAAAATGATATGCCCTTTTCACAGAATATTATTTTTGCTCGATATTATTATTATTATCTCATGGTCTAAATTTCTTGCAAGCTAGGGTCGAGAATTGCGACTCTACAGTCGCTCGCATTTCCATCTTAATCGAGTCGACAATATCGTCCCGCCACGTTTTTCTTATCCAATTCATAAGTTCCATTTCGATCCGCAAAAGATTTCTTTTCTTCGCATTATCCATCAGTTATTGGGTCCGTGGTACTCCAGACTCGTAAAATTTGACCAGAAAACTACGGAGCTTGGTCATGTTCACGGTGCAGCGTCCGGTAGGATTTACAACAGGCAGAAGGCCAACAATGTCGGGAGGGCTAAGGCAGGTCTCTCGGAGTGGTCAGGTGGGATATTTCGAAGCCTTATATGCAGCAGCAGTTGGTATATCTATAGCGCTCCGGCGAGGGCCGGTGCAGGCGGTCACAGCAATAGCCCTAAACCTTTTTTTCCACTCTCGTTTCTTCCTCTATTTTTCTTTCTCGCATTCCGAGCCGCACACACCGGGCACCGCTCTCATGCAAGCTCTACAATTTTCCTTTCACGAGGAATCGGTACACTTCGGTAAAAAAAAAAGTAAAAAATTTATTGCTCCCTATTAACATTTAAAGGATTAGGGTTTGGTGGTTAAAGGGCAGTATCATTGTGCGAGAAGCAATCATGTCTTTGTCTTCGTCGTCTCACTGCCGGCCAGTGAAGATTGAAAGGTTCCTGGGCTGCGCCACCCTCGAAAATTTATGACGATGGCTTTTGGAATTCCGAGGTGCGTTAGATAAATCCCTCTAAGCGGATGTTACGTCCAGAGTGCTCGGGGGTCCGAGGGAGGAAGGCAAGAAAAGGGTCTTGAGGGGTGTTAATGATATATGAAACGCCGAACCGACGAGGGAGACTCATTTTCCAACGTTACTGTATCTGCCTCGGAAATCTGCTTATAATCTGTCTGGAAACGCATCCGAAGACCTTTTTCACATCGGCCACTCGCCCGGAGGGCATCGGTTACCTTTTTATCTCACGCCCTCGAAGCCGACAGGATCTTGAAATATCTTTGGTTGAAAAGTTACTCGACCAAATTTCGAATGCATATGTATTTTTTTTCACACGTAATTTTTTCTGAATACATTATATTTCGGGCTGCGCTGAGAAAAAGAAGTGGTTGGTTTAATCAAAAGTCACTGTCACATACGTTCAAAGCTGTTATTTGGTTGGTACAAGGAAATCATCGTTCTTGGATGAAGTTCTGCTCCGTTCGGCTGAATCCAAGAATATTTTAGATGTATGCACATGTACACGCAGCTGAAATGGGCGTTCTTATGTTCCAGCCTGCGCTCAGTTGAGGGTTCAGCTTTGATCTAAATCTGCTCTGATAAGCGTTACGTTGTTATCAAAACGGACGAAATTCTACCCGTGGAAAGAATTGGATGTACCATTAAAATAGATATTAATGGTACATTCAATTGTATGAAAATGGCAATTAATGGCAATTAAAGAAACCCACTAGCAGTGGACAGTCATAAATAGAAAAACTCATGGTTGAGCAGATCTTCATTCAAGAATGCACCCGATTATTTCCCTCAGTCGATTCAACACATTTCAATTCAACCAAAATTTTTTGTTGTACCACCCAAATAACGCCTTTGGTTGATCCAACCTTTCTTTTTTCTCAGTGTACTCACGAGATACAAAACTTTTCACCGCTTGCACGGTAAGAATGGTGAATATAGCTCAGCCCAGTAATGTAAATCAACAATACATGGCCCGGGTCATATTCCCCCCATTTGCCCTAAATTCTACGTATTCTGGAATATAATGCTCCAATAAGGCTCCGGAAAATATATACGAGATATTTCTGTCCGTACTAATCTTAAATATATCTTACATACACATAATTTCCATCGGTGTCGGAGCGAGATATTCTCTCGATCGTGAGTCTGATACATCCGCGAATACAAAGATGGCCGCGTCGCCCGATCACCCGAGAGAGAGCATCGAGATGTGCCCGGCAGCGCAAGAGAGGGCCGACATTGCGGTTGCGGCTATCCCGGCATTGAAGTCTCCACGCGACTAGATAAGTAACGAGCATCTCGCGTCCATTTGGACACCAGAAAGGGGCACAAGACAGGTCAAACTTAACGTTCAAAAACCAAATCGGGCAATCGACTTTCGAGGTCTATAATAAATTCAATTATGAACCGATCGATCATTTATCACCAAGAATATTGCGTCACATTCCGATAAAAAAAAAAATTGCTCTGTCTATACACGGTTCAAAAGAGAGATCGGATTGTAATTTATCCGTTGTCATCGCGCGGTTCTATTGGAGCCGAAAGCAATTTTATCCGATGCCCCCGCCGACCGTAATGGCGCTTCGATGATTATCCGAACAATCACGTCGACTGGAGAGGCCGGTTTCTGTGTTGCGACAGTGCGACTCTGCGAGAAACGAATGCGAGGTCGATTACAGCCGATGACGCTCTCGGCGAGTCTGACGTGTAGAATCCAACCAGCGGCAATCGCGCCTGTACGGTTTTACATGTTGTCCGCGTATTCGAGATCACGTTTGATCGTTTCTCGGAGTTCCCGGCGACGTCTCGGAGCCAACGCTTTTGCCCGGAGTCATTCTCCAGGCAGGGACGATGATGTCACCGGTCGTCGAGTCTGGCCAGCAGCGGCAGAAGCAGCGCCTACGCTTCTTTGCTACGTTCCACGGCGTTTCACGCGACTCTGCGATGTCTGCGACTCGCGAACCTACGAGAACAAGAAGAAGAAGAAAGAAGTTTTAAGGTGGTTCGCGAACGGTACAGAATGAATGACGAAAATTAAAAGAATTTTCCATCCAACCCAAGAAGATGACCGCGATAGCTTCGGATCCGCTTTTTACCGCAGTTTGCGGCCTCAAGACTAGGGATTGGCGATGTTCATTCGATGTTTTAATGCATCGATTCATCGAAACCATAATCGATTATTAAGACAAATAATCAATTTTTTTACTGTCAATGCGCAGGCGTAGTAGGCCATGATTGAAAACATTTTCGCGGTCCATGGACAATTCAAAATTGCACACTTGACTTTTTTCTTTATTTTGTAAAAATTGTAACGCCAAACCAAGTAAACCAAGTAAACAATAGTGTTTAGTTGGTTTTCTTAGACACGGAATATTTGAACCCTCGAATTTTGCGAAAAAACCTGAAATCAAAATCTATATGGAATCCCCTCTTAAAAATACATTAAAAACTTGGACATTATAAGCACAATGTGCCCTTAATAATAAACAGCTGTAACTATATTTCTGTATAACGTATTTACAACTATACTTACTTATCCTACAGTTTCTTACTCTTCACTTTCGTTACTCTTTCGTCGAGGTTTACCGTGTTGCACTTATGAAAGCACAACATTTGTTTTTTTTTCTTGTAAATATACCGTTTAAATTAATGTGGGCTTTTTCTAATTGAACCGATGCATCGATTCGACATCGATGTTTTAGAGAATGAATCTATTTGTTTTGTAATCGATTATTTAAGCATCAATGTTTTTTTTTTTCAACATCGCTACTCGAGACTGGGGACGTGGAAAAGTTACCATTGTTATGATGACGCGGGAACCACCTTAAGATTCAGCTCGTGATCGCGCTCGCGCTGCGCCTATATTGTACCTACACGAAGCTACCGCTTTCCGGTGAAGATGACCCTAGCTGCACAGTGTCTGCCGCTTCGGCTGCCGAGGCCGCTGCAGACGGCCGGTCAGCTTCGTCGCGGAACCGCTCGAGCCGGTCTTACACGCTCCTAAAGTTCTATCTCGTTTCTCGTTATAACGCGATACCTCGCGAAGCTTCGAGTCTCCCGGGATGATATTCGCGGGACTTTAGCCGACGCGATCGCGTATACCGGTTATGCAGATGGAGGAGGCTGCTCGCGGACCCTCTTATATGTCCGCGCGTTACGGCGGGACGGAGAGCGAGATACCGGACCTCTCCTCTTCGCCGGTTTTCCAGTCGGCAACCGGTGCCGCTTTACTTTTGCCAGCCTATAATCCTTCGCGAGCCTATCTCTTGCGCTCTCAAATCGAAATACATTTTCGCGACATCGAGACACACGGGCGATCAGCACGCGTATCTGTAACAGTCTGTAGGTCAACCGATTTTTCTTTTTCTTCTTCAATCGCGCGGGCAGCGTCGGCGATGTTTGCGCCGACCGAGAATAATTTAAGGCCGTTGATGGTAAAACATTTTTTTTTTTATTATTCTTTTTTTTATAATCTCTTGAGCGGTTTTCGCATCGGGCGTGGTGGGGGCAAAATGATCGGAAGATACGCGATCGGCGGGGAAAAATATACAGGCCTCGAAGGAATAATTACGGAAAAATATGTATTTAGAATTTTTTATTTGATTTTTTATTAATTAGTTAATTTATTCTTTATTCACGAGATTCTTTTTTTACCGTGGAAGTTTTTTGAATTTGATGGTTTTCGTTTAATGCCATGCTGGACGACGTGCACATTTTTCGGTTCAGCAAACTTGTTGACTATATACAGCGAATACACGACTATGTCGTGATATTATTTTCGTTGGGAACTTTTAATATTGCGAACTGAGTTTAATATATTAATAATCATTATGTATTATATTTTACGTTATTTTTAACTGTCCTTTCCTGACCTGATCGATATACTGGAAAACTTAAATTTTCGTTCTGGAAAATCGGAAAAAGTCTGGGTATTTTAGTTGGGGAATTTCGCAGAAACCATGAAAAACTTCATTCATTAACGCTACTTAACGAGTCAAAATATTCATTCATTATCGCTTTTTAACGAGTCCATTAATAAGGATTGTTTTTATTTTTGCGAAACGCATGCGGTTTTATGTATTTCTTCATTCTTCTATGATGGAAATCGAATGCCTCGGAGAAACTTCTGTGCCGCGCATTACGGAGTGTTTTCTGGCGGTCGCTCGATAGCTTCCGCCTTCGGCCAAACCCCTCCGGGATTTCGAGACTTTTTATTTATACGGATATTTTCGGTTCCCGATCTATAATCGACTCGGTGATTGATTTCGTTTTTGATGCACGAAGGCTCCGGCAGCACGCGCATGTAATATTCTATGAACGAGGGAAAGAGAGAAGTTAACAAAAAAAAAAAAAAGAAAGAAGAAAAAAATCGTTTCGAGTTCGCACGGTTCTTGCCGATTCCGCGTACGTACCGCAACTTCTGCTTCGACGGTAAACGTTCGCGGAATAAATTTACACATGAAGAACTGTCCGGAGGAAATCGAGAGGCGCGCGAGCTCCTCAAAGGCTCGGATTCGCCGAGGCAAATTCATTCGGAAACCAAGAAAAAACAGTTTTTCTTCCTTTTTTTTTTTATTATCATAATTTTTTCTCCTCAAACCTCAAAATGATAGTTATCTGCGCGTCTCGTTAGGCGAATTGGAGCAGCGCTCGCTCGGTCGTCTCCGCCGTTGTCAGGAGAATAAAAGTTCGTCGAGACGGATTTCTCGTTGAAGGGTTTAAAAAAAAAAAATTATTCTTTACCGCGCGGTAGGTTGGAACTCGATGGAAAGGGCGAGAGCGGAGTCAAGATCGTCTCTCGCGAGGAACGCGAGAGCAAAGGCAGAGAATACGCTTCGCGAGATATAATAAACTACATAAGGGAGCCCGCAGGATCGCGCATGCGATTAAAGACTCCTTATACTCCTTTCTCGCTGACTGCCGCTGCTGGCGCTGCCGTTGGAAGGCGATACGCGAATGTACATTGTACACGGAGAACGCAGACATACACACCTATATATATATATATATGTTTATGCATACAGTCTTGAAGACCGCTTACAATACCTCGTACTCGAAGGTAACTCGGTCCGTTCCTCGAGAGGACTCCGGGAGGGGAAGAGATCGAGGATGCTGAAGAAATAAAAGAAGCAAGTAGATAGCCGAGTTACAAGGGTCAGACTCGCGAGGCTGCGGATGATATATCGACCTTGGGGAGGAGAAAAAAATCATCTCTCTCTCCCGGCGAAAGTCGAAAGATCATCCGCAGGATACGATGCCGAGTCAATTCGGATTTTTTATATATATTTTTTTAAATTTCCCTCGAAGAGAAAATATGACAGATTTTTTTTTTTCATGATCTCGAGGCTGCGGAAAATATATCGAGCTTGGGGAGGAAAAAAATAATAATTTCTCTCTCCCGGTGAAAGTCGAAAGATCATCTGTAGAATACGATGCGGAGTCAATTCAGATTTATTTTTTCAATTTCTCCCGAAGGGGGAATATAACGATTTTTTTCATCATTTCGGAAAATATATCGAGCTTGGGGAGGAAAAAAAAAACATGTCTCGCCACTCCCGGCGAAAGCCGAAAGATCATCCGTCGGAAACGATGCGGAGTCAATTCGGATTTTTTTATTATATATTTTTTAATTTCCCCCGAATCCAGCTCCAGCGCTCTCCGCGCTCCTAATTCAGTCACTGTGCGATATAAGTCGGGAAGAATATTCTTCATTCGCGTCTCATCTCTGTTTCGAGGGGGCGGTACGATGCGGGGGGAGAGAAGTCCGGTCGAAGTATGCGGTTACGGGGAAGCGAAGGTGGATACCCCGCCGTCTGCGGGAGAGGTAGAGAATGACGTACGCTAAAAAGCTGAGGTACCGGACTCAGCGTCGAGATCATATTCCCACAAGAGGAAGAGGCCGGGCCACTCGTTCGTGCTCTCCCCTGATTACTTTTCTCATTTCTCATCGCCGAGTAAATAAACATTTTTTTTTTTCATCTCTCGTTACGTTTCTTCCGCGAGGGGAGAAACGCGAAACTCGGGAGTCGATCAAATCTTCGAAAAATATTCGTGTAAATTTGAATCAGCCGGCAAAGATCTTGCAGATTAAATCTACTTGAATTTCTAAACAAAAAGCGTGTAAATTCGAATCATCCGGTAACGATTTTGCAGATTAAATGTACTTGAATTTTCTAAAAAAGAGCGTGCAAATTCGAATCATCCAGCAAAGATTTTGCACATTAAATCTACTTGAATTCCTTAAAAAAAGGATGTATATTCGAATCATCGGGCAAAGATTTTCCTGATTCAATCTACTTGAATAAAAAAAGGGTAAATTCGAATCATCCGACAAAAATATGGCACATTATAAGATTTTGCACATATTGAAGTCTGTTAAAAAAAAAAGAAAAAAAAACCCTCAGATCGAAGTTAAGGGTTTTCGGGTGTACGAAGACTATAGTTTCTTCTTCTGCGGTCCGGGGTATCCGAAGCGTGGTGGGGCCCGTTGAGCTCGGGGAACAAGCGTGATGCCGCTGCTGGCTTTCGCCGTTGGTGTGTACGGTGGAGGCGTGCGGTCAAGCTCACGCCGGTGTGTGGCGCGTTAAAAATGGTTGCTCGTTCGCCGGTTCACGGATGGATCTCGTTCTCTCTTTCCCGAGGCCGGTGCTGAGAGGAGAACGAGAACGAGAGGGAGACGGCGGAATAGATGTCCGGAGAGATAGTGGAAAGAATATTCGAGCATCCCAATGGAGGCCCATTAGGCCCAACGGCGGTTGGGCACAGTCTCCGATGGGTCCACGTCGGCGAGCGAGAGGAGGCGGGGGATGCCGAGCGGCCGGTCAAGCCGCATTCCGTCGGCCAACCGACTCCTCGGAACCCTTTCTGCCCCCCCTTCGGCTCCGCAGACGCTCACCGTATACTCTTCTCTGTTACTTGTTCCTCTTTATTTTTTCTTCAATTTTTTTTTTCTGCTCTCTTACTCTCTTTTCCTCGTCGTCTGGCCGATGTATCTGCCTCAGCCGTACAGCGATGACCACTCGACCGCACGATATACACCGGCCGCAGCCTCTTCGTTATTATTTCGACTCTCCGACCAACTCGGTTTCGTGAGCGCCCGCTAACGCCGGAGAACCTGCGAACAGAAAAAAAAAAACAAAATTAAAGTGTCCTTGAACAGAGCCATTCTAGAAGTAACTTTCGTCGAACTTTACTTTCCGGAGAAGAAACTGGACTCAGCTGGTCCATCGCTACTTCCATTTTGGATGCTGTAAGCTTTTTTTCCTTTTTTTTTTTATACTTTCCTCTTCGATACCGGGTCGAAGAGTCGTGGAGGAGTTCGCAGGATTGTTCTCCGATGCCGGCCGCAAAGGCTGGCGCGTGAGGACAAATATTGGAGAGCTTTATCGAGTGAACAAGTCCCAAAGTCTCTTTGAAAAGAGCCATTCTAGAAGTAACTTTCGTCGAACTTTACTTTCCGGAGAAGAAACTGGACTCAGCTGGTCCATCGCGGCTTCCATTTTGAGTGCTGTAAGGTTTTTTCCTTTTCTATACTTTCCTCTTCGATACCGGGTCGAAGAGTCGTGGAGGAGTTCGCAGGATTGTTCTCCGATGCCGGCCGCAAACGGCTGGCGCGTAAGGACAAACATTGAAGACCTTTGTCGAGTGAATAAGTCCCAACGTTTCTTTGAAAATAGCCATTCTGGAAGTAACTTTCGTCGAACTTTACTTTTCGGAGAAGAAACTCAACTCAGCTGGTCCATCGCGACTTCCATTTTGGATGCTGGGACGTTTCTTCTTTTCTATACTCTTAGCTCCGATACCCGATCGAAGAGTCGTGGAGGAGTTCGCAGGATTGTTCTCCGATGCCGGCCGCAAACGGCTGGCGCGTAAGGACAAACATTGAAGACCTTTGTCGAGTGAAGAAGTCCCAATGTTTCTTTGAAAATAGCCATTCTGGAAGTAACTTTCGTCGAACTTTACTTTTCGGAGAAGAAACTCAACTCAGCTGGTCCATCGCGACTTCCATTTTGGATGCTGTAACGTTTCTTCTTTTTCTATACTCTTGTCTTCGATACAGGGTCGAAGAGTCGTGGAGGAGTTCGCAGGATTGTTCTCCGATGCCGGCCGCAAACGGCTGGCGCTCGAGTACAAATATTGGAGACCATTGTCGAGTGAAGAAACACGGAAAGCAAAACCGCTGACCGATGGTCGACTCTTCAGAGTCATCTCTGCAAATTTGGACTCGGTTGATTCTATATTCTTCGGTCGAGGCTCATTCTCGAGCATCACATTATAAACCCGAGGAGATATCTCGGCGTGTGTCTCTGTGTGTGCCGTACGTGTGCGGGAGCATTGTTCCTCGGTGTGTACCAAATGGGCCTCGAGAGTGGGCCGGACAAACCGCAATCCTCTCACGCGAAACGTGCCGGGCGAGAGCCGCGGCCGAGCAGAGCGCCCCCTCATGGCGTTCGGCTCTTCGCGAGGAGATGTTTTTCTCTCTTGCTCGGTGCCCCGCTCGTACCTGCATGGTCTCTGCCGGGCATTATACTGTACCTCGGACGCAGCTACCCGGGCCTTCTCTCTGTATCTCCGGTCGCTCCGAAGAAGCTTCGAGAGATACTTCAACGGCAGGCCGTGCGCCTCGGCCTCCTCATCTCTTCGCCCACGCTCGACCGTTAAACTCGGCTTGAAAATCCGGCCTCCTAGCGCCTTCTCGCTCGCGCTCCGACCGCCCTCCCCCTCGCTCTCCGGGTTTCTTCCCTCGACCGGCGTCCTCGTTTCTTCCTTTCTTCGGCGAAGCCAAGCGGGTATCTTCATCTCTTCGCATCGAAAATTGCCGGAGAAGTTTCACCGGGACGGATGATGAATTCGTTCCGTCTCTTATCCTCGTCGAAGACTGCGCTTCGTCTTCTTGGACCTCCCGCTGTTCCTCCGTCGACTTCCATAGCTTCGAAGTCGCTTCGTCGGGGCTTCGGGGCGAGACTTGTAACTTCAAGTTGACGGACGGGTTTGAAGTCTCGAGGTTGAAGTTTGCAGTCTTCTTGGACCTCCCACTGATGTTCCGTCGACGTCCGTGGCTTCAAAGTCGCTTCGTCGAAGGTTCGAGGCGAGACTTGTAATTTTAAGTTGACGGACGTGTGTGAAGTCTCGAGGACGAAGTTTGCAATCTTCTTGGGCTTCTCGCCGCCGTTCCGTCGACTTCCACAGCTTCGCAGCGAAACTCGTCATGTAAATTTGACGATCGTGTGCGAAGTCTCGCGGCCGAAGCTTGGAATTACTCTCGAGCAGACGGGAAGTTTAGTTGCCAGGCAACACTCCTGCCTGCAGACTTTCCACCGGCGGTGGAAGATTTCCGTGGAAGAGGCGTCCCCGTCGTGGGCTTCGGGAAGGCGAGACCCTGAGAAAAAGCGGTCGCGAGTTCACGGCGGGGATGAAGCGGAGTCGGATGACTATGCTCGACGATCGAATGATGAAGCGATAGAATAGGAGAAGCCAGAGGAGCGAAGTCGAAGTAGACGATGCGGAGGGAAGAAGAAAAGTGCGGAGACGGGCCGGTACGAAGCCACGGCCGCGATGGGGGTCAGCAAGCCGGCGAGGCGAACGATGGAGCATGCGAGGATGCGGGAGAGGCAAGAGTGGGCCCACACGGAACGGCAGGAGGAACAGGCCCGAGGGGACCTCTCCGCAGCCGAGAGAAGTGACCGGATGGCCTTGGTACCGAGAAGAGGGCCGAGTCTCCGGAGCCACCGAGAGAGTCGCTCTCTCGGGTAGTTACCGCCGGACCGACTATAACTGCCCTCCCCACCCCGGCACACACCTCGAACGACCGACCCTGTATCGTATCTCCAATTTCGAAGGGTTTTTTTTTGTCCAACTTCACTGAAGCAACGGCAAGATCGTGAGCAGAATTATCACGGTTCGCGAAGCTTCGATATCGCGAAGTAAGATTTTTTTAAATGAGAAACATGTCGCAGGTACTTGCTGCGGTTGTTAATTCAGAGCTTCGGGCTGGAGCTCCAAAAGATGGGAAAAAATTATGACTGCTTCCTGTCGAGGTTGTATTTCCAATTTCGAAGGTTTTTTCCTTAACTTCACTGAGGGACCGGCAAGATCGTGACCGAAGTGATCACGGCTCGCGAAGCCTCGATATCGTTAAGCAAGATTCTTAATTGAGAAATATATCGGAGTTAGTTGCTGCGGTTGATAATTCAGAGCTTCGGAGTGAAGCTCCGAAAGATGAAGAAAAATAGTCACTGCATCCGGTCGAAGGTTGATATTGCATTGGACACCCTTCGGTTACAACTTTCGGTCGGTCCAGTTGTGCGAAGTAAATCGTTCGCCAAGTTCGAGATGTAATGTATGGTAAACTGGCTCGTTCGAAGTTGGCGTGCTCGAAACGCGGAAGAAGATCACCCGGAGGTCCTGGGATCGTCACGACTGCAATGCTTGCCGCCGTTGCTTCCCGAAGAGTTCAGAGCATCGCGAACGAGCCAATGCCACTGGCACGTGACGTCCGGGACACCGCCTGTGAATTTACAAAGAGTCCTGCGTCCATTATTTACAATAGGTGTTTCGATTAAACGGTACGGTTATTGGCGCGATTCGGACTCTCTTCCTCACCCGATATCTTCACGATCGGCCCATTGCCGTAACGCTTCTGGCTTTACTCGAGCGTGTAACGCGCGTCCAGGAATAAGTTAGAGTTACGCTTGTCTGGATTTATTTTCCGGTATATTCGAGGCTTTAATCTCCGCTCCTGCGAATTTATCGGTTACTCCTTCGAGCGAACACGAGATCTTTTCTCTCCCGCACAGCCGCAGATTCTGCCGCAGCGGTGCGGAACTCTATCCTGAACGGTGTCGCGCGAGCGCGCGCGGGGTTAACATCTCCGCACGCCGGATTTCTCGCTCACTGACGTACGTACGGGAGATATTATTTATGTAAATCGTTCGTTCCCCTATTCCAATTTACCCAAGCACGAACGATAAATTAGCGTCTCTTACGAGGCACTCCGAGCGAGAATGATAGCGAAGCCGAGAGAGGAACGAAGAAAACCAGTCGGCCGGGTCGGGGAACCTCGTCGTACAACATCGTCGCTGACTTCTTCGTCCTCTTCCACGGGCCTGACGGCCTGTATATATACAGAACACCAGACGTTACGTCTTACCTCCCGCACTGACTGACACGAACTCTGTTGTATGCATATACCATTTTCTTTTTTTTTTTACCGGAAAGACGTGTGTATATATATATATATATATATATATATATATATATATATATATATATATATGTATATATACATGTTTATACACTCTACGGTGAACTACACACACTCTCTACATATACCGGTTCGTCGAATTTCACCGTGACCCCGTTCGCGAAAAAAAATATTGCCGACGTCGCTCGAGGTCAACGGAGGTTCATGAAGGCTCGTCAAGGCGTCTGGGGGAGTTCGGGAGGTTGAATAATGTTGTGCACTGTAACGAAAAAAAATAATGCGTTATGGACAAATAATTTAATATCGAAGACGGATAAAATAATTGCATATCCTTACGAATGCAGTTTTTTCTTGTTCTCTATATTAGTATGTGAAACGTGGAGAGGAAGTGCAAGGCTCCGGTGACTACGTTGGTCGCGGTCAACGGAGGTTCGAAAAGGCTCGTCAAGACGTCTGGAGGAGTTCTAGAGGTCGAGTAATGTTGAGCCCTGAAACGAACAAAAAAATGTGTTAGGGACAAATAATTTTATATTCGTAGGGATATCGTGCGATACGTAAAGCTTATCGACGACGGGAAAAATAATTGCATATCTTACGAATGCAGTTTTTGTCTTGTTCTCTATATTCGTATGTGAAACGTGGAGAGGAAATCCGAGGCTCTGGTGACTACGTGTTCGAACTCCAGATAGGAGAGTGCACCGTCTCCGTCGATGTCGCTTTCCTCGAGAACTTTTCTGCAGATCGTGTCGACTTCGTCGGCTGCGAGACCGCCCTGCACCAGCTGCCGGCAGGTCCTCTCGAGATCGGCCGTTCCCAGCAAACCGTCCTCGTCGAAGTCTGTAAAAGAATCGTGAATTGATAACTCATATAGCACGCAATATTTTGAAGTCACTTCAGAAATATTTTCAATCTTTCAAATCTTACGAAAAGTTTATGAAATATATGAAAATAATATTTTGAAATATTCTATCAAAATATTCCAACGAAGGGTTTCTCGGATATTTCAAAAATATACTTAATCTTTCAACACATCCGAAAAATTTCTGAAACACAGTGATAAAAATTTTGAAATATTTTTTATTTCATGTATCACCAAAATATTTCTACGATTGTTTCCGTGTTTATGAGGGCGTGTATATGCAAATTGGACTCGTGATGCAATCTTTGATATATCGCTGAAGTGTTTAAAAGAGATCTCGGAAACATTTCAATGTAGGATTTATGACCGGACAAAAAAAGATTTTTAAACTATTTAAAAAACATTTCACATATATTGTTTAATATTGGTAAAACATTTTTAATATTTCAAAAATATTTCCGTCCTATGTGGGAATCCGATAATCGTACAATGTTACTCGAACGATCGAGAGGAAGTTGCATTCAGTCAGAGTCGCTCCGAAAATGCGAGATAATCGACGACACATCGAGGGGAACGGTAAACTAATGTAATACGTTTTGTCATTACAGTTCTTTGTCAGTCGGAAGAGCTCCAACTCCCACGCTAACGAGAATCCATCGAGTCGCCCGATATGGCTCTGAACATTTAGCCACGGTTCTTCGTCTCCGTTATTATCGTACTCACGATTGCGTACCGTAAATCTTGAAGGCATAGAACACCTTGAGGTCCCTCGGTGCCTGCTCCGAAAACACCGACATCATTTCGAGAAACTCCTCGAAACAAATACCCTCGTCGAGACTTCGACCAGCTTCAGAATTCGTGAAGACCTCGCATATCCGCTCCATGAATGGATTTTCCTAAAATTGTTAGACCATCGCGTATTACTAGATTTAACCCTTTGAAGCGTTACATTTTTTTTACAGCTATGAAGTTTCAAATACTTCGGTTGGTTATTAATGCATTTTTTCTGAATTCAAGGAGGTGATACACCTGTGATACACCGTGCTTCAAGGGGTTAATATGGAACAAGTTTGAGTAACATACCTTGAGTTCGGGAATCCGAGCCAAACAGGACGAAGGTAATCGAAGATTCGAAGCTTCCTGTGGCGTCATGGTCTGGGGAACCATTCCCGGATCTCCCATCTCACGGAAACGTTTGAAGATCCTGCGAACGATAAGCATCAGCATAAATCTGAAGAGTCAAAAGCACCGAATTTACGCGTTCAGGAAAAATCGTCGTTTATTAAACGTTACCTCAGTATTTCCTTTCGAGTGAAAAACGTGCAGTCCTGATAATCCTCCAGTTGTTCTTCGGTAAAAGTCGCCACTTTATTGCCCATCCTGTCGGCTCGAGGCGAATACTGCTGATGCAAGCCCGAACGAGTTCGAAATGCGAGGGTTACTGAAAAATTGGTGAAAGAAAAAGCTCGCGACCGACCGCCCCGATGTTCGATACGAAATAGTTTCTAATAACCGTGGGGTGCGCCAGCTCGGCGCTCCCATTTCTACGGACGTTCGATGCCGATTCACTTTACCGAATTAATATGACGATTGCAGACAAGGCTCATGTTATTTACCGAGCCGTGTTGGTGGAACTTCGCGTGGGTACAGAAATCGTTCCCGGTAGTATTGCGAAAGATAATAATAGCCCTGGAAGAACGGAAAAGGACCGTTAAGCCACGTACAAGCCTTTTACGCAAATTAATCGTGTCTCACGTGACTCGCTATTTTTCTTTTTCTGTTTTTATTTTTATTTTTTTCGTTTTAATTAGTAAAGTCGAATCCCGAAAATACCTCCCATTCGATGTTTCCATAGTGGGATGGCTAGCCGCACCTGCCTCGCGCCCAAGCTCGTACATCCCTCGATGAGATTCGAAACACGCACATTACCGATTACACGCGTCATTCGCTCGCGCACACTATCCGCGTATGATTGCAAGCTGTTTCCGGCGCGAATCGCATGGCTAACTACAACGGCACATCCATCCAATGAGACACAATCTTCAGTCTGAGAGAATGTATTCAAAGCGTAATACAAACGAACGGTTCGGAGGTAGTTTGCGGAAAATTATTTTTGAAGCTGTGTGAAAGTCTATCCTAACGCCCTCGACACGTAAAAATGATGAAAAAAGAAATTTAATTAAATACATCTATTCTTTGACAATAGTCACAGAATAGATTCATTGTCGATTTCCTGGGATAGACTTTCACCATGCCTTTAATTAATGCTAGGCGACTCGAAAGATCAGCAGTAATTTTGTGATGTTTGCTGCCGCTGCGATCGTCTCATCACCGTCAGTTGAAAGGACAAATTTTAGGAATATTATTCTAGAATTATTTTTTAATTAGAAATATTTTAGAAATAAATAATTTCTGAAGAGCGCCAACACCCGTGGCAGCAGCGTAAAAACGAGGTTTGGGGTTTTGCATTCTCCTTCCAACTGACAGTGCCGACGAGTCGATTGCAGCCGTAGCATACATCACAAAAATTGTTCGACATCGATCACTGCCTAAACTAACTTAATCAGCAGTAATGATCTTCGAACGATTCCTTGCTGTCGAGCAAGTGATTGAGGCACTCGGTGTAATCGTCTTGCTCCAGGCCCGAGTCACCGAAGGCGTGAAACCTCTTGATATTCTTGACCCTCGACGCCTGCTCGTGCAGCGATTCGAACATCTTCGACAAGGTGTTTCCGCTGTGCAGTCCGGCTAGGACTGGAACCGATTTCACATCTGTTGATAAACGGGAGAGAAAAGAAAACCATTGAACATCATTGCCAGATTCTTCGTACGTAAAAACATGCATATTCGAATTTTTATCGTACCTTCACCAACCGGCCAGCCGGCGATGTCTCCGTTACCATGAACATTGTTGTTGAATATCTTCGGAAACGGATCGACGATCTTCAAGGGTGCTCTGGCGTTCGCGAGATAAGTTGCCGAGGCGTGACAAGTGTAGGCCAGATACATGGTCATCATCTCGTGAACGCTCGAACATCTGTACGCGGGTTTGGACATTTGTTTTTTCGCCTCGGTCATTGGCCTCTTCAGTCTCTCCTCGGAGATTCCTCGGAGAGCCAAACTCTGCATCTGTTTGTCCTCGGGAATTTTGCAATTGGGCGTGAGGCTCGTCCACAGCGGGCCCTCGAAGTCGTCCAGTATATCGATGAGGTCCCGTTTGACGGTCATCGGAAACGGAAGACTCAGACTCGTGGCCGCAGCTTTTCTTCCGAGTTTGTTGAGATCGGCGCATAAATCGGAGAGCGCCGACATGCGATACTCTTTCAGTCTGTACCTCAGAGTCAGGGTGTCCAGCGCGGTCGCCAGTACAGCGCTGCTGTGATACTTCAGCCCAGAGTCGTATGTGAGATTGTCGAAGCGACGAGGTTCTCCGGGAAGCGGCCAACCGCTCTGCCCGCAGCACAGTGGACTGAACAGCGACGAGTTCTCGCCGAGTTGCTGCCAGCACAGAGCCGTGTTCACTACCTTTATCAAGTCTGCGGCCGTGGGCTCGCTGTTCTTACCGGCTATGCTCGGAAAAGCTATGACACTCTTGCCGTACTCGTCGCGCAGATGCTGAACGCACGCCGAGCCCAGACCTCCGAAACCGTCCGCCGAATCCAACAGTACTTGAAAACCTTGCATTAAATCGCACTCCTCGACGTAGGCTCTTATCCTGTCGGTAAAATCATCCTCGAATTGTTCGCTGTTCCACAAATTTTGCCCGTAGTTGAATACGTCGAACGGCTGATCTGTGCAGGCATGCTTGTACTCCCTGACGACGTTTATCGTCCGAGGGTGAAATCTGGGAACCAGGTAGTCCACCCAACTGTTGATTTCCTTCTCCAAATCTATTTCCTCGGAAATGGCAACCTCGGCCGACTCTTCGAGACTCCGAACGAACGGCGCTTTGGGAGTTTCCGGTTCGACCGTTAATTCCACATTATCTTCGTCCCAGAGAGGCGGAGGATCGTCCTGGCAGTGAGAATCACCGTAGAGGGTACCTCGCTCGTTCAAGTAGCCCAGAGTACCCTTCAGGTCCACGACCAACAGTCTGGGGGTGTATGTGACTTCTTTCTGAAAAGGGACTGCATAGTTTTTAATCGTTAACAATATAATATACTATATACATTTTTTTATACAAAATTTTGCCTCTCACATGCTATTAGCACATAACAAGGTGTGAATTAAAATGCAATTCTGAACTAATCTATCCCAGGAAAATGTCTATTTAGGAGCATGTGAAACCCCTTCCCTCTACCTATAACGTGCCCAGTCGGTATCAAAAACTGTAATCAACTTTTTTCACGGATCCTAGCATCCACGCTGAAAAGAAAAGTATCGTCGATTGCTGATTTGTAATCCGTCTGCGATTACACTTTTCTTTTCACCTTCAATATCACCGACCCTGAAAAAAGTTGTTTACTGTTTTTGTTACCAACCGTGGTATTTCACCTGCTTGTAACAAATAATAATAATTCAATATTTGCATGACTGGTCGATATAGGGAACAGATATACTATATCGATCTATATAGATTCTCCTCCAGGCTTTGCGGGGCAAATTTCAGACCATTAGCTTTATATTAGGATACGAATATCTGCTCCCTAAGTCAATGATTTGTGGATATCCAGGTTTTCATAACATAACATAAATTAGTATAAATTCATACGAAGTAATATAGAAAATTATATTCAATGCACTGGGCTGAATGATAACAGCCCAGATAGAAAAACGTGCCGTCAAACGGGTATCGTACCATTGGTACCGCCATCGTTCCATCTCCGTGCCGTCATTTTTCTATCTGGGAGGCAGTAATATTGAGTTAAACATTACTATGAGAAATGTCATTTTTGTAAAAGAATAAATCAATGAATAGATAATGTAAATCAATATATTGTTACAATCCCTATAATTGAGCTTGGCCTGTAGTGATTCCAATAAATAAAATAAAAATAATTCCAATAAGGTAGAACAAAAATGTAAATCTTTACCCTCGCTGTCTCGCCCTCGCGGTACAGAACATCGTTGTTTACTTCCGATGGATTAGCGGGATCGTACGAGAAATTGCTTTCCTGAAATCGTCAAAGTTCGTTCAGTTCGAGTCGCTCAATTTTAACGTTCAAATTACGACGAGAATCGGACGTGACAACGTGTTTATGCCTTGCAGTTTGCATAGGTTAAACACAGCGATCGATAGTTTGTTTTTTTTTTACACATACCTGCAGATTCCACCAGTGAGTTCCAATGTAATTAGAGTAATGTCCGAATTGAAGCGTCAATATTTCACGCGTCGTCATCTCTTTGTGCAATCCTTGTTTATTTTTTTAATCCGTTCACGAGTTCTTCGCGAATCCACGAGCCGCGATGCCGAAAATGCTATCAGAGCGTTGTCTGTGCACGTGCAGTCGCACACATTTGACACATGTCAGCAGTGAAACACTCGGTGAACCAATGGGAAGGCTCCGTTGCGAGTGTCAGTGTGATTGGTCCACAGTGTGATTGTGATTTACAAATGAAATCGACGTATACGTTGAAACGTCAAATACGTTGAAAAACAAAATAAACGTAGTTTGATGACTTTTTTTAGTGGAGTTTATCGATAAAACATGAGTTCGCACTCGCCACGTCGAACGCACGGGCGATTGCCCGTCTGCTCCGAAACCGGTGCATTTGAGGTTAAGCATGGATCTTGGAGATCTAAGAGAGAAACTGACGATATCACCGATCCGGAGATCGTCGGTTACTTCAGCCTCGATGGGAATCGAACTTACCTGCCGGACTCGTCAAATTTGTCCTACTATGTTCCTCCGGAGACGACAAAAGTTAATTTCGATCTGAATCAAGGTATAAAATCGGTTCGCAGAAAATTGCCCTCCGCAGACGACGAGAGGATAGACAATCTCCTCAAATGGATTAAACTCAATCACGCCACGATCCAAGCTCCCGTTAACACAAAAAAATGGTATGCTGCGAGCTGACGCCCAACATGTACTCCTACAATTAGTTTTACTTAATGTTCCTATTATGTAAATTGTAATTTTTGTACTTTTCTTATTTTTTACTGTTAAATTTAATTTTTGTGCTGTTCTTATTTTTTAAATTGTAATTTATTTGATGTTCTTATTTATTTATTATAATTTATCTATTATGAATTTTTTTAAATTATTTATTTATTCTCACTTAACGTTTTTCCAGGATACAGCCGGACTTTGTCTGCTTTCGCGGACTGTTGACTGTGCTGTTGTGCACTCCATACTCTCCGAGAGACGCTTGGATAATTTGTGCAGCCAAGTGGAAAGGAACGATATATCTCTGTGCCTTCAAAACGCCAGAGGAGAAGAGGAGAAACGCTAACATGCCCAAGGATATGCTGAAATTCATGTCTTGGGGCTTCAAATTTGAGAAATACGTTCTGTCAGGTATTGCAACGTTACTGGCGTAATATTATCTCGGTGTTGCTCTACAAAGTAAACTGCCTATTCTAGATGCTCCTGGCGTCGCTCCGAATGCCCTGCAGCCGGTGAACGAGGCCGAGGAGTTTTGCTGCATGTTCAGACGTCGTTTCGGCGATCACACGGTCTTGTACGGCGCCGAAATGGACGGCGTTACATCCGAGACGAAGCTCGCGGATCCGCTGCCGCTCAAAGATCTTAAATTCGTCGAGGTGAAGACGAGCAAAGCCATAGAGCACGCGGGACAGGATCGGAATTTCCGAAAATTCAAGCTCTTAAAGTGGTGGTCTCAGAGTTTTCTGGTCGGTATCGAGAGCGTACTGTGCGGCTTCAGAGACGACGAGGGAATCGTCCGTGATCTTAAGAATTACAGTCTACCGGAAATCGTCGATATGTCGAAGGTGATTACTTATCTGCACTCGAGTATCGAACTTCTACGATGCAAGTGTGCTGAACATATTTTTCAAAAATATAATATATTAATTTTGCTTTCGGACCTTCTGGAATCGGACTACTTCTATAAACTTCTGTCAGGCTTTCTTGAGCCACGTATCGAAGACCGTTGTTCATGACTGTGATAAGATAATTTACAAGTTCGAGAGGATACCGTTTGAGGATATTGTCACGACGGAACTATCGCCCATTTCCGAGTACGCGTTCATGCCCTCATCATTCACCCTGTCGGAACATGCAACCTTCCGGTAAACCATCCTGCACCGTTCATTTCACCAAGGTTCCCTCGCACACATTGTAAACCGCAAGTGGGCGTTGGTGGAACGTTGCAGCAACGGTGAAATTGTGCCCCCCCCCCCGTTCTGTTATAAGAACTGTCGTGAACCGTCGCGCAACGGTGAAATTCGTTTCCCTCGATTCTGCTGCACGAACCGTCGCACAACGGTGAAATTTGTTTCCCTCGATTCTGCTGCACGAACCGTCGCACAACGGTGAAATTTTTCCCCCGGTTACGTTGCAGCTACCGTCACGAAGCGTCGCGTAATGGTGAAATTTTCCCTCCCGTTCTTCTGCAGGAACCGTCCCGAAACATCGCGCAACGGTGACGTTTTTTACCCCGGTTCCACTGCAAGAACCGTCGCGCAACGGTAAAATGCCAACCTCGGTTCCTTTGCAGAAACCATCGTGCAACGTTAGAATTTTTCTCTCGAATCCACTGCAGGAACCGTCTTAAACCGTCGTGCAGCGGTCATATTTTTCCCCCGGATCCGCTGCAGTAACCGCCGCACAACGGTGTAATGTTTTCCCCCCAGTTCCGCTGTCGGAACCGTCACACAACGCCGAAACTTTTTTCGCGATTTTGCTGTTGGAACCGTCACCCAACGGTGCAACTGTTTTTCCCGATTCAGCTATCGGAACCGTCTCGCAGCGATCAATTTTTCTGTCCACAGCTAATCGGGGAAAAATGTATTGAACATTGCGGAACGAAATCTCGCAAATATTTGAGTTCGTATCTTCCAATTGAAAATCGGATGGTTCGAATATAAATATTTGCAAGTTTTTATTGTGGTATTGGACATTGTAGAACACAAGAAATATGAGTATTTTGTTTTTATCTTCATAGCGAAAATATTGCGAATGTTTGCGCTACAGTCACATCTATGTTTACGCAATGCTATATAATTGTCTTATGTGATTTTTTTCTTAATACAACAAGATATTATCTTATAAACTTACTATACCTAGATATAGATTTGATATAAAAGTAAGAATTCTCACGTCCATTTATCGGTCCGTCGATATAAAAAGTCTAATAGTCGTGGTCGAATGGAATTGTTTGACACGTCGTAACAACGATTATCATGAGCCAAATTGTTTTGCTGAACAGCTCGTAGCATTGTTGCGCACTGCGTCCGCAGAAGAGAGTGTGGCGGGGAATCCCGGTGTTCGGCAGTGCAAGTTTATTACTAGTTGAGAACGGTATTGGCTAGTTCGGTTGCAACCTGAGGAAGGGAGCTTCCGTATATTAAGAAAGAAGAGAACGGTAGTTTCTGCACGGCTAACCTCGGCAGAAAGTTCCAGCGCAACTTCTTAAGCATGTCACATTCTAGTGACTGCTTGATGAGGTAAGCAGTGTTTGTAACACGTACATATAATTCATAAGCTACATTCGGAAATTCCGCCCATATGCTATATTTCAAAAATTTCGTTTTCATAGCAATTAGAAAATTAGAATTGCATCTTCTTGTAGCAAAAAATCTAGTAGTAAATGTTGTAAAAAACAGTTTTTATTTCAATATGGCGCATCTTGTGAGATTTAGATTTTTCGTGCTATCCTAAGAGAGCGCTCCTCGGATGTTATCGGAGACCTCGAGTCGAGTATAGAGCGAATTCCGAAATTCTGAAATAAACGCGGTTCCTTGAAATTTGTGATCAACGGATTTGAATTTTGTGTATTTGCCTAATCGGATTTTGCCTCAATCCCACTCATTGGTGGCGATAAACATTTGAACAATCGTGGTCCAATGTAATTGGTCGATACGCCGTAACGATTATTGTCATGCGAGAAACTGATTGGCTGACTAGTTCTTGTAGTGTTGCTACGTAGGACGGCCCTGTGGCCATAGAAGAGAGTGAGGTTAGGGGAAGGGAATCCCGGAATTCGGTAGTGCAAGTTTATTATTAGTCGAGAACGTCAGCTTCCGGGTTTCCGCACCATACTGACATTTGTAGCTCGAAGAGAGTGACACAGGTCTCCGCAGAGACGAGTCGTCCAACGGCTTAAAAAAGAAAAAAAACATCTGTAGCTCCAGCGCCGGCAGTTGCAAGCTTCAGTGTCACTTAATAAGCATGTTGCGACCCGTTTCATGTTCAACGAGGTAAGCAGTTTTATTTAATATATACGCTACGTTCTACTTCTAACGCATTAAACGCTTTATGGATTTTCTCCATTAGCAAATCGGGCGATCTCACTCGTGGGAACGTCGTCGCCGAAAAACCAAAAATGCGAAAGCCCTTTGTCGAACGTTCGTCAAATCCTGACCGTCGTGCCAACCTTCCAGTTCCCGAATCAAAGCTGATTGGATACTACAGTGTCGATGGCGACAGAAAATTTTTGCCCGACGCATCGAAATTGAAGTATTACAATCCATCTGCGGAGATGAAAGTGTACGCAGACCTGAGCCGAGGTGTACACATGGACCTGGACGAAGGCATAGACGTGGCTGTTCACAGAGACGTTTCGTTTCTGGATGAGGGTATCAGCATGTTGTTGGAGTGGATCAAACTCAATCACAAGAGGATCAGAGCACCCCCTGAGACCGGCAGATGGTAAGTTAAGATAGCAATTTAATCAATATCACTCCAGTACCGTTACTGTGAAATGACAACAACTTACTCAATGTTTTTTTCATTGATAGGATACGACCAAAGTTCGTATGCACGCGTGGAACATTAGAGGTGCTGCTGCGCTCTTCAAGGAAACCGAAAGACACCTGGGTACTGTACGCTGCCAGATGGAAGGGAACAATATATCTTACCATCGATAAGAGTTTGAAAAAGGCTGCATTTTCAGACCCCCGTCAGACAAGATTTGGCTCGTGGGGACACAAGTTTGAACAATACGTACTATCGAGTATGAAAGTTTGGTACAAAGCTTTTGCCTATTTTGAAGATACAAATATATATCTCATGTCTCGTTTCAGAATCTCCGGATGAGCTTCCTGACACTACCAAGCCGGTAATCGAGGCGGAAGAGTTCCGTTGCGTGTATCAACGCAATATCGGCGGTCATTCCGTAATATATTGTTCCATAATGAAGGGTTTGGTTTCCAACAAACCGCTGAACGAACCTCTGCCCTTGCATCTACTCAAATTCATTGAGGTCAGGACTAACCGAATCATCGAGTTTGGTCCCCAAGAGATCAACTTCAACAGGTTTAAGACACTGCACTGGTGGACGCAGTGTTATCTCACGAATACGAAACATGTACTGTGCGGGTTTAGGGATGACGCTGGCATTGTTCATAAATTGACCATCTACGATCTTGAGAAGATTATCGAACTGGGCAGGGTACGATACAATGTTTCATATTGTCTGTTAATACAATGTTTCAAATAAGCTGGGCAGTGCTTGAAGCATACAAGTCGTTTTTTTACGATTGCAAGTACCAAGTACAAGTTCTTTTAGAGTATACGCTCGCATTACAGATACTCGATGACATCCCATTTCTATGAATATATGATTATCTGTCTAAACTGTTCAATAAGTATAATTTTAACGATAATTTATTTTTAAAAATGCCATTAAAAAGATGAAGTGGGACAAGTGGGGACCCTTTTCATTTTATTAATGAAATTTGTTGACATTTTCTTATGGATTTTTTTTCAATGAAAAAAAAAATTAAGAATTGATTAAAAATAGCCTCAAAAAGATGAATTATGAAAATTACAGGCAGCGATTTTTTACGATGAGGAAGCCATGTGCAAATTACTTTGCACCTTCTTATTTAAGCCTAGATAACTCTTCACGCTACGAACCTAATTGCGAAAAGTACTTGGAAAAAATACTTGAGAAATACTTCAAGTTCAAAATGTACTCAATACTTCAAGTACTTGTGATACTTTGTACTGCAAGTATTTTTTGGTCCTTTGCCCAGCTCTGTTTCAAATTTAATGATTTGATGCGTGAGTAATTTTAATTCCCTTCTTTTCAGCCTTACTGGAAGGCCGGACATTGTGTGAACTTCTGCAAGTCAGTGTTCACGAAGATCGAGGAAACCGTTGTCCGTGACTGTGACCAGAATATATACAGGTTCGAGAGAAGCGTCAACGGACAGATCAACACGAGGGAACTGCCGGCTTCGTCCGAACACGCGTTCTTGCCGACCTCTTTCCTCGAGGCATCGGGATAAATTCGAATACGCGACGGATAAATAAACTCGGAGACAACAAATTGTCTCCCTCATGAGAATTCAAATATCAATATTATACAGCGAAGGTATCGCAACGAACACGAGAGCTCAGAATATGGAGTGCGGGCAAAATATTGCGGTGAATACCTACACGAGTATATTTCTATAGTAATTTTGTAATTGTTACAATATAATAATAACAATAAGTATAACAATCGCTGCCGGCATTGTTGCATCGTACAGCAATTATCATACAAAAAATAAATATTGATGTAATAAATACAAAAAAAAAATTTTAAGTTCCGAAAATATAACGATATATTCTCTACTCCAGACGCATTCACTGCAGTCTTATAATTATCAAGCAGTCTGAAAAGTCAGGTCCCTGCCGCGAGCGGTAACTAAGCGGCAGGCGTCGGGAGCTCCAAAGCTTGACAAGTGACGGTCACATAACCATTTCTCGATCGCCGTCGAAGCTTCTGACTGACTGACAAGCCACAATTTTGTGACTCCGCATAAACGACATCAATTCCCAGGATCTCTGATCTACGAGGAGTCTTCTACGTTCTGCCGAGGGTTGGTATGTATTGATACGTCTCGAGTCGAACTCGCTCTTCTATTATATCCTACCGATCGATCAATGCTCCGAAACGACCGAATGTATAAATACATTTTTTTTTGTTAGATATTTGCTCGCAAAGTATCCTCGGAGACGTCGAAGGGTTTCCCGGTCGAAGCTCGGGCCTCGATCCACCGAAGACATGGCAGTGAGCAACACGCCGAGCCTCCGTCCCGAGCTCGTCTGTCCCGGGGTCGACAAATGGGGTTATACCCACGTGAAGGTCCTCAAGTTCAGCTACATGTGGACGATAAGCAATTTCACCTTTTGCCGCGAGGAAATGGGCGAGATACTGAAATCGCCGATTTTCAATGCCGGCAAGAGCGACGAGTTGAAATGGCGTTTGGAGTTGTATCCGAAGGGTCACGGCGAGGAGAGCAAAGACTATCTTTCGATATTCCTAAGTCTCGTCGCCTGCCAGGGCTCCGAGGTGACGGCAAAATTCAAGTTCTCGATTCTCAATCTAAAACAAAAGAAGACAAATCCAATGGAGATTCAGCGACCTCACACATTCGTGCGAGGAAAATCGAGCGAGTCGCACGGCTACACGAAATTCATGAACAGGGATTTTTTGCTGGACGAGGAGAACGAGTTGTTGCCGAACGACAATCTCACGATAATGTGCGACGTCAGTATCGTCGGTGACGTCGTCAATGTATCGGGGAAGAGCAACCCAGCGACGGTGCAGTTTCCGATTCCCGAGTGTCGGGTCCTCGAGGATCTCGGTACTCTGTTCGAGAGCGAAAAATTGAGCGACGTAACGCTGACGGCGTGCGGAAGGGAATTCCGCGCTCACAAGGCCATACTCGCCGGTCGAAGTCCCGTTTTCTCGGCGATGTTCGAGCACGAGATGGCCGAGCAGAAGGAAAATCGCGTCGTCATATCGGACATGGAGGACGAGGTGCTGCACGAGATGCTGCGATTTATTTACACGGGTAAAGCGACGGGAATGGAAAAAATGGCCGATCAACTGCTCGCTGCGGCCGACAAATATGCACTGGAGAGGCTCAAGGTCATGTGTGCTGAGGCTCTCTGCGCCAGTCTCACGGTGGAAAATGCATCGGACGTATTGGTACTTGCCGATCTTCACAGCGCGCATCAGCTCAAAACTCGGACGATAGAGTTCATCAATATGCACACTGTAGAGGTGATGGATACGGCCGGATTCAAGACTATGATCGATACGAATCCACACCTCATCGCCGAGGCTCTCGGCGCTCTGGCGACGAGGAAAAACAGCGATACCGATTTGTACTTCGATATCGAACGGAGAACTTCGCAGTTGCGCATCTGACACAGCGACTCGCTGGACTGCACGATCGGCGGACCTTGACGAACTACGGATTTGAGCTCTTGAAGCGAGAACACACTGTGATACGACGATTTATTCGACATCGGTTGTCAATAAATCATTACTCGTTTAACTCAGAAGTTTTATTTTGAATTATTCCTGTTACACGGTCAGGCATAGGTTGTGCGTTTTTTATCGCACAATTAATGTTCTTGAATTGTTATAAATGCTATGAAATTTTTTCGATGATTCATCGAGAATTTTATAATTTTTTATAATAATTCATAATAATACCTTTATAATCCCTTAAAAAATAGAGTTTCACGTGAGACAAGTAGAAATTGAAATAGGTCGTCACATCGATTCTCGATTCCTCCAATCGCGCGTCGCGCTGTAAAGCAAATGACACATGTTTCACATTTGAGATTAGAGCTTGTCTCAGGATAGTCGACCCGGCCGGTACACTCACAGTTTGGGAATGTCCTTGACGTAAATAATTTGTTGAGACGACCTTGTGCGAGTTTCTTCGGCTCTGCATTTCTCCAGCCAGACTTTCGTTGGCTTCAGTAAAGTCGATCCTTTCTCAGGCCGAGCGTCCACCATTGGCCGAACAGGTGAGCTGGAATGTGACTTCTTCGATTCCAACAGGGCTCTTCTTCTGCTCAGAAGCTCCTCGTCTTGCCGTCTTGTAAATTTATTTGCATAAATTATAAATTAATAAAATTTCGATGTTTTTAGAGTCTAATTGATTAAAGTTGCTAAATCTGATTTTTCAGATTGTAGATTAAAATTGCTAGATCTAATGTCTCAGATCTTAGATTAAAATTGCTAAAAATTGATTTGGAGCCATATTTGTATAAATCCGGATATTTGTAAAAATTGCATAATTAATATTAACAATTATACTACCGGAAGCTCTGTATCAATCTGGCTGCTTGGGCTTTGGAGGCAATCCGATCCGAGTCCGCGACACTCGTCGTCGAGCTCGAGCTAATATTTTCAATTTTCTTTTCTCTGTAAGCCTCGACTGCGGACTTGAGCTCTCTGGCTCTCGACAATCGACGGCTCTCCTTCAGAGCCTCTCGGGACTCGATCTCCAATTTTGTTTTCTCGGCTTCGAGAGACCGGGCGTTTTCCTTGTCCGCTCGCCATCGATTCAACGACTCTCTTCTGTCGCACCCGGAAGGATCTTTCTTTACCGCCAATCCTGTGATGCTCCTCGAAACCGTTGGTTTCGTTTCTCTGGCAACATCATCGAGATTGGACATTTTTTCTTCAGAGTTAGGTCGACCTGTTTCATTTTCGACGCTGTCCAGTTTCGATCTCTTCTCAGCCTCTTTTTTCTCCCGCCAATCTCTTATAGTTTTTCGATGTTTTTCCCGCAATTCGAGATAAACTTTGTACCAAGCCTCGTGATTTACTATACGCTCGGACGACATGTCCGGAAACTTTTTTCTTATCGCAGCCACCATGGCCGGTATACCGTGAGCAGTTTTTCGAATCTTTAGGAAGAACAAGTGATCCTCCTCACTCCAATTTTGAGTGTGACCTGGGATGAAATACTTGGGCTTTTATTTTTCTTTTTGTTATTTATCATACTAGTGCAATAGTATATAGTAGTAGTAATTTACGATATTAGAGCGATAAAACTTTTTCTGACGAGTGTGAGTTTGCAGCAAGAGTCGAAGGCGAGTGCTGCAATCACACGAGTTAAGAAAACGTTTTCGCACGAGTATCGTACAAAATTTTATTTCACAAGATGTGAAAATGGGGTTTTTGCACACGCGAAGCGTGCGTAAAACTGCCATTTTCGCACCGAGTGATATAAAGTACTTCACCGAAATTAGTGAGATAATGTAGAAAAACAAAAATACGGCCAACCTGAAAAAAAATAATAATAATAAGACTAAAATACAACAAAATATATTGAATGCGCGACTTGATGGATCGTTGAATTACGGATTTTCTTTAATTTCTACCTGTTTTCGCAACCAGTGCGTCGAAGTCTCGTAGGCCGTTGTAATCGTGGCGATCCGTCGATTCGCTGTTTTTACTTCTCGACGATTCCCTCGAAGCGATTTTCACACTTCCAGCGCAGTTTCTGATCTCGTATTTGTGCATGGTCGAGAAAAAGTTGCGCACATCTCGATCCAATTCTATCTCCTCGTTGGACAATTTTTCCAAAATCGGATCCTTCTTGAACTCCCTAATTTTTTCCGCGACTGCAACGAGCTTCGCCCTGAAGCTATCTATGTCTGCGCGAAGATGATGCAAAGATAAACGAATAGTATCCTACAAATCGAATTAATCAGCGTACACTAATTACGCGACTAAGTTACCTATATTTCGACCCTCTTGCAAAGCACCTACGACCGATTTTATTGCTCTCAGATCGTTCGTAATTTCTTCAGCTGGCATTCGAACGGAGCTTGCCAATTTTTTTCTAGCATACGCACAGATTTATGTTATTAAATGTTTAAAATTTTTATTAATTTTTTTATTATAATTTTCATTGTTTTTTTTATTATAATTTCTTTTTTAATTGTTTTTAGTAATTTACCTGTCCGATGCAAGAGAGCGTTCCGCGTTTCTCAAGTCTCTCAATATCTCGGGCCCCAGCTTGGCACTATCCAAAAAATTATCGAGCGCTTTCTCGATAACCTCCTGCTGTTGCTTGAGTTTGATCAATGATTTTATGCATTCCGTTCGTTCGGAAGAGCGCATTATTTAATCTTTTTCAATTCTCCTTCTATCTAACCTCGAACAACAATAATCTTAAGTCTGTAACTTTTTTTTTTGCTTGTCCGAAACTGCATACAGATACGTCGAAGCTATGCCCGTTTGGCAGCGGACGGCTTGTTGTAACGAGGGTTTCCATAGAAATAGCGTTTACCCCCTTTGGGCTGCAGTGGTGCGTGAAAGTGGTTGCCCGCATGCAGCCGGTACTCGGGTGTGAAATAAATATGAACTTCGGGCAATTCAACGAATAATCGCTTATTTTACATAAATATCACATATACATTTTTTTTATTTATTTTTTTCCGTCGATAAAGTAGTTTAAGCACCGATAGTTATTTTCTTCTCGTCGACCCGAACCGAACCATCGATTAAATTTCTCTCAGCCGAATTTTCAAACCCTTCGTCCGGATGCTCGCCGCAGCGACTTTTCTCGGAGATGCTCTCCAAAATAGTGCGAAAAAAATACGAACTTCGACCGATTGAATGAAACTCAATGAACAATTATTTATTTATACATAAATATCACACATACGTAAGGTGGTTACAATTTTTGTCTGGGTGGGCAATGCGGTCTCTTCTGAACGCCGCCGACAGTTCTCTTCTTCTCGTCTCCCCGAAACGAACCATCGACTAAACATCTCTCAGCCGAGCTCCCAAAGCCATCGCCCGGATTCCCGTCGGAGCGACTTTTCTCCGAGATGCTCTCCAAGTCCCGGAAAATTTGACGAAGGTCGGAGCACAGCTGGCTCTCGAGAAGAATTCTGCAGCCTGCAGCGTTGTGTCTGCGCGCACCGCGCCGCAGCTTCTCGATAATCGGCCTCAGCAGTTGATAAGAGCGTTCGGCCGTGATTCTCGAGTGTTTTTCCCTCACGAGCGATCGCCTCTGGTTAGCGAGCGAGAGCATCAGATCGCGATTGCCGTCGATCGCCGTCGTCAGGCGTTCGTTCAGCTGGTTCAGGTTTGGTCCATTTCTCTCAGCCTCCTCGCTAGCCCTGCCCTTGGAGAGCATCCTTCTATTCATCTTCCGTCTCTTCATCGCCCGCTTGTACTTTGACTTCCTGTTTCTCCGATCGAGATCCTTCCGATCGATGAGTCTTCTCTTCAGCGGCGTTCTCTCGCCGTTCTCCAGCCGTCTCTTCAGCAGCCTCCGCACCGCTCGAACGATCTCGACCGGTACGTCGTTGTTCCCGAGATTCAAGCCCACCAAAACGCTGTTAGTCTCCAGCAGATCGACCACCGATTCTCCGCCGATCTTCGTGAGACCGCAACGGCGCAGGCTGAGTTTCTTCAGCCAGAAGTCGTCCTTGAGGACTCGCGTCAGCTCGAGCAGAGCGTCGTCGCCGAATCGCCGATTTCCGTCCATCACGAGAGTCTCGAGCCCCGCGCTCGATCGGCCAGCTTCCGGGCATCCGATTGCCGATTGGCGCCAGACGTTCTCCAGCAATTTTGCACGTTTCTTCCTCAAGAAGGAAGCGATGGATTCTGCACTGCCGGACGTGAGCGAGCAGGCGGTGAAGTTTAAGAGCCGAAGATCGGCAACGTCCAAAATTGCACGCAGAAGAACGGCGCAACCTGCGGAGACAAGAAGGGGGAATATTATTAGCGGGCTTTCGATCACACATGACTGTGAAGATATTTGCATGAGACTAGGCGAGAGCGCGGTAAAATGGGACCGTGGGGCAAAATGGAACAGTAGGGCAAAATGCAATTTTTCGATAATTTTTGGTTGTCGATTTTGTCCCAACGGTACATCGGGATTTTCAAGCCCGTTCTGGCGCACTTAGCACCACGGCCGGTATCCGAAGGTTATTGGAAAATTGCGTTTTTACCCATTGTTCCGTTTTGCCCCAATGTCCTATTTTGTCTCGCTCTCCCCTAAATTCGGTGAAGTTATAACGACTGTCTTTTGCATCGCTCAAAATTCGCCCAAAGTTCACTTGGCGAATAAAATTCCACATGTGACATTTTTTTTTGTCTTCCTAAAGACTTGCCAAAAATGAAATTCGGTGACGTGCAGACATCTTCAGGTTCTTGATCGGAGTCGGGTTTTGCGAGGATACGAAAAATTGATACGTACCACCGTCTCCGATTCTGCATCTGGCCAGGGAGATGCTCTTGAGACTCCGGTTTCCGGCCAGTCCGGCGCAGAGAATGTCGAGATATCGGGAATCGGCCAAGGGGATTCCATCGAGGCTCAGGGACGTTAGGACGCCGGAGTTTCTCGCGCAAACCGCGACTGCGTCGACGATGCATCTCAGCAGAAAATGCGTGTAGACGATCGGTGCTCTGCAGGTCGTCCTTCTGGATCTCCTGTTGTCGAAAGCAGATTCTCAAGGATTGATCGACGATGTTACCTGCGAACTAACGAGATTATAGGCAAGCGATTCTCTTAACCGCGGCACCAATTTGAGAACTTCACACGGACCTTGTCGGAGCCCACCCAGGCTTTTTTCAAACCATGTTAGGTCGATGTAAAGCGCTGAAACTTCTACTAGGGAAGATTTAGGGAAGAGTGGGGCAAAACGGGACGGACAATCGGGATGCATCGATGGGGTAAAATGAGACATCTCAATGTCATTGGAAAATTGCGTTTTTAGAAATGTTTTGAAAAACTCAATTTTCCAATAATTTTGGGACGTCCCATTTTGCCCCATCGATGCATCCCGATCGCCTGTCCCGTTTTGCTCCACTGTTCAATTTTTCATATATATATATTTTTTTTTTCATGACTAATCGTAGTTGGCATTTTGAAAGATGATGATTTTTGAAAAAAAAAAAAAAAATTATTTGGAAAAAGCCCTTGAAAGACAATTTTTTTGGGAAGCCGACTATAATGCGTTACCGATACTCGTCGAGTTTCTCTTCCGTATCGACAGTCTCGTCGACTCTCTTCGGTCGATGCCGACTGTAAACTTCGATCTCGAGGAGGCTGCGATCGGCAGCTAGACTATTGAGAATCGGCGACCAATCTTCGAGATTAACTCGATCGCAGCAAAATTTCAATCTGTCCTCTGTCAAATGCGCTCGAATCGGAGCCAATGGGCTCACGCATTTCTGACAACAGAGGATCTCATAGATCTGACAGAATTTATTGGTACGCTTGAATCTCATTATTTCTCCCATTTTTTTTAAATTAAATTATTTTTATACCAATCAAAATATAAAAATAAACGAATAAAAAAAAATCAAAAACGTCGCCTCTCTGCCGGCCGCGTTCCCTAATTCATCTGGTGTTGCAATTGGCCCAGAAAAAGCCTTCTTTTTTTTAGCAAGAGCCTTCCTTTATTCTCTTTTTTTATAATTTTTTTATAACTTCCAGAATTCCTTAATTTATTAGTTTCTGTCACGGCAATTACTGCAATGGAGGACGAGAAATCCACATTGAATTGCGACTGCAATTACAATCTTTTTTTGGCCAAGCGGCTCATCAGGGACTTCAGAGACATCAAAGGTTAGCTTCGAAAAAAAAATCTCTTAAGATTCGTAACCAAAAAAAATGAAAATTGGACTGCGCGGCGTGTAACGAGACCTTCGATATTTGCATGTGCGATCAGAACGTCAATGCGCCATCGACTGGCTGCGTTATTTAACCGCAGCGAACAAAACGGTTGCGGAAATGCAACTGAGAAACGAATTTCTTCACCACCTTGTTCAGAATCTCCAAGAGGGTTGCTTGAGGCCGCCCTTCAACGTACCACCCTTGACTTCCGGTCCTCTCGCCGCAATGGCTCATCTCATAGTCAGTCCAAGCTCAAAATGTCTCGTTATACTTATCCTAAAAAGGGAACGTCCAACATTGTAGCCGGAAAGAATCGATCTCACGACGAAGCTGGACGAAGATCTGTCGGACGACGACGACAGGGCTGAAAACGACGACCTGGAGATGCCGATGGTGATGGAAAAATCACCCGACGGCGGAGCATTTCTCGCCCTCCAGCCTGTACCTCGCGAAGGATCTTTTTGCTATCTCGCTATCACTACCCGGAAAGAGACCAAGTAGCGGTTATGAAAATTTCGAATTTCCTATAACTTTTAATTCATAAAAATATACAAACAGTTTTACGGAAATTTGAGTTTTTCTACATTGTGAGACACAGAGGGATTGATTATTATTGGGGATTCTTTTTGCTTTCTTTATTTTTACTATCTCGCTAATCACTACCCGGAAAGAGACCAAGTAGTGTTTATGAAAATTTCGAATTTCCTATAACTTTTAATTCATAAAAATATACAAACAGTTTTACGGAAATTTGAGTTTTTCTGCATTGTGAGACACAGAGGGATTGATAATTATTGGGGATTCTTTTTGCTTTCTCTATTTTTACTATCTCGCTAATCACTACCCGGAAAGAGACCAAGTAGCGGTTATGAAAATTTCGAATTTCCTATAACTTTTAATTCATAAAAATATACAAACAGTTTTACGGAAATTTGAGTTTTTCTGCATTGTGAGACACAGAGGGATTGATTATTATTGGGAATTCTTTTTTCACTCTACTTTTGCTATCTCGCTATCACCACCCGGAAAGAGATCAAGTAGCGATGATTACAATTTCAAATTTCCTATAACTTTTATTTCATAAAACTGTACAATGAGTTTTACGGAAATTGGAGTTTTTCTGCATTGTTAGACACAGAGGGATTGATTATTATTGGGAATTCTTTTTTCACTCTATTTTTGCTATCTCGCTATCACCACCCAGAAACGAACCAAGTAGCGAAGATAGAAATTTCCCATAACTGTTATTTCATAAAAATGTACAATCAGTTTTACGGAAACTAGAGTTTTTCTGCATTGCGAGACATAGAGCGATCGATTATTGTTGGTTTTTTCTTTTCACTATTTTTACATTGCCGAGCCGACGAGAGCCTACAGCTGAACGGACGATAAATAATAAATAAGGCAGAGCAACAGGCGAGCAGTTAGTGCCCAAGTGGGTGCAGTCAAACGATCTGCGGTCACGTATCTAGGACCGTACGTGGTTTAACATACTCTGTTGCCTCTATCGCGTTTCTATATTTGCCTCGAGCGTGTAAAGTCGCTAGTCGTACGTGTGAAAAAAAAAAAAATCGTTTGCCAAACACAGCGACAAACATACACAGTGATAAGGAGCCGCTTCCCAGAGATAACTTGCGTCACGCGAACTTTTGAGACATCCGGGGGATACGAGCATAGCCCTATTCGTAGTAACCGCTGTGTCGTTCTGCGACACAACTGTACACACGTCAGGCAAATAATCCTCCATGTAACGAGCTGCAACCAGAAAAATTATTTACTTGATCCGAAAATAAACATTTATTTTTATCCGAAAAACAAACATTTATTTTGATCAAATAAATATTTATTTGCGGATCGTCAGTGAAATAAACAATTTTTCTGCGTGCCTGATCCGAAGCTATACAATTGTTTTTCTTCTCTCGTTCCCTCAACGAACGATCAGATTATCGTTTTATTCCACGCTCCGCAAGTCGCTTGTTATTTATTTTTTTTACTTAACATTTTCACGTCAAATCGCCAATTGTCGATTCAGCTTGTGTAGCAAACCCTATTGCACATACGAGTCTAATGAGATTCCCAAGGAGATCTCGCTGAATCTTTCATCGGATGCAACCGTTGCCACCGTGTACTGGCCATGGGTCAATTTTCATTTCGTTTAACCTGGCGATGGTCTTCGTCTCGAATGCCCAACGCACGGCACGATTGATCAACTTCGATCAATCGTGAACGATTGATCAACTGATCAATTTCCCACCCAAAAAGAGAACTTAAAAACAATCTTAAAAGAGATCTTAAAAAACAATTTTAATCGCTCTTTTTATCTGCCGTTCCTTATTTCCCACCTTAAAAAAACTACGTTTGGGAATTCAGTTAGGACTAAAAAAAAAAAAAAACATCACCGACGAGACGAATAATTGATCCGGCGTTATTGATATGCCTTCGACGTGCGATTGCGCGCACATGCGGAGGATGAACGTGCGTGCAAATTTGCTTTCGAGGCTCGATCCAGCGTACGAAATGATTATCATATGTGCGACAACGCGCTCATTGCAATACGTAGAGGCTGGCTCGAGTGGTTCGTATTGCGGCTCTTCAGTCGCGACCTCCACCTCCGCAGGATCATATCGCTGACTTGAGTCGAGGTGGAGGCCGTCGGCATGCGGTCTGACGCGAGATCATCGGTGATTCGCGAGTCCCTTGATCGCAGTGCGTGCGCGTTGATCTACCGCGCATGCGCACGGATCTGCACGAAAAGGCGATCGATAAATCAACCGCGGAACATCCGAAATCCAGGAATTACAGTCGAATGCATTTTATCGGATCTGTTTTTTTTTCCGATCCTCCTCGCCCGCAGACATGTCTTCGCACACGTGCAACGCGCCGGATGAGAATACAAGAAGAGTAATCTCTGTATGCGATTCATTAGCGCATAAGACGCGCTCGGTGCAACGTCGTTGCTCCGGTGTTGCAGTGATTCTCCGATTAAACAACGAGTTATAAATATTTGACGAGTTACACGCACTCCAACCGTCGTACACAATATGCTAATGTTAAACGATCGTTACGATAAGGATCGTTGCTGCGGGCGATCTTACGCCTGGAAAGTTGGGATAGTCGCTGTGCGGAAAAAAGACATCGCGAGTTTGAGGATATATTGAAGATTTGTGGTATATAAAAAAAAAAAATCATACAAAAATAAAATTTAAAAAATACCTGGGCAATAGACGAAAAATGTGATTCGCCAGTGACAAATGGGAAATGTGCGTCGTTCGAGAATCAAGAAAATCGCCCTGTCGGAAAGGCTTTCCTGGATGCACGGGAAGATGTTTACGATTCTGCGGACACCAAACTCATGTGCGATCGGCCAGCGAATGCAGGCGCGTGGAAAATAATTTAACGGAAAATATATAGACAGTCGAAGAACAGCCTGATCGGGTAAAAGCGCTTGCGAGACGCTTCTAGTGTGACTTTTGGGTGACGAGAGACTTACTAAAAAAAAAAAAAATGGGCTGCTCGCCGAGCGCAATACTCGCTCGCATGAGAAACGCCAAGAGGCTCGAAAACGGAAGAGCCGACGAGTCGCTCGTCACCAGCGGTGAGTTTTGTCATGGGAATTACCCTAAAAATTCATTTCTTCCTCGTATTCCGTTGCCACGTGTGATATCGAGTCTGCTGTCAATGAGGGATTGACGGTTAGAGACATTGGAAAGTAACATTGACGCCTGCAGCGGTTCTTTGCAGATATTTCGGACGATCTTAAAGGACCATTGAGCGATGCGAGTGCGTCAGATCTTCGAAATTGTGAAGATCTATATTTACCCGAGGATTTTGATTTCTTACGTACGTTCGGTCAGTTCATCGTTCCCATAATACTTTTTTTATGTACATTAGACCGTAGACGATTCGACGAATATTGAAATTCCTACGAAAGGTTAACGATCGTTTATTTTTTATTTATAATTATTTCATGTGTTGGAATTGATTTTGTAGTAAAAATGATATTGTCCTCCTATCGATCTTTGACGAATCGATCATAGCAGATCGTAAAAACCATTCGACGAATATAAAAATTCTCTATGACTCGTTAACGATCTTTTTTATTGTTAACTTTATAATTAAATGAGCCTATTGATCGTCGTTCGATCTATCGATCTATGACGAATCGATCATATCAGTTCGTAAAAACGATTCGACGAATATAAAAATTCTCTATGACTCGTTAACGACCTTTGTTTATTGTTAACTTTATAATTAAATTATCCTATTGACATCCGATCTATCGATCTTTGACGAATCGATCATAGCAAATCGTAAAAACGATTCGACGAATATAAAAGTTCCCTATAACTCTTTAACGATCGTTGTTTATTGTCAGTTTTATAATTAAATTTTCCTCCTATCGATCGTCACTCGATCCATCGATCTTCGACGAACTCTTCACAGCCGATCGAAACGCTCGGGGCTATCTACTCTTGTCTATGTGACACGCGTATATATAGCACTATTAGGCACATCGACCTACAGAGATTTTCGATCTAGCCTCGCGCCTTCGAACATCACCTTTCTAATCGCCGCGTCGGCCCCTTGACTGATCAACGAGTCTATACTCGCCGTGTATTCGTAACATGTCGAATATACGTTGAAATCACATCGACCTATCGATCATACTTACAACGAGTATATATTAGAGTAATAGTAGTAGTTGTAAGTGTCTGTGTATTAACAATACATACGACGAGTTAACGACCTATACAAATATTAAATATTTATACATATCCGTCGCTAATAACCATAGCAGTTGATGTGATGGTGAATAAAAACAAATACATTTTTTTATTACTTATACATCTACACATTTATAAACGCATCTACATATCGTCAACGGGCCATCGAGCCTAGTCCTTCGGGCTTTCTTATATTTCCCTGGTTTTCTTATATTTCGTCTGGTACGTGACTGCAATTTTTGCTTCAATACGGTGTATACAATCTTATACTTATTCGTCGACAACGATTATTATAATACGCATGTAAAGTCATTATAAAAAAATCTCTCAAATCCCCAACCATATCAGCCCTCACAGCACGATCAACTATTATTTCGACTCATTTCGTGCTGAATAGTGTCCAAATTTCGATTAATTATTTCACAATTTTATAATTCGTGATTCAGGATTCGGACAGCGAGGACATTTTTGCTTGTACGTCGCTCGATCGCTTGACCCTCCCTCGACCCGTGTGCAGAATTAAACCGAAGCACCTATCCGACATTAATCAATTTAATCTAAAAGGCGCTCTTTATCTTAACGAAGCTAATGAATGCGGACGATGAGTGAGGTCATTAAATCAACTCAACTTATATTTGCATGACAATATGCGACTCGTCTGATTCTCACGTACTTAGTTTTTATTTTTTATTTTATTGTTTTCATTGTATCATTTTATATTTTAAGATGCAGGTGAATTTCCTCATTAGGAATGGCATTCAGGATGGTCGGGAGGAATTTCCAAATTTGTTAATATTCGCATGCAATCTCGACGATATAGTTTCGTGAATTTTATTAATTTTTTTGCCGATTAAATCCGTAGCCCAGTGATAAAAAAAAAACATCAGTGTTAAAAAAAAGTTAGCCGGTGTGCCGTGCGTGGAGACCAAAAATTCTGGCCTGCCGGCGAAGCGTGTTCGCCGGACAAACCCGGTCGCTATATCTCGCCCGGCTGCCATTCACTCCTCCTGGGCACTCCGTACGGAGCCCCGGCGAATATGCTCGCAGTGGCGATTCGGCTCAGTCGCTATAAAACCGCTGACGATGGCCCGTCCTGGCCCCCCGACATCCGCGCACCGAGGAGCCTCAGTCAGAGCCGTCGTCGCGAGCCTCGAAATCGCTGACGCGGGACGCTAATTAAAATTTTATTTTTTGCTACATTTTTTACATTTTTATAATCACTCGCACTGCGCCGCAGCGGTGAAGGAGTTTGCAAAAGTCAGAGTAAACTTGATCTTGACATTTAAGTATATGCGATAAAAAAAGATTTAACGTGCAGTTCCCAATATAGCTGAGTGAAGCAGTGATTTTTTTTTCGCACAGAGGTTTTTTTCGCACAAAAAAGAATCGGATCGACAGCGGATCTCGTGCGAGGGTCGAAAGTCCGAGTGAAACCGAGCACCTTTGCGTATCGGCGCTTCCAGCGTCGTGCGCGAGTTTCCCGAGCGCTGAAAAGTCATTTTCAACGAGTATTTATATATATATATATATATAAATGTGTATCTGCACATCATAGTTACGCATGACATTGGTGCTTTCGTGTGGGTAGAGGCGATAGATTTATGGACTGTTAGATTGTCGCGCGAGGCACAATTATAGATCGGCGAGATCGGCCGATAATAAATTCGCCATTTGTTGCGAGCGATTCTTTCGGCGAACAATCGAATGCGGTAAGTGCGTGACTTTCGTCGCATTCCGATCGAGCTTGGAGTAATTTTCGGATCGTCGAACTGAATAAAATTTCGTTCGAAAAAAAAAGTTCATCGCCGCGAATATGCTTGTAGGAAAAAAAAATAATAAAACTGTCGGAGCGGGCTCGGAACGACGATAAATTAATTGAGACGAGAGCCGAGAACGGACGTCCGGTGTTAGCCGGTGACGGTTTGCAAGCCACTGCGAGCGATCGCTCACTGCAGCTGACCGAAGCAGCGTCGCTCCTCGTGGAGTTGAATTTCTTATCGCTAGAATTCTCTGCATATCTATCTGAGAGGAGCTGCTGATAAGAAACGCATGACGTTTCGTTCTCCACGATCGATCCAACGACGCATTTCTTTTTTCTCTCGGTCTCGGTATGACTTTTTTTTTTTAACATTGCAATAACTTGCAGGAAGCTATTTGGTTTGTCACACCGGGGATAAGACGAACGATCGCATGGTACAATGCTCCTTTGATTCGACGATAATAAAAAAAGAAAACAAATTTAACCGGGAATTAATCGGACGGATTAATGCTGTATCGTAAATTCGTTCGGAGGATTTATCACTTGTCAACGCTGATCGAAGGATAAGTCCTACCTGATCGTCATTCGTCGAGGAACAGACTCCTCCGAGCGGACGGTCTTTTGTCTCCGCTTCGGAGCGCTGTAAGTCGACGTGTTTGTTGTCTTCGAAGTATATTTAAAAAAAACAGTTTAATACAAAAATATAATTTAATAGAAACAAAAATTGAATACATAAATAACCTTTAATACAAACAAAAATTGAATACAAAAATTACCTTTAATACTAAAAAAAATTGAATACAAAAATAAAATTTAATACAAATAAAAATTGAATACAAAAAAAATTAAGGTGATGCGCGAATTGGATTCCACCATCGTGTAAGACTTAATGCGATCTCTCGGTACGGCGGCTACGGGTTTGTTAGATGATTGTGACAACGTGACAGTGGCCCACATGACATCGCCCCAGGGCGAGTTTTATCTGCCTGACCAGGAACAGGACGACGTGGATGGCCCTCGGGAGGTCGCCCAAAATGGTATTTAGTCTACAGAATTTTTTTTTTTTTTAATTTCACGAATACCGAGCCAACGATGGCAATGTTCATCGTCGAAACATTGCTGCCAAGTGCTCTGCGAGCGGATAAACGGAAGCGCGCTGGCTCCGAGGCCCTATCGAAATTTATCGGAAGGACTTTGATTGCCTTCGGCCATTGCCTGGCAACGATTTGCGTCATGAATATTAATCTCCGGTGTCCGTAATATCATGTACACGACACGTTATGTTTTATTGGCCCTACTCGTCACGCTGCCCCGTTCATATCCACTGTAATGCAGCTGATCGTAAATACGTCTGCACGCATCCACCGCTTTCTCATCGTAATCTATGTAAACTCCCTCGAGAGCAATAATTCGCAGAGAAAAATAGTTGCGGGCAGTTTCAGTAACGGTAATGGTCTTTGGTGCGTTTTTTTAAAGTCAGTTCTATGTGGCAATGTACATAAAGTAAACAAAAAACAATTAATCAATATGATATTTAATTTCAACAAGTTAAAAAAATTGACCTGGTCCATGGGTAGTTGAATTACGTACTAATAGGGGTGGTCCATATTCACCACTCTTACCCTACGGAGATCTCGGCAAATTTTCCTGATATTATATTTGTGTTCTCGATCTAGATTCAACATTATAAAAATATTTTTTTCGTAAGTGGTGTAAAATTTCAGCTGTACTAAATTCGAGGTCCAATTTTCACCTTTGCCGAGAGTAGAAATTCGGCGACACTCTCTGGATAACAGTAACAGTAAATTCCCTTCGGCAATGTACATGAAGAAAATTAAAAAAAAATCATTAACATAATACTTAATTTTAACAAATAAAAAAAAGAACCTGTTCTATCTATAATTGATTATCTACTAATCGGGGGGTTCCTTTTCACCACTCTTACCCTATGGATACCTCGGCAAACTTTCGTGATATTATATTTGTATTCTCGATCTAAATTCAGCGTTATAAAAATATTTTTTTTCGTGATTGGTGTAAAATTTCTACTGTACTAAAATTCGAGGTCCAATTATGACCTTTGCCGAGAGTAGAAATTCGGCGACACTCTCTGGATAACAGTAACAGTAAATTCCCTTCGGCAATGTACATAGAGAAAAAAAAAAAATCATTAACATAATACTTAATTTTAACAAATAAAAAAAAGAACCTGTTCCATCTATAATTGATTATCTACTAATCGGGGGGTTCCTTTTCACCACTCTTACCCTATGGATACCTCGGCAAACTTTCGTGATATTATATTTGTATTCTCGATCTAAATTCATCGTTATAAAAATATTTTTTTCGTGATTGGTGTAAAATTTCTACTGTACTAAAATTCGAGGTCCAATTATGACCTTTGACGAGAGTAGAAATTCGGCGACACTCTCCGGGCAACAGTAACGCGTCACGTTCTTGGGCGAGATTTTTCGATCTGGCCTTCGGCATCGACGCGCAGACAACTGTGGCAAAAGCGACAGTGGAGTTTCAAGATACATACACTCAGAATAAACGAGCCAGGCCGCAAGAAAGTTCCGCCCGAGGCGGTGCAAACGTATGGCGGGCAGCCTACGGCTATCATGGCAAAAGCCCTCTCGCAGGTTTCCTCCTTCCTCTCCGACTCCTTAATAATGCCTTAAAGATACTATGTAGAAAGTTTAACGTTTCTCGGTTAAGGAGAAAAGGTCGACGTTGTATGGACGCACGGTATTTATCGGACCTCCGTACACAATACCTGTACAATACGGATCAATTTTTATTCGTTCGTTCGTGCCCTACTTCTTATCCCATGGAATTATTTATTTGTAATTTTTTTTTTTTTTCGACATCGCTGACCACGCTGTCGTTAGATTAGATTAATTAAGATCAACAAATGTGAACTACATTGCAGAATCTCCGCGATTTGCATATGTAATTAATTAATGTAGCGAGGTTGAGGGCCCGCCCGAACGACAATTGGAAAACGAGCTCACGTATCGGCAATTAAGACTCAATTAAACCGATTGTGCCCGTCCCACATTAGTGTTCGCGTGGCCGGTACGATTCGTAACTTTCTAAAGGGTTGACGTGAGACGATCGAGCTCGGTATCGTACGCAGTAGTTTCGAGGATAATGGTAATTTTTATTTTATAGGCGAAATTGGGGACGTTTCGAGGATGCAGGAGCTCGATTTTTGGAAAGAAAAATCTCTGGTCAGCGGTCTCATGTTCACGGCTGACGAAGACATGGAATGCTCGGCCGCCGTGAGTAAATTTTTTTTTTACTGCTCGCTCGTAGTTCGTAGCTTAATTTTATCAATTTGTTTTCTTGTTTATTTATTAACGCTACTTATGACGCTCGATAAAGTATCGTGACGTATCGAGAGCGCACCTCGTTGCGTTGATCTTACACGTCGTTATCTGAGTCGCATTCGCAAGCGAACTGCAGATAAGGAGCGTGGAGGTAGTAACCTTTCATACTCGACTGTACCTGTCGCCGGACAGTCTTGGGCTTGCAATAATTGGGGTCTGGGTGGAGGCCCTCAGTGGGACTTAGTTTAATCAGGGTCTGGGAGGTGGACCTAAATAGAACTTAGAATAATTAGCATCTGGGAGGAGCTCCTAAATACGACTTAGAATAAGCAGAATATGGGTGAAGATCCTAACTGGGAGTTAATATCAATGTCTGGGACGAGCCCCTAAACAGAACTTAGAATAATGAAGGTCCGGGAGGAGGCCCTAAATGCGACTTAGATTAATCAGGGTCTTGATGGAGGTCCTAAATAGAGCTTAGATTAATGCGGTTCTTGTAGGAAGTACTAAACACAACTTAGAATAATCAGCGTTCAGGTGCAGACACTAAGTGGGACTTATCAGTGTCTGGGAGGAGGCTCTAAATACAACATAGAATAATCAGGATTTGGTAGGAAGCCCTAACAAAGTACGACTTAGAATAATCAAGGTCTGGGTGAAGGTTCTATGTGGGACTTAATGTCAGGGTCTGGGAGGAGGCCCTAAATACAATTTAGAATAATCGGGACCGTGGTGAAGGTCCTCAATGGGGCTTAATATCAGTGTCTGGGTCGGGGAAATAACTGGGACTTAATATCAAGGTCTGGGACGAGACCCTAAGTACGATTCAGAATCACGGTCCGGATGAAGGCACTAAGTGGGACTTAATATCAGGATCTGGGAGGAGGCTCTCGATAGAACATAGAATGATCAGGATTTCGGAGGAAGCCCTAAGTACGACTTAGAATAAGTAAGGTCCGGGCGAAGGTCAGGTACGACTTAGAATAATTAAGGTCCGGGCGAAGTTCTAGGTACGACTTAGAATAATTAATCCGGGAGGAAGCCCTAAGTACGACTTAGAATAATTAAGGTCCGGGTGAAGGTCCTACGTGGGACTTACTATCAGGGTCTGGGAGGAGGCTCTAAATAGAACATAGAATAATCAGTATCTGTTAGAAAGCCTTAAATACGACTTAAAATAACCAGGCTCTGGGTGAAGGTCCTAAGTGGGACTTAATATCAGGGTCTGGAAGGAGGCCCTAAATACAGCTTAGAACAATCAGGGTCAGAATAGTCTGGGTGAAGGCTAGGACGTAATATCAGGGGTTGGATGAAGGTCCTAAGCGAGACTTACAATAATCAGGGTCTCGCAGAGGGTGGTTTTTCAGCAGATATCGTAGAATTATTACATCGTATATCACATGTCTGAAACCTCAACGGCTCACAACAAATGAGCCTTTCTCATTTCAGCCACACGATATTTCCGATGTACGGAGAAATCAGAATAAAACCACAATGCAACCCACAATGCTCCGTCTCGATGAAAACACCCTACAGATTTATTATTATCCCCTACCTATTTTCTAAATTAAAAAAAAAAAAAACAGATAATCGGATAAAATCGGTGAATCTTCCACTCTCCACTGTCTCGCGTTACAAAAATTAACGAATAGAGAACATCGATGGCCCTCTGATCGTTGAGGAACTCTCAGTTTTTCAACAAGTCGTTCCTCAATCAAGTGTCAAGCGCTCGGAACCTCCGTCTATTCCGAGCGACACGTTAATTGTCAACGTACGAGCATCGGTGACTTTCCCGTCGTATCGTTCATCGCGCGAGTGCAGAGAATCCAAGGAGCTTCTCCGTTACACGTTGCGAACGATAAATCGACGAGAAAAAAAAAAAAAAAACCGATGGCTCGAGTCGTCGACGAACCATGAAGTTTCCCGAAAGAAGTTACGGAGCAAAGATCGCTTCCGTGTACCGCGCGTGTAAGAGTCGACCCCGATGCTCACTCGCCGATATTTGCGACGTCATCGAAATCTCCCAGTACTCCGTATCTCTTATCGATATTATCAACCGAGTCGTTATCGAAAGGGACTTTATCAAACCTGGTATATACAGCTTGAGGTAACGAAGAGAAAAAAAAAAGATGAAAAAAAAAATATATTGGTAGACTATGTTTTCTTTGCAAGAGTGTTGTTCTTCCTCGGTGGAGCGTCGTCGAACTGACGGACGGAAAAACGCCGAGAAGTCGTGAACCCCTTCCCGACGCCGAGCGGTCATGCGCGTTCGGTTCGCCTCTCGAGGCTGCCTCGGCTTCATAAAAAATTCATCGGCAATCGCGGTGTATTGTCGAACTTTGTTACAAACAATAACACAAAAAGAGAGGAGAAAAAAAAAAATTGCCGGTGGGTTTCTTCGAATCGACGGTACTATAATTGCAGAGACAAACGAAGAGATGGAAACCGAGTGCGGGCGAGCGATCGATTGCGCATGCGCGATATGAATTAATAAAACCGATCGTCGGGACGTCGGGCGAAATTGCTCGCCCACGAGAAGGGATTTACCTCGATGCACTTTCGAAGTTTCTCGTTATTTATTCACCCTTTCGTACGTTCGAGCAACCCTTTACCACCCCCCCGCGCCCCTTGCCTGCCTCGCCATCTGCGCAACCCGCACGATCGTCTATAAGCTCGGCTATAAAAAAAATTGAAGCGCGCGCTTCGAAGCAACTTCGCAATGGGGAGTTACGTGGACGGATTAAAAATGCACCGTGGCCGCGGTGCAATAACCCCTTCCGCTGTCTTCCGCGAGCTCTAGAGTCCGTCTATAGACCGTGCGGGAAGTTGGAACGGAGTCGCATGGGAAAACGACAGCTGGCTCAACCCTTCTTCCCTTATAAATCGTATCTCTGGGTTTTTATTTTTTTCCCCTTGCACGCGGAAGTGCCGCGAAGTTGAAAACAAAAGTAGCGATTTTTACCTCGCAAGCATGATTTTATTTTGCTTTTTATTTGCACGATCAAGAGACCGCGCACGCGATCGGGACGGTGGAGGGGGCAAGGAAGAAGAAAAATGTGTGTGGAGGGAAAAGCTCGGAGCTCTTTGGCTGGGGGCGTTGACGCGAATTTGCGCAAGCCCGGGCCGTCTGGTAGGGATGCTTCGAGGGCACTTCTGGGGGGAAGATAGAGCCCTTTTATTTCCGAGTTTAGAACAAGATCGAGGTCAGTAGATCGGCACTTAATGACTCCGGTAGGACGGTCGATGGACGGTACAGTCCCTTCGCCTGCTCGGGCTGTACCGGCCGATGCAAACTGTACTAACAATGTATACAATCGTATGATGAAGACAGTCATTGTCTTGTTTTTTTTTTTTTTTTTTTTTTTTAATGCTATGTCGATTCATCTAAAAAGATGAATACTGATCGATAAATAAGAGAGTTGCATGTTTTCCTATAATAAAATTAATTCATGTCGCAGAGCATGAATTAAGCAAAAATAGATTATTTTCAGCATAATTTTTATTAATTTATTTTTATTTCCGAGGGTCGAGAAGCGAGCGGTCGGTATGGATTTAAGTGGCAAGTCTCGTGAGCCAGTACGAGGAGTCGTCTGATGAACACAGCATCGTTTCGTTTCTTTTTTTAATACTTTGTCGATGCATCTAAATAAAAATGAAGACTGATCGACAAATAAGAGAGTTGCGTGTTTTCCTATTAAAAAAAAATAATTCATGCCGCGAAGCATGAGTTATGTAAAAAAAAAAAATAGCAAAATTGCCAATTTTTTTTTTGTAGTTTCCGACGGTTGAGAAGCGAGCACCCGGTATAGATTTGAGTGGCAAGTTTCGCGAGCAAGTAGTACGAGTAGTACCGATTGATCGATCGAGATTCAGGTCACTAGATCATCATTTTTATCGTCATGCAAGTAGTACACCGTAGACTCTACGAATCCCGCCACGACACTCCTCTTCTGTATCATATGATACTACTCGGATAACATGCCTTTTTTCAGTAAATATTGAAGAAAAAAAAAAAAATGAAAGAAAGACTTGTTTTCTCCGATAAATAAACCAGGTACTTCTGAATAAGTATCGATGACTGTTTTGTCAGATTAGTGTATATATGTACGTGTATAGGAAGCTCTCTTTGCGCGTCGACCCAGAGATCTCTTATCGATCGGATAAGCGTAGTTTATACCCTTTGCAACGATTGTATCGCCTCTATAATCTCGATGCCTCATTGGATCGCCGATCAGTATCGCTCCCGTTGCAACTCCGTGTTGACATTCTGGAATACCCTAACAGTGTCACGAGGTCAAAATTTGCCGATTCTTTTTTCTTAAAAAAAAAATAAAAAAAAATACAAAATCCCAAAAGTGATGAAGATAATTTAGTTGAAAATATGACGAAGGAAGAGGGTGAATAATTTCGTTGTGCATTAAATAAAGTGCCGTTTCGATGGTGTCGGAGGTAACGAGCGACACGAGACGCCTCACTCATCAAACACTATATATTTCCGGCTCCACCGGAAGTGACGATGCGCAACCGCACGAAAGCGCGTCACGCTCGGACACTTGGGCGTCGCGATTTTCCTCGATATTCTGCGGTTATTTTTTCGGACGCAAATGGTTCGTTAGCCGAAACAAGATGCAGGTCATGGTAAGACCGTCGCTTCCTTTGGCTAATGGATCGCGATCCGAAACGAGCAAGGTAGTCGAGAACACATTTTTTTTGTTTCTTTTTTTTTTTAGTCTCCATTGATACCTTCTTCTTGGAAGAAAGAGTGTGCTTTTGTGACGTATTTCTTTCTTAAACTTTCTATCCGATAATAAATAAAATACGACACCTTCTCCGCGACAACTTCGACCATCTTATTTCCGAAAAAGAAGCTATTTGTTTTATTTTTTTTATGAATTGCAGAAGGGCCCGCAAGACTTCAATTCTACCCTGTCCATAACTGCAGCCTCACGCGTCGTCAAGGTATTGGAATAAAAAATCACAGATTCTATTTAACAATAGACCTATTAAAATGATCACCGTGAAGCAGAGCTGGGCAAATAGCCTAAGTACTTGAAGTACTTATTGAAGTATCAAGTACTTGACCTATCGAGCACTGAATAATTCTTAAGTACTGACGTATTGAGTACTGGCAGAACTGAATCGCTGAAGTTCTGCGTACTGGGCACTGACTCATTATTGAGACATCAAATGTACTTCAAGTACTTATTTTATTTGCCAAGCTCTGCCCTGATGATATCTGCAAAAGGCTAAATTTCATCAAGTTACAACGACTGTGTTTTGCATCGCACAAACTTCGCTCGTGTAAGTCCGCTTGGAGAATAAAATTCTACGAGCGAACAATTTTTTATTTCTTCTTCCTAAAGCAGCGCATTGATGGATTTTTAAATTCAATTCGATTTTTTTTGTATGCGAAAAATATGTAGAAAGTCACAAAATTCAAAGGGAATTTTAAAAAAGTCTCGAAAAATTCATATGTATTCAGAAAAATAATCGAACAATTTTCATAAAAAAGTAAGGTTTCCATGCAGTGCGTTGACGGACTTACCGAAGATGAAATTTGATGTCATCTTCAGGGTAATTTAAAATTGATGATCGTTGCTGTAACCGTCGATGTTCCGAATTGTCCAGGTCCTGTTAGTTTTTCCACGCGACGATCAGCAAGTCGAGGTCCTCGCCTCGGTCGCCAGGAAGTTGGGATGGAGCGTTTCGATAGCGAAAAATTCGGAAAAAGCTGCCGAACTTTTTCAGAGCCGATGTCACGATCTCGTCATAATCGATCGGAGAGGACAGCGGGGTCCCGAGGGTGATGCTGTGTGCAGAGCGATAAGGAACACGAATTGCCATCACAGCAGCGTTATTTTAGCTCTAGTTAAAAAATCGTAAGGACCCCCCAATATCTCGATAATGAAATTGTCGAATCTCGATCGATCATCGATTAACGAGGATTAATCTCTCCCAATCAGATTCTTCACTCAGAGCGACAATGACGAAATAGTTACGTTGGATCTGTTGAACACAGGCTTTAGCCGGGTAAGTTTGCAGTAATGAAATATTCTAAAAAAAAAAACTAAAAAAATTGATTTTTTTTAGATCGTAAGGTAAAGGTAGCAATGCTCGGACGATCAAGAGCATAACTTTGTTAAATAACTTGTTGTATAACTTTGTTCTGTGGATCGAATAATGTTTATAGATACGATTACAAGTGTCAAATTGGATTTCTAATACTTAAATTCGGAATAAATCAAATCTGACGACTGGAACGTCAGATTCTTGCGAATAGTGTTCACTCCGCATTAATTTAGAAATCTGAAACATTTCATACGTATTCAGAAAAATTAACGAATAATTTTCATTAAAAAAGTTAGGTTTCCGGAAGATTTGTTGAACGATTTTATTTTTCATTCATTTGTTGATAACATTTTGGAATTATTATTATGCAAAATTAATCTTTACAGCACCTTTAATATGCTTGATTTTTTCACATTTTTATACCATCCAGAAGTGTTTGCAATTCCCTCCCATTTCTCCGAAACTTATGCGAAGTGAACACTATTCGCAAGGGCTACCTTAGGGTTCAACGAACAAGCATAAATTTGTATAATGTCTTCATGCCTACGACAGGCTATGATGGAGTGTTCTCACGAGGTTATGCTGAGCAATCAACTGGTAGGCATCTACGCCAGCGAGGTGGAGCCGCGAATGCAATTGGCAGCGGCCCACGCGCTATACGTTGCAGTCGACAGGTGTCGAGACATGGTCCACGTAACGGACGATCAGCACGTCGTACGCGTGAGTAAAAGTTAGGCATATAAAAGACAGTAGCTGCGATCGGGTAAGGCGAAAGCGTCGAGAGTCCAATGATCGTTGGCTCGACCAAAAAACGACCTTGCGAAAGCGCTGTTCTTTCTTCTCTTTATTTTATGTTTTTTTTTTATTATTATGTTTTTTTTAAATATATTTTCATCACGTGTTACAGTTCGTGAATAAGGCCAGTGAAAGGTTGCTCGGATACATGTACGAGGAGATGCTCGGTAAGAATCTCTCGGAGATAATAACTTGCGAAAATTTCGTTCTCATGGACCAGCAGCTACAGAGAGGAAGGGAATTCGAGGGTAACATGAATTGCAGGAGAAAGTTCAACGACACTATAACGATAAATTGCAGGATAGTGCCGTTCTGCGCGACTGGCAAGTGAGTTCTTCGGTAGATCTCCTATATCGATCGTGATCGATGAACGAGTCGAATTTTGTTTTTTTATTCTCTTCAAATGAAAAAAAATTAAGTTTAAAAAAAATGTACAACTCTTAAAAAAAGAGATTACGAATGAAAAAAAAATTACAAATTCAAAACAAAAATTATAGATTTTTACGAGTAAAAAAAAAATTAGAAAAAAAATTGTTTATATTTATCCGCAGAAAACCGTCGCATTACGTCTACGTCCACGACACTATGTACCTCCTGGAGAACATGGGAGTAGCCGGCGTGACCCTGGGAGGGCAACACCCCAGAGGAAGCCTGCACTCCCTGCGTCGTGGATCGTTCGACGTTAAATCGATCGGCAGCGATATCGGAAGTAAAGACCTTCTTAACATTTTTTTTTCATCTTATCGATTCATTCGCACACTTCTACTATTTGTTTTGATTGTCCTCTCTTATCGTGGTACTCGCACCGGACTTGTGTACGTCTTTAGCTCAGAGACGTTCGAGTCTGCAAAAATTGAACAGTCTACCGCTCGAAGCGCCGATCACGAAAGTTATGACTCTGCTGACGAACGCGATGACGGAGATAACGGGAACGCACCCCGAAATGGCGATGCAGATCGACAAGGTGAATCGATCGTTTGGCACGGATCGAAAACACATTTTTTATTATTTTTTTTATTCATTGAAAGACTTTTGTTGAGAAGCTTCGAAATTTTTCAGGCGATCGAGACCCTGAAATGCACGGAGCTTTACCGACCGTACCTGAGAGAAGACACGAAGATCTACAACGATCCCGTTGCTTCGGACCTCATCGAAGCACTCTTATCCGTAATAATATTTACATTTTCCTTACGATCCTATTTTTCAAATTTTAGTAGTGAGTTTATTAACAATACATAACATGTAACAGTTTTTTTCATACATAGCAAACTTATCTCTTTTCACCTATAATGCATTGCCAATTGGCCATCGACCGCAGTCCTTCAGCAATTTTTTATTTTATTTTCTAATATATTTTTTTTCTAATATTTTTATTCGTCCCCTGCGAATAGAGAAGTTCACACTACATAAGGGATTCGAGAAGATCATCGAACGATTCGACGAAGAGTGCAGCCCTGAGGATGCTCAACATACCCTCCGCGGCTAGGCTGCATTTGAAGAATCCTCAGGCACCGAACGCGATCGAGGATTTGCTGGATCGAAGCCTCGAGTGGGATTTTGATATTTTCGGGCTCGAAGTGGTCACGGGTAGAAGGTAAGCCGCGGCAAACGAAAAAGAAAACAAAAATACAAGGGAAACTATGATCGATGATCACATTTGTCGTTTGGAATTTCTTCAGACCGCTCGTTCATCTGGGAACAAATCTAATGTGTCTATATCACGTTCCCGCGAGACTCGGCTGCGACGAGAAAACGATTCACAACTGGCTCACCGTTATCGAGTACAATTATCACCTGAACAACAGCTATCACAATTCGACACACGCGGCAGATGTGCTTCAAGCTACAGCTAAATTCATGCAGTCGGAGAGATTGAAGATGATGCTCGATCCGTTGGACGAGGTCGCTGCACTCATCGCTGCGGCCGCGCACGACATAGATCATCCCGGAAAGTCAAGGTGAGCCCGGAGCCAGAATTTATTTGACAACATTTGATAGAATTTATTTGGCACAATTTAATAGAATTCATTTGACAAAATTTTATAGACTTCCTTTGACCGAATTTTATAGCATTTATTTGGCACAATTTAATATAATTCATTTGACAACATTTTATAGAATTTATTTGACAACATTTTATAGAATTTATTTGACCAAATTTTATAGAATTTGTTTGACCAAATTTTATAGATTTTATTTCATACAAAAATATTCTTTAATATATTAAGTTTTCTCAATATTTGCCAGCCAGTTTCTCTGCAACGCCGACAACAAACTTGCGATCCTCTACAACGATCTATCGGTACTGGAGTCCCATCACGCCGCCCTGACGTTCAAGCTCACGCTCGCCGACGACAGTGTCAACATATTCAAGAATCTCGAGAGGGATACATACAAGATCATGAGACAGAACGTCATCGACATGATTCTAGCTACCGAAATGACAAAGCACTTCGAGCATTTGGCAAAGTTCGTCAACGTTTGTAGCAGCAGAGTGGGTGACGCTCAAACTGAGGTAAATGATTCATTTTCTGGTATTCGCGATGCTAATTTAACGATACTCGTCTCATTCTCGCCGCATCAAACAAGTCTCCTGAACTTATTTGGCATTGTTTTATTTGAAAAATATTAAAAAAAAAAAAAATTAAATATACCTTCTTTCAGTATTTTCCCGATGCTCTGGACGTCGCGGTGCTCATGCAGCCCGAGAACGTGACTCTCGTTAAGATAATGATGATTAAGTGCGCCGACGTATCGAATCCAACGAGGCCACTGCGTTGCTGCATCGAGTGGGCTAGACGCATAGCCGAGGAGTATTTCAGTCAGGTAATCCAATGGACCGTTCTATTTTCGAGCATGGAACGAAACTTCCGGTATAAATATAATTTTCATTGCCAGATATTATGCTATGTTTGTCATATACGCGGTTTATTATTTTAAGACCGACGAGGAGAAGAAGAAGAGGATGCCCGTTCTGATGCCAATGTTCGATAGGATGAGCTGTTCCATACCTAAATCGCAAATAGGCTTCGTCGATTACATAATCAACGATATGATCGAAGCGTGGGACGGTGAGAGATTTTTTTTTTTTTTTGTTCGGCTTCGAATCGGCTCACTGTTTTACCGTACGAGTTTTCGAATCTCCTTCTTTTCGCAGCTTTCATCGATATGCCGGAAATGGTCACGCATATGAGACAGAATTACGAAAAATGGAAGGAATATCAGGTGCGTTCATAAATATATATATATATATATCTTAAATTTATTTTCTTTCGAGAAAATGCATTATTATTATTATTATTTTTTTTTTTTTATAGGAACAAGGCATTTCGACCCTGAGCGATATTGAGAGGTTGCTGGCTCAACCGGAACTGAAGGTACCCCACTTACCATGAAAAAGACTCAGAGAGAAGCAGCAATTTTTTTTTTTCACCGTCCGCTTGGTAGACTGAGAGAACGCCAGTGATAGTTCGATACTTGACAAGAAACACACTATAATAATGTGATAACGCTGGTCGCGTTGTTGTTCATCCGAATCCTGTAAATTATTAACTCTACGAATAAACGTTTCATTTAAAAGTAACGTAAGGTGACGATCATTGCGATCTGTAAGTAGACGAGGGAGGATTATCCGATCGAGGATTATCGCGCAGGTTCGACGCAACGAATAGACAATTTTTATATTGTGACACAATGTTTGTTTATTTATCTTTCTCCTTCGACCAATGTAAATTAATCCATCACAATGCTGTTTACAGTAGTACCGGATGGTGCACGATTACAGTGTTCAACGAGAGGCGTTAGCTCTGTTTCGACGAAAACATTACAGGATGGTACATTCGCGACAATTTGGCGATCGGTGACAGAGCCAAATGTAAACCGGTAACGATCTTAGCAATCAGTGACAAATAATTCTGCAATTTTTTTGTTGTTTTTCTTAATAATTTACCAATCGACGAATAGTCGAAAACAGTTCAGTTTGACAAAATATTTATTCGGTCTCGATTTAACTCACAAGTGTCACGCAAATCGTGTACGATATAGTAATGCATCTTATGACAAGTAACAAGTGTGTAAACACACACACACGAGTCAAGTTACGAATATCTTATCGGAAGTATAAACGATCCAGAGGGCAGTTTTCCAGTCACCGATCCTGTCCCAAACCTCCGATCTAGGATTTGCGTCCAAGATAAGGGTAAGAAACTGATCGCTACTTTTCAGCTGGTAAACTGGTCACCCGCGTTACTAAGTTACAAGCGATGATATGATTAAGTAAAATACGTATATAAGTACAAATAATACGCACGATCGTTTACACAGTATATTATAGCGTTTAGATATTTTCGCATCGGTATTGTTATGTGAATAGTATACAATACGTTAATAGTAAAATTAATAGTCGTTTTATCCAGTAACCGGCGAGACGTGTGCCAACCTGTTCGTAATTACAACGGAACTCTTTTTTTTTTTTTATGATGCTATTATTATTTTTTATCATCATATGGTTGAGCCAAAGCTGTTATCAATGCGACTTGTCCACTTCAAGTGCGAGTAACTTAGTGGTCTTAGCAATAGTAATAGTTAGACGTTGCGCTAGCAGACTCGAAGAAGTAGCAGCACTATTAAAGTACACATTGACACGGGGACGGACGTGCCAAAGGGTACTCAATCAAGCATTGACAAATCTATCTTTCCTCTAACACTAAAAACATCACTCTTACTCCTATTGTAATGCCGCAATAGATTTTTTTTCCGTCTTCCACTTTATCTCCCATCAGTTACCCCTCAAGTAATTTACGAGATTCGTCGCTCGACTCTTAGTCAAATCGGGTATTTTTTTTAACGCACGTACATCGCTACCGTCGAACTTTTTTTTTTTATCAAATTTGACAATTCAAAAAATTCATCGGCAAACTGCTTCCTCGAAGTGTGTCCGTGTATGCGAGTCCGGAAGTACAGTGATCTTTTTTTTAATAATCTTTTTTTTTTTATTTCATTTACTTATGCTTTTTGATTTATTTTATAAAATTTCTATCACGACGAACTAGGGTGGAAAATTCGTGGTACTGTAGGATTACTCGACGAGTATTTCACACAGCGCGTAACTTCGTTGAAATGCGTACGTTCATGACAGAGTCGTCATTCAACCGTTGATGAAAATTTTTTTTCGATCGTTTGTTTAGATCGTTACTTCCCAAAAATTAACCCGCGAGTGTGTTATTCGAGTTAGAATGTTGTGCTTCATTTCGAAGCGAGCATCTTCAGAAAGATTCGGTTGATCGCGAGACATTTTCAGATTGTACAAAATCTCGTAAATTTTTTTTTTCTTTCTTTTCAATTACGAATACATCATACTTGACGCTGGTAAGAAGTTCAAGTGTACAATAATAATAATAATCATAAGAATAATAACGTAGTAGTAGAGTAGAATAGAGCACGCGAAAACGTGCGTAAAGTACGCATACCGAACAAATAAAAAACAAACACCGATAGGAGTTATTGGAGATATTACGATATTAAATAATCGATCAAGATATATAGACTTTTTTTTCTCGGGATCTCTAGGTCCCTCTTTTCTTGTTTTTTCTTTTCTATATCCCTTATTCTCGCTACCACTTAAAACCCAGTCAAGTTAACATCGATATTGATAATTTTTTTCCACAGTGACACAAACGAGCGTAACAGCTATTAGGAAAATGGGAGAAGACGCTTAACGCGGAGATTCTTCTCACGATCAGAGAGTGCAAAAGTATCGATAAATCACGGAGGATGCGGAAAAATCGTCGATCGAGCTGATCTATAGATCGCCGTACTATCTTCACGATTATTTGCGTGGCTATTATTCTCTCGTTGCTTCCGTATGTATTTTATTTTAGTTTGTCAACGTTAAACACGTGGATGAAAAAGCAAACTCTGGATATTTTTCATTCTCGAAATTCCAGAGTCATCAAACGTGACTGCGATGTGTCAATTTTTTTTTCGTTTTTTTTTGTTTTTTTTTTGCTGCTGTTTTTGCATCATATGTGCAATGCCACGACGGAGTAAACTTTTCCATGATTTACAGACATCCGTGTATGCACTCGCCAAAGTATCCACGTGCGAGCAGATTTCGCGTTTACTCAAGCCCGAAAAATTCGCGACGCAACGACGAGGCGCCAGAATGGTAAGGAGTCGAGAGTGAATCGGCGATGCTTGTTCCGGCTATTATTAGGCGAAGTGTAATAGGGATGAGAGGGAGAGCTTCGCGCTTTACGGGGGCGTCATCCCCCGCCGTGAATCCCCTTTGCCATTCCGTGGGCGTCGGAACGATCGAGATCCAGCGAGGCTTACTATTTAAAGCTCGCTGCCTTACGATCGGCTCGCAGTTCACCACGGAATTTCAAGTTGATCTGTGCGGCTCATTTTTCATCCCGCGACTTTCATTCAGTACGTTGTTTCATTTTTTTATTTTTCATTCATGTTTTTTTTTTTTCGGCACTTTATCCGACCAGTTGTGTTTTTTGTTCTGTTTACATCGACGCACGAAAACGACGAGTCCTTTTTTTTTCTTCTCGAGTATTAACTCTAACGCTGTAACTAACTTAACGCCACTTCGTTATCGATAATCGTCAGTAATTAATAAGATTAGATATACAACGGATGTATGTCGTTCCCTGTTCATTCCTCCTGTCTGTGGTTGTCCATTTTTTTTCTCTCTTATCCCGAGTCTGTGATCTCTCGCTGGGAGTTTTTTTTTTTTTTTTTTTTTTTCCTTCCCAATACACCCGGGACATTCGCGATCTAATGGTCACATTCGTATCCAATATTATCAAGACACATTTGCTAAAACACTAATCGATCTTACTTATTGGTAATCGCTATCTCATAAAATCTTCTACTTGACGCATGGAACTTTAAGAAGGTCTCGTGGTTCTTTATGTTAGTTCTCTTTTTTTTGTGTTTTATGTGTTTACGTCTAATATCGTGACTTAAGAAATGTTCTTCATTCTAATAGTAAGAATGTGGACTTATTCATTTAACTTGGGGATTTTTGTTGTTGTTTAAAACCGCGACAATGCATCAAATGTCGTCGCTTCTTGAAATATAATGGATTTTCGACCTCGACAAGCTTCTCGATATTTTTTTTCGATGTTCTTATTGATAGGGATGTGTAATCTTTCGCGCTATCGCCTCGACGAACTTTGAGGGACACGAAGGCCTCCCTCAATTATTATCATTGGACATTGTAATAGTAACGGGGAATGACCCGACAATTTAATACACGAAGAGGTCTTCGGTGGTTCTTTTTTTTTTGTTTTTACTTACTAATCATATGTCGGACAGTCAGGATGTTGTCTGTACCGGCGAGCTTGAGATTATCGAGGGTCCGTTCTTTTTAACTTTGTGCCCACCCAATATCCACTAATCGCTTAATAAAATTAATGATTTTATGGTCTTTAATTATTGTGCGAATTATTGTGCGAAGTGATCCTTATCATTGCTGTCTATCCTATTACGTAATATATATATATAAATATGTGTATATATACATATATATATAGCAATAGTTTTCAAATGTTGAGCCTCGCATTATATTTGTTTGTGGTTTTTTTTTCTTTTCTTTTCATTAATTCTGTATACGAGTTATTGCGAGTCAAATTTTACTGTCGAGTCTCGATACTGGCGTCGTTTTTTGTCATCAAAGAGTGAGACTCTAGCTTGGATCTATAAAGTAATTATTCGTAGCCTTTCGAGTTATCCTAAGCTCTTAATAACGAAACTTACTAGCGAAGTTCAGTGTCCATTCTATTTTCTCACGTTTGGTCTACAATCGATATCTCCTTCTTCTCTTAATAATGCTGTTTCGGATTTTTCGCCACCTCCCTGTCAGCTTTGATCCTACGATCTTCGTGGACTCTCATCGAATGGACAGATATTAATTATCCTTATAATTTTGATTCACTTATTTGTTTGTTCCCCAATACGATCGTTCAGGGTTGTGACGCGTTTCTTCTCGGACCTAACACTAAGCGCGTACGTCGACTAGCCTTAATCTCTTATTAGCTAAGGGTGTTCGAAGAGAGATTGGATAGATGTTCGAACCGCTCCGATTTCTTTTATTTATCTTACGCTCATTGGTGTTTAACACTACTGTTTTTTTGTTAGTTTTTAAATCTTATTTTCAATAATGTTTTTAATATTTTTTTTAACGATTTTCTCATCCGATTTTCTCTCTTATCTCTTACCAGAGGAAGATCGAGAAGAACGTTTTTATTGTGGACTCATCATTTCGCCGATCGCTTTTTTTTATTCATTTTTTATTTTTTTTTAGGAAGATGTCGATTGTGCCATTGATGTTTCGCGACTGGTGGGACGACTTCGATCGTCCGATGTCGCGTCTGATGGACCAACACTTCGGAAGCGGCCTTAATCGGGACGATCTGCTATCGGGACTCTCGTCCCTCGGCATCGCCTCCAGGCCACGACCGATATTTGGTAACGCTTCGTACTATCGTCCGTGGAGAAACATCGTCAGACAGAATTCCGGAGGCGCCAGTACCATCAGTTGCGACAAGGATAGATTCGAGGTCAGTTTTTTTTCTACATTTTTCAACGCCTTCGCCGAAGCATCACTCGCTTTCTTTTCGCGATCGGGACCCTTGCGCTAGCTAAGCACTATTCAGCTGGGTTGATGATATTGTACAGTCGGATAGCGACGACTCAGACTCGTTCGTTTTTTTTTTCTTCTCCCGTTTGTAGAATTATCGAAGCATGTACATTCGAATTAAAGTGGTGAACGTATAAGCAACCGAGTATTCAAGTGCACTCGATAATTAATCGTACCGAGAGATTATCGTTAAACAGTATCATATACACACTATATATTAATGCCACGACATCATCGGGATAACTATCGTATAGTTATAATCTAAACATATTAACAATATGCCAGCGATTCATAACTATAAATGATTATGCCACGACGACGATAATCGGTGTAGAAGTTTGTTATCGTGTTGTTACATTATTTATTTTTTATTTTTCTTTAAATAATAATATACGAACGATTGATTATGAACGCGACATCTTTCCGATTAACCACTCCACTCTTGCTTCGGTCTATTTTCCCGTTCTTTTTTTTTTCATCCCACTTAATCAATGCGTTGTTGCTACCATCGAGACATGCCTCATAGGGGCGAATTATGCGGGAAACACATATATAGTAAACTACCTCGGATATTGTTAATCTCTCGGATTTCGGAGTATTTTCTTTTTGTTTGTATCTTTTTTTCTTACATAATTCACTAAGACGAGACGAAAGCTCGAGTCTCATGCTCTCGATTTGATGCTTCTTTTTTTATTCTTTTTTTTTGCAAGTGTGTTTGTATCCGAAACTACACGATGCTAAAATGGCACTTTTAATGCCGGATGACAAGACAATAAAGTACGATACGTAGCTTAATAAGGTGCGTGTTTATTATATGTTTCAAGTTGTTGTTGTTTTTTTTTTTCTTTTCCTTTTTTATCTCGAGTCATTTCGCAAATCGATGCCGTCGTCTACGCGATCTCGTCCTGCTTTCATCGCGGACGACAAACTCTCGACTACTTAATTTTTTTTTTTTTTTTTTAACTGGCCAAGGCCAACGCGTTCTCGATTTCTCCACACGTCGAAAGCCGACGGAGTTGTTTTTTTTCTGCTTATGCTCTTATTTCGGCATTTTTTAGTTTCTCCCCACGACCCGTTTGTACTTACTTGCTACGTGTGTTTTATTATTCATTCTTTTTTTCTTTTTTTTTCGCTGTTATTGTTTTGACACAATTAATGATTAATTGCATTATCGTTATTGCACAGGACGAATCTCGTCTCTGACATTGCAAATGTATTTGCACAATGTCAGAGACGAGATTCGCCCCTGTTACTTAGGAACCTCGGTTAATTTAGCGCTACTTCCTCTTTTCCTCTCGCTATAACGTAGAGCTTATCAGAATCGTGAAGGAAAAGTGTGATTTTTAGGCCCGAACAATCGACTCTTTTTTTTTGGAGATCGATGTTAGTTTTAGATGTTAGGACATCGCTTTCTTTTATTTTCTTCTTTCGTTACGAATTTTCGAAGGATCTGAATTGACACTCAGTAATCCACACGTTAGTTGTTTGTCGACGCGATTTATTTATTTTCTTTTCTTGTTTATTGTTTTTGTATCGAGTGCGTGAATATTTTTTTACTGGCCAGCTAAACGGCGGGACAACCTTCGGCTTTTCTACACCGTCGTTGCGCAGTCGCACGACGGTGCAAAAAAGCCGAAGATCGTCCGAGTTGCCGATTCAAATCTTCTCAATCACCGAAGCAACGATAATAAGTAATCCTAATCGATCGAATTAATGAGGTAGAGTCGTTAAAAAAGAAAGATTTTGTGAAAAGCGAACGCTATTTCGAGAGTTAAAGATACCAAAGAGTCAAGTATAATATTCCGAGCAGACTTAATACGTTTTTTATTCGATGGAGCAGATTATATCGTTAGAATGTTTCCCTAAAAAACAACAAAAAAAATAAAAATAAAAATAAAAATAAACGATATAAAATTTTTATGCGATTAACGGAAAGACAAATCGGTTGAGATGTTCGACGTGTGTCTGTAGCCTGAGAAATATATTATTCGAATTTTAGTTCCAACCGGTCGGAAATGAAAATAATGATCTTACAATTGAAAATTAATATACGTGTCTCGCGGCTACGTGAAACACTGTAGACTTTGGACGGCCGGTCCTTACCCGCTTATAAAAAAAGGTCTGCGGAGCAGTCCGCGTATACCTATAAACGGAATTAATAGAAAGTACCCAAAGAAACTACGAAGAAAATTTTAAAGAGTTAAACGAGAAGTTCGTGTCGTGGAAGTACGAGGTACGTTCGAGACGTACCGCGTAAACTTCCACGACACAAGCGAGCGAAAGAAACTAGACTTTCAATGTATTCGAGTGACTTATTATTTTAAAAAATTTCGAAGTATTTTCGATTAAGAAATTTTATTTAAAAAAATAAAATAATAGATAGAGCTTTTTGTTGTGCCCTAGAACCCCACACGTTGACAGTGGACGGTCAACCAAGCGAAGGGTGTATTGTTCTCAGATGTGTTACAGTCGACTGTCCTTCGTAGAATTCGTCCTTTTTTTTTTAATTCAAAGATCGTTATAGAATTATCGATCCACGTCCAGATCGATCGATGCGCTCAGTAACTGGATAAAACGTCTTATTCTATACTTATAACTTATACTTTCTAACGCGTTATATACTCTTAAATACTAGATAGCCGTAACTTAGTAACTCGCAGTTTCTTAATAGTCCCCCTCCCTCTGTTTGTTTTGGGGTACTCTTTCGATCCACTATTTTATGAAACTAATGCTGGATTTTAACGGGTCGATTAAAAAATAATAGTAATAATGCAATGAACTATTCCATAAATAAATTTATGGAACTAATTCTGGATTTTAACGGGTCGATTAAAAAATAATAATGATAAAATAAAAAACAATTTCAGAGGGCGAACCCTCTGAAATTGAGGTCTTGCCCTACGTGTGTTTACGCTTGTCTAAAATGCTTTACAACTCGTTACGATTCCGTCGATAGTGGTTCTGAAATTCAATGTGATACAATATTCACAGACTCTGTCTAAAATCTATACAAAAAATCTTCGTACTTTTATCTCCGAATATAAAAGTATAACACCCAGGTACACGGAAGTTAAACATACGTTACGCTCTATGGAAGTAGCATTTGGAGGCCCAAAAAAAAAATTCAATGACAATCGTATTAACGCTGATTAAAAATTAAATGGGCATTCGTGAATAAAAAATTAACGCGAAATAAAAATAAGGGCAACATACGTGGGTTGTCCAAGAAGACTTCCATCCAGCGGAAGGCGAGAAAAACCCCCGAAGGGCCTTTTCCACACCGACCCTACTGCTGCTTTTTTTTTCTCTCCTCTCTGCTCTTTCGTACGTATTTTTTTCAGCTTTACCGCAAAAATCGAAAGCAAATAAATTTTAGAAAGCAAATTTTCAAGGCTCTAAAATAATGCGAATAAATTATTACAATTCGGAACACCGAAAGCCCCGCGATTCAATGCTTCTAAGCCGAGATGTTCTATTTTCGCGTGACATAGTTCGAGGTCTCAAGAGCAAATTCTCGTGCCACGACGAGTTTTAAAATTGCTCCGCTGTGTCCCGAGAGTAGGCTTCGAGCGTCCAGATGATATTTTACAATAAAAGCAGCTGGTCGAATGTGCTATTTTTGTGATCGGCGATGCCCCCTCTGAGGGAGGGGGCCAAACTCGCACGGTGACTCAGAATTTGTAAATGCCTTGGTGTTTGTTTATTTTTTTTTATACGACACTGATCTTCTACCGTAACACCCTCTCGTCACTCAATCGAGTGATCGATACTCTTTTTTTCCTTTGGGGTTGTTTAAAACTTATATTTTTGTTTGAATCGTTTAAAACAGCGTTATGGACGAAGGTGAAATATCTCTACGGATCACAGTCAAAACGATATTTCTTTTGTTATTTGTCTCTCGCGCTTCTGACTCGCACTTCATTCACGCTTCTCTCATCGTTACAAATCTCTCAAAGATTGAGAGCCGATAGGTGTTTGAATTTTTTTTTTTTAATTCCTTATTTTGTATTTTATATTTTTTTACTATTCCTCGTCAGTGCACGAAGATCTAGCTCAGTCTTCTCGAAATAATCGAAATGTTATTTTATCTTTTTTTGTAATATATTATGCAAACGATGTCGATCTACGAAATATCGTCAACAAGTCAATGAAAAGCGCCGCGATACCCCGGCCCCACGTGACCCCGAGAGGGGGGTCGCGTGTGGGCTAAGACTTAAAACGGCGACTTTTTACGGGCCTGTCGATTTTTTTTTTTCTAAACTTATTTTTTTTTTATTCTTCTCTTTACTTGTACTCTTCTCTTACAAAAATAAATGCTCGAGCAACTTCGACGCTAAAAAACGTACACGAAGGTTCGCCAGCGTATCTTTTCTTAACCGTTTTTTTTTTTTTTGCTTTTTTAGTCTCTTATTTACAATTAATATGTGCGATTTATCTTGTATTCTTTTCACGATCTTTTTTTCTTCTCTTGCTATCTCAGACTCTCTTGTACTTTTTTTTTCTTTTTTTGTTATCGCGATAAGATGATTTTATTCTTTCATTCGCCACAGCAGATGTAAATAACTGTATTCAAAGCTCGATTTTTGTTTTCCCTGATACTCGTAGGCTTTCCCGTTCGGTGTTGCCCGCTCTAACGAAACGGCTGTTAAGACCCGATGATATTGATTCATCGTTGTTAGTATCGATGCTCCGCGCTTTCAGTTCTACAGGAGAGACTTCGTAACCACCTACTTGTATGGGCGCACGCCTTTCGACAAAGAGCATTATCACACAAGTAGGTGCACCCGGTAGCTACATCTTTACGCTTTGCTTTCGAACCTTGGTGACGAAATATGAAACTGTTTTGATCACATGAAACACTGAGATAGACGAGCAATCACTTGCGTCGACGATGGAAAAACTATTTCCGATAGAGAAAAACAAAAGATTGTTCGATATACTAGTGATTGTCTTCAATTATAAAATTTGTCGGAGAATCTTCTCACCCACGTCCTCGACACTTCTCTCAAGACTAGTCGGTTAAGCGTAAGAAAAAAAAAAAAAAAAATTGATCGTCTCTTATCGAAAAAAATCAATGATTCTATGGAACAAAATCGATCGTGAGATTTGTGAACGGAGGGCACGAAGCCCTTCGCCCGTTACGCTGTTTCTATTCGTTCCGACGAAAACCTCTTTTTTTCCTCTGATACTTATAAACTTTGGTTGTATTCAATGTGATTCCTTCGACCGTGTATCTGTTACTGTTTATCTGTGTACGCGTGTGTAGAATCGATCACATTATTGAGCGATGAAAAATTTATCTTAGCTTCGACGCAAAAGCCTGTAGCTTTTGGAATTGTGGCGAGCGATTGTAAAGTTCCTTTCCGTTTCTTCACGATCGCTCAGTCAATAGTGAGTGAGAGGGAATCGTCGATCCCCGATCGAACGGAGGGTCTCCGCCCTTTACGCTGTTATTTTTTGTTTTTTTACTTTTTTTATTATTCTTCAGACCAAAGCTATCTCTACCGTGTACTTTACACTTCGATCATGTCTTCTATCAGGCGAGATTTTTTTTCTTTTTTTTTTACACGGACAATTGCGTCGAGCGATTGTAAAGTCTGTCCGTTTCTTCACGATCGCTCAATCGATGGCAAATGAGAGGGAATCGGATTCCCGATCGAACGGAGGGTCTCCGCCCGTTACGCTGTTATGTTTATTTTTTAACTTTTATTTTTTATTTTTTTTATTTCTTCAGACCAAAGCTATCTCTACCGTGTACTTTACACTTCGATCATGTCTTCTATCAAGCGAGATTTTTTTTCTTTTTTTTTTTACACGGACAATTGCGTCGAGCGATTGTAAAGTCTTTCCGTTTCTTCACGATCGCTCAATCGATGGCAAATGAGAGGGAATCGGATTCCCGATCGAACGGAGGGTCTCCGCCCGTTACGCTGTTACGTTTTTTTTTTTTGTTTTGTTTGATTTTTTTTTTTTTTTTTTAATTCTTCTGACCAAAACTATCTCTACTGGGTACTTTATACTCCGATCATGTCTTCTATCAAATGAGATTTTTTTTTCTTTTTATTACTATTGAAGATGTTTCTTTCTGTGTCTATATTTCTTATTCTGTTTCTTTCATTGTTTCTCGTTTCCCGTTCGCCAGGTTATATTGGACGTTCAGCAATTCTCACCTGAAGAGATAACGGTGAAGATGGCCGGGAACAACGTGACCGTGGAGGCGAAGCACGAGGAGAAGCGAGACGAGCACGGCTTCATAAGCAGGCACTTCGTAAGAAGATACGTCCTGCCGGCTTCTCACGACGCTTCGGGAGTGACTTCGAGCCTCTCGTCCGACGGTGTTCTTACGATCACGGCTCCGAAGAAGGTGAGGAAACGATCGTGCAAGGTCGATCCTTTCCTCCCGCCCGGAGGACCCGCGGAATCCTTCCCCTCCAACGGAGGCTCCGCCGACTTCACCTCCTTTCTCTCTACCTCAAGGATCTTAGTTTTTCAATGTTGATTCCCGGTCCTTTCCCGCCGGCCTCCACTCTCTCTCCCTCTCGCCCTTCCAGTCTTTCCGCTTATTATTTTACTTTGAACTCTCCCTGCACTTCCGCACCTCGGAGAGAATGGCGTCGATGCTACATCTCGATTATGACGAACTGACCCTACGTTTTTAACATACAAAATGCGGAATGTGACTCGTTAAAAATTTCGAAAAAAAAATCTTATGCGAGCCGGTGTCCAGGCAGCAGAAAAACATCTGATGGGGAAAAAGTTATCTGAATAGGTCCGTCCGGATGGTAACTATAAGCTATTCTACGTCCTAAGGCTAACTTTATTTCACTGGGTGGGAAAATGGCGGTTTTGCGCACGCTTCGCACGTGCGTATATCCCCCATTTTCACACCAAGTGATCTAAAATTTTGTACTACAGTCGTGCGAAAAACGTTTCGGTGACTCGTGTGACAGAAACACTCGTCAGAAAAAGTTTTATCACACTAGTGTCGTAAATTACTATTTTTGATGGGTAACTTTCGGATACCGTCCAGACGGACATTCGGAATCGATTGAGATCACGTTTTGATAACAACATTTTTTGTGCTACCTGGGTGGTTCGACGAGTCGATGGTGCATTTTTTTTTAACTGTATTACTTGAAGATTCACTTTTTTTTCGGGAAAAAATAAGTAACGGAATTGGGAGAACAGCTTACCTGGAGCTTTTACGGTTCTCTTCAATGCTCGATAGCGAGGCGAATGGATGGGGCAACAGATTTGGTGTAATCTATCACACCGCACTTGATGATTCTCATTACGGATTCCTCAAGCACCATGAACCCCGAAGGGCGCTCTGGAAAATACAGAGAAACAACATCCCCGTGAATCTCAAATCTCGTGAAGATCGGGCAATCGATAAATCAATTGTTTTTTGACCGATGACGTAATCATTCGTTTCTTCTTTTTTTTTCATCAGAATTTGAATGCGGCCGGAACCGAGAGGATTATCGACATCGTGAAAACCGGAGTACCCTCGGCAACGAAAGTCGAAGAGAAGCCCAAGGAACACATAATAACTACTGAAGAGTCTTAAATTCACAGCAGACTATTTCTTTTCGTTCGTACAAATATATTTTTTTTTACGTTATTTATTGTAACACAGTCTTACGAATATCGTCGAACAAAGAAGTCTCGTTTTTGTAAAAATTTTCAATAATAAAATAGTATCGATCAACAATTTTTACGGCTCGTCTGTTAAGGCACATGCATAGATCGGATAAATCCCCAAATTCCAGATAAATACCGAACATCCCTCCTATCGCTAATGTTTTAAAAACTAGCTGATCGGACGCAAATATTAATCTATCGTGCAAAAAACCGTGCATTTTTTTTTTTTTTCACTTACGGTTAAATGAAGCGCTCCGCACGCTCTTGTGACGTCTTCTACATCTTGCGAGACTTGATTTCCGTGTACATTTTCAGTGTAACAGGCGCCGATCACACCAACCCGACGACGCGGTCGAATGACCGAAGCGATGAATTATTGTTGAGTTGTGGTGATGATGGTGGTGGGGGTGGGGGGCTCTTCGGATGTTCCGTAGATCCGAACGCAGCGAAGGTTTGTTTACGAATGCGAGGAGTCGCCGGCTCGACCGGCTTATATAGCCGGCGGGACGCCGGCTGCCGGGGCTTCTAGAACGTTCCGCGGTGCCCTGCAAAGCCCTTGACGACAAACTGCGCACAAGCCTCGATCTTCTTTCGTACTGCGAATTTACGGATGAAAATCGCACACGATACTCCTCGCGACGCGAGAAATGCAGTAAAAATTAGTTTAATTTCGTAATTACAACGATGCAGTTAAAATTGTTGTGTTATTGAAATATCGTCGGAGTATTGATCGTCGTGCGGACGGGATTTCTGGCACGTTCGCCGGGCCCCACCACGTTCAAACGAGGTGGGAGCCTCCCCAGTTTCCCCGCTCGACCCCGGCGCATGTTCCATTCGTTCGTTTTGCTTCGCTCGCTTTGTTGACGTCCCACCACCTATACTGTCTCTTACACGTATAACCGGCATCCTCGCTTTTTCCTTCCAACACTCCGACGCTGCAGCTCCCGTACACCAGCGTTCCCGCAGCTTTGCGTCGTACTCTCCTCACATAATATTGTATAGGATATATATATACAAACCCGATAGAATGAACTGCGCGCTAACCGACGCCGTCGGTTAACGCGTGCTGGGAGAAACGAACGGGCCGACCTGGCCTACTAATATTGCGCGCAGTTTCTGTGTGTGTGAGACGGTTCTTATAATACTCCGGGCAGGCCGTGCCGTTGATAAACAACTTTTTGGGAGAGATCGCGTGCGACGCTGAAAAAGCCTGTGCTGCGACGCACTTCGTGTTTTTATCGCCTCGCTCATGCGGCGTAATATTTTTTTGGTATTTTGTTTTGTTTTTTTTTTTCTAATACGAAAATAAATTAGGTAAGAAATGATTGGTGTGCTAGCTAAGCGGCTGGAGGAAGGGGAACGAATGTTTTTGTAAAGTCGGGCTACGACAAGGCCAACACCAGGATGTTTGTTGGGTGAAAATACGCAAAAAAGATTATTGTTTCACGCTTAATGCTTTTCGGCCTAGGACGCGGATTCTCGTCGGTATTTATTATCAGCGAATGTACTTTGTGATGATTAAAAAAGCAACTTGGGATTCGTGGGTTTGATATTGTTTGGGCCATGCGAATGGCCCAAAAAATGATATTGATGGACCTGCGAATTTTCTGGGTCAACGGATTGTCAGGATTATCGACTACTGTCTAGACGAAGGACGATCCTACGTTTTTCCATGAATCCCAGGGTATTATTGTGAGGCCACGTGACGCTGGAGCCGGCAAGGCCGGCACCGCCCAGCTGTATCCCATACTTCGTCGTTACGTAATAAACGAAATATTAATATTTCTTAAAACACGCAGATACACATTTTTCGAGACGATCTTTCAATCAATCAGAGTTGCGTATTGCCAAAGATACATTGAAAATAGTAACTAAATAACTGAAAATCGTATCTACACAAGAGCGTTACTTAAATAATCAATTTGAGTCTCGAAAGAAATGGAAGACGAGACTTTCGATCATTACCCGATAACATATCTGTAATGCTCTTTGGCATTACAGATTCATCTTTTTTTTTTGCATTGAAGTCTAGTATTACATAATGCTCGTAACGCATACAAACTGCAGTTGGGAAGCGTTGCTACCGGTTTCTAGAAGGTTGCCACTGCGCAGGCGCAGCAGCGGATCGATGAATGGCGTCGCATCTCTGCTTTTAAATAGAACGTAGTTGCTACGGTGACCGATGTATATAGGAAATGGACGAGTCTGTCCACTGTCCGTAGATCATTCATGCTCCTTTGGGAAATACTGTATTCTGTCGCTTATTTAAAATAGGCTCTTGCGGTCAGGAAACGCGAGACTCAAGAGTGCAGCGACTGCATCGAGACAACACTGAGACCCGAGTTCAAGGGTATATGTACGAGGGGATTTAACGCCTCAAACTCAATTTTTTTTTATCTTTCGTAGCCATGACACAGATAGTGAGTCAGACGTGAGGGACATGCGAATATCTACGTCCAATACGGCATAACCGTTGCCTACAAGGTTTAAAACTTTGTCACCGAAACGCGAGTCTCGATGACGGAAAATATTAGTAAGAATTAAACTGTGCGTTAATTCAGCCTGCTGTACTACACGCTAGTTAACAATGTCATTAACACTATATCTACACTATACTAGATACAGTTTAGAGAAACTATGTTAGTTGACTTACATGGCCACGTCTTCGTTAATGATCATGGGAACCTTAAAGAAGCATAACTGTTGCGTACCAGGTTAAAAACTTCGTTGGCGAAACGTTTGTCTCGATGACCGAAGGTATTTGTAAAAACTATGCTTTAATTAAGCTTACTGTACTACATGCTAGTTAACAATGTTACTTACACTATATATCTACTGTATACTAGATGCCGTTTAAAGAAACGACGTTAATTGACCTACATGGCCACATTTTCAGTAATGATGATGGGAAATTTAAAAAAGATGATCACCATCTTCGATGCACTGCAAATGGGCAGGAAAATGACGAATATGTACGGGTTGAATTCTCCATGATCGAGATTCATTGCATCGAGAGTTCTGGAAACCTTCTGTGAATGCCCGGGCTTCAGCCGGGGTCTATCGATTATCTAGCCAGCTGTAACTGACTCGTTACGTGGTACCGTATTCGATATACATACTTCCAGTGAGCGATACCTCGCGAAGCATACGCCAGATTTAAAAATCGCAGTTGCACAGTGATAATTGCAACTGTTCATTATTATGGAACGTAGTTTGCCTCGTAAACTGAAACTAAAACTGAAACTGAAACTGAAATTGAAATAGCGAAAAATATTGGTGTCTTCGATGACCAAAGATAAAGAAAGGTCATTCTGTTCCTGCAATGCTTTCGCCGAGCTGATCATCGAATCGGAAAGGTGCAACCAAGAGATTACGAAGCAAAAAAAAAAAAAAAAGAAAAAAAAGAGAGCAGGCCCGTTGGTCTATCCGGCATTGTCCTTTATTAGGGTCGGCTCAAAGGACCGTTGGATGCTCGAGGCCTACTGCGTAATACGCAGGGAGGGGCAACAGCCGTTCTGTCCTTCCTTTTATTTTCACTTCCCCTCGGTTCCCTTGCTCAAGGTCAAGGTTAAACCGTAGTGCGTAAATCGGAGCCATCTCATATTACATACTGCCCGTAACGTTCTCTGGAGGGCACCCGGCGAAAACCCGTTTCCAGCCTCGCCGGGAAATTTCGGTTGGAACCTTCTTTGTCGATAACTGAGTATTCAGACTGTTGGTTCGCGCGCGTTGGTAACAGTTACCAGCTGCTAGCGCCGCGAGTGTCTGTTGCGGCTCGCCAGCTGCAACTTTATCGTGTCCCGCCCGAGGGAGTTGCAGGACGAGGATCCGGGATGGAACTGATGGTAAGGTCGGGTGGAAAATTTTGTAAAAAAAAAAAAAATCGAATATCGTGCGCAATTCTTTGCCGCAGACATATCGGAGCTCCTACAGTGCAGTTCATTCTTTCATCGGTTATCTTTACTTTATGGAAGGTCGGCCTGCACAGTGGATCGAATGGACATCAACGTGAACCCTCCGATGAGAAATAAAAATACCCAGAATAGAAAAACGTGCCGTCAAACGGGTTTTAGTACCGCCACCGTTCCGTCATTTTTCTATCTGGGTATCATCTCTCGATGGGTGTACTATATTCGAGTGTGCAAGAAAAAAAAAAAAAGAAGAATCGCCAACAATAACGGTACCTGGACCATAGTTGCAGAAGAGGAACAATAGGAAACCGGTGATCCGACCTCTTCAGGTGCTCGTCTCGACAAGGAATGAGCTTCTCGCATCGCTGATCGATGAGCGACTGGTCACAGGCGAAAGGGTTGTCACTCGACCCCCAGCAGACTGCACGATGACGAGATTCCCGTTTTCCATTGAAAGTCTGCGAGACTCGCTTGGCAGGCTTTCGATCCGCCCCTCGTGAATAAATCGGCGTAAAGTTTGAAATTCGAGGGCAGGGACCGGAAAGGGTGGCGACCGACGAAGGGGTTGTTGCACGTTCAAAAAATGTCCTCTGTACAATTACGCCCCCCCCCCTCTCCTTAATGCACCCCCTTCATCGGACTCGCCAAGGTAGATCGCAGATCGACGTTATAGTTTCGTAAATCATTGTTTGGAGTTGTTATTTTTTTTATCTTTATTGTGGAATATCAGCCACAGAAACTGTGGTACATGGCGATGATTGAGCGGATAATTGTTTCAATAAATAATGTCTTAAAACGTAAAGTTTGAACGGGACAGGGGACGGTCATTGTCGCTCGGAAAGACTCATGCGAATTCCCTCTTGTTATTGATAAGCTCTCCCGAATCCATAGGTTTGAGCTCCATGGGACACGGCGAATGCTTTCCTCTGACCGGTTCGTTGGGCAACGCGAAGAGAATCTGATACGTGTAAGTCCCCAGAAGAGCTCCCATAACAGGTCCGACATAGTACACCTGGAACATAGAAAAAAAAAAGAAAAAAAAAAAAAACTAAGTGTTCACTTCAGATCACGCAGGATCGAGTGTATTATGCAACTACCATGCGACCTCGAATCAGTGCCGATAAGAGACACATAGCAAACGGTAGTGATTGCCGATAATCGTTAAAACAATTATCATCTAATCGCGACTACTGTACCGCTGCTATCGCCTCTATAGCCGGATGGGCCGATTGCACGAGGAGATAAGGTAAGGCATGCAAAAAAATAATAATAAAATAAAAACAAAATTTTATCTCCAGAATTCTTCGCGGCGATCGAGAATAATAATTCGATGAAAACCGATGAATCGGCAGTGAATCATTGCCTTGTGCAGTGCCGTTCGCTGCACCGATGGAATGTTCGGAGGGCAATACGCACTCGAGTAATCTCAACGATAGCCGATAGAAAAAGTACGAGGAATCGAGAATTGCACTTGATTTCTTAAAATTAAAGATCATCACGTAAGATTGGACGCTCGAATCAAGAATTGCAGCTGATTTAATAAAAGTGCAGATCATTATTGAAAGACGGCATTTGCATCGAGAATTGCAATGATCTTTGAAAAAATTGAAGATCATTAAAAAAGTTGTAGATCATTTTAAAAAATTGAACATTTAAAAAAATTGAAGAACTTTAAAGTGAATTGATGATCATTTAAAAAAAATTAAAGATCGCAAGATCGAAGCTTACCCAATGATCCTTCCACATGTTGTTCCACAATGCTGGACCGAAAGTCCTCGCTGGATTCAAGCTGCATCCCGTGTAAGGGCCCTGCAACAGATCGATTTACTTTTTCGATTAAAACATAACGATGTCGGGATGATGAGTGAAAAGTTTTCGCGTGTCTTTTTTTAACAGTAATCTTCATTTACAGCTGCGCATCCGACCGCAACGACGGAGAAACCGAATCTCAGAGCAGTGGAGTCTGTGGTGTGTGAGCATCTTGGGTCCCAAGTCGCGCAGGCCGTGCACAAGATGACTCCTGTGCAAAGGGCCTCGATGAGGATAGCTTGGATCGAGGTGACTTCCGGATGGATAGCTGTGACACACAGCGGTATCGTAGAGTTTGGATTTCCATCGTTGAAGTAGTCAACCGGCGTGACCATCTAAAATTTAACGTCGGAACACGATGTCGATGTAATCGCAATCGACGATGGGAGATTTAGAGCGAAGATTGACTTATAAAAAAAAAAGAACCTTCAGTAGACCGTATCCAACACTCGCCCCGATGAATTGCCCGAATATGTAAACGACACCCGTGGGAATGCTCTTGAGACCCCATATAACTGCCCCGATCGTCACTGCGGGATTCAAATGCGCGCCGCTTACGTGGCCGAGCATCTGCAGCAACGGGAAATTGATACGATATTTTTTCATTTTTAATGAATAAATAATACTTTTAATCAATAAATAATACTTTCAATGAATAAATAATACTTCTAATTAATAAATAATACTTCTAATTAATAAATAATACTTTTTACTAATAAATAAAAATTTCAATGAAAATTGCAGAACTTGCCATGATAACGAGATTGACTGTCATCCCGAAGGTCAGTGACGATTGCAAGGACGAGGGGGGAAAACGAGTCAACGTGCCGACGGCACCCATGCAACCAACGAAAAGGAGCACTCCTGTGCCCACGATTTCCGCGAGGAACATCGTAGTCGTGCCCTTCTGAACTTTCCATCGTTCTCCTGAAAAAAGAATTTAGCGTCTGAAGACTGCCGTCAAACAACCGATTCGATGAATTTATTTCGATTGATGCCATGCGTCGATGTCCCGATGATAATAAGATAATGAGCATCTAGTGGTGACTTATAGCTCATTAATGACCATAATCACCTAATTATCATAATATCGTAATTTAATGAGCAATTATGATGATGCATATAAGGTACTTAGCTCTAAGTATAATGAAAATTTAATGAGCATTAATGAGCATTAATGAGCATTAATGAAAATTTAATGAGCAAGATTACTCATCAATTATGATACTTATTGTTCGTAATGAGATATTAGAATTGATTTAGTAGGATTAATGCGTTCGTAATTAGCTATCGCGCGATTAATTATCGTCATTACACTATTGGCATAATTTAATTAGGATGTTAGTCGAACCTCACCTTCACGCACGAGCTCCATGATACCGAAACTATTGAATGAAAATTAAATGTCTAGCGTCTGACAGAAAACAAACTATTTGGGACTCGGAAAGATCCCGGCGTAAGGCAAAGGGACGTGTGGCGCCCGGAAGCGCTCCTCTCGATGTGCTGTCGGCCGATTACTAAGACCGACAGTAGTCAATAGGTGCGTACAATTTTTTTATTTTTAAATAAGCTCTTATCGTAGTGTTATATGATTGGCTATGTTTTTTCCATTGCGCATCAATTCTTCACGTCTCGCTTGTCTTGACGCTGACAATCTCGGTGATATCGGATCGATAGAACTTACGAGCTCTCACCTTCGTGGATAGATACTGCTCGCGATTAACTTGATGCAAAATTTATCTCAGAGTATCGAAAAGGTAATAAATATTCAATGCAAACACGTTCTAGCATGCAACGAGAAACCGTTTGAATATAACATTTTTCGACCGAAAGGACGTATTTTTGGAATGGCGTCACTTCCGGTCGGATATAGAGATTTCCAAACCGGAAGTGACGTAATTCCGGTACGGCGTCACTTCCACTCGAAAAATGCGATTGCCGGACCAGAAGTGAGGTACTGCCGGTAAAGCGTGCGGATGAACATAAAACGCAATTTTCTTTTTCGTACGAACGCTCGATGGTTAAGCGTACTAAAGTCTGTAACCGAAAATCGCAGAAACGTGAGGTCTCGCCCGACTTTATGCCAATTTTTTCTCTTCGTTTTTTTATGTACACGTCACTTCCGGTTTGAAAATCCCATTTTTCGAACGGAAGTGACGCTGCCCCCTACATAATTTCCGCTCGAAAAATGAGATTTTCAAACCGGAAGTGACATATTTGAGGTACGACGTCACTTCCGAAAAATGGGTTTTTCAAACCCATAATTTTATAATCCATTTCAAATTCATAATTACACAGAACTTGTACAAGAGAAGAGTTGGTGGCTTATGTTCATTCGCAGAATTGGTTTTAAACTATTCGATAAAAGCCAAATTTAGTCCACAACAGCCTCACTGGGTTATGTATAGTTTGGTAATAAGATTCATACACATAGTGTTTTTCCAATCTAGTTACTTTTTGGCGGAATCAGTTTTGGCTGAGATGAGTTTGGCGTAAATAGTACCCCACCATTACAAAGCGTGATCAATACGGAGTTAACATACACAAGTGCTGCGTACAATGCTTGAATCTTGCAATTACTGACCAGTCGTTCTGGATAAGATAAGAGTCACTTTAATCACTGGGTGGGCGTATTTAAAATATGTTTGAGGTACGGTCACTGTACCAGTAAACGGTAATAACGGTCAACGAGCCAAAGAATCACTAGCGCGCTCTGCGAACGATACACCATTTCACCGATACACCAATTAAAGGCACTGGCAATTGCTTGTAGAATCGAATGATTTTACAATGTGTAAAAAAGAAAATCCCTCCACTCTTTCGACTGCGTGCTCTTTGCAGAATTTTCATTCGATCTAAAAGGTTGCGAACGCCACGATATACGATGCATCGTGATCGGAAGAACTGGAATTGTCGGGGTCACGTTGTTCAAAGAGCGATGTCTTTTTCCCTTCTTCAGAAGACCGCGCATCCGCCTCGAGGGACCATATTTTCCATTTAGTTAACGATTTATCCGTCGTTACGCGAATCATTTGTCCTCTCAACTATGGACGAAACGAGGAAAATTGGTGTAATTTGTGTGACTACCACCAGTTCAAAGAGCTCGCCATGAAGATAAGTGGGGGGAAGCATTACGTGGCTGAAAGGGTTAAACGGTTGCACTTACGCTGTTTCCGATTTGCGAGAGTACTCACGAGGAGCGCATGTGCAGCACACGCTCCGTATTGACTTTCATATTATTGCATCAATGTAACACAGATTAGTCTTGCGTCCAGTAAGAGGTGGCTTTTCGGGGCATAAGCTCTCTCGGAAAAAGAAAAATGACATCGAAGGGACGAATCGTCCAGCCGATAAACGACACTGCTGAAAAAAGCTCCCGTTTCGAGGCAGCTTACGCGATACACATATGTCGACGATTTTTTATAATTCTCGGGGTTTGGTCATCGAACGACGATAGAATATTTTCCTGGCGAATAGTACTCGCGAATATTTCGGTGACAGTCTGTTATCTCGGAATTGCTATAAGATCAATTCCAATGCTTCTCTATATCATCATAGATCAGAAAAACACCCTTGCAAAAATAGGAGATCTAACTCGCCTCTGTTTCGTTCTTATAGAAGGAACGAAATATTTTCTCTTGCGATGCCATCGGCGGGATATCGAGCTGTGCATCAAACACATTGAACACGATTGGCTCGGCACAGAGTCCCCAAAGTACAAAAAAATAATGCTGCACCACGCTCGATACGGACACGTGGTCACGAAAATTTGTTGCTTCGCCTCGTTCAGCGCTGCCACTTGGTACGCCATTCTTCCGTTCGTCGTGAAATATCGTAATTCGCATATGTCACACGACAACGCAACGGAGATTGTATTGCAAAGATCGTTCGCTGTACCTAGCCATTTCGGGGTGTCTTTCGTCAAGGAAAGCCCTCTCTACGAAATAATATATTCGAGTCAAGTGATCGCAACTTTTATTCTCCACGCGGTCGGTGTCGCCTGTTACAGTGTAAGTGTCGTTATAGTAGTGCACGCATGCGGACAACTTAAGATTTTGATGGCAAAACTTAACGAACTCGTCGACGGGAGTGACGAGAGGAAGATGCACAACAGCGTCGATCGCAGGATGGCCGATATCATCGAGCATCACGTCAGATCTTTGACGTGCGCATATCTTCGTCATACGACCAATATTGGCTAGTGGGGTTTTGTTTTCGTCGTTGATATCGATAGTTCTTGCAGGTTTGTCTCTTCCGCTGAAAAAATGCTGAGAGGTATATGCCTGGTAAGCATCGGGGGTTACACTCTGTTGTTGTGCGTCGTGGGATACTTCATTTATCTTGTATAAAAGACACTGCGTTACTCTATCTGTGTATGCTTCGGAGATATTGTCAATTAACCGTTGTTACAGGAAGCCCGAGCGGAGGACAAAAATCCCATTGCACTAATGACTTTCCTAAGTCTCTATGCAACATTCATGTTCAACATATTCTCGTTCTGTTACATCGGTGAACTTCTCACTCAGGAGGTATTTCCACTTTGCCAATGTGTTTCACATTATATTGGCTCGTTCGGAAATTCATGAATAAAGTCCGTTATTCTTGAAATTATTGTCACGTCTTTGGCGACAGTGCACGAAAGTGGGCGAAGTAACTTACATGATCGATTGGTATCGACTACGGGGAACACAATCTCTCGGCCTGAGGCTCATTATCACAATGGCTAATGTCCCTGTGACACTGACAGCGGGCGGAGCGATTCAATTGTCGATGAGATGTTTCGCAAGCGTGTGTATTGTGCGGGTAATGCTGAATTGTTATTTTTGTCAAATTCTGATTAAAATGATTTTCAGGTTGTCAGAACATCTTTTGGATATTTGAACATGTTACGCACCGTCATGGACTGAACAGTCGAGGGATACGTGGATTTCTGCATTTATTTTAAGAGGGTGAATCCACAGTATTTTATCATCGTGGACAGGCGTCTTCTTACATGTAACTGAGTTATCGAAGGGGTATTTTTTTGTATCGTCTATTATAGTATGGTAATTATTATAGTAGTATAGTATTATAGTAAAAGTATGAATGCAATATAGTTACGTGCCGATTATGTAGAGACCGGGACATTATAAAGTATCTGATGACATTTATATCTTAACAATGATTCCACATAACAGTTCGCTGAACCTGCCCAGTGTTCATTTAGAATGTTAATTTTTTACATTATGTGCGTTAAAAAAAGCGTCTCCGGCATGGATGCACAGCAATATCAATATATCCTGATTCGTCGCTGGTAAACTCTGCTAGATAAACGAATTTCTCACTCAGCAGGTATTTCATTTTCTTTGATCTCTCCATCGGACAGATTCTCAACTATATATTTGTGTAATTTTCGCGTTTCGGATTTTAATGACATTACATTACAAAAAGTTAGCCAAATTATTTACACCGTCGATTGGCATCGACTGCCGGAAATTCAATCGCTCGATTTCGGGTTCGTCACAATGGGTCGCAATCTTGTTTGTTAAAAGGAACGAATAAGAATATTAAAAATCGTTTCGACGCAGACACTTGAGACAATGACTCACCAATGCAATCCTCGAAGTATGCACTGTTTTACACGTACACTGATTAATGTCGCTACTCATTGCTTCTACAATTGAATTATTTTACAGAGTATATTTTTAAAAAAATCGTTTCACCTTTTCGACTACACGCTCCTTGCAGAGTTGTCGATCGTTCTGAAAGGTCGCGAAAGCCACGATGTACAAAGTGTCGTGATTACAGGAGACATAATTGTATCGGTCACGGCGTCCACAGGGCGACGCCATTTCCCCTTCTTGGTGAGTTCATGCACCCGCTATTTCCATCCGCTTCGAGGAGCACAGCACGAGGCACGTCTTTCGCATTTTCCACTTAGCTGACCGTTTATCCGCTATTACGCGGACCATTTATCCTCTCAACTGAGCAAGAAAACTGGAAAATCGGTGTAATTTGAGCGATCAGCAAAGGCTCGTAGAGCTCGCCGACGAAGATAAGTGGTGAAAGCCTCGCGCGGCTCGGAGGGTTAATCGATTGCGTTTAAACTGTTTCCGATTTCTTGGATTACACGCGAGGCGCACATGCGCAGCACATGCTCCCTATTCAGTTTTACGTTGTTTCATCAACACAACACAGATCAGTCTCGCGTCCCGTGAGAAGTGTCAGAAAGAAAAAAATGGCGTCGAAAGAACGAATCTTCCAGTTGATAAAGAATATTGGACAAAAAAGTTCCGAGGGCGACGCGGCTTACGCCATACACATGTGTCGACGATTTTTTACCATTCTCGGTGTTTGGCCACCGATGAACGATAGAATACTTACCTGGCGAATAGTACTCGCGAATATTTCAGTGACAGTCTGTTACTTCGGCATTGCTATAAGATCACTTCCGACTCTCCTCCACGTCATAATAGATCAGAAAAACAACGTTGCGAAGATCAGAGATCTGGCTCGCGTCTGGTTCGTTCTAATAGAGGGAATGAAATATTATCTCCTGCGATCTCATCGGCGGGATATCGAGATGTGCGTCAGACACATCGAACGCGATTGGCTCGAGACGGATTCGCCGAGTTACCAAAAAATCATGCTTCAGCACGCTCGATACGGACACCTCGTCACCAGAATCTGTTTGTTTGCGTCGTTCAGCGCGGCCACTTGGTACGCCATGCTGCCATTCGTGGTAAAACGCCACAATTCCAATACGGCGTACGGCAACGCAACGAAGATCGTTTCAACAAGATCTTTCGCCGTGCCCAGCCATTTCGGGGTGTCTTTCGTCAACGAAAGTCCTATCTACGAAATAATATATTCTTATCAAGTGATCGCGACTTTTATTCTACACTCGATCGGAGTCGCGTGTTACAGCCTGACCGCGGTCATAGTCGTGCACGCCTGTGGACAACTCAAGATTTTGATGGCGAAACTTAGCGAGCTTGTCAACGGGGGCGGCGACAGCAAAATGCGAAGCAGCGTCGATCGCAGAATGGCCAATATCATCGAGCATCACGTCAGATCTCTGAAGTGCGCATATCTTCGACATACGACCAATGTTGGTCGGTTGTTTTTGTGTTTTTTTCGCTTCTATCGATACTTCTCGCAGGTTTGTCTCGTCCGCGGAAAAAATGCTGCGCGGTATATGCCTGGTAAGCGTCGGAGGTTACACTCTCCTGTTGTGCGTCGTGGGATATTTGATTTATCTGGTACAATAGTTATTCGTATGGCAAGGGCGTAGAAAGATAGTTCTTGACGAGTGGATTGACACGAGTCTAGGCTTCCTTTTACACCCCCATGCCATTCACATGATTTTACCTAACAAGTTTCACAAGTTCAAGAGTGACGCTTTTAGTTTTTGGGAAGTGACGCAGAAAGAGACTTTCTCGCACTGGTGCGAGAATGAAGGGCATATTGCGTTTATACGCATGCGACGTATTTTTCTCCCATGCGATGCGAAAAAGTGGCTTTCTGCGCGCACTTCAAAGGAACGGAAACCGGGATTTTACGTGCATGCGTTAGGAAAAAGTCAATCGTGTTGATGCACTGATCGATCATTCAGCGATTTATTTGTTGTCACAGGAAGCTCGAACCGAGCCAAGAAATCTCGTTGCGCTTATGTCTTTCATAAGTCTCTATACGACATTCATGTTTAACATATTCTCGTTCTGTTACATCGGCGAACTTCTCACTCAGGAGGTATTTCCACTTCGCTGATGTGTTTCACACTATCCCTCAGGGGACTTTATAGTGGCAAAGTCGTTTATTCTTCAAAATTCTCGTTGCGTCTCTGGCGACAGTGCACAAAAGTGGGCGAAGTGACTTACATGATCGATTGGTATCGACTGCCGGGAAAACAACCTCTCGGCCTCACCCTCGTCATCACGATGGCTCATGCTCCTGTGACACTGACAGCCGGTGGAGCGATTCAATTGTCGATGAGATGTTTCGCAAGTGTAAGTACCACGCGGATAATACCGGATTGTTTTTGTCAATTCTCGTCGATGATTGTGGCTCTAGCGCTTCGGAGTCTGACGAAACGCTTTCCAGATCGTCAGAACATCTTTCGGATATCTGAACATGCTGCGTACTATGATCGACTGAGAAGTCAGTGAATACACTCATTTTTGTAATTATTTGCGGAGGACAAACGAGTATTTTTTCATCGTGGATCTCTTTTTTAGAACTTAAAGAAACGTGAAAACAAAATGAAATTATTATTTTAGAGCAACCGTATAAATGCACCATAGCGACGTGCCGATTGCGTAGATACCAGAATGTTATTAGATATATAGTGACATTTATATTTCAAGAATACATTCAGCTGAAAACTTCGTTTGAAACAGGCGAGTGTTAATTTTGAAATAATTTTTCATTGTACCTACTGTGTGCGAAGCGAAACCGCTCGTGTAGATCGTAAAAGGTACTTTGGCGTCAATGCACTCCGAAAGAACGAAATAGCCAAGGGGACGTTGTAAGTTGCGCAAAAGCCCGACCCCTTCCATCCCGCAGATCTTCTATTTTAACGTGTACACATAGATACATACAGCGAGTCGAACTTTGCTGTTTCATTTCCCTCCGACTGTAATCTGCCGCCAATTTCGCGGTACAAACAAAAAAAAGTTGGATCGCTAGGCAACTATCGCTTCCGTATCATCAGACCGATGAATATGTAAGTCCACGCCGGCGTAAAGTCACGGTAGATAGATCGATGAGGCCGGAACGCGGACCGCCAGTGCCGATCGCGCCATCGAGCTGATAGGGCTTGATAGGGCTCGATAAAGATGCGCGACACGAACGACGACACGATCGTACCCAACGTGAATCTGCATTACGAGACCGACGTCGATTACGCGGTCCGGATAAATCGGTGGCTCCTGAAGCCTCTGGGAGCATGGCCGATGAGCCACGATGCCGGAGGAGCCGAGCAAACTGTCGCGAGAATCGCTGTCGTCGTTTGTTCGTTTCTCCTCGGTTTCGTATTCGTTCCCGGGAGTCTCTACACATTCGTCAAGGAAGGGAACACGGGCGCGAGGGTGAAGCTCGTCGGGGCGCTGAGCTTTTGCGTTATGGCGATTTTAAAGTACTGCTCTCTGATAACGGGCAGGCGGGAGATCGGCAGATGCATCTCGCATCTGGCGGCCGATTGGCGGTCCGTTGGGAGTTCCGGTCATCGGGACATAATGCTGGAGAACGCTATGTTTGGGCGTTACGGCTCGGTCGTTTGCGCTCTCTTCATGTACGGGGGTGGTTTGTTTTACGCATGTGTTATGCCAATGTTGCGGGGCAGCGTGACGATAGCCGAGCTGAATGTCACCGTTCGAACGCTCGCCTATCCCAGCTATTACGTGTTCTTCGATCCTCAGGAGAACTCGGTTTACGAGATCGTTTTTTCCATCCATTGCTGTTGCGCATTCGTAATGCATTCCGTAGCCACAGCCGGCTGCAGTCTCGGGGTGGTTTTCGTCATGCACGCCTGTGGACAACTCGAGATTCTCATGTCCAGGCTCAACAGTGTCGTCGATGGCGATGGAAAGGACACCGATAGCCTCGACTCGAGATTCGCTCGGGTCATTCGACATCACGTGCGGGTTTTGCGGTACGGAATTGAATGTTACAAAAAATTGATGAATTCTCGGTCGTGCTATCGACGACTGATCGTGACTTTTGCGAACGACGATTTCGCAGATTCGTCTCCTGCACCGAGAAAGTTCTCCGTACGATCTGCCTCGTCGAGATCGGAGGCTGCACCTTGATCCTCTGCCTCCTGGGACATTACTTTCTTGTGGTACGAATTTTGTGGACAGTGCACGACGACAAAGCTCGAATGGCGGATTAAATCGAATTATCTTGTACAGTTATGGGTTTTTAGGAATGGGAGCAAAGCGACGCGGTCGCTATACTGACTTACACGATTCTATTGACGTCTTTCACCTTCAATATATTTTTGTTCTGTTACATCGGCGATCTTCTCACCGACGAGGTAAAATTTTGTTTCGGAAAAATATCGGCGCTTTTTTTTTTTTTTTTTTTTTCAACGGTCACACGACGTTTGTCTCTTGCAGTGCATAAAAGTGGGCGAAACAACGTACATGATCGATTGGCTTCGTTTGCCGGGGAGAAAGGCACTCGATCTGATCCTGACGACCGCGACGGCTCATCGACCGACAACCATCACGGCCGGAAGTTTGGTGAAGCTGTCGCGCGGCACCTTTTTTCAGGTGAGTTCGGTCAAAATTTTCGACGCCAATTTCTCAATCGCAAAAATACCTCGGTGAACCATCGATAAATCGTCCCACAATGATTTACAGGTTGTTCGCACCGCGTTGACTTACCTGAATGTTTTGCGAACCGTTGTTTTGTGAAGTTCACCGATGAGCGTGTGAGATTCCATAATTGTTGTTAAATAAGATCGTTTTGTTAATAATTATTATAGCTTTATTGTAGTGTCAGGATTATCGCTTTTTTTTCAATACCCCCATCTGTAACGCTGCTATCGAAACTAACCGCGCGAACTTCGTTTTTAGGTTTGACATACATTTTGTAAAATTATTCCGAGCAACTCGGACATCCAGAAAAATCATTTATTTGACGGGCGCTCTACAAAGAGATATATATTTAATAAAAATAAATATTTGTTTGAATTGAGTACATATATATTTGAATTAAATAAATATTTATTTGCGGATCACCCTTCAAATAAATTGTTTTTCTGGGTGCGGTGTTTATTGAAAAGAACGAAAAACAAACAAACACTCGGAGGCTCAAACACTTTGGGTGCCGGTATCGAGCAGAGAGATGTCGACAGACACCCCGGCAAAGAGACAGTCGCGAATTGCTCGCCCCAGGTCCGCACAACCCTGCATTGCGCATGCGTGGCTCGTATCTCGGGAATATCGGGGATATCAGAAATATCTGTAAGAGCACCCGGCAACTTTTACCCGCATTGAGACTTGAGGTATAAATTATCTATCATCAATTCGGTCGCTGCGCGGAGGTATCATTTTCTGCTTTCTGGAATATACGCAAGCGCACTGCCAGATGCACGTTTATGCCCACGTCAGTTCTCTTCGAAGCTGGATCACGATCGAGTCCAGTGAGTAAGTAGCTTTCGGGTGGGTTGCATTGGAAGAAAAAAAAATCTATATGTATATCTAATGTCAATGAATACCGAAGCATCAAGGAAAACCGTTCATCGGCGAGTGCCGACTGCGCAAAATAATAGAATTAAGTTAACGCCGGACAAGAATAAAACGAGCGGAAAAGACGCGGCTTTCGAGGTCCAGATATGCCGTAAATTTTTTAAAGTACTCGGCGTCTGGTTGCACATTGACGCCGGGGTGTGTTCCTGGCGTACTGTGCTCCGCAATATTGCCGTTGTACTGTGTTGCCTCGGTATGTGTATAAGATCGATACCCGTCCTTCTGTACATAATCTACGATGAGAAACGACCGATCGAGAGACTGAAGCTCATCGTCAGATGCTTCTTCGTCGGTATGTGTGCGATAAAGTACACTTTCCTGCAGTGTCATCGTAAGAATATCGATAGCTGCATGAAACACATAGAGCTCGATTGGATGAAAGTCCAGAGCACTGTGAGCAGAAACATAATGCTGGAGCACGCCCGCTTCGGGCACCTGGTAACCAGAATTTGTGTGGCTTTCACTTACGCCGGTGCGACTTTTCAAGCTATCATGCCGATCGTATTGGAAAAAGTTCTCTCTGATAATAGCCACGGTACGAACGTTACCGCGATGCCACGTGCGAGAAGATTCGCACTGCCCAGTCACTTCGGCCTTCCGATCTTCAGTACAACGCCGTTCTACGAATTCATATACTCGAGCCAAGAGATCGCTACGGTTATGATGCACTCGATCGCGATCGCCTGTTATAGCCTGACGGTCGTAATTGGGATGCACGCCTGTGGACAGCTTAAAATTCTGATCGGGAAGCTCAGTGAACTCGTTGACGGGGGCGGCGAAATGTCGCCTTACGACAGTGTCAATGGCAGGATGGCTGACATCATAAGTCATCACGTGAGGGTACTGAGGCGAGTGCGAATTAAGTGATAGGACGATAAGAATATCTCTGGAAATAAAGGAGGCACCCGGGACCAGTATATCGTCTGTATTAACGATTTCTGCAGATTCGTCTCCTCGGCGGAAAAAATCCTGCGGGGAATATGCCTCGTCGAAGTTGGTGGTTGCACCTTCGGGCTTTGCTGTTTGGGATACTTATCTATGATGGTATAAATTTGTTAATTTACAAAAGATAAAATTGTTTCTATTTTCTTTAATGGACTATGCCCGTCTAGCGTTGCTAATAATTGTCACAGGAATTTCGAAAGGCGGTGAAACAAATCATATCTATAATCACTTACGTGACACTTCTCATAACGTTCACGTTCAATATATTCTCGTTTTGCTACATCGGCGAACTTCTCACTGAGGAAGTACTTCATTCCATTAATCTCTCGATCCGAAAAATTGGACTTCATAAATTTAGTTTAACACTAGTTTTAATGACAGTGCATGAGAGTTGGCGAAATGGCTTACATGATCGATTGGCATCGCCTGCCAGGAAAGCAGTCTCTCGGTATGGGCCTCATGATCACAATGACGCACAATCCTGTCACTTTGACAGCGGGTGGGGCGATTCAATTGTCCTTCAGATGTTTCGCAAGCGTAAGTATCGTGGCTTTTGCTTTTGGTCAACTATTTATTGCTACAGTGCTGTCCTGCTGTCGTTGTAATACGACTTTTAGGTTGTCAGAACGTCTATGGGGTATCTAAATATGTTGCGAACCGTCATAGACTAGTGGAGAGAATTATTTGGGCGGTCCAAATTTGTTCAAACAGTATAGTAACAGTATAGTTGCAATATAGTGACACTCGTTGATTATGTAGAGCAATCGAAGTACAGTAAAGTAAGTATTGCATGCGATTTAATATGTTACAAAAATAAATATTACATAACCCGTACGAATTTAACTCACCACTTTTTTAATTGTTCACACCATAATAGTGTATTGCCCTGTTCGATGGAACAGTATTATTCCCGATACACAGTAAAAAAAAGTTTGTATTTTTTACAATTACTTACATTTCCTATTTATTTCGTATTTATACTTCGGAAATTTCGAGGAATTTCGATAGAATCATGGCCGTACTGGCGAGGTTGGAAACGATCGGTACAAGACGAAAACGGGACAGAACCTTATCGCTCCAACACGCAGCGCGAAGCGATGCATGTGTGCACACAGTGGTGCAGCCACAGAATCGGTGTGAATGTCTCGAGGCGACTGATTGGAAGAATCACTCTCAAGGCAAATACATTATTAAAAATGTATTCAACCATTGATAATAAAAACAACGTAAGAATTAAAAAGTCATAGAAAATTGGCCAGGAAATAATTAATTAATTATTATCCAGTACAATCAGGTTTGTCGAATAATGTGGGTCAAGTCGTTAACATTAAATTGTTATAAAAATTATGAATTATTAATATGATAATTGGGGAAATTATTTTACATATTAAAAACATATTTTTATAATCAGTAGAATAGTTAATAGCAGGGAATTAGCCAATATTATTCGATATAAATATTTAGGGTGTTTATTGTTATTTAAAGAGAATTAAAAAAATGTCATCTAAAAATCAGGAATTTATAAGCAATATTTAAAACTATTTAATTAATAAAGGTTACAACTTTTTATAGAAACAACGTAGGAACTTCATTCAAATTTCTAAATTCTTGGAGGCGCTGGCGCCCCTCGATCAAAACGATAAAAGAGGCTCCTGCAAGGGCGGAACGTCACTTTTCGCGGTATTACTGTTGTCGAGAACATCACTCGTCGCGGAACTTTACTATTGGAAGTTGGCCTGTCACTACTCATTACTGTGAACTATTATATATACTTGGTTGATTGTTCTCTGAAGTTTTAATTTATACCTTGGAAATTAAATTTTGAATTGAGTCCTTAAATAAATCATTTGAATACTTCAACTCATAAATAAATCGGAGTTTCATCGATAAATTATTTCATCATCTGCAATCATTCATGAACATCAACATTTATCATCGATTCCATCTTCCTCTAAAAGAAGGAAGGAAGGAAGGAAGGACGAGGAATTCCGAATTTCTGACATTCTTGTGTCATCATCAATCATTTCAACTCATTTGAAGAATTAATTCTATTTGAGTCATCGTAAGTCATCGAATCATTGCATTTCCAGTTACTTTATTTTATCCTTTTGAATATTTTATTTTGTTTATTTTATTAACCAATAGTTAGTTATTTTGAATCACGATGATTCGCAGATTCGTTTCGTGCACCAAGAAAGTTCTCCGCACGATCTGCCTAGTCGAGATGGGAGACTGCACCTTGAACCTCTGTATCCTGGGTCATTACTTTATTCTGGTATGAATTTTGTGGACAGTGCTCGATGGCAAAGCTCGAACGGCGCATTGAATCGACTTATCTTGTACAGCTGTGGATTTTTAAGAATGGGAACAGAGCAACGCCTTCGCTATATTGACTTACATGATTCTATTGGCGTCGTTCACCTCGAATATATTTTTGTTCGGTTACATCGGCGATCTTCTCACCGACGAGGTAAAACTTTGTTTTGGAAAAATCAGCGTTGTTTTGAAAAAAAAACAACACCATTTTTTCAAGGTCGAACAATTTTCGGCTCTTGCAGTGCAGAAAAGTTGCAGGCGAAATGACGTACATGATCGATTGTTATCGTTTGCGGGAGAGAAATCTTTCCATGCTAACTCTTCAATGGCAAAAATACCTCGGAGCACCGTCGACAAATCATCCCACAATAAGTTTCAAGTCGTTCGCACCGCGGTGACGTACCTGAATCTTTTGCGAACCGTTGTTTTGCGAAGTTCATCGATAAGCGTGTGAGGTTCCATCATTATTAAATCAGTTAAATCAGATTGTTTTGTTAATAATTATTCTATCTTCATTGTAATGTCAGGATGTCCTCTTTTTTTCACTACCCACATCTATAATGTTGCTATCGAAACTAACCGCGAGAACTTCTTTTTCACTATTGACATACATTTTGTAAAATTACTCCGAGCAACTCGCACACCCAGAAAAATAATTTATTTGACGGACGCTTCGCTAATAAATATTGATTTGAATAAAAATAAACATTTATTTGAATTAAATAAACACTTATTTGAATTAGATAAACACTTATTTGAATTAGATAAACACTTATTTGAATTAAATAAATATTTATTTGCAGGTCACCCTGTAAATAAATTATTTTTCTGGGCGCGGTGTTTATTGGAAAGAAGAGAACACAAATTAACATCCGGTGACTCAAACAGTTTCGGTGCCGGTATCAAGCGGAGCGATGTCGACAGACACCGCTACAAAGAGACAGTCGCAAATTGCTCGTTCTGAGTCCGTGCAATCCTGCATTGCGCATGCGCGGCTCGTATCTCGAGAAATGGTAAAGAAGTTTCCAGGAATATCAGAAATATCTGTAAAAGCACCGTACAACTTTTACCCTTTTCAAGCCGTAAGGTATACATTATCCATCATCAAGTCGGTCGCTGCGCAAACGTATAATTTTTTGCTTCCTTGAATACACGCAAGCGCAATGCCGGGCGCTCATTTATGACTAAGTCAGTTCTCTTTAAAGCTGCTTCACGATCGAGTCCAGTGAGAAAGTAGCTTTCGGGAAGGTTGCATGTTCAAGAACGAACAAATTATATATATATAATATTAGATATATATATACATATATATCTAATATCAATGAATACCGAAACATCAAGGAAAACGGTTCATCGGCGAAAGCCGATTGTGCAAGATAAAATAATTAAACTGACGCCGCACGAGAATGAAACGAACGTTTTGAACGACGCAACTTTCGCGATTCGGATATGCCGTACATTTTTAAAACTTCTCGGTGTCTGGATGACCACCGACATCGGCAGGTTTTCCTGGCGTACCGTGCTCGGCAATATTTCTGTTATAGTGTGTTACTTCAGTATCGGTATACGATCGATACCTGTCGGTCTGTACATAATCTACGACGAGAAACAGCCGAACGAGAAACTGAGGCTCTTCGTCAGATGCATCTTCGTCACTATGGGAGCGATGAAGTACATTTCCCTGCGGTTTCATCGTAAAAATATCGATGACTGCATGAAACACATAGAGATCGATTGGCTGAAACTCGAGTCCACCGCGAGCAGGGACATAATGCTGGAGCACGCCCGCTTTGGGCACCTGATAACCAGAATTTGCGTGGCTTTCACTTACTCCGGTGCGACTTTTCAAGCTATGCTGCCGTTTGTATTGGGGAGCTTTCTCGCTGACAATACCCACGGTATCAACGCTACCGCGATGTCACCTGCGAGAAGATTCGCAGTGCCCAGTCACTTTGGCTATCAGGTCTTCAGCAAAACGCCGATCTACGAATTGATATACTTGAGCCAAATGATAGCAACGTTTCTGTTGCACTCTATCGCGGTCGCCTGTTATAGCCTGGCGGTCGTGATCGTGATGCACGCTTGCGGACAGCTTAAAATTCTGACCGGGAAGCTCAGTGAACTCTTCGACGGGGGCGGCAAAATGACGACTTACGACAGCGTCGAAGGCAGGATGTCCGACATCATAAGGCATCACGTGAGGGTTCTGAGGCGAGGGCGAATTAAGTGATAGGACGATAAGAATATCTCTGGAAATACAGGAAGTACCCGGGACAGTATATCGTCTGTATTAACGATTTCTGCAGATTTGTCTCCTCGGCAGAAAAAATGCTGCGGGGAATATGCCTCGTCGAACTTAGTGGTTACACCTTCCAGCTTTGCTTTTTGGGATACTTTTGTATGCTGGTATAAAATTGTTAATTTTTTTCGAAATTAGATTCGTTCAATTTTTGTTTTAATCGACTATGCCCGTCTAGCGTTGCTTGTAATTGTCTTAGGAATTTCAAATGGAGGTCAAACAACCCATAGCTATATGCGCTTACACGACTCTCTTCGTAACGTTCGCGTTCAATATATTCTCGTTTTGCTACATCGGCGAACTTCTCACTGAGGAGGTATTTCATTTCTTTGATCTGTCGATACGACAGATTACACTTCATAAATTTAGTTTAACACTAGTTTTAACGACAGTGCATGAAAGTTGGCGAAATGACTTATATGATCGATTGGCATCGACTGCCTGGAAAGCAATCTCTCGATTTGGGCCTCATGATCACAATGACCCGCAATCCCATCACTCTGACAGCAGGTGGGGCGATTCAATTGTCCTTCAGATGTTTCGCAAGCGTGAGTATCGCAGATTTTTTTTTTTTTTGTCAACTATTTAATGCTACATTGTGATTCTGTTATCGTTGTAATACGAGTTTTAGGTTGTCAGAACGTCTCTTGGATATCTAAATATGCTACGCACGGTCATGAACTAGCTAATAGAGAGAATCATTCGGGACGGTCCAAATTCGTTCAAACAGCATAATAACATTATTGTTGCAATATAGTGACTCTCGTCGAATATGTGGAGCACACGAAGTACCGTAAAGTAAGTATGGCATGTGATTTAATATGTTACAACAATAAATGGATATTACATAACCCGTGCGAATTTTACTCACCACTTTTTTAATTGTTCACACCACAACAGTATATTGCCCTGTTCGATGGAACAGTATTATTCCCGATACAAAGGAAAAAGTTTGTACATTTTACAAGTACGTATTGTCCACAAACGTCCACAATTTGTTATTTGTTATCCGAGTTCCACAAACAAAAGTACAAACTAAAATTGTTAATGACACGTGAAATAAAAAGCCAGGTTTGTATGTTCAAAATGTAAACCAACGAGTTTCTCGCTTATTTAACAAAACAACTTTTCCGAAAGCTCGTGTTCCGATTTAACGAAATAATTTTTTACCGTGTACGACTCACAATACAAATAGTCTGCGATTGCAGATTTAAACGTTTAACGGTGCAGCGATGACTATTCGAGAGAGTATGGCGAATTACTCTCACCTTACTCAGGGTTATAACTTTTTATAGAAACAGCGTAGGAGCTTCATTCAAATTTCGAAATTCTTATAATTTAAATCGAAAATTATAAAAGTAAATTATTTGTTCGGAAAATTATTGTAAAAATCAATATTGTGAAATTATTAAAATAAGTTAGGAAAGACGCCAAAACCATTCGACAATTACCACGGAAGGGGGTAGCTGTAATCTACAATAATCTATAATGCTGCTATCGAAACTAACCGCGCGAACTTCGTTTTCACGACTGACATACATTTTGTAAAATTACTTCGAACAACTCGAGCACGCAGAAAAATAATTTATTGGACGGGCGCTCCGCAAATAAATATATATTTGAATTAAATAAATTTATTATTTGCAGGTCACCCTGCAAACAAATTATTTTTCTGGATGCGGTGTTTATTGGGAAGAAGAGAAAAAAAAAACAAACATCCGGAAACTCATACAGTTTCGGTGCCGCTATCAAGCGGAGGGATGTCGACAGACACCGCGGCAAAGAGACATTCGCGAATTGCTCGTCCCGAGTCCGTGCAATATTGTATTGCGCATGCGCGCTTCCTATCTCGGGAAGAGGTAAAGAAGTTTCCGGGAATATCAGGAATATCTGTAAAAGCTCCGTACAACTTTTACGCGTTTCGAAACTGAAGGTATATATTTTCCATCATCAAGTTGTTCGCTGCGCGAAGGTATTATTATCTGCTTCCTGGAATACACGCAAGCGCAATGCCGGGCACTCGTTTATGCCAACGCCAGTTCTATTCGAAGCCGGATCATCATCGAGTCCAGTAAGGAAGTAACTTTCGCGGGGGTTGCATGTTCGATAAAAAAAAGTGTGTATACATATATCTAATATCAATGAATACCGAAACATCAAGGAAAACCGTTCATCGGCGAGAGCGGATTTCGCAAGATAACATAATTAATCCGACGCCGGACGAGAATGAACCGAACGCCTTGAACGACGCGACTTTCGCGATTCAGATATGCCGTAAATTTTTAAAAGTACTCGGTGTCTGGCTGCCCGTCGACATCGGAGCGTTATCCTGGCATACCGTGCTCGGCAATATTTCCGTTATAGTGTGTTACTACGGTATCGGCATAAGATCGATACCCGTCGGTCTGTACATAATCCTCGACGAGAAACGACCGAACGAGAAACTGAGACTCATCGTCAGATGCGTCTTCGTCGCTACGTCAGCGATGAAGTACATTTTCCTGCGGTCTCATCGTAAAAATATCGATAGCTGCATGAAACACATAGAGGCCGATTGGCTGAAACTCGAGTGCACTGCGAGCAGGGACATAATGCTGGAGCGCGCCCGGTTTGGGCACCTGATAACCAGAATTTGTGCGGCTTTCACTTACTCCGGTGTGACTTTTCAAGCTATGGTGCCGTTCGTATTGGGAAACCTTCACGCTGATAATACTCACGTTATCAACGCTACCGTGACGTCACCTGCGAGAAGATTCGCACTGCCCAGTCACTTCGGCCTTCCAATCTTCAGCACAACGCCGTTCTACGAATTCATATACTTGAGTCAAGAGATAGCTACGTTTCTGTTGCACTCGATGCCGATCGCCTGTTATAGCCTGGCGGTCGTAATTGTGATGCACGCCTGCGGACAGCTTAAAATTCTGATCGGGAAGCTCAGTGAACTCGTCGACGGGGGCGGCAAAGTGACGACTTACGACAGCGTCGATGGCAGGATATCCGACATCATAAGACATCACGTGAGGGTTCTGAGGCAAGTGCGAATTAAGTGATAGTACGATAAGAATGTCTCAGGAAATACAGGAAGTACCCGGGGTCATTATATCCTCTGTATTAACGATTCTTCAGATTTGTCTCCTCGGCAGAAAAAATGCTGCGGGGAATATGCCTTGTCAATCTTGTTGGTTGCACCTTACAGCTTTGCTTTATGGGATACTTTTGTATGCTGGTATAAAATTGTTAATTAAAAAAAAAAAAATTCGTTCAAATTTTTTTTTTTTTTTTTTATTAACAATGCCCTTCTAGCGTTGCACGTCATTGTCATAGGAATTTCGGAGGGAGGTCAAACAACCCATAGCTATATGCGCTTACACGATTCATTTCGTGACGTTCGTGTTCAATATATTCTCGTTTTGCTACATCGGCGAACTTCTTACTGAGGAGGTATTTCATTCCTTTGACCTCTCGATCTGACAGATTACACTGCATAAATTTAGGTTAACACTTGTTTTAACTACAGTGCATGAAAGTTGGCGAAATGACTTATATGATCGATTGGCATCGACTGCCTGGAAAGCAATCTCTCGATTTGGGCCTCATGATCACAATGACCCGCAATCCTACCACTCTGACAGCCGGTGGGGCGATTCAATTGTCCTTCAGATGTTTCGCAAGCGTGAGTATCGCAGATTTTTTTTTTGTAAACTATTTATTGCTACAGTTCGGTCCTGTTGTCGTTGTAAATCGACTTTTAGGTTGTCAGAACGTCTATGGGGTATCTAAATATTCTACGAACCGTTATGGATTAGCTAGTCCATGACGAAATTTGTTCAAATATCATAGTAACATTATAGTTGCAATATAGTAACTCTCGTCGAATATGCGGAGCAGTCGAAGTACAGTAAAGTAAGTATGGCATGTGATTTAATATGTTACAACAATAAATGAATATTATATAACCCGTGCAAATTTTACTCACCACTTTTTTAATTGTTCACACCACAACAGTATATGGCCTCGTTCGATGGACTTTATTATACCCGATACAAAGGAAAAAGTTTATACCTTTTACATCTACGTATTGTCCATAAACGTCTACAATTTTTTTATTTGTTATCCGAGTTTTACAAACAAAAGTACAAACTAAAATTGTTAATGACACGGGAAATAAAAAGACAGGTTTGTATATTCAAACCGTGAACAAACGAGTTTGTCACTTATTTAAAAATAGTACATTACTCCACGAGGCCGAAAAACGTTTTTCTAACGAGTGTGAGTTTGCAGCACAAGCCGAAGGCGAGTGCTGTAATCACACGAGTTAGAAAAAGTGTTTCGCCCGAGGGATTTACGAAAATTTCATCATAAGGTGCGAAAATGGCGGTTTTACGCACGCGAAGCGGGCGGAAAGGTGGCAATTTCCGCACCGAGTGATGAAAAATAATTTTTACGAAACTTCCTATTCCGATTTAACGAAATTATTTTTTACCATGTAAGACCACAATAAAGAAAGTCTGCCATTGCAGCCTTGAATGAATTCAACGGTGCAGCGATGACTACTCGAGAGAGTATCGCGAACCACTCTGAGCTTACTCAGCGTCAGTTTTTTTTTTTTTTTTTTTTTTTATTACGCAAGCCCTGATCATTCCATCCCTTTCGAAAATTGCTCTGAGCAACGTCAGTTTTTATTGCGTAAGCCCCGATAAGTTCATCCCTCCCATATTCCGGGTGCATGACCGCGGCCGATGGTTGTGTATCATCCTCAAGGAAGCGTCAGTCATAGACGAGTATTCGAAACGTCGAGAGCATGTCGACCCTCGACAAATTTGATTGTAACATTATTATCAGGAATAAATATTACGAGACCAATTTGAAGTACGAATTGGAATTGAATCGCATGCTTCTGAAAATTATCGGAGTCCGACCTGCGGACACGATGCGTTTGACGAATTTCGATAGAATCATCGTCGTAGTGGCAACGATGTTGTTAACGATGTTTTTGTTGCTTTTTTTGGTGATTGCTATCGGATCTCACCTGGTATTCGTCGAAAAGAACTGGTCCGTAAAGATCCAAGTTCTCGTAACCGTCAACTATTCCTTCGAGGCAGTGGTCAAGTACGCGATGGTATTTGCGCGAAATGACGAAATAAAATCTTGCATCAATATGATTGCCGCGGATTGGCGAGAGGTCGACTGGACACTGTACAGATCGATCACGCTTGAAAGTGCAAGATCTTCCAGAATTTTCACGGCGCTCGTCGTTGCGTTCAACTACGGTGGTATCATAATATATCATTTGTTAGTGCCTTTCCTGCCCAACGGATCACACGGGCAAAATTCTACGAGAGAACGATTTTTTTTCTTCGTAAAGCAGTGCATCGACAAAGACTTGCCACAGATGAAATTTGTTGCCGTGCAGATATCTTTAGTCATAAATTATGTATATTATAATATGAGACCTATGAAAAATGTAAAGTTGCACACTTATCATGTCACAATACCGAATGGCACATTTATTGCGTGTTATCAGTACACGTTGCAGTAAACTACGCGTTGAGTTTATTGAACTCTCTTTCGAATCCTTATCCGTATGCAATTTTTGGTGGAACCCTTAGTTTCCAAAAAAGATCGCCGAGCGTTGCCTATAATTGTTATAGGCAATCTTTCTCGCCACTTTTTGATTGTTCGTGTATTTCGCTATTCGTCGAAACCCTTTCTCTGCGAGACCACGATAAAAAACTCACCAAACTGTCAGCCTAGAACGCATTTAACGGCGCAGTGACGACTACCCGAGAGACAGTGTCGCAAATTGCTCTGAGCAAAACCTGCGCGAGTTTTTTACTGCGCAAGCCACGATCAATTCATCCCTTCCCTGTTCCGGGTGCATGACCCTGGTCGATGGTCGTGTATTATCCTCAAGGAAGCGTCAGTCATCGACGAGTCGCCGAAACGTCGGGACCATGTCGACCCTCGTTAAGTTCGATACCGACATGACTATCAGGAATAAAAATTACGAGATCGATTTGAAGTACGATCTGGAGTTAAATAGTATACTTCTGAAAATTATCGGAGTCTGGCCGGCGGATTCGAGGCACTCGACGAATTTCGATAGAATCATAGCCGTACTGGCGAAGTTGGTAACGATATTCTTTTTGCTCTTTTTGATGGTACCTATCGGATGTTATGCCTTGTTCGTCGAAAAAGACTGGTCTGTAACGATACAAATGCTCATCACTGTAAGCTATTGCTTCGAAGCAATGGTAAAGTACGGAATAGCAATTGCGCGAAACGACGAAATAAAATGTTGCATCGATTTGATTGCCGCGGATTGGCGAGAAGTCGACTGGAAAGTATATAGATCGATTATGCTTGAAAACGCAAGATCTTGCAGAGTTTTCACGACACTCTTTGTTACCGCCAATTTCAGTTGTCTCGTAACTTATCATTTCATAGTGCCTTTCGTATCCGACAGATCATCCCCGTTTCAGCATAACGTCACAAACGTTGTGCCCGTACTTTATGGCACCGAATTTTTTATCTTCGATGCTCGGGTCAGTCCAATGTGTGAATTCGTTTATCTTGGACAGACCGTCGGAGCGATGGCTATGTGCGCGGTAAATTGCGCGATTTGCACGACGACCGTTAAATTCGCAATGCACGCGTGCAGTCGGTATCGGATCGTCATAGCGTTAATGAGGTCTGACGACGATGACAACGATTTTAAGTGTCGAAACGAAAAGCAACGAAGATTCGCTCCTATCGTTCGGCGGCATTTGCACGCGATTGAGTAAGGATAAATGAACATTAAATTTCACGGTTCAAAGAAGATGCAAGCAGTTTATGCATCGTGTCTGTCAAGACTGAGAGGATTTATCATTTTCAGATTTGTGCCTCGAATAGAGAACGCATTGAACGAGATCTGTTTCGTCAGTTTGGCCGTGTCTACGGTTAACATGTGTTTCATAGGATATACTTTGATTGTGGTGGGCACGATTGTCGTTTTAATCCTTTAACAGTTATTACGTAAGTCCAGTAGTGGACCGCACAGTTTTTTTTTATTTTTATTGTTTTAATGCAAAATCGCGAGGTGAAATTGTAACGAATGAGCTGCAGAAACCTGCCCGAAAGGCACATAGTTTGAAGCATCGAATCATATTAATCACTTTATTTCGTCAGGAGTGGGAGAAAAGCGCGTCCGGTAACATCGCCACTTATGCCTTCGCTGCGATGTCTCTTGTATCGAATATATTTGTAATGTGCTATTGTGGCGAACAAATCGCCGAGCAGGTGAGTCAAATAAATCGCAGGTCTCATAAAAAAGAGAAATAAAAAGAGAACCTTATTTACAAACAGAACGAATATGTTATTCGATATTTGAACAGTGCCGGCAAGTGAGTATGGCGGGTTACATGACCAATTGGTGGAGCATGCAACCGCACGAATCTCGGGCTTTGATCCTGATGATCGCCGTAGCTCAATTACCCGTTGAATTTACCGCTGGAAAATTGTTCAATCTGTCGTTGAAGACTTTCTGTGTGGTAAGTCAGTGGACGCTATTCAGAACAAGCTAGTTTTTACGAAAAATGTCAAACATTCACGGTTCTTTCAGGTAATGAAAGTGGCGATTACCTATTTAAACGTACTTCGAACAATGATCCAGTTTAACGACGGATCCCCGAATGAAAAATAATTCCCATTCCTCAATGTCCTATCAAATTTGTTATTTACGACCAAATTGTGCAAATAATGTGGGATCAATAAAAAAAAACGTATGAATGTTGCATACTTTACCCGTCACGATACGAGATAGCACGGTCGGAGAGAGTAATTTTCTTCACACACGAAGATCGTACACTTCGTAGCTAACTTTGCGCTCGGCGACCTTTTTTCGATGATGATGACTATATTTTTTGAACAAATCCTTCTCGTCTCTAATTTTTTGTGGATCCCAGCTTCCCAAAGGCGAACAATTTTTACCTATTCGTTGAAAAAGTATATTGTCCATAAGACTCACAATAAAAGCGTCTACAATCTAGCAGCTTCGATCGTATTCAACGGCGCAGCGATGAATACCCGAGAAACAGTATCGCAAATTGCTCCGAGCAAACTCTGCGCAGGTTTTCACTGAGCAAGCCACGATTGCCACAATTTTTACCCATTTGTTGAAAAAGGATATTCTCCGTAAACTCACAATGAAAGCGTCTACAAACTTGAAGTTCTAAACGTTTTCAACGGCGCAATGATGACTGCCCGTGAGACACTATCGCAAATTGTCTCGAGCAAACTCTGCGCAAGTTTTTCATTGCGCAAGCCACGATCAATCCACCCCTCCCCTGTTCCGCGTGCATGACCCCGGCTGATGGTTGCGTATTATCCTCAAGGAAGCGTCAGTCACCGACGAGTCTTCGAAACGTCGGCACCATGTCGACCCTCGATAAGTTTGATACTAACATGATTATTAGGAACAAAAATTACGAGTCCGATTTGAATTACGATCTGGAATTGAATCGTATACTTCTGAAAATTATCGGGGTCTGGCCGGGAGACTCGAGACACTTTACGAATTTCGACAGAATAGTCGCCGTACTGGCGAGGTTGATAACGATCTTCTGTTTGCTCTTTTTTATGATTCCTATCGGATTCCACTTACTGTTCGTCGAGCAAGACTGGACCGTAAAGATACAAGTGCTCGTAACTGTTAACTATTGCATCGAGGCAGTGGTCAAGTACGCGATAGTAATTGTGCGAAACGAAGAAATAAAATGTTGCATCGATATGATTGCCTCAGATTGGCGAGAAATTGATTGGACAGTATGTCGATCGATTATGCTTGAAAACGCGAGATCGTGTAGGACTTTCACGACACTCTTCGTCACATCCGGCTCCGTTTGCCTCGTCATTTATCATTTCATAGTGCCCTTCGTGTCTGAAAGATCGGACCCTCTTCGACAGAACGGCACGAAACTCGCGCCCATACTTTATGGAACCGAATTTTTTATCTTTGACGCTCGAGTCAGTCCGATGCGCGACATTGTTTATCTTGGACAGACGCTTGGCGCGATGGTTATGTGCACGGTGAATTGCGGGATTTGCACGATCACCGTTAAATTCGCGATGCACGCGTGCAGTCGGTATCAAATCGTCACAGCGTTAATGCCGTCTGTCGACAATGTTGGGAACAACGATGACAATGATTTTAAGTGTCAGGGCAAAGAGCAACGGAAATTCGCTCATATCGTTCGACGGCATTTACACGCAATTGAGTAAGGAGTAATGAACATTGAATTGCGCGATTCAAAGAATCGTTAGTTTCAGACACAAGGGCAGTGTCTGCCAGGATTACGAGGATTTATCGTTTTCAGATTCGTGCCTCGGATAGAAAACGCATTGAGCGGGATCTGTTTCGTCAGTTTGGCCGTGTCTACGGTCAACATATGTTTCACAGGATACACTTTGATTGTGGTAGGCACGATTGTCGTTTTAATCCTTTAACTCCTATTACGTAAGTCAAGTGGGTGACAGTAAACATTTTTTTTTTTACGAAGTTGTGAGCTTAAAATGTAACGAACGAGCTGCCGAAACCGGCTCGAAAGACACACTCCTCGGAGTATTTAATTAGTTTGTTACCTTCCTTTCGTCAGGAGTGGGAGAATAGCCCGTCAGGTAACATCGTCACTTATGCCTTGGCTGCGACATCTTTTGTATTTAATATATTTGTATTATGCTATTGCGGTGAACAACTCGCCGAACAGGTGAACTAACTCGTAGTGCGTCATAAAAATATATACATATTTATGAACAGAACGAATATAATTCAATATGTGAATAGTGCCGGCAAGTGAGTGTGGCAGGCTACATGACCAATTGGTGGAACATGCGGTCGAACGAATCTCGAGATTTGGTCCTGATGATCGCCGTGTCTCAATTACCCGTTGAATTTACGGCGGGAAAATTGTTCAAACTATCGCTGAAGACTTTTTGTGCGGTAAATTCACTAGTCACTATTCAGGATGGGCGATTTTTCATGCAAAGTTTCAATTATTCCCGGTTCTTCCAGGTAATGAAGGTGGCGATTACCTATCTAAACGTACTTAGAACAATGATACAGTTTCACGAATGATCCTCGAACGGAGTTCGAGGATCCCGTAGTTCCCGTAGTTCCCGTGCGAAGTGGCATGCGATTTAATATTTTACATTAATAAATGGGAATTACAGAACCCGTGTAAATCTTACTCGACACTTCTTAAATGCTCGCCATAGCATAATTCCCCGCTCGATGAAACAGTATTATTCTCAATATGACACACTTAAAAAAAAACAGTAGAAACTTCCATCCGTGAACGTATTCAATGGCGCATTGATGACTACTCGGGAGGATATCGTACATTGTACTGAGCTAACTCTGTTTCAGTGCGTTTTTATTGCGCAAGCTCCGGTCAATCCACCCCTCCCGTAGATTACCCTGAGCAAATGCTGCGCAAGCCTCGATGAATCCATACCTCTCCTATTCCAGTTGAATTACTCCCACCGATGGTCGTGTATTGTGCTCAAGGAAGCGTCAGTCGTCGACACGTATTCGAAACGTTGGGACCATGTCAACCCTCAATAAATTTGATCCTAACGCGATTATTAGGAACAAAAATTACGAGACCGATTTGAAGTACGATTTGGAATTGAATCGTATACTTCTGAAGATTCTCGGAGTATGGCCGGCGGACTCGAGGCAATTGACGAATTTCGATAGATTCATCGCCTCACTGGCAAAGTTTTTAACGATCTTCTTGTTGCTCTTTTTTATGATTCCTATCGTATGTCACTTACTGTTCGTCGAAAAGGACTGGTCTGTAAGGATACATCTACTCGTCAGTGTTACGTACGGCTTGGAGGCAATGATCAAGTACGCGTTAGTAATCGCTCTAAATGAAAAAATAAAATGTTGCCTCGATATGATTGACTCGGACTGGCGAGATGTCGATTGGACAGTATATAGATCGATCATGCTTGAAAATGCAAGATTCTGCAGAGTTTTTACGACACTCTTCGTTACAGTCAACTACAGTGGTTTGATAATTCATCATTTCATAGTGCCATTTGTGTCCGATCAATCACAAACACTCGGACAGAACGGCACCAAACACGCGCCCATACTTTATGACAACGAATTTTTTATCGTCAACTCGCGGGTCAGTCCGATGTGCGAAATCGTTTATCTTGGACAGAGTTTTGGCGCGGCGGCTACGTGCGGGGTAAATTGCGGGATTTGCACGATAATCGTCAAATTCGCAATGCACGCGTGCAGTCGGTATCAGATGGTCATAGCGTTAACACAGTCTGTCAACGATATTGGGAACAACGATTACAATGATTTCGAATGTCGGAACGAAAAGCAACGAAATTTCGATCATGTCATTCGTGGACATTTGTACGCAACCGAGTAAGTAATAATAAACATTACGTCGCGTGAGTCAAAAGATAGGCAAGCAATGTGTTTGTGCGTGTGTTGTGGGTAGAATTGAGAGGATTCATCGTTTTTAGATTTGTGTCTCGGATGGAAAACGCATTGAACGGGATGTGTTTCGTTTGTCTGATTGCGTCTACGGTTAGCATATGTTTCATAGGATACACTTTGATTGTGGTAGGCATGATTGTCGTTTTAATTCTTTAAAGTCTTTAAATTCTTTTTTACGTGAGACCAATGGTGGACTGCACATTTTTTCTTATATGAAATTGTGAGCTCATATTGTACATTGGCTTGAAATACGCACTCCTTGGAGTATTTCCTCACATTGATGTTCCGTTTCGTCAGGAGTGGGAGAAAAGCGCATCCGGTAACATCGTTAGTTATTCTTTAGGTGCGATGTCTTTGGTATCGAATATATTTGTATTGTGCTATTGCGGTGAACAGCTCGCCGAACAGGTGAAGTAAATCGCGGTACCGAATTAAAACAAAAAATTATTCACGAGCAGAACGAATATGTTATTCGATATGTGAATAGTGCCAGCAAGTGGGTATATCGGGCTACATGACCAATTGGTGGAACGTGCAGCCTCGCGAATCTCGAGCTATGATATTGATGATCGCCGTTGCTCAATTACCCGTTGAATTTACCGCTGGCAAATTGTTTAACCTATCATTGAAGACTTTTTGCGCGGTAAATCCACTAGAAGCTATTCTGAATGAGTTATTATTTACATAAAAAAATTTCAAATATTTACGGTTCTTGCAGATAATGAAGGTGTCGCTTACCTATCTAAACGTACTTCGAACAGTGACCCAGTTTCAAGAATGATCCTCGAACGACAAATAATTCTCGTCATTCAATGTCACATAATTACCAGTAACTGTCACATAACATATCTAATTGTGCAGATAATGTGTGATCAATAACATATTTTTGTTAAATATTGAAGTCACACACTTTACCTGTCACAATACCTGATACCACGGTCACTGCGTGTTATTTTTTCACCTACGAACAACGTACACCGCAGCCAACTTTGCCGCCGAGCTCAGCGACCCTCTTTCAATCACGATTGATGACTGCAATTTTCGAACGACCCTTTATCGTCCCTACTTTCCCCTACTTTTCGATCAAATGATTTCTTTTTATTTAATTTCTTTTTTACTCGTTCGCCTCGTCTCTTTTCTCACGTAGGCACATTAAAAGTTTGTCTACTACAGCTGTTCGCTCCACGTCATTCATCTTTCCGAGACATTCGTTCTCATCTCGTTGAGGAGGTAGCGCGCCGAGTCGCAAACCTTCGTCTCTACATAGATGAGACCTCGCGATGACTCGATCGTGAACTAAAAGTATATAAAAGCATATACCTAGAAAAGACGGTGCAAAAGCCACGTAAGAGCCGAAGCTCGCGATGCGCAGACTCCACGAATCATTATTTCCCTCGACCAATCCCAACCCTCCCCCGCTCGTCCGCCTAGTCGCAGGTGAAACCTGCTCTATCGCGAAACCGCTAGCGAGACTACTCGCAGTCGTCGACGATTTTTGCAAAAGCGAGGATGCTACCGAAACAAGAAAAATCTGTCTCTTCGATCGTTAACGAATTTTACGAGAGCGACATCGAGTACGACATGAAATTTAATCGTGTCCTTCTGAAGTTGATCGGTGTCTGGCCGAGCGCCCATCGTCAGACGAGGCTCGAGAGAACGATCGCCAGAATGGCCAAGATCGCCAGTATACTTTTCCTCGCTTTTCTCTTCGTTCCGCACGGATGTCACATATTTCTCGTCGAGAAGAGTGCCGCGGCGAGATTGAAGATGATCGGCGCGTGGAGTTTCTGCGCAATGGCGATTCTCAAATACGCCATAGTGATAGCGCGTACCGAAGGCATAAAGTATTGCATCGATCGAATAGCTATGGATTGGCGGGACGTCGACGGACAAAAACATCGTACAATGATGCTGAGAAACGCCAAGGCTTGCAGGTCGTTCACGAAACTCTGCGTCGTCATTATGTACGGTGGTTCGATAGTTTACAGCACCGTACTGCCGTTCGCTTCTTCCTCAAAGTCTCATTTCAATTCCGTAATCGATAACTCGACCGCGACGAGACCTCTCGCGTTTCCGAGTCAATTCTTCGTCTTTAACCCGCACGTGAGACCGATGTACGAAATCGTTTTTTTCGGGCATACCGTGAGCATAGCGATTATCTGCACCGTCGCCTCGGGTGTCTGCACTCTCGCCGTCAAGTTCGTTATGCATGTTTACAGCCAGTATCAGATAGTCATATCCCTGCTGGAGTGCACGGTAATTAACGAATGTCACGATGGCGTCAGTGCGAAGAAACAGCTCGGCGATATCGTGCTGAGATACTTTCATGCGGTCACGTGAGTTATTGCGGTTTATTCTTCATCCTCGCGATCGGGTGATATAAAATAATTGATTATTTGACTTTATGTCATTGAAACAATTTTTTTTTATTTACTCAAAAATTGATTTACTAAAACAAAATTTTGTTGCGTGTCACCAGTCCAATAAATGTTTCTTTTTGTGAGTGGTCCATTTTCCTGTAACGGTTCTATTCATTCGGCAAGGGCATGGTGTGTGTCTAACTTTAATCATGGGGTAAACGTGGTGAATATGGTCCGGTTCTTACATAATTAATTTACTCATTAATCAGACGGGGGTCATATTGACATTTACCATCCGATAAAGTGGTCCCATTGCGGGCCGATTCATCGAACTCGTTACTGAAAAAAGTGTACTTTTCAGACTTCCTCGGCGGGTGGAGTCTGTAATGAATGAAGTTTGGCTAGTCGAATTTGTCGGTGGAACTTTCAACATCTGCTTCATCGGGTACTACTTGATTAAGGTATGCAAAAAATGGTCCGTGGTGTTGTTCGTAAGTGGAATGAATTTCATTCCATAAATATCACCAGGAATGGGAAAACAGCGAGACTTTGGGGATAATCGCTTACATCGTTCTCATGATGTCCTTCGTATCGAATATCTTTATATTTTGTTACATCGGCGAACTTTTGGCGGAACAGGTGAAAACATATTACCGAAAGGGTTACTTGCCAATGGATACACCCGACTCTCTGTTCAACAGAGTGAAAAGGTCGGGCTCGCCGTTTACATGATTGACTGGTGGAATCTGCCGCGTCGACAAGCTCGAGACATCGTCATGCTGATCGTGGCATCGAATTTTCCCGTTAAATTGACCGCCGGGAAAATGGCGAAACTCTCGCTGGAAAGTTTTTGCTCCGTGAGTAAACTTTGAAAAATGAAAATCGTCGAAAGATAAAAGCCGACGTTTTGTTGAAGGTAATCAAAGCAGCGGTTACTTATCTGAACGTACTTCGTAACGCGATGTCCTAAGTATGAATCAGACATTCGATGATGAAACTGCGAGATTTAAAATTTTTTTTTTATACCACGATCGCTTACGATTTACCACGGAAGAGGAACAATCGCGAACGGAGGACGGAACACAACGAAGTTTACTTCGATTATCGACAACTCATGCAATACACTGCAATCGTTCGCGGCTGACATGTACCAACGAACTTTTTAAACTTTTTACTGTCTCCCTGCTATGGAGAAACTCTAGGACGAGCTATTTTCCTTGTTTATTTACCCCATACGGACCCTCTTCCTCTACGCTTCTTCTTCCGACGAACGATTGATCGAAAAAAAAGCAGATAGCAAACATCTTTCGAGCCCTTCAGGTACCGAGGACTTTTTGCCAATCGCAAACGACCATGCCTTCTTTTAAGCACAAAAACGATACGGATGTTCGTAATACATTTTTTTCTGCATTATTAAAAAAACAACACTTGAAGGTACGTCCGTGAATTTTTGCAGATTTTTTTTCGCACCTTAACTTGTTACTCGAATCGGTCAATGGATAGGTCTTGGCAAATTCCGGTGTCTCGCTGAGCGAGACACCGGTGCGTGAAGGGCTAGATATAAAAAAAAAGCAGCTGTCGAATATGTCAACATATTGAGAACACTCGCAACATGATTTATCGCACGAATTTAATCAATATAAATATTCTTTTTTATTTAATAAACAGAAACTTCCAAACAAATGTAGAAAATTCAAGTAATCGACATGTACGTCTTTCCAACTCTTAAAACAAATTTCTCTTCGACCGACACAGACGGACGTAAAAAAAACTGCGTATCGCACGGCGCAATAGCTTCGATGATGGCTGAAGATGTTTTTTTTTGTTATCGCGTGAGGCGCATCAACCCTCTTCCGGTCCCGAACCCCGCTGTCTCTATAAACGCTGACTACAAAGTTTTCCGGGAAACGATTGAGTATAGAATAATCGTGCGCATGCGCCCTCGTCCGGTCGCTCCGGGGATGTCGTACTGCATGATCGCGCAGTGCATCCCGAGCTCCCGAGGCGCAGTCATCATGTCGAGTCGGTCGGGACTTCCGGTTGCCGAGGGCGATGGTTCGCCATCGGCCGGCGAACAGATAACGGAACAATCGATCTACTCAACGAGAAATCACATAAAATATTCAACCGCGATGAATCGGTGGTTTTTGAGGCCCATCGGAATCTGGCCAGTTCTGCCGGACGCCGGCACCGCGGAAAAGGTAATCACGGAAATTCAAATAGTCTCGTGCTACTTTCTCATATGCTTTCTGCTGGTACCGTGCGCCCTTCACACTTTCTTCGACGAGAGCGATCCGGCACTGCGACTTAAAATGATCGGACCTCTGAGCTTCTGCCTAATGGCGATAATAAAATACTGCTTCCTCGTCCAACGTCGCGACAAGATATCCGTCTGTCTCGCGCACATCGCCAATGATTGGTCCCACTTCCGGTCGCCCGGCGATCGCGAGATAATGCTCAAGGACGCTAAATTCGGCCGTTTCGTTGCGAGCCTATGCGCGGCTTTCATGTACGGCGGAGGTTTTTTTTATCACACTATAATGCCTCTCTCGTGTGACGTTATCGTGACCGAGCAGAACGTCAGTTTGAGGCCACTTACTTATCCCGTCTACGATACTTTCTTCGACGCTCAACTCAGTCCGACTTACGAGATCGTTTTCGCCACTCAATGGTTCTCCGGCTTCGTTATCTACACCGTAACTATCGGCGCTTGCAGCATAGCCGCTGTTTTTTCCATGCACGCTTGCGGACAATTCAAGGTACTCATTAACAGGCTCAACAATCTCGTCGATGGCGACGGCACCGGGGACGGTAACGCTAACGACAGAATGGCCGACATCGTCGAGATCCATCTTCGAGTACTCGGGTGAGCGATACTTTTCTTTTTCTCATATTGCATAAAACGACTCGGATACATTTTTTTTTTCTTTTCAAATAATTTATTGAAACATGTGCACAAAAAGTCCAACCTTTCGTGCCTGTAACGCGTAGCGAAAGTGGCGCTTTTTAGTAAGGCGTGCGAGAAAAATTATTGCGCATGCGCAGATCACACTAGTTTTTTACACACTTTTTTAACACTCTAGTTATTTTTTTTTTTTGCACGCTTTCGCCACGCTACAGGCATAAAAAGTGGAAGTTTTTGTGCGCTTGTTACAAAAAGCAATACGCGATACACTTTAAGAAATCTGCGTTGTAAACTGCGACGGTGTAAGTGGTGAAAAAAAACCGGTGGTAAATTTAACACCATTTCCCAGTTAAAAGTACACCGGCCATATGGTAAACCGGTAACGCGGTGTACTCTAATGAATCTCAATACCAAATTAGCATTTATTTTTCTTCAAACGTTGTAGGTAATTAAAGATAATTACAAAATCATAAAATTATGAAATAAAAAATTATAAATATTTTCAAGGGTGGCTTTCTTCCCCGTACATGAGTTCTAGGGCAAAGACCAACAATTATGATGATTCGTTTTAGTAGTGCAATAAAAGAATAAAGAAGTACATAATCTTGCTGTGTAATCGTTATATGAATGACAGTAATGTCTCTCCAATAATATCCGATGTAGCTTATACAGAATTGGAATATGAGAAATGCACAAGAAAGCCATAGCGAAGTCGGTAGCATATTAGGTAGTAGGCATAGGTAGGTAGGAATGAGCATCAGGTAGGTAGTTCGAATCCCATCTCAGGCTATTTGCCACCACAGATATTCATGTCCGTAACCTCTTTTTCGTGAATATTATCTCTTTCATTTATAATTATCATGATGTACAACGTATTAGTTACGATTCATTATGTTAAAACTATTATATCTACTTAAAGCATTTAAACCCTTTTTACCAATTTCGGAGTAAGGTTCGGTGTTACTGTACACCTTTCCAATGCTAGAAATATCACTGATTTTACACCGCATGTTTTACACTGCTTTTAACACCTAAGTAATGGACCACATAGCGGTGTTAAAGCGGTGCTGAATTTAACACCGTTTTTCTTTTTGCAGTATACTTGTACGAAAGAGCGGTCTCCCGACGGCGGTTGGGAAATAAGTAACACTCGCCTTAAGCTCGTACCACAGACAGCACTAGCCTTCGGCTCGCGCTGCTGTGGTACTCGCTTCCGGACTCGTGTGGCCAACTTCACAACTTATTTCGCACTAGTATCGCAAAGTACTATTTCTCGTTTTTTAATCCGTGCGTGGAGAACATAGGCTCGGACAACGATCCCGTTGGTGCGAAAAAAGAAAGTGTCGTTTTAACTTTCCTCGGCGAGCGCCGAGTCTATAAGCTCGACGCTATACCGACTTTGATTTACTCTCACTTTTCCAGCTCGGGCATATCATTACCAGCAATAGCGCATTCCCACGAGGCTAGACACGCGGAAAACATAAAAATGAGAGTTATAGGAGCGAAGGGGAGATAGATCGTCTAGACACATTGAATATGATAATTTAATAGTGCTCGACGTATACCGCATAAGGTTGATTTACGGTATTGCAGTTTCGTCGGTCGCGTGGAGGGTGTACTCAACGAGGTATGTCTCGTTGAATTCGTCGGGTGCACGATGAACATATGCTTTCTCGGATATTATTTCATGACGGTAAGAAATTCATTCATCCGGCAAGTAGTCACGGTCGACGCATGGTCGGGCGGAATCGACGCTCGATATACGATATAGTAGTATGGTTTAAAAAATTATTTTTTTCAGGAGTGGGAACGCAGTGCCGCGATCAGTACCGTAACTTATTGCGTTCTGCTCGTCTCGTTCACTTTCAATATTTTGATATTTTGCTACATCGGCGAGATGCTCACCGAACAGGTAAACATTTCATTATACCAAGGTTTCTTTACGAAAAATGAAATGAATTGAAAAAAATTAACGATTTTTTTTTTTTGGATTTTGCGCCAGAGTAAACGAATCGGTACGGTTACGTACATGATCGACTGGTATCGACTGCGCGGACATAAAGCGCGGGATTTGATATTGGTCCTCTTGATATCGAGATATCCTGCCAGTATAACGGCTGGAAAAATGGCAGAACTTTCGCTGAGTAGTTTTTGTGGTGTTGGTATCACTTTCTATTCAAATTATTATTATTTTTTTTCAATAAATGTTTCTGAGATACACCGATATTCATTTAATTATCTTTATTTATTCAAGGTACTAAAGACCGCACTGACGTACCTGAATTTACTGCGAACCGTCGCGGGTTGAGATACTTATATATTTTCATTGTGATAAGTGAAAAGTGATAAGTGAAAAATTGACGATCAATAAAAATCGTGGAATACTGTATATACTTTACATTTTTTTAAATAAATAAATCACACTATTGAAACTTACTACCGTCGGTACCATCCACGTAATCTTATATTTTTCATACGGTTAACGTATAAAATTACGCTAACCGTTAAATTCGCAATGCACGCGTGCAATCGGTACCAGATCGTCTCAGCGTTATTGCAGTCTGTCGACGAGGAGGTTCTTAGTACAAACTGAAATTGTCAATGACACGGGAAATAAAAGGACACATATTCAAATAAGTGACAAACGAGTTTGTCACTTATTTAACAAAATGATTTTTACAAAATTTCGCATTTTGATTTCATGAAATAATTTTTTACTGTGTGTTTCCCCAAGAATGTAAACTCGGACTGCAGCTATATACCTGTATATATCTGGAGCTATGTCCCGCCCATATTTTTCATTCCCGACAGAACGTCGGCACCGGGACTCGAACCCTCGACCTGCCGGTGCTTTGATTTAGAAGCGAGCACGCTAACCACTAGACCAAATGCTCCGAAAATTTGTTTAATCTAGCCTTGATGACTTTGATCGCGGTAAATACACTGAAGACTATTCCGAACGAGGTAACGCACATGACAAATGTCAAATATTCACGATTATTGCAGGTAATCAAGACAGCGATGTCACACGTGAGCTTCCGTCGAATAACGATCCAAATTCACGAGTGATACATAGATGAAATATAATTTTTACAGGTTAATATTATCTCTAGATAACTGTTGATGGGTGACCCACTAAATTATACTGTGTATAATAATGGCGATGGAACTGCGTGTTTAAAAAAAATGTTATACTAAGATCGCTTCCGATTTGCAGCGGAAGCGGTACAATTGCGAACGGAAAAGGACAAAAGAATAAGTTTTCTTCGACAATCGACAACTTCCGTTTTCACTGCAATCATTCGCGGCTGAAATGCGCCAACGAACTTTGCAAACTTTTTCCTGTCTCCCGGTTATTGAGAAACTTTTATTTTTTCTCTCATTGCATGAAACGACTCGAATGAAATTTTTTTCTTCTATTCATAATCGTATTATCACGTTGCATAAATCGACTTCAATCAAGTTTTTTTTATTTTTACTTCTCAAATCAGTGCATGGGAAACATTGGCTCGGGCAACGATCCAATGTACGAAAAGTGTGGTTTTAACTCCCCTCGGCGAGCGCAGAGTTCATAAGCTCGACGATATACCGAGTTTGATGTACCTTCAGTCACTCATTCAGTTTTTCCAGCTCGGGTATATCATTACCAGCAATAGCGCATTCCCGCGAGGCTAGATACGCGAAAAATATAAAAATAAGAATTACAAGAGAGAAGTGGAGATAGATTGTCTAGACACATTGGATATGATAATTGAATGATGCTCGACATTCACGTCTCTACCACTTACAACTCTACTAGATAACAACTCTACCAGAAAAAAATCTGTACCATATCACAACTCTACCGTATTAGAACTCTACCAAAATCTCTACCAGAAAGTTAAAAAACTCTACCAGAATCAAAAAAAAAAAAAAAAAAAAAACTCTACCGGAAGAGTTTGATTTCCATTCCGGTAGAGTTTTATTTCAAGTCCGGTAGAGTTTTTTTTACTTTCTGGTAGAGATTTTGGTAGAGTTCTTATACAGTAGAATTGTAATATGGTAGAATTAAAAGTGGTGGAGATGTAAATGTGCCGTATACTCAATGAGGTACGCCTTGTTGAATTCGTCGGGTGCACGATGAACATATAACATAGCCTTTCTCGGATATTATTTCTTGACGAAAGAAATTTGAAATAAGGGGGGTACGAAATTCATTTTTTCAGCAAGTAGTCACGGTTGACGCATAGTCGGACAGCATCGACGCTCGATGTACTGTCGGTATTGTATTACGGTTAAAAAAAATTATTTTTCCAGGAGTGGAAGCGCAGCGCCGCGATCAGCACCATAACTTATTGCGTTCTGCTCGTCTCGTTCACTTTCAATACTTTGATATTTTGTTACATCGGCGTGATGCTCACCGAACAGGTAAAAATGTCATTATTTACACAAATATATAAATTTCATTGTTCCTTTATGAAAACAGTAAAAAAAAAATCAATTTCAAGAAAATGTACGATTTTTTTGTTGTTGTATTTTTCCTGACAGAGCAAGCGACTCGGTATGGTTACGTACATGATCGACTGCTATCGACTGTGCGGCAATAAAGCGCGGAATTTAATATTGGTCTTCGTGATGTCGAGATATCCGTTCAGTATAACGGTGTGAAAAATGGCAGAACTTTCGCTGAAGAGTTTTTGTGGTGTTGGTATCACTTTTTATAAAAATACATTTTATTTTTTAAATAAGTGTTCCGCGGATGCACTGAAATTCTTTTAATTATCTTTATTTATTCAAGGTACTAAAGACCGCACTGAATTTACTGCGAACGATCGCGGGCTGAGAGATTTATATATTTTCATTGTACAGTGATAAATAAAATATTGACGATTAATATAAAAATTGCGGAATACTCTGTACACTTTAAATGGTAAAAAAATGTTAAGAAATCACACTATTTAAAGTTATCACCCTCAGCGTAATCCACGGATTAATATCCACACAATCTAATTTTTTTTCCTACGGTATTTTTATTTGCAACTAAGTTTTTCTTATACGAAAATACATCTCCGAAAGGGAAAATGCATTTCCCTTCGACGGGGGAACAACGAGAGTTTACGCGATGAAAGTCATCGCGTCAGTGCAATCGATAGAGAGGGGGAAAAACATATAGTCTGTCGAGCCGTTGTCACGGTAATAAAGGTCACAACAGCGAGAAGGAGCTTGCGCGCGTTTCCTTATGCGCGAGTCTCCCGATTAATGGCAATGCGCCTGGCGTAGTTTCCTCCCCTTTCAACACATTTTTGTTTCGCGTTCGCTTATTGGCCAGAATTTTTAGGTCCCCCAGTGCGCTTTTTCAATAATTTATTTCTTTCATTTTCAATCATGCAAATAATCGATATAATTTTTTTTTTCCAAATCCATAATCCCCGTAAATGATAAGTTAATCCTCAGGGGTCGAGTTCGCCAACCGCGGCCGGATGATGCAACTGGCGATGGCGTCTCGGGTGCTCTGAGCGGCCGATGGACAGTCGCCCGTGAGCCCTCGAGTCGCGATCATGGATCTCGAATTTCATCGCGCCGAATCGGTGATCGGCGAAGTCCCGAATAAAAATTACGAGTCCGACATAAGCCACGCGCTGCGTTACACCCGATTGCTTCTCAAGCCCCTCGGCGTGTGGCCGATGATAAAGAAAAAACCAAAAAGACGTGAACTCTGGTTATCAAAAATTTTACTTGCGCTATGCTCGATATCGATGGGTTTCACAATTATTCCGAGCAGCCTCCACATGATGTTCAGAGAAAAAAATCCCATCGTCCGGCTGATGCTCTTCGGCCCGGTCGGTTTTTGTGTGACGAACTTGCTGAAGTACTGTTCGATAATACTTCGACGGGACTCGATTAAATTTTGCATCGAACACGTGAAGACCGATTGGAGGATGGTGAGGAGCGACAACGACCGTGCGATAATGACGAGGAACGTTAATTCGGCCCGCGGTCTGACCGCACTCTGCGGAATATTCATGTACACAGGTGGAATGTCTTATCACATGATAATGCCGTTCTTGTCCGGCGGCAAGAAAAACCAGCCCAACCAGACGGCGAGACCATTAGTTTATCCTGGCTACGAGATCTTCGTCGATCCCCAATCGAGCCCCACTTACGAAATAATTTTTTTCACCCACTGCATTTGCGCCATGGTCATTTACAACGTAACGACCGCCGCGTGCAATTTAGCTGCGACGTTCGTTGCGCACACATGCGGTCAGATGCAGGTAACGATGTCGCGACTCGACGCCCTCTTCGATTCCGTCGAGATTGGAAATTGCGCTATCGAGGATCGAGTGGGATTCGTCGTAAAAAGCCACGTCAGAGTTTTGAGGTAAGGAGTGGACCGTTTCGTGTCCTTCGTCATTCGATGGAACCAGGGAGGTTTGTCCGACCAAAAAATTCACGCAATAGCGCGCATATGTATTTTTTAGTTTGTTAATGAAAAAAAGAAGATTAAAACGTATTAGTCGCTGCTATAATAAAACATATTTTTAGTTTTTCTCTTGAAGAAAAATAGTGTTGCACTCGCTGGCGTTTGTTAGTAAAAAAAAAAAGTTGCAAGTGGCTCATGAAGAATTAATGTTCATACGGATGAAATTATTCGTGGTGTAGATTTACGTCAAGAGTCGAGGAGGTCCTTCGTGAGATATGTCTCGTGGAAGTAGTCGCCTCGACTCTGATTATTTGTCTGCTCGAGTACTACTGCATGACGGTAGTTATCAATTCAAAAAACTTGTTAATCGTGTAAGCTTCTGTTAACTTTTTTCAGACGGTGAACTTTTTTTTTTACAAAATATTTGTTGCAGGAATGGAGCAACAGCGAGACCGTTGCGATAATAACATACTTCGTGTTACTCATGTCGCTGAGCTTCAACATATTTATATTTTGTCACATCGGAGAACACCTCAAAGAACAGGTATGCTAATTTGCGCGCGCTCTGCAATGCCCCTCGTTAATGCCTCGATTATCCGAATAGAAACGGCTATGGGGAAAACAGACCAGGCATTAATTGGGGGCAGTGCACGCGCTGCGACGACTATACTATTTTTATTATAATAGTGCGACGTATAAAAAAGCAGTGCTGTCAATTTGGAAATGCAACGTACATGATCGACTGGTACAGATTGCCCAGCAGAACTGGCCTCGCCCTTGTCATGATAATAGCCATGGCCAATTGTCCTCGTAAAATAACAGCCGGTCGAATGATGGAACTCTCGATCAGCAGTTTCGGAGCTGTTAGTATGATGAAGTAAATCCGGGAAGTGTCTCCCGTATCTCGAGGCTCACATTTAATTATTATTATGATAATAAAATTGGAATACAAAATAATGTATATATATATTTTTTTTTTCAGATAATTAAAACTTCATTTATGTACTTGAATATGCTAAAAACCGTGGCGATCTCATAAGGCCGGCAAGTAACAATTAAGGAACCGCGACGACGACTTCAATGAACGTCGCTTATGAGTACTATTGTTTGCTTTTTTTTTTCCTGATATTTTTTAATGACCAATGACGAATGGAAGTGCGATTATAAAGACCAAGCTCTAGCGATTTCGATCGGTGAAACGTTATTTCAATGTATTATTCTCGGCACCAAGATACATAAGAGACTCCCAAGCGAGACTGCTTATTGGGTGAGACGTTGAGAGCTTCTGGATGCGATGTCTTCGTCAACCTCCCCCAATATCCCCGTCAGTGTTCTGTAATCACAAGACACATCGTCCTTGAGGAAAAATCACAAATTTTTTAAATATTGTCGGGCGGTCCGACCTTTCGCGTTTATCGTGCTTTCGCCGGTCCAACACGCGGTATTCGCGACATGAACATCGCGAATGGACTGGCGAAATCAATGAAGAAGAAAAAAATCATTACAATAAAGAAGAAGGGGGTTGTCATGGGAGTTGCAGGGCAAAACAAATGCAAGAGCTTGCGCACAATGTTGGCTATGAGCTTTCGATGCGCAGTTCTGCAACATATTAGTTCAGCGAGAGTCGAGACTCAATAATAGAATACTTTCCAAGGGCTGTATTTTCCAACGCAGGAAAAAAAAACTCTTTCCATTATAAAGGAAGTCCCATGACGACGACCCCTTCCAACCCTCCGATCGTCTGTCTCGAATGCACCCTCGCGTCGCGAACATGCCCCTCGATAATGCACCCGAAGTTTCAACTTCCGAGAGGCCAGCGAACAAACATTACCAAGCGGACATGGAGCAAACAGTTCGGTATCCCCGGTTGTTCTTAGGCCTGCTCGGCGTGTGGCCGATGCTCACGAGGGATTTATCGCCAGTCAAAAAATACATTTTCGCACTTCGAATAATTGTTTTCTTCATTCTTCTGTCATTCGTAATCATACCGCCCATACTTCATATAATACTCAGAGAAAAAGATACGAAGCTCAGATTCGTAATGCTCGGTCCAATCTGCTTACACCTGGCCAATGTTCTTAAGTACAGTTTTTTCGTGTTGCGCACCAAAACGATAAGTCTATGCCTGGAACACGTGGAAACGGATTGGAAGTCGATCGTGAGCGAGGGGGATCGAGCCATTATAAAAAGTAACGCAAATGTCGGACGGCGTCTGACGCTTATCGCCTGCATATTCACAGGGTCGACCGGCATCTTTTATCACACGATAATGCCCATCGCGTCCGGTAAAACGATTAACGAAATCAATGAGACCGTAAGACCTCTCGCGTATCCCGGTTACGATATCTTATTCGATACTCAATTGCAACCCACCTACGACATTATATTTTTCACTATTTGCGTGTCGGCTTTTGTCTCTTACAACGTAATGAGTGCATCGTGTAGTTTCACCGCAGTTTTCGTCAGCCACGCTTGCGGTTTATTACAAATAGTGGAATCACGACTCCAGACTCTTCTAAATAGCATCGAAAATAAAAGAAATGACGATGTTGTTAAAGATCGGCAATCCCTTATTGCGCAATCTCACAACAAAGTATTAAGGTAGCCGATCGTTGTTGCTTCGACAGCTATACAATTTTTTCTTTTTGATTATCATTGTTTTTAATTTGAGACAGATTGTCTTCTAGAGTCGAAGAAGTTGTACAGGAGATATGTTTCCTGGAAGTAGTCTCCTCGACTATGATAATATGCTTTGTCGAATACTGCTTGGTTAACGTAAAAAGACTGATGGATCGTTTGTTTGACCGTAGCGATTAGTCATAAAAAACATATCGATGGTCTGACGCCAGAAAGGCATGTAGGCTATGCTTACACACAGCCTATGTGCCCTTATTCCATTAAATCATCGATATTTATATATATATATATATATATATATATATATATATATATATATATATATATATATATTACTTACATATATACATTTGAATAATTGTAGGAGTGGAGTAACAACGAAGCTGCGGGGATAGTAACGTATTGTGCAGGGCTGATCTCGAATACTTTCAATATACTTATGTTTTGCTACATTGGTGAACTTCTGAAGGAACAGGTAATGTTTTACTCGTCCGACATATGAGTATGATAATTCGTATGTGAACCCGAGGGGAGGCTCGACCGCTTAAATATGCGTTCGCACCCACCGAAGTGTGCAAATTACACCGATTTGACATTTAGCACTATGCATAAGGGTCGTCGAGTTGGGGAGGCCGCGTACATGATCGAATGGTACAAACTACCCTATAAATTATCACAAGATCTAATCATGATAATAATAATGAGTAACAACTGTCCTCCCAAAATAACGGCTGGTGGCATATTTGAACTGTCGATACGTAGTTTTGGTTCTGTGAGTACGATAAAGTAAATTGATAGCTTATAAAGTATCTCAGAAAAATCGACTGATTTGGTTTTTTCCCCTTAGATACTTAAAATATCCTTTACGTATTGCAACGTGCTGCGAACACTGACCGCATGAAAAACGTGAAATGAAATAACGAAGGGACGTTCCTGCTGTTCACCCCTAAACAATTTTGTTTAAGAAATCCATTACTAGAAATCTATAGAAACAATCGAAAGTACCATTGTAGATTTGTTAATTCACTTATTGAGAAACTTTACGCGCAATGAAAAAGAAAAAAAATATTTATGCTTTTTCAGCAATTAACGATATTTGACGCACGAACAATAGATGAAATTATGTAGTCCAGAGCATTTTTTGGTATTCATATTTACGACAACAAAAAATCCCTATATTATGCTTTTCACGTTCTTCCTCTCTCTCTCTGTAATGACACGAAATGACGGTTTTGTACCTTCACCAGGTAATTTATCCTGCGTATTTTTCCCGGTGAACACGAGCATGTCACTCACTTTACAGCCAGAAAAAAGATTTATTAAAATCAAATAAATTTCGATCTTCTAATGAAGTTTATTAAGATAAAGGAAATGTTTACTTGCCTCAACAGAATCCTTATTAGAATCAAATAACGACTATTCTTTGGTATAAGTAAAAAAAACGTTGTAACACGTGCACGAAAAGTGTGGCGAAAGTAGCGCTTTCTAGCAGAGGATGCCCGAAAAATGCTGTAGATACTATTTTTCATGCTAGTTTCTTTTTCGCACACTTTTTTCACACTTTAGCTACTTTTGCGCACGCTTAACTGGCACTGTAGCTAGTTTTCCGCACGCACTTTACAGGCACGAAAATGTAAAAATGTAATGAAATGTAAATGTAAAAAAAAACATTTCGTTTAATGGTAACCGGTAATGGTAACCGGTAAAACATAATCATAATCATCATAATCATGATTATTAATCATAATCATAATCATAATCATAATCATAATCGTTGGTAAAACTGACCGACCAGTATACGCACTCAACGACAGTCGGGAAGCATCTAACAAAATCAAATCATCGAAAGCCAATACAATGTAGTTTGCGCGAACCCGTGGCTTGGAGCTTGCAGCTCGCAGGTCATCGGTATCATGCACCAATGATCATTACGCATTTACCCTTCATGTGAAAAGCCTCCCATAAGTCCTTCGAAGACTTGGCACGATCGCCAGTCGCAAAAGCACTTTTGAAAGAAGTCACGTGACTACGCCCGGCCGCTCCCAACCCTCCGATCGTAAGTCTCGAATGCACCCTCGAGTGGCGACAATGCCTCTCGATGATGCACTCAAAGTTTCAACTACCGCGAAGCGATCGAACCAACATTACCAATCAGACTTAATGCAAACAGTTCGGTATCCCCGGTTGTTCTTAGGCCTGCTCGGCGTTTGGCCGATGCTCTCAACGGATTCGTCGCCAGCGAAAAAATACATTTTCGTCACTCGGTGCGGAAATGGCCACTTTGCCGCCCGCTTCGCGTGCGTAAAACCGCCATTTTCGCACCTCGTGATGAAAAATTTCGTACATCCCTCGTGCGAAACACTTTTTCTAACTCGTGTGATTACAGCACTCGCCTTCGGCTTGTGCTGCAAACTCACACTCGTTAGAAAAATGTTTTTCGCCCGCGTGGAGTAATGTACTATTTTGCACTTCTGATAGTAGTTTTTTTTTATTCCTCTGTCTGCAAGAACAGGTAACAGTTTTACTCCTTCGTTTACATACGAATATGAAACTAAACAAAAGGCGAGGCTGGAACGCTTGAATCCCAGGAACGTTTGCACCCAGCAAAGTGCCCAAATAGCCTCGATGTGACATTTAGCACTATATATCAGGGTCGTCGAGTCGGGGAAGCCGCGTATATGATCGACTGGTACAAACTACCCTGTAAATCATGTCAAGATCTAATAATGATGATAACAATAATGAGTAACAACTCCCCTCCCAAAATAACGGCTGGTCGCATATTTGAATTGTCGATACGTAGTTTTGGCTCTGTGAGTATGATTAGGTGAATTGATGGCGGGGAAAGTATCTCTGAAAAATCGAGGTTCTAAATATATATATATGTATATATATATATTTTCTTTTTCGTCAGATACTTAAACTGGCAGTAACGACTATTAACGGCTTGAGAAAAGTAGAATGAAATACTGACGGGACGTCACCGCGATCACCCCTAAACAGTTTCTCTAAAAAAAAAGAAAATCCTTTACGAGAAATCTATCAAAACAATCGAAAGTGCCGTTGACGATTTATACGTTGACTGATTGAAGAACTTTTGACGTAACGAACAGGAAAAACAGTTCAGTGTAAAAACACATGCAGTTATGAAGTCCAGAACATTATCTTATGTGATGCATTTTTACGAAAAAAAAACAACCTCTAAATTATGCCTCTATTGCTGGATGACTGATGGAAGTGTAATAGAAGATAAACTTTAACAATCTCTTTCGACGAAACGTTATGTCACAGTATTATTTTCAGTAGCAAGATACGGCAGCGATTCCTAAGTGTATTGTGTAAGTGATAAGTTATCACTTAGACAATACATCACTTGGACGACATATCGGCTATCACTGAGAAGTGATGTAGCGCTCTTCAGGAAATACCACAACTTTTTTGTGCCATGAAACAACTTGCGTTCGTTGACACGCAGTCTTTGCTGGACGAACATCGCGAGAAGACTGGCGAAATCAATGAAGAAGAAAAAAATCATTACAATGACGAAGAAGGGGGTTGTCATGGAAGTCGCACCGCAAAACAAATGCAAGAGCTTGCGCATGTTGTCGGCTATGACCTTTCGATGCGCAGTTCTGCACCATATTAGTTGAGTGAGAGTTGAGACTCAATAATAGAATAGTTGCCAAGGGCTGTGTTTTCCAACGCAGGAAAAAAGTCTTTCAATTATGAAGGAAGTCGCATGGTTATGCTCTAACCCCTTCCAATCCGATCGTCAGTCTCGAATGCACCCTCGAGTCGCGATCATGCCCCTCGATAACGGACTCAAAGTTTCAACTGCCGAGACACCACCGAACAAACGTTACCAGGCAGACACGAAGCAAACAATTCAGTATCCTCGGTTGTTCTTAGGCCTGCTCGGCATGTGGCCGATGCTCTCTAGGGATGCGTCACTAGCGAAAAAATACATTTTCGCACTTCAGCTGGTCGTTTCCGTCATCCTTTTGGCATTCGTAATAATACCGCCCATGCTTCATATATTACTGAGAGAAAAAGATAGGAAGGTCACATTCGTACTGCTCGGTCCAATCTGTTTACATATTACAAATCTTCTTAAGTACGGTTTTTTGCTGTTCCACTCCAAAACGCTAAGTCTATGCGTGGAACACGTGGAAACGGATTGGAAGTCGATCGTGAGCGAGAGGGATCGAGCCATTATAAATATAAACGCGTGTGTCGGCCGACGTCTGACGTTAACCGCCTGCATATTCACAGGGTCAACCGCCGTCGTTTATCACGCGATAATGCCCATCGCGTCCCCTAAAACGATCAACGAATTCAATGAAACCGTAAAACTTCTTGCCTATCCCGGTTACGATATGTTATTCGATACTCAATTGCAATCCACCTACGAGATTATATTTTTCACCATTTGCGCGGCGGTTTTCGTCTCTTTCAACGTAATGAGTGCATCGTTGAGTTTCACCGCAGTATTCGTCAGCCACGCCTGCGGATTGTTACAGATAGTGGAATCACGACTGGAGACTCTTCCGAATAGGATCGAAAATAAAAAAAATGACAATCTAATTACAGAACGGCAATCCCTCATTGCGCAATATCACAACGATGTATTAAGGTAATCGATCGTTGTTGCTCCGATTAGCTATACCATTTTTTCGTTCTGATTATAATTTTATTTTATTTACGGCAGATTGTCCTCCAGAATCGAAGAAGTTTTAAACGAGATATGTTTCTTGGAAGTAATCGCCTCGACTATGATAATATGCTTTCTCGAATACTACTTGGTGAACGTAAAAAAAACCGATTGACCGTTTATTTGACCGAAGATGATCCTGAAAATATCTGCATGAAATCACATTTCATCTTTGGCAAGTTGTTGTGGATGCACTGCTCTACGAAAAAAATGGTCCACTTAAAAATGGACCATTTTGGTAAAATGTTATTCTCGAAGTGAATTTCTCCGAGCGAAGTTTGGACGATTAAAAATACAACCATTATAACGTGATGAAATATATTATCATGCAGATATTTTCATGATCATGAACGTAGTGATAAGAAACATATCGATGGTCTGATGCCGGAACGACCCCCCCCACTGCTTCCAAACTCGACTCCTGCTATCAAATTTTGAGTAACGGGAGAAGAGGAAATTCCAACCACGGCTCCCCAGTAGGCATTGATATAATAAAACCGCGACGAGCTCACAACTCGCTCTCAGTTGCAACGTACATATCGAGGTAGTCTTCGCGTTCGAGCAGGACCCATGCTCCAAATTAGTAAGATAAGGTTCTTTCCGGTCACTGGATAACTCCAGATAGGGACCTCGTTCCGTGGCAAGCCCCAGCACTGTACTTGGACGTCTTGTCACAGTGCGAGAATAAATAAGTAGATTTTTTATTTGTGACCCTTGGCTGGAACCATAATTTCGCGGACGTTTCGAGGATAACCCAAGAACCCTGTTAGCGCGTATCTTTTAACATCCGGCGCAATACGTAAATTGATCCTAAGGGATAAGTAAGATCACAAATCCAAGAGCCCTCGGACACAATTTTGCATTGCACGCCTAAGTAACATCTGACATAGGCAGGAGTAAGGCTTAACCTGATGTAACCTTTTTCACAAGAAAAACATTTCTCCGCTACCCATCAGCGGGTATGCGTTTCGAACATTTATTTTCTTTTCTTTTATTTTGGATAATTCCAAACCAATATTAAATTGGGTGTAGAGCCCCACGCAGTATCGGACCGTGTGAATACTTTAAATAAAAATAATATTTTCCGCTGATCGTCAGAGATCATGCGTTTAATTTAGAGTTTAAGGCCGACGTCGACGATCAATTTCTAATCACCGTAAGATCCGTAGAGACTGACTCCCTTCCGAACTCAACTTCTTATCCGCTTTATTTTCCATCCAATAAAATCCTAAATTAAAATCTCTAGTAAAATAATTTTCTAATTCCTTTTGGCACCTTGCCTCTCGAGGGGCGGCTTTATAATTTTTGACTCGGTAATATGCCTACGATGAAAGGTCAAGCACTCGTCCGCAAGGCTTGAGTGATCCATACTGAGGCCAGGTAAATTAAATTAAATTCAACAAATTAACTTTTCTAAATTTCCTGATAATCTTTTCCGTTCTTAAATTACTTTAATATTCCTTTCCAAGCTGTCCAAAGTCGTGCCCAATGCGCGAACCTACCAGCGGTAGGCACTGTATTTTATTTTTGTTTACTCGTACGACCAGAATTTAACATCAGAATTTCGGAATTCGTTCTATACTCGATACAAGACCTCCGATAACACCTGCGGAGCGCTCTCTTAGCGTAGCTCGAATTTAGAAAACATTTCAATATATATATATATATATATATATATATACATATACATATGAATAATTGTAGGAGTGGAGTAGCAACGACGCTGCGGGGATAGTGACGTATAGCATAGCATTGATTGCGAATATTTTTAATGTACTTATGTTTTGCTACATCGGTGAACTTCTGAAGGAACAGGTAACGTTTTACTCGTTCTCCATATGAATATGAAAATTCGAATGTGGCCTTGAGGGGAAGCTCCGTCGTTTAAATAGGAGTTAGCGACCACCGAAGCGTGCAAATAGCACCGTTTTGACATTTCGTACTGTGCATCAGGGTCAACGCGTTGGGGAAACCGCGTACATGATCGAATGGTACAAACTACCCTGCAAATCATCCCAAGATCTAATCATGATAATAATAATGAGTAACAACTGCCCTCCCAAAATAACGGCTGGCGGCATATTTGAACTGTCGATACGTAGTTTTGGCTCTGTGAGTACGATAAAGTGAATTGATGGCGTATAAAAAAATCTCGTAAAAATATACTTACTTTTATTTCCAGATACTTAAAATGTCAGTAACGTATTGCAATGTGCTGCGGACACTGACCGTTTGAGAAAAGTGGAATAAAATAACGAAGGGACAAATGAAATTCACGGCTTATGAAATCTATCAAAACAATGGAACGTGTTATTGTAAATTTGTTCGTTCACCGATTGAGGAACTGTGGACGCAATGAAAAAGAAAAATATACATATGATTCTGCGGCACTGCACCGATGCTTGGTACAAAAAGAAATACATTAAATTATGTTCCAGACATTTTTTTTTGGTATTCGTATTAACAAAACCAAAAAAAAAAAAAAACAATGCAATCCCGATATCATGTTTTTTTTACGTTCTTCCTCTCTCTGTAACACCACGAAGTAACGGTTTTGTACATTTGTAGGTTACTTATTCTGCGTACTTTTTCTCCGGGAAACACGAGCATGTCACTGAATTCACTCCTCACTCAATATTTTACATAAAAAAAACCGCACTGAAAGTCAAAATATCTTAATTATACGCTGATCACGTCGACGTTATTGATATCGTACACAAAACAAAGAAAACATTTCGTTTAATTATAACCGATAAACCATAAAAACTGATAAAACTGCCCGACCAGCAAACGCACTCGTCGACAGTCGGGAAGCGTCTAATAAAATCAATGACGGAAAATAAAATGGCGCGCTTTGGTGAGGCGGAGTTTTACTGAAAGCTGCAACACCGAAAGCCAATACAAAGTATGGGCTCGGAGTTTGCAGCGTGCAGGTCACTGGCTTCATGCACCAATGATCATTACGCATTTACCGTTCATGTGAAAAGCTCCCCATACCCAGAAGTCCTCGGACGACTTGGACCGATCGTTAGTCTCGAATACACCCTCGAGTCGCGACCATGTCCCTCGTTTCAACTGCCGAGGGATCGAACAAACATTACCAGGCAGACATGAAGCGAACAGTTCGATATCCACGGTTGTTCTTGGGCCTGCTCGGCGTGTGGCCGATGCTCTCGACCGATTCGTCGCGAGCGAAAAAATACGTTTTCGCACTTCTGATAGTTGTTTTGTTTATTCTTCTGTCATTCATAATAATACCGCCCATGCTTCATATAATACTGATAGAAAAAGATACGAAGCTCAGATTCGCATTGCTCGGTCCGCCCAGTTATCACCTGACAAATTTTTTCAAGTACGGCTTTCTCGTGTTGCACTTCAAAGCGATAAGGCTATGCGTGGAACACGTGGAAATGGATTGGAAGTCGATCGTGAGCGCGCGGGATCGAGCAATTATGAAAAGTAACGCGGGTGTCGGACGACGCCTGACGCTGATCTCGTGCATATTCACATGGCCGACCGGTATCTCTATTCACGTGATAATGCCCATCGCGTCCGGTAAAACCATCAACGAAATCAATGAGACCGCACGGGCTCTCGCGTATCCCGGTTTCGATATCTTCTTCGCGACTCAATTGCAACCCACCTACGAGATTATATTTTTCACCATTTGCGTGTCGGCTTTCATCTCTTACAACGTGACGAGTGCATCGTGCAGTTTTACCGCAGTATTCATCAGCCACGCTTGCGGATTGTTACAGATAGTAGCATCACGACTAGAGACTCTTCTAAATAGCATCGATAATAAAGAAAATGATGATCTAGTCAAAAAACGGCAATCCCTCATTACGCAATATCACAACAGAGTATTGAGGTAAACGATTGTTGTTGCTCCGATAACTATACAATTTTTTCTTTTCGATTATAATATTTTTTATTTGCGATAGATTGTCCTCTAGAATCGAAGAAGTTGTACAGGAGATATGCTTCATGGAAGTAGTCTCCTCGACTATGATAATATGCTTTGTCGAATACTACTTGATTAACGTAAAAAAAACTGATGGATCGTTTTTTTTGACCGTAGTGATTAGTAATCCTAGAATACATATCGATGGTTTGACGCCAGAAAGGCATTTAGGCTAAACTTAGATACAGCCTATGATGCCTATGTGCTCTTATGGCATTAAACCATCGATATATGTATGTATATTTTTCTAAATTCATATATGTATATACAGATATATACACACGTGAATAATTGTAGGAGTGGGGTAAAAACGAAGCTGTGGGAATGGTAACGTATTTTGCAGCGTTGGGCTCGAATACCTTCAATGTACTTATGTATTGCTATATCGGTGAACTTCTGAAGGAACAGGTAACGATTTGGTAGTTCTTGATATGGATATGAAAATTCGTATGTGAACTCGAGAGGAGGCTCGGTCGTTGAAATATGCGTTCGCAACCACAGGAGTGTTCAAATAGCACCCGTTTAACGTTTAGCACCGTGCTTCAGGGTCTTCGAGTTGGAGAAGCCGCGTACATGATGGAATGGTACAAACTGCCTTGTAAATCATCCCAAGATCTAATCATGGTAATAGTAATGAGTAACAACTGCCCTCCTAAAATAACGGCTGGTCGCATATTTGAACTGTCGATAAGTAGTTTTGGCTCTGTGAGTACGATGAGGTGAATTCATGACGTATAAAGTGTTTCTAAAAAATGGAGTCTATTTTTGTTTCAGATTATTAAAATGTCACTAACATATTGCAACATGCTGTGGACACTGACTACTTGAGAAAAGTGAAAGGAAACAACGAAGGGACGTTCCTGCAGTTCACCCCTAAACAATTTCCCGAAGAAAGAGAAACTTGAAAAAAACTTGAAAAAAACTTGAAAAAAACTTGAAAAAAAACTTGAAAAAAACTTGAAAAAAAACTTGAAAAAAACTTGAAAAAATATATATGTTTTTTTAGCAATTACAGCAGAACGTCGATTATGCGACTGCGTCGGGACCGGGTGTAGTTCGGAGAATAAAAAACTCGAATAATCGAAACGCACATTTTTTGTTTAAGGGATTATAACACGAATTTATAAAAGCATATAAATAAGATTATTTGGTATAGAAACTAGTCCTCGATGCGCGCTGTTCGACTCTGCTGCGGTGGGTGAAAGTGCTCAGGAAAGTCAGAGTACGAGCGGATTAACGCTGGAAGAGGAAAAGCGCACTTCAACATGCTTGAACGCGGGCGCGGCTATTGCCACGGCGAGCAACAATGTATAATTTTTCTCTATCGTTTGCATACAGATATGAAATGAAACTAAAGTCCAGGTTGGAAGGTTCAACTATGCTTTTACACCCACCGGATTTCACAAATATCCACAATCTGACATTTAGCAGTGCCAGGGTTGTCGAATCAGAGGAGCAGCGTATATGATCGAATGGTACAAACAACCTTGTAAATAATCTCAAGATCTAATAATGATATTAATAATGAGTAACAACTGCCCTCCTAAAATAACGGCTGGTCACATATTTGAATTGTCGAAACGTAGTTTTAGCTTTGTGAGTATGATAAAGTGAATTGTTGACGCGTAAAGTATTTTCGAACAATCAGCCTGAGTTTATATATATTTATATATACATTTTTTTCAGATACTTAAAAAGACACTAACGTATGGCAACGTACTGCGAGCATTGGCGGCTTGAGAAATATTTTTTTGTTTGCTGATATATTTTATGGATGGATGATGAATGGAAGATAAACTTTAGCGATTTCTTTCGGCTCAACGTTATGTCACTTTATTTTCAGTAGCAAGATATGGCCGAGATTCCTAAGTGTTTTGTCTAAGTGATAACTTATCACTTGGACAATGTATCAATTATCGTTGATAAATGATATATCATCTTTCAGAAAAAAATCATAACTTTTTTGTGCGCTCAAATAATTTCCGATTGATGCTTTTCCCCGACTGACACGCAGACTTAGCTGGACGAACATCGCGGGCGGACTGGTAAAATCAATGATGGAGAAAAAGAAAACATTGTGCACGGCGAAGCGGGTTGTCATGGGAGTAGCACCGAATAACAAATGCAAGAGTTTGCGCACATTATAGGCTAAGAGCTTGAGATGCGCAGTTCTGCAGCTTATTCGTTAAGCGAGAGTCCAAACTCAATTATAGAACAGTTTCCAAGAGCTCTGTATTCCAACTCAGGAAAAAAGCTCTTTCTATTACAAAAGACAACCCGTAACTCCGCCCCTGCCCCTTCCAGCCTTCCCATCGTCAGTCTCGTATGCACCGTCGAGTAGCGACCATGCCCCTCAATAACGCACTTGAAGTTTCAACTGCCGTAACGCCATCGAACAAACATTACCAAGCAGACATGAAGCAAACACTTTGGTATCCCCGATTGTTCTTAGGCCTTCTCGGCGTGTGGCCGATTGTCGCGAGGGATTCGTCGCCAGCGATAAAATACATTTTCGCACTTCTGATAGTTGTTTTCGTTATTCTTCTATCGTTCATAATAATACCGCCCATGCTTCATATTATACTGATAGAAAAAGATACGAGGCTCAGACTTATAATATTCGGCCCGATCAGTTATCACTTGACAAGTCTTATCAAGTACGGTTTTTTTCTGTTGCGTTTCAAAACGATAAGGCCATGCGTGGAACAGGTGGAAACGGATTGGAAGTCGATCGTGAGCGAGCAGGATCGAGCAATTATGAGAAGTAACGCGAACGTCGGACGACGTCTGACGCTGATCTCCTGCATATTCACATGGTCGGCTGGGATCTCTATTCACACGATAATTCCCATAGCGTCCGGTAAAACGATGAACGAAACTAATGAGACCGTAAGATTGCTCGCGTATCCCGGTTACGATATCTTCTTCGATTCTCAATTGCAACCCACCTACGAGATTATATTTATCACCATTTGCGCGTCAGCTTTTGTCTCTTACAACGTAACGAGTGCATCGTGCAGTTTCACAGCAGTATTCGTCAGCCACGCTTGCGGACTGTTACAGATAGTGACATCACAACTCGAGGCACTTCTAAGTAGCATCGAAAATAAACAAAATGACGATCTAGTGAAAAAACGACAAACCCGCATTGTGCAATATCACAACAGAGTATTGAGGTAAACTATCGTTGTTGCACAAATAGCTATACCATTTTTTCTTTGGGATTATAACATTATTTTTTATTTACGATAGATTGTCCTCTAGAATCGAAGAAATTGTACGGGAGATATGCTTCATGGAAGTAGTCTCCTCGACTATGATAATATGCTTTGTCGAATACTTCTTGGTTACCGTAAAAAAATCGACGAATCGTTCTTTTTGCCGTAGATGATCCTGAAGATATTTGCATGATATCAAATTTCGTCTTTGGGAAGTCTTGTCAATGCAATGCATTAGGAAAAAAATGTTCATTTGAGAATTTTATTCTTTAAATAAACTCCTCCGAATGAAGTTTGGGCGATGCAAAACACAGTCATTATGACTCGATGAAATTTACCCTTATGCAAATATCTTGCTGATCATGAGTGATACAAAAAGTTTTTACTGATACAAAAGCACATATCGATGGTTTGACGCCGGAAAGGCATGTAAGACTATACTTGCACACAGCCTAAATGCCCTGACATAATTAAACCATCGATATATGTATGCACATTTTTTTAAGCATCTACATAAACACACATATATACATATACATATAAATAACTGTAGGAGTGGGGTAGCAACGAAGCTGCGGGGATCGCAGGGTACTGCGGAGCATTGATAGCGAATATTTTCAATATACTTATGTTTTGCTACATCGGAGAACTTCTTAAGGAACAGGTAATATTTTGCTCGCTCTAAATATGAATATGAAAATTCATATGTGAACTCGAGGGAAAGCTCGGTCACTCAAATATGCGTTCGCGACCACAGAAGGGTGCAAATAGCACCGATTTGACATTTAGCTTTGTGCATTAGGGTCGTCGAGTTGGGGAAGCCGCGTACATGATCGAGTGGTACAAACTACCCTGTAAATCATCCCAAGATCTAACCATGATAATAATAATCAGTAACAGCAGCCCTCCCAAAATAACGGCTGGTCGCATATTTGAACTATCGATACGTAGTTTCGGCTCCGTGAGTACAATAAAGTGAATTGATGGCGTATAAAGCATTACTAAACAAAAAATTAAAATTTTTTCAGATAATTAGAATGTCAGTAACGTATTGTAACTTGCTGCGGACACTGACCACTTGAGGAAAGTGGAATGAAATAACAAATGCATTAACGAAAGAACGTTTCCTGCTTTTCACAGTTAAACAAATTCCCTGCGTATGAAATTCATGACTAAGAGTCTATAGAAACAATCGAAAGTGCAATTCGATGTACTCGTTCAACGATTGAAGAACTTTAGATGCAACGAAAAAGAAAATTATAATCTATGAAAAAATACATGGAGTTATGTAGTATATTTCAAAAAAAAAAATCAACCTCTACGTTATGTTTTTCACGTTCTTCCTCTCTCGATAACAACACCAAATTGCGGGTTTCTGACTTCACTAGGTAATTTATCCTGCGTATTATTTCCTCGGTACACGAATATGTCATTCACTTCACTCCTCGTTCAACATCAAAATTGCCGCCGAAAGCCAAAATATCTTGTTTACGCGATGATCACACCGATGCTAACGAAAGAAAAATTATAACGTAAAAAAGAACATTTCGTTTAATGTTAACCGGCAAAACATAATAACTAATAAAACTGTCCGTGCAGGATACGCACTTGATGACAGTCGGGGAGCATCTAATAAAATCAATGACGGAAAAGAAAATGGCGTACGTCGGTGAGGCGGGGTTTTACTGAAAGCTGTAACATTGACAGCCAATGCAGTGCAGTTTGCGCGGACCCTTGGCTTGCAACGCGCAGGTCGTCGGTATCATGCACCAATGATCATTACGATTTACCGTTCATGTGAAAAGCTCCCCATACCCGGAAATCCGCCGACGACTTGGGCCTATCGCTAGTCGCAAATGCACCTTCGAGCCGCTCGAGACATGCGTCTCAACGACCCATCGTCAGATTCGGGACATGGGAAACAAGCGAATAAAAATTTCGAACTGGACATAAACAATGCCGTGCAATATACCCGATGGCTTCTCGAGTTCATCGGCGTTTGGCCGATGGTCGCGAGAAATTCATCGATAGTTAAAAAATACGTATCGAAACTTTTGATTGTGTTCTGCGTGATATCCATGAGTTTCACGCTGGTACCGACGGTCTGTCACATGATATTGCGGGAAAAGAGTCCGATAGTCAGGCTCATACTCTTGGGTCCGGTAAGTTCCTGCTTCGCGAGTGTTCTCAAGTACAGCATCATCGTCCTGAGCTGCAGCACGATAAAGCTCTGCATCGAGCACATGGAAACCGATTGGATGAGGGTCGAGAACGAGGCGGAACGGGCGATAATGACGAAAAACGCGAGAGTCGGACGCGGCCTCACGGTCTTATGCAGTGTGTTCATGTACAGCGGCGGGTTGTCTTATCACACGATATTGCCGGTACTGAAGGGAACCACGATAAATGATTTGAACGAGACCATCAGAACGCTCGTCTATCCTGGCTTGGACATATTTTTCGAGTCCCAGAAGAGCCCGACCTACGAGATACTCTTTGTCGTTACGTGCATATCGGCCTTCGTCAGGTACACCATCACCATCACAGCTTGCAATCTCGCCGCTGTATTCGTCACTCACGCGTGCGGACAGATACAGATCGTTATTTGGCGACTCGAAAATCTGTTCGATGGAATCGACGATAGTCGCAACGGTGGCAAGCTTCAACAGCGAATTTCCTCCGTCGTACATTGTCACCTTACAGGATTGAGGTAATTCTAATCTTAAATCTTTGGCGTTTTTGCACTATTATTCTTTTTTTTGTAATTTTTTTCATACTTATTTCACTACACAGATTACATTCTCAAATAGACGAGGCGCTTCGGGAGATATGCCTGATCGAAGTGGTGGCGGTGACGATGATCATATGTTTGCTCGAATTCTATTGTATGACGGTAAAACATTTTAAACGATCGAGGATCTTTGAGATTTGTCTTGCTTAAAAAACAAAACATGGCAATTTTGGTGCAGAAGTGGAGCAATGGCGAGGCCATGGCGACAATAACGTACGTCATACTACTGATATCTTACGTCTTCAATATATTTATACTCTGCCATATCGGCGAGCTTCTGAAGGAACAAGTAATGGATCATTTTTTTTTTTCGCGTAATATCTCGGTTGCAAGACCTTTATGTTCGGTTGGATAATGTTTTATAATCCGACAGAGTCAACAAATCGGAAACGCGACGTACATGATCGAGTGGTACAGACTACCCGGTAAAGCTGGCCTCGCTATCGTCCTGATAATAGCCATGGCTAATTGTCCGAAAAAGATAACGGCCGGTCGAATGATGGAACTCTCACGAAGCAGTTTCGGTATTGTAAGTAATAACAACGATAGTGAGGGGAGTAAATAAAAAGTTCTCAATGTATCGTTTGCTACTTACATTTCATTCAGATAATTAAAACATCAGTGGTGTATTTGAACATGTTACACACAATGGGCGTTTGAGTCGCGATTGGAAATAAATATCGATCACTTCTGCCGACACCTTATACTTACAACATCGCTTATGGTGTCGTGTAATGCATTCGAGCCCGACAAAAAGGAAGAAACAGCGACGACGATTTTAATAAATGTCGTCTAGAAGAAGTCTTTTCTTTTACAGATATATTTTATTGATCGGTGACTGATGGAAGTGTAATAGAAGATAAACTTTAGCGATTTATTTCGACGAAACTTTATGTCACTGTATTATTTCAAGTAGCAAGACACGACAGCGATTCCCAAGTGATAATTTACCACTTAGACAATATGTCACTTATCACTGATAAGTGATATATCATACTTCAGGAAAAATCACAACTTTTTTTGTGCGATTGAACAATCTGCGTTCATTGCTTTCGCCGGTCATCCAGCGGGTCTTAGCTGGACGAACATCGCGGACGGACTGGTGAAATCAATGATGAAGACAAAAAAAATCGTTACGCGCGGCGAGGAGGGTTGTCATGGAAGTTGCACCGCATAACAAATGCAAGACCTTGCGCACATTGTCAGCTATGAGCATTCAATGCGCAGTTCTGCAACATATTCGTTGAGAGGGAGTTCAAACTCAATAATAGAATAGTTGCCAAGGGCTTTGTTTTCCAACACAAGGGAAAAAGCTCTTTCTATTACGAAAGACAACCCGTAACTCCGCCCCAGCCCCTTCCAGCCTTCCCATGGTCAGTCTCGTATGCGCCGTCGAGTAGCGACCATGCCCCTCAATAATGCACTTGAAGTTTCAACTGCCGTAACGCCATCGAACAAACATTACCAAGCAGACATGAAGCAAACAATTTGGTATCCCCAATTGTTCTTAGGCCTTCTCGGCGTGTGGCCGATTGTCGCGAGGGATTCGTCGCCAGCGATAAAATACATTTTCGCACTTCTGATAGTTGTTTTCGTTATTCTTCTATCGTTCATAATAATACCGCCCATGCTTCATATAATACTGATAGAAAAAGATACGAGGCTCAGACTTATAATATTCGGCCCGATCAGTTATCACTTGACAAGTCTTATCAAGTACGGTTTTTTTCTGTTGCATTTCAAAACGATAAGGCCATGCGTGGAACACGTGGAAACGGATTGGAAGTCGATCGTGAGCGAGCAGGATCGAGCAATTATGAGAAGTAACGCGAACGTCGGACGACGTCTGACGCTGATCTCCTGCATATTCACATGGTCGGCTGCGATCTCTATTGTCACGATAATTCCCATAGCGTCCGGTAAAACGTTGAACGAAATTAATGAGACCGTAAGATTGCTCGCGTATCCCGGTTACGATATCTTCTTCGATTCTCAATTGCAACCCACCTACGAGATTATATTTATCACCATTTGCGCGTCAGCTTTTGTCTCTTTCAACGTAACGAGTGCATCGTGCAGTTTCACAGCAGTATTCGTCAGCCACGCTTGCGGACTGTTAGAGATAGTGACATCACAACTCGAGGCACTTCTAAGTAGCATCGAAAATAAACAAAATGACGATCTAGTGAAAAAACGACAATCACGCATTGTGCAATATCACAACAGAGTATTGAGGTAAACTATCGTTGTTGCACAAATAGCTATACCATTTTTTCTTTGGGATTATAACATTATTTTTTATTTACGATAGATTGTCCTCTACAATCGAAGAAATTGTACGGGAGATATGCTTCATGGAAGTAGTCTCCTCGACTATGATAATATGCTTTGTCGAATACTTCTTGGTTACCGTAAAAAAACCGACGAATCGTTCTCTTTGCCGTAGATGATCCTGAAGATATTTGCATGATATCAAATTTCGTCTTTGGGAAGTCTTGTCAATGCAATGCATTAGGAAAAAAAATGTTCATTTGAGAATTTTATTCTTTAAATGAACTCCTCCGAGTGAAGTTTGGGCGATGCAAAACACAGTCATTATGACTCGATGAAATTTACCCTTATGCAAATATCTTGCTGATCATGAGTGATACAAAAAGTTATTACTGATAGAAAAGCACATATCGATGGTTTGACGCCGGAAAGGCATGTAAGACTATACTTGCACACAGCCTAAATGCCCTGACATAATTAAACCATCGATATATGTATGCACATTTTTTTATGCATCTACATAAACGCACACATATACATATACATATAAATAACGGTAGGAGTGGGGCAGCAAGGAAGCTGGGGGTATCGCAGGGTACTGCGGAGCATTGGTGGCGAATATTTTCAATATACTTCTGTTTTGCTACATCGGAGAACTTTTTAAGGAACAGGTAAAATTTTGCTCGCTCTACATATGAATATGAAAATTCATATGTGAACTCGAGGGGAAGCTCGGTCACTCAAATATGGGTTCGCGACCACAGAAGGGGGCAAATAGCACCGATTTGACATTTAGCTTTGTGCATTAGGGTCGTCGAGTTGGGGAAGCCGCGTACATGATCGAATGGTACAAACTACCCTGTAAATTATCCAAAGATCTAACCATGATAATAATAATCAGTAACAGCAGCCCTCCCAAAATAACGGCTGGTCGCATATTTGAACTATCGATACGTAGTTTCGGCTCCGTGAGTACGATAAAGTGAATTGATGGCGTATAAAGCATTACTAAAAAAAAAAATTAAAATTTTTTCAGATAATTAGAATGTCAGTAACGTATTGTAACTTGCTGCGGACACTGACCACTTGAGGAAAGTGGAATGAAATAACAAATGCATTAACGAAAGAACGTTTCCTGCTTTTCACAGTTAAACAAATTCCCTGCGTATGAAATTCATGACTAGGAGTCTATAGAAACAATCGAAAGTGCAATTCGATGTACTCGTTCAACGATTGAAGAACTTTAGACGCAACGAAAAAGAAAAATATAATCTATGAAAAAATACATGGAATTATGTAGTATATTTCAAAAAAAAAATCAACCTCTACGTTATGTTTTTCACGTTCTTCCTCTCTCGATAACAACACCAAATTGCGGGTTTCTGACTTCACTAGGTAATTTATCCTGCGTATTTTTTCCTCGGTACACGAATATGTCATTCACTTCACTCCTCGTTCAACATCAAAATTGCCGCCGAAAGCCAAAATATCTTGTTTACGCGATGATCACGCCGATGCTAACGAAAGGAAAATTATAACGTAAAAAAGAACATTTGTTTAATGTTAACCGGCAAAACATAATAACTAATAAAACTGTCCGTGCAGGATACGCACTTGATGACAGTCGGGGAGCATCTAATAAAATCAATGACGGAAAAGAAAATGGCGTACGTCGGTGAGGCGGGGTTTTACTGAAAGCTGTAACATTGACAGCCAATGCAGTGCAGTTTACGCGGACCCTTGGCTTGCAACGCGCAGGTCGTCGGTATCATGCACCAATGATCATTACGATTTACCGTTCATGTGAAAAGCTCCCCATACCCGGAAATCCGCCGACGACTTGGGCCTATCGCTAGTCGCAAATGCACCTTCGAGCCGCTCGAGACATGCGTCTCAACGACCCATCGTCAGATTCGGGACATGGGAAACAAGCGAATAAAAATTTCGAACTGGACATAAACAATGCCGTGCAATATACCCGATGGCTTCTCGAGTTCATCGGCGTTTGGCCGATGGTCGCGAGAAATTCATCGATAGTTAAAAAATACGTATCGAAACTTTTGATTGTGTTCTGCGTGATATCCATGAGTTTCACGCTGGTACCGACGGTCTGTCACATGATATTGCGGGAAAAGAGTCCGATAGTCAGGCTCATACTCTTGGGTCCGGTAAGTTCCTGCTTCGCGAGTGTTCTCAAGTACAGCATCATCGTCCTGAGCTGCAGCACGATAAAGCTCTGCATCGAGCACATGGAAACCGATTGGATGAGGGTCGAGAACGAGGCGGAACGGGCGATAATGACGAAAAACGCGAGAGTCGGACGCGGCCTCACGGTCTTATGCAGTGTGTTCATGTACAGCGGCGGGTTGTCTTATCACACGATATTGCCGGTACTGAAGGGAACCACGATAAATGATTTGAACGAGACCATCAGAACGCTCGTCTATCCTGGCTTGGACATATTTTTCGAGTCCCAGAAGAGCCCGACCTACGAGATACTCTTTGTCGTTACGTGCATATCGGCCTTCGTCAGGTACACCATCACCATCACAGCTTGCAATCTCGCCGCTGTATTCGTCACTCACGCGTGCGGACAGATACAGATCGTTATTTGGCGACTCGAAAATCTGTTCGATGGAATCGACGATAGTCGCAACGGTGGCAAGCTTCAACAGCGAATTTCCTCCGTCGTACATTGTCACCTTACAGGATTGAGGTAATTCTAATCTTAAATCTTTGGCGTTTTTGCACTATTATTCTTTTTTTTGTAATTTTTTTCATACTTATTTCACTACACAGATTACATTCTCAAATAGACGAGGCGCTTCGGGAGATATGCCTGATCGAAGTGGTGGCGGTGACGATGATCATATGTTTGCTCGAATTCTATTGTATGACGGTAAAACATTTTAAACGATCGAGGATCTTTGAGATTTGTCTTGCTTAAAAAACAAAACATGGCAATTTTGGTGCAGAAGTGGAGCAATGGCGAGGCCATGGCGACAATAACGTACGTCATACTACTGATATCTTTCGTCTTCAATATATTTATACTCTGCCATATCGGCGAACTTCTGAAGGAACAAGTAATGGATCATTTTTTTTTTCGCGTAATATCTCGGTTGCAAGATCTTTATGTTCGGTTGGATAATGTTTGATAATCCGACAGAGTCAACAAGTCGGAAACCGGTCGAATGATGGAACTCTCACGAAGCAGTTTCGGTATTGTAAGTAATAACAACGATAGTGAGGGGAGTAAATAAAAAGTTCTCAACGTATCGTTTGCTACTTACATTTCATTCAGATAATTAAAACATCAGTGGTGTATTTGAACATGTTACACACAATGGGCGTTTGAGTCGCGATTGGAAATAAATATCGATCACTTCTGCCGACACCTTATACTTACCACATCGCTTATGGTGTCGTGTAATGCATTCGAGCCCAACAAAAAGGAAGAAACAGCGACGACGATTTCAATAAACGTCGTTTAGAAGAAGTCTTTTCTTTTACCGATATATTTTATTGATCGGTGACTGATGGAAGTGTAATAGAAATTAAACTTTAGCGATTTCTTTCGACGAAACTTTATGTCACTGTATTATTTTAAGTAGCGAGACACGACAGCAATTCCCAAGTGATAATTTACCACTTAGACAATATGTCACTTATCGATGATAAGTGATATATCGTCCTTCAGGAAAAATCACAACTTTTTTGTGCGATTGAACAATCTGCGTTCATTGCTTTCGCCGGTCATCCAGCGGGTCTTAACTGGACGAACATCGCGGACGGACTGGTGAAATCAATGATGAAGACAAAAAAAATCGTTACGCGAGGCGAGGAGGGTTGTCATGGAAGTTGCACCGCATAACAAATGCAAGGGTTTGCGCACATTGTCCGCTATGAGCATTCAATGCGCAGTTCTGCAACATATTCGTTGAGAGGGAGTACAAACCCAATAATAGAATAGTTGCCAAGGGCTTTGTTTTCCAACACAAGGAAAAAAGCTCTTTCTATTAGGAAGGAAAGCTCATAACTCCGCCCCAGCCCCTTCCAACCCTCTGATCGTCAGTCTCGAATGCACCCTCGAGTAGCAACCATGCCCCTCGATAAGAAACTCGAAGTTTCAACGGCCGTAACGCCATCGAACCAACATTATAAAGCAGACATGAAGGAAACAGTTTGGTATCCCCGGTTGTTCCTTGGCCTGCTCGGCGTTTGGCCGATGCTCTCGAGGGATTCATCGCTAGCGCAAAAATACATTTTCGCACTTCTGATATTTGTTTCACTTATTCTTCTGTCATTCATAATAATACCGCCCACGCTTCATGTAATATTGAGAGAAAAAGATATGAAGAGCAAATTCGTACTGCTCGGTCCGATCAGCTTGCACCTGGCAAATTTTTTCAAGTACGTTTTTATCGTGTTTCACTCCAAAACGATAAGTCTATGCGTGGAACACATAGAAACAGATTGGAAGTCGATCGTAAGCGAGCGGGATCGAGCAATTATGAAATGTACCGCGAGTTTCGGACGACGTCTGACGCTGATCTCTTGCATATTCACATGGACGACCGGCATCTCGCTTCACACGATAATGCCAATCGCGTCCGGTAAAACGATCAACGAAATCAATGAGACCGTAAGACCTCTCGCGTATCCCGGTTATGATATCTTCTTCGATTCTCAATTGCGACCTACCTACGAGATTATATTTTTCACCATTTGCGCGTCGGCCTTTGTCTCTTTCAACGTATTGTCTGCAGCGTGCAGTTTCACCGTAGTATTCGTCAGCCACGCTTGCGGACGGTTACAGATTGTGACATCACGACTCGAGGCTCTGATAAATAGCATCGAAAATACCAAAAATGAGGATCTAGTTAAAAAACGACAAGCCCGCATTGCGCAATATCACAACAGAGTATTGAGGTAAACGATTGTTGTTGCTCCGATAACTATACAGTTTTTCATTTCGATTGTAATATTTTTTATTTGCGATAGATTGTCCTCTAGAATCGAAGAAGTTGTACGGGAGATATGCTTCATGGAAGTTGTCGCCTCGACTATGATAATATGCTTTGTTGAATACTACTTGGTTACCGTAAAAAAAACCGATGGATAGTTTTTTTCACCGTAGATGACCCTGAAGATATTTGTATGACATAAAAATTCATCTTTGGCAAGTATTTGTCAATGCACTGCTTTAGGAAGAAAAAAAAATGGTACACTTGTAAAATTTTATTATATAAGTGAAGTTCTCCGAGAAAAATACAGACATTATAACTTAATAAAATGTAGTCTGATGCAGATATCGTGAGGGTCATGATCGTAGTGATTAATAATGAAAACAACACATATCAATGGTCTGACGCCGGAAAGGCATGTAAGCTTACATACAGCCTATATGCCCTGATGTCATTAAACCATCGATATATGTATGTACATTATTTTATTCATATATATATACACGAATATGTACATACGAATAATTGTAGGAGTGGGGTACCAACGAAACTGCTGGGATAGTAACGTATTGTTTAGGGTTGATCGCGAATATTTTCAATGTACTTATGTATTGCTATATCGGTGAACTTCTGAAGGAACAGGTAACGTTTTGCTCGTTCTACATATGAATATAAAAATTCGCATGTAAAGTTGAGGGGAGGCACAGTCACTCAAATATGCTTTTGCATCCACCGAAGTGTGCAAATTTAACATTTAGCACTGTGCATCAGGGTCGTCGAGTTGGGGAATCCGCTTACATGATCGAATGGTACAAACTACCCTGTCAGTCATCCCAAGATCTAATCATGATAATAATAATGAGTAACAATCGCCCTCCCAAAATAATGGCTGGTCGTATATTTGAACTGTCGATAAATAGTTTCAGCGCTGTGAGTACAATAAAGTAACGTGATGGCGGGTAACGTATCTCCGAAAAAACGATATTATTTAAAAAATTTCAGATACTTAAAATGTCAGTAACATACTGCAACATGCTAAGGACAATGACCGCTTGAAAAAAGTCGAATAAAATAAGACATAAATACCTAGAAGTTTATCGAAACAATCGACAGTGCCATTGTAGATTTATTCGTTTACCGATAGAAGAACTTTAGAGGCAATAAAGAAGAAAAATACATACATGCTTTTTCTGGAATTACCGATGTTGGGCGGAAAAACAATACATGGAACTATGTGATTCAGAACATTTTTTTGTATTCATATTTACAACATCAAAAAAGCAAGCCCTTCTTTCTATTTTTGTAACAACACGAAATAACGGTTTTGTACCTTCACCATGTAACTTATCCTACGTATTTTTTCGCAGGAACACGAGCATGTCACTCACTTCACCCCTCGCTCAATATTTTACATTAAAAAAACGGCACTGAAATCCAAAATATCTTATTTAGCACTGATCAAGTCGAAGCTACTGATATCGTAAGCAAAGAAAAAAAACATTTCACTTGATGTTAACCGGTGAAACATAATTACTGATAAAACTGACCATCCAGCATACGCACTCGACGACAGTCGGGAAACATATAATAAAATCAATGACGGTAGAGAAAATGGCGTGCTTTGGTGAGGCGGGGTTTTACTGAAGGCTGTAACATTGAAAGCCAATGCAATGTAGTTTGCACGGGCCTTGGCTCATACTTTGCAATGCGCAGGTCATCAGTATCATGCACCAATGACCATTATGCATTTACCGTTCATGCGAAAAGCCCCCCATATCCGGAACTCTCCCGGCGACTCGGGTCGATCGCCAGTCACAAATGAACCTTCGAGCCCCTCGAGACATGCGTCTCAACGGCGCATCGTCCGATTCGGGAGACGGGAAAAAGTCGAATAAAAATTGCGAACTGGACATAAACAATGCCGTGCGATATACCCGATGGCTTCTCGAGTTCATCGGCGTTTGGCCGATGGTCGCGAGAAATTCATCGATAGTTAAAAAATATGTATCGAAACTTTTGATTGTGTTCTGCGTGATATCCATGAGTTTCACGCTGGTACCGACGGTCTGTCACATGATATTGCGGGAAAAGAGTCCGATAGTCAGGCTCATACTCTTGGGTCCGGTAAGTTCCTGCTTCGCGAGTGTTCTCAAGTACGGCATCATCGTCCTGAGCTGCAGCACGATAAAGCTCTGCATCGAGCACATGGAAACCGATTGGATGAGGGTCGAGAACGAGGCCGAACGGGCGATAATGACGAACAACGCGAGACGGTCTTATGCAGTGTGTTCATGTACAGCGGCGGGTTGTCTTATCACACGATATTGCCGGTACTGAAGGGAACCACGATAAATGATTTGAACGAGACCATCAGAACGCTCGTCTATCCTGGCTTGGACATATTTTTCGAGTCCCAGAAAAGCCCGACCTACGAGATACTCTTTGTCGTTACGTGCATATCGGCCTTCGTCAGGTACACCATCACCATCACAGCCTGCAATCTCGCCGCTGTATTCGTCACTCACGCGTGCGGACAGATACAGATCGTTATTTGGCGACTCGAAAATCTGTTCGATGGAATCGACGATAGTCGCAACGACGGCAAGCTTCAACAGCGAATTTCCTCCATCGTACATTGTCACCTTACAGGATTGAGGTAATTCCAATCTTAAATCTTTGGCGTTTTTGCACTATTATTCTTTTTTTTGTAATTTTTTTCATACTTATTTCACTACACAGATTACATTCTCAAATAGACGAGGCGCTTCGGGAGATATGCCTGATCGAAGTGGTGGCGGTGACGATGATCATATGTTTGCTCGAATTCTATTGTATGACGGTAAAACATTTTAAACGATCGAGGATCTTTGAGATTTGTCTTGCTTAAAAAACAAAACATGGCAATTTTGGTGCAGAAGTGGAGCAATGGCGAGGCCATGGCGACAATAACGTACGTCATACTACTGATATCTTACGTCTTCAATATATTTATACTCTGCCATATCGGCGAACTTCTGAAGGAACAAGTAATGGATCATTTTTTTTTCGCGTTATATCTCGGTTGCAAGACCTTTATGTTCGGTTGGATAATGTTTGATAATCCGACAGAGTCAACAAGTCGGAAACGCGACTTACATGATCGAGTGGTACAGACTACCCGGTAAAGCTGGCCTCGCTATCGTCCTGATAATAGCCATGGTTAATTGTCCGAAAAAGATAACGGCCGGTCGAATGATGGAACTCTCACGAAGCAGTTTCGGTATTGTAAGTAATAACAACGATAGTGAGGGGAGTAAATAAAAAGTTCTCAACGTATCGTTTGCTACTTACATTTCATTCAGATAATTAAAACATCAGTGGTGTATTTGAACATGTTACACACAATGGGCGTTTGAGTCGCGATTGGAAATAAATATCGATCACTTCTGCCGACACCTTATACTTACCATATCGCTTATGGTGTCGAGTAATGCATTCGAGCCCAACAAAAAGGAAGAAACAGCGACGACGATTTCAATAAACGTCGTTTAGAAGAAGTCTTTTCTTTTACCGATATATTTTATTGATCGGTGACTGATGGAAGTGTAATAGAAGATAAACTTTAGCGATTTATTTCGACGAAACTTTATGTCACTGTATTATTTTAAGTAGCAAGACACGACAGCGATTCCCAAGTGATAATTTACCACTTAGACAATATGTCACTTATCGATGATAAGTGATATATCGTCCTTCAGGAAAAATCACAACTTTTTTGTGCGATTGAACAATCTGCGTTCATTGCTTTCGCCGGTCATCCAGCGGGTCTTAGCTGGACGAACATCGCGGACGGACTGGTGAAATCAATGATGAAGACAAAAAAAATCGTTACGCGCGGCGAGGAGGGTTGTCATGGAAGTTGCACCGCATAACAAATGCAAGACCTTGCGCACATTGTCAGCTATGAGCATTCAATGCGCAGTTCTGCAACATATTCGTTGAGAGGGAGTTCAAACTCAATAATAGAATAGTTGCCAAGGGCTTTGTTTTCCAACACAAGGAAAAAAGCTGTTTCTATTAGGAAGGAAAGCTCATAACTCCGCCCCGGCCCCTTCCAACCCTCTGATCGTCAGTCTCGAATGCACCCTCGAGTAGCAACCATGCCCCTCGATAAAAAACTCGAAGTTTCAACGGCCGTAACGCCATCGAACCAACATTATAAAGCAGACATGAAGGAAACAGTTTGGTATCCCCGGTTGTTCCTTGGCCTGCTCGGCGTTTGGCCGATGCTCTCGAGGGATTCATCGCTAGCGCAAAAATACATTTTCGCACTTCTGATATTTGTTTCACTTATTCTTCTGTCATTCATAATAATACCGCCCACGCTTCATGTAATATTGAGAGAAAAAGATACGAAGGGCAAATTCGTACTGCTCGGTCCGATCAGCTTGCACCTGGCAAATTTTCTCAAGTACGTTTTTATCGTGTTCCACTCCAAAACGATAAGTCTATGCGTGGAACACATGGAAACAGATTGGAAGTCGACCGTAAGCGAGCGGGATCGAGCAATTATGAAATGTACCGCGAGTGTCGGACGACGTCTGACGCTGATCTCTTGCATATTCACATGGTCGACCGGCATCTCGTTTCACACGATAATGCCAATCGCGTCCGGTAAAACGATCAACGAAATCAATGAGACCGTAAGACCTCTCGCGTATCCCGGTTTTGATATCTTCTTCGATTCTCAATTGCGACCTACCTACGAGATTATATTTTTCACCATTTGCGCGTCGGCCTTTATCTCTTACAACGTAATGAGTGCAGCGTGCAGTTTCACCGCAGTATTCGTCAGCCACGCTTGCGGACGGTTACAGATTGTGACATCACGACTCGAGGCTCTGATAAATAGCATCGAAAATACAAAAAATGGGGATCTAGTTAAAAAACGACAAGCCCGCATTGCGCAATATCACAACAGAGTGTTGAGGTAAACGATTGTTGTTGCTCCGATAACTATACAGTTTTTCATTTCGATTGTAATATTTTTTATTTGCGATAGATTGTCCTCTAGAATCGAAGAAGTTGTACGGGAGATATGCTTAATGGAAGTAGTCGCCTCGACTATGATAATATGCTTTGTTGAATACTACTTGGTTACCGTAAAAAAAACCGATGGATAGTTTTTTTCACCGTAGATGACCCTGAAGATATTTGTATGACATAAAAATTCATCTTTGGCAAGTATTTGTCAATGCACTGATTTAGGAAGAAAAAAATGGTACACTTGTAAAATTTTATTATATAAGTGAAGTTCTCAGAGAAAAATTCAGACATTATAACTTAATAAAATGTAGTCTGATGCAGATATCGTGAGGGTCATGATCGTAGTGATTAGTAATGAAAAAAACACATATCAATGGTCTGACGCCGGAAAGGCATGTAAGCTTACATACAGCCTATATGCCCTGATGTCATTAAACCATCGATATATGTATGTACATTATTTTATTCACATATATATACACGAATATGTACATACGAATAATTGTAGGAGTGGGGTACCAACGAAACTGCTGGGATAGTAACGTATTGTTTAGGGTTGATCGCGAATATTTTCAATATACTTATGTATTGCTATATCGGTGAACTTCTGAAGGAACAGGTAACGTTTTGCTCGTTCTACATATGAATATAAAAATTCGTATGTAAAGTTGAGGGGAGGCACAGTCACTCAAATATGCTTTTGCATCCACCGAAGTGTGCAAATTTAACATTTACCACTGTGCATCAGGGTCGTCGAGTTGGGGAATCCGCTTACATGATCGAATGGTACAAACTACCCGGTCAGTCATCCCAAGATCTAATCATGATAATAATAATGAGTAACAATCGCCCTCCCAAAATAATGGCTGGTCGTATATTTGAACTGTCGATACATAGTTTCAGCGCTGTGAGTACAATAAAGTAACGTGATGGCGGGTAACGTATCTCCGAAGAAACGATATTATTTTAAAAATTCCAGATACTTAAAATGTCAGTAACATACTGCAACGTGCTAAGGACTATGACCGCTTGAAAAAAGTCGAATAAAATAAGACATAAATACCTAGAAGTTTATCGAAACAATCGACAGTGCCATTGTAAATTTATTCGTTTACCGACAGAAGAACTTTAGAGGCAATAAAGAAGAAAAATACATACATGCTTTTTCTGGAATTACCGATGTTGGGCGGAAAAACTATACATGGAACTATGTGATCCAGAACATTTTTTTGTATTCATATTTACAACATCAAAAAAGCAACCCCTTCTTTCTATTTTTGTAACAACACGAAATAACGGTTTTGTACCTTCACGATGTAACTTATCCTACGTATTTTTTCGCGGGAACACGAGCATGTCACTCACTTCACCCCTCGCTCAATATTTTACATTTAAAAAACGGCACTGAAATCCAAAATATCTTATTTAGCACTGATCAAGTCGAAGCTACTGATATCGTAAGCAAAGAAAAAAAACATTTCACTTGATGTTAACCGGTCAAACATAATTACTGATAAAACTGACCATCCAGCATACACACTCGACGACAGTCGGGAAACATATAATAAAATCAATGACGGTAGAGAAAATGGCGTGCTTCGGTGAGGCGGGGTTTTACTGAAGGCTGTAACATTGAAAGCCAATGCAATGTAGTTTGCACGGGCCTTGGCTCATACTTTGCAATGCGCAGGTCATCAGTATCATGCACCAATGACCATTATGCATTTACCGTTCATGCGAAAAGCCCCCCATATCCGGAACTCTCCCGACGACTCAGGTCGATCGCCAGTCACAAATGAACCTTTGGGCCCCTCGAGACATGCGTCTCAACGGCGCATCGTCCGATTCGGGAGACGGGAAAAAGTCAAATAAAAATTGCGAACTGAACATAAACAATGCCGTGCAATATACCCGATGGCTTCTCGAGTTCATCGGCGTTTGGCCGATGGTCTCCAGAAATTCATCGAAAGTAAAAAAATACGTCTCGAAACTTGCGATAGTCTTCTGCGTGATATCCATGAGTTTCACGCTTGTACCGACTGTCTGCCACATGATACTGCGAGAAAAGAGCACGATAGTCAGGCTCATAATGTTGGGTCCGGGGATTTCCTGTTTCGCGAATATTCTCAAGTACGGCATCATCGTCCTAAGCCGCTCGAGACATGCGTCTCAACGACCCATCGTCAGATTCGGGACATGGGAAACAAGCGAATAAAAATTTCGAACTGGACATAAACAATGCCGTGCGATATACCCGATGGCTTCTCGAATTCATCGGCGTTTGGCCGATGGTCGCGAGAAATTCATCGATAGTTAAAAAATACGTATCAAAACTTTTGATTGTGTTCTGCGTGATATCCATGAGTTTCACGCTGGTACCGACGGTCTGTCACATGATATTGCGGGAAAAGAGTCCGATAGTCAGGCTCATACTCTTGGGTCCGGTAAGTTCCTGCTTCGCGAGTGTTCTCAAGTACGGCATCATCGTCCTGAGCTGCAGCACGATAAAGCTCTGCATCGAGCACATGGAAACCGATTGGATGAGGGTCGAGAACGAGGCCGAACGGGCGATAATGACGAAAAACGCGAGAGTCGGACGCGGCCTCACGGTCTTATGCAGTGTGTTCATGTACAGCGGCGGGTTGTCTTATCACACGATATTACCGGTACTGAAGGGAACCGCGATAAATGATTTGAACGAGACCATCCGAACGCTCGTCTATCCTGGCTTGGACATATTTTTCGAGTCCCAGAAGAGCCCGACCTACGAGATACTCTTTGTCGTTACGTGCATATCGGCCTTCGTCAGGTCGATCGTGCATATCGGGTTCGTTATCACCATCACAGCCTGCAATCTCGCCGCTGTATTCGTCACTCACGCGTGCGGACAGATACAGATCGTTATTTGGCGACTCGAAAATCTGTTCGATGGAATCGACGATAGTCGCAACGGCGGCAAGCTTCAACAGCGAATTTCCTCCGTCGTACATTGTCACCTTACAGGATTGAGGTAATTCCAATCTTAAATCTTTGGCGTTTTTGCACTATTATTCTTTTTTTTGTAATTTTTTTTCATACTTATTTCACTACACAGATTACATTCTCAAATAGACGAGGCGCTTCGGGAGATATGCCTGATCGAAGTGGTGGCGGTGACGATGATCATATGTTTGCTCGAATTCTATTGTATGACGGTAAAACATTTTAAACGATCGAGGATCTTTGAGATTTGTCTTGCTTAAAAAACAAAACATGGCAATTTTGGTGCAGAAGTGGAGCAATGGCGAGGCCATGGCGACAATAACGTACGTCATACTACTGATATCTTACGTCTTCAATATATTTATACTCTGCCATATCGGCGAACTTCTGAAGGAACAAGTAATGGATCATTTTTTTTTCGCGTTATATCTCGGTTGCAAGACCTTTATGTTCGGTTGGATAATGTTTGATAATCCGACAGAGTCAACAAGTCGGAAACGCGACGTACATGATCGAGTGGTACAGACTACCCGGTAAAGCTGGCCTCGCTATCGTCCTGATAATAGCCATGGCTAATTGTCCGAAAAAGATAACGGCCGGTCGAATGATGGAACTCTCACGAAGCAGTTTCGGTATTGTAAGTAATAACAACGATAGTGAGGGGAGTAAATAAAAAGTTCTCAACGTATCGTTTGCTACTTACATTTCATTCAGATAATTAAAACATCAGTGGTGTATTTGAACATGTTACACACAATGGGCGTTTGAGTCGCGATTGGAAATAAATATCGATCACTTCTGCCGACACCTTATACTTACCATATCGCTTATGGTGTCGAGTAATGCATTCGAGCCCAACAAAAAGGAAGAAACAGCGACGACGATTTCAATAAACGTCGTTTAGAAGAAGTCTTTTCTTTTACCGATATATTTTATTGATCGGTGACTGATGGAAGTGTAATAGAAGATAAACTTTAGCGATTTATTTCGACGAAACTTTATGTCACTGTATTATTTTAAGTAGCAAGACACGACAGCGATTCCCAAGTGATAATTTACCACTTAGACAATATGTCACTTATCGATGATAAGTGATATATCGTCCTTCAGGAAAAATCACAACTTTTTTGTGCGATTGAACAATCTGCGTTCATTGCTTTCGCCGGTCATCCAGCGGGTCTTAGCTGGACGAACATCGCGGACGGACTGGTGAAATCAATGATGAAGACAAAAAAAATCGTTACGCGCGGCGAGGAGGGTTGTCATGGAAGTTGCACCGCATAACAAATGCAAGGGTTTGCGCACATTGTCTGCTATGAGCATTCAATGCGCAGTTCTGCAACATATTCGTTGAGAGGGAGTACAAACCCAATAATAGAATAGTTGCCAAGGGCTTTGTTTTCCAACACAAGGAAAAAAGCTCTTTCTATTAGGAAGGAAAGCTCATAACTCCGCCCCGGCCCCTTCCAACCCTCTGATCGTCAGTCTCGAATGCACCCTCGAGTAGCAACCATGCCCCTCGATAAAAAACTCGAAGTTTCAACGGCCGTAACGCCATCGAACCAACATTATAAAGCAGACATGAAGGAAACAGTTTGGTATCCCCGGTTGTTCCTTGGCCTGCTCGGCGTTTGGCCGATGCTCTCGAGGGATTCATCGCTAGCGCAAAAATACATTTTCGCACTTCTGATATTTGTTTCACTTATTCTTCTGTCATTCATAATAATACCGCCCACGCTTCATGTAATATTGAGAGAAAAAGATATGAAGGGCAAATTCGTACTGCTCGGTCCGATCAGCTTGCACCTGGCAAATTTTTTCAAGTACGTTTTTATCGTGTTTCACTCCAAAACGATAAGTCTATGCGTGGAACACATAGAAACAGATTGGAAGTCGATCGTAAGCGAGCGGGATCGAGCAATTATGAAATGTACCGCGAGTTTCGGACGACGTCTGACGCTGATCTCTTGCATATTCACATGGACGACCGGCATCTCGCTTCACACGATAATGCCAATCGCGTCCGGTAAAACGATCAACGAAATCAATGAGACCGTAAGACCTCTCGCGTATCCCGGTTATGATATCTTCTTCGATTCTCAATTGCGACCTACCTACGAGATTATATTTTTCACCATTTGCGCGTCGGCCTTTGTCTCTTACAACGTAATGTGTGCAGCGTGCAGTTTCACCGTAGTATTCGTCAGCCACGCTTGCGGACGGTTACAGATTGTGACATCACGACTCGAGGCTCTGACAAATAGCATCGAAAATACAAAAAATGAGGATCTAGTTAAAAAACGACAAGCCCGCATTGCGCAATATCACAACAGAGTATTGAGGTAAACGATTGTTGTTGCTCCGATAACTATACAGTTTTTCATTTCGATTGTAATATTTTTTATTTGCGATAGATTGTCCTCTAGAATCGAAGAAGTTGTACGGGAGATATGCTTCATGGAAGTAGTCGCCTCGACTATGATAATATGCTTTGTTGAATACTACTTGGTTACCGTAAAAAAAACCGATGGATAGTTTTTTTCACCGTAGATGACCCTGAAGATATTTGTATGACATAAAAATTCATCTTTGGCAAGTATTTGTCAATGCACTGCTTTAGGAAGAAAAAAAAATGGTACACTTGTAAAATTCTATTATATAAGTGAAGTTCTCCGAGAAAAATACAGACATTATAACTTAATAAAATGTAGTCTGATGCAGATATCGTGAGGGTCATGATCGTAGTGATTAATAATGAAAACAACACATATCAATGGTCTGACGCCGGAAAGGCATGTAAGCTTACATACAGCCTATATGCCCTGATGTCATTAAACTATCGATATATGTATGTACATTATTTTATTCATATATATATACACGAATATGTACATACGAATAATTGTAGGAGTGGGGTACCAACGAAACTGCTGGGATAGTAACGTATTGTTTAGGGTTGATATCGAATACTTTCCATATACTTATGTATTGCTATATCGGTGAACTTCTGAAGGAACAGGTAACGTTTTGTTCGTTCTACATATGAATATAAAAATTCATATGTAAAGTTGAGGGGAGGCACAGTCACTCAAATATGCTTTTGCATCCACCGAAGTGTGCAAATTTAACATTTAGCACTGTGCATCAGGGTCGTCGAGTTGGGGAATCCGCTTACATGATCGAATGGTACAAACTACCCTGTCAGTCATCCCAAGATCTAATCATGATAATAATAATGAGTAACAATCGCCCTCCCAAAATAATGGCTGGTCGTATATTTGAACTGTCGATAGATAGTTTCAGCGCTGTGAGTACAATAAAGTAACGTGATGGCGGGTAACGTATCTCCGAAAAAACGATATTATTTAAAAAATTTCAGATACTTAAAATGTCAGTAACATACTGCAACATGCTAAGGACAATGACCGCTTGAAAAAAGTCGAATAAAATAAGACATAAATACCTAGAAGTTTATCGAAACAATCGACAGTGCCATTGTAGATTTATTCGTTTACCGATAGAAGAACTTTAGAGGCAATAAAGAAGAAAAATACATACATGCTTTTTCTGGAATTACCGATGTTGGGCGGAAAAACAATACATGGAACTATGTGATCCAGAACATTTTTTTGTATTCATATTTACAACATCAAAAAAGCAACCCCTTCTTTCTATTTTTGTAACAACACGAAATAACGGTTTTGTACCTTCACCATGTAACTTATCCTACGTATTTTTTCGCAGGAACACGAGCATGTCACTCACTTCACCCCTCGCTCAATATTTTACATTAACAAAAAGGCACTGAAATCCAAAATATCTTATTTAGCACTGATCAAGTCGAAGCTACTGATATCGTAAGCAAAGAAAAAAAAATTTCACTTGATGTTAACCGGTGAAACATAATTACTGATAAAACTGACCATCCAGCATACGCACTCGACGACAGTCGGGAAACATATAATAAAATCAATGACGGTAGAGAAAATGGCGTGCTTTGGTGAGGCGGGGTTTTACTGAAGGCTGTAACATTGAAAGCCAATGCAATGTAGTTTGCACGGGCCTTGGCTCATACTTTGCAATGCGCAGGTCATCAGTATCATGCACCAATGACCATTATGCATTTACCGTTCATGCGAAAAGCCCCCCATATCCGGAACTCTCCCGGCGACTCGGGTCGATCGCCAGTCACAAATGAACCTTCGAGCCCCTCGAGACATGCGTCTCAACGGCGCATCGTCCGATTCGGGAGACGGGAAAAAGTCGAATAAAAATTGCGAACTGGACATAAACAATGCCGTACAATATACCCGATGGCTTCTCGAGTTCATCGGCGTTTGGCCGATGGTCTCCAGAAATTCCTCGAAAGTAAAAAAATACGTCTCGAAAGTTGCGATAGTCTTCTGCGTGATATCCATGAGTTTCACGCTGGTACCGACTGTCTGTCACATGATACTGCGAGAAAAGAGCACGATGGTCAGGCTCATACTGTTGGGTCCGACGATTGCCTGTTTCGCGAATATTCTCAAGTTCGGCATCATAGTCCTAAGCTGCAGCACGATAAAGCTCTGCATCGAGCACATGGAAACCGATTGGATGAGGGTCGGGAACGAGGACGAACGGGAGATAATGACGAAAAACGCAAGAGTCGGACGCGGCCTCACGGTTATATGCAGTGTGTTCATGTACACCGGCGGGTTGTTCTATCACATGATATTGCCGCTGCTGAAGGGAACCACGATAAACGAATTGAACGAGACCGTCAGACCGCTCCCCTATCCTGGCTTCGACATATTTTTCGAGTCCCATAAGAGCCCAACCTACGAGATAATATTTTTCGTCTCGTGCATCTCGGGCTTTGTCAGGTACACCATCGTTATCACAGCCTGCAATATTGCGGCTGTATTCGTCACTCACATGTGCGGAAAGATACAGATCGTTATTTGGCGACTCGAAAATCTGTTCGATGGAATCGACGATTCCCGCAATAGCGACAAGCTTCGACAACGAATTTCCTCTGTTATACATTGTCACCTTACAGGATTGAGGTAATTGCAATCAAATATCTTTAACATTTTTGCACAGTTCATTATTCCTTTTTTTACTTACATTTTTGTTTGTTTGTTTGTTTTTTTTTTTTTTTTTTTTTTTTTTCACCACACAGATTACATTCCCAAATCGACGAGGCTCTCCGGGAGATATGCTTGATCGAAGTGGTGGCAGTGACGATGATCATATGTTTGCTCGAATACTATTGCATGACAGTAAATCATTTTTAATGACAAACGATCAATGATTTTTATGATATGTCTTGAAAAAAATATATATAAAAATTTCACCGCAGGCGTGGAGCAATGGCGAGACCACGGCAATAATAACGTACTCTATACTACTGATCTCTAACGTCTTCAATATTTTTATATATTGCCATATTGGGGAACTTCTGAAGGAACAAGTGATGGATCGTGCTTATTTCTTTTTTTTTACGCGCGATATCTCAGGTGCAAGCTCGTGATATGCGGTTGGTTAACGTTCGATAATCCGTCAGAGTCACCAAGTTGGAATCTCGACGTACATGATCGAGTGGTACAGACTACCAGGCAAAACTGGCCTCGCTATCGTCATGATAATAGCCATAGCTAATTGTCCGAGAAAAATATCACCCGGCCGAATTATGGAACTCTCGCGCAGCAGCTTCGCCATCGTAAGTAATAACAACGATAGCGAGGTGGTTAAAAAAAAGTTCACTTCAAATCGTCTGATACTTTCATTCCTTTCAGATAATGAAAACAACGCTGGTGTATTTGAACATGTTGCACACAATGGGCGTTTGAGCCGCGATTGGAAATTAATATCCGTCATTTCTCCCGACAAATCATATTTAATACATCACCAATGGTGTAGCGTAATGCATTTTAGACAAACAAAAAAGAAAGAAACAACGACGACGACTTCAATAAATGTCGTTTATGAGAAGTATATTTCTAACCGATATATTTTATTGATAGATAACTGATGAAAGTATAATAGAAGATAAGCTTTAGCGATTTCATTCGACGAAACTTTATGTCACTGTATTATTTTCAATAGCTAAGTGTATTATCCAAGTTCCACTTCCTAAATGTATTATCCAAGTGATATAATCACTTACCGTCCTTCAGGAAAAATCACCACTTATATGGGCTATCTAACAATTTGCGTTGTTTGCTTTCGCCGCTCTTACACGCTGTCTTTAGCACTGTATGTTCAGAGTCGTCGAGTCGGGGAGGCCGCGTATACGATCGAATGGTACAAACTACCCCGCAAATCATCTCAAGATCTAATAATGATAATAATAATAATGAGTAACAGCTGTCCGCCTAAAATAACGGCTGGTCGTGTATTTGAACTGTCGATACGTAGTTTTGGCTCTGTGAGTACAATAAGGTGAATTGATGGCGTGTAAAGTATCTCCGAAAAATCGAGCCTGAATACATATATATACATATATGTGTCACATATGACACATATGTGTGTCTTTTTCAGATACTTAAAATGACAATAACGTATTGCAACGTGCTGCGAGCACTGACGGCTTGACAAAGTGGAATTATATAATGACACGACGTTTCCGCTGTTCACCCCTATTCATCCTTTGAGATATGGTTCTCGACGACGCATCGTTTGACTCGTGAGAGGGGAAAAAATCGAAAAAAAATTGCGAACTTGACATAACGAATGCCGTGCAATAAACCCGATGGCTTCTTGAGTCCATTGGCATTTGGGTCATTGGTCTCAAGAAATTCATCGAAAATAAAAAATTACGTCGCAAAACTTTTGATAGTCCCTTGCGCGATATCCATGTGTTCACCCTGGTACCAACTTTTCACACGATACTGCGCGAAAACAATCCGAGTCAGGCTCATACTCTCATATCCGGCGAGTTCCTGCTTGTCGAATATTCTCAAGTACGGCATAATCGTTCTGAGCAGCAGGACGATAAAGCTCTGCATCGCACATATGGAAACCGACAGGATAAGGGTCGAGAACAACGCCGGATGGATGATAATGACGAGAAACGCCAGAGTCGGGGGGCGGGCTCGCGATTATCACCCCTGACTAATTTCTATCAGAGAAAGAAATTCTATGAGCAGAAATTTTTTCAAACGATTGAAAGTACCATTTTAGATTTATTTGGTTCTCCGATTTAGGAACTTAGACGCGACAAAAAATAAAAAATAAACATTCTTTTTTAGCAATTAGCAATGTTCAGCGCGAAGAAGATACATGGAATTATGTAATTTCGAACATTTTATGGCATTCATATTTTTAAAAAACCAACCACTATCTCATGCTTTTTTCACGTTCTTCCTCCCTCTGTAACGACACGAAATAACGGTTTGGTAACTTCACCAGGTAACTTACGTTGCGTATTTTTTCCCCAGATAAGACAAGCGTGCCACTCTACTGCACTCCTTACTCAATATTTTTCATTAAAACCCGCGCCGGAAGCGAAAATAGCTTATTTACGCCCTAATCACATCGACGTTGCTGATATAGTAAAAAAAAAAAAAAAAAAAAAAAAGTATTATTTTTTTCTGATATATTCTATTAACAGAACACTGATGGAAGTGTAACAGAACATAAACTTTAGCGATTTCTTTCGACAAACCGTTCTGTCACTGTACTATTTTCAGTATCAAGACACGGCAGAGATTCCTACGTGTATTGTCTAAGTGATATCTTATCACTCAGACAATACATCAGTTGGACGATACATCACTTATCGCTGATAAGTGATATATCGTCCTACAGGAAAGCTCAAAACTTTTTTGTGCGATCTAACAATTTGCATTCTTTGCTGTCGCCGGCCTGACACGCGGTCTTTGCTGGACGAACATCGCGGACGAACTGGTGAAATCAATGATGGAGAAAAAAAAAATCGTTACGCACGGAGAATCGGGTTGTCATGGGAATTGCACTGCAAAACAAATGCAAGAGCTTGCGCGCATTGTCGTCCATTACATTGTCGATAAGGGAATAGTTGCCTAGGGCTGTGTTTTCCAACACAGGAAAGAAAGCTCTTTCTACTACGAAGGGAAACCCTTAACTACGCCCCGCCTTCGTCCAACCCTCCGATCGTCAGTCTTGAATGCACCCTCGAGTCGCGACCATGCCCCTGGATAATGCCCGGAAAGTTTCAACTGCCAAGAGGCCATCGAACGAACATTACCAGTTAGACATGAAGCAAACAGTGCAGTATCCCCGGTTGTTCTTAGGCCTGCTCGGCATATGGCCGATGCTTTCGAGAGATTCGTCGACAGTGAAAAAGTACATTTTCACACTGCTGATAGTTGTTTCCCTTATTCTTCTGTTATTCATAATAATACCCCCCATGCTTCATATAATACTGATAGAAAAAGATACGAGGCTCAGAATCGTAACGTTCGGTACGATCAGCTTTAATCTGTCAAATTTTTTCAAGTACGGCTTTTTCCTGTTGCGCTTGAAAACGATAAGACGATGCGTGGAACACGTGAAAATAGATTGGAAGTCGATCGTGAGCGAGCGGGATCAAGCAATTATGAAAAGACACGCGAGAGTCGGACGGAGTTTAACATTGATCTTCTGCGTAGGCTTATGGTCAGCTAGCATATTTTTTCACACGCTAATGCCCTTCATGCAGGATAAAAAGATGAACGAAATTAATGAGACCGTAAAACCGCACGCGTATCCCGGTTTCGAGATATTCTTCGATTCTCAATCGCAACCCACCTACGAGATTATATCTATCACCATTTGCGCGTCAGCTTTTGTCTCTTTAAACGTAATGAGTGCGTCGTGCAGTTTCACCGCAGGAGTCGTCACCCACGCTTGCGGACTATTACAGATAGTGATATTACAACTCGAGGCACTTGTCGATAGCGTCGAAATTGACAAAAATGAAAAACAACTTCAAAACTGGCAATCCCGCATTACGCAATGTCACTACAGAGTATTGAGGTAAGCGATTGATGTTGCTTTGATAGCTGTTCATTTTTTTTTTTTTTTTTTTTTTTCGATTATAATTCGATTATAATTATTTTGTCGATAGATTGTCTTCGGGAATAGAAGAAGTTCTACGGGAAATATGCTTTGTTGAAGTGATCTCCTCGACTATGTTAATGTGCACTGACGAATACTACTTGATTACCGTAAAACAACCGATGCATAATTTCTTGAATCGTAGTTATTCGTGATTAATGAAAATACGAAAGAAAATAAATGAATAATTGTAGGCGTGGGGTAACAACGAAGCTGCGAGAATTGTAACGTATTTCGTAGGATTCTTAACGTCTAGTTTCAATGTATGGATATTGTGCTATATCGGTGAACTTCTGAAAGAACAGGTAATGTTTTTCTCCTTCATTTCCATACGGATATAAGAAACTAAACAAAGGCGAGGCTGGAATGCTCAAATAATGCGTTTACACCCACCGAAGTGCACAAATAGTTCCGATCTGACATTTACCACTATATATCAGGGTCGTAGAGTCGGGGAGGTCGCGTATATGATCGAATGGTACAAACTACCCTGGAAATCATCTCGAGATCTAATTATGATAATAATAATGAGTAACAGCTACCCTCCTACAATAACGGCAGGTCGCATATTTGAACTGTCGATAAGTAGTTTTGGCTCTGTGAGTATGATAAGATGAATTGATGGCATGTAACATATCTCCGAAAAATTGGGTCTAAATATACCACATATATGTTTTTTTGTTTTTTTTTTTTTCAGATACTTAAAATGACATTAACGTATTGCAACATGCTGCGAGCACTGACGGCTTGAGAAAAGTGGAATGAAATAGTGACGGGGCCCATTCACCCCTCGAGACATCCTTCACGACGACACATCGTCCGATACGGTAGACGGGAAATATTAGAAAAGCATTTGACACTAAAAAGAAACAATACCGTGCAATATACCCGATGGTTTCTCGAGTTCATCGGCGTTTGGCCAATGGTCTCGAGTAATTCAGCGCAAACAAAAAAATACATCTCAAAACTTATTTGATATCCTTCTGGGTGATATCCATGAGTTTCACCCTAGTACGGACGGCCTTTCACAAGGTCCCGATTCCCCACCAGTGTTCTGTAATCACATGAACTGTCGCGTTACCAAAAGCAAAAGAACGTATCTTCTATGTATAAGCATACGAAATATGCCTTTCCGGAAAAAAATCACACCAATGTGGGCGTTCTGATAATTGGCGTTCCATTGCTTTGTCGGACTGACACTGATCTTCGCTGGACGAACCTCGCGGACGAACTGGTGAAATCAATAAAGAAAAAAAGGGTTGCACATGAGTGAGGGGGTTCTCATGGGAGTTTCCCTGCAAAAAAAATTCAAGAGCTTGCGCACATTGTCAGCTATTACAATGTCGAGATTCGATAATAGAATAGTTGCCAAGGGCTGTGTTTCATAAAGGGCTGAGTTCATAAAGTATTGTCTGGTACTTACATTTCTTTCAGATAATTAAAACATCAGTGGTGTATTTGAAAACTCTACACACATTGGGTGTTTGAGTCATGGTTGCACGTAAATATTGACCACTTCTGCCAACAAATCATATTTACTGCATCATCAATGCTGTAGTGAAATGCATTCGAGACAAACACAAAAGAAAGAAATAGCCCTGACGACGACTTCAATAAATGTCGTTTATGAGAAGTATTGTATTTATTTTTTATTTTTATTTTTGCTGATATATTTTGCCGACGGATGATGAATGGAAGTGTAATAGAAGATAAACTTTAGCGATTTCTTTCAACGAAACGTTACGTCACTTTATTATTGTCAGCAGCAAGATACATTAGAGTTTCCGAAGAGTATTGTCAAACGTCAAGGCCCTGTTGACTCAATGTCTTAGTCAACGTGTTCCAATTCCCCACCAGTGTTCTGTGATCACAAGATACATTGCGTGACTAAGAGCAAAAGATCGTGTTTTCTGTGCATAAACATACGAACTACGCTTTTCTAGTTTTGGTCACGCAATATCGTATATGAAACTGAACTAAAGGCGAGACGGAAACAGTCAAATATGCGTTTGCACCTACCAAAGTGCACAAGTAGCCCCGATCTGACACTCAGCACTGTATATCAGGGTCGTCGCGTCGGGGAAGCCGCGTATATGATCGACTGGTACAAACTACCGTATAAATCATCTCAAGATCTAATAATTATAATAATAATAATGAGTAACAACCGCCCTCCTGAAATAACCGCTGGTCGCATATATGAACTGCCGATACGTAGTTTTGGCTCTGTGAGTACGATGAGGTGAATTGACAGCGTGTAAAAAAATCTCCCAAAAATCGCCCTGATTTTTTTTTTCAGATACGTAAAATGTCGGTAACGCATTGCAACGTTCTGCGGGCACTGACGGCTTAAGAAAAGTGGAATTAAATAATGACAAGATGCGCCGGCTGTTCACCCCTGACTAGTTTCTATAAGAGAAAAAAATCCATGACTAGAAATGTATTGATACAATCGAAAGTACCATTGTAGATTTATTCGTTCGCCGATTAAGGAACTTTAGACTTTTTAAACGAAAAATAAAAATATATGCATGCATTTTCAGCAATTACCGATGTTCAGCGCGAGAAAGACATGGAATTACGTGGCTTAGAGCATTTTATGGCACTCATATTTACAAAAACAAAAAAATGCAGCCTTTTTCTGTTTTTTTTTTTCACGTTTTTCCTCGCTCTGCAATGACACGAAATAACGGTTTTCTAATTTCACGAGGTAATTTACGCTGCACATTTTTTCCCCAGAGAACATGAGCATTTCCCTCTCCTTCACTCCACACACAATATTATTCATCAAAAGCCGGGTCGGAAGCAAAAATATTTTATTCACGCGCTAATCACATCGATGTTGCTGATATCGTAAAAAAAAAAAAATATTTCGTTTAATGTTAAACGGTAAGACATAATAAGTGAAAAAACTGACCGTCCACCGCCTGCAGTCAATGACATTCGGAAAGCATCTAATCAAATCAATGACGTCAAAGAAAATGACGTACTACGATGAGACGTGGTTTTACTGAAAGCTGTAACATCAAAAGTGCAAATTGCATCAGTATTCTGCACCAATGATCATTGAACATTTACCGTTAAATGTAAAAAGCCGCAAGTCGTCAGGGGACCGGAGATAACAATTTTTTACTAAAGCAAAAAATTGTTATTTCAATTCTACTTTTAATTCTTTCAATTCCATTTGATATTGAAACAACGACAGGAAGACTGTCGACGATATCATGTCAAGCTCACATGATATCGTTTCAATCTCTTATGGAATTTGAAGGATTAGAACTAGAGTTAAAGTAACAACATATCTTTTTGGCAGCCCGCAAGCGAATTGTATTTGTCATTGATATTTTTTTTTTAGTGTGTGCATCTACACCAGTGGCTTCTTCTACTATCACACAATAATGCCGCAGCTGAAGGGAACCAGGATGAATGCATTCAACAAGACCGTCGGACCGCTCGTCTATCCTGGGTTCGACATATTCGCCGAGGACCCGAAGAGCCCGACCTGGGAGATAATGTTTTTCGTCACGTGTATGGCCTTCGCCAGATCCAGTATCACTATCACAGCTTGCAATCTCACCGCCGTATTCGTCACTCACGAATACGGATAGAGACAGATTGTTGTTTGGCGACTCGAAAATCTGTTCGATGGAATCGACGATACACGCAACAGCTACAGCTTCAGCGGCCAATTTCCTCTGGTATACATTGTCGTGTTAAAGGATTGAGGTAATTTCAATCTAATATCTTTGGCTTTTTACACAATTTACTATTCATTACTTTCTTTCATTTTCGTTTTTTTTTTTTTTTTTTACACGCAAATTACATTCCCAAATCAATGAGGCTCTCCGAGAGAGAAAAGTTCACAGCGTGTCGTCTGGCACTCACATTCCTTTCGGATAATTAAAACATCGGTGGTGTTTTCGAACATGCTACACACAACAGGAATTTGAGCCGCGATTGCAAATAAATACCGTCTCGCAAACACATCTACTGCATCATCAATGCTGTAGTGTAATGTATTCGAGACAAACAGAAAAAAAAAGAAATTGCGACGACGACTTCGATACATGTCGTTTATGAGAAGTATTGTATTTTCTTTTTGTTTTGTTTTGTTGACATACATTATTGATGGGTAACGAATGGAAGTGTAATAGAAGATAAACTTTTGCGATTTCTTTCATCGAAACGTTACGTCACTTTATTAATGTTGTTGTTGTCCTTCTGGTGAAAATCGCAACTTTTTGCGTGATCTGACTATTTGCATTCGTTCGTCCAGTCGTCGCTGGACGAACATCACGAATGAACTGGGAAAATCAATGAGGAAAAAAGGGTTGCACATGGGGGGGGGGGGGGGGGGGGGGTTGAGTAAGGGGGTTGTCATGGGAGTTGCCCTGCAAAACAAATGCAAGAGCGTGCGCACATTGTCGCCAATTGTATTGTCAGGATTCGCTAATAGAATAGTTGCCATGGGCTGTGTTTTCTAACATGGGACAGAAAGCTCTTTCGATTGCGAAGAAAAACCCACAGCTACGCCCACCCCCTTACAGTCCCCCGAACGACAGTCTCGAATGCACCCTCGAGTAGCGACCATGCCCCTCGATACTGTACTCGAAGTTTCAACTGCCGTAAGGCCATCGAATCAACATTTCCAGGAAGACATGAAGCAAACAGTACAGTATCCCCGGTTGTTCTTAGGCCTGCTCGGCGTGTGGCCGATGCTCTCGAAGAATTTATCGGCAACGAAGCAATTTATTTTTGCACTTCGGATAGTTGTTTTACTCATTCTTCTGTCATTCATAATAATACCGCCCATGCTTCACATAATACTGATAGAAAAAGATACGAGGCTCAGATTCATAGTGATCGGTGCGATCAGTTTTCACTTGACAAATTTTCTTAAGTACGTATTTTTCCTGTTGCACTTCAAAACGATAAGGCTATACGTGGAACACGTGGAGACGGATTGGAAGTCGATCGTGAGCGAGGAGGATCGGGCAATTATGAAAAGTAACATGAGAGTCGGACGGAGTCTGACGTTGATCTGCTGCGTATTCTCATGGTCGTCTTGCATCTGTTATTACATAATAGCGCCGATCTTGCAGGGTAAAATTATGAATGATACGAATGAGACCTTAAGATTGCTCCCGCATCCCGGTTTCGATATCTTCTTCGATTATCAATCGCAACCCACCTACGAGATTGTATTTATCACCATTTGTTCGTCTGCTTTTGTGTCTTTCAACGTAACGAGTGCATCGTGCAGTTTCACCGCAGGATTCGTCAGCCACGCTTGCGGAATGTTACAGATAGTGATATCACGACTCGAGGCACTTGTCGATAGCATGGAAATTCACAAAAATGAAAATCGACGTCAAAACTGGCAATCCCTCATTACGCAATGCCACGTCAGAGTGTTGAGGTACGTGACCGATGTCGCTTTGATAGCAATACATTTTTTTTCGATTATAATTATTTTCCAATAGATTGACATCGGGAATAGAAAAAGCGATACGGGAGATATGCTTCATGGAAGTCGTCTCTTCGACTATCATAATATGCATTTTCGAATACTACTTGATTACGGTAAAACCACCAATGGATCATTTATTGGATCGTAGTTATTGGTGATAAAAAAAATACGAAAGCATACAAATAAATAAAAATGTACGAATAATTGTAGGAGCAAGATGACAAAGAAGCTGCGAAAATGGTATCGTACGTCGTAGGATTGTTCATGTGTAGTTTCAATATATTGTTGTTTTGCTATATCGCTGAACGTCTGGACGAACAGGTAAAGTTTTGCTCCACCGTTTGGAGACAAATATGAAACTAAACTAAAGACGAAGCTGAATGGCTAAAATATGTCTTTACATCACCAAAATGCACAAATAGTCTCGATCTGACATTCACCACCGTATATCAGGGTCGTCGTGTTGGGGAGGCCGCGTATATGATCGAATGGTACAAACTACCCTATAAATCATCTCAAGATCTAAAAATGATAATAATAATGAGTAACAACTGCCCTCCTAAAATAACGGCTGGTCACATATTGGAACTGTCGATACGTAGTTTTGGCTCTGTGAGTACGATGAGGTGAATTAATAGCGTGTTAAAAATCTTCGAAAAGTCAGCTTGATTTATTTTTCAGATACTTAGATTGTCGGTAACATATTGCAATGTGCTGCGAGTACTGACGGCTTAAGAAAAGTGGAATAAAATAGAGACGGGACGCGTCGCTTGTTCACCCGTGTACAGTTTCTATAAGAGAAAGAAAATGCATCACTACAAATCTATTGAAACAATCGAAAGTACCTTTGTAGATTTACTTGCTCACCGATTTAGAAACTTTAGACGCAAGTAAAAAGATAAAATATACATCCTTTTTTTTAGCAATCATTACATGGAATTACATGATCCAGAACATTTTATAGCATAAATATTTACAACAAAAAAATGCAACCCCCGCTGTCGTCATGATTAATAGGCATGGCTAATTGTACGAGAAAAAGATCAGCCGATCGAATGATGGAACTCTCACTCAGCAGTTTCGGCATTGTAAGTAATAACAAAGATAACGAGGGGGGGTAAAAAAATTTGACTACTTATCGTCTGGCACTTACATTTCTTTCAGATAATGAAAACATCGGTGATGTATTCGAACATGGCATACACAATGGGCGCTTGAGCGGCCATAGCAAATAAATAATTATCACTTCTGCGGACAAACAACAAAATAGCGTCGACGACTTCAAGAAATGTCGTTTATGATAAGTATTGTATTTTTTTGTTTTTGTTTTGCTGAAATGTTTAATTGATGGATGGCTGACGGAAGTGTAATCAAAAATAAACTTTAGCAATTTCTTTTGACAAAACGTTCATTGACAACGTACATCAGAGTTCCCCACGTGTATTGTCAGGCATCAAAAGCCTTGGCAATGTCTCAGTCAACGTGCCCCAATTCCCCACCAGTGTTCCGCATTCGCAGGACATATCGCGTGACTAAAAGCAGAAGGACGTGTTTTATATGGATAAGTATACGAAATACGCCGTTCTGGTTTTCGTCGTGAGATATCGTCCTTCAGGTACAAATCACAACTTTTTGCGCGATCTAAAAATTTGCGTTTATTGTTATCGCCAATCTGACACCAGGTCTTCACCGGACGGATATCACGGACGAACTGATGAAATCAATGCAGAAAAAAAAATCGAAAAAGGTTTGCGCATGAGTGGGGAGTTGTCATGGGCGTTGCATTTCAAAACAAATCCAAGAGCTTGCGCACATTGTCGACTATGGCATTGTGCAACTTAATAATAGAATAGTCGCCAAGGGCTGTGTTTTCCAACACAGGAAGGAAAGCTTTTTCCATTACGAAGGAAAACCCACAACTTCGCCACGCCCCTCTTGAAACCCTCCGACCCTCAGTCTCAAATTCACCCTCGACTCGCAACCATGCCCGTCGATAATGTCCTCGAAGTTTCAACTGCCGAGGGGCCGTTGAACAAACACTACCAGGCAGACATGATTCGAACAGTGAAGTATCCCCGATTGTTCTTGAGTCTGCTCGGCGTGTGGCCGTTGCTCTCGAGGGATTTGTCACCAGCGAGAAAAACCATTATCGCGCTTGTGATAGTTGGTGGCCTTATGGTTCTGTCATTCATAATAGTACCGCCCCTACTCGATATAATACTGGTAGAAAAAGATACGAGGGTCAGACTCATAAAGTTCGGTGCGACCAGTTTTCACATGGCTAATTTTTTCAAGTACGGCCTTTTCCTGTTCCGCTTCAAAACGATAAGGATATGCGTGGAACACGTGGAAACGGATTGGAAGTCTATCGTTAGCGAGGGGGACAAAGCAATTATGAAAAGTAACGCGAAAATCGGACGGACTTTGACGATAATCTGCTGCATATTCTCATGGTCGGTCGGCGTCTCTTATCACGCGATCAGTCCAGTCGCAACCGGTGACACGATCAACGAAATGAACGTGACCGTAAGACCTCTCGCGTTTCCCGGTTACGACTTCTTCTTGGATTCTCAATCGACACCCACCTACGAGTTCATATATTTCACCATCTGCTTGGGCGCTTTTGTCTCTTACAACGTAACGAGTGCATCTTGCAGTTTCACCGCCATATTCGCCCTCCACGCTTGCGGATTGTTGCAGATAGTGACTTCACGACTCGAGAGTCTTGTAAATAGCATCGAAAATGAAAAAAATGACGATCTAGTCAAAGAACGGCAATCCTTCATTCCTCGATATCACGACAGTGTATTGAGGTAAACAATCGTTGTCGCTCCGATAGCTATAACATTTTTTTTTTCATTTCGATAATTTTTTAAAAATTTGCGATAGATTGACCTCTAAAATCGAAGAAGTCGTAAGAGAGATATGTTTCATGGAAGTAATCGCCTCAACTTTGATAATATGCTCTGTCGAATACTACTTGGTTAACGTAATAAATAACGACGGATCGTTTTTTTGACAGTAGTGATTAGTGTTTTAAAAAAATACATATCGATGGTCTGACGCCAGAAAGGCAGATAGGCTATGATTGCACACATCCTATGTGCCCTTATGCCATTAAACCATCGATATATGTATGTACATTTTTTTAAATTCATATATATATACACATATATATTAATTCATATATATTTACACATATATATATATATATATATATTATATTATATATATAATATAAACATATATATTAATTCATATATATTTACACATATATATATATATATATATATTATATTATATATATAATATAAACATATATATTATATTCATATATATATACACATATATACACATATATATTCATATGAAGAATTGTAGGAATGGGGTAACAACGACGCTGCTGGGATAGTAACGTATTGTATAGCATTGGTCTCGAATAGTTGCAATATACTTATGTTTTGCTATATCGGTGAACTTCTGAAGGAACAGGTAAGTTTAACTCTTTCTGCATATGAATATGAAAATTCGTATGCGAACTCGAGGGGAGGCTCGGTTGCTCAAATGTGCGTTTGCACCCATCGAAGTGTGCAAATAGCACCGGTTTGACATTTAACACTGTGCATCAGGGTATTCGAGTTTCGGAAACCGCGTACATGATCGACTGGTACAAACTACCCTGTAAATCATCCCATGATCTAGTCATCATATTAATAATGGGTAACAACCGCCCTCCCAAAATAACGGCTGGTCGTATATTTGAACTGTCGATACGTAGTTTTGGCTCAGTGAGTACGATATTGTGAACTGATGGCGTATGAAGTATCTGAAAAATCGAGACTAATTTTCTTTCTTTTCAGATAATTAGAATGTCAGTAACGTATTGCAACGTCCTGCGGACAATGACTGATTGAGAAAACTGCAATAAACTAACGTTTCTGTTGGTCGCCCCAAAACAATTTCTCTAGGAAAGAAATTCATGACTAGAAGTCTTTAGAAACAATCGATAGTACAATTGTAGATTTATTCGTTCCCCGATTGAGGAACTTAGACGCAACGAAAAAGACATATAAACATATATATTATCAGCAATTACCGATGTTCGGCACAAAAGAACACATGGAATTATGTCGACAGAACATTTTTTGGTTTTCACATTTACAACAAAAAACACCTATATCATGCTTTTTCACGTTTTTCCTCTCTCAGTAACGACACAAAATAAAGGTTTTGTACATTCACCAGGTAACTTATCCGATGTATTTTTCCCCCGGAGAACACGAGCAGCTCACTTCACTTCTCGCTCAATATTTTTCATCAAAATCCACACCGGAAGTGAAAATATCTTATTTACGACTATATCACGTTAATGTTGATATCGTAAAAAAAAAATTAAATGGTTCAACGTTAACCAATAAAACATAACCACTGGTAAAACTAACCGTCCATCATACGCACTCGACGACAGTCGGGAAGCATCTAATTAATCAATGCCGTAAAAGAAAATGGTGTGCTTCGCAGGGGCGGGGTTTTACCGAGAGCTCTAACGTCGATACTCAATACAGCATAGTTCGCGCGAACCCTTGCAACGCGCAGGTCGTCGCTATCACGCACCCAATGATCATTAGCAATTTACCCTTCATGTGAGCTCCCCATACCCGGAAGTCCCCCGACGACTCGGCCCGATCGCCAGTCGCAAATGCGCCTTCGAGTCCCTCGAGACATGCGTCTCAACGACGCATCGTTCGATTCGATTGACGGGAAAAAATCGAGAAAAAATTGCGAACCAGACATAAACCATGCCGTGCAATATACCCGATGGCTTCTCGAGTCCCTCGGCGTTTGGCCGATGGTCTCGAGAGATTCATCGAAAACTAAGAGATACGCCTCGAAACTTTTGATTGCCTTCTGCGCGATATTCGTGAGTTTCCCGGTCCTACCGACGGCCTTTCACATGATACTCCGGGAAAAGAGTACGATGGTCAGGCTCGTACTCTTGGGCCCGTTGAGTTCGGGCATCGCGAGCATTCTCAAGTACAGCTTCATCATCCTGAGCTGCAGGACGATAAAGCTTTGCATCGAGCACATGGAGGCCGACTGGATGAGCGTCGAGAGCGAGGACGAACGGGAGATAATGCGGAAAAACGCGAGAGTCGGCCGCGGCCTCACGATGCTATGCGGCGCGTTTCTCTACACCGGCGGCATGTCCTATCACTCGATAATGCCGCTGCTCAAGGGAAGCAAGATAAATCAATTCAACGAGACCGTCAGACCGCTCGTCTATCCTGGCTTCGACATATTCGTCGAGTCCCAGAAGAGCCCGACCTACGAGATCATATTTTTCTTCACGTGTATCTCGGCCTTCATCAGATACACAATCACCATCACTGCCTGCAACCTCACCGCCGTATTCGTCACTCATTCCTGCGGACAAATACAAATCGTCATTTGCCGACTCAAAAAACTTTTCGATGGTATCGACGACACGCGCAACAGCGACAAGCTGCAAAAACGCATTTCTTCCATTATACACTGCCACGTTGAAGGACTGAGGTAATCGCAACCTGAGATCCTTTTTATTACTCATTTTTTCTTTAAAATTTCTTCATTTTTTCTTTAAAAATTTATATTTCTTCAATTTTTTTTTTTTTTTTTCACATTGCAGATTACATTCCCAAATCAACCAGGCTCTTCGGGAAATATTACTCATTGAAGTGGTGGCGGTGACGCTGATCACTTGTTTGCTCGAATACTACTGCATGATGGTGAAACCCTTTTTTAATGATACACCATCAAACTGTCGACGATCATTAAGATTTTTTTGTGGTTACAAAAAACAAAAACAAAAAATGGTGAATTTAATTGCAGGAGTGGGACAACTGCGAGACCGTGGCGATAATAACTTACTTCTTACTGCTGGTCTCTTACGTCTTCAATATATTTATACTCTGCCATATCGGCGAACTTCTGAAGGAACAAGTAATGCATCGTTTTTTTCTCTTTCACGCTCGATCTCTCAAGTACAAGATCGTGATGTTCGATCGGATAATTTTCGATAATCCTTCAGAGTCACCAAGTCGGAAACTCCACGTACATGATCGAGTGGTACAGACTGCCCGGCAAAACTGGCCTCGCTATCGTCATGATAATAGCGATGGCTAATCGTCCGAGAAAAGTATCGGCGGGTCGAATGATGGAACTCTCGCTCAGCAGCTTCGGTATCGTAAGTCACAATAACGACAGAGAGAAAGTTAAAAAAAAAAAAAAAAAATACATGTTACATCTTACATGTTATTTTTTTCAGATAATTAAAACGACTGTGATGTATTTGAACATGCTACGTACAATGGCCGTTTGAGCCGCGATTGCAAATAAGTACCGGTCACTTGCATCGACGATGCGTATTTATTGCATTTATTGCAATACGTGTTTATTAGCTTTATTGTAATGCGTATTCATTAGCTTTATTAAATTGTCAAAGCTGTCATGCAGTACAATCAAAAATAAAAATATGTTTTTCAAAAATGTCGAGTGCACTTGCCAACCGTCGCGTTTTCCGATTATCGATCAATTGTTCAAATTCACTGATTTTATCATTGTTTTTGTAATTTCCGTTTGTTCCGATCACATCGTATCGAGTCACGACGATCATCGTTGGTCCCCGTCTAAACGGCTACTCGCTTGACGAACATCGGACACTGACTGACGGGATCGATGATGGACGAAAAAAAAGGGCGTTGTCGTCGAGGGGGAGTTGCCAAGGGAATAAAAGTACCGACGCAAAAATGCAAGAGTTTGCGCATTGTCCGCTGTGGGCCTACAATTCGCGGACTGGGAAATCATTACCCGAAGCTATAATAACGTGCTCATTACACATATATAATATATATACATATATTTTTAAAAGAAGGAAAATGTTCCGTCCTATAATCCGGAAGCCCTGCGTCGATTTCTCTCGGTCAGTCAGAAACGCACCGTCGCGTCGCGAAGATGAGTCCGCCCGATACGACTCCATTCGGATTCGTTCAAGAAAATTACAACGATGACATAAATCGAACGATGCAACACACCCGTCTGCTTCTCGAGGTTCTCGGCGTGTGGCCGATCGTCTCGACGAGAAGCTCGAGAGCCGAGAAAATAATTTCGAAATTTCTGATAATGTTGTGTCTCGTCGCGCCGGCTCTGGTCTTCGTACCGACGAGCCTTCACGCGATAACGAGAGAGAAAAATTTGATCGTCAGGCTCACGCTCTTCGGGGCGGTGAGCTTCTTCTTCGGAAATTTTTTCAAGTACATATGCATTCTGTTCCGCAGCGACGCGATAAGGAGCTGCGTCGAGCGGGTCGAGAGAGATTGGATGGGAATTAAGAGCGCGAACGATCGGGAGATAATGACGCGAAACGCCAGAGTCGGTCACGACGTTACCGTTTTGTGCGGTGCTTTCATGTACACGACCGGAGCTTTCTATCACGCGGTGATGCCGCTCTGTGCGGGAAAAATGACGAACGAACTGAACGAGACCGTCAGACCGCTCGTTTATCCGGGTTTCGATATATTCGTCGATTCCCAATCCAGCCCGATATACGAGACTTTGTTTTTCGTTATTTGCATCTCGGCTTTCGTCGCTTTCAACGTCACGACCGCCTCGTGCAGTCTCGCGGCGGTTTTCGTCAGTCACGCCTGCGGACAGATTCAAATCGTCGTGTCACGCCTTGAGACTCTCGTCGACGGTGACGGGAGTAACGACACCCTCGACGATAGGATATCTTTCGTCGTACGGCGCCACAATAGAATTCTGAGGTAAAACCGACCGGACCGCATCGCACCCACAAATTTAACGTAGTCCCTGCGGATATTGTTCACTTGGCATAAGTTTCAGAGAAGTGAGAGGTAATTGCAAACACTTCTGGATGGTGTAAAAATTTGAAAAAATTCAAGAATATTAAAGGTGCTGACAAGATTAATGTTGCATGATAATAATTCCAAAACGTTATTAACAAATTCATGAAAAATAACATTGTTCAACGAATCTCCGGGAAATCTAACTTTTTTTTTTTTTATGAAAATGATTCGTTCTCTTTTCTGAATACGTATGACTTTTTTCAGATTTTTAAATTCAGTTTGAATTTTTTTTTATATATGGGAAAAATGTGTAGAGTCACAAAATTCAAAGTGAATTTAAAAATCTACAAAAATTCATATATTTTCAGAAAAATTAATGAATTATTCTGATAAAAAAGGTAGGTTTCCGTGGGATTTGTTGAACAATTTTATTTTTCATCAATTTGTTAAAAACATTTTGGAATTATTATTATGCAAAATTAATCATTTCACCACCTTTAATATGCATGATTTTTTCAGATTTTTATACAATCGAGAAGTGTTTGCAATTCCCTCTCATTTCACTGAAACTTATGCGAAGTGAACACTATTCGCAAGGACTACCTTAAGTTATTCGACTGCCCTCCTGCATATAAATATACAAACAATAAAAATGAATAATTATTTGTGGGGGACCGAACAAATAAATTATTTTTCTGGTTATCCCTGGACTGTGAGACGCCGTCAGGTTAGCTGTTTTTAATTCGAATACACAGTAAAATTGTTTGTGCACTTGACAAACATATTTTTGCCCAAGCATCCACAAATGTTTTCTTGTCAATGTTACAATTTTTTTTCGCGTCAACAAACCATATTTTCACTGAAAAACAAATTATAAAATTAACATGACAAAATTTGTGGACGTTCGCGGACAAGAAATATTTGTTAAATGTATAAATCTTTTTTTTTTATTGTGCACTTCTTATCGCGAAGTTTGTCGTCGGATATCGAAAGACTGCTGCGAGAGATATGCCTCATAGAGATCTTCGGTTCAACTTTGGTGATATGCGTCAATGAGTATTGCTTTATGAAGGTAAGAAAATAAATAAAATACAAAGAAAAAAATAAATCCGGCGACGAAATTTCAGGTGTGGGATAACAGTGATATCGTGGCCATAATAACGTATTTCGCAGCGGTCGCCTCGCTGAGTTTCAACATATTCATATTCTGCCATATCGGCGAACTTCTTAATGAACAGGTAACCGAATAATCACATAAATTTTCCGCAAACGCACTTGAAAAATTATAGCGCTTAATTAAAACAAATTAAATCACATTGAATCTAACAAAATCATCACTATTTCCTTATTCTCAGTCTTCGATAGTTTATTACTTGTGTTTGCTTTTCGGTTGTTATACACTTTAATTTTGTTAGTTTGCCCATGTCATTTTTACTTGTTATTTGTTATTTCTTATATTATTATATATATATTATATATATATTATATATATATTATATATATATTATATATATATTATATATATATTATATATATATTATATATATTGTACCTCAACTGTGTATAATATTATATATATATATAATATATATATAATATTATATATATATTATATATATATATATTATGTAACAAATTTATTTTTATTTCTTATATTGTATAATTATTTGCTGGCCATTTGCACTGTTACTCGTCGTTGTATTTTTGGAGCACGGTGCCCTTAGAAGGCTTGCCTCAGGACACGAATAAACGACACTATTTTGAGATTTGAGATAACAAAACAATACCTGGCAGACAGATCGTGGATTCCTTCATAGCAGAAATCTCATGATAGGTTTTTCTTTTTTTTTATTTAAAAAATACATTTGATAACATGTTAGTGCCAACGAGTGGAAAAAGCTGCATACATGATTGAGTGGCACAGACTACCGGGTAGAACCGGCCTCGCTCTCATCATGGTCATAATAATGTCCAATTACTCGCGTAAGATAACAGCCGGTGGTATGTTCGAACTATCAATCCGAACTTTCGGCGAAGTGAGTACGGCAGATTCTATCGATCACATAATCGAAGACTTCGAGATATTACAAATAAAAAAAAAAAAAATTATAATAATTTTTTTTATAGATAATGAAAACATCGGTGATGTATTTGAACTTACTGCGAGAGGTAGCGGATTGAAAAAGATTAGTGCATGACGTGATGTATACAATTTTGAAATAAATTTTAGTCAGCTTTTTTATCCTCGAAGCGTCGATTGTCAGTATAATTGGCGAAACCATCTACCAAAAAAATCCTGACCGGCCGGAGATTTCATATAATATGCCCAAACAATGTAATGCGTAAAAAGTACGAAAAGCACACGAAAAAAAACGGAACACCGAACTCACCAAAAATTATTCGTAGTCCGAATGATAAGATATCATCACTGTTAGCCGGGACACAACTCGGAGAATTTATTTTACTCTACGATCTCCATCTGGTTCCAGTCGGAATGATCTCGTAACTGTTTTTAATTGCGCGACCGCTTCGTTTCTTAGCGACCAACGCAAAACGCCCAGCGAAATCAATGACACGGCCTGCGCAATTTATTAAACCCGCCTGCGCGTTAATGAAAAACTCGCTGGTTTCGAAGGGTGCAAAACATAAAGGGCACGAGGGTTCGGTAAAAATAAAAAAATAAAAAAGAAAGAAAAGTAAACTGTAAAACTTTTTTATGGGCATTTATTTCAGTGCATGGCAACTGATAGTATTAATAACTCATTCGAGTACGGATCTCTTACTCCATCTTTCCACCTCTATGTGGGATATAGGCGTGGCGGGCACGCCCTTCGCCAGATATTGAGGAGGAAGGTGGGGGAAAAAACAAGGCATGCGCGCGCAGCTCATGAAAAAACAAAGAGTTGCTTTATCGTGCTTGCAGTAACAGATGGATTTTCGTTTTTTTTTTTTTTTAACAGCGATGTCTTCGTCCCCCGTGGGGTCACGCGAAAAATCGGATGCCTATCGTCAATAGGAATAACTACAGAAGATTTTTTGGGATTTTGCAAAAACTTTTTTTTATGATTGCAGAGTCACGATTAAAAAAAATATATTTTAAAGCGGTATTAAGCAAATTTGTTAGGTACAATGTTAAGCACATCTGCAACTTTTTGCAAGAAAAATGATTACCATAAAAATAAAACGAAATGAACATATCGAAGATAATTCGCAAAGTCGCGATCGGCGATTAAACGAATCTCTTGAGACAACGGACAAGACGATTTATCGTCCGCTTTTTTGAAATAGCGCGACCGCTTCTCGGGTTTCGTTGCCTTTCGGACGAGTGTCGCGAAGCGTTTTAAAAAAAATCAATGAAACTGGCCAGAGTAGAGTCCAATATTTATAAAAAAATGAAGCGGGGAACGATCGAGGCCTGAATTAAAAGAAAATAAAGGCTGAGAACCCGCTCGCTCGTTCCGCGCATGCGCACGGTTACTTTTTAAAGTCCCGAGTATTGATAATTCACGGGGCGCGTATCTCTCGTTTTCCACCGCTTTCCGCACCGCCGGCGTCCGAGGGAGGAGCGCGACAACGCCTTCGTTCTTCATCAAGTTATAAAATGAAACCCAAACCGCGCATGCGCACATCATGCAAAATAAATGAGCGCCGGCTGCGTTCGCGGAAAGTCACGGTTTTCCGTGGAAACTTCGGGTAGAAAAAAAACGAAACGACTTCTATCGACACCGCGGCCACTCGCGAGAGCTCGTACCTCGGCGATGGATGAGGAAAATCGGAAACCGCCGATCGAAGAGATATTAAACGTGGATCACGTTGCGGACATAAAATTCGCCGAGCAACACGCTCGATGGAATTTGATGGTCCTCGGAATTTGGCCTCACGTGACGTCGAATCCGACGACGCGTCAGAGACTCGTCTCGATATTCATGCTGCCGATTTGCCCGATCGGAATATTTGTGCTCGTCGGTTCGATAATATGCCACGCCGCCTTTCGGGCCAAAACCACCGAGGACACTCTCGCGGTTTTCGGCCCGATCGGCTACCAGAGTGGCAACTTCCTCAAGAGTGTTATTTTGATTGTTCGCCGGGACGTTTTGAAGCTGCTGCTTGAGAACGTCGAGGCCAACTGGCGAAGACTCGCCACCGCCGACGATCGCGAAATAATGTTCAAGTACCTCAAACTCGGACGTGGCATCACGAGAGTCTGCTTCTTTGGGCTCTTCGGCTCGACCATCTTCTTCTACACGGCGCCATTTTTCGCCGAACCTTACATCAACGAGTTCAATCAGTCCGTTCGAATTCTCGTCTTTCCCGGACCGGATATGCTCATCGACATTCAAAAGGGTCACAATTACGAGATCGTTTACTTCGTCAGCTCCTTCGGTGCTTTCTTCAACGTGGTCGTTCACTTGGCCATTTTCAACCTCTCCGCGTCCCTCGTCACTCACGCGTGCGGACAGGTACAGATCGTCATCTCCCGCCTTGACACACTCGTCGGCAACGTCGACGAAGTTAAGGACACCGTCGTCGTGCAGGATCGAATCGCGTTTATCGTCAGGAATCACGTCAGGGCTTACAGGTAAAAAAAATGTTATACCACCAAACCTCCGACCCAAACTTTATACCAAGAGAACTCAACAAAAATTTAAAAAGGTAAATAAAGTATATGAAAATCATTTTCAAAAATGTTCCACAATAGTACATTATAGTGAGCCATTCTCCAAAATAATTTTATTACCACGAAAACACCAACCAAGAGCACTCTAAAAAAAGAAACAAAGAGAAAGGTAAATAAATTATGTAAAACTAGTTTTCAAAAATGTTCCACTGTAATGCGTTGTAGTGGGCCATTCTCTAAAATAATTTTACTACCACGAAACCACCAACCAAACTTTATACCAAGAGCACTCTAAAAAAATAAAAAGGTAAATAAATGATATAGTAGTTTTCAAAAATGTTCCACTGTTATCCGTTATAGTGGGCCATTCTCGATAATATTTTTTGTTTACTTTTTTTTACTTTCTTTATCGTTTGCGAAAGTTGTACTGCTTTTTTTGTATCGTAGATTTGCGACGACAGTCGAGAACTTTCTGCAAGAGATATGTCTGGTCGAGGTGCTCGTGTCCTCGGTTATAATATGCTGGTTCGAATATACGTGTTTGGTGGTAAATCAATCGATGGACGATTAGCGAATAAATTGATCGTTGAGTTCCGCGTTCACCGTGGGTACAGACAATGGGTATGAAAAACCACTTGGATCGAAAAAAAAAAAAATGTATATCTGTCTACATGTAAATATATTAATTTTGAAGGGTCCTGTGATACGGACAGACGAGCATTGGTAAACGGATGATAGTTGAAAAGTGTAAAATTCAATAAATTCAGGAAAATAGACGTAGAGCTTGCCCGTGAAGAAAACGAGGGCGATAAAGTAATATTTTCTTTGGGGAGCGAGGGATATTTTGTATCCAGGAACGGTTAAAGTGAGCGCGGAGCTCACGACGACTGAGCTCGACTGTGGACTAAATGGAAACGTTATTTTAGAAGTGGCAGGACAGCGATTTCGTGCAATTGGTCCCGTTTTTCATGCTACTCACAGGGTACTCTCTAAATTTATTCATACTTTGCCATGTCGGAGAACTTCTCAAGGAACAGGTACGATCGGTAAAATAAATTCTCAACGCAATGTTAAAGGACAATTCAATCGTTTTTTAGTTCCATCAAATTGGAAGAACCTCTTACATGATCGATTGGCACAAATTGTTGGGTAAGACCGGACTGGCGCTCGTCCTCGTCATCACCATGGGTAATTATCCTTGCAAACTCACCGCGGGAAGGATGATAGAACTTTCGTACTACAGTTTTGGGAGCGTGAGTTAATGGCCATTCGTGAATGTTGAAATTATTCGCGGTGCAGATAGTGAAATATGGAATCGTTTTCTTTTTTTTTTTTTTTCTTTAGATCATGAGGACTTCTGTCGCTTATTTGAACATGTTGCGAACCGTATCTTAACGCGCCAATTGACACTGTGATTAGTTAGGGTGTAGCTTTGTTGGTATGTAAAATATATTTAAATATTCGTTTTACCGGATCAACAGCAGAGCGGAAATTCGAAACAACTTACCGGATCACAAATGCGAAGTTTTCACAATGGCACTTTTACCGTTCTACTGGTAGAATCGCAGCGAGACTGCAAATGCGACGCACAGTGATTCAATACCTTCCCATTTTTGCGATTCCGCCATTGCTCGTTTTCGCCTTCGCGAGGGACACAAAGCGTCTAACGAAATCAATGAAACGACCTGCGCAATGTCTAACAAAAGTTTCCAGAGAAGAACGCACGACGGGGCGCACGAAAATAAGAGAAAAGAGCTATGCGATCACTGAGTGCGCATGTCTTTCCGAGCCTTTTCAATTCCGCCCCCTGCACTCCTCGCGATCCACGTATGAAAGTTTTACTCTCCTCCTCTCGTGCATGAAAAAAAAAAATCGAAGCACACAAAGCATGCGCAGCTTATGAGGAAAATAAATAAATAAATAAATAAACAGTGATTGAAGGTTTGCTAAAAAAAGAAAATGGAGAAAAAAAACTGCACCGAAAGCTCAGTCGCTTGCGAGGACGAGAGCGGACGAGATACGAAGGTCCGCGCAGTAAAGTTGGTAAAAACATTTCTTTTCCACAAAAGTCCACATTTATTTTCTTGTTAATTTTACAAAAAATAAAAATAAAGAGAATAAATGTTTGTTAATTTTTGCAAATATTTTTTTGTAAAATTAAGAAAGCTGTTTTGGACGTTTGTGGATAAAAAAAAAGTTTGTTGAAAGGTACAAATTTTTTATACTGTCCACGACAGCAAAACGACGATGGAAAAAATATCAAACAAAGATTACGAGTCGGACATAAATCACGCCGTGCAGCATTCAAAATGGATTTTGACGGTTCTCGGTATCTGGCCTTCGATCGCGTCGAATCCGTCGAGAATCGAGAGATACGCGTCGAAATTTTTGTTACCCTGTCCCTCGATTATGATATTCACCCTGCTGATTCCAATTTTGTGTCACGTGTGGAGCCGCGAGGTCTCCCGCGACGAGTTTCTCGCGGTTCTCGGTCCGATAAGTTACCAGACGACGAATTTGCTGAAGGGCTGTATCTTGGTTTCCCGACGGGGCACGATAAAGCTCTGCATAGAGCACATGGAGACCGATTGGCGGAGGGTCGAAAGACGGCACGAGCGCGAGATAATGATCAGGAACTTAAAGGTCGGACGAGGTCTCACGATAATTGGCGTTCTCGGGATGTGCGGCAGTGCAGTGTTCTTCAACACTAAACCACTGTTCAGTCCGCCTTACGTAAACGCCCGGAATCAGACTGTGCGACCTTTGGCTTTTCCCGGTGCCGACATCTTCGTCGATCTTCGTCAAGGTTTTAACTACGAGCTCATTTACATCAGCAACTGCGTTTCCGTGTTCTTCCTTTACGTCATCGTCACGGCTATCTGCAATCTCGCGGCTGTGTTCGTGAGCCACGCTTGCGGCCAGATACAGATCGTCATGTCGAGACTGGACGGTCTCGTCGACAGGGACGAGAACGCGAGTGACGTCGTCACCGTTCAGGATCGGATAGCTTTTATCGTTCGAAATCATGTCAGAGTACTGAGGTAACGGCCCTCTGTGGTTAGTCGGAAAAAAGGACAGAGTATTTTGTTATTTTTACTTCCTCGTAGAGGAAGCTGTGTTATGGTGAAAAAATGAAATAAAGGAACATTATGAGAAAGCGATATAATAATTTCAATTTTCAACTTTTATGAGGAAGCGATATGAAAATTTCAATTTTCAACTTTTATGAGGAAGCGATGTGAAAATTTCAATTTTCAACATTTTTATTTATAGATTCGCATCGACGGTCAATATATTTCTACGAGAGATGTGTCTGATGGAAGTGGTTTGCTCGACTATGATGATATGCTGGGTCGAGTATTGGTGCTTGATGGTAAAAATAACAAAAGATCGATCGACGGTTAATGAGATTACGGTGATTAATTGGTCGTCGAGCGACGCGCTCATCGGGAGTAAAGAGAGTGGGTATTACAGTGCAAAGGATAAACAATTTTTACTTATATATTTATATATGTATAAACTTTTTTTTTCAATTTCTTGTGATATAGATCACCACTTTCAAATATCTACATTAAAACATTTTTAATGTGGAACAAAATAATTGCATTTGAAACATAAAAAAAACGAAACAACGAAAACGGGGGTTTAAAAATATAAAATGTTTGCACTGAGAAAAAATTACATAGTAAGAGCAATACTGACTACTGACTAATACTGAATTACTGAATACTGAATAATACTGACGTTTTACCATGAAAAATAATTCCCAAGGGGAACGTCTATAGTTTAACCAATTGAATATATACTATCAGAAAACTATCTATATAGGCGTTTCCCCTGGGAACTATTTGTTACAGTAGGGAATACTATCCTTTTTCTCAGTGTGGGGAGAGCGCGGAGCTCGTCGTCCGAGCACCGACGAGTCAAAAGAAAACGTAATTTCAGGAATGGCAGAACAGCGACTTTCTGGCGCTGATAACGTGTCTCCTGATGCTTACATCGTTCTGTTTCAATTTGTTCATGTTTTGTCATATCGGTGAACTGCTGAAGGAACAGGTAACGCTAATGGCCGAACGATTAGGCAAATTTAAATCGAATAATGACTGACCTTTGAACAGTGTCAGCAAGTCGGGAAAGCCTCTTATATGATCGACTGGCACAAATTGTCGGGCAAAACTGGACTCGCTCTCATCCTGGTCATCGCAATGGCCAGTTATCCCTGCAAGCTCACTGCTGGACAGATGATGGAACTTTCGTACTTCAGTTTTGGACAAGTAAGTAATTTGCACGATGAAAGAAACTTCGTACGTTAAACAGACTTTTGATTTTCAAAATTGATCTTCCATCATCCATTTTTCAATTATAAATTGTTGTAAACGATTGTAAACGGAGAATGTTTGTTCAACGTACAAACCTCTTTGAGTCTGTACGTCGAATCACCATTGCAGAATGGATCACGGAATGTAAATAATTATTTTAGATCATCAAGACGTCTTTCGCGTTCCTAAACATGCTGCGATCGATGGCGGAATAACAATCCGATCTGATCATGAGAACTTCGGCTGCGTGTATGAAGACGTCTCGAACGATATCTTAATGACGTTCCAAACAATACTGTGATTAATTAGTAAAGTGTAGCTTCGCGGCTGTGTAAAATATATTTCGATATTTGTTTTATTCGAGCAGCGGCCGAGCAGGCAACTTCACCGTCAAGACCATTTCGAAATAACTCATCGGATGGCCAATACGAAAAGTATTTCACAACGGCACTTTCATCGTCCGATCGGTAGGGTCGCATTGAGACTTTAAACGCGATGCACAGTGATTCGATACAAAAAAGTACACAAAAAAGTACAGTTGAATCAACTAAGATTCGGGCCGGGACGTTCAAATAAATATTTAGTTGGCCGAACAAAATATTTTAATGACTCAAAAATATTTTCGTGAAATCACCCAACAAATTGTTGAACTAACAAATTTTTTAACTGTACCAACAAAATATTTCGTTGAACGTCCCTGCCCGAATTCGTATTTTTTTTATCAGTGTACCATTGCCCGATTTCGCACTCGATGAGAAATACGCAGCCTCTAACGAAATCAATGAACCGACCTGCGCAAATTGTACCAAAGTTTCGAGGGAAGAACGCACGAAGGGGCGCTCGAAAATAAGAGAAACGAGGTATAAGATGACTGTGTGCGCATGTCTTTCCGAGGCTTTTCAATTCCGTCCCCTGCACTCCTCTCGATGAACGTATGAAAGTTTAAAAGTCTCCTTCTCTCGTGCACGAAGAAAATCGAAGTACAGAAAGCCTGCGCAGCTTATGAGGAAAATAAGTACATCCATAAACAGTCATTGATTGTTGTGCTAAAAAAAATGGATAAAAAAACTACGTCAAAAGCTCAGTCGCTTGCGAGATGTAAATGGAGTAAATGGATTTATTGACATTGCTGTTTACAATATTGATGGTGAGGCATTTACAAACGATATGCAATACATAAAATGTCAAGGCGCAATCGAATGAGGTCCTTCAGCCCAGGGTGATCTTTGCTATCCAGTGTAGCACGCCTTATTACGCTTTAGATGAAAGTTTTGATTTTATATTTTTCATGGGGTGCATAGGTATATTATTCTAGGGAAACTTAAATGTCGTTGACCATTGTTTCTAAGTTTTGAAATATAGCGTAGATGGGAAATTCATGTTTTGGTATGATATGTGGCGTTCGCTTTATGCATATCTTCAAATTGGTTTACTGCGACCTGTTTTGTAAGCTACTGTAATCTAGTAGAGATAGAGACAATGCCGATTTCTTTCTACAGCGAGATATTACATTGCACCCAGAAAAAAAATTCATTTGGCGGCCACCGTTTATTTTGCTTACACCAAATAAACAGTGGCCTTCAATTGATTTTTTTTTCTGGGTGTGGTGTAAGAGAGGATTCGACGTGTTTCGGATTCTTGTGAGTCGCTAATAGTGTGTTTAATTACTAAAGTGTAGCTTCGGTGCCGTGTAAAATATATCGATATCCGTTTTATTTGAGCACCGGCTAAGCAGGCAACTCCATTGTTAAGATCATTACGAAATAACTCACCGGATCGCAAGTACGAAAAGTATTTCACAGTGGCACTTTCATCGTCGGATCGGTAGAATCGCGAATTAGACTTTATAAATGCGATGCACAGTGCTTCGGTACGTTCTGATTTCACGATTTCACCATTGCCCGTTTTCGCCTCGTCGAGGGATACAAAGCCTTTACCAAAATCAATGAGACTACCACGCGGAAAATATAGCAAAGTTTCGAGGGAAGAACGCACGAAGGGGCGCACAAAAATAAGAGAAACGAGCTATAAGATCACTGTGTGCGCATGTCTTTCCGAGGCTTTTCAATTCCACCTCCTGCACTCCTCGCGATCCACGTATGAAAGTTTAAAAGTCTCCTCCCCTCGCGCATGAAGAAAATCGAAGTAATACAAAGCATGCGCAGTTTATGAGAAAAACAGATAAATAAATAACCAGTGATAGATTGTTTCACTAAAAAAAAAAAAAAAAAAAATGGTGAAAAAAAATTGCCTCAAAACCCCAGTCGCTTATGAAGATTCGCACCGCCAAGGTACGAAGGTCCACGATAGCCCAAAGATGATTGAAAAAATATCAAACAAAGATCACGAATCCGACATAAATCACGCCGAACAACACACCAGATGGATCTTGACGCTCCTCGGTATCTGGCCTTCAGTCGTGTCAAATCCAACGAGAATCGCGAGATACGCGTCTAACTTTTGGTTACCCTTTCCCGCGATAATGATACTCACGATCTTGATTCTAATTTTGTGTCACGTCGTGATACGCAACGTCTCTCACGACGAATTGCTCGCGATCCTCGGTCCGATAAGTTTTCAGACGACGACAGTGCTCAAAAATTGTATTCTCATCTCTCGGCGGGGCACGATAAAGTTGTGCATACAACACATGGAGACCGATTGGCGGAGGGTCGAGAATCGGCACGAGCGCGATATAATGATGAGAAATTTAGAGGTTGGGCGCGGTCTCACGATAATTGGCATTCTTGGGATGTTAGGCAGTGCTACGTTCTTCAACGCCAAGCCGCTGTTCAGCCCGTCTTACGTAAACTCTCTTAATCAGTCTGTGCGACCTTTGACTTTTCCCGGTGCCGATGTCTTCGTCGATCTTCGTCACGGTTTTAACTACGAGATCGTTTACATCAGCAACTCTGTATGCATTTTCTTCCTTCACGTCGTCATCACGGCCGTGTGCAATCTCGCGGCTTTATTCGTGACTCACGCTTGTGGTCAGATACAGATCGTTATGTCGAGACTGGGTGGTCTCGTTGATAGGGACCAGAACATGAGTGACGCCGGTACCGTTCAGGATCGGATAGCTTTTATCGTTCGAAATCACGTCAGAGTACTGAGGTAACGGCCCTCTGTGGTTAGTCGGAAAAAATGACAGAGTATTTTGTTATTTTTACTTCCTCGTAGAGGAAGCTTTGTTATGGTGAAAAAATAGAATAAAGGAACATTATGAGAAAGAGATATAATAATTTCAAATTTCAACTTTTATGAGGAAGCGATATGAAAATTTCAATTGTTAACTTTTTTATTTTTATTTATAGATTCGCATCGACGGTCAATATATTTCTACGAGAGATGGGTCTGATGGAAGTGGTTGGCTCGACTATGTTGATATGCTGGGTCGAGTATTGGTGCTTGATGGTAAAAATAACAAAAGATCGATAGACGGTTAATGAGATTACAGTGATTAATTGGTCGTCGAGCGACGCGCTCATCGAGAGTAGAGAGAGTGGGTATTACAGTGCAAAGGATAAACAATTTTTACTTATATATTTATATATGTATAAACAATTTTTTTTCCAATTTCTTGTGATATAGATCACCATTTTCAAATCTCTATATTAAAACATTTTTAATGTGGAACAAAATAATTGCATTTGAAACATAAAAAAACGAAACGACGAAAGAGGGTTTTAAAAAATATAAAATGTTTGCACTGACAAAAAATTACATAGTAAGAGCAATACTGACTACTGACTAATACTGAATTACTGAATACTGAATAATACTGACGTTTTACCATGAAAAATAATTCCCAAGGGGAACGTCTATAGTTTAACCAATTGAATATATACTATCAGAAAACTATCTATATAGGCGTTTCCTCTGGGAACTATTTGTTACAGTGGGGAATACTATCCTTTCTCTCAGTGTGGGGAGAGCGCGGAGCTCGTCGTCCGAGCATCGACGAGTCAAAAGAAAACGTAATTTCAGGAATGGCAGAACCGCGACTTTCTGGCGCTGATAACGTGTCTCCTGATGCTTACATCGTTCTGTTTTAATTTGTTCATGTTTTGTCATATCGGTGAACTGCTGAAGGAACAGGTAACGCTGATGGCCGAACGATTAGGCAAATTTAAATCGAATAATGTCTGACCTTTGGACAGTGTCAGCAAGTCGGGAAAGCCTCTTATATGATCGACTGGCACAAATTGTCGGGCAAAACTGGACTCGCTCTCATCCTGGTCATCGCAATGGCCAGTTATCCCTGCAAGCTCACTGCTGGACAGATGATGGAACTTTCGTACTTCAGTTTTGGACAAGTAAGTAATTTGCACGATGAAAGAAACTTCGTACGTTTAACAGACTTCTGATTTTCAAAATTGATCTTCCATCATTAATTTTTGAATTATAAATTGTTGTAAACGATTGTAAACGGAGAATGTTTGTTCAACATACAAACCTCTTTGAGTCTGTACGTCGAATCGCCATTGCAGAATGGATCACGGAATGTAAATAATTATTTTAGATCATCAAGACGTCTTTCGCGTTCCTAAACATGCTGCGATCGATGGCGGAATAACAATCCGATCTGATCATGAGAACTTCGGCTGCGTGTATGAAGACGTCTCGAACGATACCTTAATGACGTTCTAAACAATACTGTGATTAATTAGTAAAGTGTAGCTTCGCGGCTGTGTAGAATATATTTCGATATTTGTTTTATTCGAGCAGCGGCCGAGCAGGCAACTTCACCGTCAATACCATTTCGAAATAACTCATCGGGTGGCCAATACGAAAAGTATTTCACAACGGCACTTTCATCGTCCGATCGGTAGGGTCGCATTCAGACTTTAAACGCGATGCACAGTGATTCGATACAAAAAAGTACACAAAAAAGTACAGTTGAATAAACTAAGATTCGGGCCGGGACGTTCAAATAAATATTTAGTTCGCCGAACAAAATATTTTAATGACTCAAAAATATTTTCGTGAAATCACCCAACAAATCGTTGAACTAACAAATTTTTTAACTGCACCAACAAAATATTTCGTTGAACGTCCCTGTCCGAATCCGTATTTTTTTATCAGTGCACCATTGCCCGTTTTCGCACTCGACGAGGAATACGCAGCCTCTAACGAAATCAATGAACCGACCTGCGCAAATTGTACCAAAGTTTCGAGGGAAGAACGCACGAAGGGGCGCTCGAAAATAAGAGAAACGAGGTATAAGATGACTGTGTGCGCATGTCTTTCCGAGGCTTTTCAATTCCGTCCCCTGCACTCCTCTCGATGAACGTATGAAAGTTTAAAAGTCTCCTTCTCTCGTGCACGAAGGAAATCGAAGTACAGAAAGCATGCGCAGCTTATGAGGAAAATAAGTCCATACATAAACAGTCATTGATTGTTGTGCTAAAAAAAATGAACAAAAAAAACTACGTCAAAAGCTCAGTCGCTTGCGAGGTCTCGAACCGGCGAGAATCGAAGATCCACGATAAACGAACGGTGATGAAAGTAATATCAAACAACGTTCACGAATCCGACATAAATCGCGCCGAACAACACACCAGATGGATTTTGACGATTCTCGGAATCTGGGCTTCGGTCGTGTCGTCTCCAACGAGATTCTCGGGATACGCGTCCAAATTTTGGTTACCCTTTCCATCGATAATGATGATCACGGTTCTGATTCCAATGTTGTGTCACGTCGTGATCCGCGACGTGTCGGGCGACGAATTGCTCGCGACACTCGGTCCGATAAGTTATCAGACGACGACCGTGCTAAAAAATTGTATTCTCATCTATCGCCGTGGCACGATAAAATTCTGCATGCGGCACATTGAAACCGATTGGCGAAGGGTCGAAAATCAGCACGAGCGCGATATAATGTTGAGAAATTTGGAGGTCGGGCGGGGTCTCACGATAATTGGCGTTCTCGGCATGTGCGGCAGTGCAGTGTTCTTTAACACAAAACCACTGTTCAGTCCGCCTTACGTAAACGCCCGGAATCAGACTGTGCGACCTTTGGCTTTTCCGGGTGCCGATATCTTCGTCGATCTCCGTCACGGTTTTAACTACGAGCTCGTGTACGTCAGCAACTGCGTTTGCGTGTTCTTCCTTCAAGTTATCGTCAGCTCTACCTGCAATCTCGCGGCAGTTTTCGTGACGCACGCTTGCGGCCAGATCCAGATCGTCATGTCGAGACTCGACGGTCTCGTCGACAGCGAAAAGAACGCGAGAGACATTACAGTTCGCGATCGCATTGCTTATATAGTTCGGAATCACATCAGGGTACTCAGGTAACGGATCTCCGTCGTCAATTAGAAAAAAACGGACCGAGTTTTTACTTTTATTTTATTTTTTTATAGATTTGCATCCACGGTCGATGCATTTCTACGAGAGATGTGTCTAATGGAAGTAGCTTCCTCTACTCTGGTAATATGCTCGGTCGAGTATTATTGTGTGACGGTAATAAGAATAAACCATTGAAAACGATTTTTGGGATTATTTTAGGAATATTTTTAGGAATGGCAGAACAGCGATTTTCTGGCATTAACAACGTATTTTATAGTGTTCATATCGTTATCTTTCAATTTATTCATATTCTGTCATATCGGTGAACTGCTTAAGGAACAGGTAACGCTAATGGTCGAACTATTCGACAAATATGTAATGAATAGTGCCTGCCGTACCGACAGTGTCAGCAAGTCGGAAGAGCCTCGTATATGATCGACTGGTACAAACTACCGGGTAAAACCGGACTCGCTCTCGTTGTGATCATCACTATGGCCAATTATCCCTGCCAACTCACCGCTGGGCAAATGATGGAACTTTCGCACTACAGCTTTGGAAGCGTAAGTAATTTACATGGTAAAAAAGCTTTGTACGTTTACCAAACTTTTGGTTTTCAAAATTCTTCTTCTGTTAATTTTTCAATAATTTTAGTTCAAAATACGTCTGGTTAACAAAACAATTAAAAAAAAAAAGAGACGAATGTTTGTTCGACCTACAAATCTCTTTAAGTATGTACGGCGACTCTTAATTGCAGAATGAATCACGGGAGGTAAACAATTTTTTAGATCATGAAGACGTCTTTTGCGTATTTAAACATGCTGCGATCGATAGCGGAATAGATCTAATTGCAAGGTTTTCCGCTGCGTATTTAAGCACGTTGCGAACGACATTTTAATGACGTTAGTAGTAGTAAATGGATTTATTGACATTGGTGTTTACAATATTGATGGTGAGGCATTTACAAACGATATGCAATACATAAAATGTCAAGGCGCAATCAACCGAGGTCCTTCAGCCCAGGGTAATCTTTGCTATCCAGTGTAGCACGCCTTATTACGCTTTTGATGATGAAAGTTTTGATTTTATATTTTGTATGGGGTGTATAGGTATATTATTCTAGGGAAACTTAAATGTCGTTGAACATTGTTTCTAAGTTTTTCAATATAGCGTAGATGGGAAATTCATGTTTTGGTATGATATGTGGCGTTCGCTTTATGCATATCTTCAAATTGGTTTATTGCGGACTATTTTGTAAGCTACTGTAATCTAGTAGAGATAGAGACAATGCCGATTTCTTTCTACAGCGAGATATTACACTGCACACAGAAAAAAAAAATCATTTGGCGGCCACCGTTTATTTTGCTTGAACCAAATAAACAGTGGCCGTTAATTAATTTTTTTCTGGGTGCGGTTTAAGAGAGGATTCGACGTGTTTTGGATTCTTGTGAGTCGCTAATAGTGTGATTAATTACTGAAGTGTACCTTCGGTGCCGTGTAAAATATATCGATATCCGTTTTATTTGAGCACCGGCTGAGCAGGCAACTCCATTGTTAAGATCATTACGAAATAACTCACCGGATCGCAAGTACGAAAAGTATTTCACAGTGGCACTTTCATCGTCGGATCGGTAGAATCGCGAATTAGACTTTATAAACGCGATGCACAGTGATTCGATACGTTCTGATTTCACGATTTCACCATTGCCCGTTTTCGCCTCGTCGAGGGATACAAAGCCTTCACCAAAATCAATGAGACTACCTCGCGGAAAATATAGCAAAGTTTCGAGGGAAGAACGCACGAAGGGGCGCACGAAAATAAGAGAAACGAGCTATAAGATCACTGTGTGCGCATGTCTTTCCGAGGCTTTTCAATTCCACCTCCTGCACTCCTCGCGATCCACGTATGAAAGTTTAAAAGTCTCCTCCTCTCGCGCATGAAGAAAATCGAAGTAATACAAAGCATGCGCAGTTTATGAGGAAAACAGATAAATTAATAACCAGTGATTGATTGTTTCGCGAAAAAAAAAAAAAAAGAAATGGAGAAAAAAAACTGCCTCAAAACCCCAGTCGCTTATGAAGATTCGAACCGCCAAGGTACGAAGGTCCACGATAGCCCAAAGATGATTGAAAAAATATCAAACAAAGATCACGAATCCGACATAAATCACGCCGAACAACACACCAGATGGATCTTGACGCTCCTCGGTATCTGGCCTTCAGTCGTGTCAAATCCAACGAGAATCGCGAGATACGCGTCTAACTTTTGGTTACCCTTTCCCGCGATAATGATACTCACAATCTTGATTCCAATTTTGTGTCACGTCGTGATACGCAACGTCTCTCGCGACGAATTGCTCGCGATCCTCGGTCCGATAAGTTATCAGACGACGACAGTGCTCAAAAATTGTATTCTCATCTCTCGGCGGGGCACGATAAAGTTGTGCATGCAACACATGGAGACCGATTGGCGGAGGGTCGAGAATCGGCACGAGCGCGATATAATGATGAGAAATTTAGAGGTTGGGCGCGGTCTCACGATAATTGGCATTCTCGGGATGTTAGGCAGTGCTATGTTCTTCAACGCCAAGCCGCTGTTCAGCCCGTCTTACGTAAACTCCCTTAATCAGTCTGTGCGACCTTTGACTTTTCCCGGTGCCGATGTCTTCGTCGATCTTCGTCGCGGCTTTAACTACGAGATCGTTTACGTCAGCAACTCCGTGTGCATTTTCTTCCTTCACGTCGTCATCACGGCCATGTGCAATCTCGCGGCTTTATTCGTGACCCACGCTTGTGGTCAGATACAGATCGTCATGTCGAGACTGGGTGGTCTCGTTGATGGGGACGAGAACATGAGTGACGACGTTACCGTTCAGGATCGGATAGCTTTTATCGTTAGAAATCACGTCAGGGTACTGAGGTAACGACTCTCCGCGTTCAATCAGAGAAACGGACCGAGTACACTGAGAGAAAAAAATTTATTGAGTCAACAAAATAAGCGCTTACGGGTGGCGAAACAAATTTTTGGTTGATCGAACGCAATAATTGTCGTAGTCAGTGAAGAAACATTCGATTCAATGGCCTGTTAGTTTAATCGACAAGGTATTCTTTTCGATCAACCAAACACTTGTTTTGACACCCGTAAGCGCACATTTTGTTGACTCAATTGATTTTTTTTTTCTCTGTGTATTTTCATCAATTTTTTTTTACAGATTCGCTTCGACGGTTGAGGCATTTCTACGAGAGATGTGCCTAATGGAAGTAGCTTGCTCCACTCTCGCCATATGCTGGGTCGAGTATTATTGTGTGACGGTAAAAATGATAAATCATCGTAGAATAATTTTTGAGATTATTGTGCATCGTGGGTGGAGATAGTGAGAATTATAGTGTATATATACAGTGCAAGAGAAAAAAATTTAGAACTGAAGTATTGAATTGAATGATAAAAGAAAATAGTCTCAAGGCTTGTATCGGTTGTACTCGTACGTACACTGAGAAAAAAAAATTGGTTGGATTAACCGTCGCAGGTGACATACGTTCAAAGCTGTTATTTGTTTGGTACAAATAAAGCATTGTTTTGTTAAACGATTATTTGCTTCAATTTATTCGAAATATGTCGATTGAAACAAACATTTTTGTTGTACAAACCAGATACACCATTGAACGTATGTCACCGCGCATTTGCTCAATCCAACCATTTCTTTTTCTCAGTGTAATGTGAGGGTTTTAGCGATATATATATATATATATATATCTCAACTAAAGAACGGTTTTCAGAATGAATAAAAAAACAAACAAAACAAAATATTAAAATTTCTAGGTGAGTCAAAATAAGTCGTAATTTTTAGGAATGGCTGAACCGCAATTTTCTGGCACTGGCAATGTGTTTCCTTATGTTCATATCGTTGTCGTTTAATTTGTTCATATTCTGTCATATCGGTGAACTGCTGAAGGAACAGGTAACATCGATGGCCGAATGAATAAGCATATTTAAATCCATTAATATCTGACGCTTCGACAGTGTCAGCAAGTCGGAAGAGCCTCTTCTATGATCGACTGGTACAAACTACCAGGTAAAACTGGACTCGCTCTCATTCTGATCATCACTATGGCCGATTATCCCTGCACGCTCACCGCTGGCCAAGTGATGGAACTTTCGCACTACAGTTTTGGTAGCGTAAGTAATTAACACGGTCGAAAATCTTTGTACGTTGAACAACCTTTTGTTTTTCACAATTCTTCTTCTATTGTCAATTCTTCAATAATTTTTGTTTAAAATGCATCTAGTTCACAAAAAAAATTGTTAAATAAAAAAAAAAAAATTGTGAATGTTTGTTCGAACTACAAACCTCTTTAACTGTGTACGGCGACTCTCCCAGAATCCCAGAATAAATCACGGGAGGTAAACAATCTATTAGATGATCAAGACGTCTTTCGCATACTTGAACATGCTACGATCGATGGCCGAATAATAGTCTGACAAATATCGTTGCTGGATTAGTCAACTTTAATTTGTAAAAATAAATAAATAGTTTCTTCACGAGCGTCACCGTTGCGAGTAAATTTGTGTATAATAATTATAAACTAACCGCAGAACCGACGAGTACCGAGGAGGCACTTTTAACCTCCTATCGATAAGACGGAAAATCACAAGGTTCATCGGCACTGTCCAAAACCACTGCCGGCTTTACGCCCCGGAGTGTTACCAAACGTCTGATAAAAATCGATGAAAAGCTGTGCGAGATGCAAAAAAAAAGAAGACTCGCGAATCTGCGACGTACAATATTTCATACTTTTTCCGGGGCTGCAGCATAAAAAAATAAAAATGAAAGAAATATAAAAGTGATCAGAGTCGCGGAATAATTTCACCGCGCATGTCTCGAGTCCCTCGATGCTTCACCGATCGCTGAGTCATGCGCCGTTATTATTTTTATTTTTCCACCCCTTCGCCCCGCCAAACCCCTCCCCCCCGCGAGTGTAAAGCCGCGAGCAAACACTCACGATACATTATAAAACGACGCAACGAAAAAAAAATTGCGGGCCGTAGCTAGTGAAAAAGCGACATCAGTACGCCAGGTGGTTGGTATAAAAAAATAAATCTTATACCCGTGAGTGGTCGAAAAAAAAAAATGTCCCTTAGTTAACAGTCTCTCCGGTGCCATCGTGCAGTCGAGATGAAGATCGATGACGGAGGTCCGATAAGAATCTCAAACAAAAATCACGTTAATGACGTTAAGTTCGCCGTACAGCATACCCGATGGTTGTTGACGCTCCTCGGTATCTGGCCGTACGTTGTCTCGAAACCATCGAGCATCGGCAGATACGCCTCGAAGTTTATGTTGCCTCTGCCGTCTCTGTTGATAATCATATTCGCGATTCCCATAGTCTCGCACATAATTCTACGCGAACTGACGCGTTCCCAGATAATCGTGCTGCTCGCTCCGATAAGTTTCCGCGCGAGCAACATCCTGAAGAACCTGATCCTCGTCTCGCGTCGCGATTCGGTGAAGTACTGCATGCGACACATGGAGGACGACTGGCGATCGCTGGCGAACGAGGAAGACCGGCAGATAATGATAAGGAACGTGAGAATCGGTCACCGTTTGACCATGATATGCATCGCGGCGATGTACAGCAGTGGAGTGTTCTATCACGTGCTGATGCCTCTGTTGAGGGGCAAAACACTGAACGAATTCAACGTCACGGTCAAGCCTCTGCTTTTTCCTGGCGCCGACATCTACGTCGACCTCCAATCCGGCTACAACTACGAGATCGTGTACTGCAGCAACTGCGTCGGTGCATTTTTCCTGTACACGATTGTCTCCGCTGTCGTCAACGTCGGCGCGATCCTGATGAGCCACGCGTGCGGCCAGATCGAGATAATCGTCTCGAGACTCGAGAGTATCGTCGGTACCGATCGGCAAGGCAATGACCGATTCCTCAACAATCGCATCAATTTCGTAGTACGGTGTCACGTCAGAGTTCTTAGGTAATCGGGACTCCGGAGAACTTGTTCTCGATGATGTCTCCCGGAGGAAAGAATCCTGTTAATATCGTTGCCGGTAGATTCGTGTCTGCGATCGATGAAACTGTACGGGAGATGTGTTTCGTGGAAGTCGTCGCGTCGACTCTCATCATATGCTTGCTCGAGTACTACTGCATGACGGTAATGGAAAAATAAATTATGAAAACATTTATCTTTCAAACTGAATATCCCGTTGGATCGAAAAAGGTTGGTGAACAATTTTCCATTGAAAAACAAATAAAACAATGTAACGACAGGAGTGGGACAACAATAGTAACGTGGCGACGATAACGTATCTGATGTTGCTGGTCTCGATATGCTTCAATATCTTCATATTTTGCCACATCGGTGAACTTTTGACGGAACAAGTGATAATGGAATTTGAAGATATTTTTTTTTAGCTCCACCGCTCTATGATTAGACGGTAGATAGTGAAGTATGCGTTGATTCGTCAGTGTCAACGAGTTGGCAGAGCGGCGTACATGGCGGATTGGTACAAACTACCGGGCAAGACCGGTCTGGCTCTGGTGATGATAATCGCTATGGCAAACGACCCTCGCAAGCTCACGGCCGGGGGAATGATGGAACTTTCGTACCCGAGCTTTGGAGCCGTAAGCAGACTCGTCATTGGCTGTGCGTTAATGCTCATAGTATCGATATTGAAATATTAAATAATTTTTTTTTTTTTCAGATCATGAAGACATCGTTTGCGTATCTGGGAATGTTGCAATCGATGGCTGAATAATTATCCGAAGGACGCTGATGACGTTAGGCAACTGTTAATATGTATAAAGTGTTGTTACACTTGTAAATACACTTGTTGCTGCCAAGCGCGAGCTTGGACATTCGTTTTACTCGAAAACGAGCGGAGCAGGTGATGTTAATTTTTGTTTTTTTTATTCCACGAATTTTAAACCTAATGCGCGCAGCCCAGCAAACCGCAAAGTAGGTGTCATCTTTCTGATATATCATATTCAATATACAGTTTTTTATCACATTTTTTCTTTGAATTACGCACTAAACACACAATGAAAGTAGCATTTAAGAGAAGCACTTTTTTCGTATGAATAATGCAACTGCGATTCTAATGAGGCTTACGATGGAACCGACTAACAACGATACAACATTTTTTTCAACGCTCGAACGAAAATCCGAAAATCAGATGTAACCATTTTTTTTAAATCGTCGCCAAAGCTCCGCACCTCTGTGAGTGTCAATTGGAACTACTGAGAAAAACAGTAAATCGTTGAATTTAATGATAACAAAAAATAATCTCAAGGTTTGTACTTGAAGGTAATGTGAGGGTTTTAGCTATATATATCTCTTAACTAAAAAGGACTTTGCAGAATGAAAGAAAATTGTGGGTGAATGCGGCGCTCGTCATCGGATTATCGACGAGTCAAAATAAATGCTAATTTTTAAGAATGGCTGAACCGCAATTTTCTGGCAATGTGTTTCCTCCTGTTTATGTCGTTATCTTTCAAGTTAGTCATATTCTGTCATATTGGTAACCTGCTGAAGGAACAGGTAACGTCGATGACCGAACGATTCGGCAAATTTAAATCTATTAATGTCTGACTTGTACAAACTACCGCGTAAAACTGGACTCGCTCTTATTCTTATCATCACTGTGACTGATTATCAAATAATGAAACTTTCGCACTACAGTTTTGGAAGCGTAAAGAAATATCACGGTATAGGTTTATAAAACTTCTGTTTTCCACAATTCTCTTTCCATGGTTAATTTTTCAATAATTTTAGTTTTAAATGCTTCCTCTTGACAACAAAAATGAATTAGTAATGTTAAAGAAAAAATTTAAAACAAAAATAAAACAGATCAAGGTTGCAAAGTTATTAAACAAGAAGTAAAAATTGTGAACGTTTGTGGGCGAAAAACGTCTGTTCAATGCACAAAGTTCTTTAACTGTATATAGAGCGACTCGTCATAGTAGAGGAAATAATGAGCGGTAAACAATTATTTTAGATCATGAAGACGTCGTTCGCATACTTGAACTTGCTACGATCGATAGCCGAATAATAGTCAGATAAATACCGTGACTGGATCAGTCAACTGTAATTGGTAAAATTCAGTAAATACTATCTTCACGACACGCTACGTACGACTGTTGCGAGTTAATTTATGTATAAAAATTATAAACTGACCGCAGAACCTACGAATACCGAGGGTGTGAAATTGGTGTCTCGAAACGGCACTTTTAACGTCCTACCGATGCGACTGCAATTCACAAAATTCGTCGGCACAGTCCAAAACCACGGCGTCTTTACTCCACGAGTGATACTAGGCATCTGACAAAAATCGTTGAAAAGCTGAGCGAATTGCGAACAAAAATTGGCGTATCTGCGCCATAAGAATTAATACATTTTTCGAGCGTAGAGAGTAAAAAGAAAATAGAAAAGTGCCCAGAGTCGCGATATAACGTTACCGCGCATGTCTCCGGTCCCTCAGTAATTCGCCGAACGCTGCCTCATGCGCCATTTTTATTTTTCCACCCCTTCGCCCTGCCACCCCCACTCCCCTTCGCGAGTGTAAAGCCACCAGCGAAAACTCACGATAAATTATAAAACGACAAAACGAAAAGAAAGTGCCTGGACGTAGCTCGCGAAAAAGCGACATCAGTATGCCGGGTTGATGGTATATGGAAAAATAAATCTTATACCCTTGAGGCGTACGAAAAAAAAAATATTCCGTAGTTAACAGTCTCTTTGGTACCATCGAGCAGTCGAGATGAACAGCGATGACGGGGGTCCGGAATTGAACAGAGTGTCAAACGAGAATCACGTCGATGACGTTAATTTCGCCATGCAGCATACCCGATGGTTGTTGACGTGCCTCGGTATTTGGCCGTACGTTGTGTCGAAACCATCGACAATCGGTAGATACGTCTCGAAGTTTCTGTTGCCACTGCCGCCATTAATGATAATCATAATAGTGATACCGATAATCTCGCACATGATTTTACGGAAAATGGCACGCTCCCAGTTCCTCCTGCTGCTCGGTCCGATAGGTTTTCGGGTGAGCAACGTACTCAAGAACTTGATTCTCGTCGCCCGTCGCGATTCGCTAAAGTACTGCATGCGGCACATGGAGGACGACTGGCGTTCGCTGGAGAGCGAAGAGGATCGTCAGATAATGATGAGAAATTTGAGAATCGGTCACGGTTTGACTCTGATATGCATGGCGGCGATGTACAGCAGCGGACTGTTCTATCAGGTGATAATGCCTCTTTTGAGGGGCGTAACTGTGAACGAATTCAACGTCACCGTCAGGCCTCTGATCTTTCCCGGCGCCGACATCTACGTCGATCTCGAGGCCGGCTACAACTACGAGATCGTGTTCTGCGGCAGCTGCGTCGCAGCGTTTTTCCTGTACACGACAGTGATCGCGATCGGCAACGTCGGCGCGACGCTGGTGAGCCACGCGTGCGGTCAGATTCAGATCGTCGTCTCGAGACTCGACAACCTCGTCGGTGCCGATCGGCAGGACAGAGACCGATTCGCCGACGATCGAATCAAGTTTGTCGTACGGTGCCACGTTAGAGTTCTTAGGTAATCGGGAACTCCGGAAAAATGTACCCGATGCTGTTTCGTAAACGAAAGAATCCTGTTAATGTTGCCGGTAGATTCGCGTCGAGGATTGACGAAATACTGCGGGAGATGTGTTTCGTGGAGGTCGTCGCGTCGACTCTTATCATATGCTTGCTCGAGTACTACTGCATGACGGTAAAGAAAAAAATTTAATAAACGAAAAAAGACACACACACACAATGTGACGACAGGAGTGGGTCAACAGCAGAAACGTGGCGATAATAACTTATGTGATGCTGCTGGTCTCGTTGTGCTTCAATATCTTCATATTTTGTCACATCGGTGAACTTTTGAAGGAAAAGGTGATAACGGAATGTGAAGAATTTTATCTGTAGCTCTCACCGTCCCACTGTGGAACGGCAGATTGTAAAGTATGAGTTGATTCGTCAGTGTCAACTAGTCGGCAGGGCAGCGTACATGACGGATTGGTACAGACTGCCTGGCAAGGCTGGCCCAGCTCTGGTGATGATAATCGCGATGGCAAATTACCCTCGCAAGCTCACCGCCGGGGGGATGATGGAACTTTCGTACTTGAGCTTTGGAACCGTAAGCGGACACTTCGTCGTCGGCTGTGCGTTTGTATTCACGGTATCGATATGAAAAATTTAACGATTATTTTTAAGATCATGAAGACATCATTCGCGTATCTGGGAATGTTTAAATCGATGGCTGAATAATTATCCGAACGAGGCTGATGAATGAGTAGTCAAGTGTTAATATGTATAAACTGAATATTCTTGTCGGTGCCAAGAGCGAGCTTTGGCATTCGATTTACTCAAAAAATGAGCGGGACAGGTGATGCTTATTTTTATTCTGTATTGCACCGAACCGAGAAAATCGCAAAGTAGGAGTCATCTTTCTGATGTATCATATTCAATGTAAATTTGGTTAATTATATTTTTTGATTAAATTACGCACTGAACACAATGAACGATATTAATGCATCGATAAAAGTAGTATTTAACACAAGCACTTTTCGTATGAGTAATGCGATCCTAACGAGACTCAAGGTGGAATCGACTAAGAATGACACATTTTTTTTCAACGCCCGAAAAATCCGTATATCAGATGAAACGATTATAAAATTGGCACCAGAGGTTCCCACCTCCGTGAGTGTCAATTGGAACTACTGAGAAAAACACTAGAGTGCGGATTTTCAATATCCAACGATTAATAAGAGATTGCAATACATCGTACTTTGCTGCATTGCTTTTTTTTTTTTTTAAGTACGAAATAACCATGCGAAAATTTGGTGCACTGTACTATGATAAATATTATGTTCTATTATATTGTATAATTGACAGACCTCTGCACATTTGATTCTACCATGATCGCCGATTAATTGCACCAACCGCACCGCCACAGTTTGCAGGTCACATCATCGATAGGAATCCCATCACCGTTCAAATTTGCAAAAGCTTCGAATACAAGTCTCATTCACAAAATATCACGTCCCTCTTTCTTTTCGCGCAACCACCAAAAACCCTCTGATACAATCGATGAAACCGTGCATCGAGTTTTCAACGTCTCCATACAGAGTCTGCGCTCTACAGCAGAATGCCTAGGGACGGTAGAGAGGGACAAAAAAAAATACAAAAAAATAACCTACCAAACCACCGCTATCTGCGCATGCCTTTCGTTACTTCGTAATTAAGGGAAAATCGTCATCCGGCGCACGAGTTTCGTTTCATTTATTGGTCTACCTCTCCTCGCGCCTCGACACCGGAGAACGGGAGGGAGAAGAATCCACAAACCGTACTCTACAAATAAAAAAGGTACTGCTCGTCTAAAATTTACGATGAACGTCCCATTCGCGGCAAAGGTCCAAAAGTTTTCGTTAAAACAATAAAAAATAAAGAAAAACAGCGCTTGTCTCAGTCACCGATCTTTCCTCGAGCCGCCAGCATGAGACCGAACGATTCTTGCCCAACCGTCGACAAAGTGCCCAACAAAAATCATGTATCCGACATAAGCAACGCCGTACGCTACACACGATGGCTACTCACTATAATCGGTATCTGGCCGAGAGTAATCTCGAATCCGACTACGACCGAGCTGTGCTTCTCGAAACTTATGTTGCCGCTCGCGTCGCTGCTGATGCTGACGGTCGCGGTTCACCTGATATTGCACGTTTTTTCGCGGGACGTGAACGGCCTCGAGGTGATAATGCTCATGGGACCGATCGGTTTTCACGTGACGAATATACTCAAGCACTTCGTGCTATTTCTTCACTCGAGGCTGATAAAGGTTTGCCTGGAGCACATGAAGACGGACTGGCGATGCGTCGAGAGCGAGGACGAGCGCGACATCATGACGAGGAGTGTCAGGGTCGGTCACGACGTCACGATAGTCAGTGCGATCTGCATGTACAGCGGCACGACTTTTTACCACGCGGTGAGGCCACTGCTGTGGTCCGGGGAGAGCAAAAACGCGACGAACGAAAAGACGCGACTCCTCGCTTATCCGGGAACGGACAGATTTCTCGATCCCCGGATCGGTTACAACTACGAGATAATATTCTGCACGGTGTACGTCACGTCGTTCTTCATAAGCTCGGTCGTCACGGGCGCGTGCAATCTCGCCGCAATGTTCGTCACTCACGCGTGCGGACAAATTCAGATAATAATGTCGAGGCTCGATAAACTTTTGGGCAACGAGGAGGAGAAAATCGACCGGGTCGCTGTCGCCGATCGCATAGCATTCATTATCCACTGTCACGTCAGAGTACTCAAGTAATGAAGATATGATTTTGATCTTTTGTTTTTTGATTGTTGATCTGTTTTTTTTTTTTTTTGTAAATTTATTATGACGGAAAAAATGTATTTTTATTTTTAGATTCTCGTCGCAGATCGACCGAGTGTTGCAAGAGATTTGTTTACTCGAGGTGGTTTCGTCGACGATAATTATATGCCTGACCGAATACTACTGTATGACGGTAGACGATTGTTTGGTCGACTCGACGGATTTACGTCAATTTTTCATGATTAAGAGTTGAAACGTAATTTCAGGAATGGAGCAACAGCGACAGCGTGGCGTTAATAACGTACGCCATTCTGTTCACCTCGTTCTCCCTCAACGTATACATATATTGCCACGTCGGTGAGCTTCTGAAGGATCAAGTAATGGAACTGATTGGAGTTTTTTTTTTTGACGAGTCAACAAATTTTAATCGACAATGACTAATAGCTTTTGTCAAATGATATTTAACGATCTATGCAAGTTTCACCAAGTGCGAATCGCCGCGTACAATCTCGAGTGGTACAGGCTGCCGGATAGAATCGGGCTCGCTCTCGTGATGGTCATCATCGTTGCCAATTATCCGCCGAAGCTCACCGCTGGAAAAATGATCGAGCTATCGATCTACACGTTCGGCACTGTGAGTAAGATTGGGCTAACCAATAATCGGACCTTATCGAGTTCGGGAAAATTTCGACCTCACTAAATGTCTTCCCGAATGCGTTAAATTTATTTTTTATTGATACTTGTTGATTGATCGTCAGATAATGAGAACGACGCTCGGATATTTGAACATGCTGCGAACGATGACCGAATAACGATGTCACGATCGTTCGATTGTTGATTGATCGTGAAGAGGGAAGATTGCGTGTCTCCGCGTGAGTGTCACTTTTTATTCTCATTTCATCAATGAAACCCCGATTAACGGTAACGTATATCGTTAAGTGCCAAAGTGAAAGAGTGCAACTCACGTTTCTGAAATACTCTACTGTGCAGAATGATGTTACGATTCGTTGAAGATATTTCGGAAATAAATTAATGATCTGATAACAGGTGTACGTACATTTAAGCTCCTTACTGTGCAATAAATTATCACTAGCTTTTTACTTAAACGTCCAAACTCCAATCACTTTTATGCATTACTCCTCCTGAATTAAGTCCGTGACAAAAAAACTGCAATTCCCTTAAATTTTTTTTTTTTTTTTCAAGCGATATTAAAATACCTCGTTACAAGGTAAGGAAATTTACAAGTAAATTCAATTCCACGATTCCGACAAATTTATGACGAACAGTGACTTTAATAAAGTAACTCACCATGATATTTCGATATGGTCACATTATCGTTAAAAAAATGCCGATAACCCTTCACAGATAAACGAACATTGCGGTTTAAATCTCTTTACAAAATATAACTCACACCTCGTGCTCGCGCAAGCACCGAGAAGCCTCCGACACTGATCGATTACAAGAAGCATGAACGTTTTTCGGGTTGCCCATGCACAACAGTCCACACGGGAATAAAGATCGCTACTCGTCGCGAGTCTGCGCACTGCGACATGTACGAAAGCGGGTTAGAAAAAAAAAAAAAGATCATGGAAATGAAAAAAACACCACCCGAACTACAGAACCGCTCCGCGCATGCGCCTCATTGTTTCGCAACGAAGAGAGCGTAGAGTTTTGTTTTATTATTTCCGCCAGTTAGGCGCTTCGGTGCCGCGCATGAGGCGAGCGACGCATCCATAATTCGCGAGAATGCGAGTCATCGCAACGACCGTTTCCGGTTCCGCTGAAGAGTTATCGCGAAAGTAGAAGAACCAGAATAGTCGCAGCAACTCTGCATCCGGTCTGCACGATGAATCTCGATGATTCGCAGACCGCGATCGGGAGGTCGTACAACGAAAATTACGACATCGATCACGCACTGCGTTACACCCGGCGGTTTTTCACCATGATCGGCATCTGGCCCCGCATAGCGTCGAATGCGACGACCATCGGGCGATTCGTCTCGCGACTAATGTTACCGATTTCATTGTCATTCATGCTGATGGACGTTGTCGCTCTGATGTTGCGCCTCGTTCTGGAAGAGACGAGCGGTTACGAGCTGATACTCATGATGGGACCGTTGAGTTTCGATTTGACTTGTTTGCTGAAGCACGTTTCGCTGCTTCTTCACTCGAGGTTCATAAAAATTTGCATGGAGCACATGGAAACCGATTGGCGGAGGATCGACAACGACAACGATCGGGGAATAATGATGAGGAATCTCAAGGTCGGACACGACGTGACGATCGTGTGTTCCGTGTGCATGTACAGCGGTGGGATATTTTATCACGGGATTCTGCCGCTCTGCACGCGGGAGAGCACCGACGAGCTCAACGGGACCGACGGGCGGCGAACTTTCGCGGGAGCCGGTATATTTCTCGATACAAGTGCCGGTTACAACTACGAGATAATATTCTGCGGTCTGTGCATCTCCTCGTTCATCCGCTACACGGTCGTGGCGAGCGCTTGCAATCTGGCCGCGATTTTGGTCACCCACGCCTGCGGCCAGATCGAGCTCATAACGTTCAGGCTCGAGAATCTACTGGGCAGCGACGACCGGAAGGACATCGGCAAAGACGTCGTCGCCAGTCGGATTGCGATTATCATTCGATATCACGTCAGAGTACTGAAGTAACAATAATTTCAATTGAGCAATATAATAATAAATCATGAAACATATTTTTTATGTTTTTGTTATGAAGAAAATTTATTACCGACCGTCGATCGTATTCAATGTTTACCCGGTGACTTTTAGATTCGCGTCGCAGATCGACCAAATATTGCGCGAGATATGCCTTCTGGAGGTGGTTTCATCGACGGTTGTAATATGCTTAGTGGAATATTGCTGTGTGACGGTAGAAAATTATTGGCTCGGGAAAATGTTTTCTCGAAATTTTGTTATCGAAAGTGTAATAACAATTCCAGGAATGGAACAACAGCGACAGCATAGCAATGACGACCTACGTCCTCCTACTGGTATCCGTGTCCTTCAATGTCTATATATATTGCTACGTCGGTGAGCTACTAAAGAAACAAGTAATCGATCCGATAGCGCTTAAGAAAAAAAAAAAATCAACAAATTTAACCCACCAACTGCGAATATTATTTGACGAATGATATTTAACGATCTGTGCTAAGTTTCATCAAGTTCGAATCGCAGCGTATAATTTCGAATGGTACGAGCTGCCGGGTAGAACCGGCCTGGCTCTTCTAATGATCATCACCGTCGCTAATTATCCTCCCTCCCTCACCGCTGGGAGAATGCTCGAACTCTCGATTCACACGTTCGGCACAGTAAGTACGATTTCACGAGGAAACTCGTGACCCATCAACGGTTTTGGAAACTACTTGCCTGCTTGAAATTCCTTCCTCGGGAATTACATCCGCTCATTCTGCCATGCGATTCAATTTCAGATAATAAGAACTTCGCTCGGGTATTTGAACATGTTGCGAGAGATGACCAAGTAACATTGTCACAATAGGCACGTGATCGTTAGTTAGTCGATTTTTCAAATTTAGATGAGTGTTGCTTTGTTCACTGAACCCGATCGACAACTTGTAACGTCGTTAGGCTTCTGAAGGATCAAGTAATGGATCGGGTGAACACTTTTAAAGAAGTTTAAAAAATTGTATCACCAAAGACTAATAGCTTTTATAAAATTATATTTAAGGATGTACGTAAGTTTCGCCGCGTACAGTCGCGAATGGTACAGGCTGCCAGGTAAAATTAGCCTCGCTCGAAAAGAAAAAAATGTCACTATCGATCTAAACATTCGACACTGTGAGTAAGTTTGAATTACCCAGTATCGGGTCTTATCGGGTTCGAACAAAGTTCGCCTCATTGAAATGATTTCCTGAATACGTTATATATATTTTTTTAATGTTATTATTATACTTGGTAATTAATCGGCAGATAGTGAGAACGGAGCTCGGACATTTGAAGATGCTGCGAACGGTAATCGAGTAAGGAGGTGACATTTGTATGTTTGTTAGTTGATCGTCAAAAGCGGAACTTTGGTACCTTAACGTGAGTCACTTTTTGTTTTTATTTCTTTAGTAAACCCAATGAACGGTAACGAATATCGTCAAGTGCCAAAATGACGAAGTGCACTCACGTCACTGCAACCGTTTCCCGTGCAAAATGATGTTACACCTCGTTAAAGATATTTCGAAAATAAATGAATGAACTGATAACAAGAGTATGTAAATTCAAGAGCTCATTGTGCAATAACTTACCACTAGCATTTGGTCGTGTTAATTCCAATCAGTTTTATGTAATTCCTTTCCCGAACTCAGTCTGCAACAAAAAAAAAAATGGTAACTTTATTATTTTTTATATTTTCAAGAGCTATTAAAATACTTTGTTATAAGGAAAGCAAATTTTCGAGTAAATTCAATTCGACAGCTTCGACGAATTTATTTTTCAACTTTGAAAGGGCAGCGTTGTTTGTTAATGACGAACAGTGATTTCAATGCGGTAACTAACCATGATATTTCGATAAGGTCACATTATTTAAACTGACAAACAAACTTTGCCTTTAAATTTCTTTTTACAAAGTATATCTCACAGCTCTACTCGTGCTTGAGCAAGCACCGAGCGGCCTCTGACACAATCGATAAAAAGAACGGACAAACGTTTTTCGGAGTGTCCATACACAACAGTCGTGACGGGAATAAAGATCGCGACGAGCCGCGAGTCTGCGCACTGCGACATGAACGAAATCGAGTTAAAAAAAAAATAAGAAAAAAAAAAGAAAAAAACACCACTCGAACTATAGGGGCGGTTTCTGCGCACGCGCCTCGTTGTATCGCGTCGAAGGGAGCATCGACATCTCCGGTCCGAGTTTCGTTTTATTATTTCCGCCCGTCCGACGCTTCGGTGCCAGAGGGAGGAGGGCGACGCATCCATTATTCGCGAAAATGCGAACATCGCACGGCAGCTTCCGGTTTCGCGGTGGGGCAGAAAGAGTAATCGCAAAAGTAGAAGAACCGGAAGTGTCGTGAGTCGCAGTAACCCCAGTCCGGTCGAGCCGGCGCGATGAATTTCGATGATTCGTACTCCGCGATCGGGAGGTTGTCCAACGAAAATTACGAATCGGACATTGATCACGCTCTGCGGTACACCCGACGGTTTTTCACCCTAATCGGCATGTGGCCGCGTATAGTGTCGAATCCGACGACGATCGAGCGATTCGTGGCGCGACTGATGTTACCGATTTCGTTGTCGTTCGTGCTGATATCCCTCGGCCTTCTGATATTGCACGTTGTTCTCGAAGAGACGAGTGGTCCGGAACTGATACTGATGATGGGACCGATTAGTTTCCAAGCGACTTGTGCGCTGAAGCACGTTTCACTGTTTCTTCGCTCGAGGTTCATAAAAGTTTGCATAGAGCACATGGAAACCGACTGGCGGAGGATCGACAACGAAAACGATCGGAGAATAATGATGAGGAACCTCAAAGTTGGACACGACGTGACGGTTATATGTTCCGTGTGCATGTACAGCGGTGGTATATTTTATCACGCGATAATGCCGCTCTGCACGCGTGAGAGCACCAACGGGCTCAACGAAACCGTCGGACCGAGGGCTTACGCCGGAGTCGATATATTTATCGATCCCCATGCCGGTTACAACTACGAGATAATATTATGCGCTGTATGCGTCGTCTCGTTCTTTCTCTACACGACCGTGGCGAGCGCTTGCAGTCTGGCCGCGATTTTAGTCACTCACGCCTGCGGCCAGATCGAGCTGATAATGTTCAGGCTCGAAAATCTGCTCAGCACCGACGACCGGAAGAGCATCGGCAACGACGTTGTCACCAATCGGATGGCAATTATCATACGCTATCACGTCAGAGTACTAAAGTAACGAAAATCCGAATGATAAATTATTTTTTTTTCATTTCAATTTTTTTTATTTATTTTGAAGAAACTTCGTCACTGACTGTCGAACGTATTAATGTTCCCGTGAATTTTAGATTCGCGTCGCAGATCGACCAAACATTGCGCGAGATATGTCTTCTCGAAGTGACTTCCTCGACAGTTATAATATGCTTAGTGGAATACTACTGTATGACGGTAGAAAATTATTGGCTCGGGAAAATAATTCCTCGAAATTTCGTTATCAACAGTGTAACAATAATTGCAGGAGTGGAACAACAGCGACAGCATAGCAATAACGACCTACGTTCTCCTACTGGTCGCCGTGTCCATCAATGTCTACATATATTGCCACGTCGGTGAGCTTCTAAAGAGACAAGTAATCGATCGAATACCAGTTTTTAAAAAATATGTAAAACAATGTAACCCACGAACTACGAACATTATTTGTCGAATGATATTTAACGATCTATGCTAAGTTTCACCAAGTTCGAATAGCAGCGTACAATGTCGAATGGTACGAGCTGCCGGGTAGGACAAGCCTGGCTTTCGTAATGATTATCATCGTGGCTAATTATCCACCCCGGCTCACCGCTGGGAGAATGATCGACCTCGAGATTCACACGTTTGGCACTGTAAGTACCATAATCCGACAGACGATTTCACGAGGCAATGTGCGATCCGGTGAGATGAAGTGAAATGTCACGTGACGGAGCCAGAAGTGTGAGATAGCGCCATTGGTCTTACGGTGGAACGAGACAGACAGAGAAACAGAGAACGTGTTTCACTTCACCTTAACGGATTCGGCAACTTCTTGCTTGAAATTCATTCCTCGAGAGTTACATCCGCTCATTCAGCGGTACGATTCAATTTCAGATAATAAGAACTTCGCTCGGATATTTGAACATGTTGCGAAAGATGGCCGAGTAACATTGACACAATTAGCACCTAATCGTTAGTTACTCGATTGTTGATGTAGATGTTTCGATATATTGGAGTGAGCGCCGCTGTGTTAACCCAACCGACAAGCAGATGCGCGGACCTGCTTGCCACGTCGGTGAGCTTCTGAAGCATCGATGAAGTTATGAAATTGACAACGGTAATCGAATAACGATGTCACGATTGTATGATTGTTAATTGATCGTCAAAAGAGAAGCTTTCGTATCACCACGTGAGTGTCACTTTTTATTTTTATTTATTTAATAAAGCCAATTAACGATAACGTATATCGTGAAGTGCCAAAATGAAAAAGTGCACTCACGTCCCTACAACACTCTCGCGTGCAGAATGTTGTTAGACTTCGGTAAAGCTATTGCGGAAATAAATTAATGTACTGATAAAGAGAGTATTTAAATTTAAGCCCCTTACTGTGCAATAACTAACCACTGTACTTTTATTTAATTGTTTAAACTCCAATCATTTTCATACAATACTCCTCCTAATCTCGGTCGGTAAACAAATAAAAACTGTAATTCTATTACATTTCTTTTTTTCAAGAGCTATTAAAATGCTTCGTTAAACGCAAAAGAAATTTTAAGGTACATTCAATTCCACATCTTCGACAAATTGATTTTTAACTTCGAAAGGGTAGGGGTGTTTATTTATAACGAACATAGATTTTAATGCATTAACTCACCATGACATTTCGATATGGTAACGTCATTTTTCTTAAATTCTGATCGCCGTTCACGGAAAAGCAAGCTTTGCGTTTAAAATTCCTTTAAAAAAATATACCTCACGGCTCTCCTTGTGCTTGCGCAAGCATCAAGAAGCCTGTGACACAATCGCTGAAAAGAGGGATAGACACTTTTCGAGGTGACCATACACAACAGTCGTCGCGGGAATAAAGATCGCGTCGAGTCGCGAACCTGCCTACTACGATATGCACGAAAGCGAGTTCAAAAAAAGAAAGGAAAAAACACCACCCGAACTATAGGACCGATCACTGCGCATGCGCCTCATTGTTTCGCAACGAAGGGAGCATCGACATCTCCGGCCCCGAGTTTTGTTTTATTATTTTCGCCAGTTCGGCGCTTCGGTGCCGCAGGGAGGAGGGCGATGCATTCATAATTCGTGGGAATACCAACATTGTAACGACAGCTGCAATTTTCGCGGTGTGGAAAAAAAGTTATCGCGAATGTAGAAGAACCGGAAGCGTCGCGAGTCGCAGTAATTCGCATCCGGTCGAGCGACCACGATGAATTTCGATTATTCGTACTCCGCGGTCGAGAGGTTGTCCAACGAAAATTACGAATCGGGCATTGACCACGCTCTACGGTACACCCGGCGGTTTTTCACTCTCATCGGCATCTGGCCCCGTGTAGTGTCGAATCCGACCAACATCGAGAGATTCGTGTCGCGACTGATGTTACCGATTTCGTTGTCGTTCATGCTGATACACATCGTCCTTCTGATTTTGCACGTTTTTCTGGGAGAGACAAGTGGTTCCGAACTGATACTGATGATGGGACCTTTGAGTTTCGAATTGACTTGTTTCCTGAAGCACGTCTCGCTGTTTCTTCACTCGAGGCTCATAAAGGTTTGCATAGAGCATATGGAAACCGACTGGCGGAGGATCGACAACGAAAACGATCGGAGTATAATGATCAAGAATGTCAAAGTCGGACACGACGTGACGATTGTATGTTCCGTGTGCATGTACAGCGGTGGTATATTTTATCACGCGATAATGCCGCTCTGCACGCGTGAGAGCACCAACGGGCTCAACGAAACCGCCGGACCGCGAGCTTTCGCCGGAGTCGATATATTTATCGATCCCCATGCCGGTTACAACTACGAGATAATATTCTGCGCTGTATGCGCCGCCTCGTTCTTTCTCTACACGACCGTAGCGAGCGCTTGCAGTCTGGCCGCGATTTTAGTCACTCACGCCTGCGGCCAGATCGAGCTGATAATGTTCAGGCTCGAGAATCTGCTGAGCACCGACGACCGGAAGAGCATCGGCAACGACGTTGTCACCAATCGGATGGCAATTATCGTTCGCTGTCACGTCAGAGTACTGAAGTAACAAAAATCCGAATGTTCAATATATATATATATATATCTACATGTTTAATTTTTTTTTAAGAAACTTTATCACCGACCGTCGCGCGTATTAATGTGTACCGGTGACTTTTAGATTCGCGTCGCAGATCGACCAAATTTTGCGGGAGATTTGTCTTCTGGAAGTGCTGTCCTCGACCGTTATAATATGCTTAGTGGAGTACTACTGTATGACGGTAGAAAATTATTGGCTCGAGAAAATAATTCCTCGGAATTTCGTGCTCAAAAGTGTAATAATAATTGCAGGAGTGGAACAATAGCGACAGCATAGCAATGACGACCTACGTCCTTTTACTGGTCGGCGTGTCCATCAATGTCTATATATATTGCTACGTCGGTGAGCTTCTAAAGAGACAAGTAATCGATCGGATAAGCGTTTAAGAAAAAAATCTCAAAAATTTAACCCACCAATTCTACGATTACTATTTGTCAAATGATTATTTAACAATCCACGCAAGTTTCACCAAGTTCGAATCGCAGCGTACAATTTCGAATGGTACGAGCTGCCGGGGAGAACGAGCCTAGCCCTCGTAATGGTCATCATCGTGGCTAATTATCCTCCCCGGCTCACCGCTGGGAGAATGATCGAGCTCTCGATTTACACGTTCGGCACTGTAAGTACCATTATCCTAGGGACGATTTCACGAGGCAACATGCGACCCGTTTACGGGTTCGAAACTATTTGCCTACTTGAAATTCCTTCCTCGAGAATAACATCCGTTCATTCTGTGATCCGACTCTATTCCAGATAATAAGAACATCGCTCGGTTATTTGAACATGTTGCGAAAGATGGCCGAGTAACACTGTCACAATTAGCACGTGATCGTTAGGTAGTCGATTGTTGAATTAGATGCTTCGATAAATTCCTACCGTACCTACTTGTTACGGCTGAACTGTACGTACACCCAAAAAAATTAGGTACGTGAAATCATTGAGAACAATAAGGATTGAGATTGATCGGACCTCTTCGTGAGGGCATATAGAGCGGCATATTTGATCTCTAACATTTACAACTCTACCAGAAAAAATCATTACCCGTAGAACTCTACCGGATTAGAACTGTACCAGATAACAACTCGAACAGATAACGAATCTGCCGTACCAAAATTGTTCCCAGAATCTGTACAACATTATGGAAAAAAACTACCAGAGCGAATCTGTCGCCAATAACTATACCACATAACACCTCTACCGGAATATAAGCGTCCAAGAAAATGTCTACCGGTAGAGTTTCATTTACATTCCGGTAGAGTTTTCTTTTTCTGATAGAGTTGCACCTAGAAAAATAATTTATTCGACGGGCACTCGGAAATAAATTTTTATTTGGTTTAAATAAATATTTTAATTGATCTAAATAAATATTCATTTTAATTAAATAGATATTTATTTTAATCAAATAAATATTTATTTGCGTGGCGCCCGTCAAATAAATTATTTTTCTGGGTGTGTTATCTGGTAGAGTTCTAATCCGGTAGAGTTCTATGGGTAATGCTCTTTTCAGGTACAGCTGTTATTTGTTGGGGTTGTGAGTGGTCGAGATATAAATGTGATAGGGCGAATCCAAACGGGAGGTTGATTCAACCGCTCCGATTGGGATTTCTTATCGGAATTTATTTTACCAAAAACATTGCGTGGTTGAGGAAACTTTGGCGTGCTTGCGCCAAGTTTTCCTTCGACTCCGTCAAAACAACTGCGTTATTACGGCAAGCACCTATACGGTTGGAATTATTGGCACGGAGTCTAAGTAATGATACGTTTGTTGAATCAATTGCTTAAATACGCTACAATCGTTCTAAACCCGCGCAATTAAGGGTTATAGTTCGTAAACTACAAAAGCTTGACTGAACTACTGACTGAAACATACTTTTTTTATAATATCGTCAAATAACTTTGATACGTTTATTTAATGGTAATACGTATACCATTATAATACGAATAAAAAAAAATATTGATGAAAAGTAATGAAAAAAATCTATGATCACGATGAACTATTTTGACGATGAATGCCTGAGATGGTAGTTGAATTGTCTACCTTAGAATCATGCCTACCTACCTATTCTCACCTGCTCGAGCCATTGATCGTCCGAGTCCTGGCGCCCCGGTCTTTTTGCTGGGGAACTCCATTCGGGGTGTAATCGACTCGTCAAAGTAATTGAAAATCATAAACAATCGCAAAAGAAAAAAAATAATTGACTCGGTTGCGATCTACGGATGATTTAGTTTTCTGGAAAGACAGTCAACAGCATATTTTGTAGGGCCAATCTTCACTATTTTTCTCCCAAGCGTAGAGTATTTCTGAGCTATTTCTGAGCCGTTGCTTTATAGAAATCAAATTGTCAATTGACGTGCGTCTGATTCGTTCAACCGGTGACGACGGTTTGACTACGGGCAAATCTTTGATTAAATCCGACATTTCATCAACAAAGTGTTAATGGCTCGAAGAATAAACGATTCGATGATAGCACCAACAAAGTCGACAACTTACCGCGGCAATTTCAATCAACCGATTAATAAGAATTGGACTTCACGATGACACGACACTCCACTAACGTTTCACACTCGACAGGGACCGATTGGCGACTGATAAATATCGAAGAATCAAAGGATGGAGTTTTCACGGTTTTCGTCCACGGGCAAATGCCACCGAGTCCGAGCTCGCCAAAAAATCACGAGTCTGCGCAGTGGAAGACGGAGAGGCGCCGGCGGTGAATACAAATAATAAAAACAAAAACACCACCCGAACTATAGGACCACTCACTGCGCATGCCTCTCATTACTTTCTAATTGAGCTAGCATCGACATCCGTGGCACGTTTTTTTTTTTTCCCTCCCCCTTCTCCGCCGTCGAGACAGTGGAGCGGGAAGCGGCGGCGAATCGTGAAATACGAAAAAGAAGAAGCGCAGCTCATATCGAATGAATCGCAGCTGCCGGATTCCCGGTAGAGGAAAGAAATTACGGAAATCGAAAAAAAAAAAATGAATTGAAAGAAAACGTATACAGCCAAGTGGCAGTCAGTCGCGTTTCCTCCGACTCGGCAGCATGAATTTCGATAATTCGCACTCCGCAACTGAGGAGATATTGAATAGGAATCACGTATCGGACATTGATCACGCTACGCGTTACACTCGATGGTTTCTCACCTTTACGGGTATCTGGCCGCGGCTCGTATCGAATCCGACGACGATCGGGCGACACGTTTCGAAATTATTAGCGCTCCTTTGCTTATTTTTCTTGACGATATTGGTGATGCACGTGGTGTTACATTGCATCGTGAGAGACTTGGGTGGTTCGGAGATCATTGCGATAGTCGGACCGTTAAGTTTTCAAATAACGTGCGTACTGAAGCACGTCGTGCTGTTTCTCGGTTCGGACTCTGTAAAGATGTGCATAAGTCACATGAAAACCGACTGGCGGAGACTCGATAACGAGAACGATCGTGGGATTATGATGAGGAATCTCAAGGTCGGTGACAACATAACGATAGCGAGCGCGATCGCTTTGTACGCGGGTGTTTTCTTTTTCAACATCGTAACGCCGTTGTGGCGGGGAAAGAGCATTAACGAGTTCAACGAAACCGTGAAACCTCTTCCTTATCCGGGACTCGACTTGATTCTCGATCCGCGTACCGGTTACAACTACGAAATCATAATCTGTACATTATGGATCGCGACGTTCTTCCGTTGCTCGGTCGTCGCCGGTACATTCAACCTCGTCACGATGTTCGTGACTCACGCCTGCGGACAGCTCCAGCTGATCACGCCGAGGCTCGGCAATCTGTTGAGCTCCGACGGCGAGGAAGACGTTGTTGACGATGTTGTTGCCAGTCGCGTTTCGTTCATCATTCGCTCTCACGCGAGAGTACTTAAGTAACGACGTCTTACGTTATCGTTATTCGAACTGAATTTTGTTAGGCCACGTCGAAGGTATCGATGAATACATTCGTCACTTTCAGATTCTCGTCACAAGTCGACGAAGCTTTGCGTGTGATATGTCTCCTGGAAGTCGTTGACGCGACTATTCTCATAGGCTGGACCGAATACCAATGCCTGGTGGTAGGAAGCGATTAAGGTAGCGCGGTACAGTCAAGTCAATCGAGTACCCGGCTTTAAAAAAAAATGTTGTACACGCTTGAAATCAGATATTTCTGCGAACTTAGATGGATCTTGATTAAAGAGTTCAGACTTTATGGAGAAAAAAATATACAACAATGAATTTTGAGAAAATCACTTAGTTTAGGTCAATAAATCCACGGGCGTATTCTTGCCAAATTGTTGTGAAGATAAATTTGTAATTTTGGGTCGATCTTGAAGAGTGACTGTTTATTTTGTTTGTTGAAATACGTCTCGCGAATTCATCAAGTAATTGGTTTGGTTTGGAGTCTCAATCGGAAGAAAAGCTTAGTTAACGTCGTAGCTCTGCTTTTTTTTCATAAACAAATGACACTAATATGTACGATAAATACTATGATTAATGTTTTGCGATGAATTCGTAGAGTATCCATGGGAAACAAAATGATCTTTCACTCGTCTTCACAATTTGACTTCACAAAAACTGCGTAAGTATATGCCCGTGAATTTACTGGCGTAAGCTGAGTTATTTTCTCCAAATCCATTGGTCTACATCTTTTTCTACATAAAGTAGGAACTCTTTCATTTACATCTACATTACTTCGCACTAATTATCTGTTTAAAGTGTGGCAAACCATTTTTGAAGTCTTGGTACTCGATTGACTCGACTGTGCCGCAAGGACTACCTTACATGATTTAATGTTATTAACGAAAGAATTGAGACTGACAAGCTAATCATTGCAGAGATGGAGCAAGAGCGACAATATAGCGATAATAACTTTTGTCACTTTAGTGATCTCCTTTTCGTTCAACGTGTACATGTATTGCTACGTCGGCGAGCTTCTGACGGATCAGGTAACGTTTAGCGATGTCGTTGACCCGTCGAAATATCACCGTCGCGAATATCGGAACGATAAATAATATTTGAAACGATCTACCAGTGCCATCGAATCGGAAGCGCAGCGTATAATAGCGACTGGTTCAAACAACCTGGGAAGGTCGGCGTCGTTGTTAGCATGGTTATCACTATCGCAAATTGCCCTCCCAAACTCACAGCCGGGAATATGTTTGATCTCTCGATTAGCACGTTCGGCACTGTAAGTACATCATCCGCGTGCGATTTCACGTTACCCAGTGGAAATCCAAATTAAACAATTATCCAGCCGGCATCGGGTTTGGACAAGACTTTCCTGAACGACATTTCTTCACTATTATTAAATGGCCTTCATTCTGTTGTATATAATAAAATCATCATCATCATCATCATCATCATATAATAATAAATTAAAAAATAATAGAAAAAAAATATATATATATGAAAATAATAGAAAAAAAAATTAATGTGTAAAGAAAAAAAGTTCATAAATAATTGATTTTTAGATAATGAGGACGTCTCTTGGTTATTTGAACATTATGCGAACGGTAACTGAATGATAGCCGAATAATTATAGTTTTCGGTCAACCACCAGAGCGACGCTTCGTACAATCACGAAAGCGTCGCTCACTTCGATGAGCATGATTCACAACCGTATGTATCTCACCTCGAATTACTCGCTGATAGCCTTGAGCTGTCAGTAGCTGAATTTATTGCTCGCGGTGTCTGTTATAGTTTCGAAATCATGTACAAAGACTTTTCAAGGACTTCCTCGAGATTCTCATGACTGTAAAAATTGTCGATGTTAAGGTGAGACTAACCGCTGGAGAAAAAAATAAATAAATACATTTGAAAAAAAAAGCAGATCTGAGTTCAAGCAGCGGTGATTTAGAAATCACCATTCGTCTGACAGAATGTAGAAAGAAAAATTATTAAGAGAAACACTTGTTAATTCTTAAAGAAAAAAAAACTACGAAAACCCCTATTCCTGCAAATCCCGGTGATTTTTTTTTAAATCCACAAACACGTTTCTGCTTTATTCGGACATTTCTAAAATATAATTGGCACAATAATATACTTTTTTTAAGGATGATAAGGATGATTTTTAAGGATTTTAATAAAATTATAACTTTGATAAATTATTACTTAGATTAATCACCCTTCACGAACAACCAAGCTTTGCCTTTAAATATCTATAAAAAAATATATATTTCACGACTCTTGTGCTTGCGCAAGCACCGAGAAGCCTCTGACACAATCGATGAAAGGAAGCGTAAACGTTTTTCGAGGCGTCCACACACAACAGTTGTCACGAGAACAAAGATCGCGACAAGTTGCGAGTCTGCGCCCCTGCGACATGTACGAATGCAAGTTAAAACAAAAAGGAAAAAAAACACCACCCGAACTATAGGACCGGTCTCTGCGCATGCGCCTCATTGTTTCGCAACGAAGGGAACATCGACATCTCCGGTCAGTTTTGTTTTATTATTTCCGCCCGTTCGGCGCTTCGGTGTCGGGGGGGAGGAGGGCAACACATCCATAATTCGCGAGATTCCGAACATTATAGCGACAGCTGGTGGTTTCGCGGTGGAGAAAAAGTTATCGCGAGAGTAGCAGAACCAAAAGAGTCGCGAGTCGTAGTAACTCTTATCCGGCCGGCACGATGAATTTCGACGATTCGTACTCAGCGGTCGGGAGATCGTCCAACAAAAATTACAGATCGGACATTGATCACGCTCTGCGGCACACCCGACAGCTTTTCACCCTCATCGGCATTTGGCCCCGTGTAGTGTCGAATGCGACGACCATCGAGCGATTCGTTTCGCGACTAATGTTACCGATTTCATTGTCCTTCATGCTGATACACGTTGTCCTTCTGATATCGCACGTTATTCTGGAAAAGACAAGTGGTTCCGAACTGATAGTGATGATAGGTCCGTTGAGTTTTCAAGCGACTTGTTTGCTGAAGGACGCTTCACTGTTTCTTCACTCGAGGCTCATAAAAAATTGCATAGAGCACATGGAAACCGATTGGCGGAGAATCGACAACGAAAACGATCGGAGGATAATGACGAAGAATCTCAAAGTGGGACACGACTTGACGATTATATGTTCGGTGGGCGTGTACGGCTGTGGTACATTTTATCACGTGATACTGCCGCTTTACACGCGAGAGAGCACCAAGGGGCTCAACGAAACCGTCGCATCGGCGCGAGCTTACGAGGGTGCCGATATATTTATCGGTTCCCGTGCCGGTTACAGCTACGAGATAATAGTCTGCACTGTATGCGTCTCCTCATTCTTTCTCTACACGGTCATAGTGAGCTCCTGCAACTTGGCCGCGATTTTAGTCACTCACGCCTGCGGCCAGATCGATCTGATAATGTTCAGGCTCGAGAATCTACTGAGGACCGACAAGCGGCAGGACATTGGCATAGACATTGTCGCCTATCGGATAGCAATTATCGTTCGCTATCACGTCAGAGTACTGAAGTAACAAGAATTCGAATTAAAAAAATTATTTAAAATTCCGATATTTTGGTTATTTTGAAGGAACTTGATTACCGACCCTCGATCGTTTTAATGTGTTGCTCTGACTTTTAGATTCGCATCGCAGATCGAGCAAACATTGCGCGAGATAGGTCTTATCGAAGTGATTTCCTCGACCGTTATAATATGCTTAGTGGAATACTACTGCATAACGGTAGAAAATTATTGGGCCGAGAAAATAATTCTTCGCAATTACGTTATCAATAGTGTAATAATAACTGCAGGAGTGGAACAACAGAGACAACATGGCAATGATGAACTACGTCCTCATGGTGGTCGCCGTGTCCAGCGATTTCTACATATATTGCTACGTCGGTGAGCTTCTAACGAGACAAGTAATCGATCAGATGAGCGTTTAATAAAAATAAATAATTCAATTGAACCCACGAACTACGAATGTTATTTGACGAATGATATTTAACGATCTCTGCTAAGTTCCACCAAGTTCGAAACGCAGCGTACAATTTCGAATGGTACGAGCTGCCTGGTAGGACCAGCTTGGCTCTCGTAATGGTTATCATCGTGGCTAATTATCCTCCCCGGCTCACCGGTGGGAGAATAATCGAACTCTCGTTTCACACGTTCGCCACTGTAAGTACAACTGTCCTAGGGACAATTTCGCGAGGCAACATCCGACCTTTTAACGGTTTCGGAAACTACTTGCCTTCGTGAAATTCCTTCATCGAGAATTACATCCGCCCATTCTGCCATACGATTCAATTTCAGATAATGAGAACTTCGCTCGGATACTTGAGCATATTACGCGAGATAGCCGAATAACATTGTTACGATAAGCCCGTGGTCGTTAGTTAGTCGATTGTTGAATTCAGACGCTTCGATACATTCAAGTGAGTGCCGCTTTGTTCAACCCGATCGACGATCGCATGCCCGGAGCCTGTACGTACTTGCCACTGAACGGTACGTGTACTGAGAAAAAATAGGTAAATAAAATCTTAGGGAACAATGAGGCTGAGGTTGATTCAACCTCAAGACAAATCCAATTTAACACACGCTTTAGAACTATGTTAAGCTATCCCAAACTCACTGTCAGGAGTATGTTTGAACTCTCGATTGGAAGTTTGGCATTGTAAGTACATCACCCGCGCGCGATTTCACATCACCGAATAGAAACAAAAATTCGACAATATTCAGACTGTATCATGAATGAAAAAAATATGTATATTTTTATATAAAAAAGTAATACATAATTAATTTTTTAGATAACGAGGACGTCTTGGTTACTTGAAAATTCTACGAACGATCACTGAATGACAGCCGAATAACTGTATTATAATTGTATTATAATTATATTAAAAAATTGAATCAATGTCGCATAAACGAAAACAAACGAATGTCAAACGATAAATAAATATGTTAATCGATCTTTTCGGCGACCATTTCCCGCACTTTTCAAGAGCAGATAAACCTCAAAGTACTTTCAAAGACTGCAAGGACCGCCGGACACAATGGCTGTTATCCTTTACGAAAATTAGTTGATCGATCGATGGATTCAGCTGAATTTTCGTGATTAACATTGTGAAAAAAAAAAATCGCAGGAATGGAGCAACGCGATGGCCTGACCATAATAACGTACGTCATTCTGTGATAACAAGGGTGCGTAAATTTAAGCTCCTTACTGTAAATGACTCACCACTAGTTTCTTAGTAGTAGCACGTGTATTTATTGACGTTTAGTTATAAAATGACGATGCATGATAGTTTGTATATACATGGTGTGGTTTATACGGTGTAACATTAAATGCCAACGAGCCATTGACCGTAGTCCTTCAGCTCAACAGTTTATTTAATCGTCCAAACTACAATCACTTTTATACAATACCGCTCCTAAATCCACTCAGTAATAAAAAAAAAAAACTCTAATTCTATTATTATTTTTTCTTTTTGTCAAGCTCTATTTAAATACTTCGTTAGAAGGAAAGGAATTTTTTAAGTAAATTCAACTTCGCAGCTTCGACGAATTTATTTTTAACTTTGAAAGGGTAGAGGTGCTTATTTATGACTAACAGCGATTTTAATGCAGTAACTCACCGCGATATGTCGATATGGTCACACTATTTTTTTTTTAATGTCATCGTCGTTCACGGATAAACAAGCTTTGCGTTTAAATCCTTTAAAAATATATATACATCTCACGGCTCTCCTTGTGCTTGCGCAAGCACCAAGAAGTCTCCGACACAATCGATCAAAAGAAACAGAAACCTTTTTCGAGGCGTCCATACACAGTTGTCACGGGAATGAAGATCGCGTCGAGTCGCGAGTCTGCGTACTACGATATGCACGAAAGCAAGTTAAAACAGAAAAGAAAATAAGAAATACCACCCGAACTATAGGACCGGTCTCTGAGCATGCGCCTCATTGTTTCGCAACAAAGGGAGCATCGAGATCTTCGACCCGAGTTTCGTTTTATTATTTCCGCCGGTTTGGCGCTTCGGTGTCGGAGGGCGGCGGGCAACGCATCCATAATTCGTGAGAGAGCGAAAATTGTAACGACAGCTGCCGGTTTCTCGGTGGAGAAAAAGAGTTATAGCGAAAGTAGAAGAACCGGAAGAGTTCCGAGGCGCAGTAACTCGTATTCGGCAGGCACGATGAATTTCGATGATTCATACTCCGCGGTCGGGAGATCGTCCAACAAAAATTACAAATCGGACATAAATCACGCTCTCCGGCACACCCGCCGGTTTTTCACCCTCATTGGCATTTGGCCCCGTATAGTGTCGAATCCGACGAACATCGAGAGGTTCGTGTCGCAACTAATGTTACCGATTTCATTGTCGATCATGCTGATACACGTTGTCCTTCTGATGTTGCACGTTATTCTGAAAGAGACAAGTGGTTCCGAACTGATAATGATGATGGGTCCGTTGAGTTTCGAATTGAAGTGTTTGCTGAAGCACGTTTCATTGTGTCTTCACTCGAGGTTCATAAAAATTTGCATGAAGCACATGGAAACCGATTGGCGGAGAATCGACAACCAGAACGATCGGAGAATAATGATGAAGAATCTCAAAGTCGGACACAACGTGACGATTATATGTTCCGTATGCATGTACAGCGGTGGTACATTTTATCACGTGGTAATGCCGTTCTTGATGCGGGAGAGCACCAACGAAACCGTCGGACCGCGAGCTCATGCGGGAGCCGATATACTTCTCGATCCCTACGCCGGTTACAACTACGAGATAATATTCTGCGCTGTATGCGTCTCCTCGTTCTTTCTGTACACGGTCGTAGCGAGCGCTTGCAATCTGGCCGCGATTTTAGTCACTCACGCCTGCGGCCAGGTCGAGCTGGTAATGTTCAGGCTTGAGAATCTACTGAGCACCGACGACCGGCAGGACATTGGCAAGGACGTCGTCGCCAATCGAATGGCAATTATCGTTCGCGATCACGTCAGAGTACTGAAGTAACAAAAATCTGAATGTTAAAAAATAAATAAAAAATACTTAACACTTTTTTATTTTTATTTTGAAGCGAACTTTATTATCGACCGTCGTTCGTGTTAATATGTACCCGTGACTTTTAGATTCGCATCGCAGATCGACCAAATATTGGGCGAGATATGCCTTCTGGAAGTGATTTTCTCAACCGTTATAATATGCTTGGCGGCATACTACTGTATGACGGTAAAAAATTATTGGCTCGAGATAATAATTCCACGAAATTTCGTTATCAATAGTGTAATAATAATTGCAGGAGTGGAACAATGTCGACAGCGACAACATAGCAATGACGACCTATTTCCTCCTGCTGGTCGCCGTGTCCATCAATGTCTATATATATTGCTACGTCGGTGAGCTTCTAACGAGACAAGTAATCGATCGGATAAGTGTTTACAGAAAGAAAAAACAAAACAAAAAAAACAAAATTGAACCCACCAACGATATTTAACGATCTATGCTAAGTTTCACCGAGTTCGAATCTCAGCGTATAATTTCGAATGGTACGAGCTGCCAGGTAGAACCGGCTTAGCTCTCATAATGGTTATCATCGTGGCTAATTGTCCTCCCCGGCTCACCGCTGGAAGAATGATCGAACTCTCGATTCACACCTTCGGCACTGTAAGTACCACGGTCTGAGGGACAATTTCGCGAGGAAACATGCGACCTGTTCACGGTTTCGGAAACTAACTGTCTGCTTGAAATTCCTTCCTCTAAAATTACATCCGTTCATTCTGCCATACGATTCAATTTCAGATAATGAGAACTTCTCTCGGATATTTGAACATGTTGCGAGCGATTGCTGGGTAACATTGTCAGAATAAGCATGTTATCGTTAGTTGATTGTTGAATTTAGATACTTCAATGCTTCGACATAATTGAGCGAGTGCCGCTTCGTTCACTGAACCCGATCGACAAGCGCATGCGCAAAGTGCCCTTACCCACTTACGTCAGTTGAACTGAACGTACACTGAGAAAAAATTAGGCAAGTAACTTAGTTGGGAACAATGAGATTGAGGTTGAGCTAATTGTAATTGCGGTGAAGTTGCCCAAAAATGCTGAGTTCGCACGACACACGCGAGTATCAGAAACCCTTGAAAGTAGGAATACCGCGAATCGGAATAAAAGTGAGTGCTCGCGCGTGTTCACGAGCGCATGTGGACTTGCTGAAAATAAATATGTACGTCCGGAGGCGTGACTTTGATTCGAGTGAATTAAAAATAATAACACAACTCGGTCGTGGGAACGATGATGCAAGTAAACTAGCTGAGCGTGACTTACATCACCGGGTCAAAATAAACATTTGACAATATCCAACCGGTATCGGTTTGGGTGAGTTCTGCGAACGGTAACTGAATGACAGCCGAATAATCACGGAATTGTACTAATATTTTGAAAAATATATATTTGTATTGACCACCGAATGTCAAAAGGAAGTAAACATTTTAACGAGGTTTTTTTTAAGACGATTTCGCGGACTTTTCAAGGACGGACAAACCTCAAGGACCTTTCAAGGATTTCGAGGATCGCCGGAGACAATGGCTAGTACAGCCCATGTTTGTTTCCATGAAGAAAATTATTATATATACACCAAATGGGTTCGTTAACGCACCGATAGAAAGTTATTACTTTTGTTTATTTGTTTTGTTTTGATTTGTTTTTTTTTTTTTTTTATCACAACCCTCTCTCTCGTTTATCGCCCATCGGGCACCGCGAAGCGACTGATAAAAATCAATGAATCGAAGCATGACGTTTTCACGCTGTCTATAGTCGTTTCCACGGAGACGAGGCTTCCAACAAATCGCGAGAGTCTGTGCCGTAGGAGACCAAAAAAACGCCGTCCAAAAACTAAACAAAAAAAGCGCGCAGAGAAAGCAACAACTGCGAAACCTTTCTTTGCGCATGTCTTTCAATGCTTTTTTTGTATCTCGGAGAATAACTTTGTCACGAACGAACTCTAGCGAAAACTATAGTACAAACTTGCTGAGGCACTACAGCGGACAAAGGCTGTTGGTATCGCCTAACGCGTAGTTGAAAAAAGTGGCTCCAGCAAGGATGATAACATCGAGAGGAGTTCGGTCGCATCCATGATGAATGGATTTTGTTACAACACTGGAATTGCAGTCGTTCGCAGACCCTCGAATGTCCAATATATGTCGGAACGAGAATATATCTCATGGCTCTCCTTGCGCTTGCCTAAGCACCGAGAAGCCTCCGACACAATCGATGAAAAGAAACATAAACTTTTCTCGAGGTGTCTATACCCAACAGTTGTCACGGGAATAAAGATCGTGACTTGTCGCGAGTCTGCGCCCTACGACATGTACGAAAGCAAGTTAAACCAGAAAAGAAAAAACACCACCCGAACTATAGGACCGGTCACTGCGCGCGCGCCTCATTGTTTCGCAACGAAGGGAGCATCGACATCTCCAGTCCGAGTTTTGTTTTATTATTTCCGCCCGTTCGGCGCTTCGGTGCCGGGGGAGGAGGGCAACGCATTCATAATTTGCGAGAATATAAACATTGTAACGACAGCTTCCGGTTTCGCGGTGGGGAAAAAAGAGATCGCGAAAGTAGATGAACCAGAAGAGTCGCGAGTCGCAGTAACTCGTATCCGGTTGGCACAATGGATTTCGATGGTTTGTACTCCGCGTTCGGAAGATCGTCCAACAAAAATTACGAATCGGACATACATCATGCTCTGCGGTACACGCGGCGGTTTTTCACCCTTATCGGCATCTGGTCCCGTATAGTGTCGAATCCAACGAACAGCGAGCGATTCGTGTCGGGACTAATGTTACCGATTTCATTGTCGATCATGTTGATACACGTTGTCGTTCTGATGCTGCACGTTATTCTGAAAGAGATACGTGGTTCCGAACTGATAATGATGATGGGACCGTTGAGTTTCGAATTGACTTGTTTGCTGAAGCACATTTCATTGTGTCTTCACTCGAGGTTCATAAAAATTTGCATAAAACACATGGAAACCGATTGGCGGAGAATCGACAACCAGAACGATCGGAGAATAATGATGAAGAATCTCAAAGTCGGACACAACGTGACGATTATATGTTCCGTATGCATGTACAGCGGTGGTACATTTTATCACGCGGTAATGCCGCTCTTGATGCGGGAGAGCACCAACGGGCTCAACGAAACCGTCGGAGCGCGAGCTTATGCGGGAGCCGATATATTTCTCGATCCCCGTGCCGGTCACAACTACGAGATAATATTCTGCGCTGTATGCTTTTCCTCGTTCTTCCTATACACGGTCGTAGCAGGCGCTTGCAATCTGGCCGCGATTTTAGTCACTCACGCCTGCGGCCAGATTGAGTTGATAATGTTCAGGCTTGAGAATCTACTGAGCACCGACGACCGGCAGAACATTGACAAAGACATCGTCGCCAATCGAATGGCAATTATCATTCGCTATCACGTCAGAGTACTGAAGTAACAAACAACCTGAATGTTAAAAAATTTATAAAATATAAATTTTTTTTGTTTTTTGTTTTCTTGAAGAAAGTTTATTATCGACCATAAATCGTATTAACGTGTACCCATGACTTTTAGATTTGCATCGCAGATCGACCAAATATTGGGCGAGATATGTCTTCTGGAAGTGATTTTCTCGTCCGGTATAATATGCCTTGGGGCTTACTACTGTATGACGGTAGAAAATTATTGGCTCGAGAAAATAGTTCCCCGAAATTTCGTTGTCAATAGTGTCATAATAATTGCAGGAGTGGAACAACAGCGACAGCGACAGGATAGCAATGACGACCTATTTCCTCCTCCTGGTCGCCGGGTTCATCCATGTCTACATATATTGCTACGTCGGCGAGCTTCTAACGAAACAAGTAATCGATTGAATAAGCGTTAGATAATTTTTTTAAATCGAACCCTCCACTTACAAATATTATTTGTCAAATGTTATTTAACGATCTATGCTAAGTTTCACAAAGTCCGAATATCAGCGTATAATTTGAAATGGTACGAGCTGTCGGGTAAAACCGGCTTGGCTCTCGTACTGATTATCATAGTGGCTAATTATCCTCCTCGGCTCACCGCAGGGGGAATGATCGACCTCTCGATTCACACGTTCGGCACTGTAAGTACCACTGTCCGAAAGACAATTTCGGACAGTGCAACACGCGGCACGTTAGAGTGAAGTGAAACACGTTCTCTCTCTCTCTCTCTGTCTCTCTCGCTCCACCGTAAGGCCAACGACGCTATCTCTCTCACACTCCTGGCTCCGTCACGTGACTTTCACTTCACCTTAACGGTTTCGGAAACTGATACTTCCCTGCTTGAAATTCCTTCCTCGAGAATTACATCCGTTCATTCTGCCGTACGATTCAATTTCAGATATTAAGAACTTCGCTCGGATATTTGAACATGTTGCGAGCCGTGGCTGGGTAACATTGTCAGAATAAGCATGTTATCGTTAATTAGTTGATTCAGATACTTCGATGCTTCGACATATTTGAGTGAGTGCCGCTAAGTTTACTGAACCCGATCGACAAGCGCATGCGCAGAGTGAAGGACTTATGACAGCTTAACAGTACGTACACTGAAAAAAAATTCAGCGAGTAAAATAGTTGGGAACAATGAGATTGAGATTGATTCAACCTCTACGTGAGCTTGGATAAGCCGAATCGAACGATGAGGCGGATTCAACCGCTCAGATTTGTATTTCTTGATGTGATTTACTTGAACAAAAACGGTTGCGTGATTGCGACAATTTTGGTGCGCTTGCATCAGATATATTTCTTCGACTTCGTTCAAACCATTCGCGTTTTTAAAGTGGGCACCGACTATTCGGTTGGAATTATTAACACGGGTAAGAAAATTGCACCGATAGCCTAGCCTAAATAATTATACGTTTGTTAAATCAATTGCTAAATGCGTACTTTTGTCACTTTACTGACTTCTTTTTCGTTCCACGTGCACATGCATTTCTACGTTAGTGGCCTTTTACCGGAACAGGTCACGTTTCGCAATATCGCTAACGCGTTAAAATATCGCCCTCGCGAGTAACGAAACAATAAACAATATTTGCCGATATGAACCTTATTCAAACAATACCAAGCGTGTTTTTTTGTACTGTTAATTAATTGCTTAAAACTTATCTATAAAAAAATTTGGAACATTGTAGAATGTTTCGTCTCAGCGGTTTAGTACAAACTTATGCTCTGGCGTTTCGAGAGATGCGGATAACTTGTTCGCGACGTGTCAGAGGTATAATGGGGAAAACTTAAACGCGGCGACTCAGAGGTGACTTTTAAGATAAACATGTACGCAACGATAAATTATTTGATAGAGTCCGTTCTCCGAACGGAATAAATATTCTGTTCCGAGTTTACGTGCTTATCAAGAGGTCTATTCGAAGGTGAATCAAGCGACGTGAATGTATAATAGTACAAAGTTGAAGATAGGTAGTAATTAATTAGAAAAAGTCGTATGAATATAATGCAAGTATCGCGTAAAGAGCAACTGGGCGGTTCCACTAAAGGTTTAGACTGTCATCATCGATAGAACACCGGTCAGTTCGAGTGATCGTTCAAGACATGGGAAAACTTGGATGATAACTGATTGATTTCGGTAGAGTTAATTGAGGCGAAGCGGCCCAAAAATGCTGAGTTTGCACGACATGCGCTAGTATAGAAAAACCTTTAAAGCAAGAATACCGAGAATCGGAATAAAAGTGGGCACTCGCGCGTGATCGCGAACGGATGTAGATTTCCAGAAATTAGATATATACGTCCGGTGGCGTGATTTTCATTTGAGTGAATTAAAAATAATAACATCACTTGATCACGGCAACGATGAACCGAGTCGAAATAAAAATTCGATAATATCCAACCGGTATCAGATTTTTGCGTAAGTTCTGCGAATGGTAACTGATTGGCAGTCGAACAATCATGGAGGTGTACTGATGTTTTTGAAAATATACATTTTTAGTGACGAACGAATGTCAAATGAGAAATAAATATTGCAACGACGTTTATTTTTTTTTAAGACAATTTCCCGGACTTTTCAAGGTCGGGCAGACCTCAAGGACTTTTCAAGGACTTCGAGGACCGCCGAACACAATGACTGTTACATCCCATGTACGTTTCGATGAATGAAATTATTATATATACACCAAATAGATTCGTTAACTCACCGATAGAACGTTATTATTTGTGTATGTTACTTTAATTTTTTTTTGTAAATCACGACACTCTCTCTCTCTCTCTGTCGTTTATCGCTCATCGGGCACCGCGAAGCGACTGATAAAAATCAATGAATCGAAGTATGACGTTTTCGCCCTGACTATAGCCGTTTCCACGGAGACGAGGCGTCCAACAAATCGCGAGTCTGCGCCGTAGGACACAAAAAACGCCGTCCAAACAAAACAAAAAAAAGCGTGCAGAAAAAGTAAGAACTGCGAAACCTTTGCGCATGTCTTTACTTTTTTTTATCTCGGAGAATAACTTTGTCACGAACCAACTCTAGCGAAAACTATAGTACAAACTTGCTGAAACGCTACAGAGAACAAAGGCTGTTGGCATCGCCAAGCGGGTAGTTGAAAAAAGTGGCTCCAGCAAGGACGATAACCTCGAGCGAAGCTCGCTCGTATCCATGATAAATGGAATTTGTCACGACACCGGAAGTTCTCGGCAGAGTCGTCGAGTTGCAATAGTCCGCAGACTCTCGAATGTCCAATAATCCAAATATGTATCGAAACGTTCGGTCGACGATACGCGAGAAAATCTTTAACGAAGATTGGTCCGCAGACGTAGATTACACGATAAACTACACAAAATGGCTTCTGTCGCTGCTCGGTATATGGCCGATGGTTTCGGGCCGTGCGACGAAAACGAAACTGTACTTTTCAAAACTATTGATGACCGTTGTATGTTCACTGATGTTTTTCGTCACTGTGCCGTGTCTCGCTCACATGCTGTTGCGGGAAAAAGATCCATTAACGAGAATGATGTTGGTCGGTCCTATTGGTTTCTGTGTAGCGAATATTCTCAAGTACGCGTCGCTGATTTATCGTCGCGACGACATAAAGAACTCGATGTCGCACCTGGAGGCCGATTGGAGAAACATCGAAAGCTTCGAGGATCGAACGATAATGACGAAAAACGCGCGATTCGGGAGGAACTTGACTGCCATCAGCGGTGCGTTTCTGTACTCCTGCACTGTGTTTTACCATCTGATAATGCCACTCTCCTCGGGCAAGAGTACAAACGAATTTAACGAGACGACTAGAAAACTCGTTTTTCCCGGTTACGACATGTTCGTCGACGATCAAAAGACTCCCGTGTACGAAATGATATTGTACACGTGCTTCGTAGCATCGTTCATCAATTCCACCATCTCGTTAACTTCGTGCAATCTCGCCGCCGTACTCGTCAGTCACGCTTGCGGACAATTCCAAATGGTCGCTTCGAGACTCGAGAGTCTGCTCGAGTACGCGAAAGATGCGAAAGACTACCGTGTAGAGCAAAGAATCAAATGGATCGTTCGGACTCATGTTAGAGTACTCGGGTGAGCCGAAAATAACCTTTTCAAAAGAAATCATTCTTCTTGAGTGATTTGACGTTAAACTTTGAAGTTGATTGCTCGACTAGGGCTTCAAATAATCTTTTTTTAAAAGCACCGTGTTAAAAAAAATGTGCCTCCTCGTATAATTCACTTTTATTTAAAAAAGCATCCGTGAGAAAGCATTTCTACGTGACTGCTAGACTTCCTCACAGAGCTAACTAGAAAGCTGAAGATAAAAATAAAATAAAAAGAATTCAAAAAATAAAATAAGAGAAAATAATTAGGAAACGCAATATACATCGCCTTATAAATACTTGGCAAAAAAAATGGTTTTGTATAGATTATTATGGATATTATACAGCGTGATAATTTTCTTGGCTTTGTCAGATTTTCGATGAAGATAGAAGAGATCCTGCGCGAAATATGTTGCGTCGAAGTGATCGCATCGACGCTGATAATATGTCTGGACGAATACTACTGCATGAAGGTAGAAAAAGAAAAATACATTCGATAATTTTTCTCGGTGGACGGACTGATTATGTGACCTTTCAGGAATGGAAAAATAGCGAAGCACTGGCTATTCTCACGTACGTCGGTGTACTCATATCGTTGAGTCTCAATATCTTTATATTTTGCCACATTGGCGAGCTACTGAAAGAACAGGTGCGATTAACTGTCGTGTGTCTGTGCTTTACCGAGGAGCTATCATTGCGCGCTGTACTAGAAAAAAAAAAAATCGTAACAGTCTGTGAAAATCGAAAGGGCAGCGTACATGACCGAATGGTATAAACTGCCCGGCAAAACCGGACTTCCTATCGTCATGATAATAGGCACGAGTAATTATCCGCCGAAACTTACTGCCGGTCAAATGATGGAACTGTCTATCCGAAGCTTCGGTTTTGTGAGTAAATAACAAGACCGTTCGAACAAAGCCACGAAACGAGTGGAACAAAAATTATAAATTGTGTTTTTTTGTTCTTTCCTTCTTTTTAGATAATGAAAAATACATTGGCGTATTTGAATATGATACGAACTCTAGGATATTGATATATTTTTTGTCTATCTATTGGTAACTGAAACTCGAAATATTAAATAAACGACGAAGAAAAAGTCGCGATAATTTTGCCGTTTCAGCGGCCGAAGTAACTTTAATCAATCATCCAATAATTCGACCTTGCATCTTGTGTATATCATTATATATTTTTGTCGGTCGATTTAAGTAATCAATACGCCGAATCCTACGGTCGGTCGAATGACGGAACTCTCTATCCGAACGATATTGTGACGGCACGACGTTTCGATACCCGAAGTTGCTTGCACAAACTTCCAAAAAAATTATATGAAATTTGATGTACCGGACTGAGAGTTTTTATGCAAAAACCGCTATATTAAATTTCATGGACAATTGTGATGAAAAATAAATGTTCAGTCTATTAAAAAGATTGGGAATACTTTATTTTTTATAATTTACTTTAATTTTACTATGAAAGTACTTTGATTTTTATAATTTACTTCAAATTCGATGAAAGAGTTTATTAATTTCTTATCATAATTGTACATTAAATTTAATGTACCAGTGTTTGCATAAAAACTTCAAGGCCGGTACATTAAATTGACATTTTTTTTTTTTTTTTTTACAATGCACTTCCAGCTGGAACTGTGCAAGCAGCTTCTGATATCAAAACACCGAGCCGTCACAATGTCGTCGCCTGCTCACACACATGTCTGCATTGTGCCGGCACGGCGTGCGTTCCCGCGCTCGTACCGAGTAGATACCGTGCAGTCAGTTTTCTATCTGGGATACGATTGTTTACCTCGAGAACGGTGAACTTTATAGTTATGTCTGTCAGTCAAAGTTGTCAGACGGTCTGGAAAGTTTTACTTTAGATTTTTACACACCAGTCTAAACGAGCGTTGTAACTTCAACGTGGAATCGATTTTAACGATCCACTCTAGTCTGGCTGTGTAAAGTGGAAAGCTCCGCAACGCTCGACTCTACTCAACCGTCGTCCTATTCCGCGTATAGATACGACTCTGAAGATATCTGCATGACTTCAAATTTTATCTCTGGCTAGTTACCATCAATACACTGCTTTAGAAAGAAAAAAACATTGTTCACCTCTAGAGTTTCATTCTCTAAGTAAACTTCCCCGAGCGAAATTTGTGCGACGCTATAGCTTGATGATGTTCAGTCTCATGCAGATATCTTCATCGTCGTGTACAGGGTATAGACAAAGAGGCACATGTATACCATATACATATATACATTGTGTGTAGAGTAGAACCTCGATTATCCGAACCCGTTGGGATCGGGTCTAGTTTGGATCTATTTTGCAACACAAATTCGAATAATCGAAACGCAATTTTTTTTACGCCATCAAAACGCGTATATGAATACGATATATATAAGTGAAATAACAGCATATATTAAACTTCAAAACATATTTTTAATATGTTTCCAGCATCGAAGTCTCGTTTCAAGGGTTCCGTGAAATAAAGTCGTCCATTTTTTATTCCCGAACGCTGGCTACGCACATTTAGGCAGCGAAATCCCGAAACCGCTTCAGCGTGAAGTACGTCTTATGTAAGATTCAAACGATTTCAACACGCTTGAACACCTGCGCGGCTCCTGCCGCGCGTAGCAACAATGTATTTAATTGATGTATTTAACAGTGTTTCGCGCTAACGTTCGGTTGACCGAGCGTTCGGATAAGCGGAGGAATGGTTCGGATATTTGAGGGTCCGGATGATCGAGGTTCGGATAATCAATCGGTTCTACTGTATACGTCTATCCGAACTGTGTATATTTTTCTCTGCTTGGTACCGACAACAGGCTCGGCAGCGAGCGCAGGAGCGACGCGTAAACTTTGGAGTTGTAAACATGCACGAAAAGATGACCGTTTAAAGGTCAAAATTGTATTCTCGAAACTTACGATAAACGCTGCAACCGTCGGACGCCATGCCATCATTGTATTCCCATCACGAACAATCCAACCGGCCAATTCGATAAAACACGACCGATGTTTTCTGCCATCGATACTCACCGCACTGCACAAACGTACTCACTTACTTCACTCACTATTCGCATCTGCTCGCCGGCGAACAGCTTTGCCTCTCTGGAAGAGTAAACACTCGTCTGCCAACAACAGTCGATACGTCGCGCTGCGTTAAATAACAAAGCTCCCGTTGCCAAGGAAACGGAATCCAAACAAAGTTACGCATGCGCATTACCGATTATTTCCCGGTCCGCAAGCGACTGCGCAGGCTCACGCGCATGGCTCGTCGCCAACGCTCACCCCCTCTACTCCCAAGCTGTTGCAGCTCCGAATGCGAAAACAGGACTTTCATTCTCTAAAGGCATGTTAAAAACTAATGTGAAATTTGTAATTTCGACCAATTTTCATGTTTGATGTAGGGTCGTTCACTTCGTAGGTAACATCTTCGCCAATTCGGATTTTCCGGTCTAGACGACGATCGGGGAAATTCCATTCGTCAATGAAACAACTCTCGTACCGGAAGTCGCAACTTTTGGAAAAGCGTAACGAAAGATGTAAGATCGAGGGTCGAATAAATTAAAATTCGGTTGAATTTAATAAAAAACGTATACGCTATATTACCATTCATATAATACAATAACTGCTGTTACATTTTTCAACAGTAATTTGTCATTGCGATATAATGATGACGCGTTCGCTTCAACTCTAATCAACTATATCACATAAAGAAAAACAAAAATACCTACAATAAACAAACGACAATGCTTAAAAATGAAACGAACAGTCTTTCAAAGTTACAAGGATCTCGAATTGCCTCACATTATAGTAACTATATAATGATGAACGATGTGCCGTACATATAAACGCTCACAATATATAATCGTCGTTAATTGACTTATTAATATTACGATTGTTCTTAATATTCTCATTCTCTTCGTTGATAAAATACTGTTTCTAGGGATTATAACAACAAGATTTGTGATGATTTTGCTCGATGGCGCGATACCCGAGTCTTCGATATTCGGTGTCTCAAACGTTTAAACGATTATTAATTCATGTCATATATACGATACAAACAATTTTCTCTACATATAGAACTTCAAGTCGAATAAAGCATCGCGCCAATTCATTACAACTCGAAAGTGACGTCGTATCCTTAAATGCGTGCCCTATATCGAACCGTGGATACGCGTATCCTACCGTAAGTTTTTTTTTTTGTATATCAAATTACACTACGTAATCGCGATTCGTGTGATTTACATGGCAAATAGATTTGTCTCTATTCTCTTACGTACTATCGAATCTTTCACAAAGCAGAGACGCCAATTTGCGGGAGAGTCGACGTTACAATCCACCGTGTTCGAAATATTAACAGTTAATTAAATATGCTATAATTCGTGCACGTACGATGAGAGCGACATGAAGAAGATGAAACGAGGCCTATCATGACCCGATAGATCGAGGTGTTCGAGGATCCATCAATAAATATATACGGTCTTAATTATTTCGAGAGAAAATAATAATAATAATAATAATTGATCGCTCTCTCGCATTCCGGCGTCTTTGTGACTCAGAGTATCGCGATATTTGCCCCGTGTGCTGTTGCGTGACACAATAGCGCATCATTCGAGGACGTGGCCGTTCCGGCAGCGATTTAACGTACATCGTCGCTAAAAATTTCATTCCGCGCTAAATGATCCACTGTCGGATCCACCGGACGATCGATCACGAAAACGAAAGCGACATGTACTCGTCACGTCGAGGTTTTCAACCTCTACGGACACGTCTAGTCCGTAGGATAAAAGCGAAGAATCGCTCGGCCGTGAATTTCCGAGTGGCACAGCTTCTGCACGACGTCCATGGCTTCCTCAGCCGGATAAACCGTGTGAGGCGGTGGCTCGATCTCACCGGAAGCCACGAGTTCGACGAGCTCTCTCAGCTGCTCGAGACTTCCGGGCTCCACCGGTTTTATACATTGTTGACGCTCCTCGGCCCGTCTGCTGAATTTCGGCAAAAGTCTGTCGGCGACGTCCTTGATAACGAACACGACACCGCCCTTGCTGAGACACTGCAAACTGCGATGAAGACTCCTCGAGGTAGTCCCGAAGTCGATAACAACGTCGACCAATCCCTGACAAGCGTCCATCGTTCGCTCGATCAATTGTTTCTCGTACAGGCCCTCGTTCCACTGTACCACGTTCACTCTGCAATAATAACAGGTATTGTTCGTAAATAATGCCGCTCGAGCGATAGAGAATCGATAGTTCGTTTTCCATTAAATATCGAAAGTCAAAAGAAAATTATATTACAGAAGCATATTCGCCTCTTTATGAAATACTTATTCGAATATCCACGATAAAAATCATTCATTTGCTTATAGCAATTATGTCACGGTCGAGCACTACAGTTAAAAATGAAGCGTGTTGTCGAGTAAAAAAGATCATGGATTACGGCATCGAGGTCAAACGATGCGATATTGCGTTCTTCACACGTGTACATTTAATTATCCAGATCCATCGTCTATCTGTCGTAATATGTGAAGTGTTTGATGTTTTTGTCATCTCTATCCCGGTAGCTGTGACAACGTTCGACAGGCGAATGTTCACAGTTAACGATTATCGAACGACCTCGATACATTGCTCTTGAATCTTTATCGCATTACGATAACAAGTCGTCTTTTTTTTATCCAAACAATTAAGGAACATTTACCGTTGAAATTCCTGAGCCATCAAAAGCTGGTCGTCTTTCAGCGAGGCGATCGTTATCTGAACTTTGTCTTTCATGTTGCTGAAGTGATACGCCGCGATTCTGAGAGCCCACAGAGCGAGTCCTCCGGTGCCGACTATGAGGATTTTGCAGACACTGGACTCGCCTCTTTCTCTCACCAGCGACTGAAAAATAAATTCATACGACTTTAATATGCAGTAAAATTCTTCGAGTACACATAAACATGGTGGCCGTTTTTTCCATGGACGAAAAGTCCGCGACTTTTCCCTAACCACTTAAAAATTTCCCCTGACCAAACTCCTAACGACTTCTATTAAAAAAAAATTAATCATGAAAATGACAATCCCTAATTTTTGTATTAATGTTTATATTTCATTTATATTTTTTTTCTAAGTTCTCCCATTTTTTTCAAGCCTCCTTTATGTACTTTTTATTTATTTGTAGAAGGCGACACTTTACTTGTTCCTTGAGCGGTTTTGAAATTCCCTGACTTTTCCCCGATTCCCTGACCAAGTGTTTTCCCCTGACTTTTCCCGGATTTCCTTGATCGCAGCCACCGTGATAAATTACTCTAATACACGGTGGCCGCTAGAAAAAAAAAGGGGGAAAAAATCGATGACTTTCCCCGAGCGATTTCTCCCGACGAACAGCCAGTTTGTTAAAAGAAATTACCTGAACGTGCTCGTGGGCCGCGAAAACGGTGTTCATGGCCAGAAGCGCACCTGCCGGAAGCATCGCGGCGACGCTGAGGGACATCGTGTCCGGTATTTTTATGAGATATTTAAGATCGTGGACGACGAGGTACTCCACGTAACCGTTCGGAATTCCCTCGAACGGATAGAGGATGACACGATCGCCGACCGCGTAGCCGCACTCGTCGCCGACTCCGGAGCCCAGAGATTCAACGACGCCGGCGACCTCGTAGCCGGGAAACAGTGCGGCGTCCCGGAATCCGTGATGGGGCTGATGGTGCATTATCGGGAAATCCGTCTCGACGGAGACCTCGGTAGCGAGGCTGCTCGAGCTCGACACCGACGTCAGGCTGTTCATGCTCGGCGAGCGTCTCGGTTGATAACAAGCACCGGCGCAGACGACGCGAATCCTCGCACCGTGGCTCGGGACGTCGGGAACCGGAACATCGAAGCTGAATACGCAGTCCCGACCGCCCACTATCGGACTCTCGATCGACAGCTGACGACAGAGCTTGTTCATCTTCTTCGGCTCTCTGGAAAAAAAAGAAAATTGAACGGTTAATGTCAATGTTTTTTCTGAATCGATATTTTTTATAATAATTTTTTTTTTTCTACTAATTACACTTTTTTTTACATTATCCCTTGCAAGTTTGGAGTTCGATTGAAATTTTGCGATATATGTCTAGCGTGCGAACTATAATATATATATATCGAGAGCTGAGAAGCAGAAAGGGGCAATCCACGTTTTTTTCTCAATGGATGTTTTTAATCATCTTTTTGTAACTAATTATACATTTAAAAAATATTATCTCTTGGAAGTTTGGAATTCGATTGAATCTCGAGACCGAGCGCCGAGAAGCAGAAGGGCGTAACCCACGTCGATTTGCGTGTTAAACGGTGCGACATGCGCCCCTGTGTTTCTCAGCTCCCGATAAGTGTAAAATATATGTAAATACGATATTTTACGTATATGTATGGCAAATATGTGTCAAATATATTCAGATATGTTGTGCATTATATATATATTCTTATAATTATTTCCGTGCGAATCGACTTCGGGGAATTCGATGTTGGCGTGTTTGAAAAAAATTATATGAATGTTGATAAATGTTCAATGTACCCATTGCTGTAAAGACTGTGGGCCGTGTGAGCGGGGAGCGACGTCTGTGCCAGCTCGACGGGCATCTTTGCAACTTATTGTTTCTCCTCGCGCGTATTATCCAGCACTCGGAACAACGGCACACAAACGATTAAATTTACCAAAACCAAACAACGACTCTAAACGATCTAATATTTTTTTTCTTTCTCTAATTCACGACAACTTCGATTAATCTATAAATCGATGTTAAAAATGTTCTTTCAGTTAAAACTGCGAGTTTTGGCTCGACGAAAAATGCAGAACAGCGAAAACTCTCTCGTATCAACGGTGTGTACGAGCGTGCTCTGCGAACTCTCACACGCTTCACGAACAGCTGCGCGTGACGTATTAACTCGACGGGCTCGTTCGCGTTTGCTTTTATACGATCGGTCGGGCTTGCCGCCAGGGGAGCTCGGTGGGGTGTCTCCGGCGCCCCGCGTGGTGGGGATAACCTGGACGAGCACTCGGGAAACGCGTGCACCGCCACTGTTTTCTTCTGTTCCGCAGCGCCCAACTCATCGCCCTCAAAGCCGCGATTCAACGACGCAAGCGTCTTTGTACGAGTGGCTCGGAACACGCGCACGTTGCCTTCACGCGCCTTCGCTGTGTTTGCGTATAAATCGATTACTGCGAAGATATTTAAGCCTTCTCGAGAACCATTTTTTTAATCGTTGAAACGTCGACGACATTTTGTCCGTCGAGTCAGCATTTGTTTCTTTTACATTGTAAACTGCGATGCCAGGCTTGTAGTCTGAAATCGTAGGACGTCGTTAGACAATGACGAGAGTGGAAAACAAAGTTTGCCTTTTTTCGACGCTCGAACTTCCTTTACGGGCAACGGAGATGACTACATTTTTTATCTCTCCGCTGAAGGCGATATATTGGATTGACGTAGCACGCGCCAGTAGGTCAAAGACTTCGGGCGATGTAAATATGCGTACGTTGCGTATCGTATACTGGGCATGAGCCTCTTGGGACGGCGCGGTTTTGACTTTTAGTTTATTAAAACGCAACAGAGCTCGTCATGCTGGACAATCAAAGTTGTTGTTTGTTGATTCAGCCAGCTCGGATAGGCGCGCCCGGCACGCATCCGTATCACGTGAACAGATGGTGGTACCGTTCGCTGGATAATCGAACGCAGGCCACGTTTTTAGCTCCTTGAATGATTTGTTTTTTTTTCTTTTTTCCTGCGAGAGCTCGAGAGGCCTCCGATAAAACGTGTATCGTTTAGCACCGAGTGGTATCAGTCTGGATTATGTCAGACCTACAATCGGTCCGATGATAAGTCATTTCATTTTTTTTTTTTTTTTTTTTTTTTTTTTACATGATAATAAAGTATATTTAAATGATCACTGGTTAAAATTTTTTGTTTTGCTTGACAGAGGAAACTTGGTTTCCATAATCATGAAAAATCATGAAAAAGTAATTTGCACGTAGCTTTCTCTTTTATTACAATTTTGCGCATAGCTTCTTTGATGAGAAAAACAAAAAATCGATCAACGAACTTTCTCATAGAGGAAGCTACGGGCGATTTGTTTCTTTTTTAAGAATAAGTTTCCCGACCAATTTCGCTACAATTCTAAACTTTCCGTAATTTCAAACAGCTATTTGCGGAAATACCCAGGTGACCGACGTGTTCTGTGGGAAAAATACGCGGCACAGGGCTATTGGCAAATTCACAGAACAGTTTTTTTTTCTATTTCTTCGAGTCGTTAGAGAACCTGAAAAACGTGAAAAGGGACGACGAGGTCAAGGTCATAACGGTGACCTCGAGACCTCACAATTTTTTATTCGGAAAAATGGAAGTGCCAAAAAAAAGTTCGCTGTCACGTGTTTCCATGCATTATTTCGCGCCCATTTTGTTCCAGAGTGAGCCAAGCCATTGGCGCAAACGAAACATTTTTTTTTTTTCTATACGCTTCAGACACGACGGTCTCAAGGCTTGAATACGAAAGACTCCGGAAGTGAACGCGGCTCATCCGATAATCACTCGGATAGCAAAACATCTCGTTTACGTGTCCGAGACAGTGGACTTGTTTATCAATATTCTGCGACGAACGCGGCGCGCCGCCGTTTCTCATTAACGTAAATGAAATTGTTACCAGCACGGGCTCTTCGTGTACTAGACGCTTAATTAATACCGCACTGTTTGGCGGATGCGTGTGTGGGTCTTCCTTCTCGGGAATGACTCACCCTGGTGTTACCGGCGAGCCCGCACTCGCCTCTAATTGACGAGAACTCTCAAAGTGACGAGAGAACTGTTCTAGCGTAACTGGCGTTTGATTAACGAAAAAATTCGAGCTCCGCCAAAGAAACGAAGGCGCGGAGTGCCTACGCCTGTGACGATCGCAGCGCGACCTCGTTCCGAACGCTCATAATAGGTTTGTTGTGCAGTTGGCAGGACTGGCTGCCGTTGTTAACTCGACACTACACCCTCAGACGCACTTAGCGAATAAAAAGGAAACTCGACATAGGCGTTGTACTCGCGATTGATCGGAGCTCGATAGCGACGTTTCAATAACACTCGACCTGCGTGAAGAAAACGGCTGAGATATCCGTGACATCATCCGCAGATTTTTCGCGTGTTAGGCCGCTCGATGGATACGAAAAAAATTATTTACTACCGTCCCGCCAAAACTTATCTGGGCCCGATGTTGCCGATAAGTTTGACGCTGCCTAATTTAGATCGATCGTTTACTCTTCGATTATTGTTACGTATAAAAAAAGATACTCTTGGACTTTGAGTCGTACCCGAGCCCACAAGTGGAACGTTCGAATGGCGAACAGTCGTCCAAGGATTGATTCTCGTAATTGGCAGTGTAGAAAAAAAAAAACAAGTTGTACCGTTATATCGATGCGGTGATCGGGCGAGATGGATCGTCGTGACGGACAACTTAGAGGAATACATTTTTTTTTTTTAAGTTTTGAGCATTACAAGTCGATCTTTGCAAATGGTTAAAAGTGGATTAAGGTAGCTCTTGCAGACAGTCTAACCCCCGTGAATTCAGAGAGAATTGAGAGTTGAACAATTTTTTTTTCATTAATTTTTTATAACTTTTTGGAATTATTATTGTGCAAAATCAATCTTTTCACCACCTTCCATATGCTTGATTTTTTAAAGATCTTCATCCCATCGAGAACTGTTTGCAATTGTCTCTCAATTCTCTCTGAACTCACGTGAAGTCGAACTGTCCGCTAGTGCTACCTCAAAGCCTCCGGGCAGCAGTCAATGTCGCTAGTCAATTAGCCGGCCCTGTTTCGCACAGCTAACGTAACGCTTCGGATATAACGGCACAGAAACGACATATGCAATGCAATTGAACCGTAATCGTAATTACGTTTTTCTTTGCGCGGTATGTGTACAGGCGGATCTTCTTAAAAAACAGAAATGTTCAAATATGAAGAAACACGGCGACGTCAGAACCTCGAATACCAACGTTATTATAATTATTTTTCAGATAACATTTACACAGATTAATAGTATCCTGGTAAATACTCGGAGAGGCTTGCTCACGCGCGAGATATTTGCGCTCTCGGTTTCCCATTTTTCCATCCTGCGGATCGTCGAGTGTGTTTCTCTCGGCGTAAACACAGGCGAAGCCGTGGCGCTGATAGAGTAAACAGGCCAGTCATAGTTTTCGAGTTCAAGAGAGACCCGATGACCGTACAACCGTGTGTTTTAAGCTATTAATAGAAGCACGCGCCGAAGCTTATTGCTCTTTCCTTCCAGGCGGATACGTTTCGCCGGTGCGAATCGTCCGGCAGACAAGTATTTTTTATTACATTGAAACAAAAAGTTTATTATTTGTTTAATTGATCGATCGGATTTTTCGGTTAATCGTTCACGACCGGGGGGAGGTCAAGGTCGAGGTCATCTCCGAGGGTGTTTCAAGGACCTTGAAAAATATTTTGACTCGTTCCGAACCCATGGGATCCGGCGATACGGCCAATTTCATTTTAGATGCACACTGTAAAAAAAAAATCGTATGAAATTTAATGTTCCGGAATGGAAGTTTTTATGCAAAAACTGGTATATTAAAATTCATGTACAATTGTGATGAAAAATTAATGTTCAGTGTATTAAAAACGTTGGCAATACTTTATTTTTAATAATATTCCTTAATTTTACTATGAAAGTACTTTAATTTTTATAATTTACTTTAACCTCAATGAAAAAGTATATTAATTATTCATCACAATTGTACATTAAATTTAATGGACCAGTTTTTTCCATAAAAACTTCCAGTCCAGTACATCAAATTTACAATTTTTTTTTTACAGTGTTTACGAGCAACGAGACTGCTCGAGGAGCGATCATCCTCGCGCTGGCCTACGCACGATACGTGAAGGGACTAAAAAATCCCGATGGCGAAGGCCATCGGTGGAAAAACAAGACGCAATTGTAAATAAGGAAAAAAAATAAAAGAAATATAAAAAAAGAAACGTCGCTCGGTTGATGCTTGATACACAAATCTCTCGAATTATGCAAGCTCACCCGAGCGGTTAGCAGAGAACTAACCACACTCTATTTATATCGACGGATCTAGTCGAAGAGTCGTGAGCAATTTTTTTTCAACCGTCTGGAACACCAAAAAACTATGATAATTACGCATAAAATAAATAAATATTTGGTGCCTTTCATTTCGCAGCACACAGTAAAAAATCATTTCGTAAAATCGGAATAGGAAGTTTCACGTTTGTATATACAAACCTGTCCCTTTATTTCCTGTTTCATTAACAATTTTTTTTTGTCCTTTTGTTCGTAAAACTAGAGGCGTGTTGTACGATCGGAAAATTAACAAATAAAAAATTGTGGTTGTTTGTCGACAATAAGTTGTTGTGAAAAGTACAACCTTTACATTTTTCTTTAAAAGGACAAACTTTTTTTTACTGTGCAAGGTTCCGAATAAAATGCATTTCGGGCGAATCCATAGTCGGTCTGCATTGCAGCCGACGCTTCAAAACATACAAAGAACACTATCGTAGAGGACGTCGAAGAGGAAGAAGAAGAAGACGAGCTCGGCCGAGCCGGCATGTAATTCCGAGCGACCAAGAGTTGTAGGAAGAGACGACAAAGAAAAAAAAAAAAAAGCGATGAAAAAAAGACAGACCGAACGGAGAGGGGTTTCGAGCTGTTGGAAGCGGGTTGAGCGTAAAAGTGAGAAGGGGAAGCGGTCGATGCCGTCGAGTTGGCTGGCGCACGCTGGAATCACGTGCACATCACCGGGGATCCGCGTGTTCGCCGAGTCGGGAGTCCCTCTCTAGCTATATCGTTGCGTCGTGCTTGTCGGGTTACTCCTCGTACCCTCGACAAAACGGGCTCTCTCACGTTCACCGGAACGTTCACCACACTTAGTTTCCGTTGCCTGTTGCGAATGTGTGTGATTATCGGGTCGCTGTGTTCGGACCCCAAGCCAGGTGTTTTACTATGCTCTGCTTTTCTATGCACTTACTGTTGCAGCATTTAGCCGGTATACATGTAGAACAAAGATATACATATACATATCTATGTGGTCTCGCCACGTTTTCGTTACTCACCGAGTCCGAACGTGGACCGCGAAACGAGACAAACGCTCGATTCGGCGGACCCGGAATTTAAAGCCGAACGCGCAAAGAATTTCTTTATGTTGTTGCAATTGAAGTTTGGAGCCTAGTCCAGGAAAAGAAAGCCTCGCAATTAGTTAACGAATGGACCTTAAGGCCATGTAAAAGATGTACCACGTCACATATGAGTGCCAGAGAGATAGATGCTTTTTTTTAAAATCAATTCCATTTAAAATCGGTTGACGTTTCGGATAAAAGCAACATTGGACGCGGTTTTAAATTTTACATCTGCTAATGCTTTGCTTTTTTCCGAAAAGTCTATGGTCTCTAAATGGGATTCATAACACATTGTGGTTACCGACTGAGTCGTTTCTCATGTCCTTAAGGGTTAAAGACGTATGAGTGCGAGAGAAAGAGTCAACATTTTGAATCCGTTTTTCTCCGTATCGGAGAAAAGTGGATTCATAATACGTTGAGGTTATATTGATCTTCAGACCCACCTTAAAGGGACAGTCGTATTATTGACGAAGAGACTCGTTGAGCAATGACGCCAACGCACATAGGATCGCTCGTTCCACAGTGGCGATATGTGTTACGTGACCTTGGGCGATTGTTTGCCACCTGCAGCGGCACGAAATTGCATGCTATAAAACGTCATTGTAAGCGAGATCGTTCAAGGACTGTTTTTTTATATTCCTTATAGACGTAAGAAAAAGTCGCAGCCTGACGTTCACGTAATATCGTTGGTGGACGTTGGGGTATCGTTTATACGAGAGATAAGCCGTTCTTTGAGTCACGTGACTGAGGCGGAGCTCTCTGCAGCGAGGGAAGAAAGAGTATCCTTTTCAATGTGCCGATCGCACTTCTTTCGCGAAATAAATCTCGAAATGATCTCCGAAGTGGGCGACTACGGAATTTATAACTTCAGAAATAAGACTTCGGCTCCGGAGGTTGGCAGAACGCGGACATTTTTCATTCCGGAGGGTTTAGCGAGAAGGCTCGATCAGCTTGTAGTCGACACGAGGAAACTTACACTTAATTCTATTTATGTCTCCAGTGCGAATAATAGACGTAATATCGTCGGTAGAGGTCGGGGCATCGTTTATGAGCGGATAAGTCGTTCTTTGGGTCACGTGACTGCGACGTGGGTCGGGGCAGCAAGAGAACAAAGAGTATCCTTTTTTTTTTAACACCCGACTGCGCGCTAGGGCAAAAAACGGAAGTTATTAACTCCTGACTGACGCTAGGGCAAAATACCCGATTTATGCTTTTCACTAAGGTCGCGCTATTTTGTCGTTGTTGTCTCCAGTGTTTGTCGAAACGGCTTGAGGAAGTTCTTGCGAATAGTGTTCACTTCGATAAGTTTCAGAGAAATGAGAGGGAATTGCCTGACTTTATTAATTAAACTTATTCGTTCATTTTTCTGAATACGTATGCATTTTCTGAGATTTTTTAATTCAGTTTGAATTTTGTGACTTTCTACACATTTTTACCATGTAAACAAAAAAAAACCCTAATTGAATCTAAAAATCTGAAAAAATTCATACGTATTCAGAAAAGTGAACGAATTATTTTAATTAAAAATAAAAGCTAGGTTTCCGAGAAATTTGTTGAACAATTTTATTTTTCATCAATTTGTTAATAACATTTTGGAATTACTATTATGAAAAATTAATCGTCTCGGCACTTTTAATATGCTTGATTTTTCAAATGTTTGTACCATCCAGAAGTGTTCGCAATTCGCAATAAATCTCGAAGTAATCTCCGAAGCGGGCGACTACAGAATTCATAACCTCAAAATTAAGAGTTCCGCTTCGGCAGGCCAGCAGGACGCGAATAAGTGCACAAACGAGTCGGGCTTCGAAGGCGTTTGCGTTTTTCATTCGGGGGGCGTTGAACGAGATGGCAGAGCTCGATCAGCTGGTACTCGACTCGCGGAAATTACGGTTTATTCTATTTGCGTCTCCAGTGCGAATAACCGACGTCACACCGTTGTTTGTTTCTCTTTCTCTTTGTTTTCTCCGTTCCCAGAAGAATCTTCGGGAAAAAAATGCTTTCCATTGTAACAACAAAGAAATCTCCGCTATCCGGGTATGAACACTTGTCTCGAGTACGCAGCTCGTCTCCGGTTCGCGACGATAAAGCTGCCTACGGTGAACAAAAATCATGCGAAATTCCCGTTTTATCGGAGACTCGATGTCGTCGCTCGCGCGTGCTGTGTTCCTTGAGGCGACACAGCATGTGTTATATGGTACTTTTTTCCACGAACAGGCAATATAAATTACGATATGGTAACGAGATTAGAAAATCGACGAAAACGAAAAGAATTAATTGCGGTCGTACGTAAAAATTGTGGGCAAACTTGTTGTAAAACAAATGCTTGTCTCCAAAATCTTTATTTATACCGTGTACAATTCGTATCGCGCGCTCGCACGTCCGTCAAGTACAGACGCGCGGACCCGTCTCTGTAACTCGCTGGGAACAATGGGAATGAACTCGGAGGCAATTTGTGTTCGGTTGCCGAGAGATAACGTCTCATCGTACGCAGTTGTACATGCAAAGAGCCACCACCCGTTATGTGCCTCTAATGGACGATGAATACTGCCTTGAGGCCAATATAGCCAATTGAACTATGCCCACGTAGAAATAGGCCAATCAGCTCCATTGAGAAACTGGTTTATTCGTCATATGGCAAATTAGATAGGAAAAAAAAAGACAAGCTCAAATCAAGTCTAATAACGAAGGTGAAAAGTCGAATACGTAACTAAACCACGATTTGACGAATAGTCGGTAAATAGCGTAATGTATTAACAGAGACACTGATGACAGAAAATCGAAGCGAAGAAATAGACCAATCAGCTCCATTGAGAAACTGATTTATTCTTTATATAGCAATTTAGATAGGAAAAAAAAGAAAAGCTCAAATCAAGTCGAATAACGAAAGTGAAAAGTCGCGTACGTAACTAAACCACGCTTTGACGAATAGCCGGTAAAAAGCATGAAGTATTAACAGTGCGTCTACAGGAAGAAAATGATAACGCAGAGTCGTGTCTGACTATCGTTGACTTCGACTACTGTTATCGACCCCTTTTCCTCGCGAGAGCAAAGCACCGATGACGTAACTTTCGTGACATTGAGAATCGCCCTTTCGAAGGTCGTGACTCGGCCCGAGGTCATGGACCTTCAAAGGCGCATCCGGCGATCCAGTGGGCGAGTCGAACAACTCCCGTGCGAAAGTTATCCTCCGGATGGAGCGATTGTGTCGCATAAATTCCATGAGAATTTTCTTTCGAATATTTCACGGAAACGGGATAGGCAACTGTACGGATTTTTCCTCTCGTCCCGGCGCGAAACAACATAGAGAGGTCTATCGATCGGGTGGTCGACGCGTGACGCAGATTCTACGGTGCCGCTGAGTAGCCAGCTGTCTTAACCCTCTGACGCAGGTTCTTGCAAATAGCAGGTGGAATAGTAATATCAATAGTAAAAGAAAGGAAAACTTAAATAAACTAGCGTCAGATATAATAAAAGCGAAAGTGGACGAAGCTTAAATCGATTTTTAAAAGAGTGTATAAAATGTGATGAAATCGAGTGTTTTTTGAACTCACTCGAATCGACAGCGTTGAAAGCGAAGAGTGGCAGTAGCGGAGCGAGAGAATCCCGTAAAGCCTCCTCTTCGTCCTTTCTCTTTAATCTCACCCCGTTCCGTGTCGTCGCACAGTAAATAGAGCTGTCGTCAATGATGCAAAGCGAAAACAATGTACTGGAGGCGAGATACTACGACACTGAATACTAGACCGCTTGCTTCTCCGGTTCTGACTTCATGAGGTCCGCAATGGACGAGCCGCAGGGGGTTTCCGCACGGAGAGGGGGGGCGCGTCGGAGGAATCGCACGACCAACGCGCCGACTCCAGAGGGACGGACGTCGATAGGCCTCGTTAAGCGTACTTTTTATTATTTATTATTATTATTCTATTTCACGACTGTATCGCTTGTGACACAATTTTGTGCATCGGAAAGGGCATCGCATGTTCAAGCGGTCAATAGAGTTTAAATGACAATGAATCGATTTCCCACAGTAAAAAAGACTTGTACACTTAACAGCTTAACTTTGCCTTTTTGTCCACGAACGTCCACAATTATTGTGTTGTTAATTTCACAAAAAATATTTGTAAAATTGGCCGACATTTTTGTAAAGTCGATAAGATTTTTTTCGTAAAATTAACATGAAAAGAATTGTGGACGTTTGTAGACAAGAAACGTTGGTACCTACTTTACTGTGCATCAATGGAATTTATTGTTTTTAACGATGAGAAAAAATATTTACGGGGGATGTTCGATTGGTCGGTTAACAGATTTCATGGATCGATGGAACGATTTTTTCTTCACAGGGGTGAATGAATCGACGTTTCGACATTTGAAGAAGCGCGGCTGTAGAAAGTTACTGAGTTTCCACCGGGACTGAGACCGGACTGAAACGAGTCTGAACTAGTGGCAAAATGCTAGTTAATTCGACACTGTCTAGTCAACAGCCAATCCCATAAGTGAATTTTGAGTCGACTAGAATTTGTCCACTAGTTCAGAGTAGATCTTGGCCCGATCTCACTCACGGAGGAAACTCGATATGTGAAGAAGAGTCTGTCGGGGTTGATCGATACTCGGGCATTCCCGCGTGTCTTGGCCTTATTGATCTCAGCACGCTTGAAGCGTCCGCCTCTGACGGCGCAGAGGCGAACTTTCGCTCTCGGCTGCCGTCCCGCGACGTTACCGACTGCAGGTAAGGTCGCGAGTCTCCGCAGAGATGTCGCTACTAACCGGAATCCCACGCTTACACGATACGCCTTGTATTAAGTTCGGTTACAGTTGTACATTCATTGTGTAATTTTGCTGCACCTTATTTCGTACTTGTTGTATTTTATGTAGCGCGTCGTCCTTAAGGCACGAATAAAACGGCACTGTCTATTTATCTCTTTACGCACCTGCGAGCGAGAGATCGACTATGGAAACTGAAATAGAAAACGACGACCGACTTACGGGAACGTTCGATAAATGATAAATAACAACGGAGCAACGAAATCTTACGTGTCCGTCGATGGGACATTTGCATCAAGGATCGTTATAGATATTCTATCGTCAATAAATGTCTCATGCGAAGGTCAGCTGGCCGACATTTAAGTTTTTTTTTTATGTTTCTTCTCTAAGATGAAAGTCACAATGACCTTGAGCCTTGCTGAAAATCCGCTTGCACGTTTGTCGTTACTGTTTGATTTTGTTCGAACGCGGAAAACGCGTTTTTCCTCACGTTCATTTGTCGAGAGAAAAACGATTGTCTTTTTTGTAAGCCTACATGTAGTACATTGTCTTATTTGTACGGCACATATGTAGTACCAGGTCAATATTGTTATTTGCAATAAAGAGAAGTTTAGTAATTATAACGCCTGTCTCAAGTGCATCGTAAAGCAGTCGCTCGTGTCCCGTGATCGTTATATACACAATTATATAATTGCCATGGAAAGGGGATACGGAGAAAATTTTAATCGTCCGGTATCACGACGCATCGGGGAGTACCCTAGACGTCCTGGGATCACGATGTCCCGACGTCGTTTGCACGTGCGCTTTCAATATGCACAAGAGGAAAAGATTACGCTGATATTGTTGACTGGCCAGTGACGCGGTGTACTTTATTTATGCTCCCGACGAGACGGGCCAATCAGTTTGCGGAATATTCAACGAAAACCATACCTCGCGGTCGCTATTCGTAGACCTTAAATATCGTCACACCGATCGGCGGAACGCTAGTCTTCGCTTTGTCGGTTAACGGTTAGAGTTACGCCTACGGACCCGATCAGTTCGATAGCCGCACTTGGAGATTGTGTATCTCGCAATTGTTTTTTTTACGATACGAAGAAGAATCTCTCGACGATATGGTAGATATTAATAACAATTGATAATCGTTCGATCAGGATTAAAAAAACCGCAAGAAACCCCTTTTATATAACGCAACGGTATTGCGATCGAGACTTCCCGAGAATAGAGTTACGCACGCGAATTAGATCGATTATTGTACTCCATTTACTAGATCGCACGGGTCGAGGCCTTCGAGAACGTGGTCTTGTGAAATTGCCGATCGATCGACGAATCCATTGTCGTTCGCATCCGGATCAAATGCAGTGGCGCCGTATGGCATTAAAACTTTTGCCGCTCTTCCAGTAAAGTCTAATTAAATACCCTACACTCAAATAAAATACTCTACACATAAATACCCTACCGTAGACCGTAAAAAATTCGTATGAAATTTATTTAATTTCGCGACTGGAATTTTCTGTGCAAAAAGTGGGATGTTATATTTAATGTATAATTGTGATGAAAAATTCGTGTTCGGTGTCTTAAAAACATTGGAAACACTGTATTTTTAATAATTTACTTTAATTTCAATGAAAAAAGCGCATTAATTTTTCATCATAATTGTACATTGAATTTGATGTATCACTTTTTGCATAAAAACTTTCAGACCGGTACATTAAATTCACAATTTTTTTTTACTGTGTACGCCGTAAAAAATTTTGATTGAAATTCAATTAACGGTAATGGAAGCTTTTTTACATAAATTCTTTCTGAAATTTCGAAGACATGTGCGTTGCAATTTTACAGTACAATTTGGGGCAAAAGTTTTGAAATGTTTATATCTGGTATTTTTATTTTACAAAAAAGGACATTAATGTTCAATGAATGTAAGCAACTTTCACATTTCAGTACATTGAATTTCCATTGAATTTACAAACAAACGACAGTTTATTTCGCTATAGCAATAATTGACGCAACCGATGTATTGTTTGGCCAGAGAGTCGTCCAAATCTTTGAAAACGAGAAAACGAAATCGGAGAAATATTATCCGATCGATCTTCAGCGGCTGATAACGCGAGTAGTATTCAGGGTGTTGAGCGAATCGATAGTGTGATATTGAAACTTGATGTACCGACGGAGATAATGTGAATTAATTTATTAACGAAAAAAGAAGTACGTCCATCCGTCAGGGAATAGAATGCTTGGCCCACTTTTGTATTGCATGCTAAACGCAAGGTGGGGCGGAACGTTCGAGCTCTCGAATCATTCGACTTATTTTTTTTACCCCGGCCGTCTCTCTGCCGCTACCGAGCGAGTCCACTTGGCTTGCGAGCGAGCGGTCAGACGCCAGTCGTGCAATTGCTGCCGAGCGAGACGGCCTCGTGCGTGTGTCAAGCCGCTCCGTAGACTTTTTCCTCTGACCGTCGAACATTTGGACACTCGCCACGGCTACTCGACCCCGTAACTTCACGCACACGGATCACATAACCCGTTGTCCATTTCTTGCTTGCAGCTGGTACGACGAGCCGTACGTCAAGCGGGTTACCACGTAGCGAGCGTCGCGAAAGGTAAGGCATTTATCGTGAATCAGGTAGACACGGTATAGTAGGCAAAAGAAAACTCGTTCGTGATGTCACATTCCAGCTCTCACTTTTACGTGACCTCATCAGCTGTTCGACGACTACGCGCACGCATTAATAAAGACGAAAAATATTTTACGTAACGCAATTCTGTAACGCTGAAACCACGGTTCGATAATCGTCGATGAAGCAACCGAGCTCGAGCGTCGAATCAAGCACTTTTTGAAAATTATTTCTTACATTTTTATTTCATTACTTCTTATATTTTTATTTTAATACTTCTTTAATTTTTATTTCATTATTTCCTAAATTTTTGTTTTATTTTTTTGATGTTCTAAATTCATACGCTATTTGTTTATGTATTTTATTCTATAATTTTAAAAACCGTTCTTTTCTATACATTTTCAGGCAACAAGTCGGATCTAAAAATGCCGTGCCCATTCCTGACTCGTCTGTCGACGAATTACGTCAGAAACTACGGAGCGTCGTTGATAATGAATTATCGTCAGCATTGCCCGGTGATGTCGAGGCTGTCGAGTACTCTGACGGAGTCTTCGGAGGCTCGTAGCGAGGCGCCGGTGGGGAACAAGTGTCCGTTCCTCTCGAAGGAGAAGGACGCCGTAAGGCAGGCGAGTACGGCGGTTGAGGAGGACGTGATAAATCTCGGTAACGCCTCGTCCGCCGAGTCGAACTTTCCGTACGAAGATTTCTTCCACAATCAGATAATGAAGAAGAAGGAGGATCATTCGTACAGGGTGTTCAAGAAGGTGAATCGTCTTGCTGAGGAGTTTCCGTCGGCGGTGGAATACTCGTGGGGCGAAAAGCCGATAACCGTATGGTGTTCGAACGACTATCTCGGAATGTCGCGTCACCCCGAGGTGACGGGTTCGGTGCGAGAGGCGCTCGAAAAATTCGGCGCAGGCGCAGGTGGGACGAGAAACATATCCGGCAACTCGACGGGTCACGAGATGCTGGAGAAACGGCTGGCGGCGTTGCATCAGAAGGAAGCTGGTCTGCTGTTCACCTCGTGCTTCGTGGCGAACGACTCTACCCTCTTCACTCTCGCGAAGAGTTTGCCGGGTTGTCACGTGTTCTCGGACGCTGGCAACCACGCGTCGATGATACAGGGAATAAAAAACAGCGGCGTCCCGAAGCACATATTTCGTCACAACGACGCGAGACACTTGGAGGAGCTGCTGATGAGCGTCGACCGAAAGGCACCGAAGATCGTCGCCTTCGAGACGGTGCATTCGATGAACGGTAGCATTTGCCCGCTCGAGGAGATCTGCGACGTGGCTCGCAAGTACGGTGCCCTAACCTTCGTGGACGAGGTGCACGCGGTCGGTCTCTACGGACACACCGGCGCCGGCATCGGCGAGAGGGATTGGGTCCTCGACAAAATGGACGTCATATCCGGCACTCTCGGGAAGGCGTTCGGTAACGTCGGCGGATACATCGTCGGATCGTCGAAGCTCGTCGACATGGTTAGGAGTTACGCCGCCGGTTTCATTTTCACGACTTCACTGCCACCTACCGTCCTGTACGGCGCACTCGCCGCCGTCGAGATTCTCGCCTCGGACGAGGGACGCGCACTCAGGGCGAACCATCAGGACAATGTGGCCTACATGAAATCCATTCTCACTGCCGCCGGACTGCCGCTCGAGCAAACTCCTTCTCATATCATTCCCATCAAGGTAAGTTATATGGCAGTATGTCAGGTGGACACAGAAAAAGTAGACACGGAAACAACTTGAAACGATGACCACGAATAGGCTGTACACCAGGTCGACGGTACAACGAAGAGAGTGAACCGCTACCCTATCGGTACCCGCGACTGCTGTTTCAACGGTCGTTCTATCGCAAATCCACTGATTTGTGGTAGATTGTGCCTACAATCAACCACGAAATGATGCACGACCGAGCGATGGCGCTATCGCCTCGAAACAAACTGCTGGGGTGGGATTCCCGCCATAACGTTTGCTAATGGTATGCTCACGCTACGATAACGTTACGCTAACGGTAACCTTACGGCAACGCAAATGTCAATCCGATGTCAGTGACAGACCAAAGAAAATACATTTTACTCGCTTGCGCTTCGCAAGCAACTCCGAAATGTATTTTCTTTAGTAAAGAAGAGAAGAAAATACATTTTGCAGTTGCTTCCGAAGCGCAAGCCCCCAAAATGTATTTTCATTAGTCTGTCATTGACATCTGATTGACATTCGCGTTGCCGTAAGTTTACCGTTAGCGTAACGTTATCGTAACGTGAGCGTACCATTAGCGAAAGATATGACGGGGATCCCACCCCTCCTTATACCCCGTATTCGTGGCAAAGGGGTCGTATTTGACTATTCCGACCGCAAAATAACTACCAATTCGATTGGCCGAGGACCTTGCAGTAGTTCAACTCGAGGCGGTGGCGCTGCGTTCGGTTGAATTTGCCGTTTTTTCGCGGTCGATTTCAGGCACAATCGGAGCGATTTTTTTCATTTATAGTCGAAACGCTGTCGACGTTACCGATAGGGTACCAACTGAACACTGAACAACTGCACACAGATGACTGCATACTTCAGGGGGGCTATTCTCGAGTGATAGCCCTATGATAGATTACGAAAGGACTACATAGGCGATACTACCCTTGAGGAGAATCTATATCTAAAGAATTATAATAATGTTCATGCTGGAATTACGGGATGTTGGTAGTGTGTACACTCTCACGGTGTTGATTTGACTTGGTATACAGCCTTTCCGTGGTCATATGTTTGCGTGCCAGAATTCACTGTGTACAGTCCTCGTGTCGAGTTGCCTTCGTGTCAACTTTTTCTGGGTCCACATGATATACTGCTAGTTTATATTCGTTAATCTGAAGCTGGAAAGATTAATCGATCTTCATACGAAATCGGTCGATTTCTGGTTTTTTATTTTGATTGTTTTTGTTTACTGTTATTCGAACAGATAGGAGATGCATTGCTGTGCAGCCGAATAGCCGACACGCTTATACGCGAGAAGGGCCACTACGTACAGGCGATTAATTATCCGACGGTCGCGAAGGGCGGCGAGAAATTACGATTGGCCCCGACACCGAGGCACACGCGACCCATGATGGACAAATTCGTGCAGGACACGTTGGACGTTTTTCACAGTCTCAATGTACCGAGGGGCGTACAAAAAGCCGAAGAGCTCGTTCACGCTATATCCGTTCATTGACGAATGTAATAAGCCCGTACAAAGAAAGAAATGATTCTATTATATTTTACAAAAATTGATGGTAATGTTCGATCGTGAAGAAGATATTATAACAGATAAATATATATATATATATATATCGTAGGGTCATTGGCGCAAAATTTTTTGCACAAAGACTCTAAATTGTTTCCGATGTGCAATAACAATACATTGCGAGATTAACGATGGTAATTATATTTCCTTGAAACGAGAGAATGCGTTCATTTCTTGGAGCGGCCATGCTACAGCGACATTTTCAAACCTCTATCCTTTCCGCGTCGGACAATGAACCCGATTATTATTTATTATTATTATTATTTATAGCAAGTAAGTTTGCAATTTTTAAATCTGCTTCTATATAAACGCTCTTCACGCAAAAATTTGAAAATCAATTTTATTTTTGAATAATTTTTTTAGTTAATATTCATTGACTTTGCTTCAATTGCATAGAGTGTGCTTCAACAGTTTTTTATTGCAGCGACTTTTCGCCAGTTTGAGTCGATGAACACGAAGATTCGCATTCCTCGCCCGGTTGAATAGTCTCCATTCATTGCGTAACGTCCGTTAAGGCGAGGTGAAACATGTACCACGTGACATATGAGTGCAAGAGAGATAGCTGCATTTTTCGAATCAATGCCATGTAAAAATGGTTGACATTTACGGTAAAAGCGAAGTATCATCGAACGCGGTATTGAATCCTACATCCACTAATACTGTGTTTTATCGCGAAATGTCCACCTTCTCTGAATGCCATTTATTACAGTTCTTGTTACTGACTAAGTCTGTTTCAGCTCGCCTTAAGGTGATGTGAAGCACGTTCTCAGCCTGATTCTCTCGCTTTGCCGAGAGCACCACTGATGTTATCTCTCACGCACTCCATAGTGTTTCACATCACCTTAAGAGCATGAGCAATACCGCGGTCGGTAATGAAAACTAATAAACATTTCTCACGGATTCTGGCATGTACGTCCAAAAGAAAAGTCTCGTCCAAAGCCGAGATGACATCGGCTTGATGAGACTTTTCCTTTGATCGTACATGCGAGAACCCGTGAGAAGAGTTGATTACAGTTTTCGATACCGACTGAGCCCGGGATGGACAGAGCGGGAGGTGTTTTATATGGTCTTAAGCAGTTTGTACGTCTCTACGAGGCCACCTCGTTTCCGTCGGTCCTCGAGGGTCTTCAGGTTCAACCTCGTCAGTCGCCTGGTGTACTATTCGGACAAGCGATCAATAAGCGGGTCGATAAATCCGATAGTCATTCAATGACGCAAATCATTTGAATTGCTGAACAGGCATCGATGCCCATCAAAATTCCGTTAGTCGAAGTCGGCTACTCCGACGTTTATGAGACAGCTCGATAAGCCTATATTAAGTCATGACCAAACTGCGATTAGATAAGGTTACGAGAGTCTAGATTAGGCGAGGCTCGAGCCTATTGTAATCCCACCGCGAAATTCTAAAACGAACGATCGACATCGTGGCATTAAGTTCTTTACGTAGCTGCGCCATAGATGCATTTCTTGTTGTTGGCGTAAACAACACAAAATGGCATCTGCATAAATCTCCCTACAAATCGATGGGCCCTTCGATCGTGAGAGTGAAGCACAGAAGTGAAAAGTGAAGAGTTTGCGTACCTGTAAACGTTGCCCCGTCGCCATTCTCGATCGCGTCATCACCAAATGATTATTCAACCGGCATAGAATAATTTTACCGTCGCTCATTAGAACAACGATAAACCGATGTAGTTCGCGGAGTCAAGACCGGATACTGACCGTTTAGCTTCGCTCCCTCCGACAGTCGACTACGTAAGTCTCGTCCGAAAGGAAGTTTACTATTATAAAAATCGCGCTAACGCGCATGCGCTTTCCGTCGCTGCGCAGCCGGCGACGCGTTCCTCCGTCGTCTGCAGCCGTCGTCAAGAGGCGTCTGCTTGTACACAATCGAGTGCAATTCGTCGTTGCTCCCTTGAAATCAAAATAAAGCAAATTTCCTTTTGTAACACAAAACAATCGTGCCGCAAGTTAACGCGTGACACACCAAAGATGTCTCGGAAGCTGCGTCGCTCGAGACGTAAGAACAATTAGCGAATAAAACGACGAGAGATAATCATCACCGCCACGGCGTCCGGTCAAAGTCTCGACGATCGAAGAAAAGTTAGGTTGACATGTCGCGAAGCGCAGCGAATTTTCTCAAGATGTTCGCGGCGTTGCTCTACGCTTACGCGCGGGGCTTGACTTACCTCGTCACCGGGACGGTCGTGCTCTTCTACTGTCTTCATCCCGGACGATTCGCCTCCCACTACAACTTCATCAAAGCCCAGGACATATACGAGGAGCTGGAAAAATCTTACGCGCCGAAGGACAACTCGTGCACGGTCGCCGTGAGCGGCCGAAGATCGTCGGAGCTTCTCTATCCCGACGAGAATCCTCGCGAAGATCCCGTCGTCATGGCCAGACGCTTGGGCATCCTGCCGGGAGGACAGTGGAAACCCCTGAACTGCCATCCACTCTTCAACGTTGCCATTATTCTGCCCTATCGCAACAGACACGCTCAACTAACTATATTCATGAATTACATTCATCCGTATCTTCAGGCGCAGAATCTCGACTACAGAATATTCGTCATAGAGCAGAGTCCGATGAGAGAATTCAACAGAGCGAAGCTTTTCAACGTCGGTTATGCCGAAGCAACCAAGGTCAACGACTTTCATTGCTTCATATTTCAGGACATCGATCTCATACCTCAGAATCCGGACAACATCTACGCCTGTACAAAAATGCCCAGGCACATGAGCTCCAGCGTCAATACGTTCAGATACAACCTGCCTTACACGGGACTGTTCGGCGGGGCGATCGCTCTTACCAGAAAGCAGTTCGAGGCGGCCAATGGGTTTTCCAATGTTTTTTATGGATGGGGAGGAGAGGACGACGATTTTTACAGTCGCCTGCAGGCTCGAGGACTCAAAGTTATTAAAAACAATTATTAAAGAAATAATCGCGATTATTCCACAAAATTATGGAAGGGTCTAATGTAGTTTGTTTTTATTTTATTTTTCTAGATAACACGTTTCGGACCGGATGTCGCGCAGTATTACATGCTGACGCACAAAAAGGAAACGCCGAGCAGCACGCGTTTTTCGAAGTTGGAAAACGCCGCGAGAAGATACTACACAGACGGAATAAACAATTTAGAGTACAAAGTATTGAATCACCAATTGCGTCCGCTCTACTCGTGGATATTGGCGGATGTTTGATCGCGAAATCTTACGAACGGGATTACGATATAGTTCGTATAGCGTGTGTAGCGGAAACTTACTAAGTCAATATTTATTATTTCATTATATCGATAAGTCAAACAAGAGTAATCGGATAAGAAAAATTGTATTAATCGAGTAACTAAATGCATATCAGTTTTCGACGAAGTTCGTTAACTCGGGACGAATTATTGACACTGATGTTTGGTACTAAACGCGTTGCGAGATTTACTCTACGGTAGAATTTATAGCGTTACGAGACTGCGTGCAGCATGCCGGTGTGTGGTTGTGATTGAAATACTATTGATTTTTGCGTAGCGTACGACGTGTCGTATGATCGAAAAAAAAGATCTGTTTACAGTGCAGTATTGCCGAAACAAGACTTCCCTCGCGTGATTTGTCGTGCAAAGAATGTTTTTGAGATACATCGCTCAAGAGAGTCCACACTCAACTTTTTTTAAACGTAAATCTAGTCTACGAATAGTCCGGTTTGTATCCGATTTTGGAAAATGCATTGCTCGTTCGTGCGACTGTTAGACACTTTTTCGAGAGCAATGTGTGTATACTAAAATCAAATATAGATTTAAACAATTTTTTAAACGTGAATCGATCTATTCCTATCTGCGATTTTCCAAGACTTACCAATCCCGATCGGTACAATTATTGTTCTTTATTTTTTACCGATAGTTCAAACTATCTTCAGGAACAATACACTACGATTTTCTACCTTGCTTCCTATAACAAAAAAGATGGGCTCGTAAATCTTGAACAATTCCTAATGAAAAAAAGTAAACGATATTTATAAGCAATGCGCAGCGTGTATATTTATTAATCATTCCATTCTACCATTCAAGTACATGAAATCTCACAGTATGTTAAAAAAATAACGTTAAGTTGTAAGAATGATCATAGAAACATATTGTGTATCGTTTCGTTTTCAAAATAGCTAAACGCGTGTAAAAGTGATCATCAAAGTAAGGGCAAACTATTCGATAACAAAAATTAATTGTGTATAAGTGAATGTAGTGTATATAGAATACTATACATATAATCTGTATATTCAAGGATAGCTTGTATAATTACACAGTAAAGGGAAGAAAAAAAAAACGATTTTTTTTCACTATAAAGTTCAATGCGATCGAACGGATACAATAAATATTGGCTACGTTGAGGTGCATTTTTATAACACAGATAAAGAAGCGGTTTCACTTCAGATTGCGTGATAGTAGCGGTAACGAAAATCGATTACAATATTTTTTTGTCTCTTGTTTATTCCTTTCATTCGTTTATAGTAACTTGCGTTGTCCAGTGACAGTCCATTGAACACTGTATTACACTATTATCGGTTTTTTTGTTTTATTTATTTTTCTCGTTATTTTTCAATTATAGCGATTACGTACTATTCGATGCTGAAACGTTGCATGAGATAGTGACAATTTGGGATTGTCCAGTCGATGCATTTAGGCCTCAGCATTGAAGCAACAGAGCGTGGATATATTACAACAGTGTCTCGCGTTTTTTTCCTCCTCAGATGTGTAACAAGTTATTTTCTTTCTTTTTTCATCTTAACGGACTTGAGGGAAACATATTTACCATGATTGAAGATTCTTACTTTCTATCGGTGACGAACACCGATGTGATACAATTAATATCGAATGTACACGATTATTTCTTTCGAGTGCACGACAATTGATCTGTACAAAACGAAACTGCAGTCGATAATATGCTGTCTTTTCAAAAAAAAGAAAACGGGTATCACTTTCGTGATACCCCGAGCGCGATGCAAAGTGTGAGCTGCATCGCGCCGAAACGCATTCACGCCAACATCTATAAAAAAGAAAACGCAAAGCTCTACAAGCTTCGGCGGAGACGCTGTACTGACGGTCGACCCCGCTTTCGTTTTTATATAAAAAAATAGATCACGTTGTCATTCGAGTCTAAATACGCGCTACACCCACACATCATTCCAATCGCATAACTAAAAAATAAAAACTTTATCCGACTGAAGAGAAATTCGTAGTTAAGCGAAAATATTATCGAAGTGAGGATACGTGAATATCCTCGACGCGGACAACGGCACGTCCATCGTAAGACCAACGATCCGCTGAATTTTCTTTTTTTTTTTTTGGCAAACGATATTGTATCCGCTTTCCTGGCAATTTAGGTAGTTTTCGTGCACCTGTACAATTAAATTATTTATACTTACTATACCTATTGGAAAATACGAATACGGATTATTTATATATAATATATAAAATCACTGAATCGATTATCGGTTTCATGGTTCTTCGTATTACGTGTCCGAGAGTTCCTGATATCGTGCGTACATCATTTTCTTGACGCAGTCCTTGTACGTGTCGCCGGGCAGGGCGCTGTAGGACGACGATTTCGCGCCTAGGCCGGCGGTGGGAACTCGTCGCTCGGCTTCGATTATGCTCGTTCTTCCCTGATTCGTTTTTCCCAATCCCATGCCCTCGCTCCAGCCCATTTTTTGCAACAGTTTGTTGCCAACGTTGTCGGAGCCGATACCGGCGCGAGTGGGTTCCTCATAGTTAACGGAAACCTCCTCGACCCTCGTCTTGAGATACTTTTCCTTCAACTTGTTCGGCTGCGGAGGTTCTGGCTCGCCGTACTTGGCTCGTCTCTCTTTCGCTCGATCGCGATATTTGTTGTTCCTCTGCTGCGGGTCGTTCGGGTCCAAACCTCGCACTTGATACCAATTGTCGAGATTCTGCTTGTGAAGATCGGACAGCTGCTGATGACGCACCAGAGCCTCCTTGCTCGGAAATTGACGCTTGCAGAGGAGACAAGCGAGTTTGCTCCAGTCGGTGTGCTGTCGATCCTCCTGCTGAACATCCTCGATCTCCTCCTCGGTGTCGCTGCCGCCGCCGTAAGCCGCCACGAGGCCGTTGTTGCTAGCGGGATCTTCCTCGTCGTGATAAGAATTCACGAGAGTCTTCTTCTCGAGAATAGCGTAGCCCGCGTCGGCGGCGCCGCTGCCCGAGCCCTGATGACCGTCCGGACCGGAGTAATCCGACGTCCAGTTGCTCTTCGCGTTCTCCTTCTTCTGATTCAACGTCTTGGCCCATCGTTCCATATCCTTGGCTATCTTCTTCGCTACTTTCACTTTGTCCTGCTTGCTGTCCCTCTTTCTGCCGTCTTCGTCCTTCGTCGGATCCACGGCCGAATTTCCGATGGAAGTCGAAGCGTTCGCTTGACTTATCGCGCTCGAACTGTTACTGTCGGCCGTTGCTGTGGCGGTTGCGGCATTTGAACTACCCGTCGCTCCGGGAACGTGAGGAGCCCCGACAGCGTTCTGCAAAACATTTATGTATCCTTGTATTATTACTACCAGGTTTTTGTGGCTCGGCTGCTTCGCATCGTCGCTACGGACTATCGAAGTTAGAAAACGGAAAGTTAGATGCTCGAGATTTACCGGAAATACGTAACTTCCGGGTTTGAAAATCTTATTTTTCGACCGGAAGTGACGTCATACCGGAAATGCATAACTTCGGAAGTTTTAATAAATTTTTTTTGTATATCTCACCTTTGCCGGTTGATACGAAAGGGAATCCACGTCCCAGTAAAGAAACTGCTGCGTGTGACTGTTGTAGTAGTACTGAGAGTTGGGATCGTAGTAAAGACCGGTGCTAGGATCGTAATAGTATCCGGACGATTCGTCGTAGTGGTACGTGCTGACGTCAGGTACAGCTAGATGAAAAAAAAAAAGCGTTATAAAATTACAAGATCGATAAAAAAACGAAACATACGAGGGTGGGCTCGGTACCTTCGATGATCGAGACTTACAGTAAGTTTTTCCGTCGTTAGCGTGAGCGGGTACTCGTCCGCTGGCCAACGTGGTGCTGCTCGGGGCCGTCGGCGTTGGCCTGACTTTCATTTCCTCGGCATCGCCCAGCTTCCTCGACGCTTGGAGCTGTTGAATTGCCGATTGAGCCACGGCCGCCGCCGCGTTGACTCTGTCAGTTTGATTGAGCGACGGCAGAGTTATCGCGGAGCCTTGCATTATCTGATTCTGATAGTACTGCGTGTAATATTGGAGGTAGTGAGCTTTTTGGGCAGGCGTCTTCGCGTACATGTTGGCGCTGTACTCTGCCAATTGAGCAACATCTTCGAGCGTGTAACGCTCCGATTGACTGTCGTTGGACTTCCATCCGCCGGTATTGTTCACTTGATGAAGCTTGCAATACGTTATCTCGACTTTCCGGCCGTCGACCGACATACCTTGCTTGGTCAGCGCTGTGTGAAGGTACATAGCGTCGACCACGTTACCCATTTCAAGGTAACACACACCGCGCGACGTGTTCGTAAGGGTGTCGCGACCTATGCGAATACTGCGTATGGGCATCGAGGAGGAATTCTTCATCGCCTGAAGCACCGAGTCCTCGGTCGTCAGGACGTCCAGGCCTCGCAGCAGCACGGTGTTCGTCGGATGCGGACTTATCTCGTCGCTACCCTCACCGCCCTCCTCGCTCTCGGCTCTCGAGGCCGAACACTTGAAGCAAGTCTCGCGCCTCTTGAAATTGTGCGCTCCGCACTGGAAAAATATGTTATGTTTGTTAAATTTTTAAGGAGGAGACACCGTGCGTGTATCCGGGATATTGCCAATTATTTATGACCCTGAAGATATCTGCATGAGACTAAATTTCATGAAGATATAACGGCTGTGCTTCGCGTCTCGGTGAAAAAAAAAATTCGTATGAAATTTAATGTACTCGACTATAAGTTTTCGTGCACAAAATCGTGTATTAAATTTCATGTATAATCGTGATGAAAAATCAATGTTCAGTGTATTAAAAACATTGGAAATACTTTATTTTTGATAATTTACCTTAATTTTACTATAAAAGTACTTTAATTTTTTTATAGTTTACTTTAACTTCAATGAAAAAGTACATTAACTTTTCGTCACTATTGTACATTAAATTGAATGTACCAGTCTTTGCATAAAAACTTCCCGTTCGGTACATTAAATTATAATTTTTTTACAGTGATCGCATAAACTTCGCTCGGGGGAGTTCACTTTGGAGAATGAAATTTTACAAGTGAACATTTTTTTTTTTCTTTTCTTCCCGAAGCGGTGCATCGACAGAGCCTCGCCGGCGATGAAATTCGATGTAACGCAGATATCTTCGCGGTCATAATTATTCCCCGTACGAACCTTCACGCAATGCCAATCCTGTGTATTCTTTGCCGGTGGTTTATCCACATGACAATCCTTTGGTATACTGTATTGCATGAGGGCTCGATATTGGTCCTGGAGCATGAGTACACCCTGAAACAGAGAATTTCAGTGTTATCCCGTCCAGTGTCTTCCCAAGGCCTCCAGTAACGTCCCTTAAATCTGTCTCTTGCCGATACAAATTATATATATATATATATATATAAAATATCTCTACTTCATTGTTCTTTGTCTCGAGCGACCGACGAAGCAAGCTTCTGCGAGTCATGTAACGCGCAGGATTCGATAAGAAAAAAGTTAAGAAAATAATTAACGAAAAACCGATAGTAAAAATAAGAAAATCAAGGCGTAAGGCATACACGTTACATCTCCATTGGAAGCTTCCTTCCTTGTGGAACGGAACGCGGACAAAAGACGTGATGCGTATCGCTCGACGTAAAGTGAATCTAAAAGTTGCGAGTGATATATATATATATATATATATGCAAATATATTATATTTATATATATATATTCATATATATAAATATATATATATATTGTATAGATAGATTAATAAAAGTCTGTAAGGTGTGATTGGGGATTTCCTAGATAAATAAATAATTAGAATAATGGTAGATTAAAGTAGCCTTTGATCAGGTGCACAGCCATGGCCATGGGGGGTAGGCCAACTGGGCTGCGTTACCCGTGCGACCTCGTGCCGCCACGGGGCGTCGGTAGCACGATTGGCAACGCATCGGTTGGGTATTCTGGACTGAACTTCTTTCTACCTGTTTCATCTCCATCCACCGTGCGGCCTCCTGAGTCGCGTTAAACTCGACGAATGCAAAACCTCGCGAAGCACCTATACAGAGCAAATACACACAGATCCAGAGTTAATCCACGTTAATGCCTGGGGTTCTCTACTTCTGAGAGGGCAGGCAATCTCAGCACCAAACCATTGATCGACTTTCAGAAACGAAGACGTATTTTTTTTTGCTTTTTTTTTTGTTATGCTTTTGTTTTTCACTTCATCTCGCCGCTTCGATCTTACTTTTTTTTTATTCGCTCTCACATTCCCCTCTCTCATTTGTCTTTGCCTATGCAAACATCGGCTGAACTATCAATCAACCGTAAACTGGATAATCAGAGGAAAAAAAAAAAAATATCGACCACCACCTGCGGTCAAGGGTATGTGAAAGTGTCGTTCGACGAACTCCCATTCAATCGACTCGACCGAGTTTACCGCGAAAGAAAAAGCTTCGATCGGCGGCTCAATTTTCAAGCGACAATATCGGAGCTCAACATTCACATGACCTTTAGCGAGTAGTAAAAAAAAAAATTAAAAGTCTTCCATGAATCCCGCCCTTTAAAACAGCACGAATGTCCCGTTTGAATTTAGCTTGCTCGTGTGTAATTCCTCAAACGTTCCTCCACGCTCACCCTCACTCACTTACCTTGAGCGTAAAATCCTACCAAAGGAACTTTTCGAACGTTCGAAGCGGGGTAGTCTTATACCGATGTTAATTGTACGAAAGGATAAAAAAAATATTTAAAAAAAAAATGAGTCTGCCGCACAAACGAGTTCGTTGATATTAGATTCTACGTAAACGTGTGTAACCATCGGGTGGCGTAAATCATAAGAGAATAGGAACGAAGATTCGTTTCTTCGTTTTCGGTTTTCTTTTTCGTCGTTTTCTTTTTTCTAGCTTGATGATAGTTACCTGTGTCTTTTTTTCGTATCAGCCTGATGTCCTTCGGCATGAGACCACAGTTGAGGATGTCTTGCCGCACCTGTGATACACACACAGACACATCATAATGATAACGAGAATCGAGTGTTTTTTTTGTTTGTTTGTTTGGTTTTGTCGTAAAGCATGATCAACAGAATTTTTGTTATTCCGTCGAATCGATATCGTGCTCATCGATCGAATTCTCCAATCGTTCTAATAGCCCCTCGAGCTACAACGACAACAAAGTAAGTTGGACAACCTACGTCGTTCTCGGTAATGTGTTGCGCGAGTCCGCGTATCATAATGGTGTTGTTAGGCGATTGGGATTTGTAGTGGACACCCTCCATCGAGGAGCCGTATGCTCGACCGTGCTCGTGATCGAATTCCAAACTCTCGCGACTGTGATCGTCGTCCCTGTCGCGATCGTCGCGCTTTCCCCGACGATCTCTGTCCCGATCGCGATCTCTGTCCCGACGCGAACGATCTCTGTCTCTGTCCCGATCGCGCTCGCGATCGCGGTCCCGATCTCGCTCTATCGAGTCTCTGTCGCCCCGCCGACTGTAACGGTCGTCCCGATCTCTGTAACCCCGGTCACGATCCTCTCTGCTACGGTCGCGCCTGTCCCGAGAACGATCCCGCTCCCTGTCCCGATCTCTCCCACGATGGTTTCTGTACTCCGGACTCCGATGATCCCTCTCGCGATGCTCCGAAAATTCCGGCGATCTGCTTGTGCGGTAGTCACCGCTACGATAGTCCCCGTAATCGGAGGTGTGAGCGCTTCTCCTCTCCGGGCCGTAACCCGGCTCCCAGGGGTCTATGCTGTTGCTGTACATGCTTCTAGGCTCATCCGCCAAGGGCCTGGAAAACAAAACGTTGCAATCAGTTCTTCGGTCTTGAAATTTAACACTTTTGGAATTAAGTTGAATAAAAATTCGGTCTGAGTAAAAGATGGATTCTGAGTATTATATGAGAATATACAAAAAGTATATATTTTCGTACACAATGAACATGCGATTGATAAATTGATGTCATTATAATATCTATATAGAAATGGAACAAATTGGATTCAATTCAGGCATTGCACTTTGGGATTGTAAAACGTCTCTTACAACATTTTTATACAAGTTTTAACATTGTAGTCCTTCAGTCTTAAAATTTAGCACTTTTCCATTTGTTCTAAATAAAAATTCAGTCCGAGTAACACGTATATTCTTAATATTACATGAGAATATATGAAAGGTATATATTTTCATGCTAAATGAATATCCAATTAATAAATGAAAGTTTGTTATTAAAAATAAATAAACATAAGAATGGCGTGAATCCGACTCAATTTGAACGTCATACTTTACGATTGACCGGGTGACGTCTCTCACAAAATTGCCTTACAAGTTTCAACATTATTGTTCCACGGACGTCTCATGACCCGGTTACATTGCAAGTAACTATCCGTGAGAGTCGACCGAGTTACAAATTTACGTATCAAACAAAAAAAAAAATGCTGGTACGTTGCACAGTCCAGCGCTGCGTAGCACGCTCCAAATTATCAACACCGTTGCAAGCCACAAAAAATATACCTGCGGCAAGACAAAACAGCAAAAAATTACTGTACAAAATTCCTTATAAAAATCGTCTCGCACTTGTTCAACGGATATATTTGATTCTTTGATGCCTCTAATGGACGATATCGTGCGTTACCGTCGCGTCAGTCTGTCAAGGCACATTAGCGATGCGTGCGATCGCCGAGCTGATCGTGAAATGCGTGTTAAATCAAATCAACGATTCTTCGCACGAGTGCGTTAACTGCAAGCGAACAGGGAGATGTTTTGGTCCGCGCGCTGAGCTCTCTCGTTCAAGTGCAGCGGGGCAAGGAGCGAATAAAAATGAACTAAATGTACGATCGAGAAATTGGACACAAAGTAACGAGGCGTACTTTCAGTGCTCGTGTTGTACCTCGTGGAGTTTAACGATAATCGAGCGATGCGTCGACGTCCTCAAGAGGCTTTTTTCTTCCGTCACTGCGCGCACGACGAATTATTTACCGAGCGTTCGTTCCGCCTAATTGATTTTTACACACTCGAACGATGCTTTACGGTCGAAGGTAAAAATCTAAACGTCTCGGACAATGGCGTGGTTACTGGTAATGCCCCCTTGTTCGTTCCGCGAAATATGGCGGAATGGTCACGAACCGCGCGACGGCGGGAGAAAGAGGTGCAGCGAGAAAGAGGTGGGAAGGAGCGACAGAGGGGACGACCCGTACCCACCACCCCGAAGCGCGACATCGATTTAAAAAAACATCGATTATCGAACGGAGCGAACATAGCCCCATTTTGTCAAGAAAAGAACGAAAGAAGGAAAAAAAAATCACACGCACGCAAATCCTCTAGAGTCAAACGGGAACAATGCGTGGTAACAGTGGCGAACGAGGATTAGCGTCGCGAATGTAATTGTGTAAGAGTATTAAAAAAAAAAGAACATTCTTCGAACGTTTCGTTGCTCGTTGACGAGTGGAGAGTACGTTAATGTATACAGTGGACTGTTGAACGATAATAAAAACGTACGTCTTATGGTTTAACCCCCTTTAATCGTCAGAATAATGAAAAACTCTACTTTGCATGTACTGTAAGTAAAAAAAAAAAGAAAATACAAACAAAAAAAAAGAACAAAATGTCACTGAACGCGTGTCATCAGTCGGTGCTCGCTGCGACAGTAAATATAAAAACTTTCGTCAGAGAGAGCAGCGTCGTATCGGAGAGTAAAGAGAGAGTCGAGAAGAGAGAGTTGAATTTTCACGGGGACGAGGCGAAGATCGCTTACGAGAGGATAGTCAATCATAGAAGCGACGAGGGTAGTTCGAGATGCCCGAGTCGGGAGAGAAAATCGTCGGTGACGGAGAGGCTGAGATCGGCGACGCGCTGTCGGGACAGGGACAAGAGCAGCAGAGAGTCGAGAAAGCACGCCGAAAAGGTGACGGCGAATTCGATTCTGAAGTCGGTCGAGAGAGGCGACATAGATTATCTGGAGCGAAACGTAACGCCGTCGAACGTTAACGTCTCCGACGATTACGGCTGGACGCCGCTGATGTCCGCGGCGTTCTGCGGCAATTACAAGATCGTCGATTTTCTGCTGAAACTCGGCGCGAATACGCGCTGCAGGGACAAGTCCGGATTCACCGCGGGCGGTCTGGCCTCGAAGAAAAATTACTCCGGCATCGTCGCTCTGCTCAAGGAAAAACAATTTATGCCCGACCCGAATTCTCGTCAATTCGCAAAGACATCGAATCCCCGAAAGGATCCCGAAGTGATCCAGCGGAGAAGCAGATTTTACTGCTCCGTCTGCAGAGAAACTTTCAGAGAGACGACGCTCGAGAAACACGAGTCGTCGACTCTGCACATATTCAACGGAAAGCCAAAGTTGCCGGATCCGGCGTACGACATACCGAGACAGAACAAGGGACATCAGATGCTGCTCAAGAGGGGCTGGAGGGGAGAAGGTCTCGGACCGGACGGCGAAGGCTCCAAATACCCCATAAAAACAGTCCTCAAGAGAGATCGCAAAGGACTCGGCCAGGAGAGAAAAGAGCCTGCGAGGGTGACTCATTTCAGAAGCGACGACCCTAGAGCCGTTGTGGGTGTACGCAGAGAACCCAGAGAAAAGACTACGCGAAAGAGGGAGAGAGAGAAAAATTTGAGCAGAGAGGCCAAACGAGAGAGGGCCATTCGGAGAGCATTGTCGTAACGCCAAATGTATTATTTAGAACAATAAATTTATAACGCCCGTTTTTCGACCGCCGGCAAAACGATGCACGGAAGACTGATGCTTAAAAAGAAAAGAAAATATTAACAAAAAAAAAAAAAAGAAAAAAAAAATACGAACAAAAAAAAACAATTTAGTTTAATCACTGTAGTAAGTGTACACTTTATGCACCAAACCGTTTCATCTCAGACATTCACTGTAAACGTTTTCTTTAGTGTCGTAAATAGAATCGGTCACGATCGCTTCGATCGCACGATTTCCCTGGAAATAACTTTGAAAAAAAAAGCACATGCTTGTCACGGCCGCTCGAATGCCGAAGATGTAAGTTCTAACTGCAGCTTGTGTATTTTCGTTTGCAGACGATGAACGACCAGCTAAGAATGCTCAAACACTTGCAGCAGGTGGAATCGAAGGCGGCCGAGATTCTCACGGACAAGCAGGAGGTAATCGCACTCGACAAAAGAAGAAACGACGACCGGGTCGGTATGCGAGCTCTGCAGAAACAGAGAGGCGACAAGGCGTGGATAACCGTTGGACCAATTTTAATGAAAATTGAATCGAAGAAGGCCGAAGAATTGCTCGTGGAAGGTAAAATTCCAACTGCCCAGGCAAGGATCTCTGCTCCATTTGGGTAACGATTTTTTTTGTTCGTTTCTTTTTTTTACATCAATTTCCCATCAACAGATCAGAGAGAATGCGACATCGCGGTAAACAAGATTCGAAGCGAGCTAAAGGTGAAAGTAAACGAGCTACGCGATTTAGAGCACAATCCACCGGTGCCTGGACTCATGCTGAAGCCAATGTCTCACGCAGAAATGACGGCGATTCATCAGCTAACCGGCAAAAGTCTGTGACCGTCTATTGAGATCGCTGCAAAACACTCTAGTAACTGCGTTGAAAAACAAGTTCGTCGTTCACATGGCTTTGCTAAACTAAAGTTCATTATTTTGTACAGAAACAAAAAAGAAACAAAAAAAAAATTAATTAATAAAATTTAGATACGAGAATTCCTGTACGACAAAAACCGTTCTTTGGGCGAATATGGGAATCGATCGAGGAAGTGGATTCTTTTCTTTTTACGAGTCAAGGGCCGCGACAATAACTAACGTACAATTGATATATGCTTATGTTTATTTTTTTCTTTACGAACGTACCGTTTTTTTGTGGTTTTTTTTTTTTTTTTAATCTTTCAGACGATGTACATAATAAGTTATGAGTAAACGAGCGTTAAGTCTTACCCAGAACAGCCCACCTTCGTTCATCGCTAGCCTTTACAAATCGTTCTTCGCTTAGTTACACCGCTACACACAAATTTAATCGCGTTATGGATAACATTAACACTTGACAGCTTTACTCAAATATATAATATACTTTCTATTAACCATCTGCTCGTTAATTGATATTCTTTTTTCGTTAGATTACCAAATACAAAAACATATGCCGATACAATAATGTTATGATACAAGCGTGCCCCTTATAAATCGTGTCGCATAGGATGCCGCGCGCAGAGCACTCGCTCACCGGGAACTCTTCGCGACACGATAACGAAGCACCTTACGCGAATATTTATACGAATAGACTTCTTACATTTTATCAATTACATACGTAGAAATATATTTATTTCGAATTTTACTGTATCTCGGATGAGTCAATTGCAATGAATCGTAGAGTGTGTAAAACAAGAGAGAGATAGAGATAGAGGGGAGAAAAAAAAACGCGTCGCCTCTGCGACAAACCGGTCCTCCATCCCCGTTCGGAGAGGCAACGCGTTTTTCTCCCCCCTATACAGCTGTAACTCTTTTTTTTTCTGGCATATTTTTTTTACCTCGACGTTTAAATATGTACAATGTTATAATTTATACAGTATAGTTATCGCCCCCTTTCGCCCGTTCGCGATAGATGAATTTCTTCTTTCGTTCTCGCTTATTCTTTATTCTCTTTGCTGCCCATTTTTGTATCCCGCGGGAACAGAACTTTTTTTTTCTAATGCGTCCAAGTCGAGATAGCAAGCAAATATCATGGCCCGGATGAATTAAAAACAATAGAAACAATAAGACAGGACAGTGGATACAAATATCGTAGACGAACCCTCGGCACTCGTTAAATAGAAGAATAAAAGAGAGCGGCGATCGAATGTGTAAGAATGGGTGAAAATGCGATATCGGTGAGATTCTCGATTACATTTTCGTTTTAATGCGTTTCCAATGCATCAGAGTAGATAAGCAATTAACGAGTCCTTTTTTTCTTTCTTCATCGAATAGAGGATGTCTGAAACATGTTTTCTACCGCCCCCAACTATAGTTGGATCGTGCGAAGGTACTAAAGCTTAGAAATGAGAAAAGACACGTGTAACCAATTTTACAACGAATTAAATATACTTGCGAATAGATGTTCATAAAGGGTATTGAATCAACGAAGAAACACATTGGTATAGCGCACGTGTACGTGTACGTATAATTAATTCGTATTCGCTACAGCCTCGGATCGTTCCGTACATCACATACAGTACAGTGAATATATTTCAGCTAAGCGACGTAACGGAAACGAGAGAAGAAAAAGAAAGACTATATCTTCTTTTTTTTTGCCACGTTTATTGTTGAGTTCGAGATCGGTACGTTACAAATCCGGCGAGGCCAAAAAGTTCTGTTATAATAATATAGTAATAATAGTAGTATTAAAAAAAAAAGAAAAGAAAGAACTTATCGTTTCCTTCGCGTTCGCTGAATAGTAAGTTGCTTGGACTGGTTCGTATTTGAGAGAGGTGATCGGACTCGGACTGCTCCAATTAATCGAATTTACATTTAAATGCGTTGACTAAAAATAAATTTAAAAAACGAATTTTTTTCACTTTTGTCAAAGTCGGAAGTAGGGCCGAAGGTATGCAAGTTGTATCGTTTCGAAAGTTAATCGTTCTGTACCGGACTTGCGCATCTCACGGCGGATCGTTGTTTTTTTTTAAACTCAAACGCTCGAGATGTATCACTTTATAATTCTATAAACATTTTTTTCTTTTAAGATAAGTGGAATCGTATGAAAACAAATCATCGAATGCACCAAGGATGATCGCCACAAAGCAATGTTTGGACAAAATGTCAACCGAACGATACTTGACATCATAACGAAATTTTGAAGTATGCTTCACAGTGTCACCGTTATATAGTTTGTAAGAAAATAAGATATTTCACTTGAAATTTTTATGTACACATATTACAATCAACGTTTTTTTTGTCTAATGTGTAAGTAGCGCTTTTCAATGAAGCGCCAGCTTCGTTTGTTCTTTTTTTTTTTATCATACATGTGTTCGAGCAAATGTAAAACGGTCTCACAATCCTCTTTCTTAATTCACTTCTTTTTTTTTTAATTTCGTTATATGTAACTCACGTCCGGTGTTGCAAATAATTGAACTCAGTCGAAACAAGAACTATCATACCTCCTATTCGTGTTACTTTTTTGTTTCTTTTTTTTTTTTCGTTTACTATTCACTACAGAAGCTCTCCGTGTTAATGTCCTTATTGTATTCGGGCGCTGGTCCTTAGAAAAAAACCAACATAAACATTGCAGCAATGTTACTATCAAGTAATATTATTTACAGATGATTTTGTATTTTTATGTTTTTGTTTTTTTTTTTTTGGATTGAATATCCGAGCGCGAGCGATTCAGCTACGCGCTGTTGTACTTGGCCTCTCGATTGTTGTGGGAACTTGGTTTGTGGTGCGTAAAGCTCGACTCATCCGTGAAATACAAAAAAAAAAAAAAAAAAAAATTGAATCGAACGACGAAATCAAGTTCGATCGAACTAAATTCAAATATATATATATATAAAAAAAAGATCGAACGCAGCCAATTGCATCTGAAATCCAAGACCGACCCGTAGAAATAAGCGCGTACGACCCACGTTCGAAATACTCAATAATCGCATAAATAAACTACTATGAAGGGTGATTTAAAAAAAAAAGTAAAAAAAAAATAGACATGGCTAAACCAAGTTCCTTCTCCAGTCAAGTGGAATTTAGCAAACCAATGGTTCCGATAACGATTATCGTACTGTTTATCGTGTATGCGAGCTTATAAATTGTAGTCATTCGTTCTCCGTTCTCCTTTCAGTTTCTTTTCCATTTTTGATCATTACCCATACCACTCTCTCACATAGGACATAAAAGATTTCGCGAGAATCGTCCTTTACAGAGTTCGTTCCATCTTCCTTTGTTTGTGTTATCACTTCGTCGCGCAGATTTTAATTTTGTTTCGTTATCTCACCAATATCGCTTATCTGTACACTTTATGCGTCTCTTTGCGTCCGAAGCGTCCGGCACTGGGATCGATACTGGTGAACGAATCAGTTTTTCTTTCTCGCATTCCCCCCCCCCCCCCCCTACCCCCTCCATTGACCCCGCAATCCCTCCGTTTATTCATTATTTATTTACTTATTTATTTTTATTTTTTTTCATTAAAAATCTAAACTCACTCAGACGATATTGTATGTATGTATATAATATATATACACGGCACTTACACCATAAAATCAGGGTCACTGCAGTCGTCACCGCTGTCACTACTGTCGGAGATTCTTCTCCGTTTCTTCTTCTTGTGTTTTCTCGTTTTCTCGGTTTTGTGCGAGCGATGCGTCCGGTGTTCTCTGTTCTCTGGATGGGCGTGTATCGTGAGTTTCGGCACTCTCGGCGTCGTGGCTATCGAGTTAACTGAATTATTCGGATGCTCGACGTTGGAGTTGAGCGTCTGTTGCTGATACTGTGGATTGGCGGGATCGGCGGGTGCGATCGTGCCGTCGGGTAGTTTGAAGCCCTCTGGATTGGGCACTCTGGGTGCTGGCATTGCCGAGTGATCGGCGGTGGTCGATTGCTTGGCGGCGCCGTCGGCCCCGGCCTCCTCGTCGGGATCCTCGGGATCGAATTTGAGCATGAGCTGCTTGAAGTCGAGATAATCCTTGACCAGTTTCTTCCTTCCGCAATCGTCGAGTTCCTCGTCCTTGACGCACTCCTGCAGTCGCTGAAGTATGGCCTTGGGCTTGAACATCAAGTTGCTCTTGCGATTGAGTGCCTTCTCGTAGACCTTGGCGGCCTCCGATGGCGAGTATTGGCTTATCTTCGCGTCGGAGAAGCCGTAGAGGTCCTTGAGGTGTTGCCTGAGGGTGAGCAGCAGCATGAAGCCCTGGCTCGCGGTCAGATATTGCCGGAGGAGATTCGTGTCGGCCGGTAATCTCGCGAGTATCGTCTCGTCGTCCTCCTCGTCGTCCTCCTCGTCCTCGAGAACGGCGAGGAGGGGCATCGGGTGCGGTTGGCCGTCGGGACCGTAGATGAGAGGCGTCGGTTGACTCGACGCGATTGGCTGCTCGCCGTCCGTCGTAGGCTGCTGATTGGCCAGTGGCGCGCCGCCCTCCTTGGGCAGCAGAGCCTCCTTGAAGGACTGCAACAGATTCGTTCCCGACATCGATATTATAATGTCGATGTGGTGAATGATGAAGAGCGGCTCGTCTTGAACCTGATATGTGAAGTAGGCCAGATTGTCAGCGAGATACAACATCTGCGAGAGACTCGTCTTCGCGTTCTCGTCGAATTGCTTCAAAAACGAAAGCACGATAGCTCTCCTCTGTTGCTTTGTGTTTCGTAGTATCGTGTACAAAAAACCATTCAAAGCACCCGGAAACTCGCTCTCGCTGATCTTCATGCCCCTCACGGCAACCTCGTTCTGAACGATCTTCTGGAGTCTGTAGCTCAACTTTATACCGAACTGGGACTTCATGTGTATGAAGCCCGGATACTTCTTCTCGATGTCCTGGAGCTGCTTGTCCGCGCTGTGACTCACCGCCTTGTCGCAGTCGGTGCTCATGCATATGAGGTAAGGTACGATTTGGACCGGATGCACGAGACCCTGGGCGAGAATCAATTGTATCACCTTCAGCGCCGATTGTCGAACCTTCAGCGTGCTGTGAATGTAAGACTCGAGAATCTCCTTGAGGTAAAGCTGTATGACCGTGCTCGCCATTCCCGACGAGACGTCGCCCATTTCCTTGAGATTCTCCTGCTTCGACAATTTCGCCCACTCCTGATCTTGCTTTATCATTCTCTTCTCCTCCTCCTGAAGATATATCTCGATATTGCTGAGGACCTGGATTCTCATGTGAACGAGGGCCTGCTCGGAGGTGAGAAGGTAGTGATAGAGCTCCTTGAGCTCAGGAAGCATCATGAACTCGTAGTGCCGTATGCACAGCGAGCCGATCGCCGATAGTGTGTAGTGACGAATGTCGTCGTCGTCGTGATGCAGAAAAAAGTTTAGGGTCTCGAAGACCTGGTCCTTGATGTTCTCGGGCAGTCCCTCGATGACCTCGCGATCCGTGAAGTTAAAGTGCCTCAGCAAGAGTCCGACGGTGAAGAGGGCGCGTCGGAAGAACGGCCGATTCTGTTGAAGCTGGGGATTCGTCGGTTCCTTCTCGTACAGAAGCTTGTGGCTCGCGAGATGATTGTAGTACTTCTTGAAGCAGTCGCGTATCAGCTTGAAGTTTCTCGTCACGTTGTTGACGATCGAGCCGAGACACGAGAGGCAACTCGTCACGACGCTCCGGTCGTGCTGGAGAACGAGCTTCACCGAGTCCTCCTCGAGCTGAGCGAGAAAAGTCTCGCTCGGGTGTTCCATCAGCGGCACGACGAGCTCGAGGGTGTGAGCCACGCTGCTTATTATCGCGTAGTCGCCCTGAGTCTGGCACTTCAAGCTCAGATAGGGCTGTAGCGTTATCGCGTGATTCACCAGGAGCTGAGGTCGAATCTTCGCGAAGAGATGTAGCGTCCTGAGGCAAGCGACGAGCCTCTGCGAGGCGCCCTTTCGCTCCGGTTTTCCGTCGTCCTCGGTGTTGGTCTCCTCCGATCTGAGAACGTTCTCGATCAGACAATCGACGATCTGCTTGCACGCCGTCAGAAACGCCTTCGGCGGCTCGGTGAGCATCTTCGTGCTGTCGTCCTTGTCCTCCTTCGGCTTGAACAAACTAACCAGCAGTTGTTCGAACCACTCGAGTCCCATGTCCTTGCTGCTCGCGGCAACGACGTCCGTTATGTTCATGACCTTTCTCAGCAGAGCATCCGTGTCGAGTGTCGGACGTTCCCTCACCGGTGTGAACCACATATTCTGAAACACCTCCATCACCAATTTTCTTATACCCTCCTCGTCGTTCACTCGCCTTATCATCTTCACGCATATCTCCGGTATCTTCGGAAAATCCGGACACTCCACGCATATGTCCTTGAGTATCTTGATCACGCGCTTGCGCACGCTCACTCCCGTGTCCAATATTCTGTCGGAGAGCATGACGTAGTACTTGTCGATGAGCTCAGGTCTGCTGAGGACGAACTTACCGACGAGATCGACCGCGGCCTCGCGCACCGAAGTCGAGAGATCGAGGAACGAGTGTTTCACTCCGACCTGCATGTCGAATCGCGCGAGAACGCTCGAGTCCGCCTCGACGATCATCGTCAGGCACTTCATCGCTTTCGTTCTTATAGCGATCGACGGTTCCATCAGCACGTGAAGTATCTGCTTGAGATACTTGTCGAAACTCTGCGAGAATTGTCTCTTCGACGCGAGATACTGCGATATCAATTCGGCGGAATTGTAGTCGATGTATGTTTGCAGTACGTCGGGTTTCGTCGCCGAACTGCTCGGACGGACTCGATTGACGATGAATCTCTTCTTCGCCTCGATTATTCTGTATGCCTCGGAGTTCTTCTGCTCGTTGTTGTCGTTCTCGTCGGGATCGAGCTCCTCGATGTCCGTGTCGCTCTCCTGATCGCTCTCTATGTGACGGCTGTTTTTCTTCTTGACCCGCTTCTTGTGGGACTTCTTCACGGGTGTGTTCTTCGACTGTCCGACGCGGGTCTTCTCGATGGCGCAGTCTCTGTACCACTGGGCGAGATAGAAGTGCCTCGCGTAACCGAGCGCCGTGTCCTTCGTGCCGTTGACCGCGAGATAGTCGAGCAGGACACGCTGAAGAAACATCGTTCTCTCCTCATCGTCGCTCAGACCCGCGATGCTCTTCTCCTTTCCGTGCTCGTACTCCGTGTCCTTCTGCTGTTCCGTCTTTATGTCCCGTATTATCTGATCTATCGTCGAGAGCTTGCACTGCGAGTTTACGGCGTCTTTTCTCAGTCTCGCAGCGACGACACCGAGATAGTCTATCGACGCGACTCTGAGCGACATGTCCGAGCTCTTGTTCGAGAAATGCCCGACAAGCAGCGTACCGAGCAGGCTCAGAAGCAACTCGGCGGCCGGCCACTCGGGTTTGTTCACCGTCGCCAGCAGATCCTGAATGAAATTCTCGAACAACGGCCTGTAATCTATCTCCTCCCCTTTGCTGCCGCACTTGTTCAGAAAAACGTTCAAAAAATTTGCCGCTGTCCTCGTCGCGGTCTCGTACTTGTTGATTATCAGAACGTCCGCGTCGAGCTGTATCTGCTTCTTGGTATCCTCGCGTCTCTCCTCCTCGCCGCCAGCGCCACCACCGCCGCTCAAACGGCCCGGCTTCTCCTGCCGCGCGAGGTTCTCCGGCAGCGAGACCACGCACTGTATAAGCTGCAGAACCAGCGCAGTAAGCATCTGTATGTGATCCTCCGAATTGAGCCTGTAAGTTCGAAGACTCCGCTTGCTGCTCGGCAGTCTCGCTATCGACGCGAGTATGTCGTCGAGCAGGAGTCTACGGTGTTTCTCGTACTTGGTGAATATGACGGTGACGAGCTTTAGGGCGCTGAGCTGAAGATCGCTTATGCCCTCGACGAAGAAGGGCGCGACGCCGAGGGTCGAGGCGTGAAGAACGCTCGTGTCGGTCAGCACCTGTATGCTCAGCAGTTCGGCGAGCAGCGAGACGAGCTCTCGCATCTTGTTGTAAACGGCGATGATGTTCTTCTCGCGTACCTCCTTCATGTGGCCCCGCTTCTTACGACCGCTAGAATTATAATGTTCAGTCTTATTCTTAGAATCTACTCTATAAACTGGATCGAACGACGGATAAATAGTGTTCTGTAGTTGAAACTTCATAAAAATGACTATTCGATCGATAACGTCCTCGAGATAGACGGTCTTAGGCATGTTATGAGAGGTCATTATGTTTAGCGCTATGTGCGAAGCGTCGACGGCCCGTTGCACGCGCTCCATGACCAGTTGCGTCCAGAGACGACTCTCGTCGACGTCGTCGTCGGGATCGGCCAGGGGCGATACCCGAGCGCCGTCGCGTATGTTCTTCTCGAGGATGTTCAAGAGCCTGACGAGTCTCTCCGCGGGAATCGACTCCATGGCGCCGAGTGCTTTGAGCTTCGCGGCCTCGGTGCAAAGATCGTGAAGCTGATACTTCGGTATCAACATTTCGCCGGGCACGTCGCCGTCCTCGTCCATGTCGGCGATGTTTCCGACGTCCTCGGTGTTCTCGAATATCGTCTCGATAGTCGTGTTGAAACGCTGATAAGTGTTCGTCTCCATGAGCTCGTCGACGCTCAGTTTTGCGAGAACCGGCACGAGTTTCTTCTCGATCTTTCGTATTTTTGGTTTCAGAGGCGACATCGAGCCCTCCTTCTTGTCGTCGGTGGACTCGTCGTCGTCGTCGTCGATTATCCTCCTGCGCCTTCGTGTCTTGTCGTCGCTCTTCTTTCTCTCGGCTCTCTCCTTGTCGCGCTGAACCTTGCGCTCCTTCGCGCGAGCCTTGAAGTGCTTGTTGTTCTCGCCGACCTCCTCCTCGCTCTCGGACTCCGACTTCACTTCCGCTCGATTCGTCAGGCCCATCTTGGCGGCCCGCGTCGGTGATTTCTCAGCGAATGCGCTGAGGCTCTTCTGCATGAGCGCCTGATCGGCGAGGGAGAGCCTCTTGAGCATCACCACGGGTTCCTTGAGCTTCGCTTCGTTCGTCGGTGCGGCGGGCAGCATCTTCACGTCTCTCGCCGCGTTGTTGTTGAGCTGATGCTGCTGCAGCGGCTCAGCCGCCAGAGCCGAGTCCAGCGAGTTGAGCATGTCCTTCGTGAGAGTGTAGTTCGCCGGCAGCTGGGACGAATCCGGCGCGGCGAAGCTCTCCGCCACCTCGTCGATCGACGGCTGCTTGGGCTCGAGATTCTCCATCGGCAAGTCGATTTCCGGTAGACCAGTCACCGGATCGAGCAGGAACTGTTGATTGTCCTGCACCGCTTTGCCGATGTCGATCGGTCTCTCGTTCGAGAAAGGGTTGTGCAACTGCGTGTTCACCAGGGGATCGTACATGTGCGGCTGCATTTGAGTCATGTTCATTTGCTGCTGCTGCTGCTGCTGAGAATGCTGTTGCGACGGATGCTGCGGCAAATGCTGCGGCATATGCTGTGGCAGATGCTGCGGCATGTGCTGCGCCAGTTGCTGCGGCTGGTGGTGAAGCTGATGCTGCGGCTGGTGCTGATGCTGGTGGTGCGGCTGATGCGTCACCTGCTGAGGCATCGAGTGCGCCTGCAGCGTCTGCGGCGGAGGCTGCTGGAGAACCGCTTGCTGCTGCTGCATTCCGCTGTGCATCGGCGACGTTATGTGCATCGAATGCTGGGGCGTCAATGGACCGAGATTGTGATGCTGCGGCGTTACGTTACCGAGCGACATGACGGGTGTGCTGGGCGAACCCATGTGCGCCGGCGAATATATATTCGGCTGTGGATTTATGTTCGTTAACGTTTGATTGATGCAGTTAACGTCGTCCTGCATGTGCTGGGGCGTCGTCGAGGTTCTCGTCTGCTCGGTTATAACGGTCGCCCTTGGCGACGGCGAAGGCACAGCGAACGGAGACATCTGCGAGAGATCGGCGTGATTCTGCGGCGCTATCGGCATACGCGGATGCTGCGCGTGGGAGATTCCGCTGTGGGGAGGGGGCAGAACGGTTCTCGCCGCGGCGGGATGCGCCGGACTACCCTGCGGCGTCTGCCTCGAACCCGACGAACTCGAGTAGGAAGGTGAGAAACGTCCGTAATTCGCGGGCGACTGATTTGCGTGCATCAGCGGCGTTCCCTGGGACCAATTTCTCGGCGAACTGTACTGGGGTCCCTTGAATACGTCCGGGTTTATCTGCAGTATTGCTTTCAATAGCTCCGGGGTGTTCTGCTCGGTGTCCAAGGGTTGTTCGCTGTTGGCGTAATGGTCCTTCAGCTCGATGTGGTCCGACGATGTCTGGGAGAGTGACGTTATCAATTGGGGCACCAAATTGTCGTCCCTCACGCTCAACAATATCTGCGCCTCCTCCGCTACGCGCGGATGAAAGAGCAACGACTTGTTCGTAAGCGTTTGAGGAAGCGGCGTCGGGAGGGGCATCTCCGGCAACAAATCCGTCAGACTCGCGATACCCGCGAGGGTAGTTATCGGTACACTCGGTATTACCCCGTTCATTTTGAACTTGATTTGTTCTGGCATTACAGCCCAGGCGGGAATTTATCTTTAATCGATATTTCAGCCTTGATGCACCGTTGTTTTTTTTTGTTTTTTTTTTTTTTTTTTTTCGTTCTCCGAATTGCTTGGCTCACAAGACGCGGTGATCTTTCGTCGGGGCGATCGAGTCGGTGATACCTAATGTTCCATCGCCACCGCGGTAAATATTCATTTTCGTTGACAATTTCACGCGCTTATTAAGTTCCAGACTTCTCGGATCGGGCTGTGAGAAGATCTCGCGATCTTCGACGGCGCACACTCTCGATCGTTGCTTATATTGTCCCCCCGCGCGTTTTTCACTATTCACTATTGTCGATTTTCTCTGTCAATTCGACAAATCGTCTTTTTCAGGTTCCCATCGTGCCGCGATTTTTCTCAGCCAAATTTCGACGATGCTCTTGGATCCTGCAATAGACGATCCATGGTGTTCTTTCTATGCGGAATCTTTCACCTGCGAATAGAAGCAAAGTTTCTTTGTATTATCGTAACTTCGGATGGTGTGCTTAAAAAAAAAAAAAAAATATGCGATATCGCGTTATTAATAGACAATAATCACGTTAACCAGTTTGAGTCCTCCAAGTTGATATAAAAATTCAAGCTCGAATATCAATTCTCGTTACTAACCGGATTATTGTCATTGTTTTGCTTACTCATAGAGGAAGCTTCGTTTTTACAAACAAAAAAAAATTTCTTATTTTTTTATTTAAAAGTGTTCAGACTGTTTGTATCACTCTCTTTTTTTCTTATAATCCTTCTTTTGCTGTGTTTTGTGTTGCACTGCGTCCCATAAATCATCTTTCCAATATTTAATTTAGTGTGAAAAGTAAATTTAAAAAAGTTTTTAAAAAATGAACATTATTGCAAAAAATTGCAACTGTTTAAGCAATGTTTCATCTTCTATAAGGAAATTGCGAAAATATCCGTCAAAGTTATCGACTGAGTACCGAGCAGCACTTTGGGACGACTAACCGTCCGCCGCACATTTGTTTACCTTACCCGACTGTCAGCGATTATTTGCGTCGCCCGATTCCAGTTTACAGATGAAATTCTTTTAGGAAGCTCTTAAAATTCCGCTCGGCCGTGCAAATTCTTGCTTCCTCAAACCTGTGAATAAAATAAAAATGCATTATGAATGCGCGGAGAGCTCGAAGTAACGATCGCTAGCGCCTCTGGGAACGAATCAACCGCTATGTCGGTAAATAAAAAAAAATGTATAGCTTATCTCGTATCAACGACCGTCTTTGGTTACACAACGACTGCGATGCATAATTTGTGACCGGACAAAATACGAATCGCTCAAAATAGTCAACTTGTTTTTTTTTTTTTTTTTTTTTTCACTGCTCAGACTCGAACCAGCTTGTCTCTGACTCGTTCGTGCAAGTTTGCGCGAAAATACACAAGAACAAGCCAGAGCTCGTATCGACGATTTAATCGGGTAATATTCGTTAAAAAAATAATCGATCCGAGAGCAAAAGCGTCACCGAATATTGTTGAATCTCGTAAAAATGATGCGCCAGCAGCTGACAGCGATTTACTTTCTACGTGAATTTTGTGTCATCGTTTTTACCTTACTTCGAGTGCGAGAGACGATTATTTATGCCTCGGAATGCAGGGGTGCGGGTGCAGTTTTGGCGGGAGGCTGGACGATTTTCTCGTCGCAGCGATTGTCATGAGGGTCGAACGATGTTTAAATCTCGTGCGAGTCGTAACGGCGAACGAACGTGGCTGAACGGTTCCAATCAACGTAAAACTTTTTCTCCTCCGTTACCGATATCCCACTCAATTGTCATCCGTGACTGTGGCCTACTTGGTTTCGACCCGATAATCCAACAGTTACCGGGTTAACGTTACAAACTTCGTCGCAAATCTATAAATTCACTTACATATTTGACGATAACGAGTAAACATTGCCTAGCCACGATCGGCTGTTCACAGGCTAAATTGATATTTATAGTGTGAATACGAAGAAAACAGACACAAAGGCGTCCATTTTGCTCAGCAGCGAGCCAGCGGAAGTTGCGTAGAGATATGAATCAGATATAGGTGCATCGGCGGCAGCGTCCCGTTTCAAAAGCTTAAAAAGACGCGTCCACATTGAGCAAGATGCTACGCGACGAAGATGAAGCGACGCTCATTGGTCGACGATCATCTTTGCGACTCGAGCTTTTAATTCCCGACGCTGATTACAATTCCATTAAAGAAATATATCTTTCGATTCTCCACGATCGGTATTTCGCAATTATTACGGAGATTAAAATTATTGCGTCGTACGTTTCGAACGGATAAAGATGCGACGGACTTTCAAGGGCATCTTCGTTCCTCCGTCGGTTTTCTTCGATTCCTCACATTCTTTTTTTTAATGGTTATGATACGGCCGAGGAAAGATCAACAAGTCATTAGCGCACATCGTAAATGTCCAACTGAAATGCGATAACGCACTGAAGAACTTTCACTTCCGTTATGAATGATCGATTGACTACAGTATCTGCTAGGCAACATCGCAGTAAGCTCGGCAGCGACTGTAGCGAATATCTCGAGATTGCAGATAATCCGTCGGCTCGAGATAATCTTTCGGGAGATGCGTTTTACGCGTTTAACCCGAGGGAGCTTGCACGGCCGTGGAGATATATCCCTGACATTTGATCGTTGCACGAACCAGTGGGAGCATCTCGAACACTCGATAGTTTGTTTATGACACCGAGTTCGAAACAATAGACAACTTTTTTTCGCGGGAGTCCCGTCGATCGATCGCAATAAAGATAAAGGAAGCGTGAAGGGTCGACAATCGCGACGAGACGATCGTCAATAATGTCCTCTCTGCAAAAGACGATCTTCAAATCGAGACTACCACCGTCCGGAATGAATTTACCAGTATCATCGTCTAGGTTAGTCTGTGACACTTGACGCGAACCGAAGCTCGTTCGATCAAAATTTTTCAGACAGAAATGAAACCAAATTTTTTGCCGAGTGAACGCCGACCCGCTTTCGATGTCTCGTACGTTCACGGGACATGATTATTTGTCAATTTTATGTATTAAAAACTGATAAATTTTATTCGTCAATTTTCGTTTTTTTTTTTTTTACGATATATTCGACATTGCAGATCAAGCAAAACGAGAGCTCATCAGCGAAAGAGAGATTACGATCCGATAACGTGGGTCACTTACTTCGAAAATTCCGAGGATGTGCAGCTCGGAGACGATAGTTTTCACATCTACACCACGGGTTCAGACGGGCCGACGCTGGTTCTGCTGCACGGAGGAGGATACGGAGCTCTAACATGGGCGGAATTCACGGTAATAAATCTTCAGAAAATTCAATGATAATCGGGCTTCCATTTATAAACGGTGATATTATTTTCAGAAATCGATAATGTCTATGGTCGTCTGCAAAGTAATGGCTATCGACCTGAGAGGCCACGGAGACTCGCACACGACTAATGACGAGGATCTTGAAGTTGGTACTTTGGCGGCGTAAGTTGATGTTGATCCATACATAAAAAACAATTCGGTGTTTGCCAGGGAGGCAGGGAGGATGGGCAGGTTTCACTGACCATGATAAACACAAACATTTTTAGACTCCTGGGGGAAAAAAATAAAATTAAAAAATTGATAATTTAACCATCCAAAGCCTTTGAAATATTGTATATACCAGCCATATATATAATCGAATTCCATCACTACATTGTTAAAATAAATTGAATGTACTGGAACTTAAAATTTGCTTACATTACTTACATTAATTGAACATTGGTGTGATTTTTTTTTGTAGAATTAGAATACCAGATATTAAAATTACAAATACTTTGCCTCAACAAAAAAAAAATTCTGTAAAATTGCAACGCAAATGTGTTTGAAATTTTCAGAAAAAGTGTATGTACAAAATGTTCCAATACCGTTCATTAATTTTTAAACAAATTTTATTTACAGTAGAAGAAACCATAAAATTCGCAGATTTTTCTTAATCACCCTTGGATTCGTATCAGGTTTATAAAAAAAAATTCCGTTTCCAGAGACGTGGCAGCCGTGATAGGAGCCGTAGCGAGAGACGAGGCGATCGTTCTGGTAGGTCACAGCATGGGAGGAGCGGTGGCCGTGCGAGTAGCACCGATGCTCCAAAATCTAGCCGGACTGACCGTCATCGACGTTGTCGAGGGAACGGCTATGGACGCTCTGGCCTCTATGCAAAGTTTTCTCAGATCCCGACCCACGACTTTCAGTACCGTGCCTCAAGCCATAGAGTGGTGGTGTGTAGTATTGAAAAAAAAAACAACAATTTTTCGCCTCCAATTTCTCATCACATTGAACGACAATCCTTATTACGAATTGCAGCGTTCGCAGCGGACAAATTCGGAACGTAACGTCGGCAAAAGTTTCCGTTCCCGGTCAAATAAAAAAGTATGTAGTCATTTTATTTTGTTACAGCTTAGTTAATATCCATTCACCGGAATGCATTTTTAATGCTTTTCCTTGCAGTATCCACAGCGGTAAATTGGCGACCCACGAAATCGAGGAGTTGCTAAACAATTCGAATCCCGACGAGGACCACCACGAAGAGCCGATGGCTCAGCGGGAGGATGTGATCCAGGAAGAGGAGACGGCGAGTATGCCGCCACCTGTGAATTCCAACACACCCGACAACAAGAAGTACACGTGGAGGATAGATCTCGCGAAGACCGAACAGTATTGGTCCGGATGGTTCAAGGGTCTCTCGGCGGCGTTTCTCAACGTCGCTGCACCGAAGATGTTGCTTCTCGCTGGTGTCGACAGATTAGATCGTGAATTAACCGTAGGCCAGATGCAAGGTACGGAATTACATTACGAACTTTTTTTTTTCAATCTCCTCTGTAATCCACGATTTTGTCTGCTGCAGGAAAATTTCAGATGCAAGTACTGCCGGCCTGCGGACACGCGGTACACGAAGACGTGCCCGATAAAGTTGCCGAAGCTGTTGCGACTTTCATGGTCAGACACAAGTTTGCGGAACCGGCCTCTGAGTTTCCCCGGTCAGTACGATGTTTGTAGAAATATCAAATTCATGTCGCCGAAGGCGAAATGGTTTTGTGAATTTTTTTTTTCAATTCCAGAACGTTTCCAGCCTGCTAGAGAGGACTCGGGAGGATCGTAGACTGGCGCAACACTCATCCTTTTCTCGGGGTAATTCGAACATCGAGGTACACTATTTCACGGATTTGACGATTGGCTTGGAAAGATTGAAATTACGTATAGAATGATCGTGTAAATAAAAATGTGTGAAAGGCTTATAATCTCTGAAAACTATATTTATTCGAGTTTCATTCGAGGTACAAAACATGCATGTGAATCGTTTGATTCACTGACAAACGTGATGATACATTATTTATTGCAAAACATCGACGTACAATATTATTTCCATGATTGTTTTTTTTTTTCTTTTCGCTGACACGGCTCAGTTGTCAATTAATTATACAAATAAAATTATACAAATAAATTCTCAACGCAACGAGTTTTGAAAAATTCAGCGCGCGATCGTGATGTAATAGTAGTTGTAATTAAAATGGAAATATAAACGACACAATTATTCCTTGCCAATGTAAATTATTATCAGTCTTTAAGCGAAGTCGTAAAGCCCAGTTCTTCCTCTTTCTCTTCCGCGAGAGCTCATTCAATTAAAAAAAAAGCTTCCTCTGCGAAGCAAAAAAGGCCAGTTTTGATTAGGCTCGATTCGATATTCGTGTGATTTAATTAATCGAGAGAGCGGATCGTCTTCGATCGCCAGTTCGCACCGAAGACATCGACTGTTCAAGTTCTGTCTCGATTCCTCTGTTTCAGCCAATCGGACTTTTGACAACGACGCACGGACCTGCCTTACCGGTTTTGAGCGGGGCGACCTGGAAGACCGACAGAAGAGATTTACACGCGAACTTACGTCCGTTTGAATGGGAAAAATGTTCGCCGATCATTGTCAGTTCAAAGTATATTTACTCTCTGCCATTCGTTGAGATAGGGATCGTACGCTTCTACGAGTGTGAGGTACTGGTGTCCGTCGTAGCCTCCAACGGCCATCAGTCGATCGCCGAGAGTGCAAACACCGACGGTCTCTCGAGCTACGCTCATCGGTGCAACCATCGTCCACGTGTCGGCTTTCGGATCGTACCTGCGAAAGCGTTACAACGAGCGGCTATAAAATAATGTTCTCTGGCATCGAACACGTAACATGTTCGTTAAAGCGAGTCAATTACCCAGATAGACAAGCACCATGAAAAGTAGTAATATTGGCGCGATATTTGCGACATGTGAGGCACATGTCGCAATTATTGCGGCAACTGCTACTTTTCGTGCCGCTTCTCTATCAGGGTAATTCGACGTCGCCAAAGATAAACGGTAAATTCACCTCTCGACACAATTGAATCTAGTGGCTTCCGGATTGCTCTTCGGAGTGTCGTGTCCACCGAGGGCATACAGATAGCCGTTGAGCACGCCAACGCCGACTCCACCCCGTCGCTTCGACATCGAGGCGCAGGAGGTCCACTTGTTCGTGTGAGGATCGTAGCACTCGACCGTCGCGAGACACGAACTTATGTCTCGACCGCCGACCGCATACAATCTACATTAATTGGTGTATCGAAAGAGTATTAAAAAAATTAATAATAAAATGGATCTGCATGATTAAAGTATCGAACGATGAAGGAGACGCGTTACAGGAGTGCACTGATAAAAAAATGCGGTAGAATCAACTAAAGATTTGGACGAGAATGTTCGAATAAATATTTTGTTGGTACAGCTAAAAATTGATTACTTCAACAATTGTTTTTTCCGATTTCACTAAAATATTTTTGAGCCATTAAAGTATTTTGTTTGATCAACTAAATATTTGTTTAATCGTCCCTGACTGAATCTTTCATTGAGTCAATCGCATGTTTTTATTGGTGTGGCTCAGATTTTGGCGTACTTGTTGTTGAGAACTGCGACTCCGACCGTCGAGCGCGGGATCGACATGGGCGACACGTAACTCCACTGTCGAGTGCCCGGATCCCATCGTTCGACCGTGTTCAGGAAGCTCCAACCGTCGTGACCGCCGATCGCGTACAACGCGCCTCCGAGCGCGGCGACTCCTGAAATTGCAAGGACTCTGATTAACCGCGAGTACGAATAATCGCGTTAAAAGTTTGTCTACGCGTCCTACCGAGTCCATTGCGATTTACATTCATAGGAGGCAAAGTGCTCCAGCAGGCGGCGATCCCGGACGAGACGTCCAGATACTCCATGGTGTTCAACGTTTTGAGGCCGTTTCTACCGCCGGCCACTATGAGCTTCTTGTCAATCAATGCCGCGCCGAATTGAACGCGATTCCCGCTCGCGCGTCCCAGACGCATCCAGGTATCTTCTCGCAAGGAAAACGCCTCTATCCATGCGGCGCCTGTGCGAAGATAAAAAAAAAATTCGATCAAATTAACGAGGAAAGATATACGATTTATTTATTTTTTCTGATATGATTATAGCTGAGCCCACATTTTTGCGAGTCCATCCCTCCGACGAGCAACAATTGCCCGACCGTCGATTTCCTCGGTCGCGTACGACCGGACTGGAGCAACAATCGCCGTTCCGGAAGTAAATGGTACTTCAGAGCCTCGATAACCAATTCCTGCGCCGCTCGATGATCCTTGAACATCTCGTTGCCCTCGATGTAATCGGCTATGAAGGCCGGCGATAGGAGCGGCAATTTTACCAGAGCCAATAGTCTTCCGGCATCCTTGCATCTGCTTTCCGGGTCGTGCTCGAGCCAATTTATCAAAGCCTGTGCGGAAAGGCGAGAAAAAAAAAAAAGTAATTTAGCTTAATTTTTCATAACCCTGAAGATATTTGCACGAGAGACTAAATTTCGTCAATTTATAACGACTGGGTTTTGGAAGAATAAAATTCTTCCAAATAGGCTGGAAGAATAAAATTCTTCCAAGTGGGCTGGAAGAATAAAATTCTACAAGTGAACAATTGTTTTTTTCTTCGTTAAACCGTGCATCGATAGAGACTCGCCAGTGACGAAATTTAATTTCGTGCAGATATCTTCAGGGTCATAATTTTTCTACCAATCGATTATGCCCGATAATATCGATAAGTCTCACGTGAAAAATCGTCTCCTCGGACGGTACATTGAGATCGTCGCACTCGAGTAATTTCGCGACCTCGTCGGCGGGTAACAACAGAAACTCTTGATTCTTTATAACATCCATAAAGTGCTTAGTGGTGTAGGCATGAGCGGAGCTGAGCAGGTGCGAGCAGCCTTGCGTGTCGGCGAACATTCTTATGCCCAGGCAGTTGCTGGGATGCAGTTGCTTTATGAGGAACTGGCAGCAGGCTTTGATCACGGGATTCAGATGAAGAAGACACGCCGTCGCCAGTAAAGTTTCCACGCTGTCCTCCCGCAATTCTATGCAACCTGGCGTCGGAAATTTAACGGTCAATAAACGCCCAACATCGAGTCTTCGATCGTTCGCCCGGCGATTTACCAGTGTAGCAGTAGCGAATAAGCAGCCAAAGTGCATCGGCATTTACGTCCTTCAATTCTATCTCGTTCTGAGTCGATTCTCGAAGTGGACTCGTAAACATCGCCGCGAAATATTCGGATCCGGCGCAGAGCACTAATCTGTGCGCCGGAAAGCATCGGCCGCCTGAAAAATCATTATTATTATTATTGTTCTCTTACATTCGTATCACGAAAACGGGCGGCGGTTCATTGGCGGATAAAAGAGCTGCCCGTACGACGACCGTCACGGTAGCTCGAACAAAGAATCTTTCGGGTCCAACGACCCCGCGTCGCTCGACGACGAGCTCTCTACCTGCTATTATCGTGACGTCGGTCAATTGTTGTCTCTGGAGATACTCGTCCATAACTCGTAGACTGTTCTCCGCGTGTTTGGGAACGCTGAAATTTTCGTCCTGCGTCGCCGTCGAGACATTTGAACCGATGCTCGATATACTGTGCTCGCTCGTCGACGTGTCCCTCGTCGAGAAAGAACTTTCCATTTTGCGTATCTTTGCACGGTTTGACAGATGCGAGAAAACGTACACAATGGGCACTTGTCAGCTCGCAGGAACGCCGTACACACCGAGGCGGGTTAGCTACTCCCGTCGCCCCCCACCACGCCGCTCTCGACATCGTGAAAAAACCAGCTGGTCTCCACTCGCGACGGGTGCGCACGCGCCGAACGAGCGAAAGGGTTAAGAGAGTTCGAATCACCTTTCGCGTTATCGTTGGCTATGCATCGATTCCCGCGATAATTTTCGTTCGTAAGAAATTTGCCCGGTCACGCTCTGTTATCTGCGATGCAATCTTTGACATTCCGCTAAAATGTTTTAAAAAACATTTTGAAAACATTTCGATATAAGATTTATGAGCGCGCGAAAGAATATTTTGAAAATGTTTTTAAAACATTTCACTAATATTTTTCATCATTGGTAAAATATTTTCAATGTTTCAAAAAAATAGTTTAAAACATTTCTATACTATTACGGTGCTGTGTAGGCAATGCACTGCTTTGGGAAGAAAAAAAAATTGTTCACTTGTAGAATTATATGCCCCAAGTGAACTTCCCCGAGCGAAGTTTGCGCGATGCAAAAACACAGCCGTTATAGCTTCATGAAATTTAGTCTTGTGCAGATATCTTCGTGATCATGATTTTTCCGGGTAACATCAATAGACAACAATGCGTCTCTCATAATTTTCGTTTATTGCGTGGCATTCGACCGGCTCAATTATTTCTCTGTACAGTTGCATCTTTGGCACATAATACTTTTATCGGATTACAATATAATTCATACGCATTTGCTCCCCATGCAGCTGAACTTTGCTAATCTCATTGCCATCGGCGTATGCGAGTTCGATCAATTCGCTTCGACGAAACGGTAGCTACACGTATGTACAACTGTAAAATATTTACATGCAACAGATACAGCAACGCGTTACAATTATTTCGTGCATAATAAGAGTAGATAACAACGAGACTGCCAAATGTTTACGAGAAATTCGATAAAAGAATTTTTTTTTAGTACAAGATATACGCTCGATTTTTTTTTGTAAACCGTATTAAAATAAATAAACTCTGTAGTGGCGTATAATCGGCAAACAATCTCAATTGCTATGTAAATTAATAGATTAAAATTCCCTTGAACGGCTCTTCGATATTACGATTGCCAGCTTAAAACGCGCCCTCTTGCAAATACGATTAAGACGTCATGTGTTGCACGTATAAATTTGCCTATTTGACGTAACGGAAAGATAAATGCTTTCATGAGTAGATTATATTATTTCAACAACGACGGCTCGTGCAATTTCGGCCGTCGCGATTGGTAGACACGCGCGGGTCCTCTTGTTATATCACAGGCACGATTTTAGCACCTCAGACTTTGGATCGTATCGAGTTTGAGGGATGCCTTCCGATAAGGCTCTCACGTCGGACTATCTTACAGGCGATAGTTTGTACATATTTTTTTCTAACTCGTCTAGACTCTTCACCCAGATCGTAGATCATCGATTACTCGTAATACTTTGAACGACGGATGATAAAAAAATGTATATGAGATAAACGATCGGATTATAATCCTCGGCAAATTACAATATATTAATAACGACAGCGCTATTTTATCACCGTGCCGGAAGCTGTGCGTTGAACCAACAGAATGGTACATTACGATAATTGTGCGATAAAACTTTTTCTGACGATCGTGAGTTCGAGCCGAAGGCGAGTGTTGCAATGACACGAGTTAAGAAAAAGTTTTTCGTACCGGTATCGTAAATTTTATTATTTCACAAGGTGTGAAATTGGGAGTTTTACAACTGTCATTTTCGCACCAAGTGACATAAAATAATTTGTACACGTTCGATTTATTGTCACGACTGTTTTACGATTTTTACGTTGAATCGACTACAAAGCGTTCTTCTACGAGAATAGCCAACTCCGTGCTGAGCATCGGTGATCGAGGGAATAAAAATTAGTCTAGCGGCAGTTGATATATCGAATGCTAATGGCTCGTACGAGACTATCTCGCGACAATATTTTTAACAAAAAAAAAAATCTATTATACCGCCGCAGCGATTGATCCATATTTTCTGTACGTTAATCGCGGTGTAATCAGTTTACTATATGCAGATGGCACCGGGGCACGCTTGATCGGATTTCGATGTAACGGTGCTCGTCGAGTCCGTGAACGATCCGTAGGGTCTTTTTCGACAGCAACAGAGCCTATCGAAAAGCTCTGTGAGATCGCCGCTGCTGGCCTCCTGACGAAAAACGCCGCTCGACGCTTCGTCCGTGCAAGCCGCTATGAACGACTGCAGATCGTTCTTCGGAAAACCGTCGCGGTAGTAAACTTTTATCGTGTCGTACGCGTCCATTATAACGGATATGAACAGGCTCAATACGACGTATATGTAGAGAGATATGAAGGTGTAGAGATATATGCGCGAGTACCACCAGAGTATCGGTGATTTGAAGGAAGTTATGGAAAACGTTGCGAACATATCGTCGCCGTTTATCAGAGCGAAGAGGCACTCGGAAGTGGTGGCGAGAGATCGAAACTTCATGTGATAAGGCCCGAGTATGAGCCATCCGCAGAACGTGAAACCGGCGTAAATGAGTATAGCGCATATGAGGAATCTCGCGACTTTCGGTGCGGCTTTCTTGAGCGTCAGTATAACGACGTTGTAGGTCTTGAAGAAGCCGAGGTAGCGCAGAACACCGAACCACACGAGCAAGTTGCCAGTACCGAGAAATATACTGCAGATGTTCCAATGATCGCTGCCGAAGTACTTTCGCTCGATCTGCTCCTTTATCGCCGAGCCGACTATTATCAGAAGATCGTTGATTATAATCATTATGTACCAAAGATTCAGGAACTCCAGTCTACCCTCGAAACTCAGAGGTGTGCCGTAAGTTTTCTTGAAGAAATTCATGGTTTCGAATTTCAACAGCTGCGCCCGATAGATGGCGCGCGAGCAGAGAGCCAGCGACAGTCCGCATATGAAGATAACGAACAGATTCAGGAGTGTTCTGAGCGCCGAATCGAGCTGATTGTCCGTTATGTACTGCGTGTTTCCCTTGCACTCGAGCCTCTTGGCGTCGGCGTCGAGCGAGAGCAACATTTGACCGTCGAAGTCGCTGTTGTCGAATATTATTCTTATGTTGAATTTGTAGCAGTCCGGCGGTGTTATCGGACCGGCGGCTTTCAGATTCACCGTCTTAAGTGCGAACTTCAAGTGAGCTTTGATCATAGCCGCGAAATTTAGCTCGTTCTCGTTGTCCATGAAGAGCTTTCGCGAATCGAATTTCTCGTTGAAACGGTGACTTATGTTCATACATTTTTCCTCGATCTCGTTGTTGAAGACGTAACTCTCGTTGTAGCCGTATATGCGAACTTTTTTGTACTGCGAGCGACAGAGCACGACCGGACCGACGGAATTGTCCTCGGCCGTGTACGAGTAAGAGCCAATCGCGTTGCTGAGATTGTAGTAGCCGGTGAGCGCGTGATCGATTGTCTCGAAAAATTCGTTCTGCTTGTAGAGCGCTAGCGGGCCCGTTGCTGGCGGATAGGCGGGTACCTTGAAGAGGGAGAGAAAAAATAGACATTAAATCATTAACGAACATTATACACGCGAAGGCGATAAAATGTAGATATCTGGCGAATGACGCGATTCCCGCACATGTGGAGATCGCGTGACGCTGCCTGCGCAATCTCACAGACCCGACACACCTCAAACGGTCCACTACATCTCGTGTTTTTCACGAAAGTCGGAATAAAACGAACCTACCGAACGCCTCAATAATCTCACGAACTGCTAGGCTCGGAGATCAGTATGACATGTTAAATTGTACTGGGGTATCGTTCGAAGCGTGTAACATTCGATAGTATCTTCCGTTTGAAAATGACAACCTTTTATTTGTTTATCGACGAAATTCTTTCATAAACAAACAGCGGTCATTATTAAATGGAAAATACTGTCTAGATGGTTAATTCGTAGTGCATCTTTCAAGGAAGAGAATGAGCCGTGAGCCATAAACATCGAGAAAAAATTACGGATTATTCTTTGAAAAAAGTGAACGAATATGTGCCTTTTCGAAAATTAGTACAAATTTAATACTTTTGCAAATCCATTTAAATTAATGTTTTTTAAAGTTAAGGAGATCTGATGTAATGCAAATAACCGTCCACGTATGCCTACCTCTTGAGTGGCGTCCCATCCTCGCAGAAACAGATGAGAGAAAGCAATTCTGTTGTCCCAAGTGTAATTGACGTGAATGTAATTGTTGTGCGCAAACAGGCATAGTTGTACAGTGACGAGTATTATCTTGATCACTTGGACGACAAATTTGTACGGAAAACGGCGTTTAGCTTGCCACTTCTCTATGGGATTCATGAAGAAGAATCTCAGCCTCCTGCGCATCTTGTCCTCGGCGTACGAGGTTGCGGAGTAGGTGCTTCGGTCGACGGGGACTGTAGCGGTGGCGCTGAGAATATACAAAAACAGAGCTTAGCGACTGTCTCCAATCTACTGTCAACGGCTGTGGCTGTAGCGCTGAAAATATACAAAAACAGAGCTTAGTGAGCCTGATCTAATGTGAACGACTGTAGCATCAGGTTTGAGAATGTACAAAAACAGAGCGTAGCGACAGTCTCTGATCTAATGTCTACAACTGTACCGGCGATGCTGAAAATATACAAAAACAGAACTTAATGACTGTATCCGTAATAATGTCAACGACTAAAATGGCAGTGCTGTGGGTATACAATAAAAGAGCTTAGCGACTGTTTCCGATTTATTGTTAACGACTGTAGTGACGGAGCTGAAAATATGGAAAAACAGAGCTTAGCGACAGTCTCCAATCTACTGTCAACGACTGTAGCAGCAGTGCTGAGAATATACAAAAACAGAGCTTAGCGACTGTCTCTGATCTACTGTCAACGATTGACTGACAACAACGATTCGAAACCTTCGATTCTGGTCGACAGAGAAAACCAACAAAAATCTGTCACTGACTCCAACGGAGTTTGAACTTTCTACGTCATACGAAACACGCGCTTGTTTATACCACTCCGCCGTATATCTATGATGCGCGATGTATACATCGAAGAAGAAACGGGTTTGCATTGTAGCGGAAAAAAAATAAAAACTGACCTGGATTCACCGCTATCGGCGTTGAGCGGATTGCTCTCGCAATCGTCGCCGTCCTCGGGTCCGTGGCTCCACGAGTGGCCCCGCAGAACGTTTCCCGACCTGACATCGACGGTATCCTCGCCGACGGTGAAACTGCTCTTGTCCGCCATTTTAAGATCGAACGCTGTTGCACCAGCGGACGAGGAAGAGCCGAGACGTCTGAGGACAAAGCTGTCCCGCGTCGATGTTGTCGTTCTCCGGCTCGTTAAGATTTCGTTGCGACGACGCGGCTGAGATGTGCGGCAACGGGTTACAACGCGGTTCCCTCTGCGCAAAGCAGACTTGTGATGATCATCGTCGTCTCTCCGTGACGCGACGAAACAAAGGGATCAGAGACGAAAACACACGCGCTCGAGTGGTTCGCGGAGAGCGGAACTCGATACTTTTCAACCACGAAGGCGATAAATGACGCGTACTTCGCATGCACGTATCACATGCGCAACGAACAGCTGGTGATCCAACCTTGTGTCACTGCTCGCCATCTGACAATCGACTGGAGGCTGAGATGCTACTGCTGCTGCTGCTCACAGCTTACTGGCAACGAAGAGCCGACGATAATATCGTCGGAGTTTTGTCCCCCGATCGCTGATCTCTGGGAACTCGGAAGTCCCTGCACGTAATTGTCATGTGATTCGAGAGAATGAAACATATACACATACAACACCGACCGATAACGCATATCGCAAGACCGAAAATCACGAGACGTATTTCCTTTGTGCGAGCATACAGAATACGCCTTTATGGTTTTAGTCACGCGACGCGAGTCTCGAGTACTATATTCTTATCGCCCAGCCGGGAATTCATTCGGAGCTTGCGGTTGTCGGGAAGTTTGATTGTTTACCTCAATACAATAATTGATAACGAATATTATATACATTTTTGAAAGTTATTTGTTTGTCTCACTTTTTAAAAAATCAGAGGGTCACTTCCGGTCGAAAAATGAGATTTTCAAACCGGAAGTGACGTTTTTCCCTGCTGACGCCACTTCCGGTCGAAAAAATTAGATTTTTCAACCGGAAGTGACGTATTTCAGGCATGACGTCACTCCCGGTCGAAAAATTAGATTTTCAAACCGGAAGTGACGTATTTCACGTATGACGTCACTTTCGGCATAAAATCAGGATTTTCATACCGGAAGTGACGTATTTTTGGTTTGTCTGGAATACCGGAGAAAAATTAAAAATATTCTCTGCCGCGTCACCTCCAATTTGAAAGTCTCACTTTTAGTTTGTGCAGCGAACGACATTTACATCCAAGCGACTGTCTATTAATGCTTGTCTGTGGTTCGAGAACATCGTAACAAATAAATGGATTATCGTTATCCAGAACCCTGGGCTATTTTCCACGCGCTGTATATAGAGGTAATCCTTATATTACGATTTATGTGCCTCGTCCGCGTGTTCACTCACGGTGAAAGGAAAATTACAGACAATGGGACATTTATCGAGCGGCCGTTTAATACGATTGTAAATATAGTGTCCCATTGTATCGGGTATCTCGCTTCTATAATTCGTAAACTGTTATAGACACGTGTCTATATTTTTTTTTCGCTCGGGGTGGGGGCTTTGCAAAATGCATGCCCGTCTCTCAGTTCTAGTGTATACTCCTAGTTGTATATAGAGTAGACGACCTGACGTTTAATCGGATTAGCAAGCTTCGCCGGGCTTCTATAAACGAATCGCGAAGACCACCAAGAGTAACGTCGCCTCAGAATTCCTCGGTCGTGCAAGAAGGTGAGTTTACCACCCGCGGGCGATATCATCTGTGCGTCGACTTTATATTTATTTTTTCCTCGACAACAATACAACCATCGGATTACGGTCGCCGAGAGTGATAAGAACAAAAAATAGTAATAATAATAATAATAATAATAATAATAATAAAACTATAGTTGCGAAGAATCCCGCCGGCAAAATCTACACGGATCGAGCTAACATTACATCCAAGTCGTCGGAATCGACAATCGGTATCAGTGAGTAAATCGAGTATACCTAATCATAAACTGATAAATAATAAAACTGATTCGTAGATATAAATAGTAGAGGATAACGAGGGTCACAAGAGTGTACGAGAGGTTGAACTTTGATCGGTTCGTTTCGCTAGTGTTGGGTTTAATCTTATCGGGCTCTTGGATGACAATGTGAATTTATTTTTGGACTTAAGGGGATGTAAATTACGTTATCTGATTTCGTTCTTCTTTGAGAGCGTGTGAAATACCACGGTCGGTAATGAAAAACTGTAATTGACTCTTCATCGGCGCTGGTTTTTACCGTCAAAAGAAAAAGCCTCCGGTAACATTTTTTTCTTTGGACCTTAAGTCCCAGCGCCGGTGAAATGAAATTTGATTAAAGTTATTCATTACCGACCGTGGTATTTCGCATGCTATAATATTCTCTTTGCCGAGAGATGTCGTTCGATCTATTTACTTATCGATACTTTGATCGTAGAGACAAGCAGAATCGTTCGCGCTCACTACATGGATGGGTGAACGGCGAACCGTGCACTATAACTGGCGCGTTGGAACCGATGAACGGAAGGTCGAACTCTGAGGATTGGTGTTGGTACTCGAAGTATCGAACACCATAATCAAGACTCATTTGGAATGACCGGCTTTTTTTCATTACTTTCGTCTATTTTCGATCCAACCGAATGTATGCAAATGATACTGTAATACTATAATACTATAATACTATAATACTATAATACTATAATACTATAATACCAAAATTTTATAATTTTATAGTACGATATGATACTATAATCTACTATAATACTATAATACTATATGGACCTCGATTGCGTATCGGTCATAAAACAAAACGTCCGATAACGAAACGGTCTTCCCTGGGATTTCCGTCGGTCGGTTATATAAATCGAGGGGACATCTCCTTACGCCATTAGATCATCCCGGTCTGTAATCGCGATCAGTTTGACACCGAAGAAAAACAAATCGAAGATGTTAAAGTCTGTGGTATTGTGCATTCTTCTGTGGCATGAAATGTGCATATTTTCCGGTCACGCAGACCAATTTTTGACCGATACCTCTACACCGAACTTCCCTGCGATTGTTATACCGAAAATCAATGATACCGCTATGCAAAGTAAGTACAGAAAAATTAATAATTAAGGTAATTAATAAATTCATCAATAAATTCATTAATAAATTCATCAATAAATTCATTAATAAATTCATTAATAAATTCATTAATAAATTCATTAATAAATTCATTAATGAATTCATTAATAAATTCATTAATAAATTCATCGACCTTAGTGTTAAAGACCAGTTCAGGGGTAATACGCGTGTACTTGATGTATCCCAACAAGTATACATTATTCTTTCTTCTTCTACGAATAGTCGAGCCGGGGATAATGTACAACTTTAACGCCTCGCATCAGATATTCTACGTGAACGGCCCTTTGCTAGGAAAATCAGTCTCCGCTGGCAATTTGAACAGCATCGACAACGTACCTAGGACAGACTATCTCGTGACGAATGGAATCGGCGCTCATAAGGTGCATCGCCGCCCGCTCAAGTGGAGCAAAGCGAGGCAAATTTGTGTCGACGAGGGAGGTGAGTAAACTGAAGAAAAAAAATGTCAAATACTCGAGGAACCTTAACTTCCGGGCTGCCAATAAATTATATTATTTTTTTTTGTTACTTCAACAAGTTGTAGTCATTAAAAGGGGCTGATTTAAAAAAAAATATTTTCATAAATATTTTTTCTCGTTAGGTCATTTGGCTGTTATAAGATCGGAATCAGAAGAAAAGATCGTGCTGCAAATGATGACTGACCTTTCGGTGAGCGACGCGTGGATCGGTTTTCACGATCAATTCGAGGAGGGAGATTGGATCTCCGTATTCGACGAGCCTCTCGGCGAAACAGGATGGGCGCGCTGGTCTAAAAAAATTACACCCAATCCCGACAACTATAAGGGCATACAGGATTGCGCTCGATTGATGAAAGACGGGGGTGGGATGGACGATGATAATTGCGATCTTGCTAAATCGTTTGTCTGCAAAATATAGACGGTTTAGGGGACGTCCGTCAATTTTTTTTTTTTTTTGTCAATTATGCAAATCTGTAATAGTTTTTGAATAATTATGTTTTCCGTAATCCACTTTGTGCTGTCGATTATTTTTAACGTCACCACAGTGCTTCTTCGTTTCTCGGCGCGATAATGCGCGAGTTTCCGGGATCGGAGATAATATTGCACTTGATCACTGCACTATAATTTACGAAGAGTCGACAAGGCGATTTCTTCGCCTGCGTTTCGGGTCATGTATTTTTTTTTTTTAAACGTCGAACTCGACGAATTGAATCCGCACAGCAAAGCTGCGGTTTTCTCTTTGGAGAGCGATGTCGTTGAATCTACTTATTTATCGATGCTTTCATCGTAATCAGACCATTACCCGCGGATTACGAGTTCGTTTTTTTTTTTTTTTTTTTACATTCGTCGATTTTTCGTCCAAGGGGATGTATGAAAATAATACTATGTGTAGGCGTTTGTGTATTGGTCAGTAAGCGAAACGTCCGATAACGAAGCGGGACTTTCCCGGAATTGCCCTCGACCCGTCATTTAAATAGACTAAATAGACTAAAACGCCTTGTGTCATTAGATTATACCAGTCTGTACTCGCGATCAGTTCGACGTCGTCGAAATACAAATCGACTATGTTAAAGTCTGTGGTATTGTGCCTTATGGTTTGGCATGAAATGTGCGAACTTTCCAGTCACGCACAAGTCGCTTTGACCGATACCCCTAATCCGATTTGGTCTGCGATTGTTTCATCGGAAATCAATGATACAGATATGCAAAGTAAGTACAAAAAAATTAGTAATTATGGTAATAAATTAAATTCATAAATAAATTCATATATAAATTCACATATAAATTTATATATAAATTCACATATAAATTTATATATAAATTCATATATAAATTTATATATAAATTCATATATAAATTCATAAATAAATTCATCAACTTGCTTCCTCTACGCATAGTCGAGCCGAGGGTGATTTACAACTTCAACGCCTCGCATCAGATATTCAACATAAACGGCCCTTTGCTCGGGAGAGGAGGCTTCCGTCGCGATGTTACCGGCATCGACTACGTGCCCAGGACAGATTATGTCGTAACGAATGGAATCGGCGCTCACAAGGTGCATCGTCGTGCGCTTCCGTGGGGCAAAGCGAGGAGAACTTGTTTTGAGGAAGGAGGTGAATACACTGAAAAAAAATGTCAATCACTCGAGAAACCTTCACTTCCGGGCTTCCAATAAATTACATTATTTTTTTAATTGTTACTGGAACAGGTAGCCATTGAACGAGGCTGATTTAATTTTTTTTTCTCGTCAGCTCATTTGGCTGTTCTAAGATCGGAAGCGGAAGAAAAGATCGTGCTGAAAATGATGACCGACCTTTCGATATCCGAAGCGTGGCTGGGTTATCACGATAAATTCGACGAGGGAGATTGGATCTCCGTGTTCGACGAGCCGCTTGATGAAGGCGGATGGGAGCGTTGGTCGAAAAGATTCACACCTAATCCCGACAATTATAGTGGCACACAGGATTGCGCCGTATTACTGAAAGACGGAGGTGGTATGGACGACCAGAATTGCAATGTTAATAAAATGTTCGTCTGCAAAATGTCGACTTTTTAGAGTAAAATCTTCAGTGTTTTTTTTTTTGTGGATTATGCAAATCTGCATTATTTTTTGAATCATCGTGTTTTCCGTCGTCAACTTTGGGCAATCGATATATATTCATTTCTTACGTAATTAAAGTGCTTCTTCGTTTCTCGGTGAAATAACGGACGAGTTATCGGGGTCAACGATAATATTAGACTCGATTACTGCTCTCTATAATTTACGAAGTACCGACAACGCGATTTCTTCGACTCCGTTTCGGATCATGTGTTTTTCGAAACGTTAATACAACAGGGTATCTTTAGCGATACCAAAATGCTCCTCGCTAATCAGATCTGGACGGTCCCATCGCTGAAATTACTTTTTGTTTACTAACAGGTCTATACTCTCGGCCAATCACATATTTTTCTTTATTTTTAAGTTGAAAAGTAGACATCATTTTTTTCCCTCACGAGACAATTCTGTTATTTCCATCACCTCTCGCAACGTTTACCCACAGTTCGAAACGTACATAGAAAAATTGTGTAAAAAGATAATCATTTTTGGAAGTTATGTTCCATGCACAGGAGATAAAAATGCAATTTCTTTAAAATAATAAAACGCATAATTCAATCTTGAGACTCGACGGATTAAACCCACACAGCGAAGCTGCGGTCGTCTCTCGTACAAAAAAAGGAAACATAAATTTAAAAAATTACCCATGTAACACCTAGTTATACTATGCACGAAACAATTCGTTCATTTCGCTCACAGCTCGAAACGTGCTTTAAAAAAATACTATAAAATGATAATCATTTTCGAACGTTATATTCTCTACATAGGATACAAAAAAATGCTATTTCTTTAAAATAATAAAACGCATAATTCAATCTTAAGACTCGCCGGATTACACCCACACAGCGAAGCTGCGGTCGTCTCTCGTACAAAAAAAAGGAAACATAAATAAATAAAAAATTACTCATGTAATACGTAGCTACACAAACTACAGTTACATTTATAGGACATATTAGCTCTATGTATGTGTGTATAACGTGAAGAAACCTGGTAATATTGATTTTCTCGATGTAGGCGCAAGCGCTACGTGGTTTTCACTTGCGTCAGGGGGGTGCGGTTGTTACCATGGATCCCAGTGTACTCGCCGCCATGGATAAGGACGCACTGAAGAAGCAGATCGAGAACATGAAGTATCAAGCCACAATGGAACGGTGGCCACTTTCGAAAAGTATTACCGCGTAAGTTCGCAAAATAACCATTTGCCAACCCTGGGTGTGTGTTTTTTTTTCGGATATGTGAATTAGCTAAAAATTAGTCGACGAATGCTAAAAAAAAATGCCGTCCCAAACAGCCGTTTCCTTCCATAAAAAAAAAAAATGTTCTCCGTGGAAGTAAGGCAGTACCTTGAGTTTCCCTTTTTTTCTCCAGTATTAACGCGCTCGTGTTAGCGATAATGTAAATAAAAATACAAAAAATGTTCAATTCGAACAAATTTAATAGAATCCATCGCAGTTCCAGTTCAACGTCCTCGGCCACTCGACGACCTGCTTTTTTATTTACCGCTTGAGCGCATCGCGGCTTCGTCAACGCGAGCGCGCGTTTGTATTTTTATTTTTACACGCATCGGCGTATATTCTTTTTTTTTTTTTTACACAGATCCTTCAACTTCCCTGTTACATTTTTTTTTTGTTTGTGCGACTGACACGCGAAGTAGAATAATTGAGAATAATTAATTCGTCCAAGTAAGTCGAGGGGGGAAAAAGCGGGGGAGTCTGTGAGCAGCTAATCGATAGAGCGTCATGTACGCCATCGGCAAGCAAACTCGCTTCCTCGCTCTTTTATTTCGCATCTAATTTCCGGCTTAAAAAAAAAAAAAAATTAAATTAGCAGCTGTGATAAAAGTATTATCTTTTCGTTCGCGCTCGTCGGGCTCGTTCGCCTCTGGTTTTATACGTCCGCCTCTTTGCAGACGCACTCGTAATGTATCAGTAGCAGTAGTTTATGAATATTAGCAATAAATAGTGCAACATTGAAAAAAAATCTTATTCTAAATATAATTTTGTGAATCAAAAAACCTAATAATCAAAAAATTTGCAATTGCGATAAAAGTATTATTTTTTCCATTCGCACTCGTCGGGGTTTTTCCCCTCTGGTTCTTTATACGTCTTCTTCTCTGTAAACGCACTCGTATTGTGTCAGTAGCAGCAGCCTATGATTATTAGTAATAAATCGCACAGCATTTGAAAAATCTTATTCTACATATAATCGTTAAAATCTAAAAATCTAATCATAAAAAAATTAATCGAAAAATTTGCAATTGCGATGAAAGTATTACTTTTCCATTTATACATCCTCAATATCCTTATACACCTGCCTCTCAGTACCCAAATTCGTACTGCACCAGTAGCAGTAGTCTGTACATAATACATTTAGTATTAAATAGCGTCGCATAAAAAAAAAAAAAGAATTTAAATCGGTGTATGAAATATCTCCGACTCGGAGACTCCGTGGCTCGGAACGGACTTTCCAATATATAAATCAAGTGTATATCCTCGACGGAGCGAAACGCTCTGCCTCTTTGCGCCGCTCTTATCAATTACCGATATATCGAATCAACTCCAATAAGTTTCATCTCTTTCATTTTTATGATCTGATTGATTTGTCAAATTTATTGAATTTGCGAACCCCCGTGTCACGGGAGGAAGATGCAGAACGGGCGTTGGTCGTGTTCCCGAGTCTCCCCTCGGAGATCTGTCGGCACAGTCAAGGCTACGAATGATCCAGTCTTTTATATATCTCTCTCGGCGGAGAGAGAGGCAATTGCGTGCTCGAATAAAATTGATCGCGCGCAAGTAACTTGCATACATATGTGGCTCGGAATAAGCAGATCTCCTTGACGAGATCTCTCTGGCTTCTCTCTCTCTCGAGTGTCCGTCCGTCCGTCCGTCCGTCGCAATTCTATACACACATCGAAGCGGATAAATTCGATCGAACCTTTGTCGTGTAAGCGAAAACTAGAAGAGATTTACGAGTTGTCGATCGGAAGGAAATGTTTGACTTATATATATATATATAGCGATTGTATACTATTTTTCCCCGTAATAAAATAAAAATATAATTTCGCGTATGCTTTTCCTTTTTTTTAATTAATGGGTGCGTCCCGTCAATGTGTCAGTGAAATGTTCGGCCGGCAATGAATCACGAATGAATCACGACTGTAGCGCACATTTGACCCGCAGCTGCGTGGAGCTAGAAATTTAATATTTTTGAAGCGTTGACGAGCGAAGAAGGTGCGATGTACGAAACTGTTATTCATCGTGTAACTTCTCCATATCGTTATCGGCTTACCCAATAAATTTATTGTGTCATCGGGAGGCTCTCACCGAATTTTCGAATCGTACGTTCGAGAGATACGGAAAAGTTGAGGCCCCGCTAACGGGACCGTGCGTCAGGTATTCGAATTTCCATATCTCGTTTCGTTATTATTATTATTTATTTTTAACCGCGCGCTCGCAGCGGACGGCTGTACGTCATCGGCCTCGCGATGCATCACGAAAGTATCAATGACTCCGGTTCTCCGTTGTCACCGTAGATCGCGATAATTGCCGATTGTTCTTACCGCGCGGCCCGCTCGCTCGGCACAAATCGTGACTGCGGACGGCCCGCTCGAAGAACTCCTCCGACCGCTCCAAGTTGGCCTGGATGCAACCAGTCAGGAAATAATTGATTGCGCTTCAGTCGGAAAGCGAACCGTTTCGATCCCACTTTTGCTCCGATCACTTTCAAAATCAGGCAAATAATAAAAATTTTTTAAAAATAAATAAAATAAGAGAAAAAATTTTGAAATGGAATAATGAAGAAACACTTTCGCTTCCTATAATTGTAATACTAGAAAAGGGGACCAGCCAGTGAGTAATTACAATAAATAATACGTATGTAATAAAAAAAACTTTCAATCTCAGTTTTGCTTCGATCACTTTTACAATGAAGCGAATGCGACAAATTTAACATTTTTTTTGTTTAGTCAACATTTTTTTGTTGGAATGTGTCATTAAAATAACGAAAAAGCGCTTCCGCTTCGTATAATTGTAATACTATAACCGGGAACAGTTATTAACAGAGACCGCAGTCAGTAATAAAATAAATAACAGGGATCTAACAACACAAAAAAATATTCAATCTCAATTTTGCTCCAATCACTTTTACAATCAAGCGGATGAAACAAATGTCCTATTTTTTTATTAAAAGAATTTTAAAAAATGTTTCAATGAAGTAATGAAAAAGCGCTTTCGTTTCCTACAATTATAATACTATAACGGAGTCCAGCCCAGTTAGCAATATATTAAATAATACGTGCCTGAAAAAAACAAACACTTTCAATCGCAATTTTGCTCCGATCACTTTTACAATCGAGCGAGCAAGACAAAGTTATCATTTGTTCGGTTTTGTTATCAAACAATTAAAAATAATAAAAACAAAAAGCGTAACGAATATCGCGCGAAGAATTTTCAACCTGCAAAGCACTGTTTGACATTTCGCCGGGGAACATAATGTTGCGACAACTTTCTAGCAAAAAGTCGATTCCCGATATAGTTTTATACCTCCCGATGAGATACGTCGTCCGTGTGGATTTTCCACTCGGACGCCCGCGCCGCATTAATGCTGCAAGATCTTTTATACACCATAGACACTTCACTACAGTGCAGCGCAACTTCTGCGAGTCGCGTGTATACATGTATCGATGGTTTCCTATTAAAGGAGCGCGCCGCCGCCGTTATAGTGCAATATACGTGCAGTTGCATTCCCGTGTATGCGCGAAGCTCCGGCGCAGCTGGTAACTCGCGACGGTGAAAGGGAACACCGTTTCTGCTAGAGCAGATTCGCGTTCAAGGAGAATATACACTTACACAGTTGAGCACTTTGACACAGACGGAAACGAGGCGCGACTAGCGAGGGAAGGTTTTTTTTTGCGCTCGTTGTACTTCGAATCGAGTTCGAAACTATATTCGAGCTACCTATGTTATAGTAAAAGAATGTCTGGCATTTTCAGTTGATATACAAAAAAAAAAAAAAAAAAAAATTGTCGATCGCCTTAAAAATATCTTGGCCGACGGAGGGAATATTTTTTTATTTTTTTAACAACTAAATTTTTTTGCTTATACGAACTACAGATTTCTCCACGTATATAACTATAACTTATTATATCATAATATAATTATTATGTTATAGACGTTAAAATCATTGCACGATCGTGAAATATGTTTTTCAGCGAAAGATGTTTTTAATTTTTTTGATTTTGTTCGTTGTATCTCGAATGGAGTTTTGAAAGTATTATTTCAAACAGTTACCGAGTGTACGGAGAGCTTCGTTCGCGCCTACCGAGCACGGAAATAAGGACGCGCGATCTGTGTGTAGGATATAGTCGCTACATTATTCGCTTCGTCGTTTTCTTGTACTTCGCCGTTGCTGATTTTTCGTTCTCATTAATCGATGCGGAGATCCTTGAGTTACACTTCCTATCGTTTCGCTGCAGGGAAAGTAGGCTCGTGCGTTAGCCGCGCGGAGCGAACGAAAGGAAAGGATTGTGAGGTGCAATAAATTTTTTGATCGGGACAAAAATTTTCGAAGATCGTCGATCGACGGGGCGATGAGAATTCGCAACGACTAAATGAGCAGCGACTAAATGAGCAACGGCCAAAGAGGAAAGGCAGCTCAATCGCTAGAAAATAAAAGAGAAAAATTCCTAAAAGAAATCGTAGGCCCAATGTATCTCATGACTGCACGAACACCTTTCACTCTCCTATCCGGGGTCTCTCGCCGGTTGACCGCAAGAATTTTCGTTCCTCGGATAGGGCACAATTTTCAGGGAGCTCGAATTAGACGAATTCCTTAAGGGGGGCCAATTGAAGAGACGAATTTTTTAAGGACGCAATTGTGAGATGGACGAACTCTTTAAGTGGGCGAATTCGAAATGGATAAATTCATTAAGGGGGCCAATTCGAGATGGACGGATTCCTTGAGGGCATGAATTCCGGACAGACGAAATCCTCAAGGGGACCAATGCAATATAGACGAATTCTTTAAGGGGGCGAATTCGAGATAGACGAATATTTTACGTTTAATTACGTGTATTCGAGATGGATGAACTCATTAAGAGGGCGAATTCGAGATGGATGAATTCATTAAGGGGGCGAATTTCTTAAAGGTGCAAATTTGAGATGGACGAATTCCTTAAAGGGGCGAATTCGAGAAGGATGAATTAATTACGGGGGCGAATTGAAGATGGACGGATTCCTGAAGGGGGCGAATTCGAGATGGATGAATTCATTAAGGGGGCGAATTCGAGGTGGATGAATTCATTAAGGGGGCGAATTCGAGATGGACGGATTCCTTAAGGGCATGAATTCAGCAGGACAGACGAAATATTTAAGGGGACCAATTCAATATAGAGGAATTCCTTAAGGGGGCAAATTTGAGATGGACGAATTCCTTAAAGGGGCGAATTCGAGATGGACGAATTCCTTAAAGGGGCGAATTCGAGAAGGATGTATTAATTAAGGGGGCGAATTCAAGAAGGTCGAATTCCTTAAGGGGGTGAATTCGTGATGGATGAATTCATTAAATGGGCGAATTCAAGATGGATGATTTCCTTAAAAGGGCGAATTCGAGAAGGATGAATTAATAAGGAGGCGAGTCCTAGATGGACGGATTCCTTAAGGGCTCGGATTCAGCATGGAAGAAATGCGTTGGGGGGACCAATTCAATATAGACGAATTCCTCAAAGGTGCGAATTCGGGATGGAAGAATTCCTCGAGGGTGTGAATTCGGGATGAAAGAATTCCTTAAGGGCGTGAAGTCGGTATAGGCGAAATTCTTAAAGGAGAGCATGAAGGCTTCTTCGCTGCTTCAAGATAATTTTATTTTCCCATAAAGTTCATTGTTCTGTTAATAATGCCAATTAAATCTCGCTAAAGATAATTCATTATGTATATATATACATATATACACACACATATATATATATATATATTTTTTTACGATATACAGTTTTACGACCAGCGATACTCCTTAATGAATGTCTTGACGAAACGCTGTAATCATCGTAGATGTAGAATTCAAGAAAGCGACATAAAGTATCTGTGTGCGTAGAGAAATCTCGAAGCTTTCTGATATTATCTACGACGTCTGTACCACAACGGGTGGGGGAGGAGGAGGAGAAGGGGGGGGGTCACACGTGTTTATCCCAACATTTCCTCGATTATTATTATAATACGTTGCAGTACGTGTAAATGTCCCTTTGTTGCAGGATGAGAGAGTACGTGGAGGAGAACGAGAAGAACGACCCGCTGATTCACGCGCCCGACAAGAAGAACAACCCGTGGGCGGAGAAGGGGAAGTGCATAATCATGTAAACGTACTGTGCTCCAAGGGAACGGACGATCTTCGAGTGGGGAGAAATTACGAACAAACGAAAATAACAAAAAAAAAAAGAAGAAAAAAAAACCACCGAAAAAACAGCAACAAGAGTAACAAGGGGACAAAAAAAGAAGAAGACGAAGAAGAAGAAGGAGGTACGAAGATGTGGGAAGGGGAGGAACGGAATGAGAATCGAGCTGGAGGGAGCGAGACTGAACGAGGAGGAAGATCATGATCTTCGTTGGGGGGCGCGAATCCACGCGCGTCCGTGCGGCGGTGAAGAAGTGGCAAGAAAAAAGAAGAAGAATAAGAAGAAGAAGAACAAAAAGAAGATGTTGCATCTCTACTTATACCCGCTCGCGGAGTCACACAGAGTATCTTGGCGCGATCGCCGTTGGAGAGCTCGTTACAACAGCGAGGACGAGGAGTGGAAAGAAGAAAAGAATATATCGTCGGCCAGACGATATGTGGAAGCCGGAAGTGAAGAAAAAAAATATATATAAAAAAAAATTGATCTTCAAAGGAGTTACCGAGAACGGAAGAATGTCGCAACGGCGTTACGAGTCTACGCGGAAGTGCCAAATCATTCGCGATAATACCGCAATACCGAGGGATTGTTAAACGACAATTGGGAATCACAGATGGGCTCACCGTGCGGCGATCTGTGCGCAATTTTCGAGGATCCGAGGATCGCGCGACAACTTCCTGATTTTTTTTGTTTTATTCGATGATTCACGGATCAACTAATCCGTGCTTCGACGCTGTGTGTGGCTCTACGGGCCGCATCTGATATTTTCTACTCGAAAAAAAATATAAAATAAAAATGAATAAATGAATTAAAAAACAACAACAACAAGGAGGGGTTGAAAGGAGGGATAAAACTAAAAATGCCATCTTAACTATTGTATAACGACTACAGATATTGTTAACACCCAATGTCATCGCGCCAATAATTCATACGATATCGATACACGAATTATAAACAAACGTCGAGATAAATAAAAAAAGAAGAAAATAAAAATCGTCGATCCGTCGAAGGTAACTCGATCAATCTTAATCCAGTATTTCAACTTATTTAATAAACGTACTTCTCTATGTATCAATATGTAACTTTACGATTGATAGACTAAAGAGGAAGAGTTACAGGTACTTAAAATCCATATATTAAAACGAGCGAGAGATGTTGTATCATACGGAAAAAATGCACCGACGATAATGCAATTTAGAAAAAAAATACAACAACAAGAACAAAACGACACTCAACCCACTCAAGCTCCCTCGACCACGATAAAACTCTCTTTCTCGATAATATACCAAATAAAGAACAAACAAACAAAAAAAAAACCAAAAATAACTCAATCATTTTTTTCCTCCGTTATACGCGCGTCAGATACGATCGTATCGCATATTATAATAACGTGCGGGAATATGTAAAACGATAATATTATATTTGAGCGATTTCTTACGAAAAAAAATATATATACATATGCGTCAATGTCTGGAGTAAACATTTTTGAGTCCCTTCCCCACCATCCCATTAGTATTCGAAGCTTAATTTTTTTTTAAATCAAATCACCGTTTTCAACTGCTTAGTAAATTATTATTCTTAAAAACGTATTAATGCTCGTAGGCTCGCCCTCTTTGTTAATGAACAGCGAAGATGCAAGTCAAGCCGGGTAAGTTTTGTAGGTATGAAAAAAAGGCCCTGCGAATCCAAAAATGGACGAGAATCGTACATTTTCGAAGCTGCATTTTTTTTGGTTCCAATCACCATTTTCTCACGTTTAGCAAATTATTATAAAAAATAATTATTGCTCGTAGGCTCAACCACTGCCTTAATAAACAGTGAAGGTATAGGTCGAGCCTGCTAAGCCTTGTAGGTGCAAAAAAAATGGCCCCGCGAATAAAAAAATGGGCGACAATCGTACATTTTCAAAACCCTGTTTTTCTTCGTCACATCACCGTTTTCGCCCATTTAGCAAATGATTATAAATAACCTGCAGCAAATAATTATAAAAAACCTGTAGCAAATAATTATAAAAAACCTGTAGCAAATAATTATAAAAAACCTGCAGCAAATAAATATAAAAAACCTGTAGCAAATAATTATAAAAAACCTGCAGCAAATAAATATAAAAAAACCTGTAGCAAATAATTACAAAAAACTTCTAGGTACGAAGAGAAATGGCCCTGCGAATCCACGAGTGGACGAGAATCGTCGATTTTGGAGCGCGCAAGAGGTAAGTGCGCATGCGCCTGCGTAAACCGTGCGTTCGCCGGGTCTCTCGGTGCTCCGGGACGCGGTGCGCGGCCTACAAGCCGGTCTCCCTGTTACCTTACTTACTCGGTGTCTCTCGGTGGGCCTCGGGGCCCCCATCGTTGCCTCGTGGTGAATTCTAGCCGAGAGCTCACGCACACGAGCGCACGCACACACGGGGAGATCGTCCGCGGTACCGACGGAGAAGGCCCAGCTCTCTCGAACGGCGGGCATTCGCGCTCGCAGGATTGGCGTTTCACTCTCGCGTTCCCATTTACCTTCGTCGGGATTGGATATATGTGCCCGCTCGTACGGGGGACACATAACGGTGTCGCTACTATAGTTAAAATGAAAGGCGCTTTAATTGTTGTCTATAACATTGCCGGCTCTGGCTGGCTCTCTCGGTGCTTTTGCCGAGGCTGACTCCCGCCTCGGTGGGCCGGCAAAGTACCCCGACCACTGCTCCGCTCTCCCAGCATGTACTAAATTTTCAAGAATGATAGTTTCAGTATTTCCTGAACAGCTGTCAGTGATAGACAAACCCCGCGCGCGACGAGAAGCTCCTCACTATCATGAGCCGATAAAACTGTTCGACAGTAATTTTTTTTTTTTTTTTAACGAAGTTTGATCGTTTTTTTTTATCGTTTAGTTTGTTATATATATTTTTTTTTCAAAGGGCGATCCTTTTCTCACGAGCGTCTCGGACAGTTTAAGGCGCTTTTTTTTTGTAATCGGTGATTCGGACGAATTTAATTCTCATCGAGTTGCACTCCGGGACTCGGCTGGTGTAGTGTCTTGGAAATAGCCAAAATGGTAAGATGGCAGCCTTTTTTTATTTTATAGATATCTTCGCGTCTACTTCCGGTCGGACTATCCGATTGCCGTCGATGAGATAAGACTACAAAAATGTTCGGAACAATATTTAGCTTAGAGTTTCTTCGAGTAGTTTAATTAATTAAATATGCTGAAGATATCTGCACGGCGTCAAGTTTCATCTTTGGCAAGTCTCTTCCAATGCGCTGCTTTAGGAAGGAAAAAAAAATTGTTAACTTGTAGAATTTTATTTTCTAAGTGAGAAACTTCTGCGATGCAAAACTAAGACGTTCTAACTCGATGAAATTCAGTCTCATTCAGATACCTTCAGAGTCATAATTAAAGGGGGCCGTAATTGATAAATGACTTATTAATATCCTATTAATAATTGATAAATAATTTATAATATTCTGTTAATAATCATATATAGTAATTAACAATAAATAAATGCAAAAAAAGATTTCGGATCGGTAAGTTGGGACGAAAAAAAGGACGCAAAGAAATACACAAGCGGAACTTTTGGCGAAGAGATTCGTAGAAGGGAAAAAAAGCTGTTCGATAATCGTCATCGATCTCCGCGGCGAGTTCTCGAGAGCAAGATCTCGCTATTACGTACGTTTTTATTTTCTTTCGTCTTTTCGGTCCTCTCACTTTTCTCGTACAGTAACCCCAGGATTTCTTATATATATATCTATACATATATATATATATTTCGTATACGTAATCGGTAATTTCGGCGGGTCATTTGTCGAAGCGACTTTTCATGCGCGTCCGCGAGTGTGAGGAGGGAACACGTGAACGTGGGCGAACGACCGGCCGAGCGGTGTCTCGAGAGGCTGGCGAAAGAGATGACGAAGAAAAAAAAAAGGTGAATTAGTACGACAAGGATAAAAGTCCATTGATCGAGCGCGCGACGCACAGACATCGCTCTCGCCGGACACCTGACGACGAAGCCGAATAGCCGGAAGCACCGTTCGATCGGCCGATCTCCCTTTCGTTGGGCAATGTGTATCTTTTTTTTCTTTTTTTTTTTTTTATCCCATACGTAATCGTATACCTTTGCGAGTTGAAATTTTCCGAAACTCGCCGCGGCGCGTTCGGTTGTAAGTCTCGTACGTGCTATCCTGTTATATACACGAACAAAAATGGTCTTTCACTCGCCGGGGAACGCTCTCTCGGACACAGGAGACTCGCTACTGTTGCCGGCGACTCTAGTAGTCGAACGGCGGAAAAAGAATACCGGAGAATAAGGACACCGAAAAAAAGAAAAAAAAATGACGAAAAAAAAACAAGCCGTTCCAATGACCCAGTAAAGACGAGCCGAACTCTCGCTCTCGCGGACTATCGTTAGAGCCGAGGAAACTTTAGAGATTCTTTTTTTCGAAATTATTGGAGCCAAGCGGAGGCTTGGATAATTTCGAAAAAAATAATCGGGGCTAATAGGGAGAGGCCGCGTTTCGATCAGTCCCGAGTTATTAAATCGTCACGGCCCGGCGAGTTATTAATAGGAAGAAGGAAGCGATAATTTTTCGTACAGTCATCCCCGATGATGAACTTCACGATGAACTTTACGAAAACGAAAAGGAGAACATCGACGAAGAAAGAAGGAGCGAAGGAATATTAAGATTTATAAAAAGAAGAAAAAATGTTCGGATACAAAAAATCGGCCATGGTAGTGCGCGTTAGCTTTACCGTTCGGGGCGAACCGTGGAATTCGAGAGACTCGACCGATTACGGAGCGGGACGCGAACTCCAGGGTACCCGGATGCCAAAAATCTGAATCGTGTCGAAAAAACATATTTTGTAATAAAAAAAAAAATGGTTAAATATTATAACGAGTGCATAGAAAAAAAATGGATCGATGACGGTTCTACCGGAAGTACCTCGACGGTTGCGGAAGACAATTCCCGATTCGTTAAAAATTAGCAATCCTGCAGTCCCGAGTAAAATTTCCAATACTCGCTAATCTCCTTTGCAATCTAAAAAACAATAATAACGAGTGCATAGAAAAAAAAAAAAAATCGATGACCGTTCTAGCCGGAAGTACCACGACGGTTGCGGAAGACAATCCCCAATTCGTAAAAAATTTGCAATTCCGCAGTCCCGAGTAAAGTTTCCAATACTCGCTAATCTTTGCAATCTAAAAAAAAATAATAACGAGTGCATAGAAGAAAAAATGGATCGATGACCGTTCTAGCCGGAAGTACGTCGACGGTTGCGGAAGACAATCCCCGATTCGTAAAAAATTTGCAATTCCGCAGCCCCGAGGAAATTTTTCAATACTCGATAATCACCTTTTTAATCTAAAAAAAATAATTTAATAATAACAAATACATAGAAAAAAATATGGATCGATCACCGTTCTACCGGAAGTCCCTCGACGGTTGCGGAAGACAATCCCCGATTCGTCAAAAATTAGCAATTCCGCAGCCCCGAGTAAAATGTCCAATAGTCGCTAATCTCCTTTGTAATTCGAGCACAGTCGATCCGCCGAGGGTTTCGACGACTTTCGAGAAAAGAAATTACACAGCCGTGGTAAATGGCCGCCGCTCGCTTCAATAATCGCAAATTATCCTAACAGTAAAGTTATACACGGAACAATAGCCGCTCGAGCGCGAGCGAGTGAAACGGACAGAGGAAAAAACAGTGAGGTTGTGCGAACCCGCTCTATACTTAGAGTTTCGCCAAGTACCGTACTTGGGAACGGGTAATATTTCGCTCTAGCGAAAGAAACGCTCGGTTTCGCGAAGAAAGTCGTCAAGTCGATTCCCGCTCGCGCACATATACACCTATATATTTTTTAAATATACATAATAGAGATTTATTGTTCCGCGACGCACTCTCGTCGATCACAAGAGTTTCCGTGCAGGGCCTCGTAGTCATCGGTTGGCCGAAGATTCCCGTACACGCGTACGTACCGGAAGTGGAGAAAACGAGAGGCTCGCAAGCGTGCCTCGACTGTCGATCGCCGTCGATGCACAAAATAGTAAACGGTAAAAGCATCGATTCTGTGCATCGATCGATACCGAAATTCATCCCTTTACTCCGTGAAAACATTCGCTAGGACGTAACCAACGCCAGTTCGCCAAAAGAAAAAAAAAAAAAAAAAAAACAAACAAACAACCGCAGAAAGGATCTACGGTGTCGCGGAAGAAAATACGGAGGATCGAGGCGGTTCGCCGCAATCCGGAAATCCGATCCGATCGAACGATTCTATTCATTCTATTCAATTTTTTATTCTGCAAACCGTCGTGCACGACAATCGTTTCGTCACTTCGTAATCCGAATTTATCAGGAAGTGGAGCGAGAAGAACTGGATCTGTATTCAGCAAGTTCTCTCGATTAGGCCGGGGCTTTGGAAAGAAACGTTGGTTCCGCGTCGCGAACGAAAGCCAATGTGTACGAGTACATAGACTGTACATTATACATATATAGGTCTACGTTGTACATAGCGCTATACTCCCCGCAGTGCGGCACATAACCAGCCAAGGTGGATGGCTTAAATCGCTCGAGAAATATCGTGACCGGGTGGACACGCGAGAGAATTGTCGTCGCCGTAAGAGATCTATCGATCGATCCGAGGTAGCCGGCGCGCGGCCGCTTCGCGTGCGCAGTGCGCGTGCGCATGCGCGGTAGACCGCTGCGCACCTCGACGGGATAGTTCGAGAAGCCGTGTCGCGATTTTCACCGAGAAAATAACATAAACGCTCTCATACACGATCCGTTCTTTCGTCTCGTTAGAGCCGCGAACAGGTTGCCCTCTCGGTCGCCGAGCCACCGCGTACCCACACGTATGTAACGGCGGCAGGGCCGGGAGTTACAAGTGTTGTGGCACTTTTGCGTTAGGAAATGAAAGACACAGTCGCGCAGTCACCTGCCGGACTGCCGACTCGTAGAATCCACCTAACTATCACGGAGGGGTGGGGACTTATATAAGTAGAAAATATCGAGAGACGAGGACTGCGGACACCGGCGTCCGAGAAATAAACCGCTAAAAGGCAGGACCCGCGTTACGAGCCCGTCGCCCTGTTTCCCTCGGGAGGTGGCAAAGCCTCGCCCGACCTTTCGAAATGATCGATGCAAACGTCCAATCGGAAATTAACATAGCCAGCTTTATCGATTTTCGATCATGACTTCATAATTCGTCGCTCCGAAGCCGTCGCGAATCGAGATCGTCAACACCGATGGGAAAAGTTTTAGTTTTTTTTTTTTTTTTTTTTTTTTTTTTTTTTACAACTCGGGTAAATTTCGTTTCGTTAAAAATAAATCTTGTCCAATGAAGAAAATCTTTTTCATCGGTGGTGAAAGTTTTAAGGGTAGATAGATAGATATGGCATTTGTTGAACATAAGCTGTATAAAAATAAAACGAGAAAAGGAAGTAAACCAAAATAGCAGAAAAGATAATAATAATAATTGATCGCTCCGAAGGTGTTGCGAATCGAGATCGTCAACACTGATGGGAAAAGATTTAGTTGTTTTTCAATGCAGGTAAATTTGATTTCAGTGAAAATAAATCTTGTCCAATGAACCAATATAACAAAATACACCAAAAATAGCACACTACCGCACTGAACAAAAGCCGCATAAAAATTAAGTGAAAAATAAACCAAAATAGCAACAAAAAATAAAAATAAACGATGTTCAATAAACCGACATTTCTTGATTTATACACGATATACGGTGCATCGAGGTGTGCTGCACGAAAGCGCCGGGCACTGCTATGCCGACTCTTTCAATGTCAAAGAACGGATCTGTTACGCACGCGGCCGGATCGTTAATGTATATTAGAAAGCGCCGGGGTCTCGCGTTGCCCTCTCCTCATTATTCATTGTCCATCTCTTTTTGCCGTTCTTACACTGTACGTCCGTCTCTTTTTTTCACTGAGAATTGTGCACGAGGCGCGTTGCGCTTAAAGACCGAGCGGGCATTGCGGACCCGCCCAAGAAAACTAAATACCTGCGCAACGCACCACGTTTCGCATGGCAAAACCGTGCGAAGCAGTCGCGCATGGCAGGACCGATAATTTCATGCGATCGTATATAAATTTTTAGAAAAAAAAAAAATAATAATAATAATAAAAACTTCCGCGGTCAATGATACACGAATTCGCATTTCTCGGAAGACCTTCGAGCTGCTAATTACTCGATCACTCCCGACGCGCCATAATATTCCCGGTTCCTCAGCATACACGCCGAGGTATAAATCTACTAGGAAGAGTGATGTCACGCGTTTTATGGATCCACGTAGTCGAGCCAAAAAATCCTGTTTGTCGAAATTTTTTTTTTTTGATATCTCGTTTATTTTTCATAATTTTGCGCGATAGATCTAAACATATTTTTACAAATCGACGCGAAAGAGAAATCGTTAGATTTATCGATTAATTTATTATTCAGACAAGCTCATTTTTGCGAGGAAGCTACGCGACCCTGTACGCTATGTATATAGAGCATTCCTGCACTTTGTCACTTTGTCACTTTCTCACGCAAATCAGGTTTCTCGAGAAAAAAAAATAGATTCTTTAAAAAGAATAACGTTTTTACTAACGCGAATTTCGATTATTTTTCTTAATTTTTGGGCATTAGATGTATAAATATTTTTAAAGAGAAATCGTTCAATTTATAAATTGATTTATCATACACGGAGCGTAATTTTTGGGAGGAAGCTGCGTAGCCCTGTAGGCTACGCAGCTTATATATATATATATAGAGAATTTCTTCAATTTGATACAACTATATTGCGTATTATTATTATCAACTGGGTGAGAGGGGAGAGGCCTTCTACAGGAAGGAAAAAAAAGGAAGGAAAGTAACTTTACCCCGTCTCTCGGGAACGTTCGGGCAGGGTCAACCTTGTAGACTCTCGGTTCCTTGTACACCGTTCCTTTTTTTTCTTCTTTTTTTTTTTTGCTACGTATCATCAAGGTGAAGCACCGTCGGTCCAAAGACACCAGGAAACGAAATATCCCTCCCACGCTTCATCCGGAATATTCCGCAGCCCCTCAGGGACGAAAATGGCAACGAGCGGTTTATCGAAAATATATTTATCTTTTTAATAAAATGGAATCGATGCAATTTATGGACCCTAAATTTATCTTCAATAAATTGCATCGATCCACTTATCGAAAATAGATTTATCTTAAAAAAAAAATGGCACCGATATTCATGGAAAATAAATTTGTCGTCTATAAATTGCATCGATCCATTTATCGAAAATATATCTATATGAAAAAAAATTGCATCGATCGATGTATCGAAAATATGTTTACACGCAAAAAAATGGCATCGACCGATTTATCGAAATCATATGTACTTTCGAGATTCGAGGCTTGTTCCACCGGTCAGCGAACGCGCGAGGCTAGTAGTAACAGTCGAGCGCGAACACCGCAGTGGTAACAGCAAGTAACCGTGCAGACAGTGCGAAAGAGATCTCGATCCTTCGCGTCCGACAGTTTCTTCGCGGCTACCGAGCTCGAGCTCGTTCGAGAGAGAGAGAGAGAGAGAGAGAGAGGGGGAGGGCCTCGTGCAAACGAGGTAAACGTAACGTCATCTTGGCCGATCAAAAGGAAAGCTAAACTCGAACGGTGGGAACGCGCGCGGAGAGCGAGCAAAGCGAAGGAGCGAACGAGCGTACCGAGCAATATCGGCGGAGAACCCAGTCGCGTTTTACGCTACTTTCGAACCGAGCATAAAGTTCTTTTTCCATGCCGTGGGCGTGGTCAGCGCGATTTGACGAAGGAACGTACGTTGCATTGACACCGAGCACACGACGACCATGGATCGGCAGTAAATCCGCTCTGGAAGTAGTTCGAGGGACTGCCAGTTATGCAGAAACTACATTGCAAATCGCGAAAATAAAAAAATAAAATAAAATAAACTGTAACGGATAACAATGCGAACGCAGTCGATTACCGACCAAATGGTAATAATGATAACATCCGCAATTGCTTCTTGAACTATTCGATCGCCAAATTATCACGATCGAAAGGAAAATCAGAAATCGTGAGCCGACACCGAGCACGCAACGATCGGCTGTAAATCCGCTGTGGAAACAGTTCGAGGGACTGCCAGTTATGCAGAAACTACTTTACGATCCCCGAATATTAAAAAAATACGAAGAAATCGGTAATCGATAACAATGCGAACGAAGTCGATTACCGACCAAACGCTAATAATGATAACATCCGCAATTGCTTCGCGAAGTATCCGACCCCCAAATTATCACGATCGAAAGGAAAATCAGAAATCGTGAGTCGACGCCGAGCACGCAACGATCGGCTGTGAATCCGCTCTGGGAACAGTTCGAGGGACTGCCAGTGATGCAGAAACTACTTTGCGCTCGTCGAATGTTCAAAAAAGAAGAAATCTGCAACTGATAACGACGCGAACAAGCCCGATTACCGATCAAGCGCTAATAACGATAACATCCGCAATTGCTTCCCGAATACTCCGATCCGCGGATTCTCGACGATCCAAAGAAAAATCAGAAAGTCTCGAAACGTTACCATTAAACTCTATATAATTATTTAACGATCAAGCATACTTAAATTTTTTTTCTTCAATCATACTTTAAACGGACTTCCTCCACTATCGCTTTATACTATTCCCCCATTAACCAGTAATGGCAATGGTCGTCAGCTTCCTCGTTTGTTCCTCGGCCTGCGCGCTTGTAGCGCGCACTGGCTCTTCGGGACGAGAGCGAGGATATTATCGTCCTCGATTGCGACGCGAGGAACATCGGCTTCCGGGTATTTACCGGGATGACACAGTAGACAGCCTCGTTACCTTCTATAAACGATATTAGCTTCGACTATGTAAAACCCGTGCGCATCATCAGATCGTGCGGTTTATAAATCATTATATTATTTTTCTTCCACATTAAAAAATATTAAATTAAAATCACCTTCCTTGTCGGTAAGTCATGTACAATGTTCATGATGCGAGGCTTTCGTCACGCGATCGTACGAACCCTACGCTCGCACTGTTCAAACAAGCCTCGAGATCGGATAGATTGCAATATTTAAGAGTCTCGAAGAATATGCGAAGAAATCTCGCCTTATGGAATTCTCTCCGCCTGTAATGACGCTCGTGCGCACCAACGCTGCGGCTTCAACGGTGAGCTCTTCAAACACCGAGCTAGCGCGAAATTCGCGACAGCCTCGAGTCATGCAATTTTTTTTTTTTTTTTTTCTTTTTGCCCTCGCGACTTGCATGCAAATCGTGAGAGGTCTTCTCGAGCCGCCGATTCCCGTGGCGCACGCGCCGTTGAAGCGTGCCGCAGAAACTCTTGCTTAGCTTCCAACACACATATACATGTATGCAGTATAGTGTAACTTTAACGATACCATAAGTACACGAGCGGTAATCTCTCAGGGCCTCCGACACGTTGGCACGTTCTCGTGAAGAGTCGTAGCGAATGAAAATAGTCACGGATTCTTAAGAATGCAGACTTTACAAGAGCCGTCGTTTCTCCGGGTTGTCTTCGGAGCTCGAAACCTCTTTAAGGGAGACGGAATGTTTCTTCATCGGTTCACTCATTTTTGTCCCCGTTTCCGTATCTGGACGTATAAGAGACTGTTTTTGATATCCGCTTTTCTAGGACCTTAAGGGGTGAGCCGAATCGTCTTCGGAGGTTGAAACGTCTTTCAGGGAGACGGAATGTTTCTTCAGCGGTTCACTCATTTTTGTCCTCTTTTCCGTGTCTGGATTTATAAGGAATTTTTCTTGATATTCGTTTTTCTAAGACCTTAAAGTGTCAACCGAATCGTCTTCGGAGCTCGTAACCTCTTTAAGGAAGAGGTTTCTTAGGAAGAGCTTAAAGGTTAAAGACCTTAAAGACCTCTTTAAGGAAGAGGTGCAAAGTTTCTTCATCGGTTCACTTTTTTTTGTCCTCGATTCCATATCTGGATTTATAAGAAACTATTTTTCATATCCCCTTTTCTGGGACCTTAACGAAAACTGCGATCCATACATTTGGAGGAAATCGCAATTTTTTTTTTTTACGTTTTTATCTATCAGTTGCAGACACGCTAACGATTTGCACTTGTCCCGAAAGTTTTAACATCCTACAAACAAAGTAATAATAAAATGTATCACAGTTTTTATTGCCGACCGCCTCTGCTTAAGTCCGCGAGGATGGTGGTTCAGCATCACCTTAAAGAGTACACAGAAGCTAACAATCTTCGCTCACCATAAAAGTTTCGGCATCCTAAAAAAAAAAAAAGAAAAAGTATTACAGTTTTTATTACCGACCGAGTCCGGTTGAGTCGGAAAGGATGTTTGTCCTGCCGCACCTCAAAGACTACAAACAAATTTTTCCGTCAGACTGTCCTCATTTCTATGCTTCGGAAGGTTATCTGGATGTAAACGGGATTTAAGATCCCTACTGTGATCGTCAAGGGCTCGGCCGACTCGTTTGCTCGCTGCTCTATGAAACTCGAGGCTACGAGCGATCTTCTCGCTCGTTTATTGAATAAGAAAAAAATCAATAACACCGACGTTACCGGCGGCTATGCGTGCACCGGGGGACCTTTGAATCCTACGAATCTTGAGCAAGGAGCCTATCTATCTATCCTTGACGTGGGATGCGAAGCGATACATAAATGATTATGATTACCGGTTTAAATAATGATGTTAATTTAATTGTCTTCGTCCGAGGAAAATATCCTCGTTTGTCCATTGCCACTTTCACTTTCGTCACAGAAGCTCCCCCCCCCCCCCCCCCTCGAGAGCTCCTTAATTGTTCGCCACCGGTTTTGCTCGACACTCGCTGACAATCCCCTCTGTGTTTGTTATTATTATAAATGTTATTATTATAAATGTGGATGAGAAAGACGATTGTCTACCCTGCAATCAGTATGCTCTGATTAGAAACTGGTACAAGGTCAGTCGGATATCCACATATTTACAAAACATGTTTGTAATATTTACAAACATTTTTTGTAACATTTCCGAGAAACATTTGCAACATCCTCTAACATTTTTTAACATTCACAAAAAATGTTTGTAACGTTTACAAAAAAAGTTTGCAGCATTTACAAAAAATGTGTGCAACATTTACACAAAATTTGTGTAACATTCGCAAAAAATGTTTATAATATTAACAAAAATGTTTATAACATTAACAAAAAATGTTGGTAATATTTGCAAAAAATGTTTGTAACAGCCCCAGAATTGTTGGCCGTCGGTTTTGCCTGACACTCGCTGTGAATCCCCTCCGTGTGCATTATTATTATAAATGTGGATGAGAAAGACGATTGTCTACCGTGCAATCAGTATGCTCTGATTAGAGACTGGTACAAGGTCAGTCGGATATGCACTCTACGTTCTCTCCGCCTGGTACCCACGGCTAGTTTCACCGTCGGTATAAAATCGTTCCAGGCCAGAACCGTCTCCGACTGTGCTCCGTGGAAGTTCCTATCGACAATTCACATCGCACGGTCTCGGAATCGCTGATCCCCGATAGCCTCGCTCTTCCGATTATGGTGGGCGAACTCGGATCCGACAATGTTATTCGCATGGAAGAATCGTCCATAAAAAAAAAAAAATTCCGTCCTCTGTATTCCGACTGGAAGAATGAAACGCGCACCCGTTACACTTTTCCGATAGATGCGCGATGGGCTTTCACACGAATCACTGGAAAAGTTGTTCGCAGGGGTATCGCGGAACAAAGCGTTGTCTGACGCTTCAGCGCCGCTACTACTTGCGAACGGAGTGCCGTGGATCCTGCGATTACTGGGCCACTTCGCACAGCCCAGAGATACACAATGCATCCGAGATACTCGTACCTCCGCTATCGTCTTCCGTTTGTTGTTTCAGCGCGGGTGAAGGCGCGATGCAATAAACGGTACCGGACGTTCAGACTTCTCTCGTAATGATAGGAGGGGCATAATGGCACAGGCAGGAAACTCATTTCTCATTGCCGGAGATCGCATTGAAATAAAAATTATTCTATATTATTCTATAAGAGATTGTGAGAAGTCGGTTGAGAAAAATAAAAAAAAATAATAATCTTTCACCTTTCACCTTTCATCGTTGTCAGAGTTATAGGGAAAACATTATCATATATGATTCATATAGCCAAAGATATTTCAGCGAAACGAAAAAATAGCGATCGGGAAAATTTTTACAAATACGCGATCTCGACCTGTGCTATCGTCTTCCGTTTGTTGTTTCAGCGCGGGTGAAGGCGCGATGCAATAAACGGTACCTGCGCCGGAGATCGCATTGAAATAAAAATTATATGTGTTTGCCGGAACATTATTTTATGGGTGGATAATGTCTGTATGGGATTGTGAGAACTTTACTGAGAAAAATTAAAAAAATTGATATCTTTCACCTTTCACCGTTGTCAAAGGTATAGGAAAAACATTATCATATATGATTCATACAGCCAAAGATATTTCAGCGAAACATTTGAGCGATTGAGCGAAACGAAAAAATACCGATCGGGAAAATTTTTACAAATACGCAATCTCGAACTGCGCTATCGTCTTCCTTTTGTTGTTTCAGCGCGGGTGAAGGATTGAAATATAAATTACATGTGCTTGCCGGAACATTAGTTTATGGGTGGATAATTTCTATACGAGATTGTGAGAACTTTGCGAAATAACTTTGAAAAAAATTTAAAAAAAATGTTAATCTTTCACCTTTCACCGGATTGGTTTCGAAATATAAATTACATGTGTCTGCCGGTACATAATTTTGTGAGTGGATAATTTCGACACGAGATTGTGAGAAGTTTGTTGAAAAAAATAAGAATCTTTCACCTTTCACCTTTGTCAGAAGTACAGAGAAAACATTATTATATATGATTCATATAGCCAAAGACATTTCGGCGAAACATTTGAGCGATTCAGTGAAACGAAAACATTTGAGTGATTCAGCGAAACGAAACCATTTGAGTGATTCAACGAAACGAAACTATTTGAGCGATTCAGCGAACCGAGAAAATAGCGATTGGGAACATTTTTACTCGTACACGATCTCGACCTGCGCTATCGCCTTCCATCTGTTGTTTCGGCGCAAATGAAGGCGCTACGCAATAAACGGCACCGGACGCTTAGACTTCATTCATAATGATACGAGGGGCATAATGGTACAAGCCGTAAACTCTTTTCTCATTGCTGGGGATCGGATTTTATGAGTGGATAATTTCTACACGAGAGTGTGAGAACTTTGATGAGAAAAAAACAAATGAGAATCTTTCCGTTCGTCAGTGGTACCCGGAAAATAATAATCACATATGATTCATAAAGCAAACGATATTTCAAAGAGACGAAAAATTCCAGTGATTCAGCGACACGAAAAATTGGAGCGATTCAGCGAAACGAATAAAAAAGCGTTGGGAAATTTTCTACAAATACGCGAACTCGAGGTCGACGTCCGTTCATTATACAAGCGGCATAATCATACCATCGGTGAACTCGTTTCTCATCGCCGGCGATCGGACCGAAAAATAAACTCTGGAGCCTGCCGGTACATTATTCTTCGGTGGATAATTTCTACACGAGATAGTGAGAACTATGTTGAGAAGAAATTCAAGAAACTAGAATATTTCACCTTTGTCAGAGGTACGCGCAAAAAAAATTATCATATATGATTCATAAAGCCGAAGATATTTCAACGAGACGAAAACATTTGAGGTATTCAGTGAGATGAAAAAAATAGCGTTAGGGAAATTTTTTTTACAAATACGCGAGCTCGAGGTCGTCGCCTGTTTGACGCGACGCTGCCGGCCGTGAGTGTTTTGTACACGCGGGACTCTCAAGCCGTGACGACACAGCGGAGAAAAAAATCACTGATTTTTCGATGGCCGAACGAATTTTGAAACGAGCCTGGCTAATTCATTTTGCTTGTTACTCGAGACGGCGACTTTTCATATTTCACCCTGGATTTCGACAGAGCGAGCACGAGAGCGGCCGGAATACTTTTATCAAGCGGTTATTATAATTCGATGGGGGGGGGAAATATCGATATGCAGCCACTCGATTTCGTGATTTAATGCCCCGCGTTCTACGCAAATATCCGTTCTCCACTCGACGCCTCACGCCACAATTTTTATACCGCAAGAAAACTTTCTCGAGAGAGTTATCTTCGTTGTTGATTTCACGATTGAACTCTGCGTCCCATCCGTCCGTAGTAGTCGCACTAAGTGAGTAGAACATAAGAAAAATAAATAAATAAAATAATCGTAGGAAATAAATTTACCGTTTCGCGATGCTTCCACTCCACCGCCGCAACGCCGGTGTCTCTTTTCGTTATATCAATCAGAGATGCGGCATTGCTGCAATCACTCATCCGTACGGTTATTGCTTTCTTTCCAGGTGTCCCTCGCCACAGTTACGAGGACTACTACATTGCTGTGCTTGACTTTTCTCCTCATCGGATTCCTTCACAATGCCGACGGTACGCATCCTTCTCTATAAAAATTGAATAATGAATTAATAAATCAACAAATTAAACAAATCGATTCATCGTCTCGTTACTTCTAAACGAGATTCCACGAATCGATTTTTCCAATGAAGAAATTAAACGAGTATATAAAAAATAAATAAACAACTGAAATATTGCATTCATTATATTTAAATAAATATTGCAAATGAAGTAAAAAAAAAAAATTAAAAAAATGGATTCATCGAATCTCGTTATTTCGAAACGAGATTCCATGAATCGGTTTTTCCAAGAATAAATAAGATGAGTATATAGAGAATAAAAAATGAAAAATGAAATATTGCATTGCAGGTGCGAGAAAGAGATTGCGCAGGCCCACAGCCTCGCCGTCGCTCTCCAGCGATCAAGAAGTATCGGCCAGTGTAAATAGATTCAAAGTTAATCGCAACAGGGTATCGAGCAAGAACACAAAGACCGAAGCGCACACCGGCAAGACGAATGATTACAAGGTAATATAATAAATATGCGTTGAATTATCTCCGTTCCGTCGGCCGCGGCCCCGTCTATCGGATCGGGGAAGCCGATCGTGACTCGCCTCCGTGAAATCGTAAAAATTCCTCGGTGAAAAACGAGAGTATCTCGCCGTTGCGGCGCGACCGGAGGGAATATAAATTATTGCCCCGACTCGCGTTGCTGTTAGCCCGCGAGCCAGTGTTTAGCGTTATATATCGTCTCGAGAATTCACCTCGGATAACAATAATCGCAATTATTGTACTTACGATAATAGGCGGTGAATGTAATTCTCGGAGATCGTTTGCCGGGCCCGCGCGCCGCTCGGAGATTCAATCTTTCCTCCGGACTTCGGGTCGGACGGCGCGTGCTCACCGTCAGAGTCGTGTCGAGGTGTCTACTGGAACATTTAATAATGCAGCGGTAAATGCCACGATCATCGGCACGAAAGACAATCGTGCCGGCAAAATACTTATACCCCCCACTCCGCGCGCTTCGATTAATGTTTCAATTCCCCGCGATATTGTGTTCTATTATAATTATAGCTGAACGAAAAAAAAAAAAAATAGAGACTGAAACTGGAAGCCGATCACGAGGAACTTAAATTACGCCGGATATTTTTTTTTATGTCTTTTTAGCACCGATACAATACGATTATTTTCTACGAGAAATTTTTTTTTGTAATATCTACAAAAAATGTTTGTAATATTTACAGAAAGTGTTTGTAATATTTGCAAAAAAATGTTTGCAATATTTACCAAAAATGATTTTCCATTTCCAACAAAAACAGGTGGTCTGTTACTACACAAACTGGTCCCAGTACCGCACGAAGATCGGTAAATTCACGCCGGAGGACATACATCCGGATCTGTGCACCCACATTATATTCGCGTTTGGATGGTTGAAGAAGAACAAATTGACGAGTTTCGAGTCGAACGACGAGACCAAGGATGGCAAAGTTGGCCTTTACGAAAGAATGACGAATCTGAAGAAGGCCAATCCGTCCTTGAAGATTCTACTCGCAATCGGTGAGCGATCTCCTCATCGTCTCAGAAATGCAATCTGAACCTTTGCCCTTTAATCTCCGTGATAACCATTCGCGAAACCGCACGATGCATATAAATTGATGTATGCATATATATGTATGTTGATGCATCCACCCGTTAACAATGTAAAATCTCCGAGTCTCCGTGATTCTGTAACAAGATTAACGATCCATTGTTCGTCGAACCGTGTCTGTCGCGCAGGCGGATGGTCCTTCGGTACACAGAAGTTCAAGGACATGTCATCCTCGAGATACGCCAGACAGACATTCATCTACAGTGCTATACCCTATCTGCGAGACCGGGACTTCGACGGATTGGACATCGATTGGGAATATCCCAAGGGCGGCGACGATAAGAAGAATTACGTTTTGCTGTTGAAAGGTACCAAAAATAAAACAGGCTGCACTTTCGATTAGGATAAAAATAGTGGGGGTGGAATTGACTCGATCTGTTATAATTTCACAGAACTTCGAGAAGCTTTCGAAGCCGAGGCGCAAGAGAGGAAGAAACCGAGGCTTTTGCTAACGGCCGCTGTTCCAGTCGGACCGGACAATATCAAGAGCGGATACGACGTTCCAGCTGTGGCTAGGTACAATTCAAGCTACTAAATTAAAAACTACACGAAACATTTTTCGACCGGAAATACGTCACTTGGTGTTTGAAAATCTCATTTTTTCCACCGGAAATGACGTATTTCCGGTATGACGTCACTTCCGGTCGAAAAATGGGTTTTCAAACCGGAAGTGACGAAAAATGAATTTTTCACGTGATTTTCTTGGGGATAGATGTGTGTATCGAGAATATTGATTATACCAATAAAGCTCGGAAATAGTAATAATAACGAGTTGATTAGAACGGTACAATCGACGTGACTCTAAACTTCGTATTTAATAACGAACGCTGATTGATGCACGATGAACAGTTACTTGGACTTCATAAACCTGATGGCATACGATTTCCATGGCAAGTGGGAACGGGAAACTGGTCACAACGCTCCCCTGTACAGTTCCTCGTTGGATTCCGAATACCAGAAGCAGCTGAGCGTCGATCACGCTGCGTCTCTGTGGGTGAAACTCGGCGCACCGAAGGAGAAGCTCATAATTGGAATGCCGACTTACGGAAGATCGTTCACTCTTTCGAACACCGACAATTTCCGTGTTCACGGGGCCGCGAGCGGCGGCGGCAAAGCCGGCGAGTACACCAAGGAATCTGGCTTCCTCGCTTACTACGAGGTAAGTAAACCGGAAGTACCGACTCGTCGGGCATTGCGAGAACTAGACAAATTGAGATGCTATTCATGAAAAAAATCATGAACCTGAAGATATTTGCACGACATCAAATTTAATTTTTGGCGAGTCTCTGTCAATTTACTAGAAAACAAAAAATTGTTCACTTGTAGAATTTAATTCTCTGCACCGTTAAAAAAAATGTACGTTTTATGTACCGGACAGGAAGTCTTTCTGGAAAACTGGTACGTTAGAGTTAATGTACAATTGTCCTGAATACTTAATGGACTTTTAGAGTGTAATTAAAGTAAACTATCGGAATTAAACTACTTTTATGATAAAATTAAAGTACATTATTGGGATTAAAGTACTGTTATAGTAAAATTAACGTAAATTATTAAAAGAGAAAGTATTTATAAAGTATTATATATACTGTACGTTAGTTTTTCTTCACGATTGTACATGAAATTCAATATGCCAGTTTATGCATAAAAACTTCCAGTGCCACCACATTAAATTTCATACGAACTTTTTTTTACACTGTGAGTGAATTTCTCCGAGCGAAGTTTGTTCGATGCAAAACTCAGTCGTTATAATTTGATGAAATTTAGTCCCGTGCAGATATCTACAGGGTGATTAAAAAACGAATAATAAAAAAAAATTGCGTCCTTATTAACGTTCGAACTCGTCGGAAAGATTTGCGAGATGTTGCAGAACGGTGCGGCGTACGTGTGGGACGACGAGATGAAAGTGCCGTACCTGGTCGACGGTGACCAGTGGGTAGGATTCGACGACGAGCGCTCGATAAGGAACAAGATGGTCTGGCTGAAGGGCAAGGGCTACGGCGGAGCCATGGTGTGGACCGTCGACATGGACGACTTCAATGGCACGGTGTGCCCTGGAAACGTCAAGTATCCGTTGATCGGTGCTATGAGAGAAGAGCTCAGAGGCGTCTCCCGAGGAAGCAACGCCAAAGACGTCGATTGGAGCTCAGTTGCCGCTACGATAACAGAGACGATCGTTAAAAAACCTGAACCATACAAAATATCGGTTTCCGATGTACTCAGCAAAGCGAAGAAAGTCACAAAGTCCACCCAATTGGTCATCAGCACGCCTAGTCGCGGTAAGATTCGTTTCCCCATTCTTTCGACTCTTCTATTTGCAGTTAATTTTTTAACGATTTTATTGATTTTTTTATTTTTATTTTGTAATTTTGATTTTTTTAATCATCATTTTTTGATTCTTTCAATTTTTTTTTTTTGCGTAGAAAGAGAACCCCAGACTATTTGTTACTTGACAAACTGGTCTCACAAACGTCCCAGCTCCGGTAAATTCATACCCGAAGACATTGATCCCACTCTGTGTACCCACGTGGTCTACGCTTTCGCGACTCTGAAGGATCATCTTTTAAGCGAGGGCAGCGAGAAGGACGGCGAGATGTACGAGCGTCTTATCGGGCTTCGTGAAAAAAATCCTGACATCAAGGCAAGTTACTTCCTGAAAGATACAAGACCGATTGTATGGAAATTGAATTTAAATTAAAAATAATAATTTACATTTTCGTAACAGATACTGTTGGCGATCGGCGGATGGGCCTTCGGCTCGACACCCTTCAAAGAGCTCACCAGCAACACTTTCCGCATGAATCAATTCGTCTACGAGGCCATCGAGTTCCTGAGAGAATACAAGTTCAACGGTCTCGACGTCGACTGGGAGTATCCGAGGCAAGTGAAACCGAAGAGAAAAAAAAGCATTCTCGACGCACGAGAATGATAATTGATCGATCAATTAATCGATCTCGTCTTTACTTTGCAGAGGTGCCGACGATCGAACCGCTTACGTTAATCTGCTGAAGGAACTGAGGCTGGCTTTCGAGGGTGAAGCGAAGAGTTCGGGACAGCCAAAGCTCATTCTTTCGGCTGCGGTACCCGCGAGTTTTGAGGCCATCGCTGCAGGGTAAGAAAGAAAAACAAGTCTATCAATACGAGGCGATGCGACGGTGGTAAAAAAAAATATTTCGTAACAGCTACGACGTTCCGGAGATATCGAAGTATCTGGACTTCATAAACGTGATGACTTACGATTTCCACGGTCAGTGGGAAAGGCAGGTCGGACACAACAGTCCTCTGTATCCATTGGAGAGTGCAACGAGCTACCAGAAGAAGCTCACAGTCGTAAGCATCAGATTAACTCCGTCGCTCGGACAGATCTCACTTCCTTCCCAGTGTTCATTTCCTGAACGAGGTCCGCTTTTATTTTCCGATCGCAGGACTTCAGCGCTCGGGAGTGGGTAAAGCAGGGAGCTCCGAAAGAAAAATTGATGATTGGAATGCCGACGTATGGAAGATCCTTCACGCTCGTCGATAAGGACAAATTCGACATCGGAGCGCCGGCTTCAGGCGGTGGAACTGCAGGAAACTTCACCAACGAATCGGGCTTCCTCTCGTACTACGAGGTAAAATTTCGTTATCTGCGAACGAAAAAAAAGAAACAAATTAATTCAAATATCCATTGATTTTTGTAAATAATTGTTTTTTTTATCGTACCACAGGTTTGCACTTTCCTCAATGAAGACAACACCACTCTAGTCTGGGACAGCGAGCAGCAAGTGCCTTTCGCCTACAGAGACGATCAGTGGGTAGGATTCGACGACGAGAGAAGTCTGATAAACAAGGTAAAGGATTATCGCATATTGGCTGTTGATTATCAATAAAGGATAGCGGTTAATAAAATCCTTGGTTCATTACAGATGGAGTGGCTCAAGGAGGAAGGCTTCGGTGGAATAATGATTTGGTCCGTCGACATGGACGATTTCCGGGGTTCCTGCGGCGCCGGAAAATATCCTCTGATCAAGGCGATGAAGAAAGAGCTTCTGGACTACTCCGTCAAGCTCGAGTACGACGGTCCTTACGAGACCGGAGTAAAGAATGGAAAATACACGACGAAAGATCGTGAGTTTCGTCATCCCTTAACGTTGACTCGATGTTTCGGCTATTGCAATGAATGCATTTTTGAATTTTTCTCATTCAATTCACAGCCAACGAGGTGACGTGTGACGAGGAGGACAATCACATATCTTACCACCCTGACAAGATCGACTGCACGATGTACTACATGTGCGAGGGCGAGCGCAAGCATCACATGCCCTGTCCGGTCAATCTCGTGTTCAACCCCAACGAGAATGTTTGCGACTGGCCCGAGAACGTCGAGGGTTGTCTCCATCACACGCAAGCACCCCCTGTATAATGCAACCCTCCCTCCACTTTCCCTCTCATCGTCAAAAAAAAAAAAAAAAAATCTGCGTCCAGCAGAGCAAAAAAAAAAAAAGAATCCGATGACCTAAGATCCGGCATTGGTCGTTTCAGATTTCATTCAATTCTCTTTTTTTTCATTTTTTGTTTTGTTTATTCACAAAATCATGGAGCTGGATTGTTCAGGTGATTTTTCGTTAGTTGGACGTGCACTCGATCGTGAGGGTGATAAATACGATGAACGATAGCCAGCCCTTCGGCAGCCTCTCGTAGTTTCCGGAACTGAGCGCCGAGGCTTGACAAGCGGTGTTCGGGGTTCCCAGTGTTAGCAGGACTTTGTCCGAGCTGTAAGAGGGAGTCGTCTCCGTGCATACAGCGCGACCCGCTAACGTGCGCAGTTGTCTCGCGTCCGATTGCGACGCCGTGTGTATCTGGCGGGACTCGCGAAGCCAGCGACGAAGCCACAGACTCAACCAGGCTATCTCGCAGTCGCACTCCAGGGGATTGCCGGAGACCTGGAGCCCACCTGGAAGATAAAACCGCAATTAGGACAGAGAAAATAAGGAAATAGCCTCGAGACACGGGATAACCAGCTCTACCCTAACAGGAAGTCGGACGCGTATAAAACACTTCAATTTTCTTCGAGTGTGCATTATCTTTGAGCCTTCCCAATTGCGAAAAAAATTGCGACGCCTCTAGGAACGGAACAAGGGGCAGCGACTTGTGTTTACTTGTATACTATGTCAATCAGTCAAATCAGCGATTCATCCAAACGTATATCCCCCCCTCTCAAAACGTTGGAAGGTGCGTTTTACTTCTTTTCCTCACCAACTATTTTATTTTTATTTTTTATTATTAAGGTATTGTTATGGACTATGTAAATTGCTGGTTATCAAAATAAACGAATGTACAGTAGAGAAGCATATTAATCGATCCGTCGGTACTTTAGGTCGGTATAAAAAAAAAAAAAAATGCAACGCCCTGTTTCTAGAAATCAGACTAGGGGCAGGGACTTATATTTCCTTATATACTGTCTCAATCAGTCAATTCAGAACTCAGAATCGGAATTCAGAACTCTCGAAACGTTGGAAGTTTTAATTATACTTTCTTTTGCATTTTACTTTTTGTCCCCATCAACTACTTTATTTTATATTAATAAGTTGTTGTTATGGACTAGGTAGATTGCTGGTTATCGAAATAAACGAATGTACAGTAGAGAAGAATATAAATTGATCCGTCCATAATCTAGGTGGGTGATTTAACTCACCGGCGACCATGTTGGTTCCGACAGCCTCCCAAGAAAGATTTCCGTAAATGACGGAAGGGCTGAGCTCGTTGATGTGATTGTTCCGTAGATCGAGCGTGAGCTGCGACATTCTTTTCGTCAATGTGAGAAATATGTCGGACTGCAGACGTCGCACGTGCGTGTCCTTGATCCTGAGAATTAGCTCGCCACCTTCGATAGTGGAAAAAGCCTCGGAGGAAATAACTCTGAGGTTGTCGCCGGTTATAGTCAACTCGCGCAATTGCTTCGTAAAAGCGTTCTGTATCTGATTTTTGAGGGCACGCTCGGTGACCTCGATCTCGACTGTGCGCAGGGGCAAGCCGCTCAAAAGATTTCGCAACTCGAGACCGTCGGCCTGTGGCCACGTCTGGATCCTCAGGTGCTTCAGATACCGTAGCAGCCGCAGGGAGTCGTTATCCACCGACCTGGTTCTGTTCAAGTTTCGAAGATTAAGCCTCTCGAGCCTCGGGTAACCGGAGAAGCGCTCTTTCGTCAGGATCTTCGAAAAAAATGCGAATTAATACGATGGCAAAACAAATCGAAAAGAAAGAAACTTATAAATTCCATACCGGAGACAATTGCAAAGGGTACTTCTGGCGGTTTAAGAGAAAAATGAAAACTATAACATCAAATAATAAGTAAATAATATTTTTATATTATTATTGCTCTATTTCCTTTTCCCAGCCAGATCGGGACAGTAAATAAATAAATGAATAAGCTTTGCTACTACTTTAATTTTAATTTGAATTTAAGTCAAACACTTCTTACTATGATAGCCAATAACTTGTAATTGGGCTCTGCCCGTTTATTATGAAATAAATAAATAAATACCTCGATAGGATTACCGGAAACATCGAGTTCTCGAAGAAGTGCGAGCATCACAGCGGGCATCGAGGACAGCGAATTGTTAACGAGCAGGAGTATCTTTAATGACTCGAGAGACTGAACGCTGTTGTCGGTTATAGCGACGATATTGTTGAGCGACAGATCCAGGACGTTGAGCTTCGTCAGCGGGAGGGCCGGAACTTTTTTCAAGCCACAGTTCGCCATGTACAATTGTCTCAAGTCGGGAAGATAGTGGAAGAGCTCTTTGAAATTGGCCTGAAGATAGTTGTGCGATATGTTGAGGCTGAGCAGCTTTCCGAGTGATAGGAACGAGTTGTCGGGCAGGATGCTCAGTCGGTTGCTCGCTAAATTGAGAGCGGTGAGTTGGGAAGTCGGAAAGGCCGTGGAGTCCACGTGATCGACGAAATTTTCCGCCATGTTCAGATCCCGAAGGGTATAGCCGAGCTCGGCGAAGGACGACGATGGCATAACGTTTATCTTGTTGTCGCTGAGATCGAGAATCTCGATTCTCGTACCCTCGAACACGTCCCGCGGCAACGATCTTATGCGATTCCTCGAGAGATTGAGAATACGCAACATTTTCAGATTTCGAAACTGTTGGGTCGACAATTGACCGATCTCGTTGTTGCTGAGGTCGAGCTGCTGGAGAGACTGCGCACCGTAAAACGATTGCTTTCTCAACGAGTTCAGACGGTTTTCTCGCAGGTTTAGTGTCTCCAGATTCCCGAGGGCGAAGGTACCTGCGATAAAAAAATACGTTAATGTAGCCTCACATAAAAAAACTAATAAATAAAGGGAAAAAGTTTCATTCGAGTTGAAAATCTCTAAATATTTTGACTGCTATGTTATTCGTTTCTTATCTTCTGTAAAATCTTATATTCATCATTATTGTTACTATTATTATTGCCTTCTTTCCCACAACGGTACCGCAAATAAATAAATGAGTGAACTCCGTTAGTGTTTATAATCAGAACGAGAAGTAGGACTTAAGATTATAATTAAAATTAAAATTAAAATTCTAATTTTAAGTCGTACTTCTCGTTATGATTGTAATAACTTGTAATTGGGCTTTGGCCGTTTATCATGAAATAAATAAATAAATGAACATAAATTCACATAAAAGCATATAAAGTCACGGAGAGATTTTATCTCTGCCATAAACCCGCGACGAACTCACCGGGCTCCAGGGCAGTGATCTCATTCCTGCGTAGATCCAGAGTCCTGAGATTGGGCATGCCCTCGAAAGCACTGGCCGGCAGGTGTGTGAGATTGTTGTGCCCAAGATCGAGTCTCGTAAGATTGTTTATGGATGTAATCAAGTTTATCGTGGCTATAGCGTTGAACGACACATTGACGGCCAGATCGGGGCCGCCGCCCTCGTCGATGGCGTCGAGATCGAGCACGGTAAGTCTGTTGAATTCGAGATGCAAGAATTTCAGACTGGTCAATCCTCGAAAGGCATTTTTCTCGATCTTCGATATCCTGTTGTAAGCGAGCGACAGTGTAACGAGCTTCGGACAGTCCTCGATCGAGCCGGAAGTCAGATAACGAATTCTGTTGCCCGTCAGATCCAACGATCTCAGCTCCGTCAAATTGTGAAAAGTACTCTCGGGTATCGCCTCGATGAAATTGTATCCGACTTTGACGTCGCGCAATTCCTCGTGAATGCTTGCGACGAATAATCTCTCGGGAAGATAGTGAAGTCTGTTGGATTCCAAGTTAACGTAGTGAAGCTGACGAAACGAGTAGAGGGCGTCGGTGTTTATCGTGTGAAAATTGTTGTTGTCGAGAACGAGCCAAAGAAGCTTCGTCAGAGGCCGGAGGGCCTCCTGGGGAAAGACGTCGGTGGCGAAGGCGAAGCTCAGCTCGAGAATCTCGAGACTGTCCTCGATGCCGAAGAACGCGTCGTCGTCCAATTCCGTGAGATGATTGAAGGAGAGACTCAGCTCTTTAAGTCCCTTGGCGCCCTCGAAAGTGCCGGATCTCATTTTCGTGAGGAAATTGTTCCTCAGCAGGAGTATCTCGAGTCTCTCGGCCCACTCGAAATTTCCTGGTTCTATGTGCGATATCTTGTTGTAACCGAGATTCAGATGAAGCAGTCTCTGACAGCGGGCGAGCGCTGCGACCGGCAGAGCGTCGAGGCTGTTTGTGGCGAGCGAGAGTGCTCGGAGATTCTCGGCGAAGCCGTTGAAACTGTCGTTCGCGACCTCGTGGATGTTGTTGTTGGCCAGATAGAGGTACGATATGTGCTTGAGACAGCTCACGGCTTCGGGCACCGAGGACAAATCGTTGTTCTCCAGATTCAGATATTCCAGACTCTCCTCGAGTCCCCTGAAAGCATTCTCGTCGATGCTTCTCAGACCGTTCGACGAGAGATGCATTCTCCTTATGTCCAAACGTGCGAATGCGTCGAGACCGATGGTCGACAGTTTGTTGCTGCTCAGATTGAGATCCAGCACGCGCAGGGTCCGATTCCCTGTCGAGGAGAAAACAATCGACTCGATCGAGTTCTCGCTGACGTCGATGAGCTCGAGATTCGTCGCTTGGAAGTCCGGAAACTCCAGCAGGCCGATCTCGTTGCCTCGCAGATTGAGATAAGTGAGAGACTTCAATTTTCCGACGCTCTGAGGAAATTTCTTCAGGAGATTATTGTTCAGGCTCAGCGTTCGGATTCTCGGGCTCAGACAAGACTCCGGAACGTCCTCGATATTGTTGCTGTCGAGATTTAGCCAGACGAGGGAAGGAAAGTCGGCGAAAATTCTTGGGATCTCGGTAATGGAGTTGTCGCCGAAGAACGCGTTCGCCAGCGTGTCGCTCACGTATCCCCAGTCCCCGTCCAAGGATGTCAGATGATTGCTGAGGGACAAAAAGAACATTAAAAAACAATTCATATTAACCCAGTTTGTTAATAAAAAAAAAAATAAAGAAACTCTTATTCAATGATTAAAAAAAGAAAACTCCTCCGCCTCCTCAGTTATTCAAAGCTCGGAACTTTTAATGACCGCTCATTCATTAACAACGTTCGCGATACCTCATTAATGTTATTTACTTTCACGTATAATCCTCACACTTGCCAGTGTTCAACGAGCACGTACTGCTTCGTAATAGCCCTCTCGGCTTCGTAATTGCTATATAACGACGCTCTAGAAATACTGCAACACGCATTACAAAGATCAAACGTTTCGTCTCGTGCAAAAAGGAAAAAAGGAAAAGTAAATCGTTTCATAGATCATTCGACCAGGTGTATAACGATATCCGAGCGTTTTACTGTAGAGCAGGCGTAGAACCGCGAGGCTTCTGTTACTGGTGCAATTGTGTAATCCCGAGACTCGTGCGTAAGAAAGGTAATGAATTGTCTATCACCGAGTCGTGCTCGCGCGTTTGTAGGATCTACAGAATAGTTACACAGCCTCGATCTTTCGGCGAGCCTTATCGAGAGCCCCGAGCGAACGGCGAGGAGAGATGAAGATTTTTTTTTTGCCTCTTCTCACCTGTGCATATTGAGCCAGTTCAACTTTCTCAAGCCGCTGAACGCCTTGAAGGGCACCTCCTCCAGTGCGTTGTAGCTCAGATCTAACGATCTTAGACTGTCCGACACTCCACTGTAAACGGATTCTTGTAATTCGTCATTCGTCGATGAAGATGCATATGTTCAATCTTTTTTTTTTCTCTTATACGTAAGAAAACTCACACGAGGGATTTTTCGCCGACGCTCGCCAGCTTATTGCTCATCAAACCGAGACTCTCGACCTCCGAGGAACTCGCGAGTGCGTCGTTCTCCAAAACTTGGATTCCCGAACTGGCGATGTCCAACTGGGCGACGTAATTCACCGACACGTCTGTTGGATAAAAATAAATTTATGTATAAATATTTTTTACTCGATGATCAATAAATTATCGGACGTGAAACTGGGCGAAATCGAATCGAAGAAGATTGTGAATACTCACCGGGAAATCTTGCGAACGGAACACCGAGACAGCTGATGTCCATCTTCGTGAAATCCTTGTCGTCCTGGATCCAACAGAAGCACATAGTGTTGAAGGCACATGGTGTGTTGTGCGTTTGGGATATCGCTAATCGACAATTGACCAGCACCAATGCGCAATAAACGATGGCCTTTCCGCCCATCTGAAACAACGGAATTTTGTGAATTATTATCAAGCGAAAAAAAAACCTGTACATTTATTAACGTCACGTCTGAACTTGATTGAATCGACCGTGGGAGAAGAGTCTAAAAATTAATACTCATCGAAGCTCGGTTTCGCACTTCAAAAAATATATATATTCTCTCGTCAAATCACTGTCCGGACTCGTCAATTAATTCCAACAATTTAATCTAAAATAGCATTCAATTTTATTCACTCACTCATAAAATAGCTCTTTGAATTTTATTTACTTGTTCATAAATAACCCCTTTAATTTTCTTTATTTATTCATAAATAAAACCTTTAATTTTCTTTCTTTATTCATAAACAGCCCCTTTCATTTTATTTATTTTATTCATAAACAGCCCCCTTTAATGTTATTTATTTTTTATAACAGCCCCTTCATACGTCGGTCTCTCCAGCCCATATTAGAAAAAAAAATACACAGCTGTTACACACCTTGCACCTTCACGTTTTTTTCTTTCCGAGATCTGCGTATCACAGCTCAGTTTCTTAAATCCATCGTGCCTCTCGAATCTTCGTGTTTTCCGTAAAAACGTGATCATTCGGAAAGCTCGTTCCGCCGGCCGGGACGATTTTTCGGCGGGACTTCATAGCCCTTCACGGGTACGTGGGAACGGGGGGCATCGTTCGCAGCATGCTCAATCCCGACGATGGAGTAGAACGAGACGGATTTCGACGAGTCGCGCGGGGAGGGGGATTACGAGGATCCCGTACGATGCGCCTCGTAGTGTGACTGACCGGGCCGGGGGTTGCGGAAGAGGGTTGATCTTACTCGGCGCAAGTGCACCGCTAAACGCAAGCGCAATTCGTCGCTTTTCTCCAATTATGGATCGAGAACTCCGATGGAATGTTGTCAAAGATGTTTCTCTAGCGAAGGATAATCCTGCAACTGTAAAAAAGAAAATTATGAGTTAAGACAAATAAAAAAAAATTGAGACTAATTTTGAAAAATAAAATAAAAAATTTAAATACGTAAATAAATAAAATGAAATGTTGTCAAAGATGTTTCTCTACCGAAGAATAATCCTGCACCTGAAAGAAAAAGAAAATTATGAGTCGAGACAAATAAAAATAATTGACATTATTTTTGAAAAAACAAAAAAAAATGCGTCGTAATAGCTAACTATTAGTTATCGCGATTAAATATTTTCTCCGCGTACGAAAATCACGTTAAAGTATCGCGGTGCTGTTTTGATTCTTGTGGGTCGGGTGGACATCGATTCGGAATATAACGTGGTGATAATGACGGACGTTGGACAGGCGGCTAATTACGATGATAGCCTGTACGCATACATCATAATTCCGATCTCGGAGCTTACCGGCCGGGCAACCCTTCAATCAATCAGTCAGTCCGATTGACGGCTTCGATTGGAAACTTCAAAAAATGTGTTTTTTAAAAATAAAAACATCTTTATAGCAATCCGCCTTTCGGCCTCGTATAATTAACGTTTCATTATTTGCGGATAATAACGCGAATATGAAATTCTTTAATAAGCAGTATGCGGAGCTATGTAAGAAGATTGCGTTAAAGTTGTTACGTTATTAGTTATTATATCGTTGCCCTCCATTCGAGAAATCCCGAGGAGCGTTATGCGTCCGGTATCCGCGCGCGTGCATGCGCCTCGCTAATCGAGCGATCGAATCGGCTCTCTCGGAGATCACGATCTCTCGCACTGGAACGGATCGATGAACGAAACCGTCCCCCTGAGGGTATATATCCGGCCAAAGCGGCTCACGGGCACCCGGAGGCTCCGTACATATATAAGGTCTCTCTCACCGGTATCTTTCTGACGCGGATTATTTCAACTTGACGTGCTGGAACCACTCACCGACAGCCGTTCGATGTACGCGAGCTGCTTGTCCGCCGCAGGGTTTTTAAGTATCGGGCACGCACGCGTTTCCCATAGTTTATAAGCATAGTATGCATTTTTTTTTCAATGTTTTTGTTTTCATTTTTGTATTCTGGTAGAAACGAAGAGTAAACAGGAGCAAATGAGTTCGATATAATTGTAAAAAAGAAAAAAATTACCACCGAGATTTTAATCAGCTCTCCCCTATTTCTGTTCGCGTGTGGACTATAGATCGGTATATTATGCTATATCAGTCTGTAACATATCCTGCGCGGAACAGTTTCATGAACTTCGTAATTGTAAGGACACGCGATTCCGATAGTTTATAATTCTAAAATGATTAAAAATTTTTTTTTATAATAATTCGATATAATAATTGCTAATTATAGAATTAGGTATAATAATTGTTGAACAAAAATGACCACCGAGATCCCGTTTTAACCCTGTCCTCTATTTCCGTCCGCGTATCGACCACACATCCGCATATTGTGCTACAACAGCCTATAACACATCCCCCGTAGCACAGTTTCATGAACTTTCTATTTATTGCATTCCATGATAATAGACTGCTCGTAAATTATCATCGGACATTCGCCCCCGCGTAGTTATCGAAAACGAGGGATGAATCGTTGATGTATCGCTTGCATTGAACGACGTAAATTTCAACAACCGATCGACGATAATTGATAGAACGTTGTTATCTCGTCCGGTCCGATGTTTCGTGTACCGTTCACTCGTCAATCTGTGGATCGTTGTCCCTCATCCAAAGACCACCCGATCCCGATATCCTTCGGAGAATGTATTTTATCTCGGATGAACAGCGCAGAGTAGTTGCCTTAGATGTTCCGAACGAGCACCTCGATGACTTCGATTCCACGAGGTCGGGAAGATATCTAAAAACAAAACAGAAAAAAATATTCTTTAATATCTTGGTGATTTTTTTTCCCCGAGTTATTGATATTCCCCGATAAGACCTGCTGAGTGAATCCTTAAGGATTCACTTAGTAAGGATTCGAATCGACCGAAGGGATCGAGATCGACCGAATGTCTAAGTGTTTTCGGTAGTCCGCCCGGAGCGATTTTACCAAAAGTATAAAGAATCGATCGATATTTACAAAAAAAACATTTCTTGATATCTTGATTTTTTTCTCGAGTAATTGATATTCCTTTATAGGGTCTGGCGAATAAATCCTCAAGGGGGATTCAGGAAACAATGGCATTTTCGCTACGATCCGTGCAACAGAGATCGACCAAATGTCTAAGTCTCTTCGGTAGCCGGTCCGTTAGCGATATTACCAAAAGTAGAAAGAATCAATCGATATCTAAAACAAAAGCAAAAAAACATTTCTTGCCACATTGATTTTTTTTTTGTTTTGAGTAATTGATATTCTTCAATATGACGTGGCGATTGAATTCTTAAGGGGAATTAAGGAAACAATAAAATATTAGCTACCGTCCCCGCAACAGAGATCGACCAAATGTCTCAGTCTCTTCGGTAGCCGGTCCGGTAGCGATCTTCCCAAAAGTAGAAAGAATCTCTCGATATCTACAAGAAAAAAAAGCTCTCGATGATTTTTGATTTTTTAATTTTTCAATTTTTTCTCGAGTCATTGACATTCGTCGATAGGACCTGGCGAGTGAATCCTAAAGGGGAATTCAGGAAACAATGGAATAGTCGCTACCATCCGAGCAACCGAGATCGACCGAGTGTCTCAGTCTCTTCGGTAGCCGGTACGGAGGGCGACCTCACCAAAAGTAGAAAGAATCAATCTAATATAGACGGATAAGAAGAGACGCTCTAGAGCGGAGACTTAACGAGAGGTGGATGAGGCGGGTATGCTACGGCTGTCAAAAAGTGAAAGGTTGTGTGTCTCTACAAGCACAAGTACAATTTACAACACAAACATGAAAAATGCACACGTGTATACCGAGGCATGTATCCCCACGCAATCTGGATCCACGGTGGACCCGAGAAACGATCTCACTATCTCTCTCTCTCTATATCCCCCCGCAGCCGAACAAACGCGCGACCAACATCGACATCGGGGCTTCGACGAGGAACGCGCTACGAGTACAGCAACGACGAGCAAACTACTACGAACGAAAGAGAATTTTTTCATTGAGAACATTTTTTTTTTCTGCCCGAACTTTAAAAAAAATCGGTAAAGAATCGGTAACAAAAAAAAAATCGTCCAAGGGTGCTTCTGCAGGAAGAACGATCGATCGGCCGAGTGGAGGCGAGAGGAATAGTTAATTCGAAACTACCACTTGCGCGTGTCGTCGGATCGACAAAATCAAGAGCCTCTTCGTTCCGGTTCGCGAACAGTTCGTTCATTAAATCGTGAAAACGTTTTATAGTATCGAGGACGAAGTGGCTGCGCGCGGACGCGCGATGGCCCCGTCCAGTTAATTCGTGATACTGTGACGCAAATGTGATTTTTTTTTGTTTGTATAATTTTTTATTTATTTATTTTCTTTATCGTTGTTTTTGAATTCTTGCGATTAATGCGTGAATCGTGCCGGTCCGGGCTGGAGGAAGTGTACAGTGCTGTTTGTCCCGGGCTGCCAATCGGCTCGACGGACCACAACCAGTGTTTAGAGCACGTGTCGATTTTTATTTTATTTTTTTTTTCTTCAATACCGAACGCGAAGGGAGTGAAAGTTTGATTTTTTTTTAATTTCGCGATGGCTACGAATTACGAGACCTCGGCGAGATGCATGAGTTCGATGGAGGAAGAGTGCCTCATCGAGAGACGAAGGACCGCGGCTCTTAAGGAATGCTCCGAATTGCTTATGCGCGACGGTATACTCAAGTACAGCCGTGAAAGCTTCAGAAGATTATTCCAGGACGAGGTAAAAAAATTTTGATCGACGAAAGTCGGATATTTTTTTTTAACGGCCTACACTCTATACGAGGACGTAATAAAAATGGGAAGTTCACATTTTATCTGAAGAAGATTATGAGTGAAAGTCTAGACGATTCGAAGATCGAGGTGCTTCGGCGGGCTTCGAAATACCATCGAACTCCGGGTTCGCGTAGACATAACTGTAATAGAAGTAATAAAAAGGTGAAAAAGAATTTTTGCCTCCCAGGTTCACGAGTCGAGATAATTTACAAAAAAAAATCATTTTTAGACGTGGATGCTAACTTTCTATCAGTGACTTCTTAACGAAGGCGATTTTTATTTTCGTCAAATAAATATTCTTTTGAAAGAAATAAATATGTAATTAAGTCAAATAAATATTTATGTGAATTCGATAATTATTTATTTACCGGGCTACCTGTCAGATAAATCATCCTTCTGCGTGCCTTTTGCGCGTTCGCGGAGAAATCTTTCGCGAAGTAAAAAAAGTGTTGGAAGAAAAAAATAAATAAAAATAAGCGAACAATAATTTATGCCTCCCAGATTCACGCATCAAGACGAATTACGAAAACGAAAAAAAAAAAAAATGGTTAGATACAGACACTGACTTTCTACCAGTGACTTCCTAACGAAGGCGCACCCAGATTTTTTTTGTCCCACAGGCACCCCGTAAATAAATATTTATATGAAATAAATAAATATGTAATTGACTCGAATAAATATTTATGTGAGTTCGATAAATATTTATATGTCTGACTACCCGTCAGATCGATCATTTTTCTGCGTGCGCGTTGTGCTTTTTGCGCGTCAACGGAGAAAGCTTGCGCGGCATTCGGAATTTGGTCTCCGATGGGTCAAGAATTTTTGTAGTATCGTTTATCGACGGAAAGTTTTCATCGAGCGCAGGGGAGAGACACGAAGCCCGGACTACCGAGCCAGCGGACTTGCCCCGACAATTAGCGGAGCCTCGATAAATAATTGTTTTTCGATCTCGGGTGAGCGGGCGAGAGCGTGTCGTATATAAATATACAGCGCAGCGATCATCAGTAGCAGTCGGTGAATCGTGGAGGCGATCTATTCAGGGCCCCGTGCCTCAATCAAGGTGGCCGATCGCCTTGGGCCATCGAGACCTTGATGCCTCGAGCGTCTCCAGCGTGTGTTGTATACGCGTTTGCCACAGAAGTGGATGGCCAGAGATTGCGCCAAAGGAAGACATGTAGACACGGGTGACCCTCCTGTTTTCTAGGTATTCGTCCATACGGGTTTTTTTTTTTTTTTTTTTTTTTGGAGTTCGACAGCATTAAGAAACTGTAGAATTCCCATTAAAATGTATTCACCGACGAAGCTGCTTTCCGAGATAGTGGACCGACTTCAAGGGGAGCCTCGACCGTCGTCTTCCTTCTTGGTTCAAGCTATATGACGCAAAAAAAAAAATTGAAAATTAAAAATAAATAATAATTGACAAGATCATAAAGAGCAATAACGAATATTCCATGATTATAACTCTCTCTCTCTGGACGAAAACGATACCGCCGATATTTCGAGCTTCAACGTACAATTACCCGTGCGTGAAATGTGCGGTATTTTTTTTTTTTATCGACACCATAATGTTTGGGATAATCGGACGATAATTGCCCGACGGCGATATGTCGGAATCGAGGGCGTAAAATAAAAATTATCTCTGGAGTTCGGCGGCATTAAAAATAAAAAAAAACACTGTAGAATTTGCATTAAAATATATTTACCGGGGATGCTGCTTTCCGAGATCGTGGACCAGCGTCGACGGGAACCTCGGCCATCGTCTTCCCGCTTCCTTCGCGTTGCATCACCTTAAAAAATAAACAAATAAATAAATATAAAAAATACACAAATAAATAAATATAAAAAATACACAAATAAATATTAATCGACAAGATCGTAAACAGCGACACAGAAATGTTCCCCGATAACAACGGTCTCTCCGTCCGACAACGATATCGTCGATCTAAAGCGCATGTAAATCTTTTTACTATTACTATTATTATTTTTTTATCAACACCATAGAATTCAGGATAATCAGATGATAATTGCCCGACGGCAATGTGTCAGAAACGAGAGCATTAAAAAAAAAAAAAAAAATAGCGAGGCGGTCTCGCCGCTGTGAAGAATGGGATCGGCAAGTGGTTATGGGCAGTGTTACGCGGACACTACCCGCGGGCTAGTAGATACGGGCTCTTACTGCACAGACCACCTGGAGTTAGGTCCTCGAGCATGTTACGTCTTCGAGAGGGGGCGAGGACCGAATTGCACGGTATATTTTATCCGTTTCTTTAACGTATATCTATACACAATCATCTATAGGTAACCTACTATATTAAAGTATAGATATGTGATCCATGGCATTGACCCGTTTCTCGATGATCTCGTAAACGCGACGCACAACGCTAAAGGGGCAGAGGGGGGGGGCGGGGGGGGGGGGGGAGATATCATTACACGGTCTAGATGTATGGCAATAAGGCGGAACACATACGTCACCACGTGAGAGAGTTTCGAGCCGAATATGTTGGCTGGCTTCGCCCTGCCACACCGCACGTCGGGACCGCTTTTCGAAGGTTTTTTTTTTTCGGAGTGATCGAACGCCCCATTGTCGAGCATACAATTATTATACAACCCGCCCGGCTCGCTCGGCAACGCGCGACATGTACTCTCTCGTTACGAAAAAGAGCACGGGAGACGGTAACAAGATTTACACCGTAAACACATGGTGTTCAATGGGCTATTATTACACGATACAGACTCAGGGGAGTAAACGGATCCGCTCTTACTACCTGCTATCTCGTGCAGCTTTATAACGACGGAGAATCGGAAGGGCGCAAGTCGTGCGTCGAAGCACACCGTTTGTCGCCCTTTTTCATTCCCGTTGATGGAAACTCTACGCATGTCGTCGTGAGTTAAACAATTCGAAGGCTCGCAAACGCTCCAATTAAACGAGGCTCGCTCCGAGAAGATAAGAAATCTCGTCGCAAAATATCCTCGGTACAATGGCAACTTCGAAATAAATGTACGGAGAGCCTGATTTATTTATCGAAACAATTATTATGATTGTTATATTAATGATAATAATCATAATAATTATTTTTATAATTATAATAATTACAATAATAATAATAAATATAATAATTATAATTATGATAATTGTAACAATTGTAACAATTATAATAATTATAATAACTATAATAATTATAATAATTAGTATTATTATTATTTTTTTTATATTCTGTTTAGTGTATCTCACAATGTAAGGCTACGAGGTTTTGTTGGGATTGAATGAAATGTTCGAGGCGATGAATGGTTCTCCGAGGAAAGCAGACGAGTCAATGAAACGTAGTGTAAGTCGCGAGGCAGGTACACCGCCGAATCCGAGAGAGTAACACTGGATCGAGAGTCGTTAACACATCGAGGCTGGTGTGTGGTTTACATGTTGCTCGAGATTATTATAATTATTATTATTATCTTTTTTCTTCTTTCCAAGAATTTATTGAGCGTGATCGCAGCGGGCTGTGAATCGAACGCGAAGAGTGCGTGTCCGCTGACGCGTGATCTAGAACGCGGATGATTCATAATTTCAAGGGGTCTCACCATAGTGGCGTCGCGTGGCTCGTGTTTTTTTTTTTTTTTTTTTTTTTCGTGCATATGTGTGTCGGTGTTTGTACACGAGAAACTTTTGCAGATACTGCTGGGAAAATTGTTCGTTCTCTTCGACCAAGACAGAGACGATCTTCTCAGACAGGACGACTGGATCGAATTCCTTAAGGCGAGACTCACGTGAGTTCCAATCATCATTAAATATCTACAACGAACGTTTGCGTTTATATTTAATTTAATTTATTTAATTGACCGTACGAATATCATTGATTATTATTATTTGTATATTTCTCTATATAATTGTATATCGCCTAGAAACGACAAACAAACGGATTTCATAGATCAGATCGAGAGCGTGGCCTATGTATTATGTGGCGACAAATCCGTGGATCTGGATTCCTTTCGACAGATATTTCGCGCAAAAGGGGTGAGTGCAAGTTTTTATTTTTTTTTCTTCAATGTCACGATCGACTCGCGAGACGCAAGTGAAGCGTGCATGTCTCCGAGTGCACAGCGTGTCGCTTTGCTTTCTTTGCCGGTCGCTGACGCTCGCGCCAACCGATCCACGTGGGTGGCTTTTTTCAGGTGGTAGACAAGTTGTTTCGACTGATCGAGCAGGAGAATACCGGTTACGTTACTCCCGCACAGATAATGGAATTTATCGCCGGCATCAGCAACACCAGGTTGACCAATCAATTGATATCATTATTTGAGCATATACATTTTTTTTCAATTTTTTAAAATATAAATTAATTAAAAGTGACGAATATCGGTTTATCTCGTCGATAAAAGTGTTGTGATTAATCGATTTTTTTTTTTTTGTTTTTCGTAACGCAACGTCGTTTAATCTCACTCCGATATTCTTCGTCGATCAAGATCTCGAGCAGGCTTCGACAAGGGCAATCTCGAATGGTTGGAAAATATTTTCAAGCAAACGGTCGGAAACGAAAGGGAGATACGACGCGAGGAGTTCAAGAAGATCGTTATATCGAAGAATGTAGGAAACAATTAGAATAACAGAAAAATGAACTAATCGACTGGCCGAGGGGAGTGCACGATCTATCGATCAATTAATCACGTTCGATCAACAGCCCTTCTTCACGGAAAGGGTATTTCAGATATTCGACAAAGACAACTCGGGCTCGATATCGCTTCAGGAATTTCTCGACGCAATGCACCAGTTCGCGGGTAAAACGCCCGACGACAAAATCAGATTTCTGTTCAAGGTCTACGACATAGACGGTGAGAGAAAAACCTCCCCGTAAATCAATTGTACTCAAAAATTAATTTTTGCCGATTGTACTTGAAAATTAATTCTTGCCAATCATTCTTATAAATTAATTTTTGCCGAATATACTTATAAATTGATTTTGGCCAATGATACTTAAAAATTAATTTTGTTTTAACGATAAAAAAAGGTGACGGATTGATCCAGCATCGAGAGCTCGAGCACGTAATGCGAGCGTGCATGGAAGAAAACGGAATGAAGTTCAGCGACGAGCAAATCGAGGATCTGACTCTGGCTCTGTTCGAGGACGCCGATCAAGGAAATAGGGGTGCGATAACTTTCGAAGCGTTGAAGAAACAGCTCGAGAAACACGAGGGCCTTCTGGAAAATCTATCGATTAGGTATATCTGCGAGTATATATTTATGTGTATACACATATAAGAGAGAAGAGTGGAATCGACATACGAGACTGAATGAACGATTTCTTAATTGTATCGCGCGAGGCCTCAAAAGTAGTACAACCCGAGTGGCACAAAATCGTAACCGTAATAACGATAAATAATCGTCTAGACCCAGTTTGAAATGGCTGCTCCACTTTAACGCAATAACGAACGTCCGAGAGGAATCGATCGACGATCGGCTCGTTAATGTAATCGATATAATCGATCGTTTAAACTTTAATGAATTCTATGAACGGTTCGCAGTATAGATCGATGGATGGTACCGCCGAAGCCAGAGCGAACGGACAGATCGGTGCAGGCCGTGCTTCGATCGTTGACGCCCTATCAACTAACGAAACCCTACATGAAGAACAATTACGTTTACATTGTCTTCCTGTCGCTCTTTGTGCTGACCAACGTAGCGCTCTTCGTTTCGAGGCTCTACAAGTACAGGAATGCCGGCGGTTACATCATGATGGCGCGTGCATGCGGTAGGAAATTTCATTTTTGTAACTCATGCACGAAAAGTGCTACTTTTCGTGCCTGCCGAGAATATCTAAAGTGGCGGTTTACAGGCAAGTTTACTATAAATACCAGACGCATCCGCACATTGGTCCGATCTTACTTTACGCACGCTTCAGTGTGCGTAAAGTACGGCGCATGGAGTAGCACTTCTCCTGCATTCGTTACAAAAAATATTATGCGATACTAGTGCAGTGTAGCGAACATTGGGCATAAAGTTCGCGGTATAAAGATGCGTTACATTTCGCTTCACTGCACTTGTATCGCAAATTACTATTCTCTACGAGCATCTCTCTTCTACCATCGTAAGACGTTAAAGATGGATTTTGTTTTTCCTCTTTTTTTCACAGGCCAATGTCTAAATTTTGATTGCACCTTCACCCTCGTACTGATGCTGCGCCAGTGCAATACTTTCCTGAGAACTCACGGTTTCAGTTCTGTACTGCCGCTCGATCAGCACATATATCTTCACAAAATGGTCGGAGTACTCATAGGCATTCTCAGCATCGTTCATACCGTATCGCATCTTCTCAATTTCGGTGAACCACGATCTCTTCTTTTCTTCTTATCCGTACGATCGCAGATCCATAGATCGTAGATCGTAGATATTTTTTTCTTCGATTTTTGCGTAAAGATGATATAACATTTCTTCATTTTTTGTCACCAAGGTATGATAGTCGTGAACGACCAGGTATTGAACAGCGCCAACTACACGATGTCCGAGTGGCTGCTGACCAGTCGCCCGGGACTCTTCGGTCTCGTGGGAGGTGGAGCCAATCCGACGGGGGTCGCATTGATAATCATTCTCATCATCATGTCCCTCTGCTCGATGCCCTTCGTCCGACGCGGTGGATGCTTCGAGGTCTGAGTCGTTCGTTGGATCGACGAAATTTCTTCTCCCAGTTCGGGTTCCTGAAATCCGTATTAATTATTTAACATGTGCAAACAACAGGTGTTCTACTGGACCCATCTCCTCTACATCCCTTTTTGGATTCTGACGATATTCCACGGTCCGAATTTTTGGAAATGGTTCGTCGTGCCCGGAGCTATTTATTTGATCGAACGCGTACGCCGTCTGGTGTGGCTTCGATCGCAATGGGGAAAAACATACATAAGCTCCGGTTTGCTGCTGCCTTCGAAGGTAACGCATCTGGTTATAAAGAGGCCTCATCACTTCGACTTCCGACCTGGCGATTACGTGTTCGTTAACATACCGGTGATAGCGGGATACGAGTGGCATCCCTTCACTATCAGCAGTGCACCGGAACAAGAAGGTTGAAATCTTTTTCACAATCTTTCAACCCTTTGACGGTCAGTGGAACGATTCCCACTAAATTTCAATTTTTAGGACATTCATATTGATAGTATTTTTTTTTGCATGATCCTGAAGATATCTGCATGAGATAAAATTTCATGTTTGGCAAATCTTTGGCAGTGCACTACTTAGGATGAAAAAAAAATTGTTCACTTGTAAAATTTGAATTTTTATATTTTTACTAATTCTTTTAACTAAATTTGAATTTTTAGGACATTCATATTATTCGAATTTTTTGCATGACGCCGAAGATATCTGCATGAGATAAAATTTCATCTTCGGCAAGTTTCTGTCAGTGCACTGCTTAGGAAGAAAAAAAAATGGTTATAACTTGATGAAATTTAGGCTCATGCAGATATTTTCAGGATCATTTTTCTTCAGCACTGATAATAATGACGGACAGAAATCGCAGCGACCGTCGAAGGGTTGAACAATTTGCTGCCTGCTTTGCACGTATAACAAAAAAATAAAAAATATATTACAACTGCAGATTATATGTGGCTTCACATAAGAGCGGTGGGCGAGTGGACGAACAGTCTGTACTGTTACTTCGAGAAGGAACAGCAGAAACTCCACCGTGGCGAGGTTCGGCCGATCGAGGGTGCCGAAACACCGCACAAGCCATCGTAAGAGATCTCCTGCAAGCTATCGTCGATACTTCGATCGGCATACCATTTTTTTTTTTTTTTTTTTTTCAGAGTGCCGAAACCGAAACCAACACCGATCATAATCGAGAAGGAAGCTTCCGCGGAGTCTCTGGAGGACACACGAGGGCTCGACAATCCTCGATTCGTTTCCGACAACGGCAAGACGTGCTCCTCGAATCCTACGATCAATACGCAAAATTCCTACTTAGCCGCACCCCCGGGTAATTACAAAGAATATTTGGCTCAAATACCAGGATGACTTTCCCATTAAACGGACGGAAGAAAACACCATAAGTGAACATTTAAAAAAATCTTAAATCGTGAAGTGTTCGTCCATTGGAAAAATCACCCACGATATTGCAATAAGCTATCGAAGCTAAGTTTTGAATAGAAAGGCTATTCAAAGCATATTTCGCTCGAATATCAGGATGAACTTGCCCATTTAATGAACGCAAGAAAACACCACGAATGAACATTTAAGAAAATCTTCAATCGTGAAGTGTTTGTCCATCGTGAAAAGTCAGCCATGAGATTACAACAAGCTGTTAGCTGCAACGTTTATCAGTTGTTTATCAGTTGTAGGTGCACCGGAACTGGCCAGGTCACCGCGAGACCGGAAGCTACATCAACTTCTTCTCGGCAGCAAGATGCCTCTGGAAAAATCCTTCTCGATGCCGGACATGCAGACGAAGACGAAGAAGAGGCAGAGATTGATGGCGTCAGTAGAAAAAAAGCACATTATTCACAATCAAATTGATTATAGACAATTAGCTAAACCAATAGTATCGTTGTTTCTCGTTAAAGACTTCGCGATTACACGAGATCGGAGTCGGAGAGAAGTTTCGACGAGTGTCAGATCCGTCGGGCGAGATTGAAGTCTCTCGGTTTGGCCTATCTGAGCCCCCAGAATAAGTCTCTGGCTCAGAGCTTTCGCTACATGAGGACGAAGCCTACGATAATCGCTTTCAAGACACCGAGCTTGGATAACTGCGAGTACGAGACATCGCCGAACTCGTCGCCGGACAAATCCTCTACCGAAGACAAAGTTGCTCCCGCGCCTCAAGCCTCCGTAGTAGCCGCGGAGGAAGGTCGACTCGGTAAAAAGATGGATCTCGAAGATCGCATGAAGAGCATCCTCGGAATCGGGAAGAATCAATTCAGCGCTCATCCAGCTATGAACTATGCGGTAGGAAAACCACTGGAGGTGAGTCGACTTAGCTTCTTCTTCATTCCAGACGCCCCTGAAGATATCTGCACGATAACAAATTTCATCTTTGGCAAGTCGCTGTCGATGCACTGCTTTAGGGACAAAAAAAAATCGGTCACTTGTAAAATTTTAATTCTCTAAGTGAACTTCCCCAAGCGAAGTTTCTGCGATGCAAAATATAGCCGTTGTAGGTAGAAAAATACCCTGGTAGCACAAAAATATAGTTATTAAAAAATGATCTCAATGGGTTCGACATGTCCATCTGAACAGTGTCCGAAAGTTACTGCCGATCCAAAAAGTTAACTTTTGGACGTAGGACAGCTTCCAGTTACCATCCGGATGGACATACGTAACCCATTTAGATAACTTTTTCATACTATATGGCTTTTTGCTGTCTGGGTAAATTCGATTATTGCGTCTCCTGTGCCACAAAATAAAAAATCAGATCATAAGCATAGCCGACAGCGCAAAACTGGATACAAATCAAAAGAACAATAAATAAAAATGTGAAAAGAATATGAGAAGGATAGTAACAATGAGTAAAATAATATAAAAAGAAAGGATAACATGAAAAAAGAATGAAATTAACTACTAAAGTTAGTATAAATTGATGAAATTTAGTCTCGCGCAGATATCTTCAGAGTGAAAATTCGTGAAGCTACTTTTGCTCCTGATTTTTTTTTTTTTTTATCCCGCAGATATTTCTGGACGGTCCATACGGCGCGCCGTCGAGCCACATATTCCAGGCCCAGCACGCTGTTCTGATAGCGACGGGAATCGGCGTGACGCCCTTCGCCTCCATACTGCAGTCCATAATGCACAGGTACTGGAAGGCTCGTCACACGTGCCCGAAATGCCAATTTTCATGGGCGAGCGAAATACCTCCGACTATTATGAACCTGAGAAAGGTACGGACGTAGATTTGATTATCCTGTTAAGGATATCCCTGATCGACGAGCCAGCACAATTTTATTAAATTCTTTTCTTCAAGGTCGATTTCTTCTGGATAAATCGGGATCAACGTTCCTTCGAGTGGTTCGTCAATTTGCTCTCACAGCTCGAAATTGAACAGGCCGAGCTCGGCGCCACGATGGAGAGGTTTCTGGAGATGCACATGTACATAACGAGCGCCCTTCAGAAAAACGATATGAAAGCTGTCGGTCTCCAACTCGCCATGGATCTCTTGCACGAGAAGGTGACGAGTAATTCTCTCTTCTATAGATATCAGGATTTTTTTTCTTCTCAAACATTTTTTATACCCACTGTAGCGGTCTCGGTCCGATGAGGTATCATAAAATGTATGGAAAAAAAAGTGGTAAATTGACATTTTCATAACGCTTTCTCATAAAAGTTGAGAACAGATATTTTCGTAATGCTTTCTCATAAATGTCTCATAAATGTCTCATAAATGTCTCATAAATGTCTCATAAATGTCTCATTTCATATCGCTTTCTCATTATGTTCCTTTATTCGCAAAGCTTCTTCTATGAGAAAGTATATTGTGAATTTTTTGCTTCCTCATAGAGCAAGCTTCGTAATAAAAGAACATAACAAGAAAGCGATTGAAACATTTCAATGTTCAATTTTTATGAGCAAGCGATAGAAAATTTTCGATTTTCAACTTTTTTCAACGTTAACGTCGTCTTTGACTTTTATGCAAAATGGTACACATATGATTTTTCGATGTATTTGAACATTCCGAACACGTCTTCATAAAAATCTCGACATTTTTTGGCACCGAAACAAAGCTTACTCTATGAGGAAGCGAAATTTGTTAATGTGTAAGTTAGTGTAATGATACTTACGTGACACGCCCTTATCGTCGTTGCAGGAAAAGAGAGATCTCATAACAGGATTGAAGACTAGGACGAACGCCGGAAGGCCGAACTGGGACAAGGTCTTCAAGCAGCTTCAGGACCGGAAGAAGGGAAAGGTCACGATTTTCTACTGCGGTCCACCCCAGCTCGGCAGGATTCTGCGATACAAGTGCGACCAGTTCGGCTTTAATTTTCGAAAGGAGACCTTCTAAACTGTGTCATAGTTGCTATCATAAAAAAAGCAAAAATCAATATCATCAAAGTAGGATCAATCCGGGAGTCACGTAATTCGACAATACAAGTTCTCCGCTCGACCAACATAAATCAGCGATTGTTAAACGTAGACGTAGGCGAGACGTTTCATTTTCATCCAGCAACAAGGGGCGTGATGAATTTCTCGAGCGGCAACGAGATAGAGAGAGTGAATGAGAGTCTCGAAAAAAAAAAGTATATGAGCGAGACTAATATCATACGTCATTTTCGATTCGTTTCGCACACACCGTTCGCTAACTGCCGGATTTAATATACACAACTTCTCTCAGGGTGAGAATAGTTTTACGATTTTTTTTTGCGAACACACTTGTTCATTTTATTATAACGATCTCTCGACAATTCGTTCATTAGTGTGCATGAAATGAACTTGCCTTGCGTGGCCTTTTTTCGTTTTTTTTTTTTTTTTTTTCCTTTATATGACTCATTGTAAATTGTTATTCTTGCTATTCCAAACGGAAATAGGTCGAACGTGCGTGTAGGCCGCGTGTTGTAAAGTATATATATCGATGACTGAGAATCAAAAGGGCGTAGCTACTGTGTCAAAGTCTACGCGTTATGCCCGTTTGATTCTTAGGTGTCGAGATAAAACGATAAAAACCCAAAAAAAAAAAAAAGAAAAAAAATCTCGGCATCCGGTGAAAGTAATATCGAGCGACCGATTTTGTAGTAATGAACCGGAGGGACTACGGCAGCCCGCGAACGATATGCAGGATGTATTTATGACTCGCGATGTAGATGTGCGATAATGCAATTATGTATTTAAATTAACCGGACTGTGAGGGGTGATAATTGGGTGAGATGTGTCAAATTTTGTGAGTAATTATTACGACCGCGATACGAGGTTCGCGGGTAAATTGTTAGATTTAATTGAGCTGTCGATCAATTCGACGTTCGCCCGGCCGAGTGCACGGGGGAGGGCAAGCAAATTCGATGTCATACAGTATATATCATGTTTTAATCGTTAACTCTCGTCATATCGAAATAAATAAATTATTCTTTTCATCCGACACTCCGTCTATCTCGTTTAAGTACGATTTGCCAAAAATGTCGCATCGAAATTACGGACAATTTACGAATGTCGTACTTACAATTTTCTACTTCAAACTTTCCATCACTCGGACCGCTTCGTGGATCACCCAGGATGTTAGCAGGAAAACCAGGACCCGAATCTCCCTTTCTGACATTTTTGTCGTTGGCTGCTCGCAGCAGCAAATCAAGGTCTTCGGCTCATTTCTTTTTTTTTTTTTTTTTTTTGCGACTTGTCTGAATATAGTTATATACGAGACTGGCTACCCAGGTAGTAAAGAGACCCCTATGGTGCGTTCTTGAATGCAGATCTGCTCAGCTAAACGTTCTTCTCTTTGTGACTGCCCACTGATAGTGGATTTTTTAATTTCGTCCGTCGTGATAACAAAAGAAAGCTTGTGAAGGCAGATTTGTGTAACTAAACCCTGAATTGGGAGCAGGCTGGAATATAAGAACGTCTATTTCAGCTGCATATGGAAGTAGATACATCGCGAATGTTTCTGGATTTAGCCGAACAGAGCAGAACTGCATTGAAGAACGCACCGTTTGATAACTAATTTCTTTGTGCTACCTGCTATATGGAAGCTGGGTGTCTGGTCAAACCAAAGGGGAGAACACGACTAGAACTGACTGACTGAAAAATGTACGATTTGAATGATGGCAGATACTCGAATAACAGTGTTATTTAGTATTTCCATTAATATTTCCGACGCGAAGACACTTCAGTAACAAATTATTATATATCCTCTCGATATAGAATTTAAATGCTAAGAACAGGTGCGAACGTCGTTCGAGTGTTGGCTGCGATGCAAAGCGCAGAGCGCGCGATCTTGTGCAATGATTTTAGTTGACTAGAAGTTAAACTGTGGACCCTCCGATAAAGATTGTGACACTGGAAAGAGACGGCCAGGTGGAAGGCGTCACTGGACTATAACATGGTTTGCTTTGTGGAGATCGGGCGAGGAATCGTCGTTACGAATGTGACGAGCTCGCGATCATTTGGCACACATCAGCATGGTAGCTTGATTGCAGTGGTTGATGACGAATTCGCAAGGATTCTGAAACCATGGCTCGCCGTCTATCTGCACTGCGCAAGAGTCCAGCAGCTTTACCTGAGAAAATATGAAACGTTTTATTTTTGGATATACTCGAAGATCGTTCGAAGGTTTTTAGGCTGGCTGTAATTTTACCCTGACAGTGTGGGCTTGGCCGAGCCGATGAGGCTGAGAAAGACCGACCTGGAGCTGGGCGATGTGAAACGACGAGTAAAGCGCCACGACTTCTAATTTTCCGTCGTTTATGCTTTGCACCCCGACACCTTCGGTGCCTAAGGACAATAATAATTTCAGAACTTCATAATTTCATAATTTTCATCCGATTGTACGGCCAGCGATTGATCGTCCTACCTTCGAGTCCCATGTCCCACAGCCTGACACCCGCGCCCCAGAATGGAATATTCAGTATAACGATACTCTCGATCGATTGAAGCTCGATTTTCTTTCCGTCCAAGTAGACCTCGATCCGTTGATCGAGATCTTTGCATTCTCGCTCGACGACTTGTTGGGTACCGAAGACGAGATAGAGTAACTGAACAGGGTAAACATCAGATAGGTATTGCGTTTGCCTTGATTTTCGGAGTCCAATGGTTGAATTACCTTGTTGAACACTCTGTGACTGAAGAGGTAGAAACGGCTCTCACGGGTACGATGAAAGTTCAGGGTGACCTGAGCGTCGACGCCCATGCTCATGTAATTGTACATGAACAGACGCTGCTGCGATCCTCTGAAGCCCAAACTTCTCGAGTCTGGCTTTATCGTAACTGCCCATCTACGGATTAATACCGAACGTGTTTTTTTTTTGTATCCTCCAGAGTCGACGATCGTCCACGGCAAAAAGTTATTTAATCATCATTACCTATCCAGTTTTACGGTTCTCGCATCTTGAATCTGATGCAGAATTTCCGTGGCCTCGAGATCCGAGCTGAATCCTTTGCCCCAGCCGAGCGCTCGAGAAAGATCGTTTCCCGTGCCGAGCGGCAATATCGCGACCGCCGGTATAGGCTGCTCCGCCAGCGAAACGCGGCGTGCCGATTGGAGATAAAGTTTGTACGACGAGCGCATTGAACTATTCTCGTACGTCGAACGTTTTTTTTTTCACATTAAACGACAATTACCTTGAGACGAAGTTTGTGAATGGCGTTCAATAGCCAAGCGACCGTTCCATCGCCACCGGCGACGAGAACGTTGCACGGATTATCGCCAAGCAAACGGCACCACTCCAGCGCCGCGACTGGATCGCGCTCCGAAAGATCGACGACTTGGGCGGGATTTATCAGACGTCGAAACATCGATAGGATCGAAGCTCCGTCGTTGTTGCCCGATTTCTTGTTCGCTGCGACGGAGAACGAACGAGTGAGCGATCGCTTTTATGCGGAAGAGCATTCGGAAGAAATTCGGAAGCGCAATTCTTACCGACGACGATCACAGGTTTCCAGTTCGGCCAAACGGGCGGCACGATCGAACGAAGCCGCAACCTCCGTCTCATACTGCTGCGCTTGTTGACTACCTCCAAACTTCCCGGCGGTATGATCATCAGCTTGAACTCGCCCAAGTCGCATTCCTGTGCGAAAGGAATTATTATTTAGAGTCTCTATCTTTTTTCCACTCTGCTGAGTTTAGATAGCCGATGAAGAACGTAGATTATTTACCGGAGAAATTGCGGATTTGCAAGCCTCGTGCACGCAGCGTTGACACCAGCAACAGCAATAATCTACGAGGCCGACTTCCGTGTTGCATTCTTCGTCGCAAACGTCGCACATCCGGGGCGCCGGAAGATTACCTGTATTCAAACGTGTGAAATGTTTAGACTTGCATTTTTTTTTTTTCGTCCAGCAGCTTTCGCGAGCTATTAAAGCGTATTGTAATGAACTACAAATTGACAAAAATAAGAGAAAATCTTTATAAGAGAAAATCTTTATAAGAGAAAGTCTTTATAAGAGAAAATCTTTATAAGAGAAAATCTTTATAAGAGAAAATCTTTATAAGAGAACATCTTTATAAGAGAAAATCTTTATAAGAGAAAATCTTTATAAGAGAAAATCTTTATAAGAGAAAATCTTTATGAGAGAAAATCTTTATAAGAGAAAATCTTTATGAGAGAAAATCTTTTTGTTTAACAGAACAGCTTTCGCGAGCTACGAAAGGCCATTCTAATAAACTACAAGTGAACAAAAATAAGAGACCTCTGGTCCAGTGATGCTTCATGGGCTCGTCGCGAGACAGAGTTATAGCTTTGCACTTCAACTGTCTGTCCGCAGTCTTCATGCATCCACGATCCGCACAGACCCCGCAAGAATCGCATATCACGGCATTCGTATTGACCAGCAAAGCCTCGCATATGCTGCAGTGGTCCGCCTGAAACAAAGAATACAATAATGCATTTGAGCAGTATTTAAAAAATGTTAGACTGTGCAATTGGGAGAAATCGTTGTATAATGTATAGAATACAATAATGCATTCGAGCAGTGTTTAAAAAAATGTTAGACAACAGAATTAGGGTGAACCTTTGTATTCGCCATTATGGTGGTCCAGTTGTGTTCCTTGGATACGTCTCTTACGTGAAGATGCCGATCTCCCATAAGACATCTAACAATGTTTATAGTTATTACAAATATGATCATCGTCGATACTGTGGGTACAACGACGGTACCCAATCCCGTGTCCCACATCGTCGTTGATATTTGTCTTCGATTCGGCTCGACGATTAAATCCGATACGATGCTGTCCTGCGATTGAAAAATTTGTTTGAAACGGTTTGAAGGATAAACAAGAGGTTATGCGGCGAAAGTTCAGTCGCGAATCGATAAGTAAACAAGCCACTGTACGAAATGACTCTTACCGGCGGGCCCCGTTGTGACTCGAGACGATTAATCGAGATGCAAATTACGACATTGTCAATTTGCTTTACACACACTCGTTATTAATTCGAGAACATCGCATCGGATTTGTTTATGGATCAATTTCAATTAACTTCAATGCCATCAGAGATGGCGTAACGCGCGTTTCGGGGGTCGCGAGAGGGAGGAAAGCGTAAAGTGCTGCGCCAGCCCGGAAAAGACGCTATTAATGATTACAAAGGTTCATAATTATATTAAAAAATTATATAGAAAAAAAAAAAATGTTCCTACCATTTTTTTCAACCCTTCTCTATTTTTGCCTCATCAAATTTATCTTCCGTATTCGATAAATTTTTTTTACGTTTCGACCGGAATTTCCGTCGCGATGCCACGATGCGTAAAGCTTGTTTTTTTCGTTATTTCGTCCGAGAAAGTTCTCGCAGTCACAGCTGCAGGACGATCGGGGAAACGATTGTGAGCGCGCGATTATCATGTACAAGATTTTATTGTCTTATCAATAAAGTATTCACACAATCGTTGAACGTTTTTCTTTTATTCTTCATTTCGTTGCCTCGCTTTCGTTGATCAATTTTTCGTCCTCGACGTATCCTCGGTCTTCTTCGCAATCGCTGTCCTCCAATTCCTCCGCGGAATTTTCGCCGCTTCCGATAAATTCTTCCTCGAATGTTACAAACGCCGGTATTTTTCGTGTCGGCTGATCGATGGATATTCGTTCGGGCTTCTCGGTAATATTGATTTGCGAGGGTAGGTGCGCTGGTGTCGGTATGGAAAATCGTTCGGCCACGCATTCCGGCGAAACGCTCTCTCGATACCGAGCTTTCGCGTTTGCTCGTGGTAGTGGCACGGGTGGGCGAAATTTACTCGTCTGCCTTGTCGGAGCGATAATTCGAGGCTCGTAATTGTCCCGCAAAATTCCGGGCAACGGCGGAGGACGAGGTATGGTCGGTTCTTCGCAATCCCATCGTACAGTAGAATTCGCTTCGTTCTCGACGATCGCATCACCATTCGTTTCACGATACTTGCGCAGCAAAGCTTTCGCCTCCCGCTCCGACATCGACTTGTACTTGTCGATCAGCGCCTCCTTCAATTCGCTCATGAAATTCTTCGCCAAAAGTTTGTCGAGCTTCGAACTTTCCACCCCCGCCTCGTCGTTCTCGTCGTACATCGGCTTGAGATATTCCTCCGTTATGTACTCCTCGAAAACCTCGTCGATTATCTGAGGATCCGAGTCTCTTACGATCGGCAAATCGTGCTCGACTTCCGGTCGAAGTGACGTCTCCTCGGTAACGGGGCTTTCGTCCCTCCGGCGAGTACGCTGCAGCATCGCCATAAGCAAATTATTGAACTCCGCGAAGTTCCTCGCCGTGTCGATCTGCTTGTACACATCGTTTATCCGCGGGCTCAGTCCGGCGATGAATTCGTCGTCTGTCGCCGTGAGATCGTCGCATCCATCGATCTCCTCGAGGATCGTGCCGATCGCGTCGTAAGCCGTTTGAACTTTGCGCGACAGCAGATCCAAGTTCAAGTACAGATCTCTCCACTTCGAGACGGCCGGACCTCTGCAAAAAATTCCATGCGATTTGTACCTTTAATCATCCTGTATATTTATTCGCTAAATAATTTTCGAATTAATCGTCCCAAATTAAATCTTCGAATTTAATTGTCCCAAATTAAATCTTCGAATTTAATTGTCCCAAATTAATTCGTCGAATTAAATTTTCCCAGAAGACCATTCTGGCTTACCGATACTTCCGCTGAATCGGTTTCGCTTTGCAGTTCTCGTATTTCTCGATGACCCGTACCAAGCGCGTCTTGTGCAGTCTCAACGATCGGCGGAGATTGCAGTTTATACGCGTCAGTTGCGCGTGAGGAATGTCACCCTCGCCCGTCCACGTATCCGGATCGTAAGCGAATGCCAGCAGTTGCATCGTCTCCGATTGCGCGAGGATGTAGATGTAGTACAAGTGCTTCATGGAGAAAAAAGAACCATATTCCAAATACAATCCGGCGATTGTGAAAAAAAAAATCCGAAAATAGAACTACCCTTCACACTCAAAAAATGCATCAGTGAGGACAAAGTTCTGAAAAAAGTTGTAAAAACCCTCTTTACGGACTTTAAACACCATTTAATGTGAAAAAAATCTATGCCACTTTTTGTTTCCTTTTTTTAAGACTTTTTTTCTATTCACTGTCGCCAATGACCCAGATATTGATGCGACACGAAATGAAACGATAAAAAAGTTAATTAAAAAAAGTCAGAGCAACGTCCGGGCACTCACTCTGAGCGTGCTGTAAGTTATTTCCCCGTCGGTGGCGACCGCCTCATTCTCGGAACTCGGTACGGCGTTGTCGCAGAGAGCGGCTTTCGGTAATAATTTTACCAGCATCGAGGTCGTTCGGTGATAAACACAGGAAACGCTTTCGATGCTGTTCAGCAGAGCCTCCGTAACGGGCTGCAAATATTTGAGTCGATCGATCTCCACGTTGCTGTCGAGAAGATTAAAATGTAATAAAAAAATGTTATTCGCGAAAAACTATCGCGCTCTCACCTAAACTTGCTTTGCTCCTGCTTCCAGTCGGTTCTCAATTGATAACCCTTTCTCAAAACCCTCAGGGCTTTCTTGTACAAGTGATACAGGTCGTTCTGCAGGCAAACGACGTCTCTGAGAACTCTAACGGCATGGAAATCATCGTATTTTCGACGAAGGCCGATCGCCGCTATCGAGGAAGCCATCATCATGGCTGTAGTCTTTCTTCTCTCAGGCATTAAACAACTGACTCCGAGCATCGCGGCCGATGCTATTAACGTCGACCACTCTCCTACCTTGCTGAAATATCAAAGAACTTTAAATAATCTGATAAATATTATTACTTGCATAAACTTGTAAAATTGTATATTCCATGTGCATGAACATACATCTATAAACAACATTATTATTATAACTTATTATTTATAATCATAAGGCTCTTGACCTTCAAAATTGATGCTAGTTGCTCGGAGAGTACGTAATTTACTATTGGAGCAGCAAAGAATTTTAAATAATTTGATAAATAGTTTTACTTGTCTAAAATTGTAAAATTGCATATTCCATACACATGAAGATGCATTAATGAACATTATTATTATTATTATTAATCTGTTCTATAGCCCGAACCTCCAGAAAGAATACGAGTTTTTGTTCAGGATACTCTGAACCATAGCTCCATGGTCATCCAACAGGCTCTCGACCTTCAGAATTGTTGCTAACTGCTCAGAGGATACGTAATTAACTTTTGGAGAAGCAAAGATTCTCTTCAGAGGATAAATGCGCTTAAAGAACTCGTTGAGCCTGTCCTTCCATTCGCAACTATCTCGGGTAGGCGAATAATCCTCTGCGATTTCCTTTTTATTCAAGGATGTCGATTCGAAATCCGTGTAGCCCATGTCCAAGAGGACTTTGTGCAATTCGCTGCCCTGCCAATCGAAACATTTTCATATAAGTAACAAAGAGATTTTTGATCACGATTGTTCTATAATTGTTTTCGTGCGCGTACCTCGATAACGACTTCCTCATCTTCCTCGAGTTCCTCCATCCGAGAAGATCATTCATTGACCCGGCAAGTATCGTTGACGGTCATTCTATCGCCGAAAACACTTTGAGGTTAAGAGCAACAATGTTGCTCCATTGTTGCAACGAACAATGGAGGAGTAGGGATGAATTTTCGTTCGCGACTGGTTGAACGAAACTCCGCACATTTCGGATAATTGTATTTTGTTTTTAAGCGCAAATAATGCGCGGCAGGGAAAAATTAGAGTACGTTCAGTTGTTTATTTGTCTTAGGAATGCAACAACATAATTTGTATCTCTGTTTTTTTCATGCATTTAAAGTATATGCAGTGCAATTCGAAAGTCGGCAGGACGGGCAGGTCCGCCCCTCTTGGGAGTCTCTCCTGAATTGAATTTAATTATTCTATAAAAACAAATAAAGTCCGATTACCCACGTCTTTTGTCCAGCATCGTTAATCGCATGAAAGAACTATATGCAACCCTCTTTAATTAGATCACATGGAGCAAATACCATATATCTCGAGATAGAAGAAAAATGTTTGTTGCTCTCTTCTTTTTTCCCTCGATACAGCCCTGCAGCGATACAAAGCCCGAAAGCGCTCGTCGGCAGCGGCGACGGGGGGGTCTTTCGTACTAACCAAATGGAAAACATTAATCGCCGTGTGCCCACCCACCAAGATGGCTCCTCTGCGGAGCAGTATTCGCTATTTGACGTCGAGTTATTTACATGCCTGGAATTTTAACGCTCGTCGAAACAATTGTTTGATGTGAACGACCGATTGAAAAAAAAAGTATGCGAGATTGTCGTAAACGGGGTGCGCGAGTTCCAGTGAGTCGGTGGGACTGTTAGACTTTACACGGAAAACCAAAAAAAAAAAATTACAAGGGACGGCCGGCTGGCGTGCCAGACAGGTCAGTATAGTAATATATTGAACTTCTCTGTCCTCGGGTGAGCATCGTTTTGCTCGAGGTACATGCGCCAATGCCGAATTACTTCTGGGTTCGTTGTGCCACACGATAATCGCTTTCTACATATCTCCGTACCATCGGGAACACGCGCAAACCATTTCTTTTTTTTTACATTGTGATAATGTTGCGTTACATTTTTTATTTTCTCCACTCGGTCAACGCAACCAACAGCTCGAACGATTGTTTCGCGACGAAAAAAAAAAAATTGGGCCCATCGGGATTGTGTACAATGCATATCGATCACACTCACAGGCTGTCATTTCGTTATTTTATTATTAAATATTACGATGATTCCGGCGAGCCTCTCCCAGACGAATAATATCGTTCATTGATCACGTCCCAACGCCACGACAATACGGCTTCGTTTAATATTTCACGAGTGTCACATCGTCGCTCTCCACCGAAAAATCGCGATTTCTTTTCGTCTCGAATTTTTTTTTTTTCTTTTTATATTCGTCAATGAACGATCCCCGACGTGCACCGGTGATATTACGGATCCATCGGATTAACGACTTGTCGCTTGACAAATTATTTACCACAAAAAATTCCTCACGAAGGCGATCGCGGTTGCCGAGAAAAAAAACTATCGACGATTGGCTAATGTACAATCGATGCTGAACCCCCTTAATTTCTAGGCGATCTTGTTTTTTGTTATCTGCAAATCTATTTGCTCCAATTATTATTTTTTTTCTTATTTAACGAACTTTCACCACGTTTTATGGTTTGCATACTTTACACCTTGTGTTCTTTTGCTATTTGCAGATATACAGTGCCATTCCACAGTACCGTTGCTCATAGCTCGTGCTAAACGATTATCAATTTAAATAGTTAAATGTAATATTCGACGATTCGCCGCAGTCGGTCCGTTATAGTCAGAAAAATAAAAAAAAATAAAAAAAAATACAATCCTCTGCAACGATTGCTACAAACGACGGATTGAAAGGTAGAAGAGAATCAAAGTCAACGAATGTTTTTTATGTGCGTATAGCGTCGGAGTGAAGTATAGAGTAATTGTCATGTCGCTGAATAATGGAGCAGGACAAAACAAATTAGAGATAAATTCGACCGTGTCGGCAATGATGTTGCCACAGGGGAATTTTACAAGTTTGTACACGAGCTGCTAAACGAAAGCGAAGAGCAGAAGATTAGAGGATTAACGACAGATCGAGGGTATCAGATCCGGAAGGATCACCGTTGATAGAGGCGAGAGAGCGCTAACGGACTTTCATGGCCATTGGTATATAACGTCGAGCGACTAAACGGAGTCTTAAACATGGCGCGCAAGAGCGATAATTTGAAGAACATCAACGTGGCCGTCGTTGGCCTGTCGGGAACCGAGAAGGACAAAGGCCAGGTCGGAGTCGGAAAGTCGTGTCTCTGCAACAGATTCATGCGATCTCTCAGCGACGACTACAGCGTCGATCACATTTCTGTTTTGTCACAGGTAACGAGAGTTCGAACTTCCATACGAGCGAGAGAGCCATTTCGTTTTATTTTTTTAATCAATAATAGTGCTGTATATTTGTACACAGGGTATTTATATTTTATACTTGTTTATAATGCTGTTTTTATATTCGTTTATTTATAGATACAGTAAAGCCCCTTTACAAACATAAGTCAATGAGTAACATTATAATTTAATATGTAACTGACTAGAAGATAATTATAAGAAGACGAGACTCTCATATGCAAACCTGACTAAGGTTTTTAAACTTATTTATAATGCTATTTTTATATTTGTTTATTTATAGATATAGAAAAAACCCCTATTAACAAACATGATTCTATGAATAATATTTTAATTTAATATTTAACTGAGTGAACGATAATTAAAAGAAGACGAGGCTCTCATAGACAGATCTAGCGAAGAATTTTCTGTGAGATAAATAAAAAAAAAATTGGTCCTCGCTTGTTTTACACTGCACAGTATTTATTCCAATATATATTCAAGAGCCCATTGCATCATACCAATTCTCGTGAACGTTTTGCGAAACATATTCTAATTACCTTTTGTTAACAGTCCGATTTCAGTGGTCGGGTGGTGAACAACGATCACTTCCTGTACTGGGGCGAGGTAGCGAAATTAGCAGAGGACGGTACGGAGTTTCAGTTCCAAGTGATAGAGCATACGGAATTCATCGACGATGCGTCGTTCCAGCCGTTCAAGGGCGGTAAGATGGAGCCGTACGCAAAGAGATGCGCGGCGACGAAGATAACGAGCGCTGAGAAGCTCATGTACATCTGCAAGAATCAATTGGGAATCGAGAAGGAGTACGAGCAAAAGGTACTGCCGGACGGAAAGTTGAACATCGATGGTTTTCTTTGCGTCTTCGACGTGAGCGTCGTGCCGAATCGTTCGGTTGAGAAGCAGATCGAGCTCGTCGCCAATATTCTCAACAATCTCGTTAAAACTAAGAAACCGGTGGTTCTCGTCACGACGAAGAACGACGACGCGAACGAGCAGTACGTAAAGGAGGCCGAGAAATTGGTGATGCGAAAGGAATACAAAAATTCAATATTCATCGTCGAAACTTCGTCCCACGAGAACATAAACATCGAACTGGCATTCATTATTCTCGCCCAGATAATCGACAAAACGAAGATACGAAGCAAAGTCGTGCCGTTCGCCGAAGCGGCGCGAGCGAGAAAGGAACTTCTCGACGCGTCGACGGAATCTCTGCAGAGACTCATACGAATACACGTTACCGATTATCGGGCACTTTGGTCGCAGGCGTCTAAGAAGCTCGGACAGCACAAGGAATTCACGAATTTCGTCGAATTGTTCGGTATTGACGCGACCCAAAGATTATTCAGAAGGCACATCAAGAAGCTCAAGGACGAACAGGTGGCCAAGAAGATTCAAGGGTATCTCGACATGCTTCCAGAGATACTGCACGAAATATGCCCGGACATATCCAATCTGATAAACGAGTGAGTCACGTTAGAAATTTTATTTCCCCAACAATCGCAGAAAAATAAACAATAATTTATGCATCGTCAATAATTCGCCGAATTGTTAATCAGGGAATGGTCAACGGTACAACAATACATAAAAGAACATCCGGACTTTCATCAACACTTTTACGAGTGTCCGGAGGATATATCGTGGATCGATTACGACTTCGGTGAGAACAACAGCACGAAGATACCGTACGATGTACTGGAGACTCCGGAAGCTGAAACGGTATTCAAGAATCACATAAACGCCCTCCAGCAGGAGCAACGACGACTCGAGTGAGTAGCGATTTATTGCTTCGATGATGATTCGAAGTCGGCAAGTTCGTATCTCATCGCACACAATAATACAGTAGAGGTGAATAATATAATCTGTAAACGATACACTAATGCTTTGCTTCATTCTGGGTGGCGTCTCTTAATGCAGACTTCCAAAAAGGTAATGAAACTTTCTCGAACCTGATAAAACCTGCATCGTCGTTTTTATGTGTCTTCTTCCCGTAAAATATGCACGATGGTAGAAGCGGAGATGGGTCGAATAAAAAAATGTGCTCGGAGCCGTCGGCTTGACCTGCTCTTGATCGCGGCCGATAGCTACGCAATTATTATTTGTCGAGCATCACGATAATATCGCTGGGACCGATATCGTTGTCTACGATTGCAACGAGCCATGGGCAACTCTCCGTATTAAATACGCTGAAATTTGATATTTCACCCGGTGGTCTGCGGTTCCATCCGAGCCGTACCAGTCCTATAAACGCGCTTTGCACATCTCTCTCTCGTTCCTCACTCGTTAACGATCTTTTATCCCCGATGCTCCAAATAAAAGAGAAAAAAAATCATTTTAAATCAGCGTCGAAGTGACACTGAACACCGCAGAGTGAATGTTGTACCGTGCATTATATTACTGTCTACAGTATCGATACGATGCCCTTACATTTTTGTCATTCGCCAGATGGAAGAAACAATTCAAGCAATTGCTCGAGGAAACCGGATACGTTACACCTGGCAAACACTTGTCCGAAGTGAGAGTTCTGTTCATGGGTCGCGAGTGCTTCGAGGCGCTCTCTCATCACGATTGCCAAGAGATTTACGATCAACATCAGAAGGAAATAATCGAACGGGCGAAGCATAATTTTCAAGTAAGTCTCTTTACTCGTATGCAAACAAAAATCAATAATACAATGAAAAAAAAATCAATGATACAATTCCCGGAATTTTACTAACAAAGTTGCGAAACCTTGCAGGAATTGCTTCTCGAACACGCGGATCTGTTCTATCACTTTAAGAGTATAGCACCGTCGGGCACGATCACTCAGGACGATATCAAAGAAATAACGGACGCCTTGCTCGACGACTTTAGGTAGATTTTTCCTTCCATCCCAGCCTCTCCGCGATCAAATTGAAACGTACGAGTAATTCGAATTTTTTTTAAAACAGATACAAGGCTCTGGACAGACTCGATCAGGACAGGAAGCTGATGCTCTTCCAGCATCTCGGCTTCGTTCATTGTCCTATCAGGGAACACTGTCCGGCGTTTCCCAACTGTATGGACGCGCTTATTGAACGAATACTCGGAACGAAAGCTCACAGGTAAATAACTATATAAGTTGGGCCCCACATAAATCATATGATAAATATTCGTGAATATTCATTAATTTTATTGGCGGGACGAAACCCTTTAAAGAAAATTTTTATTAAACATTTACAATTCTTACAATTCGGATAACAAAACATATATGAAACAAAATGTGGCATGTGCAAACATAATAACATCGTAATATATAACATTCATTATAATTTTTTTTCACATGTGATAAAATTTTTATTTATACATCGATAGACCGTCGTCGTGGAACCACAGCAGTCAATGGCAACTAACGTCGGACAACAATCAGCTGAATCTCGTTATACTGGGCAGTAACGGACTCAGTAGCGAATTCGCTCGGGAGATAAAGACACAAACGGACGACGACGAGGTAGAAATCGATTGTCAGCTCTACACTCTGGGCTACCGGGTGATCGACGGTGACGTTGGATTACCGCACAATTCCTTCACCACTTCGGACTTCATGCCTCACGGTGAGTCACCCCGTTGCCGTGCCCAATCTACCTTAACGAACCATTATTTACACATCAATTACCTGACTCACACTCTCCGGCGAAAATACGCACCGACTTACGTAATTTGTTATTTATCGTTTCAGGCTCATTTTGCATTTACGCGAACGAGGATTCCTTCGAGTACATACGCTCGTCGTTGGAAAAAACGCTGCTGTCCAATTTGGAGCAGGAGGATCGGTTGCCGTTTCAAGGTCTGCCGATCGTAATTATGTTCGTACCCGATCCGAATATCGACGAGATGGAGGCGATACGGCTGAGAGAGGAGGGCCAGAGTCTCGCCGACAGCTTGCAGTGTCCCTTTATCGATGTTTGCATCGAAGATCTTGAGCAGGACAAGCGCTTTCCGACGCCGTTGGTCAAAGATGCTCTGCAGCAACTCATACAGTCGATAAACCATCGGGCCGGCTTTCTCAACATCTATCAGAGCGTTATCGAGTGCCTGGAGCCGGACATCAGGCAAGTTTCGATTCTCCGCTGGACAAAGTAAAAAACATAAAATGTAACAAGTGTTGGGGGAAAAAATTACCTTCGATCTTTGCGATTACAGGATAATCATGTGTATGTTCTGCGGCGATCCTTACTCCGTGGAAAACGTTCTGGGGCCTCTGCTGAGTCACCAGTGCTGCTTCCTGAGCGGCGAGAAGTCAATCGTGCTCGAAACCTTCCTGGGCGAATCGAAGCGGCGCGTCGAAGTTATAATATCGAGTTTTCACGGTGCTAATGCATTTCGGGACGAGCTGGTTCATGGATTTATTCTCGTTTATTCGACGAAGAGAAAAGCCTCGCTCGCCACTCTCAAGTATGTTTGCACCGATGTCGATCGGTGTAGCTCAATTATCATGAGAGTTGTTTTTTTTCATAATTCCCTGTTTTTCTTTTTTATTTTCGCAGTGCATTTTCCATGAACATTCCAAATCTACCGATTCAAATAATGGCTGTGACGGACACGGGAGGTGCAAACGCTTTCTTCAGTAGCGAACTGAGCCATTTGCTCATCACCGAGGGAAACGCAACCGCTGATCGATTGCAGGCTCATTTTATGACATCGGCCTCGAGTTGCCAGCAGAAAAGTAAGAATCACCTCGTGGAAATATTTTGGAGCCTGCGAGTGCTCCAAAATGTAGATATTGATCTTTAAACGATTATTTTAAATCTCTTTCAGCTGCATTTTACACACCGTTCTTCAAAGAGGTGTGGGAGAAGAAGCCGGAGATCGAGCAAGCCTTCAACATGGAAGAGCCCGGTAACTTGAACGACAGCGGCGAGGGAACTCTGGAATATTCGGCACTGCATCCGATGCCCCCACCTCGTCACGAAAGTTATCATCTTCAGACACCCGACGATGGGTAAGACGATCTCAACATGAATAATCCGATTTTCCTTGCGTCCTCGCATGTTCGATGTATCTGACGATGTAATGTAAAACCGAAAAATCTAACGCGAAGCAGTATGTCTGTAACTTTTAGGAGTGGTTCGGAATCTTACGAGCAATTGACACCGGACGGTGATCTCGGGGAGACGGGAATAAACGAGCAGTTCGTCGATCACAGAGCGACGCCTTCGGACGACAGCGATATATACAGTCAGGTCGACTTTCATCGGGAGGAGAGGGAACGGGAGTTGCTGAAAGGCGGCGATCTTGCCAACAAGTTATCCGGTAATTAATTATTTCATAAATAAATAAAAAAAATAACATAAAAAATTACCAAACGAAAAGTTTCTCATATAAAAGAAAAAATTACCGCAAGAAACATTTTTCATGTGAAAAAAAATGACAACATGAAAAATATGTCATAAAAAAAAAATATATATTTCCGCAGGTTGGGTAAAGGATACCTTCATGCATCAGGACGGCGTAACGAACAGTTATTCACACAGAGCATTCACAACTGGGCGACGACATATATCACAGACGAAGCCGCGACCAAAGGGAAACAGTCAAACATTGAAGCAACCGGGTAAAATAAATCTAAAAGATTTCTCGAACGTAACGGATGCGATAGCGCGGATGACTATCGGTGAGAAAGACGAGCACGCTACGAAGATGAGCCTGGGACACGCCCCGCTCGCGATACCGGAACTCGTTGATCTCGGCTCCGAATACGCACATCCAAAGGACGTCGTACCAAATCTCTATTCCGCTTACGACGGCGATTACACGTACGCTCTTGTACAGGATTCGATCGCGAACAACAAGTCTAAGTTGCGTCATAGACGAGAGAAGGGACAGCCGTGTAAGTTTATCGGGGTTGAATTTAGCGGTGACAGGAAATCTATTAGCACTCGGAATATTGGCCCTGGTACATTATTATTATTAACCCCGGAACGTTGGCCTAGTTAGATAGAAATAATACGACAATTCCGTACAATTGCATGACGTTAATTTATCATCGAAGGGCCAACTTTCCGGAGGCTAAGTTTCCCAAGACACGATTTAGATAATAGTTTCGTCGCGTGTATTCTTTAAGAAATATCTCGAACATTTTCATCTCAACAGTTGGTTTCTTTTTTTTTTTCTCCTAGCTTACAGCGATTCCGACTCTGAGTGGAGTTCGCTGGAGAGGCAGAGGGTCGCTGACGTTATAGGAAAATCGAACAAGAAGCCATCGACCCACAAGCGAACGCGCAAGAAACGCACGGCGATACCGGTGGCAACGCCGAAGGTACCGTCGCTGGCGAGTATGGGGAGCGGTGACGGAATCGTCGGACTGAATTACAGCTTAAAAGACGACAAGAACTGGCGAATCGATCCCGCCGAGCGAGGTACAGATTTTTTCGACGCTCAATATTTTTTTTCGTTAGCTTGGTTTTTCTTTGCTATTCCTTCATACCCGATGGCTATCTGAAGCACCTGATGATATTCAGTATTGTCAAGATAGTCCATTATTTAATAGTATCGAGTGAAACGCCAGATAGTTCAGAGTCGAGCGAGCCGGAACACGCCACCAGCCGGTCAAGGTCGAAACAGAACAAGCACGCCGCGGTTAGCTTGCGAAAGAGATTCGGGAATTCGCTCCAGCAACAACATTTGGCAGCAACGTTACAGCATCCTTTCAACCTTAAACACATGACGCAGGAGATGTTCAGTGCCTCTTGTGAGTAAATTAATTGTAAACAAACAAAGAAATATTTTAAAAAAAAAATTTTTAACCCGAAGATAATTATGGCGATAGGATACGGGATGTTGTTTTTACGACTCCGTGAACGAAAAACTATTGCGATCTTTTGCACATTCGATATTATTGGCGCATTAATACAATTTGTTCAACTATTGACACGATCATACGCTTACGTTTCTTTTAGCCAAGCAGAGGGGCGACAATACATTCGGTAACATTCCAGATGACGAGTCCAGTCTAGACGTATCGTCACCGAGAGAAATTAACTCACCGAGTGTAAGTTTCACATTCCCAACTACTCCCGTTATTTTCTGGAGCGGCTTAAAAGATTAATGACGATCCGTTGATTTTGCTTTCTTTTTTTTGCAGTTCGGCATCTTGACCAAGGGAAAGGACGTCGACAAACTCTCGAGAAAGAAGGACAAACAGAAGGCGAAGGAGGACGAGAAGTTGGAGAAGCGAAGGCAGAAGGAGGAGAAGCTCAAGAAACACGCGGAGAAGGAGAAGGAACGGGAGAAGAAGAAGCAGGACAAGATAAAGCAAACGAAAGGGGCGGGCGGTACGATGTCGGGACAGTCGCAACAGTCCCTGATCGAAGACTTCGCACAGAGCGAGACCAATCGGATACCTCTGTTCCTCGAAAAATGCGTGCATTTCATCGAGGACGAAGGCCTGGATTCCGAGGGCATCTACAGGGTTCCCGGCAATCGGGCGCACGTCGAGTTACTTTTCCAAAAGTTCGAAGAAGGTGCGGTTTCATCGCCCTCAAATTTATTTATTTATTTATAGCGGCCACGGTCAGGGAAAATCGGGAAGAGTCAGGAAATTTCAAAATTTGTCAGGGAAAAAGTAATGTGTCGCCGAACCTTCTATAAAGAAATAAAAAGTTAAACTCCATAAAAGGAAGGCTTGAAAAAACCTAAATTAAGCATTAATACAATAATTAGTCATTTTCGTTTGCATACTTAATTTTTTTTAAATAGAAGTCGTTAGAAGTATCGCCAGGGAACCTTTTTAAAATGATTAGGGAAGAATCAGGGAATTTTTTTGCGGGGAAAAAACGGCCACCACGTTATTTATTTATTGTATATATACGGGTTGAGCCCATTTAAAGGGCGATAGGTAACCTATCGTCCAAATGCAATTCAATTTCGAGAGTCGCATAATACCCATTTGCGCGTAATTTAAAGAAAGAAATAAGTGAAAGTCGTGAGCGATTCCAGATAATCAAAAATAATGCTGCTATACAATGCAAATAGAAAAAATGGAAGAACTGTTCAGCAAGGGCTTATAATGATTACTTTCGCGAATTATTCACAGATGGCAATGTGGATATACACTCGCTGGACATTCCCGTAAACGCCGTCGCGACGGCCCTCAAAGACTTCTTCTCGAAGAGGCTACCCCCGTTAATTGACAAGGAACGCATGTCCGAGCTCGAGGACATATCCGGTAATTACAGCGCCGCAAACTTCTCGATCGTCAATGTCATGCAACCGCGTAATTAACTTTACTTCACGAAACAGGTGCCCGAGGTATCAGCAAGCCCATGTCCGCCACTTGTATGAATATGGAAGATCGAAGCTGCAGATTACTGGCTCTTCGTCTGATGCTCAAAAAACTCAATGCGGTTAACTTTGATGTGCTAAAGTTCATCTTTCAACACTTCGTAAAGTGAGTCGACATTGAGTGAGGAAGGTATTCTGTAACGAATTTTTTAAAAATCTTTTTCTTTTTGCAGAGTTGCCGAAAATTGTAAGTTGAACAGTATGGACAGCAAGAACTTGGCGATATGCTGGTGGCCTACGTTGCTGCCGATAGAGTTCAACGATCTCGGAAGGTTCGAAGCTATGAGACCGTACTTAGAGGACGTCGTGCAGACGATGATCGACCAATATCCTTTCCTATTCTGCAACAAGGAGGCGATCGTAATGGTTTAGTAGAGGAGTGCGTCGCCGCGTGGCTGACAGTGAGAGACGAGGAACTTGACCGGTGTATAAAAAAAAGCGAGCGACTTCTTATTGATTTACAATACACACAAGAATTCCGAAGCTTCGCTCGCTTCGGAAACAAGCCGCCGTAAAAAAACAACAAACAACAAGATTTTTAATAGCTGTTAATTAACAATCACGCATAGTGCTTGGCCCTTATTATAACTATCGATATAATTAATCGTCGTAGCCGCGCCGTTTAACGATTAACAAGCGGATCGAGCGAACCGAACAAATTGTGTGACGAACAATTCTCTTTAAGCTTTTTCTTTTTTTTTTCTCTCGTGAAACTTACAATTCTTTTCGTACCGCGACAAGACCAACTCTGAAGCGCACCTCGTCGCGAGTCAAAAGATACGAGATTGTGTTTTTGTTTATATTTTTTTTACAATTCACAAGTCTCAAGGAGGATTTATTCATGGTATGGGTTGTATTCGTCGGGCGTACCAGAGAGTCAATCTACGTGTCATAGAAAACAAAAATAACGTATGCGTGTGTCATGTTGGATGTATCGCGGTGGAAACGACCTATTTATTGTCGATATTAAAAATCGTCGCGTAGCGAATAAGCGATCTCGGGAGTGAAATCGATGTTGCTTTCTATTTCGTACCTTAGTTTTTTTTTTCTCAATCGAGTAAGGGTAGAACGAAGAGGCTCGATTTTTTTTTTTTTTTAAGCGACGTATCCGTCGCGTAATACGTCGCACGATTATAGAAGGTTGAAGATAGTCTAGGAAAAAAAAATAAGACACGTCGGATCATCGGAAAAAGACATTAGGTTGTGCCATTCACGGGAAGAACGGTGACGATAACGTATTCATATATATATCGCAATCGATAAAAATATTTCTCCCGATCGCAGTGATACAAAGCTTAAACCATTCCGTGCGATCGAAAGAGCGTAAACTCAAAGTTTGAAGATGAAAGAAAAATATGAAAGAAAACGACATTTATGGCGAAGATTAACGAAACGATAGAGAATGGATATCCGTAGTCTCTTATTAAGTTGTGGACAATCGATGAGGATATCCGTCGCCAGTACATCACAAAGCTCATGTAAATACGTTAGTGTTTTTGTCTAACATGCTCCAGGGGCGAAGAGCTAGTAGACTTCCCCGTCCTCGTAAAAAAAAGATAAATAGAAAAAAAGCGAAAAAAAAACAAACAAACGAATGATCAAAGTGGGGCCGACGGTATGTTCGATCGACCCGTTCGCCAATATCTTCGAGTCATTTTTTCTCTCTGTCGTATTCGACGGAAGCTCGATAGGTGTGCCGTTGACGATAAAGTTCGAAGACTGCCCCGTCCGACTGTCCCCGGAATGTAGTTCTCCAATAGATGTGCCATAGTTCGTACAACTTCGGTGTCATAAAAAGAAAAACGAAAAAAAAAAAAAAAACGAATAGTCTTTATAATTGCATGCCCTCCGGTGGCTCGTACCGTCATCAAACGAATAATTGCTTTTTGCTACAGACAAAACTCTCCAGCCCCCCCCCCCCCCCCCCCCCCCCCCCGAGCGACGTGTCTTCGCGTAACGAATTTGTTTCCGTCTCATTTTGTCATAGGGTATTTAATCGAAGCGAACCGATTTGTGAATAATCTCGCGGCGGTGAATCGCAAATACGCTTTGTAACTTGCTTTCGCTGAGTTCCAAAGAATCGACGAATGAAGATTTAATGAATCTTTAAATAAAACTTTATTCCCTCGATGCTCTGGAACTGCGCGAAAGCTTAGACGCTTTCGGAGCTTCGTACGTGTCATATTTATATAGAGGAGTTGGTAACGATTTTTCGGCAAACGCTACGTTTCTTCACAGGTCAAATTTAATCTGGAGACTAAAAAGAAATGAATTAAAAGACGCCCACTAATTAGTAAAATGGTGTACTGATGCGCAAATTAGTTGTCTTCTTCTGCAAGTTGGAACGCGTCGCCTAAATTTTGATTTCTGCCTAGAAACGTGCGTTTGCCTTTTTACAACGCCTTCGAAAAACAAAAAAAAAATTAAAAAAGAAAACGAGTGAGCGCGTACACGCTTTCGGAGCTTCGTATGTGTCATATTTATATACAATGAGTCGATAGCGATAATTTCCACGATAAAAAAAAAATACAGAGTTCGACGAGTAAAAGCGTCTCTTGGCGAGACTTCGCTTCGTCGTGGCTCACTCATTCCCCGTCTAGCCGTAACGAGGTTTTATACATTCGTACGTATGTAATATTGTGTAACGTTGTAATAGAGGTGAAGAAGCGGCGAGTCGATGTTCGAGCGTTTTTTGTGTATGATCGGGAAAAAAAAATTAAAAATTAATTGTGAATTGAAAGAAAGTGAGAGAGAGAGAGAGAGCGAGAAACCACTGAAGTGAAAATGAATGGGTACGAACGCGAGCCAAGATTCCTCCCGTCATCGTTCAGGTGTAGACCACATATACGCATCGTAAATATTTCAAATCAAGAATTTTTTTTTTTTTACGAACGATAGACTTTTGTCACGTTTCGCTCTTTTTGTTTTGTCAATTATTTAACTCCACGTCGATACCGATTGCGTTTTCGAAGCCTAAACATCGGAATGATGATTCACTCGATATCATTGAATCGAACAACAATTAACCCAGACGCGACTGTACAGATTGTGCCGAAGTGGGGCGGTGCGAGAATTGAAACTATCAGTCGGGGATGATAAGAAACGCGCGTAGGTGTAACGGTGAAACGGGAGGAGACACGACGTATTCGTGTAAAATTGAAGATATGTGCAGTATTAGGGCTTTTTTAGATATTAAAAACTTAGTAATTACGTATACATATATTTAAAACAACAAAAAAAATTATAATACATCCAACATGGCGTGTGTTCTTTGATAAGTAAAGATCGAATGGAAAAGAGGCAGCGAGCGCGTTTGTTCGCGAGTTGAAGAAGAGAGGCGAGGCGGATTAGTTGGAAGAGCTTGCGATGCGAACTCGGAACTAAAAAAAAAATGAAAAAGATCGAGGGCACGAAGGGGCAGATCGGGCAGACGTGTTGTCAATTCGAGCAAGCACAAAAGTCGAGAGCGACGCGAACGTCTGATTAAAATTAATGAGGTGTCACGCGCCCCTCCCCCCTCCCCTTTATCTTTATCTTCTCGTCCCCTGCGATAAGAAAAGAAAATTAAAATAAAATAAAACACCTCCGAAGTAACTGTAACGATGCTTTTTAATGTGTATATATTGTTGCTTGCGTTCGGCCGACGTGTGTATCGAACTGCCGACATAATTATAGTATTATACTTATTCGTCGCGGCATGTGTGCCGCGGACCCGAGTGAATTGAATGTTTGTGTGCAAGGACGATCGGAAAAAAAAAAATTAAAAAAAAAAAATAGCGAGAAAGATATTACAATTGCGCGAGAGACAATGCAAGGGAGAAAATGAGGATCGGCGATCGAATGCTTGTCGTCGCGTATTCCTCAAAAACCTCGGTCGAACGTGACGTCCGCATTAAATTATATGAATGATGGGAAAAAAGAACAAGAAAAGAAAAAAAAATAATAACAACTAAGTAAAAGAAGAAAGAAAAACGACAAAAAATCGAAATCGAAGTGACTGGTTAAATCGAGATACAGAATTGAATCCGTAAATCTAGTTCCGGCCTACGGACAAACAAAAAATAATTAACGAATCTCGTCGAGCGTTACGAAAGATTTTTCTCGATTTTTTTCGATTTTTATTCTTTTTATTTCTTTTTTTCTTTTACTAACTTAACGAGATAACAATAAACTCGCTGAATAAAAGTTGTGATTCGCGAATAAAGCAACGGGCGGATGGAATGTTCTTCTCGTTGTGTTCCTCGACGTTGTCGTTGAAAGGCTCAAAATTTGTAAAATATAAATTCTACGTATAGTTCGACGAGGGTGTAAGGTCGAGGCGCTATTTCACCAAAGTCTAACTCGCCGTGGATAACGCTTTCCGAAGTGGCGTCTCGACTCTAGCAAGTAGTTCCACCTTGGTAAGCGCAGAATGGCCGGAAAGCGAGACGAAAAAAAAAAAAAAAACGAACAAAAAAAATATCGCGTTCCCGTTAACATAAAACGTGTGCGAGAAAGAGAGCGAAAGATAACGAGTAGATGGAAATAATCGCCGTGAAATTTTGTACCCATCGATCAAAGTCGCGTAGATATTCTCCCAAAAGTAGAAGTCGAGCGGCCTCGAGGGAATGGATTGTCATTTTTTTCCCACAATCTTTCATCGACCCTTGTAAGTTATAATTTATTATACGATTCATTGATTTACCAGTCGCGAAATGCACAATTCGTGAAAATCCAATCCCTCCGCGAGACGCATAGTTAAATAAATAAAATACAGAAACAAAAAAAAAATGAAGAGAAGAAGAAAACAGACGGCCGTTTTACGCTACCATTTTTCCTAAGAGTAAACAGATTCTAACTCTCCGAAGCAATGCCGAATAAACGAACGCATATAGCGCCTACATGGTGGTTTACGTACAGTGATGAAGTAAACGCCTAACCAGGATTACATTTACACAGTAAAAACAAAGAAAAAACATACGCTCATACACAGGAGACACACATTTTACTGATGAAGAATACGTTGGTAGTGAGAACATTGACTCTCGGTCATTCCCAACACACACACACACACACACACACACACTCTCTCACGCAAACAAAAGTATCGGTGTCCAAGAAGTATTTAAAAATAAAAATCGTCTTTATGTACAATTTGAACAACGACCATAATTAATTGAAATCCTTTGCCAACATTCTACGTTCCTGCATACCGTTTGCATAATCTAATATATATTTTGAAAAACTGTGGATTTGTTTGGTTGTTTGTTTGTCCTGTCCTACACCCCCCCCTCGCCGCTGTTCCGTGAAGCTGACCCCCTCCCTTTTTGATGAAGCTTAGAGAATTCTAATAGTATTGGAGATAACAGGAAAGTCAATTTACGAAATGCATGCGAGTCAACATAACCGCTAGTATGCTATATTCTCGAGATTTCTGCTTTCATAGCATATAAGAGTGGAATTCGAAAATCCTAAATCACTCTCATCTTCCTATATATACCCTGATAGACAAACGGCACGAAACGCATATAATTACAACATACACAATAATTACGGCGTGCTGCACATGCCGTAATTATTGTGTCATGTGCTGCGTTTCGTGCTGCTTTGTCTATCAGGGTATTTTGAAGAACTTTGTTTGGATTTGTTTGTTGGTTGGTTTGAATATTTGTCACCCCCCCCCCCCCCCCCATTCTTATAGCATTAATATATCAATGATGTGCAATAGTTTTCAGTATGCAAACTAAAGAATGTATAATTAAATGAAGATCTACTTTTTTTTTATCTTGCCCAGATTACATTGTAAGATTTTTGCATCTTGAGGTATGCGAAAAAAAAGATAAAACAGAACACGTTATTGAATTTTGAAATCCCACAGAACCGCTCGGTGACGGCGCCACCGTACGAACGTCGGGTTCGCTGGACTTTGGACCCGGTTTTGTGGATAGCGTGAAAAACAGCGAGCACACAGTTGCACGGGTAACATAAACGCGATGCTACGATAATACTACTCAACCCTCATATCTGTTGTCTTTCAGAGACTAAACTTCGATCATTCATGTACTACCGTGTTCTTTCATTGGACGAAAACCACCGATTATTCTCTACTCGCTATTATTAATTTATTCGCATTATGAACAGCAGGCGCTTGTTATCAGCTGCCGCGAGCGTAGTCTCTAGACGTGAGTACCTGCGAGCAACTACGATCCTTCAGCAACGATCGTTAAGTCGCTAAAACAGTGCAATAAAAATTGCAATTTACCAAACTTCCAGGAATCCATCCGGCGCAATTCTCCACTGCAATGAACGTTCCAAAGTACGAGACTCTCTCCGTAACTGTGCCAAAGGAATTTGTCTATCATGTCGAGCTCAACCGGCCTGCGAAACTCAACGCGCTCAATTCGGCTATGTGGCAGTACGTTCGCAGATTCGAAAAAAAAAAAAATTATATAATCCATGCATTGAATTTCCAGCCAGTGACAATTTTTTGTTCTTTTTTTTCCAGCGAGTTTGGAGATTGTTTCAGAGAACTGGGTGACAATCCCGATTGCAGGGCGATAGTTTTGTCGGGCGCCGGAAAGATGTTCTCGGCAGGTATAGATTTGCAGGACGCGGTGAAGATCGGACAAAAGTCCGCGGAGCACGACGATATCGCGAGAAAGGCAAAAGTCGTTAAGATGATAGTTAAAAAATATCAAGATGCTTTCACCTCCGTGGAAAAGGTATTTCGTCGTCTCTCGCTCTCGTTTCTATGTCCAATGTAGAACTACCCTCGGTTAATTTTTTTTTTTTTTTTTGGTAGTGCGAAAAGCCAGTTATCGCGGCCGTGCACGGCGCCTGCATCGGCGGAGGGATCGACATGATATCCGCAGCGGACATTCGATACTGCACGAGCGACGCTTGGTTTCAAATAAAAGAAGTCGACCTCGGCATGGCAGCAGACGTTGGAACTCTGCAGAGATTTCCGAAAGTCATTGGTTCGGACAGTCTTGCCCGCGAGCTCGCGTTCACAGCTCGTAAATTCCTCGCCGACGAAGCTCGCGAGTGCGGCTTCGTGAGCCGTGTCTTCGAGAACAAGGAGACGTGAGCGTTACACTTTGCTCCGTTTTTATCGTCGCCGGGTGCGAAAAAAAAAAACCTTGAAGAGCTTGCCCGGTGGAAAATCGAAACTTTGGCTTATCAAAAGTAGCGAATCAACGACCGCGTCTCTGACACTCTGCTCGTGTTTATTTTCAGACTCCTGACAGAATCCATCGCGGTGGCCGAAGTTATCTCGAAGAAGAGTCCGGTAGCGGTGCAAGGCACGAAGCTGAGTATGGTTTACTCGCGGGACCACGGTGTTCAGGCGGGGCTCGATCACATCGTGAGTATCGCCGTCCTCCCTCAGTCCACCTGCAATACAATCAAAAAAATCAATATCTGTCTCGTCAGATTTTAAACAAATATGTACGTTTACTTCGACAGGCGATGAGAAACGAAACGATGCTACACAGCGAGGATTTCCTCAACGCAGCGGTCGCGCTAATGACGAAGGGAGATCCTCCCGTATTTTCAAAGCTGTAAATATCTCGACTCTCTATCGGCGTGTCGAATATCTTTATTACACTCGGTGCGAAAATTGCAGTTTTACGCACGTGCGCAAAACCCCGATTTTCACACATTGGAAAATGAAATGTTGTACGATACTCTTGTCAAAAACGTTTTCTTAAGTCGTGTGATTGCAACACTCGCGTTCGGCTCGTGCTTCAAACTCACGTTCGTCAGAAAAAGTTTTTTCGCACTAGTATCGTGTTGTAATATTATCGCACTAGTATTGTAAATTACTATATGTATATTTTTTATATTCACTCGAAGATTAAAAGGTATGTTTCTCTTAATTGCCGTTCTTGCTACGTTAAATCCCGAAAGAGCGCTCGTTTGTTGGGCAAAGCTGCCAATCTCCCCGTTTCCATATCGTAGACGTTCTTTTTTCGGGATATTTGATCTGTAAAAGGAGTGGGATTTTCTGTTATGAGAATTTTAAATTATCGCGTCAATTTCTTACGATCAATAGATTGAAGTATTGAGATCCTCCCGTATTTTCCAATCTGTAAATATCTCGTCGCTCTATCGACGCGTCAAATATTTTTTTGTATATTTTTTGTTATGTCCACGAGAAGATTAAAAAAGTATCTTTCTCTCAATTGCCGTTCTCGCTACGTTAAATCCTGAAAGAGCGTTCGCTTTTTGGGCAGAGCTGCCAATCTCGCAGTTTCCATATCTTCGCAGATATCGTAGACGTTTTTGTCGCGGGGATAATTTATCTGCAAAAGGAGTGGGATTTTTCTACTGCGAGAGTTCAAAATTATCGCTTCGATTTCTTACGATCAGTAGATTGATGTAGTGCTCGTAGTTGATCTTCTTCGTTTGTGGATCGCAGACGACAGTCATCATCTCTTCGATCTCCTCTTTGGTGAACGGCTCGCCGACTTCCATCATCGCTCTCTCGAGGTCCGATCGCGTGACGTATCCGTGATTCTCCGGGTCGAGAAGCTGGAAGGCCTTCAGCAGATCCTCGGGGTCGGCGGGCTTGAATCTTTAGAATAGTCCTTTAGCATTCAGCTCAGAACTATCGTCGCCACACGATCGTACTCACTTCTGTTCGCATATCGCCTTCGACATGTACGCGACGAAACGCTCCTGCGTTACGCAATTGTTCTCCACGTCCTCCACTTGAACCTGAATCTCTTGCAATTCTGCTTCCGATATTACGCAGCCTGAAAATCATAATAAAGGTACAAAAGTAAAAAAAAAAAAAAATGCCTATCGAACAACCAGTTATTATTTTACACTCGCCTAAAGATCGTATAATCGTCCCGAGCTCTCTCACGTCGACCTCGTGGCTTCCGGCGTTATCGAAAACCGCGAAGGCATCCGCTATTCGCTTTTCCAACAGCGAAGGTTCCACGGACCCCGACACTGGAAGAATTTTAAAAAATTTTAACAGACGGCAAAAAATGTCAATCACTGAAGTTAAATCCGCTTGCGGGCTGCCAAGGAAAAAATTTCTTATAATTCCATACGGGATTGAAGCGATAATACGTCACCTTGACGGAGTTGCCGTCGTTGTTTCAATATCATAAGGAATCGTAAGAATTGAAATCAAATAATTTTTCTTTAATATCTTACAAGCGATTTTTTTTCAGTGCAGGCAGTTAGAATTTTAAATAGAAAAAGTAACACTGATACAAACTCTTTTACAGCTGCAGATCCGTAGATTCTCAGGGAGAGTTTGTTTAATCGATATCGCCATAGACATACCTGGTAAACCCTGTAAAGCCTTTAAAAACTACACTCTTCCGACTCAACCGCGGTCCGGTGTTCATGCTCATAAAAGTCGCGTCGTTAAAAGTTATCGTATATATTTTTCTTAACTGGGCAGTGATGTCCTTAGAAATACGGTATGGTACAAAAAAGATTTGTAAGATGAATCGAGGGAGGAGCTTGAGCGCGGGGACATAAACAATTTGTACAATTCCCAATTCACCAAATCGACGAAATAAAAACAATCGATTCCATACGCTTTCACTCCTCATTTGTCTAGAAATGAGCCGTTTGCCGATCGATCTCTACAATGTCCTCGATTATCTCCTGAACCCGTGTTCCAATTTTTTTCGCCACCTCGATCTTCTCGTTGTTCGGCAGTTGGAGGTAACGCCAGACGAGGTCGCCGTCGATTATTCCTCGAGCGGGATTGCCCTGCATGCGCACGTGGCTCTTGTACGTTCTTAAGAAAAAAATCACCGATTAGTTTTCTTCGAAGTTCTTACGACGTTTTATATTCAACAAAAATATGTATCGCTCACCTGTAAGCTTTTGGGTTCAATCCGGCGATGTGGCAAATGTGACTGACGAGGACGTTTTGCAACATCAGAAGTCTCCTGTAAGTCTTCTCCGGGACGGGCAAGATGTACCCGAGGCCTCCGTCCAGTGTCGCTGAAACAAAACTATGGTTAGAAACGATTCAATTTTCAGTGAAGCTGTTACCGAAAAAAAATCACGGATTACTTACCGTACATCGTAACGTGCCGTCTATCGGCACCTGTGAAATTTTTTCTATCGTTCGCCGGATCGTTGATCTTGCACCTTATCCTGAAGAATGTATTGACTTTTTGTCCCAAATGAAAATCGGCTTTTCTTATAAGCTTCTGCCCTCCGAGGCTCTCCCTCGACTCCGGCTGGTACATAAAAAGTGCTATGTTGCTCTCGCCGTCGGCAACGAGAAAGCCCATGTTGCTGTTGTCGATCAGATACTCTATCGTGTACACTTCGGACGGTCTGAAATCCTGCAATGGAAGTTCAAGCCTTGTTACATGCTCGGATGGCGACCACGATTTGATTTCAGTGCCTTCTTACCCTGCTCACTAGCGACAGAGTTCTGTACTCTTCCTGAAACCTCAGCAAGCTTATCGACTTGTAGACATCGGCTACCAGAATGAGACTCTTGATACTCAACATCTGGTGGATGTAAATTTGTGTGTCGATGAACGCGACTCCTATCAGGTCGTTGTCCTTCAGCTGCCAGATATAAATCTAAAAAAAAAATAGAAGAATGCATTCTCAATATCCTGTATATTGCATCGATGAGACTCAAAAGCTCGAATTACCTTCTGGCCAACTGCGGAGACGAGAAAGCCAGACACTTGAGTTATCGCTGTTATAGGCCCTTTCTGCTCCTTAGCGTAGATCTGCTTGAACCGATTTTTCGTCAAAGGTTGTCCTGGCTCCGGCACGACTTCTATAATGTCGAATATAAGTATCTGCGGACAAAGTTTAATTAGTAAATGTACAACGACGTTTGGTTATAAAAACGGGCGGCGCTTACTCTTCCTCGGCTGGTGATATCTTCCCCATAATTGTAGTTCGTTCCCAGAACGATGTAGCCCTTCAGTCCCGACCTCGTGCCCTCGTAAGCGAGAGACACGTTCTTCAGGCAAGTGACGTGCTCCCACTGTTCGAGCTCTATTCTGGTGTTGGGGATAGTTTCCCAAGAGACCGGGGAAAACAGAACGATGCTGAAGAGCTCTTGCGACGGGTAGAGAAACCGCTCGGATCTTTCCTCCTCTGTGAATTCCTGAAAGTTATTAATTAATTAATTTATTTATTTATTTAACGAGAGCGTTGATATAGACGTTTAATATTAGTATAAGTATAATTGAAAGTATTAAATAAATAACCGATCCTGATTTATTCCTCCAATAATCCCGTCTAGCAAACCACTCATAGAGGATAGATTTTCCCACAGCTGCTTTGAACTCTCTAATCGGTCGGCCAAAAATGTGTAACACATCTTGCCCTCAAGATCCGCTGGTGGAAAAATAATGCGTCTTCAGTGAATCGAAGCTTACCTTGTCCTCGCCATTGAAACGGAAGTAACTCTTCAAGGGCTCCGCCGTGCTCGTTATCACGCAGTAAGTTTTGCTCTCGACGTGGTAGGTTACGAAGTGCGGAGTACATCGCAGAGGAACTTTCCTGACCGGCCAAGGGGCGTCGTACGACAAGTGTGTCGGCAGAACGCAAATTCTCAGCTCCTCCTGCATGACATTGCAATGAAAATAATCGATCGATTATCGAACAAGAAAATAATTGGGTCGCGGGGCTCGAAGGATTGATTACCTTTCGATTAAAGTACAAAAAGCCTTGAGGACAATTAACATTATTGAAGGGTGCGAACGAAGTGACCCCTCCGTCGATACCCATAGGGTGAGTTCGCAATTCGCCTCTTCCCGTCAGGAAGATCCAGTGAGGATAATCGCCGCATATGAAGACACCGTTGTAGCCGGCAATGTTGCTGAAGTATCGCAGCATACTCGTACGCGTTTCGACGAAGCTCGGCATGTCTTCCTGCTTCGTTTTTGGTCTGTAAAAAAAGTCGTTAAAACATAATTCGGTTCACCGATTTATCGAACGAATATGCGATCGCGTACTTCAACTGTCCGGGAATGATACAGTGATCGAGCTTCTTGAAGCGCAGTTTCAAGTGGCCCTTCGGATATCTGTAAGCTTGATAGATCTGCAATTCGGCGTCGAGACGAATGAGCAGCATGGGTCTGTTTCCGTGGTGGCCGAGAGGAACCATCAATATCTCTCGTACCTGAAACGCGTTTTTAGAATCGGTAATAAAACTGCTCGATTGAAAATAAATCTTAGGTATATTACCTGCATCTCGCGATTTGGTATCTCGTTGACTTGCGACGAGTGCAGCGAAGTTGATTCCATACTGTCGTGGAGAACGTACTGTCCGTAACCGAAATTGCGTATGAGGTATGAGAGACGTAGATCGGGCATGGAGTAAATTTCCAGAGTACCGCTGTCGCGATAAACCAGGAGCCAGTACGTGGGTTTCATCTCTTGCATGTGTTTTTGCCACCTATCGTGCACGGTTGAAAAAATAAATAAAAATCGTAAGTCACGAAACATTGTTGCTTCGTTCACACTTTTAAAAAAATCGTATGAAATTTAATGTACTTGCAGCGGAAATTTGAATGCATAAACTGGTATATTAAATTTCATGTACAAGTGTGATGAAAAATTAATGCACTGTATATTTAAAACTTAGAAATACTTTACTTTTAATCATTTACTTTGATTTTACTATAAAAGTACTTTCATTCCAATAATTTACTCTAAGTTCACTGTAAAAGTACATTTAAATTTAATGTTCCAGTTTTTGCATAAAAACTTCCAACCCGGTACATTAAATTTAATCATTTTCTTTAAACAGCGTACGAATAATCCTATATCACTGTTTTTTTCCATATAATACAAAGCATACCAGGGCTGCTTCTTCGCGGGCGCTTCTTGTGGCTTCGTCGGTTGTATAATGGGCATCTGAAATGCCGGAGCATCGCCGTAGAGCAAATCGTCCTCGTTGTCAACATTGCCGACCACAGTCGGTTCCTCGAGGTTCTTATCCTCCTGAGGCACGACGACTTCCGGCTCACCCATGAAATTCTTCGTGAATATACCGCTCACGTCTCGGTAAGCGCAGATGGCTTCTATTTGAGGTCTCTGTAAGATCAATTTTTTTCCCTGTTAATAAGAGCTTACCAATCGCCACGCGCTCTACCGAATTCAGTGCTTCACTTACGAACAACAGCTCAGCCGGTTGCGCGTGCAGTCGGGGAGTCCCACGACCCTCGCGCAGTGTCAGAAGCATCACCTGACCGTCCTCCGTGAGTAGAGTAACGTAGGGATCGGCGCAACTCGCGTGCACGATCGGACAGCCGAGATCCAGAGGCATGTGTTGTATCTGCTCGATACCTTGCATGAGCCGCACACCCATCTGCGTTACCTGAACGATATATCTATTCGCTCCAAGATTCCCAGCGAAGACGGTAGTGCCTTGAGTGCTGAATCCGCTCTGTTCCACCTCGTTTATTTCTTGTCCCGTTTGTAATACCTAAAATAAAAATAACAAAGTATCAGACAAATTATGATCGATGCCATTGATTACTCCCAAAAATGTTGCTCAGCTTCTTCGGGATGAAGATGAAGGATCGCTGCTTACCATAGTAGAATCTTCGTGACTGAGAATCAGGAAAGAGTGTTGTCCCTCGGTCTCTCCTTTCGTTACTTGTTCGGTGCTCGAGGCGCCGATTACCGTCCACATGTCCTCGCAGCCGGGAAGCTCGAAGGTCGTGACCACCTGCGGTCGTACGGACCGCTGAAGCACGCAGAGCGCACCGTTCTTTCCATAACCGGAAGTGGTCACCAGTTCGACGTCGGGATCGATGTTGTGGGAGAATTCTTCCGATAGGAAAGCCGGCTCGCCCATTGAGATGTTGCCGCAGGGTCCGATGTTCAGCAGACTGTCGCATACCTTTGCAAAAAAAATGATAATCGTTTTACTCAACGATAGAATGACGCGATCTGATGCACGAGGCGAGGATACACACCTCGAAGATGTACGAGCTTATTCGCATTGAAGTTTGAGTCTCGCTACCGTAGACTTCGAGCTCTTCCGGATCTTTTATATCCAATACGTCGGACGCCATCCAATCGCCTAGTGAATCTTGCTTAACTTTCTTCGCCGGCGTCTCGCCGCTGTCGTTATCGTCCAACGTTATCTCTACGTCGTCGTCGTCGTCGTCGTCGATCTGGTGCACGGCCTCGGGCTCCTTTTCCGTGAATCGGAGCAGCAGAGAATTGCCGAGACGGGAACCGAGAAACAGATAGTTGTCCTCGCACATACATACCTACAAAAAAAAGGTGTAAGACTTCTGGGAAGCTGGGAAAGAGACGTGATTGAGGATTTGTGATCGAGAAGACTCACGCAGGAGGTCAATACACTGGCAGCAGCTTTGTCAAAATGGAAGCCTCGAACGGACCTCATGCTATCAGCGAATAGCGACAGAACGTAGAGCTCACCGGTCTTGAGAGATATTACCAAACGATCGGCGGATATGAAAGCTACCTGAGCGCCCTCCAGACTCATTTTCACTCCCTCTTGAGGTTCTGCAAATCGATAATTGCATGTAAGGTAAGGTATAACTTTTTTCTGTTCATCCAATAATGTTTGTAGATACGAACTTTAAATATTAGAATATTAAAAGAAGAAATTGGAATTCTAATACTTAAATTCGGAGTAAATAAAATCTGCATAAGTGTCCGGTGACTGGGACATGTCCGAGCATTGGTACTGTTACCTTAAAGATATTTTTAACGACAATGATGTTTTCCTTTATGGTTCTGTACTCACTCAGAGGGAAGTTGGTGCTCGAATCGGACAGACTGTTGAGAGATACTCCGTAAGGCGGTATACTTTGATTGAGGTAGATCAGAGAATTAACAGCCATTATGAGGGTGCCACCCAGAGGCTTCTTGACCGGTACGGCTTGGCAGCAATCGAACGGTAGATTCGATACGGACCAAATAATCGGATGGACTCTTTGTTGGATGTTCAACGATATCGCGACCATGGCGCACGTGTCTTGTCTGACCGCTATTCGACTTAGAAATGAAAAAAAAAAAAACAGATTTATTATAACGTTGTTCAGCGATTCGTGCAAATTATTCCGAAGCGCGAGATGGCTTACCCTGAGAAAGTTCGTACCGGTTCGTACAAAATGAGCAACGTTGGCTCGTAGTATCCGTACAAAAATTGCAAATCAATTATATTGTCCATCTTCTCTTCGAGGGTCTTCAGGACTATCATGTAAGACGACAGTATAGGAGTTTTGTTGTAAGCGCTCATTTTGGCGCTATCCATCATGTCGCTGTCGTCCAACGAAGGATCTTTGCGAAACGGTAAAACTACGAGCTTTCGGCCGTAGACGAGCATCACGGCGCATCTACCCTCCGGGTCAACTCGCACTATTGGAATGTGGTGATGATGCGTCCATCCATCCTGATAACAAAAATAATCACGATACATTTTGGAGTAAAATAATTATTTTCCGAGACTTCGCCTTTGTTCCAAATGATTTTACGCTCATATTTCATATGTATTTTCGAAAACGGTGGATTTGTTTTTGTTGATTCGGATGTCTGCCCCTACCCCCCTCCCACCATGGGTTTTTATAGCACATAAAATGGATTTTGAATTCCAAACTTCCATTCTATATGCTATAATTTCAAAATTTCGGTTTTTATAATATATGGATTTCAAAACTCCAAAATCCATCCCATATGCTATATTTTTGAAAATTCGGCTTTCATAGCGTATGGAATGCATCTCGGAATTCCAAAATTCCATTCTATACAAATTATTTGCATGGTCGTATTACATTCATTATTGTAAGCTCATTGTTTGTTTGTCCAAGATCTGAACCAAAAATACCTGCCGAAATTATCAGGTATTCCATAAAAAGTCAGCCACCGTTTTTTTTCCTACTCTATATTTTTGTGCATTGTCTGCTTTAAAAATGTTTACAAAAATTGATAGAGTGGTACTAAAATGACCTATCACTGCTGTATTTATGGACGACCAGGTAAAAAAAAAAAACTGGCCAAATTATTGCGCAATACAGCATATAAAAAAAAAATTATAAACTCTACCCTCATCTCCTCCTCTTCGAAGTAATGCAAAGACACCGTCCTCAGATCGTGAGTCTCCAGATCGTATTCGACTACGGACAGCTTGGCGTCGCGGAAGCTCACGAGCAACGAGTCTCTCTGCGATCCTACCAAGTGAACGGCTTGCAGCGACATGACGTTTCCCTGCAGAGTGTACTGTCCGAGACACTCGAGTTTCATTCTCGGCTGACGTGTTTCTGTTGGCACAAAAAAAAATAATGAAATAACGCGAATGAACGATCGAACGGGTTCCTCGACCAAGCGTGCTTACCGGAAAATTTCTCTTTCCGAGTGCTGTCGACGTCGGGTATGAGACGAAAAACCCTTATAATATTGGCGCCCGCGACGACCAAACATTTTTCAGTCCGGTTGAAGAAGTAACACGTTATCGTGTGCTCCACGCCGGTGGCTGGATGAGTGCTCTTGCATATCGAGTACATTTTTCGATATCTCTGTAAGGAGATGTTTTGCACTCTAACAGGTTAGTTTTTTGTTCGTGCAACGATCTATCGCGCCAAACTCGGCGGGACTTCGAGTCTCGACCGATTAAATAACACTGGCTGTTTCTGGACGAATGTTACCGCTCGTTGTACCCTTGTTTGTTTAATAACTTAATCAACACGTGATAAAGGTACAAACTGTCGTTAACGACAACATCCATCGTTCGAGCTGGACCATGGTTTGTTTGAAAGGTACCGGGCATCTGCGGGCAAACATTGGGCCGCGTTCAGAAATCACACCCGGGTAACTGGCTTCTCTCTCTGACATTCGCACGAGCTCAGCACTCTCTCTCTCGTTCTACGTTATACGAGATAAGTTTCTAAACGGGCCGTTCGCGGTTAGCACTGCCATCGGTGGGTTCCCAAAGATGACGAAAATTCACCGATTCCCCACAATATCTCGAGGCTGTTTTATCGGCCCGAGATAGGGTGCGTTCTTGAATGCACTTCCACTCTCTTCTGTTTAATCCAGAAATATTCGAGATGTATCCCCATCAGAGCTCGACAAATACACTAAGTACTTGAAGGACGTATTGAAACATCAAGTACCGAGTCAGTGCCCAGTACTCAGAACTTCAGCAATTCAGTTCTGCCAGTACTAAATGCGTCAGTACTCAAGAACTACCTAGTGGTCATTACTTCAAGTACTTGGTACTTCAATATTTACTTCAAGTACTCGATACATCAATAAGTACTTCAAGTACTTAGAGTATTATTTGCCCAGCTCGGAATCCACATGTATACGCAGCTGAAATGGACGTTCTTACATTCCTGTCTGCTCTCAATTCAGGGTTTATTTTTTGACACAAATTTGCTATGATAACCGTTCTTTTGTTATCAAAACATCAATCCGATGGAAAGAATCGGATGTACTATTGGCAGTATAAAAAAAACCCACTAGCAGTGGACAGTCATACATACAAGAACGCATGGTTGAGCGGACTGCGCTCAAAAAGCACTCTCTCTGACATTCGCGTCAGCGCAGCACTCTCTTTCTCTCTCCCATTCTATGTTACCCAAGGTGTAAGTTTCTGAACGGATCGTTTGCGGTCAGCACTGCCATCGATGAATTCCCAAAGGCGATGAAAATTCACCGATTTCGTGCGATATCTCGAGGTTGCTTTATCGGGCCGCGATAGTTTTACGAGCGTTGCGTGTGAAAAATCTTGCGCGGAACATCTGAGTTTGACGTTTGAGCTAGGGCGCTTTGTTTGGAAGTCAACAAAGCGAGACAGAAGCGCGAGACAAACGTGGTGCGCAGTTTGACCGCTATTATTCATAACTGTTGGGAAACGAGTGGTTTTTATTTATCAGCGTCGATGTTCAACTAGGCACGAGGTTGCTTCGTTCTGCATCGAAGTTACGAATTGTCGTAATCGAGTGGCGAGCACCTTTAGTCGGCTCGCAATCGAGTGTCCGTCGCGCACGCTGTAACGTGCGTTCGTAAGAAGACAAAATGTGGAAACCCTTCGAAGCTGGAAGCTCACCGGTCGACTGGTGCGAGGGAAATTACAGTATTTCACCTTGCATAGCGGAATTCATGAATACGGTATGAAATTTATAATTTAACCATTTTTTAATTTTTTATTTACTATATCATCTTCATTCGCATATTTCGACTATGTTGATTTTTGCTTCAGCTGAGCAACGTTCTGTTTCTGCTGCTTCCGCCGGTCCTCATGCACCTCTTTCGAGATTACGGAAGATTCGTTAATCCTGGCATTCACGTTATTTGGTTTCTACTCATGGTCGTCGGCCTCAGCAGCGCTTACTTTCACGCAACTCTGTCCCTCATAGGTAAGATGCTCGTCATGCAATTTCTTTTTGACTCTTACGGAGTAATAGCTTTTCTTCGAGCGATTAATTGTTTTGTTCGTCGCAGGTCAACTCCTGGACGAATTGGCGATACTCTGGGTCTACATGGCCGGCTTCTGTATGTTCTTCCCGAGAAGATACTTTCCCGGAGTATTCAGAAACAACAGAAAGAGATTTTCCATGTTCGTGGTAGTCCCTACTCTGGGAGCTACCGGATTGGCCCTTGTGTATCCTGCGATCAATGCCTTTGCACTGATGACTCTTGGAATTCCTGCATTTGGGTTCATGTTTGTTGAACTTAAAAGGTACTTCTGAATTACCATTGTTCGCCTTGTAGTTTTTATATTAAAGACGCGAGTTTTGCAATCAATATGTTTTAACTAGTTGCAGTAAAAGAAATTAATTGCCAATGCAACAAAATCATTTCATGGCATTTATACAGTTATCTTCTTATGCTAGTTTTATTCCTAATGATAATTGTACACCTTGACAAAGGCCCGTCGACCTGAGTTCTTCAGCACGAGATTTTTTTTTGTTGCTTGAAGGGTATTTTTTTCCTTTCCTTAGATTACGATTTAAAGATTTTCAAGTTTTATTCCGTGATTCTTTCGTTGGCCATTAATTCTGATTTCTTGATAAATTGTGTGTGTGAAAAGTTCTAATTCATTTTAATTTTTTTCATCTTTCAGGACAACATCCTCAAGAGTGTATCGTTTGGGCGTGCGTTGCGGAGCCGTTTGGGTTCTCGCCGTTGCCTGCTGGCTGAACGATCGTCTGTTCTGCGACACTTGGCTCAATCTCAATTTCCCGTATCTCCATGCTCTTTGGCATCTGTTAATATTCATAGCGAGTTACACGGCGGCTGTTCTGTTTGCTTATTTCTCAGTCAAAGACGAAAAGCCTCATCAGACTGCTGTACTGAGGTATTGGCCGAGAAACGATTTCGAACTCGGGATGCCTTACGTGACTATCAAATGCTGCGTAAAATTCGACCCTAACAGTAACATATAATGATGAAGAGCTTTCTTTGTTTTTAATATGTTGAACGCCTATTTTTAGTATATTTTAATGCATTTATGATTTAATGTTGGTTGGCAAACCACACAGCCCGCAGCTTTCCACTGCTGAAATTAATTTTATTACATTTTTTGTCGTCTTGTGTTCGATTTGAATGACGCAAGGACGGCTGTAAAAGTGACCTCGACGGACTCTGAGACATTAGTTTTCGTAGACCGTTGAATGATTCATGCAAAGTCGATAACAATGTGAGGCACGTACGGCCGGTCAAATATAGCATAATCGTCGCTCGCAGAGTCCATAGATAGATTTATATTTCAATGATTCATAGGCTGCATAGGACAAAATTATTTCGATTATTTCGTAGCCAAGATACCAAGGTCTGTGATAATTCAGCTCGCAAGATTTTTTCTAGAAACCCGATTACGTTAATCGGAACAATGAATATATCGATTCAGCATTAGAGGATCGCGCCAACGATGTAATGGAATTGAACGATTTTATTCTTTTTTTTAAATTCAAATTGCCGTGGACTTCATCACCGCAATTGTTTTTAATTTGCCAGACACCGCGACGGGCACGCTCAAGTCTATTGGATTGTGATAACGATACCATTTATATTGAAATCCTGTATTCGGGTAAATAATACGAATTTATAGACTTAACGATTCAGGATCGATCATATGAGATATTTAAGTAACTTGTATACATAAATTTACTTATGTACAGTTGAAATAAAAGGTTTTAGAACTCTTTAGCTTGACTCAACGCAGTGACAAACTGGCGAAGCGTACATTGTACCCGTTACCATGTGCAAGGTAATTCTGTAAAGTTTATACTCCGTAATGATAATTATATAAAGTGGATTAATCATGAGTCGACGACAACCGTAACGAGTTTCGAAATTTGAGAGCGTCGCGCTCGCCCGCCAAATTCAAAATTCTCTCAAAAACAAACATCGATTATCGAACAATCGATTGAACGGGAGTTATCTATCTCTCTCTCCCTCCGTCTCCCGATCACTTTAGGCCGTACAGGGTTGACGTAGAGAGCGGATAAGCGTAGTCTTTCCGACGTCAAGATTTTCGGTATTTCGTCACAAACAAAACGTTCGGATCGAAGTGAGAAAAAAAAATTGTCCTATAGTTCTGGCTGATCGCAAAGAAAGCCCGGTCGACGTAAGATGCCACGCGGTAAGGATAATTTTTAAAGCCCGACGAATTGTTCGGACACCGCCTCGTTTATTTATCCGCTCCGAAACAAAAATCTACCACGTTTTTTTTTTCCTTACTTTTAATTCTGTTTGGAACAAAAAACGTCGCACTACTTCCGTTCAAGGCCTCGCCTACGGTGCCAGTGGCTTTCTCACCTCGTTAAAATAATTTTATTTTGCTCGCGTGCTTTACAGGTAAATTTGTAAATCACAAGGGTCGGAATCGTCACTTTACCAGTCCCGAGGAATTGGAGGAGCAACGACGACAGGACGAAGAGAAACGAAAGTGGAGAGTCAGTATTTTATAGGTTAAACCGACCGCACGACGACATTGGATTATTTCGTAAAGTATCAAGGTCGGGGCGTCCTTTGTTCGGTCAATACGCGAATATTTAAAAAAAAACTATAAACTTGATGTTGTCAATGTTTGTGGAAAGAAAAAAAATTTAACGTAATTTCTCCAAAAAGCAAACAAAAAAGAAAAAAATTATAAGAAAATGTATCGACCGAGTGGATAGAATGAACGAACGATTGGGTGCTTGCAGCAAACGAAAGGAGGCGATTCGTCCAGCGAAGAGGACGATGACCCGAAGGGCAGCGGCGACAAGGCCAAGAAGACTGACGGATCTGGGTCGGATAGCGAAAGTGAAACTGACTCCGATTCAGAAACTGAGGTACATCCGACTATTCTTTTTTTGGAACATAAAAAATCATTCGGTCACCTTTTGCTGACACTGGCCAATTATGTTGCAGGGAAAGGCGAAAGGAGTGGAAAACTTGATCGAAGTAGAGAATCCCAACAGGGTACAGAAAAAAACAAAAAAATTATCTCAACTCAACGAAACGTTAGCGAAATCATCGAAACCAGAACTATCCCGAAGAGAAAGGTAGAGGGAACATTAGTGCAGATACAAAGTAGACTGAAATATATCGACATAATTTTCGGGCGCAATATCGTTCTATTTCGTTGTAATTCCCAGGGAACAGTTGGAGAAACAGCGAGCGCACGCGAGTTACCAGAAGCTGCACGCGGCCGGCAAGACGGACGAGGCGCGCGCCGATCTGGCTCGATTAGCCATAATCAAACAGCAGAGAGAGGAGGCGGCTAAAAAGCGGGACGACGAGAAAAAACAGAAGGAAATGGCGGCGCAAAAGAAAACTGAACAAACTCAGAAGGCTCTCGGCAAAAGGACTTGAATAATGATAAATCTACGTGTCCATTATTAAAATAACTTGCATACCGATAATGTTATTACACAACTAATACCCAAATGGTTCTATATCTACTTTCTTATCAATAAAGTTCCACTTAAACCAGGTACTCGCAATTTTCTACGTTGTTCACAGTAAACACCGCATATAAATGTTAATGTTTAATTACTAAAAATCTCGCGCTCGTCGAACATGCGTCTTAGAACGTACGTTCGGAGTTTTTGTTTCTTCAACTTCGCGACGAAGTTGCCGCGCAGCAAAGCGGCCATAGCCGGGGGTCTGAGGGGGTTTAAAGGGTCGCGAGGTGCGTCGAACGATCAAACTTTGCACCCGTAGGTAACAGCGCCCATAACCCCTTATCATTCCATTTCCAATTACGCGACCGACCGCACCGATAAGTTCCATTGCGCCGTTGACTCTCGAATACGATCGAAAACGACGCATCATCGTGCACACGTAAGTCGTGAACATTTCTTTTTCTTCTTTTATATAAAAATATAAACGATCGATCGTCGCCGATCTGCCGAAAAATATAGAATTTGTTCATTGGACTAAAATGTTGAAGCTCAAAGTAAGAACACGCGGATTCAGCGCGTGGTTATTGTATACTGTTGCACACGCAATTTGCGCTATCGTTTCAGGCTTTGGTAACTACGAGATTGGGTCGGAATCTACTGACAAACGCAGTCGAGAGATTATCGAGTAAAAGCAGTTCGAGCAAGTCCGGATATCCTTCATACATCATGTCCATCGAAGAGGAGAAACGTTAGTAGAGGACTGTACATGGAATTAATCAATGCGAATGTGAAACTTATATAGGTGAACTTTGATTCTTGCGACAGAGAAATTTTTGAACATGCCGCTGGAGGAGAAGAGAAGCCATTATCAGATCAATGCCACGACACCCGACCAGCTAATGAGCTGGTGCCAGTACTGGAAGAAGAACAAGGCAAGCATCGTCAAAGACCCCATCGAAAACATCGAGAAGGTAGATGAAGCGTTGGCCAGCAAGATTTTTATGTGGCAGGGAGACATCACTTCGCTGGAGATCGACGCCATCGTGAATGCTGCAAATTCTAGTTTGATGGGTGGCGGTGGAGGTAATATTTTACAACCATGAAGATATCTGTATGACATAAACTTTCATCATTGGCAAGCCTCTGTTGATGCGATGCCTTGGGAAGAAAAAAAATTGTTCACTTGTAGAATTTTATTCTCCAAATGAACTTCCCCGAACGAAATTTGCACGATGCAAAATACAGCTGTTAAACATGATGAAATTCAGTCTCATGTAGATATCTTCAGGGTCAAAGTGTTGGAAATTTTTTGTTTGTGCTCCAGTTTGACGAATTTTATTTTTTCAGTCGACCAAAATCGACTTTTGGAAATAAAAAAAATTGTTCACTTCTAGAATTTTATTCTCTAAGTGAAGTTCCCCGCACTAGTTGTACGTGATGCAAAACACAGCCGTTATAACTTCACGAAATTTAGTCTCGTATAGATATTTTTAGGGTCATAATATTTGGAATTTCTTTTTATGCTCCGATTTGACGATTTTTTTTTTAGTCGACGGAGCTATCCACAGGGCTGCTGGACCCAACCTAAAGAAGGAGTGCGCGACTCTGAACGGCTGCCAGGTTGGCAATGCGAAAATAACGGGAGGCTATCAGTTGCCGGCTAAATGTGCGTTGAACCACGACGCACCTATCGGCAAAATTTGAGTTCACAAGAAATGAGCGAAAAAACAATTGTTACTAAGCTCAAATTTTGCACGATTTCATTCGCTGACGATGAACCCAATTAACGATTCATGTTGATAATTTTGCAGATGTGATCCACACCGTGGGTCCTCGCGGCGAAAAGCCGGACGAGCTCCGCGAGTGCTATGAGAACAGTCTAGGTCGGGCTGTAAAGAATGGTGTGCGAACTATAGCGTTCCCGTGCATATCGACTGGACTCTACGGATATCCGCAGAAGCAGGCGGCGAAGATCGCTCTGTCCACTGTGAAGGCTTTCCTTCTCGAGAATCCCGACAAGATAGACAAAGTAATATTCTGCCTGTTTCTGAAGACCGACAAGGATATATACGAGGAATTGCTACAGAAATATTTCGGTCTCGACTGAACGACAATCAATGACCGCGAACTACTTATCATTGCCATTCGCGACGAACTAAAGATAATCTGTACCCAATTGTATACCTTGTAACCCCGACTTCAACGTTGTATAAAAATTGGTTTTTCTGTTTTTCATTCCCATTGAAAACTCGTCGTTCTCGTTACGTCCATTTTGAATTTTAATCCGTTGGCGCCCAACGGTCATTTCCCCCTCCCTTCCCCCCCGCCCTGCCCCTCATCACTATGCGCACCGCGTCATTTCCTCAGTTCTCGTTCGACGCTCGTTCAAAGAAGGTACCTCGGCCGTTCAGTTTGCCGAGAATTCCCAAGAGCGGCGTTACGAGTCTCGCGTTTTACGTTAGAGTTTTATAACAGGACGACGATCGTCGGATGGTTTTACGAACGCCCGTGATCTCGTGAAAGCCCTTCGGCGTCGTCGACACTCTGTAAAGGTATTTCGCACGGTTCGGTTTGTGTAATGGCTTTAGCCGGGCGTCCGCGAGATCGCCGTCAGCGCTGAAACTTCGTTATTTAGCCGCAAAAATCTCCTCGTCTCGCCCTGACGGCCGGTAGCCATCTTGGAAATATCGAAGTGTGTAATGTCTGCATGTGGTAATAGGTGGGGGACGGTTGTTAATGTGGTGCATTTCGATCGTGAAATCTGTCACAAATGGGTAAATATTCTTTAAATTAATATAACACGTACGATTGGAAACATGGAACGAACTTAAAGGGATGAGCCTTTGTTAACGTTGATATAAGTAAGTGTTTGGTGCGCGTGGCAGTGTGGTACGAGGCGCGGTAGGAATCGTTCGATCGCGAGTGAAGTAGCTTCTTGTGTCAATCGTGTAGATTCCTCTTGGTTTATTCGCGGTGCAATTGATATATCGTTCCTCGTTCGGGCTACGCGTATCGTTCGATTGGATGTTTCTTTCGTTTCGGCATATATTTTTTTTAAATCTCTTCAACGTGCTAAACGCCTCGACGAGCTCGTTAATGTCGCAGAGTTGGATATTTGAAAATTAAAAAAAAAAACGTGATGCGATATTGTCCTTTGATAATAATGTGCGGGGCGAATAGAGCTGGCTGAAAGACCGTGAGTAAGGGTGGCCCCCCTCGATTGGCCGACACACCTATAAGAACGCATCGTGGAACACAGTGGTCCCGGTTACAGTACAGAGACGGAGAGAGAAACGAGTGGGCGAGATACATCAATCGCCATCGGAACAACCGAACCCGTATTAATATTAACAAACATCGAGTATCCGTAACTTCCCTTCCCCCCTCCCCACTCCCCTTTCGAAATTAACGTACATTCTGTACAACGACGAAAAAGAGAGTCCCGTAATCTTCGCCGAATGGCCGACCGCTTTCTAGGTTACTGACGGACCAACCGTATACGCGGTGCCCGCCGACTCTCTCGTCCTTTTGGCTGGCTCGACGATATCTCGTCGTTGCTGCAGCAAAACGGCTCTTCGTCGTTGCATTTCGGAAATATCTCGCGCTCTCTCTCTCTCTATCTCTCTCTCTCCGTCTCGCGTTCTCGCGACTCAATCTGTCTCTCTGTCGCGTACTCGCGGGTTTTAGATGCATGTGTCAGGTTCGAGAGAGCTCGTAAGTCAAAGCCGCCTCGCTGGCCGACGGTCGTCGACGATTTTACACAAAGTTAGATAAGTTTCCGCCGCAACGGTAACGCGCAAATGCAAATATACAATAATACACTCTGTACGCAATTTTAGTCGCCTCGATGTCTTCGCGCTTTAACGCGCGTGTGTCAACTCTCTTTCCGATTATTATTGTTATCGTTATTATTCTTAAACAATTCGCCTGGTCCCGTGAAAACAGTTGGCGATTCAGAGTGGCCTCTGGTGATCCGATCCTAAATTCTTGACTTACACGCACGGCCCGCCGGGGATATTGTACACGATAAATTTACTCGTCTCTTGCGGTGAGTATAGAAAAAAAAAAAGAAACGCCTTTGAGAGGGGGCAAAAGTTTGGCTTACGCTCGGTCGCGAGGGAGAGACCGTGTTTTACTTCTCACGGCTGTATTTGGTTCCGAGATGTCTCCCTGTCCGCCTCGAATTATAGGTATACGACGGGTCTCCGCGAAGATACTTGAATTACCGTTCTAACCCGTTTTTCTGTATTTCTCCCTCCGTCGCTCTCGCTCCCCGACCGTGTCGCTCGCTCCGCCAAGCCAGAATCATTGTTACAGAACTCCCGGCGCTGGAGAGCACAGTGCAACAGCACTGGTGCTCTCTCACGGGAACACACTCCGAAAAATCTTACGGCCTCGAGAAATCAGCCCCGAGATATATAACTTCGAGGTCGGATCAATGCTGAACTATACCTCGCCGATCCCTTCACTTTCAACGGGTTATATTTTCTGCCCGAGAGACACGCACTCGCGAAGCGGAGAGACGTTGCGCTAGGTGCCTGGCACGATCCTCCTACTCTTCGCTCGAGACTCATCTTTCTGCTTTTCTTCTTTTTTTTAAATCTTTGTATCTTTTTTTTTAGTTTGTATGCCGGCAAGAACCGTCACACTTTATTTGGTAACGAGTAACGGAGACTTTTTCACAGACGCGAATATATCCGGATGAACAGATGGGGTTAACTTTTTTCATATTTATTTATTTATTTATTGAATTGTTACGGGTTTCGACCTAATTACAATTTTAAAACCAACATCCAAACTAACAAATAATCAATAATCGCCAGGACACAATAATAACGTCTCAAATTAAACCGACCTTAAATTACAGACACCCTAAAAAAAATTGTAAATTTAATGTACAATTGTGACGATTTTCATAGTAAAATTAAGGGAAATTGTTAAATTAAATTATCCCCAATGTTTTTAATACACTGGACATTAATTTTTCATCGCAATTGTACATGAAATTTAATATACCAGTTTTTGCATAAAAACTTCCAGTCCGGTACATTAAATTTCATACGATTTTTTTACAGTGCAGAATGAAGCCTATAATATATAAAATAAGTATATAATATATAAATGTAACAGGGATAATTTTTTTTACATCCGGGACATTGAAGGTGTATATATGTACATTTTTGTGTACATCGGGAGTTCTCTCACGGATAGTTTGACGGCGATTCGTCTCATCTTACTAGAAGCACGTGTTTTCCAACCGTTACATTCTTGAACTCTACGACACTAAAACGCCGAGCGGTATGATTCAATTGTTTCGTATGCTCTTTAATTACCGCAACGAAGATTGACGGATCACGAGGATTCCAGCTCAGAACTCGCGTCGTTGACGTTAGTTTACAAGCCATTTCTTTCAATTCCTATTGGACGCCTTGCGACGGGATTTTACATTCGCGTTTAGCGCACAGACCGTTTCGTCGTGTCTACCATTTTCGCGCGTTGTTCCGTGATCGCTTTTTGCGTGAATTTTGTTGCCATGCGATTGTCAGGTGGACGCGCACCGGAGGGAAGCAAAGAGCGCGCGAGCTTCGAGCAGCTGTGCGACTCGCGTGCGACAGTCGTCGACGGCGCGCCGGTTAATGCGGGGGCGGACAGGAAACCCCTCGCGATCGAAACACGCTTTTCCTCTATCAGACACTCCGCGCCCGATCGATTCACATTATCGTCTCTCTTCTCGGCGCGGATTATTTTTTTTTTATTTTTTCCAATTTTGATCTTTTTTTATACACACACCGTGACGAGATACAGCGACGTGTTACTGACCTCGTCCCTTGAGCCGGATTAGCGGTTATCCTCGAAGGGCCTCGACAAGAGGCACTGTAAAAATAAATTGTAAATTTAATGTACTGGAAATTGAAATTCGCTTACGTTACATCGATTGAACATTAGTGTACTTTTTTTTGTAAAACTAAAATGCCAGATATTAAAATTTGAAATATTTTTCTTAAAATTTATAAAAATTTTAATTGAAAATAAAAATTTTATTGTAAAATTGCAACGCACACTTGTTTGACATTTTAGAAACGGTTTATGTAAAAAAAAATTTCCAGTATCGGTGTTCAATTTTCAAGCAAAATGTTTTTACAGTGCAGAAGTAGCTAGGCAATTTTGTTTGGTTTTTCGAACTTTCACGTAAGTCACAAAAAATTGAAGTTTTACCTTACCGAGCTACAGTCTACCGGCGTTTAGTTATAAATCGAATTAAATATATTTTATGGCCCGAAGGCAATAAATAGTACATATTTTTTTAGTTTTTTTTTTCAGGAAGAGCGGGTAAATTAAATAAATCAGCGAATATTCTCGAAGCGCCTCGACAAGACACAACCATATCGTCAATTTTGTTCAATTTTCAAAACTTTCACGTAAGGCGCAAAAAAATAGCATTTTTCCCGCACCGAGCTACGGTTCATCGGCTTTGAACCCTTTCAGCCATACATTTTGACACTGTAAAAACCAAACCTTGGTATTTCATGTCAAGAAATTAGTTTGAAAAAATGAAAACTGAGCGGAAGAAGGTGCCCTATGTCCTACCGTGACGCAAAAAGTTAATTGAAAGTCACATAAAAAATATATATCTATGCATAACTTTATGCCCAGAAGGCAATAAATCATACATCTTTTTTTTTCTCCCAGAAAGAGTGGGTTCATTAATTAGTTCAGTAAATATTTTTTGCTTTGATTTGTCGTGAGTTTTAATAAAAATTATGGAACGAAAGTGCGAGGCAGGGAGGGACAGGGGACGATCGATGCCTCCAGAAACATGTTCGGATTGGTCCGGTTAAATCCCAAAGGTCAGACCTCTCCGTCGAGTTTCCGTTCCTCTGTGGGATTGACGTGCGCGCACCTGATGCACATTTGCGGCTTGAATCTCTCGACCTTCCGCCCTCCCTTCCCCTTCAACCCTCCTCCGGCGTAAGCGAGCCGACCCAGGGCAAACACATAGACATCGCGGACGAGCGTATCGGGCCTAAATTAATCCGTTCGGCACAGTTTAAATAGCCGAACACTGTAATATTGCGAATAGTTGATTGTTGTTTATCTTTCCTCTCGCAACGAACACGCATACACGCTCCGTTGCAGTCATCGGCTAATCAGCGAGCATGTGCCGGGGTGATTCAGACGAACCTCGATTTAAAGTTCAAACGTCACTGGCTTATTCCCCGGTGAGAATATCCTACGTATTGCCGGATAGTGACGAAAGGAATAATAACAATAGTAATTATAATCAGCCTCCTGCAAAATCCGAAGGCCACAATTAAACGTACATCGTTTAGAGTGGAGTTGCGATAGAAAATTAATGCCCAAATAATCGTAGATTGAAAAAAAAAATTACTATTGCCGTCGACGAGCATCAACATTTTCGCGAATTATTTTATTTTTTATATTTTATAATTATTTTATGATTACGGATAGTCAGATAGTGACGAAAGAAGAAATAACAGCAATAATAATAATAAGCCGCCCACAAAATCCGAGGGCTACAATTAGACGTTAATTGGTTCCAGCGGAGTTGCGATACAAATTCATACGCGTGCGAAAAATCGTAGATTTTTCTTTTTTTTTTTAACTTTTATCGTCGTTGAGACTCGACAATTTTTATGAATTATCGTGTTTTCATCGCGACAAAGAATAGACCCATAAAAAGCTCGGTCCATTAGACACTCGTGAGCGGGATCGCCATTTGGCTCGTTCGCGTAGGCGACCTTGCCGGAAAGCCCAATATCGATTCGATAATTCGCGATGATTCTATCCGGCCCGTTCCTCTGCCGAGGATGCGGCGCACAGAGACAGCCCCGGAGCTGTCAGGACCAGCGACAGCGTAAATCTAAACGCGCGTGGGGTTCTCTCCCCTCCTGCATAATCGGATAGAATCCGCATGCACCGTCGTACAACACAGTCACGTGCAAAATCCCCATTGATGAAGGATTTTGATGTTTTCCATTCAAGGTCGCCTCCGTCCCGACTGATGTGCGCCCGCTTTGTCGAATAATATCGACAGAATTTATCGCGATACGCTCGCTCCCGACCTGGATAAACTGTAGAACTGACACGTCGCGCGTATGAGGATTATCTGAACGCAAACATGCTAGAATTGGTAAATAATAATAATAATAATAATAATATTTTTTTAATAAAGAAATTCATGCAGATGAAACAAAAATATAAGGATGATCTGAACGCAAACATGCTGGTATTAGTAAAAAAAAATAATGATAATAATGTTTTTAAAAAATTATTATTACTATTTTTTAAACAAATTCATACAGATAAGACAAAAACATCAAAAAAATCGCTGTTCGGTCGGACGATAGCTGGCGGCTCGGACTCAAACCAGTTTCGTTGAAGTTTCTGGACGAACAAAGGCCCCGGAAGAATTCTATCGAAAACGGATAGTCTCCCGACTCTGTCCATCGTTCATCACTCTGCCGAGCCCAATCTCATATTGTTTCCATCAATTAATGTATTAATTTATTTATAGAATTTTATTTTTCGCACGGCTGCACAAACCGAGAGAGTGTAGAACTCGGGCGCGTGTTCGTTCGGCGTAGCGACCGTACCGAGCAGAGGCGACGGCAGCGGCAGCAGCGGCAGATATGGAATGAGTCACGCACGCCTACCTGAAAGTAGGACTCTCTCGATTCTCCGCTTCGAGACAGAGAGAGAGCGAGAGCTCTCGGTGCGGTTCTCGGGCATTGAAGCAGCGGCGGGCAGCGTCGTCGATGTCGGGCGGTAGGCGGCCGGTACAGTGGCGAATATAATACACAACGCCTTCTTCCTCGTTCTCTTCGAACCGGAAGAACGGTTCCTTCCGTCGGCTAATATTCTCCTTGGCCGAGCGTCTCCGCTCGGCTTCGTGCGTCTCCGCCGTCGTCTCGAGTACCGGGCGTAACTTTTAGTCTACTCTGTGTAACCCTCGACCGACAATGAATAATCGAAAATCGCTCAGAGGCTGAACGAGCGCCATCGAATCACATCCGTATATATATATATAGAGCTGTACAGAAAAAATATATCTGTCGAGTTTCTCGGCTATCTGGGACGTGCTCTGGTGGCCGTTTTGAGCACGCGACACGTTCATGCATGAAATTTACACCGAGCATACAAGTGCGATATAATAGTTGAGCGAATGCGATACGAATATATCTGAGAGAAAAAGCTCGTAAATAATAAAGGTTTTCACCGTACTCACCTGCGGCTCGTCCGTGTGTTTGTATTTTGCAGGCGTAGGGGTAGAGGGTGAAACATCGAAGCGCTGGAGGGTTTGAGGCAGTAAAACTGGCTGGCCTAGAATGTTCGGTAACATGCGGAGCACCCTGCAAACTGTTCCGGAGTCCGTGCCCACCGACCGCGTCACAAACTCGAAAGTAAGTTTTACCCCAAATATCTCTCCGGCATTTACAACTTTTCGATAATGTTATTATTATCCTTTATTATTATCGTTGTTATGTGCATAGAGCAACGCATAAGGGGCGTGTAGTCTCGCCGCACAACGCCAGGAAATGCTGTGGGTACGAATCACCTCGTTTTTTTTTTCGTTTCTTTTCCTGGCGCCTTTTTTATTTACTACAACGAACGTTACTCTGCGGTTCACCAACTTCTCGAGTATTATTACTTTCACGTGAGGATAAACCGCGGTTTCACGAAGTTGCGCACTTTGGCCGGTTTACAGCTCGGTGAATTCGTTGGACGTTATTTTATTATATTTTTTATTTTTTCTCTTGGTCTTTCACTTTGGATGGATTTAAAAAAGATTTTTTTTTTACAAATGTTTCCTTGTCAACAATCGACGAGGTTCAAATTATGACAATTGACAAACGTACCCACGGCATTTGTCTGTTTGAGTTTGCGAGGCGAAGACTCCGTGGCTTTTACACTTAGACCTACTATACAACATTGTCGCGTAAGAATTTTCAGTGTTTGAGGTTGTCGTTATAATATAGCTGGTGAAGCTTACACATACATATATATATACAAGGAAAGTGTGTTTCGCCGCGTTTTCCGCTGTGGGGCGGGACGCGATATATTACACATTACTATATATATCTTTTTTTAAACTGCTGCTTCGTGACGTCTTTCGGCATAATGGTATAAGGCGCTCTCAGTTCTGGCTCCATCCAATTCATTTACATTATCGCACATAGTTTGTACGTTTTACTAACGACGTTAATCGTACTGCCTATCCGATGTGATCGACAGATATTTTCTCACCCCCCTCGCCCGCGCTCGTAGTCCGGAAAATTGGTTATCAATCCGCAGCCGTTTCTCGGTCTGTTTAGCCGGCGCGTGTGTATACACGATATTATCCTTGTACGGCGAGAATCGTGCGTGGCGCACGCTCGAGATGCTCCTCCGGTGGAGAGGCGATACTCCCAGCTTCGAACTCGCACAGGCGATATATATGTGTGTTAACGCCGAGACCTTCCGAGTAAACAAGCTCTCGATGCAGTTACCTCGCTGGAGCGAAGTTTCCCTGCGACACTGACACGAGAACTTTGGCCAATCGAACGCTTTCTACGTCCTCGTTTCTTTCTTTTCATTCCTTTCTTTTTGTTTTCTTCTCACAAGTATTAATTCTATCGTGAGTAATAACGATTAATCCGATGCTTTTACTCCCGCGAATATTGTACACGCTCGACGTGATTATCGGGCATGAAAGAGTTCTCCTGTGCGTGAGCTTTGAGAGAGTCAAGCGAATTTTTCGAGCACACAGCCCGATGTGTACGTCGGGATAGAAATTTGTTTGCCAGCGAGATTAATTTCTCCTCCCGGCCCGGTCGAGTACAATGAACGAACCTCCGAAGACCCTCCCATAAATAACGAGATTATTCGTATCTCCGTAAAGATTTGCTGTCGGTTGAATAATTAATGGAGAAGACAATCATTCTCGGAAGCGTTGATAATACATATCGCTCCGGTTATTATTGTCGGCATCGGGTAATAATATGATTCGATGAATCGGTCGCTGAAACGCCAAGTGGAAAGTCCCACGTTCCACGCCTGCGGGCTTCGTACGGACGCCGGTAGATGGCGTGCGAAGATCGCGGCGGGAGCTCGCGGAAGCCTCTCGCCACGCGCTGTTCTCTCGGGTCTTCCATGAGATAAAGGGGAGAGTCGTTAAGAGGAGCGGTAGCTAGTGTAAGCGCTGCTGTTCGGTGCTGCGAGTGGCCGACTCGAGAGACTCGGAAACTTGTCGCTCGGAACTCTCGGCGTTCCACAGACTAAACTAAACTTGGCAATCTTGAGACGATGTCCAACGCATCCTCAGTCTTTCTCGCTCCGCCGTGGGCGCCATTACTTCGACCTCTCTCCCGCACGTACATGCTTCACGTAATATTAAATAAACATCGAAAATTTTGGTCGTGCAGCTCGAGAGATTTTCCTCTTTATCTCTTTCGCGCAACTTCCATGCGACACGGTTTCACTCACCGCTGTCGTGTATTCTTCTGATGAATAGCGGAGCGGGTGCTGGGGGCGTTCGTCATTTCCTCGGGAGATAAATGTCCCTCGCAATCGTTATGTACAGGATATTACCAACTCGCCGACCAGAGCTTTTTGGGCAAAAGGATTTTAACCTTTTAACGTTGTCTCGACGTGTAGGTCGAGATATCTTTCGAATGAAAAAGAAAAATAAATCCGGAGACAATTCCATGGGAAGATTGGTATGGATATATATAGGTATAGCTACATCGCTAGATGGGATCAAGAGATTTTTTTAAATTCTTAAGGGACTTCTCGTGATTAAATAAAAATAATTTTTAAGTTCTTCAAATTTTTAAGGTTGTCTCGATGCGCGGGTCGGGCTATCTTTTAAATGAAAAAAAATTAATCTAGAGACAATTCCATGGGAAAATAGGTATAGCTAGATATATATAGGTCTTGTTAGATGAGATTTGTAGGATTTTTCTTTTTTTTAATTCTCAAGAGACTTCTCGTGATTAACTTTGAACTAAAAAAATCCGAGCTCCACTCCCCAGTTCCAAGTTTCGTCCCGCGGGGTAGGGAACGAACACCGGTCGAACGGAACGTCCGAGGACATCGGGGCCATTCGTACAGCCGGGGTATATACGGTACGACGAAGAGGCCGGTAGGTCCATAAATGGTTGCGGCCAGAGACACTCGGGGACGGGAAATATAATCGCGCGTAGACTACGGGACGGCCCCATCGGCGCGACCGGAGTCGAGGAGGACTGTGTGTGCGGGCTCGGGCTAGAGAGGAGGAGGTCTCGGACGAGTTCCTCCTATATCGCAGAGGTGATGCCAGACCGCACCCGACAATGTCAATACCTTTCGAGTTCCTCGTTCGCGCGAGAAAAGCGGTTTCGAGCCAGAGCACCTACTACGTACAGTAGAGACATCCTTAAGTTGCAAGAGTATTGAATCTTTTCTCCTCTGGATATCACATTTTAATAATGAGTATTCATTAACTCAAAATTCTTTTGTTTTTATCACCAGCGTCGATTAACGAGCCACCGATTCAGATTAATAATAATCAATAATTATCGATCCAAAAAAATTCTTCCAAAAATTCAAAAAAATGTATTATTTTTTAAACGAATCAATTAATTCAAAGTTCATTGGATTTTCATCTGTGTCACGAGTTAATGCCTGTGCAAGGGTTGCGGATTACGACTATCGATAATGACCATTTAAAAAAATGGTCATTATAGTATGGTGAAAATGAAGTGGTTCATATGCACCCTCGAAGTTTCGTACCCAGTGCTGCATTAAAAAGTGCACATCTGTACGCAACTCGTCCGTGTCAACATTTGCGCATAATCAGTTATACAAGGTAAAAAATTAATTGTAAAAATTTAAAAAAATGTATTCGTTTTTAAGCGAATTCATGAGTTACAAAATTAATTTGTTTTCATCTGCGTCACGAGTTAATGCCAGCGCAAGGATTGCGAATAACGACTATCGATAATGACCACTAGAAAATGTGACGATCTTAAGAAGCGTCCGGAGGGGAAACGAGAACTGCAATATGCAGTTTCGAAATTTCGTACCGAGTCTATCCGCAACTCGTCCGAGTCAACATTCGCGCGTAATCACAATTTCTACACCATTTAACGAGATTTTGATTTACCCCGGATCAATCAAACCATAGTTTGATTTATCCATTTTGCAACCATAGACGACATCGCCGCCGTCGGGATTTTCAGCGAATTCGTTATCGGACATCAATCCGGGCTTGATTTTCCTCGAGCTAACAACTCGACGACAGTGACATTAAATTGTATTTGCAAAGCCTCGCGCGCCAAGGCTGCTGCTGCTGCGGATTCTCGTGCAGTATTCTGCACGATCGGAGCATGAGCCGACAGTATGTCGGTGTTATATCTGCCTCGAGCGATGTGCACACCATCGTGCTATCGAGAATTCCGATAAGAGGAAGTGGGCAAAAAAAAAAAAAAAAATTGCTCCACGGGTCTTTCAATATCGAGCTCGCAATTTGTACGATTCGTATGCGTATTCATGCAGTCTCATCGATGAAGACACCCGATAAAAATGTTCAATCCCGTGTCAAATGCGTTAACGCGCACCCGCGAACGAGAAAGCCTGCGGTAATTTAATTGCGATTCTACGGCTATGACGGAATTTCTTTCAACCGTGTTGATTGCGTAATTGCGACAATGGATCACGTGACACAATAACGAACACAGCTGACCGCGGAACGGAATGAATTCCGTCGAGTGAGTCGACATCCCGGTCGAGCGCTCGACATCGTTGGATCGAATTCGCATCTCACACTCAAAAAAAAAAAAAATTGCTTGCGGGCTGCCAAAGAAATTTTTTAAAATTTCAATTCTACTTTCGATTCTCACAATTCCATACGATATTGAAAGAACGACGGTAAAATTGTCAAGATGACAAGTTACCGTTTTAATCCCGTGTGGAATTATAAGAATTGAAAGTAGAATTAAAATAACAATTTTCTTGCTTGCACAGTAAAAAAAAGTTAGTACTTTTTACAACTTATTGTCCACAAACGTCGACAATTTTTTATTTGTAAATTTTCCGATCGCATCGTCTGGCTTTTTTTACAAACAAAAGTACAAACTAAAATTCTTAAAGACACGGAAAATAAAGGGACAGGTTCGTATATCCAAAGTTGAAGAAACGAAGTTTGTCACTTATTTAACAAAATTATTTTCACGAAAATTCGTGTCCCGATTTTACGAAATTATTTTTCACTGTGTGGCAACCCGCGAGCGAATTTTGCTCGACTGATCGATAATTTTTTGTCAGTGCACTTAATGCGAGATAAAAAAAAACACATTGTCATCTTCAAGGAAATCTTCCGTTTGTAATGTTCGCTGCTTTATTTGCACACGCATGCGATCGAGTCCGATGACCTTGAAGATATCTGCATGAGACTAAACTTCATCAAGTTGTAACGGCTGTGTTTTCGCAGAAACTTCGCTCATGGAAGTTCGCTTAGAGAACAAAATTCTGCAAGTGGACAATTTTTTGTTCCTCCTACAGTCGAGCATTGATAGAAAGCCACAGATGAAATTTAATGTCACGCAGAGATCTTCCGGATCCCAAAATCTTGAGGTAATTTAATTCGCGAAGGATCGCATTTAAATTACCGCAAACTTCTTCGTTTCCTACGGCGCTGAGGGAATTTCTTTCAATGAGTGTTGACTGCGTAATTGCGAGAATGGATCACATGACACAATAACGAAGACAGCTGGCCGCGCAATGGAATCAATTTTGTCGAGCGATTTGACGTCGCCGCGCCGCTCGATATCTTTGAATCGGATTCACATCTCAGTTAATCCGAGACAAAAAAAATGTCTTGTCATCTTCAAGGAAATATGCCGTTTGTATGAGCGAATAACGCTCATTTATTTGCACGTGCATTCGATCCAGCCCGTTGAGTCGCGACTGCTTTATCGCGAACCCGTGAATCAAAAAGCTTGCCACAACTTAATTGCGATCCTACGGCGATGACGGAATTTCCTTCGAACGTTTTTCTTTCGAGCGATTGCGTAGTTGCGACGAACAAACACAGAGAGTAAAAAATAATTTCGTAAAATCGGAATACGAAGTTTTCGTAAAAACAATTATGTCAAATAAGTTCAAAATGCTTTTGTTCAGGATTTGATTATACAAACCTGTCCCTTTATTTCCCAGCTCATTAACAATTTTACTTGGTACTTTTGTTTGCAAGACCAAAGCCGGATAGTGCGTTTGGACAATCAACAAATAAAAAATGGAGGACGTTTCTGGACAATGAGTTGTAAAAAGTACACACCTTTGTTCTGTGCAGCCGACCGCGAAATGGAATTAATTCTTGAAAGGTCGATGTTGCATCCCAGTTAAGGTAATCCGAGCTTTACAGTCCGCTAAATGTGAGCCAAACGTGAAAGTGAGCCAAAAGCCAAACGTGAGTTTCAGGGAAAAATTCAAACTTTTCTCGATGGGATAAAAATCTTTAAAAAATCAACCATATGGGAGGTGCTGCAAATACTGTCTTTAGGTAATAATAATTCCAAAAAGTTATTGACAAATTAACGATAAAAATAATTGTTCAACAAATCACCCGGCAACTTAACTACTTTTTTTCCATAAAAGTGATTCGTTTATTTTTCTGAACACGTATGAATTTTTTCAGAATTTTTTGTCATCTTTGAAAATCACGTTTTTTCTATGTTCAAGCTGTGAGAAAACCCAAATTTCAGAAATTACAAAAAATGCTGAAAAACTTCATGCGTATTCAGAAAAATAAACGAATTATTTTTATGGAAAAAAAATAGTTAAGTTGCCGGGTAATTTGTTGAATAATGATTTCTATCTTCAATTTGTTAATAACAAATTGCAATTATTATTTCACAAAAATAATCTTTGCAGCACCTCCGATATACTTGATTTTTTTTTCAGATTTTTATCCCATGGAGAAGTGTTCGAAATTTTCTCTGAAACTCACGTCTGGCGGGACTGTACCGCTCGGACTGCCTTAATGCGAGAGGAAAAGAATGTTTTATCTTCAAAGAAATATGCTATGTGTGTAACATTCGCTCCTTTATTTGCACGTGCATTCGATCGAGCTCGTAGAGTCTCGAAACGTCGCATATCGAAGCGACGCAGGAGTGCATCCTGGGGATAATCAATTAGCGATCAATCAAATTTCATCGGGTTATTGGTAATCTCCTGGCAAGGTTTGATGCACGATGGGCTGTTCCGATCGGCTCGCCCTGCCACCGGGCGCGCATCGATCAACGGTGGCACGCGCGCAATGCCGACGATTCCCTCGCTTCTCTACCGATTGCCAATTTACCTCGAAACCTCTCTCGAATCTCTCACATATACATATATGTGTATGTATATGTTCGACATAACACGAGTACGCTCGTAACGGAAGTAAACCGCACAAAGATAGATCCACAGTAACGAGACTGACGATGAGCGTGTGTAATTCGGAAAATTCTTCTGTGCCAACATGCAGGGCAAGTGGTTGTTTCGTTTGGTTTTAATTTAATTTTTTTAATACTTTCTTTTTGTCGGATCTCCTACCAAATATTGATTACCAAATATTTCTCATATTTGTCAACACAATAGATTAAATTGTCGAACGAAGAAAACTAAAATCAATGTTTCGAAGTGTAGACGGCAAGTGGAAAATAAAGCGAACAACATCGACGTCTGTTATTCGGCAAATTCTTTTGTGCCAACGTGCAGGGCAAGTAGTAGTTGTTTCGTTTGATTTTAATTGAATAAAAAAAAAATACTTTCTTTTTGTCGGATCTCTGGATTGATTACCAAATATCTCTCATCTTCGTCAACACAGAAGATTAAAAAATTGTCGCATAAGAAAAATAAAAATAAAAGTATCGAAGCGTAAATGGCAAGTAGAAAATAAAGCGAATAACATCAAGGTCTGTTATTCGGAAAATTCTACTGTGCAAACGTGCAGAGCAAGTGGTTGTTTCGTTTGGTTTGAATTAGAGTTTTTTTTAATCTCTGGATTGATTACCAGCTCTTTCTCATATTCGTCCACACAATCTACTAAAAAATGGTCGGACGAAAAAAATAAAATTCAAGGTCACGAAGCGTCAATAGCCAAGGAAAAAATAAAGCGCGTAACGCCAAGGTCATGAAATACTCGGTTGCCTGGATACTTTTTAACCACACTTCCGTATACCATGTACAAATAATACGAAGCATTTCGTCCGAGAGGACTCGACAGATAGCTGTCTCGATGCGATCGTTTTTGTTGCAACGCGCGCAGAACTACAGCGCAGAGCTGGCAATTCAGTCAGCGACATCGGGATTCGTTATTGCTCTTTCTCATATTCGTACACACGGCAGATAAAAAAAATTACCCAATAAAGAAAAAAAAAAATTCAAGGTCTCGAAGCGTAGAAAATAAAGCGATGGCAAGTAAAAAATAAAGCGACTAACGTCAAGGTAATAAAATACTTAGTTGTTCGGACGATTCTTTTTTATCACACTTCCGTATACCGTGTACAAATAATTTGAAACATTCAATTCGAGAGGATTCAACAGATAGCGAACGGTAACTGGCGCGAGGCGATTGTTTTTGTTACAAGGCGCGCAGGAACACAGCGCGGAGCTGGCAATTCAATCTGCGATATCATTGACAAACGCGGCGCAGGAAGTGTAATTCTACAGACTCCCACTCCTGCTTACGCACCGCTGCTACGCTACGAAGATTCGCAGACGTGGATAGATTACGACTATTGAATCATTCACGACAAAAATTTGCACCCCCCCCCCCCCCCCCCCCCCATGTTCCCTCTCCACACGTCGGGTCGACATTCTTAGCTTTTATAAGCTCGAATATTCCGTTCATTATTGGCCTCGTCATTAATGTGCGTTGCGTTAGGTAGAGAACGGTCTGAGCTCGTATATCGACGGTATGCAGTGTTTGTATATAATCCGCATGTCACGTGTTTACTAACTTTAACAACCACTAGCGCCAATGAATCTATCTTTGGATCGTCTCTACCAGTACTCCGTTGTCTCTTCGCGCAGCAACTTTTTTTTTCTCTACATATAGGCCGCGGTGCAGGTAATGCTCGCGCTTAAGGTCGAATATCTTCCGAGAGACCATTAAAAAAAAAGTACTATATTTGTACTATATAATTGTAAAATATTTGTGTGCGTTTAATTATTTTTTCATGTGAAGATATATTCGATTTTAATTCTGCCGATCTGAGGAAATTCGCTTTGACAAAAAACGTCTTTAATATTTCTCCCGTAAATTCTACTCGGTTGGAAAGACGTAACTTTTTATCCTCTCTACCAATATCCGTTTTCTCTTCGTGCGTCAACTTTTTTTATTCTCTAAATATAAGCCGCGATGCAGGCAATGGTCGCGTTTAAGGTAATGCGGTCGATCATCATCCGATAGTCTATTAAAAAAATGTAACTCTGTTTCTACATAGTTCATAATATATATTTCTTTTAAATATTAACAGCTATATAACATTTACGATTTTAATTCTACCAATCGGAGGAAATTCGCTTTGACAAAAAATGTCTTTAATATTTCTCCCGTAATTTCTACTCGGTTGGAGAGACGAAACATTTTTGTTTCTTTATTATTTATGTTCCTAGTGATATTGCTGCCGGCGAGTTGCGCAACACTCGGTTCCAGTAATTCATCGAGAGCCCGAGGTTTTAAGTGCATTATTATATCTCCAAGAAAATCGCCCGCGACGCATTAACCCTCCGGGTCGACCGTGAGTGTTTCCTCGCTAGCACCAAAGTATAACACGTAACTCGCCGCGAGGGGATTTTTGCGTTACGTACCTGCACATAGCCCTCTCTCGGAAACGTCCGCTCACTCTCGCTTGTCTTTCTCGCGTTTTCGTAACAGAAAGCTGGGTAACTGAAAGCGATCCCTGATATTTTCCCCAGCTCCTGTCGTAACGCTTATTGTATATTATATGTGTGTGTATATATATATATATATATATCTTACTCGGGTAGATTCTCGGTAAGTCGAGCGACTTAAGGTAGTGAAAAGTGTTCACCTTGCGAATAGTGTTCATTTCGGATAAGTTTCAGAGAAATGAGAGGGAATTGCAAACATTTCTGGATGGTATAAAAATCCGAAAAAAATCACGGGTATTAAAAGTGCTGAAAATATTAATTTAGCATAATAACAATTTCAAAATATTATTAACAAATTGACGAAAAATAAAATTGTTCAACAAATCTTCCGGAATCCTAACTTTTTTAAAATGAAAATGATTCGTTCACTTTTCTGAATACGTATGAATTTTTTCAGACTTTCAAATTCACAGTGAATTTTTCATTTTATTATATATATTATAGATCTTAAAATCTCTCCAAGCCTCTCGGATAAATATTCGCTGACGAACGAAAGGAGAGAAGGTTTCGGCGAAAAAAAAAACGAGCATTGACTCATCGGCTGTGGAAACGCGAGAGGTATTTTTTACGTCAGCTTTAAGTTTTAAAAAAACGTCATCGTTGCCGCTGAGACATGCATCGGCGATGACGTGATTTCACTCGTGACGACGAACCCCCTTTTCCACACGTTTGTTAGTCATTTCTGTTCGATGAGATTTTTTTATTTCTCGTTCGAAGGTCATTGATAAAACTTTTTTTCATGGCCCAATTTTTATTGGCCGCCCTGCGAATAATTAAAATTCATCTGGTGACACATAACCGGTAAAATGAGTTTACGCAAGAGAGCCCGGGGGCTTACGTAAGCCTCGTTCTATATACGAGGCTCCATTCATTGGCCGCGCATTCGCTCTTTCTTCGAAAAAATGTCGAGCGGCCGTTCAAGGCCGCTCGCAGATAGGGAACGCCGCAAAGTTCACTCAGCAGATCGATGATTATGCACGCCCCTTCGCCCTTGCCGGGCCTTTCGACCCACTCGAGATTCCCCCAAGTTCGCTATTTATATTCTATTTACATCTTATTTATTTATCATTTTATATATTACATTGTATTTTATATTCCTTTACCTTTTTTTTCTTTCGTCGGATCGCCGAGCTTTTTATCTCGTCGCAGTAGCCACCGCCCCGGTATCCTCGTTGCCCGTTCGACCGATGTAACTCGCCGCCGACGAGATCGCGATGCCGATCTCTTCTGACCCGTGTGTACTCGTTAAAACTAAATCAACGCTATCTCGTCCCGTACGATAATCTATCTTTTACGATGAAGATTGTTGCTGAAATTTTATCAATCCGATCGTATTTCGATTGTCGATTGTAAGATTTAAAAAAAATTATTTACCGCCCCATTTAATAAATTTTAATAGATATAAAATTATAATTTCCTAAACTAAATTTTAATCGATGTAAACTTATAAATCACTAAAATAAATGTATTAATATTAGTTTACATTGTTTCCTAAAATTACTTAAAAAAATTGTTGAGTCTAGAAAGTCAATAAAAAAATGCATCTGATATCGATAAAGAGGCTAGCGAAATATTTCGTCCCTGAAAGATCTGAGCGGCCGACAAGAAAAACCCGTCGAAACAGTGGAAAAAGAAAATATTAATCCGACGATGGAGAGGATTAATGTCCGAGGTCGTTACGTTAATTGCCCGACGGAGCGGGCAGGAATAACGAGGAGGATTTCCCCGAGAAGCATAATGGCCCGATGTCCTTTATTCCCCCGAAAGAGAGAAAGACTCGCCGAGATTTAAACTCCATCAGCATAACACTCCGTGCAGTCCATTAGCGCTTCTGCGCTGCTAACAAGTATTCGTGCGCTCGCGCCAATACACCTCTACGCGCATGCGCGTATCTACTTTACACCGGAGAAGCGATATTAAGAAAACGTACAAGCGATACGCGTGTACACTTATATATACATGTATACCCATAAATATAGAGAGAAACACGGGAGAGCGAGAGTTTTCAACGGAACGGTTTAGCGTTGCACAACGAATGCATCTATCTAGGCGCGGTTGGTGCACAGCAGTTTAATTTTCTATTCAGCGCTCTGCAGTCAGCGCGGCATCCGTCTACTTCCACATCAGGCGAGTGCTTAGCTGTATATATATATATATATATATATATATATATATACTAGTGGGTTATTGTGGCTCGCGCGCTTCGCGCGCTCGCACCCATTTCTGGACGTAAACACTTGTTATTCCAAATACTTCAAAAGACGGGTTCAATACTTGGATGGGTGACCGCGTCCAAGTACTATCCCCCCCTCGATTCTTGACACAGCGGCGACAGCGGCGAAATCCTTTTATATTATAGAGAGATACATATATAAAAAAAAAGACTCACGCCCTTATTATTCTAAGTCTTTTACCCCCCTCATTATTCCAATCCCCTTATGCTAAATGGACTTGGGCCCTTATAATTCCAAGGCCCTTTAAGGATGGACTTAGGCCCTTATAATTCCAAGGCCCTTTAAGGATGGACTTAGGCCCTTATAATTCCAAGGCCCTTTAAGGGAGGACTTAGGCCCTTTAAGGATGGACTTAGGCCCTTATAATTCCAAGGCCCTTTAAGGATGGACTTAGGCCCTTATAATTCCAAGGCCCTTTAAGGG